>JAWNOY010000006.1:0-1397095 GCA_035045545.1 Drosophila gaucha | reverse complement strand
ATGTACTTCGTTCAGTTTTTATGTTGTATCTCATGACAAGACATTTAGGCTCTCAGCTGAAAGAAGTCGGAAAGAGAGCGGTAGAGTGACTGACGGCAGAGGGAGCAGCGCAGCTGCGGTTACGCTTGTGTTGAGCGCGCGATTGTAAATTACAAATGATAGCGTGTGAGAGCGAGAGAGCGCTTCAATGCAAATATGAATATAATAATAATGTGTAAAAAGCACAAAGCACGTCAAGTGAAAATTAAGAAAGAGCAAAAAATACGAAGCACACAAAAAAAGAAGCCGCAACGCAGACAACCTCTCGACTGCATAATGAAAATAATAGCCGTCAACAATGATAAATATACACACACAGACACACACATACACGCGCACACTTGCACGCAAATACAAAGATGCAGTTAGAAGCAGTAGAATTACAGCTGAGAGAGAGCGAGCGAGGGAGAGACTGCAGGCAGTTGTAAATGAAGCAGTAGAGAGACTCACAAACGCCGGAAACAGGTGTCGCACTTGCACTTGTCTAAAACAACGGGAACAAAACTTTACATCATTAATCTTCTCAAAGTGTAATTTGCACATCTTTAGCAGCAGGAAGATAAATGGGTAAAAAAGGGTTAGAAAAACTGCGTTGAGTTTAGTTCTTATCGATAACAAAGCAAAAACAACATCGATAACAGGTTAAGGATCATTATTCACCTTTATTAACGGGCAATTAAATTGGCAAAATGGTTTGTAAATGTCTTGTGACTGCTATCTCTCTTCGCTCCACCCACATGCTTATCGATAACAAAGCAAACAACATCGATAACAAAGTTAGAATCGTTATTCACCTCTATCAACGGGCAGCTAAACTGGCAAAAGGTTTGCAAATGTCTTGTTATTGCTATCTATCTAAGTTCCACCCACATTCTTATCGATAACAAAGCAATCAATATCGATAACACATATAGATATTAATTTCTTCTTCGTTATGAAAACTCACAAAAATTGCCAATAGATTTGCAAATGTCTTGTTACTGCTATTTCTCTTCGCTCCACCCACATGCTTATCAATAACAAAATAAACAATATCGATAACAAATTTAGAATCGTTATTCACCTTTATCGACGGGCAGTGGAATTGGCAAAAGGTTTGCAAATGTCTTGTTACTGCTATTTACCTACGCCCCACCCATACTCTTATCGATAACAAAGCAAACAACATCGATAACAAATTTAGAATCAATGAAAGGGGCAGTCAAATTGGCAAAAGGTTTGTAAATGGCTGGTTACTGCTGTCTCTTTACGCTCCACATACTTATATCGATAACAAAGCAATCAATATCGATAACACATTTAGATTTCAATGTGTTCTTCGTTATTTCACCTTTATCAACACTCTCATAAATTGCCAATAGATTTGAAAATGTCTTGTTACTGCTATCTCTCTATCTAAGCTCCACCCACATTCTTATCGATAACAAAGCAAACAAAACATGTTAATTGTTAAAGCCACTTTACAATAAGAAGAATCGCATTCCATATAACTATCTATCTTTAGTCCAACAAAGTTAGCTGAAATGGACAACTCCTACAGATGAGCAAAAGAATCAAGAGATCTTCAAAAGAAACCTCAATTCGACCTAAATTGGCCAAACATATTTTTAGTCTTAATCATCATTAATCATATTTTAAAGAAAGCTTTCACATTTAGCTCAACCTTTCTTTTAATATGGTTTTTAATATATTAAACCCTAATTTAGGCAATTATAGAACTTGTTTTCAGAAAAAAAAAGCTAAATTAGTTACGTAAAAATAATAATATAAATTTTGCAATTAAAATTTGGAATATTAATCGATTATATATAAGGTACTATGTCAGCTTTATAAATATCGGGAGCCTGTTATATGTTAGATTTTATAGAGTTATGGAGTTGACATTTCAATAATTAGCTATTATTTGTTAAGTGATATGAAAACCTGAAATTTTGACCACAATCGAAAAACTGGTTTAAAAATATATTAAAAATAAAAACAAAAGAAATGGAATATAATTTAAATAAAAAATATTCCACTTTCGAAGCATTTTGAGGTATAATTTTTTTTCTTAATTTTTTTATGTTTTCTGGGATTATAAAAAGTACCTTTTACATACTCCTTTGCCTTGGGATTATATTTGCTCTACTCTACTCTAGTGTTCATTCGCCTACCTTATTATAAGAACTTAAGATCATTATGCGAGTTCAACACGAGTATAAGAAATAAAACCCTTCCTACTTAAAGCCCGCCCATTTAATGAATTTGATCTCGAACTTTATAGAACGAGGCACGTTTCTAGCCTTAAGACGCTGTCTAGGTAAATGAACTTGCAGACAAAAGCTAACGGCGCTTAACAGAGACAAATACAGCTGAGAGAAAGAGAAAGAGAGAGAGATAGAGAGAGAACCCTGAAGAGAGCAAGGCGTGATCTTAAGCCGTGGCAACAATTTTGCGGCTGTCGTGAGAACCGATGAACCGACTCTGACTTTGCCACAAACTGTAAACTGTAACAAAATGATTAGCCGCATAATTTACGGCCAGGCCAAGACGTTAACAAGAACCACGCTGCCTGACTGACTGACTGAATGATTGATTGATTGACTGATAGCTTGTTTGCTTGGGCGCCCAAACTAATGCGAATTCTCGTTAGCTTTTTAGCTATTCAATGAACGCACAACTCGATCGCCTTGAGGGAGGCTACCAAAAAAAAAAAAATACCAAAATATATAAAGAGCACAAGTCATGTGAAGGCAAATTAGTGGGCATATACGACTACAAGATACTCTACTGAAAATATTAATGTTTTGATTATATTTATCTGAACTATGTGAAGTATCTCAAATAAATGAAGTAAAATCATGCCATTGAGCATGCTCGACTAGCGCATACCCTAAGCTTAACTAGATATATGGCTATACAGATACATATGTACATATTTCTACATATATCTGTCATTTATAGCCCGATCACGTATTTAAGAGACAAATACAATTACATTTGTTCAATATTAAAGTTTGAATTTTACCACATCAATAATAATACCTATTGTTCCAATATTAAAGTCTGTATTGCTTGTTCTAGTTTCTACATAACATACTTGTCTTATATATGACAACAATACCTCACATACCAAATTTCAAAGCTCTAGCTCTTACAATGCCCAAGATCTTTGAGAACAGTGCACAAAAATGAGGCAGAAACAAAAAGAAATATATGAAACCAAATGACGTCAAATGCGTTAGGTATTTTTCAGGTGTTTTTGCCTTAACTTCGATTGTTTCATACACGCTGAATACATTTCAGAAACCGGCATACTTTAGAGAACAAAACCCGTTTGTTGCTTTCAATATATGACCAAGAGAATTGGCTTAAATAGGGGTTCAGTTCTTTACAAAAACGGGGTTGTACAAC
Source organism: Drosophila gaucha (assembly GCA_035045545.1). Classification (NCBI taxonomy): domain Eukaryota; kingdom Metazoa; phylum Arthropoda; class Insecta; order Diptera; family Drosophilidae; genus Drosophila; species Drosophila gaucha. Next base: position 1,393,663 of record JAWNOY010000006.1, on the reverse strand, counting down.
AGTTAAAACTAAAACATAAAGCCAAGTTAGCAGCATACAAATTTATAATCACTTTTTCAGAAGAATCTCCATTTACATATTAATCTTATGCTTTTATTTAATTTCACATGCTCTTTACATTGATTCTTTTTAGATTCACTTTTTTGCTGTAATTTTTCAACACTTTATTATGATAATTTGAAAGGCACGTGTTAATTGCGCATTTCTGGTTAAAAGAACGCGCCATAAAACACGCAACGCGCAAAAGAAAATTTGTTAAGAAAAGTGCGAGCGCAACCGGCGCGACAACATTGAAAACTCGCCGCAGACTAAAGAGACGCCAAATGGAATTTGTGCTGTGCCGTTTTTATCGACGCTGCAGATACATTTGTATCTAGATACACACGACACACGATGCAAAGCAACTCTTCAGCTGGCCGTGCAAGCAGCTGCTCTCGAAGAAATTAAATTAAAAAAGAAGAAAAAAGAAGCCGGTTCGTTTTATTATAAACTATTCTGTGTTGGCCATTTATTGAGCTCGTTTTGGCCGAACTCGAAAATTGTAAAAACAAGTTTCATTCGCTCTTAAGTTGTCAAATGTTGCAGCAACATTGCTGAGTTTTGAACTGCTTGGTGAGTAAACTGCTTGCTGGCGTAAAGTTGCTTTGCTGCAGATCGTTGTATGAAATATTGTAGCATACTTTTGTGCGCAGAAATATTTAGTATATAAAATACCAGTGGCTGACATAGCGTAATTTGAGGAGTAGCTAAATTATGTATTTAAGATAACTCAACTTTGATTTCAATTATATGAATATTTCGATTTAACTTCGAATAAGACTCTTTGCATTTGTATAATTGAGAAGCATTTTTTATAGCAGCAGCAATAGCTAATTTTAAAAAATTTTAGCATACTTTTAGGCATATTTTAAATTTTTGTGTGAATATTCTGTTTTTAGGAGGATAAAAAGGAGAGACATGGTTGCCCCTGCAACCTGCAAATTACTCAATAATTAAAGAAAACATAGTGGTAAAACAGGTAAAGACCCTTTGCAGTGTTAGTCAAATATTTTTAAGTATATCTGAGAAGTATTTTTTTTTGCTTGTTTGCTAATTTAAAAAATGTGGCATACTTTTAGGCATATTCTAAAATTTGTGTGTGACATCATATTGAATAAACTAATAATTTGTATAAGTAAAAACAGGCAAATTCTAATAAAAGTTTTCTTTCTATACTTGAATATAGTTTCTATACTTATATAGTTATATATTATATTTATATAAATTTGTATTAAATAAATGTTACTTACGCAGTGGAGTTTTTGCCAATTGTTTTGGGGAACCGCTGCCAGTGCCATTGCACAGGGAGCTCAGATCGCTGTGCGAGCTCTTCTGGCTGTCCTTGCTGTAGGAGCGACCACTGAAACAGAAACAGAATACATTAAGAACATGAATAACAATTGTTTTTACAGCTGCACAGCTTTAACAGCGCGCTGTTAACTAACATTGACTTAAGATTAAAAATTCAGTTTTATATTTATTGACTTTATGGCATTGTGAAAATGTGCGAAAACTAAATGAAAATTTGTGAAAAAATATTTTTGGCGCAAATTAATGAGCGTGCAGCTAAGTCGTATTTCTTGCATTTTCAATTGCTTCAATTCATTGTGAAAAAGTGGCGCCCACTCAAAAATGCGCCAAGCTGTGAAATTTTTTGCTTTGCTGCACAAACGCCAAATGAAAGAAAAACAATCATAAAATCCAGGTGAAAATTCAAGTGGATAAAATCAATCTGAACAAAAAATTATGCACTACTTGCTATAGTTTATTTTCTTAACGTAAAGCGTTGAAATTTCCCTTTTACAGCTGTTTCTGACAGCGATTTCCGCTTGCAGCGTTAATTGAAAATGCGTCAAAAAAAATAAAATAAAATAGAGTGGAAAAATTTGTTGGGCAGGGAATTTTTTCAATTTTTTGTTGCAGGAAACGGACGAGCGAGCGAATAGCCAAAAGGAATTAGCATTGCCAACTGCGTTTCCGTTGGCAGCCAGCGGGCATAACTGTAATTTATGTGCAAACAACTCCAACAACAAATGCAACAACAACAACAATAACCACCGAGAAAATGCCAAAGTTGTTGCGCCGTTTGCAGTTGTCAACAAGGCGACATTTTTCTTGTAAGCCACATTTTTTGCCATCTTTAGATACCCTACAGTTGGGTACTATAAATAAGTCATGAAATGTGATAAGTATCATATATATTACAGTTTAATTAATATATATGTACACTTTTTATTATATATAGTTATAGTCCTATATGATCTACTCTAACTATGTGAACTCAGCTTTCAGTGAAGATATCTTGTTGAAATTTTGTACAGCTGTCTGCTTTTGCTTTTAGCATAATATATAAAAAAAATCATCTGGATCAGATATCTATCTCACATAGCTGTCATATCATATAGCACTTCCTGACCAACTTTACGTAAGTGAACTCTATTTTTAGTGAAGCTACCTTGTTGAAATTTTGTAGGGCTGTCTGCTTTTGCTTTCAGCATAATATATAACAAAATCATCTAGATCCGATATCTATCTCAATTACCATATAGCTTATTTTTGATTTGAACATAATATATATCAACATCATCTAGCTGCCATAGCATTTAAGCCCTTGATGATTAACTTGATCTATACGATCTTAACTTCCACTGAAGTTTCATAAATACAATTTTGTACAGCAAACAATTTTCGCTGTTGGCATGACATATATCGAAATTGTTTTAATCAGAATTGTGTTTTTATGACTGACTGTACCTGTATTAGAACCCAGCTTCTATTGAAGTTGTATTTATGAAACTTGGTACATACGTCTCTTCTGGCTCTCTGCATAATATATGCAAAAATGATTTGGAACAGACTTTTAGATCATAAAGCTATTACACATACATATATGATTAAAAAATTGGATTTTTTTTATGAAAATTTTTTAAAAAAATATATATATAATATATATAAAAAATATTGCTGCTCTAGCTTTATAATAAATTGTTATTTAGAATTAATTCTCTTCAACAATTAAATAAATAAATAAAAATATAATATATATATAAAATATAATAAATATAAAAATAGAATATATATATAAAAAAAAATAATATCTCTATTTTAGCATATTTATCATTTCAAATCATGTTCAAAGCGTATTTAAGTTTCGTTAAGTTTTTCTTTAGTTTTTTATTTTTTTTTTATGCAGTTTCTTGTGCAGCGACAAGTGAAAAATGCCCCGTTCATTGCATTTAATTCAATTTTCTTGTCGTCGCATAATTAAATGCAATTATAACGCAATTGTCAGTGCATCTGCACCTGCTGTCAGCGAATTGTTCATGAAACCCCCACTTACGTTCCCTCAACAAGGAGCCTGCCCATAAAAGAAAACCACTTTTTTACTATTCACATTTTTCGCAAATAATTCAATAAGAAAAGTTGACTGCACCCAATAAATAATGAAAAGAAAACTATTTAACATTTAATGGAGCGCAAAAGGAAAACCAAGTTTTACTGTTTGCTTTCTGCGAGGATTGCCACTTAAGTACAGTTGTGTCACAGTTGAAGAGGCGGCTCCAGGGTTGCCACCAAATTTTATTACCAAAGTTAAAATATTAAATTTGAAACAAATAAAAACTAATTTTTTGTTGATAGTAATTAAATTAGAAATGATATATTTCAGGGTTACATAAATAGTGTACTAGGAACTACTTGACAACACAAGAAATATAAGGAGACTAAAAAGATCTTACGTCCTGGACCTGCCATATGGAGTAAAAAAATATCTAGATAGAATGCAAATAAAATACAAAGAAAAAAAAGAATTATTCTTTTGGCTGCTATATGATATAGTGGTTCCATCCGATCGGAAAGTATACGCAATTCTTAAATGCATATATATATATATATATATATACAGTGAAAACTCCCGTGGATGGACAGCCACGGTTCCAGTAATTGCGTCTGCTGGAGATGTCAAAGAATTGGCTGTACAATAATCTCTTCATCTGAATCTCTTAGTTCATTGTCACTTTAAATAGTAATATTAATTACAATATTATTGTCTTCTGTGCGTAAAGAGCTATCTACTTTTAAAAAATCTTCAAAATTGTCTTTTCCAAATTTTGAAATTAAACTTAATTTATTAAAAAGTGTTTTTTGTCCACCTGCGAGAGACGTTTTGTATAACAATGTTCAAAATATCGTATCCGCGTCCGGCCCAGGGACCATCCGCCCACGGGAACGGATTTTGTATGAAAATCATGCCAAAAATCATGGGACTATAAAATTCGTCCGGCTACGGGAGATGTCCGCCTGTGGGAGCTGTCTGCGACTAGAGCTTTCACTGTATATACATATGTATATGCAATCTCAAATTTTCGCTTCAAACAATTATTTCAACTAATCAACACTTTGGGAGCTATATTATATATAAATATACCTAAATATATATTAATATACCTCAATATATATACAATAAAAATATATATAAATATACCTAAATATATATACATATAACATAATATAATAAACATTTAATGACCTTATTATAACACGATAATACACAGAGCAAAGCAAAGACTAATGACAATCGAAGATGGATTGCAATTTATTATAAGATTGTAATAGATTAAAAATTAAATATGTCGCAAATTCCATTCCATTTATATAGTACATATATTTCTGAAAGCTACATGGAAACTTCAGAGTCGAAAAACCACCCAATCTACATACAGGAATTCGGAAGAGATAGTCTGTTCTGCATATGGTTGCACTATGACAGCTACTTCGACTGCATATTTCATTAATTTCTTCACATTTGCATTTCATTAATAATGCATTTTAATTACGTCCCCCTTTCCCGAACCCATTGCCAATGGCTGTAACATTTTCAATGCTTGTCGATGATATAATAAATATTTATAACAAGCGAAGACAAACAACAACAACGAAAAATTTGTGAGCTATTTTAAAGTGCAATTTGTTTATAACTGACTCTCACTCTCTGTCTCTGTCTCTCTCTCTCTCTGTCTCTCCCTCTCTCTCAGTTAAGTTTTGATTCTTCGTCTTAATTTCCGCACAATGTTTATGCTTCAGTGCCGTTTTCTCTTCTCCTCACCGTTTCTCCATTTTCTCTCTGTTGCTCGTTTTGCATAATTAATTTCATTCACTCAATTGCCAAAGTATACAGCCCCTAGCTCCTCCATTACCTCCCTATCCACCCCCACCTCTGCCCATCAAAATTCGACTTAAATCAACTGCAGCAGCAATTGCACTTATTACCTGTTTCTTTTTTTATGAACTTGATTTTTCTCCTTGACAGTGAAAATGTGAAAATGGGGTTACGCATTTTCCTGCAATTTCCATATTATTCTCCGGGGTGAATGAGAAAATGTAATAAAAAAGATCTTAAGCAAAACAATTTAATACAAGAGAACCATTTTAAGAAGCATTAAATGCATTTTATGCGCTGCATTAAGAGCCAAGTGCTGCATGAAATGAGAAAACTCGAGCAAATGAAAATAAATAACTTTAGAAGATGTAGAGTTGGGTAAAGAGGTGATACAAAAAGTATTCTCAGAGGAAGTACCAAATGAGATTTACGTGCTCAAGAACTAACATAGAACCAAAAAAAAATAAATAAAAATACGTGTGAAGTTTATTTTCTTAGAGAAATCTTAACTTAACTAAAGAATTTTACATGGGAAATTAAAAAAATTAGTGAGGATAGATACTATAACTAAATCAGGAAGAAGGAAATTGTGTAAATCGGTGGAAATTTTTTTTTTAAGGAATAGGTATTGTATAGTTAAGATCTCTTTCAAGAGCAAATTTCTAAGTACTGATTATAAATCTGTAACTAAATCAGGAAGAAGGAAATGTAAATCGCTGGAAACTATTTGTCTTTAAAGAATAGGTATTGTATAATTAAAATCTCTTTCAAAAGCACATTTCTAAGGACTATTATATATAAAACGTTAAGGAAATGTAAAGAGCTCTTGCAAAAGTGGAATAATAGTTTATAATTCAAATATTTTCGGGTTTGTTGGGAAAGTTTCTTAAAAATTTCTAGGACGGTCGGATAAGTTGTTCCTCCCTACATCAAGGTGGCATAGTAAGAGATTCTAGAGATATGGTTATGAGCAGAAGTGGGCGTCGGGACGCGGGTCCCAAACGGATATCTCTGAACTGACGCCATCTCAGAGCATATCTCTAGAATTTTTTACCATAATCTCATGACCAAGCACGTATCGGGGTAATTTCGGGATAATTTCGGGTCCAGAAAATCCCGATCCCGAGGCCCATCTCTACTTAGGATGTATACTCTTTCATATAGATATATGAGAGTCATGATCATTAGGAGAATCCCGAAAGAAATGAGCTGAATAGCAATAGTATTTGATTTTCAAAATAAGAGATATATATAGGGGAATTTCGATACTTAGGATATATACTCTTTTTCTGTTAAGTCTCATAAACTATAAAGTGTATATATGATTATTATCATTAAGAGAATCCCGAAAGAGATGTACTGCATAGCAATAGTATTTGGTTCTCAAAAAAAATATATATAGAAAAGTCCCGAAAGAGATGAGCTGAATAACAATACTATTAAATGACTACAATCATTAGCATAAAATTTCGTAGTGCAAACATAAGATTTAAGAAATATAAGAAGAAAACTTATTTTCGATTCAGTTCTAACATAATTTCCAAGTCTATTCAAAGTACTAAAGCTGAGCTAACCCCAAACAAAAGCCAATGTCAGCTAGTTCAACAATTGCGACTCGCTTTCTATGTAAAACACGCACTCAACTTCAGTTCTAAGCCATGTGCTATTGATCTATATTCAGGTGTAATTAGAGCAGTGTTGTTAATGAACGATAAACACGGCTGAAACATCAATTGAACTACATAAAATAGCTACAGCCAGACAACAACCAACAACCAACAACCAAGAGCAACTGTTGTCAACAAAAAAAAAAAAAGAAGGAAAAATAATTACCATTTCTTATCGCGCTCTTTCAATTTACACATTTTGCAATAGGCGAAGCTGAAGTCGGCTCGCTCTGAAGTTGATTTCGTATCTCTTGCTGGCTGCACATGTCGTGTCTCATTAAGAAATGCAACAAAAGCAACAAAAACATTTGCGACGGTTTCCTAACCTCAATGTTGACAGCCGTCTGCCACAGTTGCCAACGCTCCATTGTAAAATATCATATATATATGTACATATATGAGGTCTATATATATATGAGTATCTATCGCATATAAGGCACAACATCCCATATATGATTTAATGTGCAGAAAAAGTGTGGCAAAGCGGGTGAGCAGGTTGCTGACGACGTTGCATGCCACCACCACCACCAACAACAACAACAAGAGCAAGAGCAAGAGCAACCGGTAGCAGGGGAATTTGTTGTCGTTGTTATCGTAATTGCCGTTGTTGCTGCTTTTATTATACTCTAATTGAACTTTAGTTGATTGATGTTTTTATAAAGTTTGTCAGCCAGCAACAAGTTTTAAGTGAATTATGTTCGAGATACCCTACAAGACATTAACTAAGGAGTCTAAGGAGTTTGTGGAGTATAACAGTTGGTACAACATAAATATAATAAATAATTACAATTAATTAATAATTATAAATAAATAAATAAAAATAAAATACCTTTAAAAAAGATATAGAGTTTTTTGATATTTTTATAAATTAGTAACTCAGCGCCAAATTTTAAATTAATTAATGTGTATAATACCCTGCAAATTTATTGAGAGTAGTTTAAAGAGTAAACCTAGCAGTTTCTAGAAGCTGTGCTGTGTTCTCTAAATATATAAGTACATATATAATATATGTCATATAACTAAGTCTATGTTGTTAATAAGAATTCAGTTTTAATACTTTACTGCAGACTAGTGGGGTTTGCTTTGGCACAGTTGTCATTAGATATAGGGTTCGAACCCTACTTAGTTCTATATAATCACTTAATCTTAATCTATTAATCTACTTAATCTATATAATCTATAATCAAAAAGTTTGACAAGCAAATAATAAAAAAATATTGAAAAGAGAAAAAAAATTATATTCATTAAAGAAGGAACAAAGTATTTACTGCAGTTTAACAAAGATATATTACAGTCAAAACTTGGACCCTGATCCACAATATATCTCTCTGCAGCTACAATCTATTTATGTTAATCTATCTGCTTTTCAGCTCTTAAGAACTCAAGAAATTTGAATTGTTGATTCTTTAAGAAACTGTTGCTTTTTTTTTGGCCAAATTTATTTTTGCAATTTTTGCCGAAATCGATCAATATTAATATAAAGCTTTAGCTTTATTATGATTATAATGAAGATTAAGAACTAGATGGTATTTGATTTTTCCTATATTCTACAAATAATTTTAAAGTATAAATTTGTCCATCAAATTTATTAAAATTATTATAAATTACAAAGTTCAGATACCTAAAAAAAAGGGTATTTTTTAGTCGTCTAACGCACATCTCGATTTATGTTTATTTTATTTTTCACTTTTCTACTTTTATCTTCTATTATAAGTCTTTTAAGTGTATCTCATATTCATATTACGTTTTTAGCCATGCAGTTCCGTTTGCTATTGTAATCCATTATGCGGGCGCTTGACTGTACTTCACTTTGTGCACAAATTCTGCTAATGCTCCATTAATAACTCAAGCGTTAAACAAAAGCAGCGGTCCCAACAACCGGCCCCTACCTACCTCTCCCTCCTCGCTCTCTCTCTCTCTTTCTCTCTACCTCTCTCAGTTGTATGACCATATAGTAGACTCATTCACATAAATCTTCAATGGCTTTAACCGCAAGCACAATGATCTATTGTGAATTAGACTGTTGCAAACTGACGTGACAATGCGCCAAAGAGCAACTAAATGGAACTGAGCAAAAGCTAAAGGAACGCTGGAAGCAAATCTGAAGAGCTGCATAAAGAAGAAGATATTCTCAGTTATATTAAATAAAAGTTTTCACAAATATTTTTAGCTCTTCTTAAATAGAGACATCCAAAGTTTCCATGTTATTATTATGAATGTTATCTTTAGAAAAACTTTAATTAACTCTAGTGAACAATAAGAGAAACGAGCTTTGTAAAGACCGAAAAGAATTTTTCGTTCATGCTCTCTGACTAATTAAGTTGCATATAAATTAGCCGAAAAGGTCACCTAGTTATGCGAAGAACAAAAGAATTGATTAATGGGAATTTTCACAAGCAGCAAAATATACACACACACACACAGTCACACACTCGCACACTCGCACACTCATGTAAATATGCAAAAGAACTCGCATAATGGTCTCATTGTGCCGCTTGGTCAAACCGATCCATGGAAAAGGAAGTGGGCAATTTAATTATGCCGAGACTTGGGGTTAGCAGATCAGAGCGCGGACCGGGGCCAAATCAAATGATTAAAGCAAATTGTCTGTGGCCAAAGTGAAAGTAAGCAAATTGTGGGCAAAAAATATGATAAAATCGAATCCACACAAAACGCAATTCCAAATGATGTTCCAAAGGCAAACAAAAAAATAAAATAAAAAAACTTCAAAAGCAACTCGGAATCAATTTCAAGCAATTGCCCCAGCAGCAAACAAACTGAGAAGTCAACAGTGATTGAGTCTAAGAGATACCCAAATGCTTTAAAGAGGCTTGACTACGACATATCTTATAAACTCTGAAGAGTTTCAATTGTTGAGTGACTTAGCTAAAGAGATTTAACAAAGATTCAAATAAGCATTTGATAAGCATAATTTTTAAACATTTTGCTTTTATAGTTTTAGCTATAATTTTATTTTTACCTAATCGAGTCTAATGAAAGTTTTAACATAGTTACAGAATGAGCTATTGCATATGTGTCTTGAATTTAAGAACTCTAGCTTACTTGCTTTATATATAGCATTAAGCAGCATAGTACTATGTGAACTTAAGCGTAATGATAGTTTAACTTTGATTCAAAAGTCAAAAATGTGTTTATTATAAGAGATAACAAAGAATCTTACTACAGACGATTCCCGATAATTTGTCTATCAATAAATCAAAAACTTCAATAATTCGTAAAATAATAGAAATATATAGAAATAGAAATATATAAAAATAGAAAGAGAATTATGTGATAAATTGGAAAACCTTCTTCCTATATCAATTTTATTTCTGGTAGCAGAGTTTCAATTTGGAAGCAAAGTACCATCACTTGGACAAACTTATGTTCAGATTGGTTTATTAATTTCATATTATATATATGCATATATGTATTACAGTTGATTGCCGATAATTCGTCCTCTGCTAAAAATGCTGTCCCCTTGAAAAAAAAATTGATTCGAATTCCTGTTCGGTAAATCGAATTCCTGCGTAATTCATTAAAAATGTTATCCCCTTGCCATTTCGAATTATCGGTATTCGACTGTATAACACTTCAAGAACTTTTAGTTAGAAAAATGTAAGCTTAAGCAACTTCTGAACTGACAAAACATAAACAGAAAAGTCCTCTATAAAAGTTTATTAGCTATTATATACATTTTTTTTTCTGCAAAAACTTTTCTTGTCAAAATAAACAATATGTACATGTATTTTAAATTATCATTTAATTATAATCTAATGGCAGATTCTGTGTCTCAAAACTCCATTTAAAACCTAAAGGAATTAGCCAGAACTAACTTATTTAATGTGTTTTGCAGGGTATAAATAGTTGAGGCTTGAATTTCAATTAAATAACCAATTGAAGATTTCAAGTCTCACTGTATGGTTAGCACAAACAAATAAGAACGAGAGAAAGAGAGATAGAGAGAGGCAAATAGATAGCTTCCGAAATACTATAGCTATCCACCCAAAAGTTGACTTTTGCCTTTGGCCAAGAGTTGCAAGTGCAATTAAATTTAATGGAAGCTCATTAAGCGTACGAATTATGTGTTTTTGTTAGCTTCGAGAGGGTTGCGGGGTCGGAGATGGGCTGCTGGGTCGACTGCTTAGCGAATTGCATAATTTGCAGCTCCCTTTTGGCTGCTTTTGTCTCTGCTGAGATTCGCAAGTTGCAGCAAAAATTATTGAGGAAGCTGCACAACTTGGCAACTTGCAACTGGCAACTTGCAACAGCGTGCGGAAGTCGCTTAGTTGTCATCAATTTGAATGACTCCTCTAGGGCCGAAGAGGCCAAAAGTCGATCCAATAAAAAATACACACAGGAAAAAAAAGCCCCACTCAATGCCATAAAAAAGTGTCAACCATTTTTTAGTTCCTTGTTTTTGCTTTTGGTTTTTTTCTTCTTTGAAGCAATTAAAATGTGGCCCGTGGCATCAATAAAACGGAACAGTTGTCAACTTGTAAAAAAATCGTTTACAGCATCAGAGCTGACAATGGATGTTGTTACAGTCGTATAAACGTTACTATGAATGGGATAACAAACCAAAATTTAAAATGCAGTTGAAGAGAATTAAAGTTTTAAGTACTGAATGATAGAAGAAAGGTTAAGCACGGAAATATTTAGTAGAGAAGTTTTTATTTGGCATTGTATGAAATGTTATGATATGGTAATGTATGGTTTGGCATGGCATGGTTTGGTGTCTGGCATGGTATATGGTATCATACGGTATGATATGGTTTTATGTGGTATGATATGGTCTAAGGTAAGAAAAGGTGTATGGTATGATATGGTAACTTATGGTATGATATGGTATATGGTATGGTATGTCATTGGTATTTGTTAGGTATGGTATGATATAGAAATGGGCATCGGGATCGGGCGGGATTGGAAAGATTCTGAAAGAGTCCGGGACGGTCGGGATAAAATTATTAATAGATAAAATTGCTTGTATTTGTCAAAGAACAGAAAAATGATATTGACTAGAAAATTAATTCTAATATAAGTCCTGTTATATTTAAGAGAAGTTCAAATATTTTAGTATTTTGACAACAATGCAATGAATTGTCATTGTTAAAAATGCTTGCTAGGCAAGTACTTGATGTACCAACATCTTCGACAACAAGTGAGAGGGTGTATTCTATTCCATCTATAGTATGATATAAACTAATATACGGTATTATATTTATTTTTTTTTTTTTATTTATTATTTATGATTGGTATGGCATGCTATGGCATTATGTACTATAGTTAGGATTTCATAAAACACGAACACAAAAATATTCCCCATAATCTATCCATCTATACAGAAATAAAGCTATAGTAAGCTGAAAATCATTTTTAAAATATATATATATAAAATACACTCCTTAAAATTTGTAAAAACATAGTTTGATTATGATGTCTTGAGAAACAGAATAGACTTTTGTACAAGAACTAAATTTTTTAATGAGTTGTACAACTATATAATGGTATGGATATAATGGTCAAAATCAACCTGATCACAATATATGCTCTGCTCTGCAAATAGACAGATTGAGCTTGCTTTACCTAGTGAATAGTTAAAGCTTTTCAAGAATATATAGATTGATATATTATCTATGCCTCACACATTCCTTGACAAAATCATAATACCCCGATATGGCAAGTTATACATGCCATATAACACTCGCAACATATCCATTAAATAATTTTATTGATCAATTGAAAGTTTAATTTTTGTTATTACAAGCACTTCCTTCCTCTCAAAGCATAAACAAGATCTTTGGTAAATTACATCATCAGCTCCAGACGCAACATGGCTAAAGACCGCAACCCCAATTCCTATAGTTTATGTTACAACAACAACAACCACAACAACATCTGAACGTCTATTCAAATTGCGGTCAACCGAAAATTACGTTATAAATAGCCTCTCGAGAAACACACAAAAAATTATTATTATTTGTTCTGGCATTTTGGACGGCTTTGACCAAAATGTAACCGATTTTATGTTTCTTTGTTTTCCAGCTGAGGATCGTATATATTTATTTATACATATGTACATATATATGTTTGTATATTTATGTAAATTTATTTTCTTGTTTGAGTGCAAACATCAAATAACGCCTCGATTTTAGCTGCTCAGTTTTTGGTGGCCCTCAGAAAACTGAAAAATATAGCTATATTAGCTAGAGTTGCTTGACCGACAGATACACTGTTAAAATAGATATTAAATTGTGATTTCTATTAAAATTTTGTAAAGATATGCCTTTAATAACAATTTGAAAGAGCTGAAAGCTAAGTAAAATATCTTTAAGATTTTACTACTTTGTTTCCCTGTCAACCGAATATACCCCTTTGAGTTATCTTCATATTTACAGCACATGCCAAAAAAAAAGAGTTTATTTTTCAACATTAGCGCACTCAACTGGAACTTGAGCGCGAAAATTTTTTGGTGCAAAAAGTGTCCATTATTCGTTATTAATTGAAAGACGTACAACAAAATTTGCTAACCCAAAAGAAATATAGAAAAAAAACGAAATACTAAAGCAAAGTAAGCAAAGTTTTCCAGAGGATGTAGCACAACAAAAACTTAATTGATTCTAGGTTTTAACAACCGGCATCGGTTGTGGTTGAGCGCCCGTTTATGTTTTTCTACCCATGTAAAATGAACGAAACTGACCGTAAACATTTCAACAGCTCTTTTACAGATAATGCCAGTTGCCGTAGTGCAGAAGAACTTTAAGACTTTTAAGGGATTATAGACGAACTTTTAATGCGCTGTAAGCAATTAGGTGGAATGGATAGGGTATGTAAGCAGATAAAGTAGGTAGGACAGGACAACTAGCGATTAATCAAATAGTAAAATTATTGAATAACTTTCATTTAATTATAAAGTACTTGAATAATACCTTTTGGCAGCATTTAAAGAAGCTTTGATGAGCTTTAGATATTTTGTACTTTATATATAATCCAAGCTGCATCAGCAAGCTTTTGAATCTGAGCTATAGAATTGGAAGTTACTTAAATTGCGCCTTTACAGTGTGCGAAAGCTTTTTTATTAGCTGTTTAAGTTTCTCTTATTAAGCAGAGAGTTAAGTGAGATAAATTTAATGAATATTCGATTAAATACATTTTGAGCTTTTAAGAAGCTTTTTTCAAAGAGAGGCACCCATTGGATCTCCCTACCAGATTCCTTAGTTAATATAGTTTTTGTAAATATTTTAAATAATACACACTAGTCCACATATGTATTTAGTTAACATAAATGCTATATTTGCATTATCTGTGATCAAATATATATATATATATACATATATATATATATATACATATATATATATATATACATATATTTTTTTTTGTAATATAAAACTAGATTAAGTTGCCACTAAAAGTAGCAGAAAACTTGTTTAAAAAAATAAACAAATTTTTTATAAAATAATAGAAGCTTTTAAAAAAGTTTCACAGTTTAGTGTCTATTGTCCTAAAAAACAAAGCTTTTAGGTGTAAGCTCTTAATTTCAAACAAATACTATACAAGCTATCTCAAAAGCTTTCTTAAACAGCTTTTACATAATAATTAGGAAACAAGTTAGGAAAGTTAAAATTCAAAAGAGCTTTAATTTATTTTTTAAGCTTAAAGCAGAAAGCTTTAAAAGAAATAATCTGCGTATCTCCCTGTGGATAAGCTGCCTCATCAATCTAAATCTACAAATAGAAATCTCATGATATTAAAAGTTCTCCATTTTTACAGGGTATACCTAAGGCTGAACAACCAACTCTCATTAAGCGGTCGGTAAACTTATTTGAATGCCCACCTTGTGTCGGTTACCTGGTCAGCGCTGTTAGATATTCAAGTATATTCAAACATATGCCGGCAACAACATTTGCGGTCGGAAAAGCCAAAAACGCAAAAACAAGTGTTTTCCAACGCGTTGCGCATCGTTTGGAGAAAGAAGTGGAAAAAAAAGTTTGCGGCATGTGGCATGTGGCACGGTGGCTAGGCGGCCACAACATGCAACATTTTGGCCGGCAGTCCTAGTTTTAAATATAGCATTTGAACTAATTTCGCTTGTTTGCATCTCGTTGATGCTTCATCGGCGAAGTGGTCCGGGGTCCGAGTCCGAGGCCGAATCCCGTCGAGAGCTGCATGCACGATGCAAAAATAGAGTTGTCCGAGTTGATGTTGGATTTGAGATTTTAAATTTGAAAATTGGATTGGGATCGGGATCGCGACTGATGCTGATGCTGATGATGTTGCCCCGCGTGTGTTGTCATTTTATTTTATAAATACGCCACGTGATTCATGAGTGGAATTATGTATTGTAGTTCGCTGAAGATTTTTTCTGTTGCATGTTGCCAAACACGGGAAGTACCTATGCGACATATGATTTTGTTTGTGGATAGAGAGAGAGAGAAAGCCGCTGCGTGGGCGCCCAAGTGTGTGTGCATTGAGGCAGGTGCATTGGGATTGAGGCTCTTCGTGGCTTTGGTTAGGTAGATTTATGCTTGATAAAAGCAAATATTAAGTAAGTTTCTTTAAGAAAGTTTAGCAGCTAGTAGCACTAGTTAAAAGGCTATAATAGCTTGGAAAATGAAGTCCAATTGATTCAATTATCTTAGCCAATTCGATGTTATTGAGAATTATCTATATCAGGGAGCATTTAGTATAGTATACTAGAATATATTTAAGGCTTATCAAAATCTTAAGATATATCTGAAATATAATTATATATCTTTTGAGATACTTATGGCTGCCAAGTAAAATATTTTAAGAATATTATGCAGATTTAACTTTGTAAAGCTTATTAAAGTTTTTTAGAGAAAGAGCTTTAAGATAAAGTTTCGATCTGTATTAAGAATAAAGTCTTTTCAGACATTAAATAATACTTAAACTACCTACTACTTTATTGAAAATAAGTAAATTCCTTAGAGCAGAGTGCTAAGCATTGGCAGGTAAGTCATAAACAACAAGGTTCAAAATTCATAAAAATTTTAAAATAATATAATAAATTATTTCTATGTAATAATAAATCAATCTATGATCAAAAATATATAAACTTAAAACAGGTTAACATTAAAATCAACTTTAGAAGAACAAAAAATAAAAGAATAAATGAGAATATGAATGAGAATGAATGAGCATCTCTAGTTTAGTTTTCCAAACCAATACAACATCCAGCATCTATTCTAATATATAAAGAGCTAAGCCTTTAACAACTGCTCATATATTACTTTATTCAACTGTCACTTCATTCATAAATTTGTTTATTTCTTTAACTAAAATAAAACTTAAGCATTTATAAAAAAATATCAGCTTACTATAAAAAACAACTTTACTCAAAGCCAACATTGTTTCATATTCTATTTAGAAATGACTTTCACAAGGTTCACAGCTTTATCTTTAAATTTCATTTTCCACGGAAGGAACACACACATCGCACACACACACACAAACCCGCAGCACATTGTACACACGTAATCCCCCCACACATAGATAATGAGTATTTTCTTTCAACTGGCGCTTTCACAAAGACCCTAACGCCAAAAAACGAAGAAGAAAAAATCGCTTAAGCTCATTAGTTAATATCCAATTTATAAAGAGCAGCAAAGGGCGAAACAAAACATCAATCAAATATCACCCAACCCAGCTAGTGAAAAAAGCAAAACTAAAACAGAAGCAGGAAAAAGACACAAATTTCACTCACTTGTAAAACATTTTCGAAACAAAAACAAAGTCTGTGTCTGTGGTGGGGGCACACGACAAATTCAAAAAGTCGAAATCCGATTGCGACAGAGCCCACTGATATATCGGACAGAGAGAATCAAACTGACAGAGTTGGGGGTATACCTAGGGTGTAGATTCTGTTGACACTCGGTCTGCCCGAAGATTGCGAAACGTGCGAAAACGCATGTGAGGCAGCAAATATGTGAGTCTGCGTGTATGTGTGTGTGTGTGTTTGTGTGTGAAGCTGCTTTAAATGTTGCCAAGGCAACATGTCTAAACGCAAAACCAATAGGCACAATATGAAAAGCATATATATGACTACAAGATACCCTGTTTTCATAGAATTAACAGCATGTTAACAGTTAATATTAATCGCAATGTTTATTTCAATAAAGCAGAATTAACTCTTTTAAGTATATGCTTATGCTTGATCATCAAAGTATAAGGCTGTAAGCATAGATACCATGTTTTCATACAATTAACAGAAATGTTAATGTAAAAGCAAAGTTAACTTCATGTTTATTTAAATGCTAGTGTTAATAACATAAATAACAAAGAATTAACAGAAGCAATGTTAATTCCATGTTTATCTATATGTTAGCGTTAATAACATTAATAAATAATATAAAGAATTAACAGAAATGTTAATGTTAAAACAATGTTAGTCCCATGTTAATTTATATGTTAGTGCGAATAGTAATGTTCGTACTTAGATATCATTGAAGCTTCCTTTACTCTTTCAAATATATGCATATGGTTGACAATCAAAATAGAAAGCTTACGCGTTAGATACAATGTATTATTGTTAAAGATACCCTGTTTTCATACAATTAACAGAAATGTTAATGTTAGAACAATTTTAATCCTATGTTAATTTATATGTTAGTGTTAATATTAATGTTCTTACTTAGATAACATAGCATTTTGCTATACTTTTCCAAAGTTTTGACAGTTAAAATAGAAAAGTTAAGCGTTAGATACCCTGTATTCTTGTTAAAACTCTTAAAACTCTTTTACTCCCCAAATCAAACTATTTGCTTATACTCCATACATATTTCATAATAAAATATATACGAAATTTCATTGTAAACTTAAATGAAACTTAGCTACGGAAAAACAGCCAAGATACCCTGTAAATTTAAAATAAATTCTGTTAAAATAAAAAAATTCAATTTAAATAGCCTGAAGTATTACAGTTTGACTGCCCGTCACATAGCCATGCCTGATGCAGCACTTCCTTTTCAAGTCTTTACAGGGTATAAACAATAAGCATAGCTAACAGCAGACAAAAGGAACTGCACTGTCAGGGACGCTGGCTGAGGCTCTGCCAGTGCGTTGATTGCGTAAATGCCTCACGTGACGCATGTGGCATGTGGCGAGTGGTCATTGTGTCTTGCCTGTCCCCCAAGGCCCCCTTCCCCTCTACTACAGGTGTGCGTGTTTGTGTTTGTTGAGTTGCTGTGACAAATTCATGATTTGTCATCAATTTCTATGCGAGTGTCTCGCATTGCGCTTCCTCTTCGAGTGCCCCCAAATGCCACGCCCCCTCTTGTCTGGCTCTTTCTCCCGTTCATTTGGGCTATATATGCAATAATTTTCCATACGTTAGGCAATTTGTTTTCACGCTCACATAAATTGCTGCCAGAGTTTTTTTCTTCTTTCTGTCGTGTTGACTTTTCCCCAACGGCTTTTGGCTTTGCGGTGCAAATGTCGCCACGTGGACTTTTTTATCGTTTCGCTTTCAGTCTTTTTTTTTTACGTTGTTATATAGTATCATATAATGATAATGTTGATGAAGCTGACGACCAAATACCGCAGCTGTTCTCTGGCTGCGGCACTTAAAATATCATCAAATTGCATTGGACCCCTGGGACTCTATTAATGCGAGACTTTAATCGAATTTGAAGAAGATAAAAAATAGATGGAGCAATAATTTTTGGAGGTTAATACAGATTGGGGTCACTTGTTGCTAATTACATGTTGCTGCAACGTCGCATTTGCCACACTTTTCCATAAATTTAAAAGCAGCTGAATGTGAAATTAGGGGGAAGTTATTTTCAAACAAATTATTGCATAGCTAGGAATTATTATATGAAAGTCTAGTTCAGTCTTAAGATATATTTTTTTTTTTATAAAATAATAAAAGCTTAAAAAATCGAATCTATAAAATTTGATATAAAAGTAAAATGTACTAAACAACTACGAAATTATTCAAAAAAGTATTCAAGAAGAAAATATTTAAAAAAAAAAATTAAAATATAAAAAAAAACAAGTTAATTTTTTCTTTTTAATATTTAAAAAAATTGGAAAAAGTATTCTTTTGAGAATTGGTTAAAAGCATATATTTTATCAGCTTCTATTCTTCAATAGCTTAGTTCTTAAACCAAATGATAGTTATTCTTAAAATTACAGATAGCATTTTAGTTACTTAACATATTACAAACTTTTCTTAAAACAAGTTCATCTTTCTTTTAAGGAAAAACCCTCAAGCAGCCTTTATCCCTACACTCAAATCTAATAAACTTCCACTTCGCTACATCCACAACTCTGTTTATATAGAAATTATTAAAGTCTATTGCTTAAAACAATATTTTTGCTAACACTTTTCAACTTAAGCAACAACTTTTTGCCCGCCTTCCTCGTCCTCGCCCACATCTGGCAACCTTTTAGCCAAGCTAATAAACAATTTACATTGGCCACAACGACTTGGGCAAAAGTTTACAACCGCCAAGTTTTCACTAAAAACTAACTTGATTATAATTTCAAATTTTACGTTTCTTATACGCGGAATCACAAGCTCTATTCCCTGCACTCGTAATTACTGTGCAGAAGCTGAAAAAAAACACACACAAAATAGAAACCTGCATAAATTTTGAATGCAAATTATGTCGAAGGCAACAATTTTCTTCCATATTTATGCTCGTTCACAAAAGGAAAAGAGTATATTGGCTTTGTGGACCTCTTCTATAAATTGAACAAAAATTATGTATTTAACATTCTTAGCCTCCTTTACAGACAGATCTATAAATCAAATCCGAAAATATCCATATTTGATATAATTTTACTGTGGTCGAGTATTATGCAGTCAGTAGCTCCCGATATTAACCTTCTTACTTGCTTTTTGCTGAGGGACAGTTGGCATAAAATTATGACCAAATGCAAGGCGAAACGGACATGGTGTCTGTGGTATGTGGTACTTAACTTTTTGCAGTCACTGTTGCTGATTTCTGTGCGGTTCCATCAAATGCTAATTGACATCAAAATGCAGAATTAGACAAATTGTAACTGGAATTGCTTTGCACAATTGCATATCAATTAATTGGCCCTTCAATTGACCGAAAAATAATTGAGTCTTTTCTTTTAAGTTAACAATTATTCAATTTTTGATTGAATTACAAATTCGTTTGCTGGAAGAGAGAATTTTTGTGATTTTTGTGATTCTAATACATTCAACTCCTAAAACTTTAAGAATAATTTCTGCTCAACTTCTTATATAAATAACTTCCTTAAAACTTCATCCATTTTTGTGATATATTTATATTTTTCCTTCTTATATAAATAATTTTCTTAAAGCTCCATCGATTTGTGATATAGATATATTTTTCCTTTCAAAGTCATTGTTCTCTAGATTAATCAAAAATTTAAATTTCACTGAGTTTTCATATCTTTAATCTATTCAAAGTTTCAATTTCTAAGCTGAGGCAATAGTTTGCAATATCATTTTTCAGTTTTTTGTGCTTCATCTTACGAATTTTCCTAGCCCTTCATAATAAAACACCCTGTTCATGTATAAATAACATGATCTCCATTAAGAATCATACATTAAATGAACATTGACTTGAGTACATAATTTAGCACTTGTAAAATGTAGTCATGCCCAATTAGGTCGCAATCTTTTCCATTATATTACTGTCGCATCAACTCAATTCAGAAAACCGGCTAACAAAAATCTGACAAATTATGCGCCCCAGGCACAAATAAAGCCAAACAATTAATAATGTTATCAAAACGAAAATTATGGAAATGGAAACTTTTACAATAAAAAAGATAAAATTCCAATTCTAAAAACGTGCCAGTTGCGTTTTTCAATGAAACTCGTTACAGCGTTAAATGCAAATGTGAAAACAAAGATTTATTGCTTTTCATTAGAATGCGTTAAGCCTAGGCCCATATTTTATATATATATATGCATAGACATATACATATATATAGTTTTTGCCAATTTTAGTTTGTCTCATTCCAAAGTCATTTATCAACTGACGACAAAAAAAAATACTGCTATGACATATTTTACAGATTAAAATTCAATTAGCCAAGCAATTTTTGTGTGAAAGATTAATGAAGACAAAAGTTTGGTCTAGAAAAGAGACTTTTCAATAAAGCTAATTAAATTTTATTAAATATTTGTTTTAATTTAAAAATTATTTTTTTATGTTCTGTTTTTAAATATATATTAACTAAAGTTTGATTTTTTATCAATTTTCGTTAATTTTTTAATTTTTTAAAATATATTATTTTAAGTCGAAATCCCGGTAATTCGAAATAGCAAGTGGATTTTTTTTTTTAGAAATTTCACAGGAATTCGGTTCATTGAATAGGAATTTGAACGAATTTTTTTCAAGGGGACAGCAGCCTTTACGAATTATTGAGGTTTACGATTTTGCGGGGAACGAATTATCGAGATACGACTTTATATATTTAGCTAAAATTAAAAATATTACAAATATTTAGTAAGTACAGATTAAACTTTACTGTTCCGAAGATTCTTTTTTTTACAGTTTTTATTTATCGTTTATTTACATATTTACATTTGGGAATACTGTTCTGTTACCATTTTAGGCAACTTAACCGAAGATTTTTCATGTGCAGAATCTGAATTTGATTTCACCTTGATGTGCTAAAAACC
This sequence comes from Drosophila gaucha, assembly GCA_035045545.1. NCBI lineage: Eukaryota > Metazoa > Arthropoda > Insecta > Diptera > Drosophilidae > Drosophila > Drosophila gaucha. The sequence goes on along the minus strand of JAWNOY010000006.1, from coordinate 1,372,146 downwards.
TATTTCCTTAGTTTCAGAATCAGATTCAACACGTCAAACCCTTTTCTAAATAATAGTATAATTCTTGACTACTTAAGCCTGTTCCCCTAAGTTATTAGCAAACGACCTCTGTATTAGCCACACGAACACCAAAATCTTAATTCGTATGTGGTACGTAATCAAAAAACATCTTCAGATCATAAAGCATAAATATGGCTTTATGGCTTTGCAGACATTTTGCATTGCAACATTTGCGGTCATGAGCCACGTGTCATAGGCGAATGGCAGAATCTTGCGGCTTTTAACTTAAATTGTATGGCTCATAAATATATATCAAAAATATAACACGTAATCCGGCAAGCGCTTGATGTGAAATTTATTTTTATTTTCGTTTTAGCCACGAGAAAAAAAAACACATTTACCAGTGACGCCCATAAATAAAGAGAGACACTCATTGATTAGCGTATAAATATTCGCACGATAGCCAAACTTGGGCTCAGTTGAAGCTTCATTCTGGCCGCAAGTTCAGGGTCAGCTGAGCCATAAAAACACATATACATATATAAGCCATATGTATAATAAGTATATATTTACATGTATAAATAAATTGGTGTTGTAAACCTTTTTTGTTGATTTTTCCACTTACGATTTACAAGCACAAATATTGAGCATAAAATTTCATTTAAACTGAAACTGTTAGCTAAGGGCCTTAAGTTTTCTGCCTGGAGGCAGCTGCCAAGGATTAAAAGTTTTAGTTTTGCGGTTTAAGGAAGAAACTTTGCTTTTTTTTTTTGACACTTTCAATTGCCAACAATCGTTGAACTTTTAGCTCATTTGTTGTGCAAACAAATGAATCATGGTTTCAAGTCTGTTGCTAGAGAGAGTGAGCGTATAAAAGATACCCTGTATAAGAGAATAGCCAAGGTTTTGTCGTTGAACTTTACTAGATCTTCAAGCGTTAAGCTTAACAAAGATTTATACACCTTACACAAACGTACCCCACTTTATTTACAGTGTATACAGCAGTAACTAAGCTTGTTTGTTTTGCTATTATTTTAAATACACTCAGACTCCCTTCATATTTACAGGGTATACATCTCTAACTTAATCTATTTGTTCCGCTTGTCAATTTATGCCATTCACCTGATTATATTCATAATTTGCGCCTTTTAAATATTTGCTAGCTTATTATCTAATGTGGTGTGAATGTTATTTAAATCAGGTGAAATTTTCAAGCAAAACGTAATCAACGAAATTGCATAAACAAAATTTATTTAGCATGTTTTTTAAGCAATTTTTATAGATTTTTTACAAATCTCAAAGAGATTCATTTATGCTCTATTTCAAAGACTATTTTCGTTTACATTTTCATGCAGCGCCATCAAAATGGTCAATAAAATCTCATCAAAAGAGCCAAAAAATCCGATTGATCAAAATTTTATGAACACTTTTTAATGGACTTTCAATCTGCTTAGCTTGAATTAAGATATTTGTTAAAAAAATATATATGTTTGCGATCTTTTAGTTTTATTTTGTTGTTTTCTGACCGCTCCATTAATTCAACACTGATATACAAAATGTATTCTAATTTACACGCAGCTGGCAGCCAATTTAATATTTATAAACATTTTATTTTTAAAAACAAAAAGCTTAAGCAAATTTATAAATTCACCCGGCCGCAAGTTTGTGTATACATAATTGTATATTAATAATGTAAACAAAAGGTAAAAACAAGCAAAAAATTGTTTTAAAAAAAACCAGCCGTGAATGAGGGAGGGAGGGGGAGGGCAGCCGCTTGAATTGAATATTGGGAGCTACTTTTCAACCTTTTGGTCAGAAACACGTTTGCCATTTGTTTTTGTTAGCTTTTTTTTACGTTTTTTTCTCGCTCTTTTCAGTTCAACGCTATTAAAAAAAGCCGCCTCGGGTTAGCAGGCAATCAGGGCAGGAAGCGGGGCAAAAGAGGTGCACAAAGTCGCGACTGCGAAAAAAAATTGTGCGTCTGACTTGTTACGGTTTTTAAATTTTTCACGCAGTTGCCCGCTGGAACGACTAAAAGGCATATAAAATAAAACCCCATGAAAATGTTGCATAATATGAAATTAAGTTTGAAACTTGGTGAAAAAAATGCGGCAAAAATATTAAAGAAGAAAAAAGCAAACTGGTTGTATTTTTAATTACAACAACGCGCTTGCATTTTTTTTGTGGGCGTTTAATAGTTGCTATGAGATAAAGAAAAACAAATAAACATACATATATACCCTGTAACTGATAGGGTAGCATAGACTAGGCAGTCAAAAAGTTTAAATCAAATTCTAAAACAAGTTTATCTTAAAGATTATCAAATCTCATCTGATTTTTTTTTTGGTCATTTCATTTTTTAAGATGCCTAAGTTGCCTTTGTTACTACAATGTTTAGTTGTTTGGTTTTTTATGTTCTAAGATCTTAAATACTAAATACAAACACAATACAACCATGCCCTATTGCCTGGGATTCGAACCCGAATCCTTCTCAAAGAAATTGCTTTAAGTTCTGGTGACTTAGGCAACTAGTGAACCATGGTCCCCCAAAAAAATTTAAAATTATATTATATATTATATTATATTATAGTTTAATATTAAATATAATTCTAATTTTACATCTAATTTTTAAAATCGCGTTTAATTAAATATTAAAAAACTTATTTAATTAAATATTTTTAATATTCAGACAAAAAAACCTTATAATCTGTATATTTGAAGTCAAACCTTGACAAGTGATAATGGCTATAAAAAATTGCTATTGTTTCTTTTTTAGACTAACGATTAGATAGGGTGGAATGCAGAATTAGAATCTCAGATAACAGTTACTGTTAGAGGTAGCATTTCTTTTCATTGCTTTTGTGTTATTTGCATCTAGGCACTTGGAATGCTTTGATAAACAGAAGAAGAGACGTTTATTTCTACATCACATGAGCAGCTTACACAAACTAACCTAGCCTAACAGAACTTAGCCTAAGATACATATGTACATATATATATTTAAATTATTATATTTCTTTTATCTTAAATACCTACAATTTCTCACTTTTGGTTCTTTTGCTCATTTTAATTTTTTTCTATATTTTTATCTAATAATTCCCTATTTTTTCATATCATAGAGCATCTATTCGTCGGTCATCACATGTATATCATCTGCTTTTCATATTTTTTAGCCGACATTGCCGCCTGGCATCGTTTGCATGCATTTTATCTGAGTGGAACGTGTTGACAGCTCTCGTGACACTTGTCAAAACAGCGCTACGAGTATTTGCCACCATGGCCTGGGAACGGGACCAAGTCCGGGATCGGGGGCCAGGGATTGGGTTCACAATTGATTTACAGCTGTGCTCTGCCTGCGACATGCGAAAAGACGCCGAGGCAGAGATACATTTGTGCCACAAACACTCTCCATCTCTCTTCCTCTCTCTTTCCCTCTTGTGGTTGCGTTGATAGACAAGTTTATTATCATTGAATGGTTTGTCATCGAGTCTCGAACTTTTACCAATTGAATATATGATGGGTAAGTTTTTTTGTTGTTGTTATTAATAACCCCTCGCAATGATATTTAATGGCTAGTTTGGCAGCAGTCATGATCATTAACATTAAATTGACAGCATCATTCAAAGGTCAAAGCCATAAAATCTCCATCAGAGCTACACAGGCAGACAAACATATTCATTTATTGATGTCTAGGTGTAGGCAAAAGAATATTGGAAATAAAAAAACATTCCATAAATACAGTGTAGAATTTCATATCATTTTTTATGATTGTGGAATTATTCTAGAATTTAATGATGTATAAATATATAAGAAAAGCCATAACTAAAACTCTTCCAAATAATCCCAAAAACACAAAACCATTTTCCATTTTCAATGGTTGAATTTTTTCACATTTTCAATGGCTTCAGGGTATAGAAAATATGATTAAAGCAGGCTTAAGGCCTGCAAAGAGACCCCCTTGCCGTTTTTTTTATAATTCCTGGTACAGTAAAATAAGATATTTTGCAGATAAGCTAGTAAGATTTTATCTTTAACAATGCTTTAAAATATTTTAAGAAACTATATGTTCAGAAGTTGGATCTCTTTGTATCGAAAATAAATAGTAAATCTACAAGTTTTTTTTTTTAGCTTATCTGCTTCTCTGTTTCTCAGGCCTCATTATGTTTTATGCAAATTTCTTATGCTAAAAATCTTACAAATTTCAAGACTGAAATCTTGACTTAATAGTATTCTAATTATGTGAAACCTTTTGGGAACCTAGAAATTTGACGTGGAAAATGTTGACTACATAGTATTTTTCTTATAAGAACACATTTTCTGGAACTTCTCTAAGATCTCTACTTGAACCCTTTATAACATGAAGTTAAGATTTAAATTATAAATAGAATAAAAGGTAATTTATTTGCGAAATGTTGTCTAAGCATTAAACAAGTTTAAATTCTCACTTTTATATGTAATTTTTCACAATCTTTGTTTGAGGAGTTTATTTTTTCAGATATTTTACATTATATCAAACTTATCTAAAGTAAGTGTAATGCAAGAATCATAATCTAATTTTTCTGCTATGAAATTTTCACCTATTCTACGGCTCTATTACGAAAATCTTTGATATTTTGACTCATTTTATAGCTCTATTTCGAAAGTCTTAACTCTTTAAGTTTAATCTTATCTGACATAATAAACTCACAGAACCCTTCTGCAAAGGGTTATCTATTGACTCATTGAAATTGCTTGTAATTTTCTTCAGTGTATGGTTACATTCTCTTATCTATATGACCATCGCTTGTTTTCATTACTTTGCAAAAAAACAACAACAAAAAGCTGGGTATAAAAATGTTCACAGACTCGTGTTAATGAAGCCGCTTACAAGGCATAAATTTTTAGCTAGATTAGTGGATTTTTTTATAGTTTGTCTTAACGTGCTTAATGCTCAACTTTCAATTCAACATGGACTTCTACAAGACGCTACACTCAATTATTTCAGCTTAAAATCAATATTAGTTTTTATATTTATTTTTAGCTTCTTTTCATTTTTTTTCCTTGTGTGTTTCTTCGTGTTGCTTAATTGCTGTTCTGTTTCTCAGGTTGACCTTGTTGAAATTTATGGTATTTCTCATGCCCATCCATATCTCAATTGTTCAGTCTGTCTGCGTGTGTTTATCTACTCTCTGGCTCATGCCCGATAGCATGTGTTACACAGACCCTAAAACCCAGCCCTAAAAACCAACAATTAGTGTTTGGGGCAGTTTATAGTTGAGTGGAGGGAAGGTGGGTTTCTGCTGCTATGGCTTGTGTCCACATTTATGTTTCCGTAACGACAACAATTTTAGTTAAGCTCTGACTTATGCGAGTCTTTGCTAATGGCATTTGCTTTTTGTGGTCAGTTTTTCGCTATGCTCAAATAAAATCGAAAATATATTTCCGAGCAGACAATAAATTCGATTACAACTGTTTGGAAATGCTACTGAAAGCAACTTGGGCAAAACTTTTAAGCTAGCAAAGATAACTTAACTTTATGGCAAGAACATAAAATAAATAATAAATGTCTATATGAAAGCAACTTTTTCACTGCTATCAAAGAGATTAAAATTTGTTGAGATGGAGATAAAAGTTGAAAAGTTGAAACACTTGAAACTTTTGCTTAGAAGATATAAAGCACAAAAGGGAAATGCACAAAATGTTATATCTAAAATATCAATTTAATTTTACAATGCTTGTTTTTTTTTTAGAAAAATATATGAGTTCTTTGGAGTAATAGAAAGATTTTGCTTGTAGAATTTAAGTTGTTTCAAGGTGAAAAAATGTTATTCTTGTGGGGTGGCAACGCTGTCAGACAGAGATAAAAACCAAGTGGTAGTCGATAAAATCTTAGAGAACTGTTATAATAAGGTCTGTTAAGGAATGGGGAACTTACAATAATTAATATAATAGAGGAATATTATTAGAGTTGAGAATTATAAGAATTATAAACGATTTTAAGCATTATATTTTCAGTCAAATTCTAATAATATTTCGAATTATACAGGAATTCAATTTGTCTAATAGGAATTCGAACGAATTTTTTTCAAGGGGGCAGCATTTTTTACGTATAATTGAGGTTTCCAATTTAGGGGTAGACTAATTATGGGGATTCAACTGTATTAGGAATCTGTTATGCTAAGCCTCTAAAGGAAAGAGGAAGCTGTTTTCAAGTATTGAAAAAGAGAAGCTGAACGAAAGGTGGGAACTCTAACCAATATAAAAGAGCTGTATTATTAGAGATGAGAACTATAGTAGAAGATAGATAGATAGTACAAGATAGTAAGTAAAGCTATAAAGTGCGAGTTATTTTTGTTACAGTGTCTACAATAATGGATCACTTAGGCAGCTTATCTATTATGGACTGCTTAAGAAAAAGTCGTTAAAATATTTTAGTTATTATTATAAAACAGTTCATTTCTAAACACATACATATTAAAGTCTTAAACCTCTGCTGCCTGTTTTGATATGATATTCAAAATGAATAATCATATTGTTGTTGACTCTTATAACCATTACAGTTGCTCCTTGGTATATGAAGAATTATGACATCCATAAAGATCTTAAGCTTCCTGTCAAAGTTGAAAGATATTATGCAGATAAATACATACATATTATACATGAAAATGACAATGTTTTAGCACTAGGACTACTGAATAAGATAAGTAACCGAAGATGACTAAAAAGACTTTACGTCCAAGATGATGATATGAATATGAACCTGCTATATTGAAAGATAGTTAAAATATGTGAATTTGTAAATACAGTGAAAGCTCGGACAGCCACGGTTCCAGTATTTTTGTCCGCCTGCGGGAGATGGTAAAGAATTGGCTGTACAATAATCTCTTCATCTGAATCACTTAGTTCAATATCACTTTGATTAGTAATATTAATTTCAATGTTGTTGTCTTCTGTGGGTAAAGAGCTATCGACTTTTAAAAAATCTTCAAAATTGTCTTTTCCAAATTTTTAAATTGAACTTAATTATGATCTATTAAAAAGTGTTTTTTGTCCGCCTGCAAGAGACGTTTTGTATAACAATGTTAAAAAAAAATCGTGTCCGTGTCCGGCCCAGGGGAGCGTCCGCCCACGGGAACGGCTTTTGTTTGAAAATCATGCTAAAAATCTTGGGACTATAAAATTCGTCGGACTACGGGAGATGTCCGCCTGCGGGAGCTGTCCGCGACTAGAGCTTTCACTGTATAAGGAGTCAGTACATTGAAGCTCAAACCATCTGGATATTTAATAGCCATTGTTAAACATTTTATAAAAATTTTAGCATAAGACAGATAGTAAATAAATATATATTGTTGTTGTCTAAACATTTCATATGCAGTTATCAATTGCAGTCAGAGTTGAAATATTTGTAGACTCGTGTCTTGCTTATCTCATCTCAACGAAAGGTCAAAACAAAGCATTAGCTCATTGTTTTTGAGTCATAAACAAAAAATAGCATATATTACATTAGGCAGCGCCTTTATTGTGAATGCATTTCCAGCACATAATATTCAGATATGATATCATATACGAAAGTATTTTAGCTACTGTCAACAAAATTTATGCTCTGTAGAATTTATTATAAGCTTCCACATCTGTTAAATCCATTTGTGGAATTGTGCTAATAAATACAATATTTAATGATATGTGAAATTCCAATAGATTTCTGCCAAAATGAAATTTTAAGGCTTCATTTGAGCTGATAATATCTTCAGCATGTTTCATAAGCTCGCACTCGTCAAGTTTTGTGACTGCAGATATACATACAGACATTGAGTTGAGCTTGGGCGTTTTTCACACACTCGAAAAGGCAAAAGCAGCGCGTCGCACACTTCAAGATACATTCACACCCATTCACAATTGTAGTAGCAATTGTTGTTGTGATTGTTTTTGTATGTGAAATATCTTTTCGCACTACGCTGTCAAATGTGACACACACACACCCTGTAATTGTGTGTTGTTGTTGTAATTGGCGGCTGCTTTGCGTTTGTTGTTCTTGTGGTTTTATGTAAGCAAAAACAATACAAAATAGAAAAAACAATAGGCAACATTGAATTATTGCATGTTAAGGTAGGTAGGCAGCTCACGACTTAAGCAAAATGTCGCTGGCTTGTTATCTTTATAATAATTTAATAATAATGACTGTCAAAAATTACTTTGACCTGTTCAAGCTACTGTTAAAAGTTCAAGTTTGTCTATAAACAAGTAGGAGTTAAAGATTTTTGTGATTTTCTATCTTCTCCATTAAAAAAATTTCGGGTCCCGAACGGGTATCTCTGAAATGCCGCCATCTCAGAGCATATCTCTAGAATTTTTTACCATGATCTCATGACCAAGCACGTATCCGATCGTCCGGACTTTCTGAAAATCTATCCGAACCAGCCAGATACCGAAAATCGTTTCGGGACAATTTCGGGTCCCGAAAATCCCGATCCCGACGCCCATCTCTGATTTAACATCAGCTTGCTTAGTTTTTTTCTCTTAAAAAAAGTATCTCTTAAACAAGTAAAAATGCTGTAGTCGGGATAGATATGCTAGAAAACTTGAATCTCGATAACGTTTTTAATCGATATCATGGAAGCGAAAAAATGTATCGATAATTTAAAACAAACTTAATATGCGCGCAATATAGGGGGACTTTCGTGTAAAATTTCAAGTCTCTAGCACTTACAGGTCTGAGATCTACGCGTTCATACATACGGACAGACGGACAGGGTTAAATCGACTCAGCTGGTCTGCCACACCTCCTTCTGCCTGTTACCTACTTTTAACAAAACCATTATACACATAAAAAATATTATAAACTTGCAATTAGCATCAAAATAAAATTCACTTTCGTTAAAAACTTCACAAAACAATAAAATTTCATTTCTTTAAATTCCTCATTTATTTTTAACTTTACAACAAATGCAAATCTAACTCTCATATAGCAACAACTTGACAGCAACGTGACAACAGCTCAAAGACAAATTTGACAACTGATTATATTAAGTACTTGATTTAATAATCAAATTTCTGACAATAAATATATTTCTGTTTCAGAAATGTTTTTTGAGCTTGTCAAATTTTTCAGGCTAAACATGCAGCAAATTATTAAACAGTCTGTCACAAATGTAAGCTAACTTAATTTTGATAAAACGAAGGTCATGTAACGAAAACTTGATATGAGAAAATATTCAGGTTGACAGCTTGCTAAAGTGAGTGTCAACTTTGACAGCTAGCCATATATATATATATAAATATTTACAGAACAGCGTACCAGACTTGAGCAAGTGCATCTATCAAATACAATAAAAATATATAAAAATGCTTTTATCTAATGAGTTTTTAAAAAAGAAAATCACAAACGCAAATAAAAAGTGCACGAAACTCGTTATCTGTCTAAACAAATAGTTAGATATAGCAAGCGCGAAAGAGATAGCAATAGATCATATAAGATTTACGATTAATTTGCGGTTAACGTTGTTATTGTCATTTGCGCACTGAATTTATCATCGTGTTTATAAACAAATATATATATATATATATGATATATATATACAACTTTTAACCACGTTTTTTGATTCTTAATTCCAAACGTTTTGCACAGAGCTAAAAAAATAAATAATCTACATATATAAACGTATATATAATAGACACAAACAACGACCCTGGCAATTAAATTAATTGAACATTTGCTCTGCTTTTTTCTACAGTTCTTTTTTTGCTCAACTAATCCCAAAAAAAGAGGCAAAAAAAAGTCAAAGTTCAGTCGTATTAATTTTCGCTATATATCTGCTTGGTTTGCCGTTGTCTCCCTCTCTCTCTTGCTCTGTATGAGCTATTGTTGTCTTTTGTATTAATTTGTATAATGCACATACGTCCCGTCAGCCGGAACAAATGTAGAATGGGGCAAACGGAGCACATTTGCCTGGTTCACATGACAAAACAAAATGTTGAGCTCAACTCATGTGAGTCTCGTTTTTAATGCCAAAAAATTGCTGTGAAATTAAGCACGACGCACACGCACATAAGCTTCATAGCATCCCCCCGCCCCTACCCAATTTCCTCTCTCCCAACCCGCCCTGAATCCAGTCTAATTTATGCTTAAATACTAGGCGCCCCCAAGACCAACAAATGATGCTTAATATACACGACACGGGTCCAATAAATTGCTCAACTTAGCTTAGATTCTGACTGCTCGCTTCTCTCTCGCTCTCTCTCTCCCTCTCCTTCTCTCTCTCTGTCTGTGGTAAATAGTGGAATTTGACTTTTGTGCCCAAGTTATGTGGATTTTTGGGGTTAGGGTTCTTGGTCAAATTGAAGTCTATTTGTTAGTCCAATGTGGCTAATTTGTTTATGTTTGACATTCACAAGTTTGCATCAAGTTCCGCAAGCCACAATATTCATGACATCACATAAACTGAATAAATAATTCACATCAGAGCATTTAGGAACTGTTGCCTAGCTGAGAGAAGTTTCTGTAAAGCATTACACGTAATTTTTGAATAAATTTTAACAGATTCATGCTGCATGTTTCCCGATAATTCGTCCTCAATAATTCGTAAAGAAAATATCCTCTTGAAATTTATATTTATAATTCGTTCTCGATAAATCAAATTCCTGTGTAATTCGTAAAAAATGCCACCCTTGCCATTTTGAATTACTGGAATTTGGCTGTAGTTGATTTACAATTTATAAAGAATTTTAACTTAAGACATAAGAATCGTAAGGGATTGTAAAATTGTAGGTTCTAACTAGAATTCCTGCTTATGTCATAAAATGCAAATTTCATAAGCCCAACTTTATGCTATAGCCACTTATGAATTATAACAAATATCGTATACTTTTGTATAATATATGTAAAACAAAATAATACATAAAAAAAAATTATAAAAAATAAAATATTTATAATATTATAAAAATATTAATAATAAAATAAATTGAAATTGAAATATTATAATATATTTTTTTTTCTTTTATTTCATATTTAGATTTTAATAGATTAATTTTTATTTTATTTTTAATAATTATTTTTTTGTATTGATTTTTTTTGTTATATTATTATATATTATATTATATAATTATATATTATTAAAATTTTTATATTATATATTATATATACATATATAATATATATTATATTAACAAAAAAAAATTAATATACAAAAAAAAATCAAAATTATTATAGAAAACAAAATTTGCCTAAACATCTTAATCAAATTCATTCCATTTAGATTTAAGTATTACGTGAAGTTTATGTTAATAATATTTAAATATTCCACAGCCTCTAGTTTATATTTCCAGTTGGGAACAACATTTTAACAGCCTGTTGCGCCACTTTATTGAAAGAAAAAAACTCTCAAGCTGACCCTGAACTCAATTACATTAATTACATTCTAGTCGCACGTAGAGCAGGGGAAGTCTTTATCGCTCACAGGTGAGCGATGGCTATTAACTGTGAATTCGATAGCCTTATAAACAGAATGTGGAACACAAGAAATCAATCAATAGCCCCAACTGATAAGAAGACGCAGACAAAGCTATGTGCTATACGATTTTGATAAGCAATTTGGCATCCAGCTGATAGGCAGATGGGAACAATAAATATGCCAAATAAGTTGCTTGAAGTAGATAGGGGAAAAAAGGTGACCATCAATTTTGCTATGGGATTGACTTAAAGAGTGGAGATGTATACAGGATAGGATAAATGTATACGAAAAGAAAAAAGGAGTCTCTGGAGATCTTTACTACCTTCTATTTGTAATTGTATTTCCATTTCAAGAATTTCATTAATAAAGTGAATAAAGTATTATTATAGGATTTGTTAACGAAAAAAAAAAATAAAGAATTTATGGAAATTAAGAATTTCAATAATAAAGTGAATAAAGTATTATTATAGTATTTGTTAACAAAAGCTATAAAGTGACCGGAAAGAAGTTATATTTGCCATAGAAGAAGAGCAACAAATAAATTCCTACACAAAATTGTTCACAAATTTAATAGTTAAAATTTTGAAATTAAAATAAAATAAAATAAATATAACCTTGATTATATAAAATAACAATGGTAATAGAATATAAAACGGGGATTATATCTACAAAAAATAACAGTAAAATCAAAAAAAATCTTAAGACACCAAAGAGGGAATGGAAATAATGCATACAGGATGAAACTGTAATTTGGAATACATATCCTTAATGGATTACAATACGAATTTGAAGAAAAAATACCTTCAGGGATATATCTAAATTTTAATAATAATTCAATCATATAGATAGACAAGAAAAATCATCTTATCAATTCAGAAAATAATTCAAAAATTACAGAAAAATGCAATTAATACAATTAATATTAATTTAAGTTATTTATTTTACTAAATTTCTTTCAGTGTAAGTAGACTTACCGCTTAACGAGCACCGGTTGCAAACGCTTTGCTGCTGCTGCCGCTGCCGCTGCTGTGGAGGCCGTCGGCGATGTGGGTGACTGCGGCTTGGAGAGACGCGCAAAGACATTGACGCCGCTGGCGCTGCCGACGCCAACAGAGCCTTTATCCTGTGGCTGCCGCGTTGACGTCGGCGTTGTGGGCGTGCCACTTGAGGATCTAACAGTTGTGCTGCGCTTCACAACGGGCGTCACAGACGGCGAGCGACGGACAGTGGGACTGATGCGCGGACTGCCGCTGCTCGAAGGACTGCGGGCAGCCGTGGGCGTTACGCCGGGTCCGGCCATAGTGCGCGTGGTCGACACTTTTGATTTTACATCATTGTAATTAGTTTTAATTGTTGACTTATTGCTGGCGATTTTATGCATAACGGCATCCCATTTATTGGGCGTCTGAGATTTGCGCGCAACGGGCGCCTTCGAACTGCGCGGCGTTTGCGGCGATTTCAATTTACGATTTGTTGTTGTCTTACACGACGACTTGGGCGAAGAGAGCGACGAGCTGGAAGAGAGCGGCGAAACGCTATGCAAGTTCTCAACAGTGCAGAGCGACGTCAACGATGCGTGCGGACGCGGCGAAGTTGCGCGCTGTACTGACGATCGTTGCTGCGCCTCGCTAGCGCTGCCGCTGCCGCTGCCACTGGCGCTGCTCGCCATGAAAGCTTCGTCACAGCAAAAGCTTTTAGCGCTGCCGCCGTCAACGCTGCAGTACGAAGTACGATTGGAGAGCGTCGTCGCTGCCGACGACGAAGAGAGCGGACGCGGCTGCACGAGCTGTTGCTGTTCGTTTCGCTCCCTCTGCGCTTGACCTTGAGCTTTGCGTAAAGTTTTTGTGGACTCGTCGGGCGACATGTCCACATCCATTTCCATGTCCACCTCCAGCTCGGGCAGACGCATTTCCTCATCGCAGCGATTTTCGACATCCGTAAAAATGCCCGATGATTCCATGCACGAATCCTCCAGCTGCGGCACCGATGCACTCGGCTGCATCGCCGGCCCATACAGCTGGCCGTCGATGACCTGGGCACGCCGATCGCCACGCTGCAGCACATCGTCCGCATCGGATTCGGTAAAGAAATCCGAATCGGTCATGGGATCCTGACGACGCATTGGTGCGCCACCTGCCGGCATGGGCATGGGCGGAAAGCTGGGCTGCCGACTCACACGCCCCAAATGTGGCCCATTGCTGGGCGAATGATCGCAGGCGCCGCGTGAAGCGGGACGCGACATTTCACCATCGCCCTGATAGCCCGTGTCCAGGCTGGTCACACTGGTCACGCTCGTTATAAAGCTGTTGCTCAGCTTGGCAGCGGGTGCCGCAGCTGAGACGACGATGGCAGCAGCAGCTGCCGAGGTGGAGGAGGCAGGCGCAGGCGTCGCTATGGCAGCCACCAGCTGCGGCTCTATGGGATCCAGCGGCAGCTCCTCCGGCGAAGGTGTCTGCTCCAGTCGCAGCTGCTGTTGCTGCTGCTGCTGCAGTCGCTGCTGGAAATGTTGCTGCTGATGCAGCAGCTGCAGCTCCAGCTGATGCGTGAGTATTGCATTGCTGTTGTTGTTGTTGTTGTTGTTGTGATGGGAGGATGAGTCGAGGAACTCCTCCATTTGATCGGGCGTCAAGATGCCCAAGCTCTCATCCAAATCGAAACTGTGCTGCTTCTTGAGCAGCTGCTGCTGCAACTGTTGCAGCTGCTGTTGGGACGACGACATCGAAGCATCCACCAGGTCTATAGACGAATCGAGCGTAGTATCCTGCAGATCCAGGCCAAAGCTATAGCGTGACCTCGGCGTACGCAACTGCACAGCAGTCAAGGTGCCATCCAAGGGATTGGGCAAGAGTTCGCCATCCGGAGTACGCGTGGGCAGCACCAAATCGCTCCTCGCCGCCTTCAGCAGTGGCGACAGCAAATGCACCGGCACCGGCGTCTGCTGGAATCGTCCGCTCAGCGGCGTCGGCGTCCCCCACTGCGGCGTCAAGCAGACGAGCGACTGCTGTGGAACGGATCGACGTCCGAGATGTGGATTCAAGCACTGCGACGACTGCTCCAGAAACTCTCGCGTCAAATTGAGCAACTGGATGTGCCTGGCAGGTGACTGCAATCCAGTTATGTCCAGCAGTCGCTCCGTGTTGATGGTGGAGTTCAGCGGCAGCTTCATGTTGCTCTTGTTCGGCGCCAGCGCCGTGAGCGTAACATCCAATTCGGAGTTCTCCAGCTCCGTTTCGGCGGGCAGCTCCGACTTGCCGCCGCTCAGCAGATCCAGGCCAGCGGGTATGGACATGTGCTCCAGCAGCGGCAGCTGATCCATGCTCCTGCTCAAGTCCAGTGAGAGATTATGAGTTAAAGTCACATCATGTTCCTTGTCCAACAGTTGGGTAGCATCTGCTGGCTCGCTGCTGGCGGGGATTACGGGCCGAGTGCGATCCGCTCGAGCACAGCTGAGATTACCTATGAGATGTGTGGCATCCATTTGCTCGGCCGGCTCACCAGGGATAACAGGACGAGTGCGATCCGCTCGACTACAGCTGAGATTACCTATGAGATGTGTGGCATCTGCTGCATCGCTGCTGGCGGAGATTACGGGTCGCGTCCGATCTCCACGATGGGAACTGTTATTGCCCAAGAGTTGTGTAACATCTGAGGCCGCCGGCTCTTTGCTGGCGGAGATTACAGTGTCCCTGCTGGCGAGGATTACGGTGCGCATGCGAGGACTCACCAGCTGTGTTTCGCCTTCATCCATTTCTATCTGTTCCATGTCTAAGAGCGCAGCTTTTTTATTATTCATCAAGAACCCGCTCTCACTCATTGGACACGTGGTTTCCATGTCCAAAGTGCGTCCAAAGCCCACGGAGAGACGCGTGTGCTCCAAGCGCTTGCGATTGGGCGTCGGCTCCAGCAGCTGCTGCTCCTCCTCATCGCACACAAACGTCTCGGAGCGCATCAGCGGCATGGGCGTGCTGCTGGTCAGCGAGGATTGTGGCTGTCTCTTCGCCTGCTCCTGCTTGGCAGCCGGCAGCGGCGTCTGTGGCAACGAGCTGGTCATCAGGTTGGAAGAGACTGAGGCTGTGGGTGCACTGGCGCCCATCATTTTGCCCTGGCCAAAGTATTTCTTTAGCACATTCGTGGTGCGTTTGCTAATCAGACTAACGGCATTGTTCAAACGTTCCCCGGACGCGCTCTTCTTGATGCTGGCGCCCAGATCATGCAGCGGCGCAGCTGTCGGATGATAAGAGCTAATGGGACGCGCCTTTGAGTTGGGATTGGCATGGCCATTGCCACTGGCATGGGACGGCAATGCGGGCGCCCGAAAGATTTGTGTTGTCGACTTCAGCGCTGTGGGTGGGCGTATGTGTGAGGTGGAGCTGGCGGTGGTGCCACCAAAGCTGCCCGGCGGTGGTATGCGTGAGTTTCCATCCAGGCGAGGAATTCGCGTCGTTCCAGAATCCTGTAATTGTCAAATAAACAACCAAAAATATTTTATTAAATTTAATTGTTGTGGCTTAATGCAGTCAGATAGGAAGGAAGGAAAACCCAACCCATTCAAACCCTTTAGCCTTTTATTCCTGAATAATTTAGGCGAGCGTGATCGACTTAAAGGTACCCTGTACGCAGTCTAAGAGCTGTCATAACAAATATTTAGCCTTATTTATATATTTAATGAGTAAAACATTTTGTGGTTTAATGCAGTCAGATAGGAAGGAAGGAAAACCCAACACATTCAAACCCTTTAGCCTTTTATTCCTGAATAATTTAGGCGAGCGTGAACGTCTTAAAGCTACCCTGTACGCATTCTAAGAGCTGTCATAACAAATATTTAGCCTTATTTATATATTTAATGAGTAAAACATTTTGTGGTTTAATGCAGTCAGATAGGAAGGAAGGAAAATCCAACCCATTCAAACCCTTTGACCTCATTACTGAATAATCTAGGCGAGCGTGAACGACTTAAAGCTACCCTGTACGCAATCTAAGAGCTGTCATAACAAATATTTAGCCTTATTTATACACATTGTCACACATGCACACGTACAGTTGGGCATATTAGGTTAAAAAATACCTTGTAATTTGTCTAAAAGCTATTATAACAAATATGTTTTCTTTTTAGTAACATTTTAATAAGCCAAGAGTAAAATGAGAATAAGTCGAACATATCCTACTAGCAGATACCCTTTACCCAGTCTACGATCTGTCTTAACAAATACATATGTGTTCCAATTTAAATTTTTATGTTCACAAGCGTCAAATATACAATTACACTAAGTCTTATCAGACTACGAGATACCCTCTAACCAGTAAACGAGCTGTCATAACAAATATGTGTTCCATTTGAGTAATATGCTCATAAGGCACAAGTAAAAATGCGAATAAGTCGATAACATCCGACTAGCAGATACCCTATAACCAGTCTAAGAGTTATCATAAACGTATTTTCGCACAAGTAAAACTGTTATAGTATCAATATACCCACTTCTGCCCTTTTTTCAATGGCTACAGGGTATGCAAATCCGGCAAATGTCTAAACAGATTACGACAGCTGTCGACTGACCTAAGACCCTAATTCTCATCCCAGTTCTCCTGCAACCGGACTGGTAAAGTGCGTAGTTGTTTTTCGTCCTGGCGCCAATTGGTCTTTGGCTCCACCCGCTCTACCCGCCCGCAGCGCACGTGCTTAGACTTTGTGTTTTTTTGGCAGGCGCCAACGTGCAATGTAGTTCACTGGGGCGTTTCCACTTGGCACCAGTTCAACGCACTTTAAAACAGGGTGACTGACAAAGAGAAGGGGAGCTAATATTTAGGGGATGGAGGAATTTGATAGCGAACAGCAGTCAGCATTAGCGGTAGCAGGGGTTGCCCCGTGCTGATGTCATCAGTCTATGCAATTTAGGATTGGGTCGTAAATACCCTGCAACTGAAAGTAAGTGGGTATATTGCAGTGGGTATTCAAAATGTGTAAATTTAGAAAATTTATTTTGAAACTTTTTGATGAATTTGAATGCGAATTTCCAAAAATCATATTTCATAGTCACAGTTTAAGAGCTACAGATGGGCGGCGGGATCGGGATTTTCGGCAATCCCGCGGGTCCCGAAAAAAATTTCGGGATCGGGCGGAATGGGAAAGATTATGAAAAAGTGCAGAACGGTCCCAAAAAGAAAATTATTAATAGATTAAATTGCTTGTTTTTATCAAAGAACAGAAGAATGATACTGACGAGGAAACTAATTCTAAAAATAAAGAAAAAATAAAAAATAAAGATATAGTTTTTTCCGATTTGCCACGCCCCTAATGGGCGTAGATATATATTCTTTATCCTTTTTTCTAGGGGTGGTTGATACAAATATATGTTTAAAGTTTCAACTCTCTGGCTTTAACAGCATCCAAAATATTGGAGGACTTATGTTAACGCCTATATAGACTTTCCCGATTTGCCACGCCCCAAGTAGGCGTGGATATATATATATAACTTTTTGATCAATCTGAAGGGGAGGCCTAAAGTATATTAAGAATATATATACTTTATATGGTCGGAGATGCTTCCTTCTCTGCGTTGCAAACAAAAAATGTTATCTATCATAAGAGTTCTAAATCTTGAAAAAAAAATTTCGGGAATCGGGCGGGAAAATCAAAAATTATTTAGGGTCGGGAACAAATTTCGTATTCAAAGCACTTTGAAATCTCGTTTCCTATCAATTTTTATTGACTATATATAATGAAGTTTCTCTACTTTTTAATTCTACTCTCTTTTTTTCCACTTCTTGCATATTCTAAATATTTCCAGCATATCTATCTAACCATACACTCTCAACTCTATTACATGCTCTTATTCTTTGGGGTTGTTTGTTTACAAGCTAAACGTACAGCTAATTGCAGTCTAACATAATTAAATGGGACAGGTTTTGGTTACAACGACTTCCTCCACTTTTGCAACTGCTTTTGGGTTATATAATATATAGTATATATGTCATGTAATTATATTATTGCAGTTGGAAAAGTAACTTGGGTAATTATGCACGTGAGTACGATAATAGATAAAAGAGGATGGTTGTGCCCAATAATTACGTGGCGCCAGCTTTCTCACTAGCTTTTCCTCTTATATATTTCCCTTATATCATCATCTTAATTTAATTATGATAAATTTATATAATAATATCTTACACTACGCAAAAATATCTTAAATATAAATATGAATTAAACAAAGTTTAGCATAAATTAGAATTACTCTACTATTCGCAGCTTTTCTTAAAATTCCCCAGAATATTTTAGCAACAAAATAGCTCAAGTTCTTTTTCGCATGGGAACTGCATTTCTCTTTGTATTTCACTTTTCTACATTAACTAAACATTTACCACGAATCTCAATGGACGCAAAAACTTTCATTCATATCGTTTAGAGCCGAACAAGAAAAGTTATTGCCACATACATAGACGATATCTAGTACAAACACATATATAGAGCCGCTATATTAAATGTACCCAAATTCAGTTTACATAGCTGACTTAATCGAAAATGCAATTTTCAGCGCAGACAAGTTAAATAAAGCATAGGGAAAAGCCTGCCCCCAAATGGAATGTCCTTGAACTTTTTCGCGTGCCATAGAAAATGTGAAAAGTTTCCGGCGTGGCGAACAGCCCCAACCAAAGGCAACAGCTCAATGATTGTTATCAGCTGCAAAGTTTGCAACCATACACTTGCCTGGGGCGTGGCAGTGGGCGTCAGGCAATATGGGTGTTAAGCCCCTATAGTGGGGTCCCACTGCATATTGCTCATTTTGCCATATGTGGCACATAATTATTGCAATATGACACGAAGCAGGCGCTGCAGCTGCGTTTCGACTGGTAAATGCTGAATGGTGAGTGCCATCGATAAGAACTCGCGGGAATTGCCATATTGAAGCATTTCTCGCAATATGGCGTCAAGGTTTATTAATGAAACAGCGATAAATATAAGCATATATACACATATCCACAGGGAACAGACAGGCGACGACCATAAATAACTGATTAATCTTGAACTCTTTTTCTTTACAGCTGTCTGGCTAGGATAATTTCTGATTGGAAAGAGAAATGACATTTAAATGTCACTGATTAAAGTATATTTATCCACTATAAAGGTCGGCATATATTACGGCATGTATTCCGTAAGAACGTGTTAACAATATTGATTCAATTTTATGCTCTTTTAGAATATATAATATATATAATTTTATATTATAATTTCAACAATTTTTGTTTATTATTTCAACAGCTTTTTTATTGCACACTTTTCAGAGCATGAATTACTTTTAAGAAAACCCCCGAAAGTATGCGACATTTTTTTTATTTAATATATATTTGCTATCTATACTGCTATCTACATATTTACAAAATATCATAAAACTATAGGGATATAAAACAAGAGGGAAATACTCTTTGATTTTAAAAATTTTTTTTTTGAAAAAAAAAAAAAACTCAGTTATGGAGTTTTGAAAAAAGGGACTCTCTCACAGCTCAAACTTGTCAAAATATACAACATTTTTGACAGATTTGGTCAAAATTTTTTATTTTAAAATTAGTTCTTATACTTACATTAATATAAAAAATGTTTAAAAGACAATACTTAAGATTTCAGGCAACAAAAAATTAGGAATTAAAAAAAAAAATCAAGATATTTTCCCTAAAATTCTCAAAAAAAAAAATGATTTGGTTAAATGACTGAAATTTAAATGCAGAAACAATTAAAAGTGTAAAACATAAAGAAAATGTTTCGGAGCAGTAAAAACACTCAATTTTTGATAAAGTTATGGAGTTTTGAAAACAAGCTTCAGGACTCTCATAGATACAGCATAGTCTTCTCTGATTTGCCCACATCAGTAAATGGATAGATATTATTTTATTAAAAGAGGTCAACATATAAGTATTTGTTAATTTTTGAGTCTCTACTCTAGATGTTAAAACCAATAAGCCCTTTTGCAAAGTTATATAAATACACCGAGTATTTGCTGTTTTAGTTCTTTAAATATAGAAAAAGGCTACAAAGGCTTCTGAGAACTTAAACTACACATACAAAATTTTCCCAAAGCTCTCTCAACATCAAATTTAAAATAAAAATATTCCTAATATAAAATTCACCAATTTAAAATTCTATATCCACATATTCCCTATTTAAACTTCTTTAACTTCGCTTGACATCTTTAATTTTTCGAATTTCCTGAAAATCTATTAGCCAGCTAATCAAGACCAAATGCCAACTGACGACAAAAAGAATTTGCTATCTGGGCCACAATATTTGTGGCAACAATGGGATAATACAAAAATATTTGTACCGCTGTCGAAAACCGGCAATTGGCGAGGAGACAATAAAAAATAAAGGAAGAAAAAGAAGAAAAAAACGCAGCACGCAATGAGAAAAATACAAATACTGAAATATTATCAAAACACAGGACGAGGCAAACGGAAGGAAAAGCATAGTCAAACAGAAAAAATAAATAGGGTGGCTTTAATAAAAAAGTACAGCAAATGACAATGTTCGCCCAAGAGGGGGCACACTGTACCAAAAATTCAGTTATGTGGGTTAAGCGCCAACGCATGTCCTTAGCCTAACAGAGCAACGGAAGCCAGCAAACGGAACTAAATAAAATTTATCGATTTACACACACACACACACACACACACACACATATGAATATCAATATGTGAAGCGATGGGGGGGAGCTAGGGGAGTTTAGCATGGGTATTAATAATATTTAAGCGGGGGTTGGCACAGTGCATAAAAATCCAAAAAGTTGCAATTGTTTGGGCTGTTTACACTCTGCATGCATAATTTGCATGTCCAATCGATAAACGATTGTCGTCGGGCAAAATCTGCAAAATGATGAAACATTTTGTGTGGGGGGGCGCGCTGGATTGGGGTTAAGGGAAGCGGGTTGAGCTGACATTTAATATGCTTAACAATTCCTATTGAATATCGAATTGCGCTATCATGACCTAATTAAATATTAAATGTCCCAATTGACATGTTAATATCTTATAAATAAATGATTGGGCTTGCATGTGAAGAGTATTAGGTTACCTATTTACGAATCTAATATAGATATTGCAAAAAAAATATGTTAGGATGGGCATGGACATAGAAAATACAGAGAGCAAAGGGTCATATGCAAAGTATATTATTGATAGACTATAAGTATATACTAATTGGGAATTACTATTCGGTTCGAAAAAGGAATTCTGTAACCATCCTCAAATCGTAGCTGAAGTCATTTTATACGTTTACCTCCTAGGTTTACCCTCTACGTCAATGCCTATTCCCAATTCTTCACTCCCTCCCCACTCTCTACTCTCTACTCTCTACTCTCTACTCTCTACTCTCTACTCTCTACTCTCTACTCTCTACTCTCTACTCTCTACTCTCTACTCTCTACTCTCTACTCTCTACTCTCTACTCTCTACTCTCTACTCTCTACTTTCTACTCTCTACTCTCTACTCTCTACTCTCTACTCTCTACTCTCTACTCTCTACTCTCTACTCTCTACTCTCTACTCTCTACTCTCTACTCTCTACTCTCTACTCTCTACTCTCTACTCTCCACTCTCCTACCCTCCCTATTTCCTTTCCTACTCCTATTTCCTATACTACTTCTATTTCCTATCCTACTCCTTTTTCCTATCCTACTCCTTTTTCCTATCCTACTCCTATTTCCTATCCTACTCCTATTTCCTATTCTACAAGTCTACTCACCTCATACCTTACTCTCCTATTCCCTGTTATCCTACTCTTCTACTCTTCTACTCTCTACTCTCCCTATTCCCTATTCCCTATTCTCCTTCTCTCCTACAACCCTACTTTCCAACCCCCTATCGTAAATATTTAGCTTGCTAGATTTCTTTATTGATGTTTTCTGTCTCTTAGTTCACTTTTATCTTCGTCTACTCCAAGTCATATATATTTGCATTTTTTATTCGAATATCTACAGCCAAATGATGGACATTTCTTCTCTGTCCAGTTTAAAGCTGAAACAACTCAATCAAGTTAACTGTTTCGGGAGTCGTCTCGACTTAGCTCGTATATTTTACAAGACTGCGAGGCTACAAACATTTTCACAAGCCATTAGCTCGTTTCCATCAACGGGGCTAAGCGGCTTATCTGGGCAGACGTCCGGAAGCGGGTCAACATTTTCAAATGCGACGGGAAATGAAGCGAAAACCTCGAGCCAACAAATTTCAGTTGCCAGCTTGAAATTCACTTAAATAAATAAAACTTCAAATTACAAATTAAAAATTACAAACTTAACATAAATTTCACAAATTGTTTACTTAAAGAATTGGATTCAAAATGAATAAAAAATAAATAAATCCAAGTAAATATTTCCATCAGTTGGCAATTTGCAGCATACTTGGCGGCAAAAATTATTCACAGCATACTTATTTTATGCGCAAGTGGCGTCTGGTGAAAAGTTGTCAATAAATTGAAAAAGTCTGCGACAATATTTTTAATATTGCGCTGTGTGCACAAGTGTGTGTGTGTGTGGGTGTATTTGAGTCATAAATGTATATAAAATACCCTGTAATTTATATACTAAAATTATTTAGCTGGAGAAGTAAAGAAGACTTTGCTACCTACAGATATTCCCACAGCTTTCCCATAAAATATAAAGAATTATAATTCATATTACTATCATTACGAAGATAGTATACTAATGAGTTTGATAATACGAGCTTCCCCAATATCTTTCTAGCGAACGGAACGGCCTTGGATTAATTATCAATAAAAGAAGACCCTTTTGAGCTTGACTTTCGTTTAACTCAATGTTTTTTTTTTCTTTAAAAAATTACAGCGTAGCTTCTAGTCACATATGTTCTCTAGTGCCATTTCACGCATCACATATTGCGCAGCGTGTGCTTCTTAAAAATAGCGTCTCGTTTTATTTTTCATCTATATATTTTTCTATTTTTTCCCTAAGGGGCAATAATTTTTGACAATTTTGCAGTCGTGCGTAAAATTAAATCATTTTTATTGCGTCTTGGGTCCGAGTTAGCGTCCTAGACCTAGACATATGTTCAAAGACTACAATCTGCTGTCAGCCAGACAATTAATGTTTGAGAGTTAAGCTGGACATATTTTACACTCGATACAGAGCACAGTCGGAAAGTAAATTTATGTGCCTTATCTGTGCGAAACAGTTTCAAGTAGTTCGAGGCAGTTAGGCAAAACACATGCCGAGAGATAAATGGAAACTAGCTGCAAGTCAGCTAAGAATGGGCAAATAAAACACATATTGTAGATATTCTTTCGTTTTTGCCTGTGCTGTTGCCGGAGCCAACAGAAATCGTTGCATACTTCTAAGCGCAGATTGAAAAGGCGACCACCCATGGGCCAAATGCTTGTTCAGCGAAAAAATGAGAACAGTTGGTAAGAAAAGTCAAGAAATATTAAAAAAGATTACTATTTACTGATATGCGAAATAATAAATACCCTGTAGAAAACCATAAGTAAAGTATTTTTCTAGTTCATGAGAGATTTAGCGTTACCTGAAGAATATCTGCTAATGAGCTATTTAGCCATAGATTAGGAACGACTGAACAACTTAGGAGCTGAGTAATCGGAAAAATTCGAATCTACCCTATAAGTATGAATCCTTTATGAACTGCCGAAATAACTGATTTACAGAAATTAAGGAAAGATTTAGTTCAGGACACTTTAATGAACTTGTTCACCAAATTGAACTAGACTTCCAAACTCTGTTGCTAAGTATAAACTATTCTTATTATAATAAAATAACAAAGGCATCAATAATTTGTAAAAAAATATGTCTCCTAAAAAAAAATTCAAATTAAAAATGCAATTCGAATTCTTGTTTGGTCAATCGAATTTCTGTGTAATTGTTAAAAAATGTGATACCCTTGATATTTTGGTTTACTGAGTTAGATATAAGAAAAATTCGATAGCTTGTGAAATTTACAATTATTTTTATCAATATGTTCAAGACAAGAGTTTCTTTCAGCAATACTCACACTTTGATATTATAATACTTTTGCTATCGATATTGGCAATCGATAAATATTAATTGATCAATTATGGAATATATACAATTTTAAGCGTTAAATCAATATGTTCAAGACAAAGGTTTCTTTCAGCAACAGTCACAATTTGTTAATATTATAATACATTTGTTACATACTTTTGATTTCCTTGATCCGATAACAATAATTATCGATACAAATATAAATATAATGACAGATTACGTTATTGATTACTTAACAATATTTCATCAATTATTAATTGATATTTATCATGCATATTTTTACATGCTTTAAATTATAAAATTGTTTTTAGAGAACTATTCCATTTTGAACCAATATATCCCATACCATCTTTATAAAAGAAAAAGTCGATACAGACCGTTGCACAATGTGCACTGCTTAAAATATATATCTTTTAAGGTCATCAAGAGCTATTTCTGGTAAAGCTACTTAAAATTCATATAAGCAGAAACACCCCCATAGAAAGAAGTATAAATATTTTTTGCGAGGGTATAAAAAGAAAACAATCGGCAAAAAAAAAGTCAGAACAATAAGCAAAGGTCATAACAAAAGGCAAATAAAGGCGGATAAAAAGGCAAAAAAAAAAAGTAAGGGAAAGGAAAAACATTTGCCATTTTAATTTGTATTGTGAAAAAGTGCGTTGAGCGTGGGAGGTGGAAGTAAAAAACACTTGTCGAAATAAAACCGCCTTCTGGGTGTTTATATAAATGAGTTTCTTATGATTGCCCATAAGAATTGTTTCCCTTGCTCCACCTAATGGGCCTTTAGCTGGAAATTCAACGTGGAATTAATGTGCTGAAACATTTATGCAACACGTGTGGCACGTGGGCTTAGACTGGCTTAAGGTGTGGAAGCCTTTACCCAGGTACATGTTTCGCAGTTGGGCGATAATTAAGAGTCTTAGATACGTTGGAAACGATAAACGGATTAGTTCGCCTGCCGGAATTTAAGGATTATTTTAAGAACGAAAATGGAAAAGGACAAATTAAATGTGCAAAATTGAGATAAGGCGACGTAAATGGAAAGATGTGTATTAAAACTCATCACATCCAGTTAAGAAAATGGGAATTTCTGAAATACATTTTTCATGACTACAAAAGCTTGTAATCTAGATGTTTGACTAAGCTTTCCAGGGCTTAAAATGTAATTAAGAAGCTTGCAGAAATAGCAAAAAAATTGGTAAAAATGGTTACTATTTGTATTATATTCACATTTTTTAGACAAAATTTTATATTCGATTTAAATCAAACTAAAACTTAAATTATTTTCAAGGACCATCATTTTTAAATTTGCTTTCTCGAGTACAAAATCTATTGCTTATCACGTAATTGCACACAAATTCCCCCCCGGATTCTATCAAGCTGCCTGCACTAAGCTGCATAAGAAAATGCTTTAAGGAATATGCCATTTGGTATGTGAAGCTTGCCTTAGAATATGCAAGTAATTTATCATGCCCCACGGTATCGAGTCGCAGGCACAGTGGACATTTATCAAATGGGGGCAACCTTGTGGCAGAAACGTGCAACATGTTACTCCATCTCCTGCTGCTGCTAACCCTCCTGCTTAGTTGTATTTCGATTATTTTTCTTGGACAAGCGCAAAGACTCAAAGAAATTTGAGGCCATCAACAACAGCAAAAACAAATTTCAAATTAAATCGTTCGCTTCAGCCTGAATTGATGTTTCCCCTCGGCTATCACACCTTATGCACATTTTCCGCATTCAATGGAGGGTATTCCCAAACCCCAAAACCAATTTTCCAAATTGCAATTGCACTTGCAATTGATTTGCGAGCTTTGCATTTTCCAACAGACACGACATAAAATATAATCAACTTGTGGGTGAATAGGAATTGTGTTACCTATTCGAAGGTCATAAATAAGTGCGGTTGATTCATTAGTAGTTCTGCACAAATATCGATACTATTATCGATAAATTCTTAAAGTTGACAGCACATCAATTGCTTTTCATTTCCTAATCAGAATTGTTTTGGTTGTGCTTAACTTAAATTCATTATTATCAAATTATCAATTATCAAATTCATTATTAATTTTTAGCAGGTAGTTTAAATATTTAACATAAGGACTAATGGTAGCTTGTTAATGGTAGCTGCGACTGATCAGATAGTATATATATTAGAGATGGGCGTCGGGATACTACATAGTAAAGATGAGCGTCGCGATCGGGATTTTCGGGACCCGATATTATAAATAATATTATATTAAAAAGGCCGGGACGGTCGTATAACATCCCTAGGGATCTAAATACAGATGGCACGGTAAGAGAATCTATCAGGATCTGGATTTTCGGGACCCGAAATTGTCCCGAAACAATTTTCGAAATCGGGCGGGTTGGGAAAGACTTTTTTCTCAAGATCAAGGTGGCCTGGGAAGAGAATCTAGAGATATGCTTATGGGTAGAGGTGGGCGATCAAGATTTTCGGACCCCACGGGCCCCGACTGGGTATCTATAGAATCCCGTGGTTCTCAAAGCATATCTCTAGAATCACTAGCCATGATCTCGGGATCAAACCCTTATCAGACCTTCCCGGACTTTTTTTTAGATTCTTTCCCAACTCGCCCCAAAAATTGTTTCGGGACAATTTCAATTCTCCCATCTCTAGTATATACTATATCTTGCCTTTTTATCAGACATAATATTTTATAAAATTTCACATTTTCACAAAATGTATGTTAACTAAATGTAAAATTTATTTAGTCAACTAAAAAGAAACTAAAAACTAACCGCAAACATTGCTAAATATGTGGTTTCCATGGTGAGTGGAGCCCTTTTCAAAACCATCATACACTTTTGAGTGGCATTTCATTTCTAGGCGAATGTTTCAGCAATAAACCACACAGATGCACAATGCGAATTACAAAATCCGAGAAAAACCGCAACTGGAAACTGCAAAACAATACGCACAGTTGCACACAATTCTAACTAAATGGAACAACGAACAACAGCAACAACAACAATAACAAAACATGCAGAACAAGAAACAAGGGTAACAATTTGTACAGAGACAATAAACATAACCACAAAATGTTCACCAGCTTCATTATTGTCAACAATTTTGGCCTGGCAAATACCAATTTGCAGTCGCATTTAGCCTGCTGCAAGAGGACTCCAAATGGAATATGATGCATCATTCAGACAGCTAATTAATGCCACAATGTGCTAATTCACAATAGCTAATACGCTAATTCACCTAATACTCTTTTGGAGATTTACTTTGCTATTGTAAATATTTAATTTTCTTTTTTAGATATTATTTGAATGAGAGAAAAAACTGCGGCTTAAATATAATTCTAATTGATAAGAGAAACTATGGTATTCTATAGGAGCTGATATACTTTTGTCTTCCTTTTAAAGATTCCTTTGCTATTGTAAATATTAAGTTTTATTTTTGCTGAAAATTTCAATAAATTTTTTGGATAATTTTTGAGTGAGAATTTTAAGCTGATCTTCATTTGCCTTCCTTCTATAGCTCTTTCACGTTTTCACGATGGTTTCTTGCTGAATTTATCAGAATTTTCAACTTATATGGATAAGTACGTACTGTTACAATTTGATAAATCCTTTTAGCTAATATGATTTTTCACTTTATGCTCTATTTGTAATTTTTGATCAAAATTGTAAAACAGTTTATGGTTATTATTTAGCTCTAATATAATTCTAATTGACTAGAAAAACTATAGTATTCTATGGGAGTTTCTACACAGTTGTCTTCCTTACTTAGCTCTCACATTCGCACAGAGATTTCTTTCTTTAATGATCTTTGGATATTTACTTTGGTATTGTAAATATTAAGTTTTCTCTTTGCTGAAAATTAAATACATTTTTTTATAATCTTGATTGAGAATTGACAAGAGAAACTATAGTATTCTATACGAGCTTCTATTTGCCTTCCTTCTTTTGCTCTCACACCTTCTTACAAAGATTTCTTTCCACTCTCACACCGATTTCTTTCCATGTTTACCACACTTTTCAGCTTATATGGATACGTAAGTACGTAATATCCTGTTGGGCAGCCTGTGAATATCCGGCAAGGCATTTTCTCAACATATGCCAGTCAAGTTCATGTCAAACGTCTTTTACTAAGCCAGTATTCATTATTTTCGATTAACACCCACTCAGGCAAGTCTTCAACTTTTGCTGCCTGTCGGACACGTAACTGAATTATTTAAGCACATATGCAATTCTTTGCACCCAATTCGGGTTTTCCTTCAACACAACATTTTGTTGTTTTTTTTTTCGTTTTCTTTTTTCTTTTCCTTTGCAATCGCAACATCATAAGGCAATTGAAATCAATTTTCACTGCAGTTGAGTGGTTTCCCAAAAAATAAAAATCCAACAAGCGAACCCAAAGCAATGTCCAACTTAACTCTCCGGTGAGTGCTGCAACACTTTCATAAAAAAAAAACCATATATATATATATATTTTTTTTTTGCTTTTCTTCTTGCGGGCTTGAAGCTCGTGTCGCTGACAGCGGCTACAAATGCCAGTCGATAGTTGACCCAAATGTATGTGCCTCATACCCCAGGAAAAAGGGGGAGAATGAGAGAGAGAGAGAGAGAGAGAGAAAAAAATGCTGACTGTCACGTACAAAGAAAACTTAGTTCCTTACGCTCAACAAAAATTTATATGCAACTCTTTGCAATTTTTTTTTATTTTTTACTTTTTGTGTCTCGTTTGTCATTCTGCTGTGCTGCGCATGTAACTGTCAAAAGGGGACAACAACAACAACTGTCATATTTTTGCCCAAACACATAAACCATGCGGGCAACACCACTGACAACTGCGGGTTTTATACGACACTGTTTACCTTTGCCAGCAACAATCACATGATTTACGATTGAGTTGCGTCCTGGTTGAAAACAATGTCATTTAATTTTGACGCTCCGACAGGGCTAACGAGCAAACGACGAAAAAAAAAAGTTAGATGGCAACGCGTCGTATGAGCAACGCGCGAATATTCCACATACGCCACGTATGTCACTTGGCATTAGCATTCGCTTTGCGTTCTTCTGCATCGGTTTGAGCTTTGCATGTTTTGACTTGCGAACGTTTTTCTTTTGCATATTTTGAGCAGGCAGACACGTGAAAATTATAGAAAATTTTAAGGAAAATTTAAGCTAACTTTGATACAAGTTTTTAAACCAAAAATTGTATCTAAACGAATTTTGGACTTTATTCACGTGCATATCCAATAATTTTTGTTTTTTATTATCATATTTAATTAGGTGTTACAGTTTTTTATCCTTAGCAAACTTTTAGAATTTTAGAGCGTCAAAAACTGTGAGAGAAATTGCAATTTCTAGAGCAAAATTTTCGCGTATTCTGTTCGGATTTAGTGTCTATGCAGAAGTTCGAGTTTATGTCTAGAGGAAAAAAAATGCCGCATTGCAAATGCAGTTCGCATAGTTTCCACTTTGAACTTTTGCAAAGTTTGGCATCGCAGAAGGATAAGAGAGTGTAAGCTGAGGAAGGGGATTAGCTAACTTGTCTATTGCTGGAGGCAAAAGATGTTGGCACTTGAACCCAAGCAAAAGCTGTGCGAATAACATTTGAGGTTATGTCTAAAACTAACTTTGGCCGCAAATCAGGCGAAAATTAAGGCCATGTAATAGCCCAGATAACCCACTGTAACTATCCTATATATATATAGTATAGAGAAAGCAAGTTAATTGCTCTCGAAACGCTCTCGAGTGAAGGCAATTTGAAACGATGTTTCAAGCTCTTGTCATGTGTGTGACATAATTAACATGCATGTTAGACGCATGTTGAAAAAAAATATATTTATATTTATTTTATTTGCTAGGGGAAAACTTTGTTTTTTATTTAGATTTTTTTTTTAGTTTTGCAGAATTCCCTGAGATAAACTCAGAGCCCATGTTAGCATAGTTTGTGAAGGACGCGCACTCGTTTGCCAGAGCAAGAGGAAGAGGTGCATCCACAGGATGTGCGGCTGTCTTAGTGCACGCTCAGGCGTAAACACAGACACGACACTCAAGCCGGGCGGGCTGGCAAGGCAACAGGGTAGCCGAACGCACGGACAGGGGAAACGCTACAGGGAATACACAAAACAAAAGTTTCAAACGTCAAACGTTTTGTAGACTTGCGTACATTTTTCTTTTAGCTTTTGCTTTTGGCTTTTCCTTTGCTCTTCTCAATTATGCAGCTTGAATAAAGCAACAGCAAAAGCAATGGGAGGAAGCAAATAGAGGGCGAAGGTCGTTTGCATAAGCTCTCAAAAGTATGCTAGACATACTTTTATATATATACATAGTATATACATAATATATATATACATACATATATGTATTTACTCATATATATAGCTAGTTATCTACTCACTTTGGCACTCGTTCTGGCTTTCATTTAGCTAAATTCATTTTAATACTTTTACTTAAGCTCAAATCATCTGCATATATTTATAATATAATTTTATTTGAACTTTGGTTTTTTGGCAACATATTTATTTATGTAAATCTCTTTTGGTTTTTCGAATCTCAGCTGCTAGAAGCTAATAATATATTCATTCCCATGGGTTAAGAGCAAAACCAAATCTTTACTAAAAGCACTATAAATACAAATATAAATGGCTTTGCTTTTAACCTTAAACAAAATTATGCTGCAAAAGCAAATATCACATGTTTTTCTTTCATTATACATTTATTATTTAATATTTTTTGATTATTATATTTTCATTAATATATTTTAATTAATATATTTTTATTAATATATTTTTATTATTGTATATTTTGAATATTATCTTTATTATTATATCTTTATTATTATTTTTTTATTATTTTCTATTATATTTTACTTAATATATTTTTAATTATTGTAATTTTTTTATTTATATTTTTTTTATATTTTATTGATTTTATTTTTATTATATTTTAATTATTATATTTAAATTGTTATTTTTTTTTGTTATTATATTTTAATTTTTATATATTTTATATTTTAATTTTTATATATTTTATATTTATAATTTTTGTTTTTATTTTTCTATTTAGATTTTTTTTCTTGTATTTTATTTTTATTATATTTTTTTTATTATTATATTTTTCATATTTTTAATTTTTTATTTTTATTTTTATCAAATTTCCATTTTATTTTTATTATTATACTTTTATTATTCATTTTATCAAAAATCCATCCCTTGTCTTGCTTACCTTAAAGCCGAGCATCTCTCGTTATTTGCATCTGCCCTCTCACATAATTAAATCGAGCAAGCTCAACTACACACACACACACATCAAGGATAAGACTTCATGACCATATAATTATGCGCATACTATTCGACTGCAAGGGCATGCAAATTTCCCATTCATTAGAGGTGTTTTTTTTTCTTTTCTCTATTTTTCTCTATGCCACATAGACCGCAACTTCCATAGAGTTGACTGGCCTCCATGTGCCACATTCTTGCCGCCGCATCCCCTCTCTCTGTGCACATAATATGCAAAGTCTATTAAAAATGTGTCCGAGTCATGTCAGCACCTTACCGTTATGTGTTAAACACAGTGTGCATAACATAAAAACTGTGAATTGTAGTTGCTTTTGTAAGACCAACTTATGAGATACCTACACCAAAGGGATTTAAATAAAGATAGAATTTATTAGAATTATCTTAATACAGAGATAAAAATTTCGTTAACTTTGTCAAAAACTAAAACGATTTTCATGTCAATATTGCATGTAAGATTCGCAATTTGCTAATAAAGACTCTTGTTAAACTACTTAATATCTCAGAAGATTAACAAAATTATTATATACTATATTATTACTATTATTATTATTATTATTATATATTTAGTATTATATTATTTGTATATTATTTTTATTATATTATTATTATTATTATATAATTATTATTACTTTATTATATAATTATTATTATTTTATTATATTATTATTATTATATTATATTTTTTTTTATTATAACTTATATACAATTGTGTTCAAAATAATAGGAACGCGGTTGAGTTTCATGCAATTGGTCAAATATCTAATGATTAAGACAAAATATCGACATGAAATAAGGAAAACAAGAATCTTTACATATATTTTAAACTATTTAAAACAACTTTGGCTAAAAAGATTTTTTTATTTGCCCACCAGGACTTAAAGAAAAAATTGTTCAAATATTCGGGTGTTCATTAAAATAGGAATGCCTACTAAAAAGTTTAAATAATTCAAAAAAATTAAGTCAAAATTAACTTAAACTACTACTTTTTATTTGTTATGTCCTAACATTTTGTTTTGAGACCCTAATTGGTTTAAATTGCTAAGCCCCCGTGTACCATGGATTCGGAAAGATCCTGACCACGCTTGAAAAGGATTTGGGTGATCCATTTCGAACAGGCTGCCAAAGTTGGTCATTTTTTGCGGAATTTCCAGTTCCTAGATGTCTTTTAACAAATCCTCATAAGTTTTTATATAGATTCATGTTCGGGTACTGAGATAGCTATATCACAAAATTATATTCTCGGATGCAAACTAAGCCTTTGGTGGCTTGCAGGTAACCTTTGGATCATTATCCTTCTGGAATATCCATTTTAATGGAATTTTTCAAGCTTCATATGATAGCAGGATGTTTTCTTTAATCTATTTAGAAACACAGCTTTGTCTACGTAGCCATCCAGGTCATATATTGGCCATACCCACTTGGAGAAAAACCAGGCCCATATCATGATACTCAGTCCACCGTGGAAAACTGTCTAATGGGTGGACTGTGGGTTGTCCCCGATATTTATTGGGGCCGAAATCTACTTTGTGGAGCCTGATCCACCAAAAAAAGTATGATTTTGGACTTATCCGTCAAAAATTTGTTGCTTCACTGCTTACCCAGTAAGTCCACATGGGGCTTTGCAAATTTAAGTCATGCGTCTAGGCCCATATGATCCATTCCCTGGTACTTTTGGCATTGAAATTTTGTTCGATCAGTTGAAGACGAACTATGACTGTATAAACAGACTGATTTAAATATTTTTTTATACATTTTTATGATTCTAACGGGTTTTTTCACAATGGCGCAAAATGGGTATATCGTCTATTGGCGTCGTTTTTCGTGTAGCACCTCAATTTTCAGATTTCCTTTTATAATAAATAGCGTTTTATACCATTGTAGTGGATCAGCAAACTATATTTTTGATTTTCTATATGCCTAGCACTTATTTTATAGGCAATCCATTGCAGTTCCCATCTCCACCGACCAATAATAGCGTCAACCCCTTAAAAATTAAGATTTTTTACTTTTTCAAACATATTTTGGTTTTTTTAATTCTTGTATAAATAACACTAACTAATGACAATAATTAAAATTTCTTAATTCATTTTTTAAAATTTTTTTTTACACAAAAAAGTCGAAATTCCTATTTTAATGAACAACCAATTTTCGGTGCATATGTCTAAAATCATCTATAAAAAAAAAATGGAATGGAAAACTAACGGGATTTTTTCGCTATTTAGTTGTTGACATTCCACTCTTCAAAAACTGTGAACACCTTTTCAATTTCAAAGTCAGACTTTTGTCGAAAAAGTTATTTTACTGGTACATGAATGCGCGTTCCTATTTTTCTGAACACAACTGTATATTGTGTTATTATATTGTATTATTTTTTATTTTTACTTATTTTCATTATTCTATTAGTATATTATAATATATTTGTTTTTTATTACATTATTATTTATGTATTAATATTATCATAGTAATTTTATAATAAATATACACATATATTCATTTTCAAGCCTGCTATCATTTTGCACTTAGTGTCAGCTCTTCTTTTAAATAGTTCCTATATAATCTAAAAATTCCTTGGAGTATTTTCTAGAACATACCTCATATTTATCATTTGAGTACGGATATGACAATGTCGTCGCGTCAACGAGGCGTACGAAATTTTGTTATACAAGGAAGCAACATACATAGACAGACACACATACATACACACATACATATACACACATACAAATACACACATACATATACACACACACACACACACTACTAGCATACACTCTCTTACACGCTCATAACGTTTTGTGCAACGCCACCTGGCGGGCAAGTCATTAAGTGAGCTTGTTTTGTGCTGATTTGTGACTGTGCTTGATGCACAGAGCGCAGGCAGCAGGAGGCCATAAAACTGCTTAACCTGCACACAGAGAGAGAGAAAAACAATACATATAATTATAATAGGCATTAAAACGGACGCCTGTGGCCCAGCCAAGCCAGCGTTGCCAGAGTGTTTTATGCGCGCAACTAGTGAGAGACGAACAAAAAAGGGCACACTTTATATTTTATACTACACTTTCAAAGGGTGACTTTGTTAACTACTGAAATTTGTATGAAATGCCAGAATATATAATTATAATATATTGTAGTTATATAGCAAATACAATACAAAGAAGGATATAGAAAACTCAAAATTACTTCACGAAAGTCTAGTATGTAAGTGTGTAATGATTAAAGATGGGGGTCGGGCTCAGAATTTTCGGGAATCCCGCGAGTCCCAAATGAATTTTCGGAACAGAAGAGAACTCCTCTTATAGGAGAACATTTTCAGAAAATATATTTTTTTTAATAATAATAATTATGAGAAATTCATTGTTAAATAACTTCGGTTCTAGATTTACCTTCTTAATGAAATTTGCAGGACATAATATTGACATCTAGAGGTGTATATATACGAAATCCCAACTCCCTAGTATTTGAAATACGTTTTTCCCACTTATGGGGCTAATGGGGGAGGTATCCAAAATTTAAAAAGTTTATTATCTGTATTTACATCACGGCAACCTACATAGTCAATTTGGTGTCTCTAGGTATTATGGTCTATAAGTTATAGCTTAAAAACAAAGTCAAAATATCGAATGTTATCAATAATAAGGAAATAGGATGAGTTATCGAAAAAAAAAAATAAACTTGTACTGCGTATGGTATACAAGAATATATATCTAAAATCTCAAATCTCTAGCTTTTGTGGTTTACGAGATCACTGCGTTCATACGGACGGACAGACGGACAGACGGACGGACAGACGGACATGGCTACATCGACTCAGCTCGTCGTCCTGATCAAGAATATATATACTTTATGGGGTCTGCCACGCCTCCTTCTGCCTGTTACATACATTGTCACAAAACCATTATACCCTGAATTCCCATTTTCAATGGGTTCAGGGTATAAAAAAAAATTACGGAAAACGGAAAAAAATTTCGGAACAATAGGTCGGGAAAATCAAAATTAATTTCGCGACGAGATGGATCGGGATCTAATTTCTTTCCCCATCCTACCTCTAATATAGATACATCTGTTATAGTTCATATAACTGTTAGAGTATTTCATATTCGACACAGCGACTTTCTGCTAATTGTAAGACTTTCCAACCAAATGGCTATGCAGAGGCGCGTCCCTAGACAGTATTCAGCGGTCGCAAATTCATTTTGTTGCTTCCGGCCAAACGCAAGAAGAAGGCGCCAAAAGTCAGTTACTTTACGCAAATACACACATATACGTATATATTTGTATATGTATGCGTGTAGTTGTTTGCTTAAACAAAAGTCAAAAGTGCTCCCACACACAAATTTACACAAACAAACAAAATACAGAAGCCAGCGCTCGCTTAACCACATTTATATATATAGGTACTTTAGTTTTGGCACCCCTACATAACCTACCCCTAGCTCTACCCCTCTCTGCTGTCCTACACAAAACCCTATTCAATTGTAACCCGTAAAATGCTCTTCATGCATTTCCGTAATTTTAGACGCTTTCCACTTTTATTCTCATATTTTTTCAACATCGCGTGCGAAAGGCGCATTACGAACATTCGCATTGTTGTTCTTGTTGTTTGTGGCTTTTGTTGTTGCTGTTTGGTTATGTGGGGATTGAAATTGGGTTAGTAGTAAATTCTGTTGTTTGTTTGCGCTATCTCTCAATGGGTTGCTGAAAAGCCAAAAACAAATTGCATGCAAATTCCTTTCCCTTTGTTTTTTTTTTGTCTACTCAAATTCAAGTGCATTTTCGTGCTGCATACTTTTGGGCGGTGGCAGCGAAAAAATGCTTAAATTAAAAAAAATTAAAATGCATTTCAATTAAATTGAGTCAAGTGTTAGCAGAACAATTAAGCTCATCAAGCTGTATTACGATAAGTAAACTGTAGTTTTGTAAAATTAGGTAATTTAAATACCAGAAATAATTTCTTATGAATTTTTATGATAAAATAAAAACTAAATTTAGCTGAATTTTCTTAACTATGGCCTGTATGGTAATTTAACTGTAAACTATAAAAATACAGAATTTCAAATTGCCTTTCGCTTTGAAAAAACAAATTGCCGCCAAAAAGAGCTTCGTATTGTAGCTGTCTTTTGCGCTTGAATTGAAAAGCATGTAAATGTCTTCCACACCCACTTGTGGGTGGGGCCAGCACTATCTGATAATGGCAATTGCGTATACAATTTCAGACATTAGCGTTTCGCAACTTAAATTGCCTGAGGAATATTGTAAACAAATATATCATTTTACAACAATATACTCTCTTAATAAATCATAAGAATTAATATTCCCAGCAAACTTTACCAAATCAAGAGATCTGTTATAATAAAAAATGCCTTCCTAGTCAAGGTTTACATAAACATGTGCTAAACATATGCTAGAGTTAAGAACAAAAGCTGCAATAAAAATAAAATTAAAACAAGTTAAAACGCTCTAGTCGGGACTGCCCGAGTTCGAGATTCCCTGAACGTTTGTTCTAACTTGCAATTTACAGACAGATTTTTATACCCTGAACCCATTGAAAATGGGAATTCAGGGTATAATGGTTTTGTGGCAATATACGTAACAGGATCAGGAACATATATAGTTTATGGTGTCTGCCACGCCTCCTTCTGCCTGTTACATACATTTTTTTTAACAAAACCCTATACCCTGATTTCCCATTTTAAAAAACTAAAGGTTTTTATATATATTTCGCATATTAGACATCTACCACATTTTGTCATTATAAATTTTAGAGATATCCCGAGTTATTTATTTTGAGAAGCTGAACTAAAAGCTTTTAGAATCTAGAGATTTTTGGTACATGAAACTGGTCTATCTCACTAAACCAGGTTTTTGTTTAACCATTCGTGCAGTT
The DNA here is from genome assembly GCA_035045545.1 of Drosophila gaucha. NCBI lineage: Eukaryota > Metazoa > Arthropoda > Insecta > Diptera > Drosophilidae > Drosophila > Drosophila gaucha. The sequence continues at coordinate 1,334,546 of JAWNOY010000006.1, read as the reverse complement.
AGAACTTCAATTTGTAACTTAATTTAAATCTTGTTGGTTAATACCCTGTATCTATCATATATTTTTATGATTTTAATTTTAAATTTGTTCGATTTGCAGCTTGATTAGAAGAATATGTTTTATTGCAAGCTATCAAGCCAACTGTTTTCTAATATTATAAGCATTTTCAACTAACACCTTAACATAAGACAATATTACAAACATTTGAGCCTGAAACCTTTTTCGATTTTATATATCTAATTTATAGGCGAGTTTATTTAAGTGCTACTAAATAATGAAATATCTTGCAATTACAGAATTAACTTCGTATTTGCTACCATTTAATATTATAGATATATATATAGTTCTACTATATATCTAGCAATCACACCTGCCTGCCCGACTATTTAAGCCAAGTTTGTTGCCATCATTTTCTCATTTTCACAATAGCTTTCTTACAGAGCGCTTCAATGAATGCACTGAACATGTCTGCAGGCCATAAAAACTAATCACCCACGAAGCAAGGACACACACAATATCCTGGCTGCACACATGACCTGTTCGCTCTCTCTCTCTCCCACTCTCTTTCTCTAACTTCTATGCCTTACTCTCGGCTAAAGCCGATTTGAAACAAATTAACCGCACATGGCAGCCGTCACACGGATTTAAGTGCATCGCTCGGTTGGTTGGCAATTTTCCAGTGCGAATTGAAATGCGAAGCAACTGCAGTGGCACTCACCTGGCATAGCCCATTCAAGCTGTTGCAGGTTATACGCCCCATTAGCCACACCCACATAGAGCACCTGCTGACCCACCATTTAGTTATACCATTTTGGCCATCGGCCTGATGACACGCGCTTAATTTTCAATTACGTTCACATAAAGTGCGAACGGACGAGCTAATGGTAATGCCATCATCATATGCTGGTCAGCTTACATTCAGGCCAATACAAGCTATATATATATACTCTACATGTATCTATACATTTATATCAATGTATGCGCAACTGTAACACGTTTTTACACCTTTCGGTTAACGTTTTTATTTAATTTGCTGCACATTTAATGGCGCAACACAATCAAATGCACATCATATCACATACGCATACATACAGACACACATATGCATGCATACATGTGCATGTAAACGGATATGAAGGTGGCCTAAGTGAAATAAAAAGGAAAAAGCTAAAGCCAACAGCGTGGGCGTAGTCACAGCTACATAGGAGGGTATGTGAAGAAAAATAGTTTGTGATTTGATTTTAAATTGAAAAAAAATCAAGGAAAAGGTGAGAAGAGAGAAATTCCGGTTTAGGTGTTAATAGAAATGTGACTACTATAAGGAATACCCCTCTTATTAGACAGAAAAAAACCAGCTAGAAAGTATTTACAGGATCTTGAATAGTTTTTAAAAGAAAACCTAAGAATATATGTACATATATAAGAATATACGTATTATGAGAATAAAGAAATCCCTACAATAGATGTTATTAAAAATGTTACTACTATAAGGACTAACCCGTTTTTTTTTTAAGTTAAACCAGCTAAAAGGCATATATAGTAAATTAGGTAGATACAGGATATTGAATAGTTTGTAAAGGAAAAGAATCAAAGAAAAGTTAAGAATATATGTACATATATAAGAATATTATAAGAATAGAGAAATTCCTACATTAGATGTTAACAAAAATGTGACTATTATTAGGAATACCCTTATCTAATAAAAATAAAACCAGCTATAAAGTATAAATAGCATATAAAGAAGAAATAGGATCTTAAATAGTTTGTAAATGAAAAGATTTAAGGAACAGATAAGAATATATGTATATAAACAAGAATATACGTATTATAAGAATACCCCTATTGCAAATATATATCTATTAATTCTAATATATTATATCTAAATTGTACAGAGTCTCTGAAATAGATATATAAATAGATTAAGTGTCTTTCAAATAAAAAAAATAGATTAAAATGTGAATCAAACTTTTTGTCTTGCAAGAATACCCCTATTTAAATATAAACACTTAAAACTTTTATAAACTATCCAAGTGTCATGTAACCAATATAGAAGAGAAACCGAGTCTTCGCAGTTTAAATACCTACTCAGTTATCCTATATCAAGTTTATAACATTTAAAAAATATTTAACATTATGTTAAAGTTCATGTCAAGCTAAGCTATAAATAACTTGAAGTGCATTTCAAACTGTTATACATACTGCTGCATAGCATTACAAATTGCTTTGTCACAAAGTATAAATTAAATATTTACCAACTCTCTCTTCCCTTTCTCAAGCTTATGTTAAAGTGCCTGTTAACTTTAACAGGCACTGGCAAGAAGGGGCGTTAAGTTTACAAAGATGTCTTCGACACCCAAGTTTATATCAAATATTTACTCTTTCTCTTTGTTTTCAGCTTGTGTCTTGCCTCCTCACCGTTCCAGTTGAGTTCACAATAGTCGTCGGCGTTGCCACCCGGAGCCAAACTATCTTTATAGTTATCTAAGCACCCAAGTCAGCTGTGGCGCCCCCCATTGCTGCAAAGCCCCATTTTCAATATAAAATTCAATTATTATGTGGCTGCAAAAAAAAAAACGAACAACTTTTTTATGTGTCTGCGGAATATTATTTTTCTATTTCTCCTGCATTTATTTCACCTGTTTTTTTGCACTTTTTTCAACTTTGGCGCCGCGTCAATTGTGATTCAATTTTTTGATTGAATTTTCTCGTTGTTTATGCTGATTGCGCACTTAGCGCCGCGTTGCAATTAATTTAAATGTTTGCCATAAAATCCGCATTATTTATTAATTTTGAAATTGCGGTCTGTTTGTAGCTACATTATTATGTTTATTACGAATAAATGTAATTCTGTTTTGACATATTCACGAAGTTAAAAGCGCAAATTATGATCTGATAAATATCAAACTAATTAATTAATATTTTATTGAGCACCTGTGGCAAAAGGAGAGGAAAATTACGAAGAGTCTGAGAGAAAGCGAGCGAATGAGTGAGCAAAAGACAATTAGGGGAGAGGGAGTGACAGAATCAGAGAGAAAGCGAGAGAGTGATATAGAAAGAGATAAAGAGGCAGAAGCAAAGAAGGTGGGAATGAGAAGGGAAAAGAGAGAGAATTAGAGCGAATGAGTGGGAAAGAAATAAAGCGATTTACGGAGAGAAAGAAAGAGAGAGAGAGAGAGAGAGAATGAACTACAACCATTTAAGAAGAATGAGATAGAATGAACTATTTAGAACCATTTAGGAAGAAAGAGAGAGAGAGAGAGAGAGAGAGAGAGAGAGAGAGAGAGGGAGAGAGAGACAGAGAGTGATAGAGAGAGAGAGAGAGAGAGAAAGAGGGAGAGAGAGCGCGAGAGAGAGAGAGAGTGAGGTAGAGATAAAAAGAGAAGAGAAAGATACAGGGAGAGCGAGGGAACCATACGGAAATGGAACGAGTTAATGAGAGAAAAATATATAGTAAAGAGAGAGAGAGAGAGAGAGCAAGATAGAGAGGGCATGAAAAACAATAAATTAAGTTGGAAAGAGAAGGACAGTGATTGCATGAAAGCTACAATAATCTTTACTTCCTGAAGACATTCGTAAATTTCTAACTTTGGAAAATCATTTTCAACTAGTAAAACTTGGTTCATTAACTGTGAAAGCTATATAAAGTATCGGAAAGTACCTAAGTGTTCGAAGTCTCGTATTAAAACCAAAATCACTATACAATATGAATATCAATTCTAAAATGTTTTCTTAAGAGTACTATCACCTGTGAATAGATTGATTTAGATATGTATGGAGAACTTTCTATAAGGCATTTCATAAATTGGTTTTGTAATTTATAGATTCTCATAACTATCCCTCGCACAGATGCTCAACGGTTTATGGGCTATGCGCAGTTACATATTTAACATTTGCCACTTGTCTGGCAGCCCACATAAACATTTTGTGGACCCCTTTTAAATGTTTGTGTACAGCTCGCAGTCAGCCATTTTATGGGCTGACGGCCAAATGGACATTTCACAAATAAAAAAAAAAAAACAGAGTATAAAAAGAAAAAAGAGAAAAAAGCTGCAGACAGAGAGACGCTTGAGTCGCACCGTGGGGCATTTTTATCTGCGGCTGCTTTATTTATGCAGCAGCTGCAACTGAGAAAAAGACAGCTAAAAAGCGGTCTGGACACAGTTATATATAAATATATATATTTATTTGGCAACTGCTGAAGAGCTGCAGAGCTCATGTAGTGCTTAATTTAATTAGTAAAATGTGTAAAGAGTGAGAGAGCGAGAGCGAGAGAGCACATAAAGCAAATTAGTTTACGTTTCTGCTTGAATTGATATATTGATGTATGCATACAGCTTCTTGTATGCCAATCAATCAATATATAATCATCAGCTAACAGCAGACTCTATCCTTGAACTTTTGCCAGGGCAAAAGGAAAAAAAAAGAATAAAAATGAACTAAACTGCCAAATGATTAAATGATAATTTGTCAGTAGCAGCTGCTGCGCCTAAGCTAACACAGCAAAAAAGTAGTGTGTGTGTGTGTGTGTGTGGCAGGTTGGCCCAAACTTGCCTGCTACGTTAAAAATTGTGTGGCAGCAACAGCAGGAGGCGCCACTGCAGCCAATCGAGTTGCCACTGCATTTGGCTTTTCCTCTTCTTTTTTTTTTGCGTCCATCTATTGTTGCCATTGTTGCTGTTGTTGTTGTTGTTGTTGTTGCTTGTGTTTCGTGGCCATGAATATTTAATGAAATTAGCTCAAGATACTTGCAGCGCTCTGCGGCTGTGTCGCACACATGCCCATATGTGTGTGTATGCATGTATGTGTGTGTGGCAGGCTGGCTGGCAGCTACTATTCATGTTGCCATTGCCTGAGTCACGTATTTTGTTATTTTTGCCTGCCACACGTCTTAACCCACTGGAATTTCAAATTAAAAATTGTTGCAACGACACAAAATGCGAAATATGCAACGCGCAAGTAACTAATTGAACACATTTAGTAAACATACATTGTTTAGTTTAGAGAATAGCGAAAGTTAGAAAAGGCTCAAAAGGATATTTGTGAAATAATATTTAAAATATTATATGAGTTATGTATATGTAAAAATGAGTTATGTATATACATAACTCATATAATATTTTAAATATATAAATAACTCATATTTACATATACATAACTCATATAATATTTTAAATACTATTTAAATACATGTCTCATATAATCAGGATTTTTTCTAAAAAAAATATTAGATAGTTATTATCAATATTTCATTAATTTTCATTAAAAAAATATGTTGGTAAATAGAAAAATAAACTAAACAAAAATTCGATTTTCGTTTCGATTTTAAGATTAAATAGTTTAACTTAGTACAGGCGAATCCCGATAATTCGTCCCGCGCTAAATCAAAAACCTCAATTATTCGTAAAATTGCTGTTCACTTGAAAAAATTTCGTTCGAATTCCTGTTCGATAAATCCCTTTGCCATTTCGAATTATCGGGATTCGACTGTATATTTGGGTGCTCAACAGTGCACATCCTATATATATATATATACAGACATACTTAATCGACTCAAAGCAGCTTTCATCTATCGTTATTACATGCTTCTGCACATAACTAGCCTATCCTGTTCTTAAATTTAAATAACTAGCATACCCATTTCCTTAATTTTTTTATCAAGTTAAACATTTTATTCGGAAAACTAGACTAAACATAAAATATATATTTTAAAGTAATTAATTAAAAACTCAACTTATCGCTGAGTGCATAATTTAAGTGCTGAAAATTCTACCAAAAATTTGTATAAATGTTATTTATAGCATTTACATTTGTCGAATGGACACGAGTGCATCCTCTATGTGCACAGCGATATGCCTATATGTATGTACTATATGTTTTTATAGATATTTCACTCAAGCGTAATATTTATCGATAAATATGCATGAAACAAAAAAAAAAGCCAATAAATAAATGGACCTTCGATTGGCTGTGGGTATGGGTGGTGGGTTTTTGCTCTGCAGAGGTGTTGCCATGGCTATGAAATACGCAACACGAATTCTGCTTTCAGTCAATACAGAATTTTCGAAATACCCGCGGCCAGATAAATCATAAATGGTCAACGAACAGCAGTCCAAGGAGGGGCGTGTGGGGGCAGGTGGGTGTGGCAAATATCAATATGACCGAGAGGCAAAAAGATTCGCAGTTGAAACAGATGCTGCCCCTAAAAGTATGCAACCTTTGATATATGGCAAATAAATGTGAGGACTCTTTACCTAAAGGGAACTTTTTTTGAGAACTTCAATTTTAAAGAGCTTTACGTTTATATTGTGGGCATGGTATTATGCATATTTACTTAATCAATCATAATTAACTCAATTTTCCTTATAATTTTTTCAAAAAACACAATATATATATTTTTTTAATAACATTTCTCTGAAAGCTTTTTGACAGCTATATCTGTCAGATCTGTACGATTTGGTATATATTGATATATGTATTACAATGTTTTATCAAAAGAAACATTTACATTTATGTTATGGTACATAATTATGCAAATTTGCTTAATCAGTTACTGTTAATTTAATTTTCCCAAAACTCAATATTTTTTCATATAACGTTTCTCCGACAGCGATATGATATACCTATCAATCTGTACGATTCGATATATTTTTGCTATTTGTAGTTTCACTATTATAGCAAGCCTTGGAGTCTAGTTTCTATAATTTAATTTTCAATTTAAAAGAAATTTCTATATGGTAATTCGCAATAAAAATTAAAATATTTAATAATACAATCTACAAAATATTATGTATTATTTTTATTTAAATCTAGTATTTAATACTAGGATCTTCGACACAACAAAATACATTTTACATACATTTTTTGGCATAAATAATTAAATAAATAAAAATAAATATAATTTCATAAATATAAAAAATCAGTGAAGAATAGCGTAAAAAATAAAAAATTTCTAAATCATGTCAGATATGCAGAGAGAGGGAAGAAAAGTATATATATTGGTGGTTATCATTTTTTTTCTATGTCTATTTTAATTTCGGTTAAAAAAATCATTTTTTACGGTCTCTAAAAGCTTTTTAAATTTATTAGATAAACATGTTTTTAAATATCTACTTCGCTTACTTTTAGGTTTTTAAAGTCTAAAAACTATTTTTTATTTATTTTATATAATTGTTTATTTTTTAGCATTATTTACAAGCAGACAAACTTTATAAACATTATAAGCAATAGATAAATTATTTTCGCACAGCAACACACAAAAATGTATTTTTTTTTTCTTAGCCAAGAAACTTGTCGCCAATGCAAAATAAACATTGCTCCACACTCTGAGGATAATATATTTTAGAATATGCCACTCGGCTCATGCTGCAAGTTGTGTTCCTTGTTATTATCCTTGCACTTGCAGGCAGCAGGAGTCTGCTGCTGCTGCTGCTGTTGACACACAAAAAGCCACAACCGACAATTGTATAACTGGCGAATAGAGTACTACAAACTGGGGCTATACATAGGAGGGTGGGGAGGTAGCCAGGCAGGCTGTTCAGCGGGTGGGCGTGGCCAGGCACAAGGAGGCCGCTCTGTGGATGATGTTGATGATTATGAGGCTTGTCGCGGAAGGGCGCACAATAAAAGTGCAGCGTCATTGAGTACAGCTCTATTTTTTTCAGTTTGCCCTCGAAAAATGTAGAATATAAGAGCTTGATAGACTTCTAAGTTTGACGAGCTTTGAAAAATTTCTACAATTTTGGATAAATTTAAAAAATTAATAAAAATAAATATTCAAACCAAATATCGATATACTTTTTTGATAACTTGACAGACTAATAATTTGTTATTTTATTCAAATTTTATTTATTTTTATTATTTTGTTCTTGATTTACAAATGTCTTATGAGGACATCCAGCGAATTGGTTGATAATTGAATAGTATTATATACGTATTCTATTAGTTGATAATTTATCGTATTATAACGAACTCAGCAGGGTTCGAACCCTATTTCTGATAACTTATATGATAACTCAGTAGGGTTCGAGCACTATTTCTGATATCTTATATGATAATATATATTATATTATATTTATATTTCTGATAACTTATATTATATGCAAACCCAACTGGTCTACATTTGAAAAATGTATTTAATATTGTAAATGGTAACATTAGTCGATAAATTACAGCTCTTTTTTATAGCAATTCTTATATAAGAATTACTATAATCAAAAAATTTTTAACAAAATCTGTGTAGACCCTGAAATATTTGAAGATTTTCTTTTATAGAAATAAATATTCATTTTATCAATAAAACATAATATGTATTTTATTTTTTTTATACAAATTTCTGAGTGTCACCTTTTTATTGATATTTCGAATTCTATATAAAACTTATTAATATTAGTTTCCATAATTCGATAAAAATAACTAACAAATCTCAATATATCAATAGATAAAGGCAATAATACAGGTACATATATATTTTTCCTATTAAGCAAATAAATAGAGCTGTTTCATTACTTTTTTGACAAGTAGGGTATCTCTAAGTCTATCATTTCAATTCGTATACGCTCTTTGTGTTTGCATGATTCGCGTTTCAAGGACAAGCCCCGCCTTGCCCTGAAGTACATATAATATATTTATAAATACATACATATACATACATATACATATATATATATATCTGCTTAACTAATAATATGAGAACTTATTTTCTTTGTTATAGACCAAGCTGTTGGCCCATAGAATCTGGTTTGGGCCATGTTTTCGATTGTGCACTTGCCGCCAGCTGTGCGCTCCACATTTTACTTTGTGAAAATCAGAATTTTTATGCACTGCATCATAAAGAGACGAACGAAAGACAACGCCAAATGCAAACATAATAAAATGACAAACAGGCAGGTGGGCGTGGCACATGAAAAAGAAAAATAAGGCAACTTTGCTTTAAGATACGAACTTTATATGGCAGCGACAAGTGACGTGAAAAAAAGTCATTTATCTGGCAAGAATATAAGAGAAATTACAGACACGCGACTCTCAAACGTTCAACCGCACACCCTCACACACACACACACCCACACACACACACCTGCGCACGTGCCATAAAAAATGCATGAACAAATTCGCTGGGGCAAAGACATGAGAAAAATGTGGTTCACTTTTGGGGAAAACGAAAATGATTTCAAGCACTTGAAATTGGAGTTTTATTTATATTTTCTTTTTTCCTGTCGGCCTGATTGGGACATTCACTGAATTCGAATTTCCGTTTGCGTTGTTTTACGGCCGGAAATCGCGTTTACTTGCGGTTTAAGCAAACATCATGATTTTTATGCACGTTCACCAACACTGCAAAAACTTACAACACATACACTATTTAATAGACTTTTCATTAGCTAAAGTGCCAGGTTAATGCTCTCAAAGAAACAGCTGAAAAACGAATATGAGTACAAATGATTGATGATATAGTAGAAACTCCATTGATTGGACACAAATGGATGTTGGCTTATGATATAATAGTGAAAAACAAATACAAATAATCATATTTTAACATTTCTCGATATAGATATAGACAAATCTAAGCTGAATTTCGCTGACTTTTAAGCTGAACGATTAGTTTGCATAGAAGCAGAAAGACAGACTTTTCAATATTGACTTAGCTGTTTCTATTGCTCAGTTATGCGTGTATATTATATATATTTTGTGAAGTTAGAAACGTTTTCTTTTATAGAAACACATTTTGTATATAGATTATAATATACTTTATATATTTTTGCAATTGAAACTCATTTTTCCTCTGCTTAAGCATAATATAATGAAATATATGTATAAGAATTAGGAAGACTTATTCTTAAAACTTGGTAATACTAGCTCTTTCTACTTTTCTACGATTTGCCACGCTCCTAAGACGAGTTTATTTAGAATTTCAATCAATCTTTAAAGGAAATCAACAGTAACTCAGTTGAAAAATTTTTGGAAATTATCTTGCTATAGAACTGCAGAAGATAAAGTATTTCCCGACTTGTTTCTAATAGGCGTAGCTATATAATTGAGACTACAAAATGTTACATCGATCTATAGAAAGATATACAGTAGAATCCGGTTATAACGACTCTGCTTATAGCGTTCGGCCGGTCCCCATACAAAATTATATGAAAGGGCCTTTTTATTTAAAAAACTAAAATGTTTTATTTTAAAACTTATTACGAACATAGCAACCATAAAATAAAAAAAAAAAATTTTTTTTTTTGCTCCTTTCGGAAAGATCGTTTTCCGGGTATAACGACGTAAAATCGTCGGTCCCTTGAGTGTCGTTCTAACCGGATTCCACTGTATTTTCAATTTCAGGTGCTTTAAGTTCCAAGTTCATAGTTATAATACTGACTTAAATTATAATATTACGTTTACATTACAAAAGATATAGTATTTCTCGATTGCTGTACAGCTGAACTCTTTTCAATTTGTTTTTACCCATATTTGTTTAGCTCTAATAGCTAATATAATAAGATTAATTCTAAGCACTTTTTAGTAATTTATAATAAGCCACGCCCTAAATGGGCGTGTATATACATTTTTAATCTATCTTTACAGGAGGACACAGTTCTAACTCCAAAACTGTACAAAAAGCAGTATTAGTCGCTTTGCCACGCCCCCAATGGAAGTAGATATACACATTATATATTTTGAACTAGGGTTTTTATATATGGGAATATATACATTTAAGTTCCAAGTCTTTAAACATAATAGTAAAAAATATAGTATTTCCCGATTGACGAACATATGGACTAATTTTAATTTATGAACGAGTATAAACAGCTTATAATATCCATAAATACTTCGTGATTAGATAATATGAACAATTCAATAATAGTTATGAATAAAACTAATTCCCTTATTTCTTTAAGCTGAAATCCCACTGGGATTTGAGCACGCGCCAAGAAGAAGACGTATTACGCCCATCAAATGCCATCAAGTCCAATTCCCGTTACAAACTTGCCAAAGTTTCTTACAATTTATTTGTGTTTTTACGCACACGCACACACGTACACAGACACACACACATACACATCCATTTTCTTAACCCTGCCCTCTTCACATTTGTTGCCAATTTTACACGCCATAAAAATCGCACCTTTCCCTTGGAGGGGATTTCGGAAAAACCAAACTCAAGAAATCAATGTACCCTCACCTACCCCAACTACCACCCCCGCAAAGCAGCAGCAGCAGCCCCCATTGGCAAAAACCACAAATATGCATAATTTATACCAACACAAGTGAAAATCAACTGGCACACACACACAAACACAAACACTCACACACGCACACGCAATCAAATGTAATCCATATTGACAAAGCAGCTGTAAGGAGATTCATATGTCAAAAAGGGACAGCAAATGGAGCGCTGTGTGCGAGAAGAGCACAGCGTATGCCCAGCGCCTCGCTGTCTGCACATAAAAAACTTAATAATTGTTCTAATAAAATTAAAAGCTCAGCTTTAGATCGCAGCGCTTACCTTAGACATAACTGTATCGTGTGTTGTTGTTTTTCGCTCACAAAAAAAAATGAACTGCGAAGTTTGTTTCTTTTTTTTTTTGCATAAAAGAAATGCCGTCGGCTTTTTGGGCAGAGACTAAAGCTTTTGTGGTTGTTGTTTTTGTTGTTGCTGCTGCTGCGGTTGACGTGAGCTCGCTTTGAAGTGCTTTTCCAGTAACTGCGTCGTTGTTGTTGTTGTTGTAGTTCGAGCTTGGCGCCCGCTGCCAAAGGTTAATAGTAAAAAAAAAAACAAACAACAAAATACTAATAGCAACACAAAACAAATTTGTTTTAGTTAATTATCAATAATTTGTGTTAAGTGGAGCGTTGGTATTTTTCTTCTTTTTGTTTTTGTTTTTTTTTTTTTGCTTTTGCTTAATATGCTTTCACACGCCAAAATTCGCGCCGTTTCTTTGGTCTTGTTTTCCGCTTCTCCTAATTTGTAACGGTAAAATCCTAACAGCACACACATACACGAACACTAGCACAGGAACGCGCGCACACACAAACAAACACACACGTAGTTAGTTGGGAAGCTGTTAAAAGCAATTGGTTTTAGCACAATTATTGATGGTATTATTTATTAATTATATTATATTGATGTTGAATTAATTCATATTGATTTTTTTGGCGCAATTATTTGTTTTATTTTTATCTGCGTTGGTATTAAATTGTGTGCTTGTGTCCCGACGCTGCGTCCACACATCCTACGAAGAGAATGATTCACCGGAAACTGAAGCTAAAACAGCTTCAGTGTGACCTGAATGCAAAAACTTGAGATGTGGTATTTTTTCGGAAGTAAACGAATGATATAAATTTGCCCAACTTAAAATACTGAAAGCAGCTTAGATAATAAGCTTAGCCGAAGGTGTTTGCTGTTAGGATTCAAATTAAGAAATATGTATTACATAGTAAATAAATTAAATACAAATTTAATATATATTAATGTGCTTTCCATATTAATATTTAGTAAGTTCTTGTTACATTCTTTAACAATTATTAAATTCTCTCATTAGTTTGTATTTAAATATGCGCGCCTTCTTACTTGGTATGTGCATTTCACTGCTACAATATTTGGTCACACTGTCGCTGCGGTTCTCAGTGGAATGCACGCAAAACACTCGAAATTCTAACAAACACATTCGTTACAGTTGTTTATTCATATGTATTACAATTAAAGCCTTTTAATTAACTAAAATGTGTTGTTTCAAAGCACGGCTTCATCCGTAGACCTTTAAGCAGCAACGTGCTCCTAGCGAACTGGCACCCAACTTTCCAAAACATCGCCGTACTTCTTACGATCTGAAAAGCAAAATAAGAAAAACAATTTCCAATTCCAAGTCTGGAAAACTATAGTAATAAAATGTAATTCACCTGTCTTTGGAAAGTCATCGGGATGCAGTTCAACGTAATGCCGGAGCACAGCATCGCGTTTGGCCAGATACTCGTTGCGTTTGTTGTCCAGGAAGGCGCCAGCTCCGCCCCCAATGATCGTAAACAAAATATGATTCTGTATGCCTGCAAAAATATAATTAACAAATATTTAAAACATATAGTTAAAGCAAAGAAAAACAATGTTACGTCACAGTGGTGCGTCGCTAACTTACCAGAGAAAACGGGCTTACGGAAGCCCCAGTTCATGAATAGCGCTGCGCCAAAGCCGGCTATTGCGCCGGCCATCGGATTCCATATTGGACCCAAAAAGGTTGGCTGGCGTGTGCCTTTATTTGTCAATATTTCCAATGGATCGTAGACTGCCGATGCGCCCATGTTGACAAATTCTTGCAGCAATCAAAGTGTGACCAGTTAGTGAAAACTAAAAAATGCCAGCTTATCGCTGCAAGTCAGCTGCTTATCGAGTGTGTACAGAGTTATATCGATAACAGAACCAAGAAGAAATTGTAGCTGATTTATTAAATACAGTACTTAAGCTACATCTATAACAGCAAGTAAAAATTATAGCAAAGCAAATGTGGTCCAGTGCTATAAAATGTTTATAAAGCAACTAACACTGACAGCTGCTTATCGAGTAGGCACTAAACACAGCCAAGTGTCTGCGCGCCAAGCTGAGCGTTGCCACATATTTTAAAAATCAAAATGTTTTTTTGTTGTCTTTATTTTACGTTAAGTTTTCAAAAATTGTTTTACAATAGGTTTTTAGTACACAATTACATAAAACAGCGCTGCACAAAGCTAGCAAAAGGCAATTCAAAACTGTGTTAAGGCATTGTGTGTGTTGTAGCTGCTAAAAAACTGTAAACTTTAAGGCAACCTTTTACTTTTGTTTTCTTTTTACTATTTTCAAGCTTTGTTTTTTCTTCTTAGCAAAAATGAAAATTGGCTTCATTATGAAGTTGACATTAAACATTGAAAGCGCAAGTAAAATGTGTTTAGGCACAATTATTACATATATATATATATACTTATAGGGCTAGTGTTTCTGCAGTTAAGCCATTAATGTACAGCTTATATATCATATACATATATATATATCATTATTTCTACAGGTAGTTATTGAAGGCAAAACTGTATTTCTTTTTTATTTCAAAAATTAAGACATTAAAGCTACTTATAAACAAAATGGGGGTTTTCGGCACAAATTAAGAAAATCATTGTCGAGTTTTTTTCAAAAAACCAGCGAAAAAAAATATAAAAGAAAGAAAAATGTAAACTAAACTAAGCAAATCACTTACAATTAACTTATTTTTTTCCATTTTTTTGTTGATTTTTTTTCCTTTCAAATTGTACTTAAACATAAACAAGATCATCAATTAGTTAAGCGTAACTTTTGTGTTGTTTTTTCTCTTTTTTTTTGTTTTGTTTTTTGTTTTTAAGAAATGTATTGCATAAAAGTTGTTTAAAACTTGCCCTACATAAGTAATTTTATATATATATACATATATTTATATATATATATATATATATATAGTTAGGTTTTGCTATTCTTTTAAAGCAATGACACATAAGTAGCACTTGAAATAGATTTGAACAATATTTGCCAATGGGCATATATCAGTATAATAGTACATAGTTCTTTATATTCATATATATATATATATATATATAGATCAAATTGTAGTTAGTTGTTTTGCTTGTTGTTTTTTGTTTGCATAAGGAATGACGTTCGCGTAGAAAATCATATGTTTAAACTATAAAATAGATAAGTATGTGTAGTGGGCGAGAGGCGGGTTGAGTAGCTGTCTAATATATAACTAGTTATATATCTTCTATACACATATATATATAGATGTATACATATGTGTGTGTAAGGCATATATATATATATACACGCACACAATCTTTTACACAGTTAACTATGTGTCTGTGTGTGTGTATTTGTGTTTTCTTTTCTTTTCCAATTGTTTCCTCTTTTATCTCTTTAGTTTCCCCGATTTGTCTTTAGGATACAGAACTTATTGCATTATGCGGCGATCCCATCTGTGTGAGCACCTTGTCCAGCCACTGCAGTGGCCCATGCAAATGTATTTCGATCCAGCAGGGCGTCGATGTAACATCCTGTCGATGATACTCAGCCCCCCAGCCCTTCACAAACGACATGCGGATTGTGCACATTTTTGTCAGCTCGTAAACGGCCTCGAATCCATTGTTCACCGATTGCGACAGCAGCTGAGCGAATTCCTGATTGTTGAAGATCTTTAATGAACAACCTGGCGGTATTTTGCACACGGTGCTCGGATGGAAGCCGTGATGATAATTGCAATTGCGCGACTGCACAAATATCGCTGAATCGGACAGGCATTCGGCATAGACCTCCCCGGTTACATAGTACAGATGAACGCCTTTACCTGCAAACGAAATAGAGCTTGTTTTACTATTAAGAAACAATAACATTTTCATTAAAGTTTATGTGTAAAAACTTTGATCTTTACAAAAACTTGTTGACTCCCTTTACTACTTCAACTCCTTTATCTCATGTCAATTTTAACAACTACTTAAATATGCTATAGAACTCAATGCTTAGAGTGCCTGTCAGTGTGGCAACGCTTTGTGACAAAAGCAATGTATGGTAAGGTGGCAACACAGACATTAAGTGTTGAATGGCCTTTGTCACGTAGCGTTGCCACACTGACAGACATTCTTAACATTAAGTTAGCATGAACTTTGCCTTGAGCAAAAGTTCTTAAGATTATCTAAACTAGAGTTTAGTTTATTTCAAAAATAAATATTTAAAAAATACAATATTTATTATTTTATTATTATTATTATTTTTATATTATGCAAAGCAGCTTAAGCGAACTATCTTTAATTGTTTTTGCAACAACTTTTTAGCATTTAAGAGTAACATGAACTTTGCCAGTAAAATGCAGAAACTATTTCTAATACCCGATAATTCGGCCCCCGCTATATCGAAAACCTTAATAATTCGTAAAACAATGCTGTTCACTTCAAAAAGAAGTAATCAATAATAAAAAAAAAAATCTAATATCTTTATAATTAGTAAAATTATTATTATTATTATTAGTAAAATTTATTATTAGTAAAATAAAAATTTGATCCCCTTGCCATTTCGAATTATCGGAAATCGACTATACTTTCTAAACTAGAGTTCTTGATTTAAAAAATTCAAAAGAAAGTAACATGATTGAACTTTGCAGCATTAACATGAACTTTGTCAGGAACACAAAATTGGAGAATTCCAAATTTTATCTCAGGCAGAGTTTAATGGATTAAAATGAGATAAATTTAATGCGTACCTCTTGGCATGAGCTTTGCCAGGACGAGCAAACTTCAATATTAAACTTAGGTTGACTTGATTAAAAAAAGAAATAGTTTTCTATGATCTAACCAGCTTACAAAATTAACATGAACATTGCCAGGATCTTTGACGTACAGTCTTTACTTTTTTTCGTAACAACATTTAATATGACGAGCAAAAATAACATGAGTTTTGACAAGAAAATGTACTAACTATTTCTACTAATATCAAAACAAAAAGATGAAATAGGGCAGTATCATTAAACTACTTTGTAGAATTGCCAAGAACTTCGACAGGAGCATAAATGGGCAGTGCTAAATATTATATAAGGCAGACTTCAATTGCTTAAAATGAGATATAGCTAAAGTGTTTGTTCTGGGAATGTAATTTAACATGAGCTTTACCACGAGGAACAATCTTCAATATTAAAATAACTAGTGTGCTAGCGTTGAATTCGTTAAAAAAAAGAGTGGAATGCTTTGATCTAACTACCTTACAGACTTAATATGAAATTTGTCAGGAGCTTAAGCAGACTACCTATAAAATCAGATACATTTAATGTGTACTTCCTGGCAATGTAATTTAACATGAACTTTGCCTGGAGGATTAGTCTTCAGTATTAAATTTAAATAGTATGATAGAATTGACTTGACTTAAAAAGGAAATAATTTACTTAGATCTAACTGGACTGAAAAATTAACATGAACTTTGCCACGAGCTTAAGCAGACTATATATAAAATCAGACAAATTTAAGCCTCCTTGCAATGTAATTTAACATGAACTTTGCCAGGAAGAACAATCTTTAGCATTAAATTTAAATAGTATGCTAGAATTGACTTGATTAAAAAAGGAAATCATTTTCTGTGATCTAACTGTACTACAAAATTAACATGAAGTATATCAGGAGCTATAGTTAACTGCCCATATTATCAATATTATTTAACATCTAGCTTTAAATAATGTAAAATAAGTAACCGATAACAATTTTTTACTATGAACTTTGCCAGGAGCATCAGATTTTAATACCAACTATTAACATATCTTCCATCTGCCACTTACCTATATGACGGCGTGTATTCTCTATGGTACTGTTGCGATTCACATTGCTCAGCTGGCCGAGGCAGCAGCGATCGGAGTTGTTTGATGGATTCGTGAAGCCATCGACAATGACCGAATTGTTATTGCAGTGGAACACCTCGCCGACGCGGCAGTTGAGCTCGTAGTAGGCAATGGATGCCCAGAAGGCTGGCTCCGAGTAGCTAACCTGAGCCACATCGCCCATCTGGGCGTCGAGCATTTGTGTGCCGTCGTTCGGATTGTTGGAGTTGCCGTCCTCCGAGGGGCTATATGCAGGCGGCGGTGTTCCAGCCAAACTGTCGTACGGCGAATTGGGATTGGAGTTGACGGAACTGGGACTGCCCACCGATGTGTTGCTATTGCTGAGACTGTGCGAATTGAATCCACTGTTCGAGTAGCTCACATTATGCGGCATACTCGGCTCGGCCATCTGATTGAACTGCAGCATCGAGTGGCCCGGCGCGAATTCCGAGTGACGTGGCACTAACACGGGTGGCAATACTGGACTCTCCACGCGCTTGTAGTGGTACGGATTGATGCAGACCTCCTTCTGTTTGGCGCTAAACGGATATTGGCATAATTCGAGCGGTTTCAGTTCGTGATGCGACTGCAGATCCGGCCAGCGCCACACGCGGCAATAAATCACATGCGGCAGACCTTTGCGATGAGATACCTGAGAAGAAGGTAGAAGGTGAGATAAATGAGTTTAATTGTTTTTTATTCAAAGAAAAGCTAGGAAAGTTTCGAGACTGGAAAATATTTTACATAATCTACATTTAACTGCCTGACAAAGTTAACATGCAGTTTGTCGGGAACATAAAAGTAAACCAATTTTGCTGATACAAAGCTAAATACTCTTAGGTTATTGAAAGTTATATTGAAATCTATAGGTATAGATAGTCTACTACTTATGAAGCTACCCCGTCTATGGCCTCTTAACGAGTAAAATCTGTCAGGGACTATAGCAATTAATATATTCTCTCATTTCATCTTCAATTCATCGTATATACGTAAATATTCTTATAATGAAGATTCAGTCATTTTTATAATACTTACTGTACTTGTACTACTGTACAATTTTCTTTTCTTTCATAAACTGTCCTTCATTGTCACATTTTTATGTCATACCATTAAATCATGCATTACTCTTACAAATAGTTTATATTATAAAATATAGACCATGTTACTTACATGATCTTATTTCTCTTATTTATATGTTTATCCTGTCCTCCATTATAACTCTTTTTTATGTAATATCAATGAGTCCGAATAATCCTACCTTAATTTTACTTACAAATAGTTTATAGCAGATTATATAACCCATGCTCGCAAGTTATACTTATATGATCTCATTTCTCCTATTGATATGTTCACACTGTCCTCCATCATAACTTTTTTTTTAAGGTAATATTTTATTTTTTTAATAATATTTTTATGTGTAATCCTGCCTTTGTTTTATTTACAAATACTTTATTAGTAGAATATTAGTAGAATATATAACCTATGCTCGCCAGTAATACTTATATAATCTCATTTCGCATATTGATTTTTCTCAATTCTCCATTGTAACTTTTTCGCCCATATCAGTATTTTTCAAAATATAACTCTATTACAAAATTTGCTTTACAATTATTCCTAGGTAAACCACCTAATGAATACCTTTATACTATCCCTTACTTCTTCTGCAGTCATGAGCGTGCAGTCCTCCATTGTCACATTTTTATGTAAAGTCCATGTTTACCATGAAATTCTGCCTTACTCTTATCTAGAGAAAGAGTTTATAGTAGAATATATAACCTATGCTCACAAGTAATACTATAATAATAATACTATAATAATAATAATACTACAATAATAATAATACTATAATAATAATACCATGAAATTCTGCTTTACTCTTATCCACAAATAGGATATAGTAAAATATATAACCTATGCTCTCAAGTAATACCATATGAACTCTCTTCTCATATTGATATTTTAACACAATCCTCCATTGTAACTTTTAACCCAATCGCTGGTTTTCCAAGTAACAACTATAATACAAACTTTGCTTTACTACTATTACTACGTTAGTTTACTCTAGAGATGGGCGTCGGGCTCGGGATTTTCGGACCCGCGGGTCCCGAACGGGTATCTCTAAAAAGCCGCCATCTCAGAGCATATCTCTAGAATTTTTTGCCATGATCTCATGACCAAGCACGTATCCGATCGTCCTGGACTTCTTTAAAATCTTTCCCGCTATATCGAAAATCGTTTCGGGACAATTTCGGGTCACGAAAATCCCGATCTCGACGCCCACCTCTAGTTTACACCATACCTTTATGCTATCTCTTACTTCTCCTAAGAATATATGTTAGTGCTGTCCTCCATTGTCACTTTTATTTTCTGCTATACTTTACTCTTCTAATACTATACTACGTACTTATTACCTCTGTCATCCATCCATCAATATATATACCCATACTGTCCTCCATAGTAAGTTTTTTTTATATACAAGCGGAATTTATGGGTTTTCTAACCCCTTTTAATTTCTTCTTAAAATAATATCTTACGTTGTCTTTTCTACCATCGATCAGTCTTTATCTATAGCTCTTTCACCTCCATGCTCACTTTATTTCCCCAATTTCAACTCACCTGTAATCGTCCATCTAGCGATCGTGGTATGGTCACACACTTGGATGGCTGACCTGGGCAGGATAGGGCACGTTCCAGTTCCTCGATGGCACCTTTGCGCTTCTTCAGCTTCTTTACCAAACTGTCGACAGCCTTTTCGGCCCATTTCTCCTCCTCGTCGCCCTGTTTCCAGCCCAATAACTTTTTGACGGCCGGCGATTGGAATGAGAAGAGGGTGCCCAAGGTGGTGATGGCGCTGCTTGTGTTCGACTCGACATCATCGGTGTCCATTCTGTGGGTGTGGTTACTGTTGTTGTTGTTGCTGCTGCTGCTGTTGTTGTTGTTATTGTTGTTGTTGTTGCTATTACTTATGTTGTTGTTGTTGCTTTGGGGTGGAGTTACCCGATAACCGGTATAGCTATCAACGGGCGGATAGTCTGTGGATAGACCAATGCAAATACGTTTAGTTACACATAATGGATATACACACATCAATATCAATATATATATATATATATATTTGTATAAAAAAGCCACGATTAGATTGGATTTAAGCAACGCCCACAAAACAGACTTGGCCATGTGCCCAGCTTCAAATGAAGTCGTTGTCTGATTGATTGAAGGAAGGGGGCAGCTTAAGGAGGGGTCTCAAATGGCTGTTGTTGTTGTTGCTGTTGTTGTTGTTGCAGCTGCTGGCAGGCAGCACAAATCATGCTCGACTCCGCCCCCTTTGGGCGACGAGCTTTTTGATCAAGGTCAGCGTCCATTGCATGCAAATCATTAAATTCAATTTTTTTTATATATATTGAAAAGAATAATACTCTAGAGATATCAATCGGCTAATGCAAAATACACAAAGCGATTAATAAGAATTCATTTTCAAATGGCTTGGAAATTATTTTAACTAATTAATAAGAATTCAGTTTTCAAGGGAGAAACTTTTATCTCACAGCTGACGTCAGTTCGAAAGACAGAGAAATGACACAAAAAAGATATTCAAATTGTGTCACAGTGGGCATAAGTCTAATAAGAAAGTGATCCTAATGCTAATAAGAAAGTGTCAATAAGTTCAATTATTCGACTTTAAACTATATGCCTAAATAATTTTGAAAATGTTTTTTAGATTTTCATACTTTAGAAATGTGACAAACTATATTTTATTTTAATCAAAAAATTGATTTATCTTTTTATAATAAAAAACTCTAAATATCGTTTTATTTCAATCAAAAAATTTTATTAAAAAATTTATTTATCTTTAGAAATACAAAATCTCTACAAATCGTTGAGTTTTAGTCAAAATATTATATTAAAAAATTTATTTATCTTTAAAACTTGAAAATCTCTAAAAATCCGTTCATTTCAATCAAAAAATTATATTTAAAAATTTATTTATCTTTAAAAATAAATAATCTCCAAATCGATTTTATTTCAATAAAAAAACTATATATAAAATTATTTATCTTTAAAACTTGAAAGTCTCTAAAAATCCATTAATTTCAATAAAAATATATTTTAAAAATTTTTAATCTTTAAAAATTTTAAATCTCCAAAAATTATTTTATTTTAAGTAAAAAATTTTATTAAACATTTATTTATCTTAAGAAATGCAAAATCTTAAAAATCGTTAAATTTTAATCAAAAAATTATATTTTCAAATTTATGTATCTTCAAAAAGAGAAAAATTTCTAAGAAATCGTTTTATTTCAACCAAAAAATTTTATATCAAAATTTATTTACTTGAAACTTGAAAATCTCTCAAAATCATTAAAATGCAATCAAAAAATTATATTAAAAAAATTAATTTATCTTTGAAAATAAAAAAATCTATAAAAAACAAAAAAAATATATTTAAAAGTTGATTTATCTTTAAAAATTAAAAATCTCTAAAAGTCGTTTAAATATTTAAAGACACATTCCCGCTAATCGAAGTATTTTTAGGCACATCTTGAGCTTTACACATTTATTAATTTCTGCCAATATTAGTTAACAATTTATTGAAATATGTCAATAACTATAAAGCTCACTGAGTCACTCCGCTTTGCTTTGCTTTGCTCATGCACGAAACAAATTAATTTTATGCTTGAGAAATGCCAGTTTTATGGCCATCTTCAAGACAAGTGTGAGTCGAGACAGGAGGGGGGCCTAATGAAATAAGTCGCTGACTCATTGTAATGATCCAAAATACAACAAAATAAAATAAAATTATTAAGTATTTATTATCCGGCTAATGTAAAGTACCTGCTTATATTGTGCTTTTAATCTATTCGAGGAAGAGTATACTAACTGGAAATATAGCATGTGACGTATTCGACTAAATTGAATAGGAGATATAAAATCATTTCTTGGAAATAATGTATTTGTGCTCTAATTTGTTTTGTTTCGACTGTTTTGATATAGATAACTGACTAAAAGACTTGAGAGAGAACAAATACAATTTTTTTACTATTTGTTTGTACCAAAACTTAAACTAAAAGAAAAATGTATTTTCATGGTGTCGTTTTTCGTTTATTCTATAGTATTCAGAGTTGTTAAAAAACTAGGATTTTAAAAGATAATAATGATAGTATAGTAATAGTAATAATGCTAATGCTAATGCCTAAAAAGAAGACTAATACTAGTACTAATAGCCAACATTATGAGCAATACTAAAACTAATGCCACTAATACTTACGGTAGTACCTAAACAGACTGTAATAATAATACCAATGCTTACGTCAATATTAACAGTAATGCAAATACTAGCAATAATCCTAATAATAATAATACTATTGCTATAATACAATTGCTATTACTAATAATAATACCAATGCTGATACTAATGCCTAAAACAATACTATAATGCAATTGCTATTGTAAATAGTAATACCAATGCTAATGCTAATAATAATACTAATGCTAATACTATTATTTATACTTTTAAGTATACTGATGCATATACTAATATTTATACTAATTATTATTTATACTAATACTGATCCTATTAATTATGCTAATGCTAATGATACTGATACTTATTATATTAATACCAAAAAACGAAAACTAATACCATTACTTTTACTAATGCTAACAGTAATACTAATGCTGATTCTATTATAAGAACTGCTAAGTATACGCATGCTAATACTAACATAGAACACCAAATAGTAATATAATGATAGTACAAAAACTTATCCTATTAATAATGGAAATGCTAATAATATTAATGTTTCTTCTAATACAAAACAAAAACGAATATTAATACCAAAACTAATACTAATGTATTATTGTTATTATAAGACTAATACGTATCTCTTGGTTAATAATAAGACTTTCACTTATCATTATACTACCACTAATACTAATGCTAATCCTAATGCTCATACCAAAAAAACTCGCACTACAACTAAGATTTATACCAGAACTAATACTAATGCTAATAGTAATACTAATGATAATAATAATACTACTGCTAACAGTAATACCAATGATAATAGTAACAATAATATTTGTCATTATACCGAAAAATCATTACTATGACTAAGACTTGTGCGTTTTTTAATACAAGCACTAATACTAATTATTATACTACTACTAATACTAATGCTAAAAAGCCCAGACTACAACTAAGAGTTATACCAGAACTAATACTAATGCTAATAGTAATACTAATAACAATAGTAAAACTAATGCTAATAGTAATACCAATGATAATAGTAATAATAATATTTGTCATTATACCAAAAAATCATTACTATGACTAATACTTGTGCGTTTTTAATACAAATACTAATACTAATAAATACTAATTATACTACTACTAATACTAATGCTAATCCTAATGCCCATACCAAAAAAACTCGCACTACAACTAAGACTTAAACCCACACTGATACTAACACACATTTTCCTCTAGCTTTCAGCAGCTTTTGCCCCACTGTGCCACACAGTCGAGTGCATTACTGATCAGCGCGACGTACATCATAATTAGCACATAGAAGAGATAACACCACGGACAAATGTTCTGTGCAACTTGTCACCACCAAAGTGAAACCCCTGTTCCCCACCCCTCCCTCCCTCCTTCAGTTCCAAGCCGCCCCTGACTCTTGACCAGGTACGCATTACTGTAACGGTAAAGACAACAATTCAATTTGAATTATGACATTTCAATGTGAACCACATTTCTGAAAGAAAATACAGCTAAAGCAAGGTATTCGCTCTCTCGCTCTTTCTGACACTTTGATGGCATCTGATACAATTTAATAAAAGTGAGAAAATCTAATTGAAAGAAAATTTGTTGTAGCAATTAATTTCGATTTCATTTTCGTTTTTTTTTCCGTTTTTTTTTTGGGTTGGCAAATTTGAAATCCAATTTCAAAACCAATTAAATGCCGACAATAAATCAACAAGTGCAACACTTGGGGACACCTCCTAACACGCCTGCCACACACTAGCTCACACACACACATATATACACACACTTGCAAATTTGTTGCTGGCCAAATTAGCCGCCGCGTGAATTAATTTTCAACATTTTTCTGTGGCCTACGCGGGGCGTTGCCCGGTTTAAATTTTTCTTTTTTTGTGTGTTGTATGTTGACAATTTGTTTGGTTGCTGCCACATTTTGTGGCCGCCCCAAAAAATCAACAACGCCTCAGGGTATCCCCCTGTCAACTAACTACTGTCCCCACCTCCCCCCTCTCACTTGTTGTAATTATCGTAATATTTGAGCAGCTGGCAAAAGCCTTGCATAAAGCCCAAATTGGAGCTCGATAGAGTCGGACTGTGGGGTAAGCATTCAAATTTTCCATAATTGACCCACCCGAGGCGCCCCTCCCAATCAACAAGTTTTTCAGTTCAGTTCAATTCAGTTCTGCAGGTGGTGGACTGTTCCGACATTATTGACATAGATCATATTTGATTTTATGGCATATTTCACAAGAACTGCCCACCGGCTGGCCACAGCTGCTAATCTTCCGAAAAAAAGGGGAGATTTTCAATGCAAATAAACAAATACCATAATAAGGCATTATTTGTTAAGGCATTTATAGTAAAAGTGTAAATAAATGGGGTGAACCTTACTTAAAGGGCAATACTTGGAAGGCATACCTTAGTTACTAAAGATTTCTTTTGAAATTTTTTTCTTTGAATTCCCTAGGGAACAAAATAGGTAAATAGTAAAAAAAATTTATTAACTACAGGAATTTTTATGAAATCTGATTTTAGTCATAAATAAGCTTAATAATATTAGTTAAAAGATAGAACAATATATAAAAGACAAGTTAACATAGAAATTTTCTTTTACATAATAATACTCTAAACCTATCCTATATAGCACAACTAACTTTGTCACTTATAACCCAAACAAATATAATCAAAATCATAATTTTTTAGAAATTTTCTTTTACATTATAAAACTCTAGACCTACCCTATATAGCACAACTTTTTGTCGCTTATAGCCTCATCAAATGTAACCATAATCATATTTTTTTTAGAAATTTTCTTTTAAATTATAAAACTCTAGAACTATTCTGTATAGCACTACCAACTTTGTCGCTTATAACCTAATCAAATATAATCATAATCATAAGTTTTTAGGATTTTTTAATAAAATAAAATTATATTTTACATTATAAACCCTAGACCCATCCTTTATAGCACAACTAACTTTGTCGCTTATAGCCTAATCAAATATAATATTTATGATGAAAACATTGCAATAAATGTAAAAAGACTTCTTTTAAGAACTTTAATTCGTCTTAATTTATCATTGTCTTTTTTACAACGCACAATTGACTTCCTTTTAAGTTTCTTACTTTAAAGTTTACAACATTTTTATTGAAGCGCTGATCCAGTCATCAGTCTGGCAATAATTCGCTACGACAATTAAAGAGCAATAAACGTAAACTTCAATTACAAATTAACCCCGTCTGATCGATAAAATGCGTGACATGAGAGAGGAAGACTACAGCAAGCAAGTAAAGTTCCACAGATTCCTTTCAGGGGAAAACCTTAACAACCCATCATAACTCAAACGAGGTTCCACTGCCAATTCGCAGGAGTTGGCGCAGGAATCACATTTTCTGTATGGCAAGCACGCATTCGCGCATGCGTATCATATAATTCCAATCAATAATCAATCATAAATGCTGCAATGACAATAAAGCGTAAATCAAAGAGAGCCAGGTAGACCGAAAGAAATGCGGTAGCCAAAGATCAAGCGAGATAGCGAGAGAGAGTGTGTGTGTGTGTGTGTGTATGTGGGAGTGAGAGAGAAAACAAACTTATCGCAGCGCTTCCGTTGCCATTGAAAAATGTCAAAAAGGGAGACGAGGACCTGCGCATGTGTGTATGTGTGCATGTGTGTGAGCGTGTGTGTGTGTGTGTGGACATGTGTTTAAAAATAAACAAATAATGCAAGCGAACACAGCCCAATGATGATAAATTACAAGCCCAAAACGCAGAGGAGAAGCAAAGTTTGATTTGGTTGGGAAAATCAAGAAATTAAATAGTCGAGAAATCAATAAAAAATAAATAAAAATAATAATTAAACAAGGGTGTATAAATGGGGAGTGCTTGACTAGTAGATACCCGTTAATAAAAGCTGAAAATTAAATAGTCAAAAATCAGGAATATTAAAACAAGAGTATTCTAGTCGCAAGAGTTCGACTAGTAGATACCTATTAATACATCTTAAGTTTTTTAAATACCTCTAAAGTTAATGTCATTTTTCTTCGGCTAGTATATACCTATTAATACAATCCTAAGTTTGTTTAGATACCTTTAAAGTTGATGTAATTTTTCTTCCCTCTATTTAATGTATTTTAAAAATACTACAAAAATATAATTTTTTTATATTATAAAAATCGGTAATAAAGATATATCGTATATTTGTATTTACTGTATGAAAACAGATAAATCAATTTTTTTTTAATAATAGCTTTAAAAGCGATATTCACAAAATAATAATATTATCCTTAAGATTTGGTAAACTTTTTTAGATCAGCAATTATATGATAGAATCTAACTACTTATATAATTAATTTACCCACTTTAAGTACAGGGTATACAATCATCAAGCAAAAACAAAAACAAAGCACGTACACATGATGAAAGAGCGGAAAAAAGAGAGCTTGGATAGCGCTGTTGGTTATTCTTCACGGTTCTTCGATACTTGCGACGACGGCGACGGCGACTTCTGCTGCGTTTGTTGTTTCTGTGCGCTTGTTGACGTTTATGGCAAAGATTGCAGATATTATTCTTATTTATTTATACTGCACGGCACACGCACAACTACACACGTACACATGCACACGCATACAAATGAAGAAAAATCAGCATCCAAATGTTATGCGAGACCCTCCACAAAGTCGGCCGTATTTAAATTACAAGAAAAATATACACCAAATAAACAACGGACGGCAGCAACGAGTTACATTTTTCGTTCAATGAGCTTTTCAGTTATTTTGATTAAATATTATTGTTATTATTGTTTATAAATAAGTGCGTAATGTTCGCATAAAAATTCATTCAATAATTTGAGATCGAAACAACACAAAAACCCCGCGAAGCGCTTAACAAAAACACAACTGCACGAAGCGAACGATCAACGACGAATGTGAAACGAACTACGAGCAGCAAGCGAGAACAAGTCAAACGAAGTGCCTGAGCGCGAGCATCCGAGTATCAGGGCTGGGCGTGAGTGCGAACAGGAGCAAAACAACTATCGCTAAGCTAAGTTTACACTGTAATCGATAGTTACGATACGTTGACAAGCCTTGCTTTCCAATTCCTGCCAGTAAGCAACGATAGTTTATAAGTGCGCAGCCCTGGTTTCGGGTAACTGCTGAGTGACGAATTGTGGTTGCCTGCCGCCGCAACAAGCACTCACACACACACACACGCATATACACACAAATTTTATTTTAAACAAATCAAAAGTATTTAACGTGTTAGGGGTGAGTGGAGGGGGCTAGGCAGTGCTTTGCACGTGAACACAAACGTGTGGGCAGCAATCAAACTGTAAATGCGCTGCCACAACAAGTGCATGGTGTGAGAAGAGAGGAAGAGAAAGGGAGAGCGCTTAAATAAAACGAACAAAATTCTTGCACGCCGCGTTGCCAACTGCAACTAAAACTGTAATGGTCAAATTGCATTTTGGCGTTGCCAGATATATGTGTGCTGCTGTTTGGGGAGCGGGGAGCCACTCTTAATGTTGCCTAGTTTTTATTGCGTGTTTAACACTACTAAACGCGAATTTATAGCCAACATGGGTAACATAACGCAGTTGTCGTAAAAACCGAAAATAGTCATGAAGCGCACCCCCACAGAAACCAAATAAAAACAACTAACGGCAGCAGCAGCAGCAGCAAACATAAACAACAATAAAAATTTATGCATGCATGCAAATTATACACATATGCAACATGCGCACACACACACACATATTCTCTTCCCTCTCTTTCACTTGCTCTCTCGATCTAGCGCACGTGCCAAAAGTGAATACAATATAAATTGAGGGTAAAAATCCTTTTGCAAGCCCAACAAAATTAAGTCAATTCTAATTACAAATAATTGAAGCGTTAATTGCGAAAGCGCACGCAACCCTGCGCCCTTCTAATGTAATTGAGCTGTCAACAGCAATACAACACAACCCTGTGACCACGCCCACGCCCACGCTCGCATTTAGCATAGACAGTGTTGCCAACTGCTTTGCGGTAGGTTCGTGCTGTGTTTAGTTCTCACTAGCTATAAAATATACAAGCAAAAGAACATATGCCAAAACTCAACTTTACCAACGGCTGCAGCTTCTGTTGCGGCTGCTGCAGAGGCGTCGCCATCGCCAGCGCTATGCAACAATTGTTGCGTGTTCAGCTGCCAATCAATGCCAATGACTGACGCAGTAACCAGCGACCACCACATATCAAATACAGTGAAAACTCTACTAATGGACAGCTCTCTTAAACGGACTAAACTTAAAATTTTTATTTTTGGAAAAAAAATTAAAATAAAATTTTAATCACAAATACTAACACTAGATCATTCTTAAGCTACATAATTTTTTTAAAAATAAATTAGTTGATAAATGAATTTAAATTTATAAAATATGTAAAAATTAAAAAAAAAAAATTATTAAAATAAGAAAATGAATTAAAAAATTTAAAATATTAGAGAAAGTTGGTATTTATTTATGTAATATTTTTTATGTATTATCATACTATTATTATTTTTCTTTATTTTAAAAATAATATTTTACTGAATATCTATATTTATTTTTTAATAAAATAAAATAATAAGTAATAATAAAATAAACAAATATTATTAAAAAAAAATAATAAATAAAAAACCTATTTTTAAAAATAAATGTTATAAAAACAATTTATATTGAAGTAAATCACTCTCCTTTCAATGGAGCTTTTACTGTACCCCATCCAGTTGGCTTGTTGCATGCCACAACGCAGCAGCAGCATCCACACGATGCGCGCACTCGCCTAAATAGCCCATAAATATGTGGAGTATGCGCAACTGCAGTCGAGAAGGCGAATACTGACTGCTGCTGCTGCTGCTGCAACTACTGCAGTAAATGCTAACTGCAGCAACTGCTACTGCTGCTGCTGCTTGGGGGTTAAACGTGGCCGCGCTTTGTGGCGCCTAATGCGTGCGCCAAAACAAAACGCAAAGAATTCTTAGAAAAGCGTCGCCAGAGAGTGGAGAGCGAGGAGGACATGGAGTCCGAACGGATTAAATGGCACAAACATGGCTAATTACATGTATTTAACACACACATAAACAGTAACAGCAACAGCAACAGCAACAACAATGTCTGTGTTGTCGGTGCGTTTGCGCTTTGGCGTTGCAGTTGGCAACGCGAACACCGCGAATGACAAGTACAACAATTATGGTCAAAAGCGACTGCAAACGTTGTCACTAAACACAACAACTGCAACAACAACAACAACAAGAGCCAAAGAATTGTCCAAGTTGATGATGAACATTACACGAATTGTGCGCTCGCCCCACAGGGCCGTAGAACTAGTTCTGTGAACCGAGCTTAGAAGTTAAAGGAACCAAAGTACATATATTCTCACTAGTTTATCAGCTTTAAAGGTAAACTATTGTAATGAACTTAGAAGTCACAAAAGTTTATGAACTTGAAGTTCACATTAAAAGTGAATGGAACTAGTTCTTCAGTGAAAGTTGATATTTGGAATAAACTGAATGGAACTAGTTCTTCAGTGAAAGCTGAAATTTTGAAAATGATTAATGTGATTAATTTGTGGTTCATATGAACGCTCATTTGAGCTAGCTATAACTGTTCGTCCGTCCTTTAGTTTCACTAGTTCTTAAGTTTTATAAAAGAACTTAAGACTTCATAAGTTCTTGATTTCTTCATTAGTTTCTTAGTTCAATCGCTTTATATGAACCCAAAAACTAAACACAATAATTTATCACTCCTTAGTTGAACTAGTTTTAAAGTTCTTTGAATGAAATCAAAACTTTTCAAAAGTACTTAAAGAACATAAGCAAGCATTAATACTCAATTAAACTAAAACTAAAACACATCTCTTCATTAGTAATTTAACTAGTTCTTTACAAACTAATATTACTACTTTAACTAGTTCATATGAACGCCTAGTGTTCTACTAAGCAAAACTATTCAGCAATCCTTGAATTCAATTAAAACTAGTCTCAGTTCAGTCTCTTGTGAGCTTATGAACATTCAACAAAGCAAACTTTTGTCGTTCATACTAAATTAAACTAGTAAACACTAAATTTAACTAGTTCTAAACTAGATTTGTTAGGTTTTGAATGGGATGAACATTGAATTTAAAAATGAAACTAGGTTGAGTATTGTATTGATATACTATATAATCTAATTAGGGTAGCTAAAAAGAAATATGTACAAGCATTTATTTCTTTTAAAGTAAAGCTTTAAGCTTAAATAAATGTTGCATATTTAACAGTTACCCAACACTGTTTTCAAGAAATTAGAAGCGAATATATAGTAATTCTTCAAATATGATTTTGTTATATATATTCTGTTCATTTGCTTAGCATTTCTTAAGCTTAGCCTAATTTTTTGAGTATGTACATAACTGCTTTCCAACACTGGCTCATAGCATAATCATAAGCACTCATCATAAAAATAGGAATGACTATTTGGTTGAGTCAGGTCATTCTTAGCTATAAACGTATTAACGATGTTTAAAAAAATTTTATTTTCACTGTTTCACATAAATTTATCAAAGCATATATAAACGTTATACAACACTGGCTTGCAGCGACATACAGTATAAGAGGCTATTTAGATCTGAAGTGATTTGACCATAAACGAATTATGGTAAGATAAAAAACATTTTTATTTTGCATATATAGAAACGTTTTGCAACCCTGGCTGGCAGCGCCATTAAAATAGGAGCGGCTATTTAGCGGCTCGTCTCTTGCACCGCCTCATGTTGCTCAAAAATCCACAACTCCCAGACTGTCAATGCATTTATTTATTAGATTTTAAATGCAATAATTATTAGTTTTATATGGACAATGAAGCGCCAAGCGTCGTCAAGAGTCGTGTGTGTGGCGCGATCTGAATGCCTGAGCAGGCCTCGACAAAAAATAACAAACAACAGCGAGACACACACGCACACATACATAGACAAGACAATAACACATAATACGATACGAGTTGTAGACTCCACCAAAACATCGCGTCCACTTGTGTGGCGCTGCTTCTGGTTGTTGCCTCCTCAGCTGCCTGCAACTTGCCCCAAGTTGTATTTAATATGCAAACGTCGGAGGTTTGCATGTGCAACAACAGTAGCTGCCAAACTGTAAATTCAAACTGTGTGTGAGTGCGCTCGTGTGTGTGTGTGTGTGTGGGTGTTGGCTTCAATTTCCAACTCAACTCCCGACTTTCGTTTCTCGATGCAACTCGACTTGACAGTTTAGCGACAGAGATTTATGCGCTGTAATTTCCCACTTTATTACAGTTTAAAGTTGCATTTTCATAAGTTGTTCCTTTTGCTGCTGCCATTTGCTTCAATTTGGCTCATTGACTGCGCATAAAATCCAAGAATGGGATTTGTAGCTGGTCTGTCTGTTTACCAAGTAGTTTGAGCTCTTGGTATTTGAAGATTGATCTAGCCATTAACTGGAATTGATATCATCTTAAAACGACACTTCTTTTCACGTTAATTGTAAATTTATCAGCTAGTTTAACATGTGGTAGAAATGGATTGTAGTTTGAGTTTTATGAAAGCTGTATTTGCGCGGAAAAGTCAAAGAATACTTTATTTACATTGAATACACGCATGGATATTACTCTCATGTTGAATTTATCCTCATGACAGCTGTCCTGAAGTTAACAGGCAGCTGTATAGTCATAATTGAGTCTAGTTTTGTGTAAGATGGGAGTTAATTGTCAGGCATTATTTCAATGTTAGCAATCAGAGTTTAGAAAGGCGGCAAAGGACTTGAGCAGAACGAAACTAATGTTAAATTTATCCTGAAGACAAATGTATAAAAGCTTATAGACAGCTTTTATAATACTTAAGCTTTGTTTATTGTAAGTTTCCTATATAGTTTTCTATAATGCAAGCTGCAAGACCTTTTTTGACAGTCTAGCTCATGTTAAGTTTATCCTCATGACAACTGTTGTAAAGCATGTTAGCAGTTTGAGTCCTATTATATTATGCTAATTGCATATATCATATATAATTTTTTATAATGTCATAATCACCGAATTAGTTCACTGTTATCAGACCCAACTTGGAAGACTTCAGAGTAAAATCCACTTATCTACTGTAAAATTTATCCTCATGACAGATATATTTATACGAAAAAGTAAGCCTACATTGACAATTCTTAAATAAAAGAAAAACAATTCCTAGCAATTACTTCCATGCCAGTCGAGTTAAAAACAAGTAAGAACGCTCTAGTCGGGTCTGCCCGACTAGGAGATCCCCTGAACCAAGTCTTAGGTGATGTTTTAACCAATCTAGCTTAATCTTGTATCTATACATATTACCCTCTGCGCGCATACACACACGCACACATATATGTACATACACAAGCGCGCGCGCCGCTTACTGCGTAGATGGTTTATAGGCTGCGCTTCGCCTGCATTCTGGGCAGCATTATGAGAAATTGATTGTTAAATAACTTCGGTTCTAGATCTACTTTCTTAATGAAATTTTCAGGACATGATATTGACATCTAAAGGTATATATGTACGAAATCCCAACTCCCTAGTATTTGAAATACGTTATTTCCACTTATGGGGCTAATGGGGGAGGTATCCAAAATTTAAAATTATTATTATTTATTATCTATATTTGCATTACAGAAAGCTACATAGTCAATTTGGTGTCTCTAGCTATTATGGTCTTTAAGTTATAGCTTAAAAACAAAGTAAAAATATCGATTGTTATCGATAATAAGGAAATAGGATGAGTTATCGAAAGAAAAAAAACTTGTACTGCGTATGGTATACAAGAATATATATCTAAAATTTCAAATCTCTAGCTTTTGTGGTTTACGAGATCACTGCGTTCATACGGACGGACAGACGGACATGGCTGGATCGACTCAGCTCGTCGTCCTGATCAAGAATATATATACTTTATGGGGTCTGCCCCGCCTCCTTCTGCCTGTTACATACATTGTCAGAAAATCATTATACCCTGAAATCCCATTTTCAATGGGTTGAGGGTATAAAAAGTGTTTGACACTTCAAGACAACGTCCTCAGCGTTAATTTTATCCTCATGACAGCTGCCATGAAACATAAATTCAAATGAGAAAATAAGCCGCCATTTATGTTTGTCTATCCATTATGTGCTACACTCAAAATAAAGATATATACACTTTTTCGACCCTCACTTAGATCTATATCTAAGTTTTTCTAAGCCTGGACCATAAATCAAATGGCAAAGAACATAAATCATTTTAGGCACTGTAAGAACTTTTAACTATGCAAAGTAAGTTGTTGCCTAGTCGCACACACGTCTGGAGCGCTTGACGCCTTCGATTTATATATATATATTTGAAGTCAACTGCCTCGAGTACTTCAAATCATCCACGCCCACGCCACCAACAACAACTAGAGACTCGAAACCAAAAGCCTACGTTCCTTGTTGTATCTTTTTTTGTTTTTGTTAACGGTTCAACGGTTATTCTAATTTATGTTGCATATTGTTTATACACATTACACACATATACACACACACACACTCGCTCGGTCTTAGCTTGATTGGGCAATTCACAATTTGCCAGGCTGGCGAAAATTAAGTGCGCAAAGTCAATATTTCAATTTCGGGGAGCTAAGAAAAAAATTAAAATAATTTGCATACGAAATGGTGGTGGTGGTGGCGGTGGTTGCATGCTGCATGTGGCATGATTAGAAACCAGCTAACCAGCTGGCGAGGTGGCACATGCACTGCCTACGCATCAGGTTGTTGCACGTTGCTAGCTGCTTGCAACCTAACGACTTTTAAGCGGCATTTTGTAAATGAGCTTCAAATGGTCTCGCAGTCTCTCAGACTTAAATAATTATGTTATTAATTGGATTTATGCGCAGTTTGTGCAACATGCCCCAAAGCAAACAGAAAACAAAAAAACCACAAAAAATTTGCATGTCTCGGCTTTAGCCCTGACTTGCGTTGTGTTCGCGTAATCCCGTTGCTTCCATGACTTTACGGCTTTTTTTTGGGGGGCGGGGCTCTTATCGCTGCACAACTATTTTTGGATCTATCGAAAGCGTGATTTACGCTTTTTCAGTTTTATTTTCAGCTTGAATTCTTTTTTTTTTTTTGTCTTTTTTTGCCAGTGGGCGTCCCTCTTCTTGTCTGCTGTTGATATCCCCCATATAAATATTTAATTTTTCCCATTTTGTTATTGCTTTTTGCGCTGCTCTTGATCTTCTTGTCGCGATAATCCGCGCAATGGTAATAAAAAAAATTGAAAGCTACAAAAAATTGTCAACACGCATTTGAACTTATTTTTAGACCCTGTCGCAATCGGATTTACTTTTTATTTCTTTTTTTTTTTTGTTAACAATACTATAATTATTATGTTATAGACTGGCAACAACTTTATTAGGCGCTTGGATAAACAGATGCTTATCGTGTCAAAGAGACCGAGGAGTTACGAAATTAGGGAGTTTTCAACACTTTAGCACGATGCTGGGCGATACCCTATTTAGGGAGTTTAGTAGGGAGTTTGCGCTTGAGAGATTGTTAAAGAAATTTATAAAATGTCTTTAGCTCTTAATTATTGTTTCTTAATTATAACAATATATATCTTCTTGAATATTCAATAATATCCATATGTATAATCCCTATATCATCCATAGTGAAACTTTAAAATCTGTCTCATGTATATTTCTGTTAAATTTTTTGAATTTTAGAGTTGAAATAAAGCATTTGTTATAAAAATAACTTATTGTTTTTATAAAAATAACTTTATATACTTAAAGGCACGTTTTATAATCAGCCCACTGACTTTTCAATTCAGATGCTATCAGCTTGGCGAATCGTCTAGTCTACGAGTAGCATCTGATGCTACCAGAGTCAGTTTAAAAGCGTTTCGCATTACGATGATGCAGCAAGTTTCGAAATTGCAGGAGCTTTTTATTGCATTGCCCTCCACTCTTGCTATGCTCACTTAGCTACCTATAGATAGAGTTGGCAGCGAATCGTTGTTTTGGTTTTTATTATGACACGAACACGTCGTGTCGAGTCGTAAAATGTAGCACGCGTGACAGCACATTAACATATAAATATAGTACATAAAACAGTCTTAAATAGATTTATGTTTTTTCTAGATGGCAATAATAAGCCAAAAAAAAAGAACCAAAGTTTTATAAAAATAAAATTCAAATTTTATAACAAATAAATTTATAATAAAAGCAAATCTAGTAATAATTTTATATCGATATTTCCTTTCGTTCCTTTCTTATTAGAAGTCATTACAAAGAATTGAGCACGTTCCCATCTCTATCAATCAGCACTGGCAGAACAACAACAATAACAATAACATAGATGTATGTAGTTGCCATATCGCTCAAAGGGGGAGAGCGCACACAGCCAACCGCAAAATACCCAGAAACCACTGCAAAAATCAGCACACCCACAACATGTCAAAGTGTGTATGTGCGTGTGTGTGTGTGTAGAATTGAGTGCACGTCTTGGGTTGCGCTTCAGTTACCTTCGACAAAGGAAAGGCAGCGACGCCAAAGCTAGCGCAGGCAGCGACAGAGGCGGGCAGCGTCTAACGGCGTAACGAAGGCAATTCTCAATACATAAGTCTGTGTGCGTGTGCCGCCCCACAAAACTACTGTGCTGCTTCTATTGCTGCTGCCTTTGACGCTGGACGAAAGGTTTGCGCGCGCGCTGCTGATAACAACAAAAACAACAATAACAACAACAACAAGAGTAACAAAAGAAGCGCAACAAAAGCAGCGCAGCGTAGATAAGCGTACACACACATGCATATGCGCACGCAATGTGTGAATGCAATTGTGTGTATGGATGAACATAGAAAATAGTAAAGACTAAAACAAATTAATGTAGAAAAAGGTGTGTGATGAAATTGATAACAGAGCACAGTTTTCTAGTTGTGGTTTAGTGATAACAATTTGTTTGAGCAGAGCGAACTGTCTGATGGAAGTCAGAGAGCAATAGATAACTAAACGTACTCTCTCTCTGACTCATAAAGGTAATACGCGGTCGAAGGTTCGTTTTAATTTCATTAATCATCAAAGACACAACAAACGAATTATTTGTTTTGACTTGCTTTGTTCTGACTAACACAAATAATATAAATATATCAAGCAATAACGCATGCCTGAGATGCACCGACTGACCGCCCACAGCCCCCTTTCATGCTAATCCGCACCTGTACTTGGCAAACAGCAGCAGCAGCAGCAGCAGTAGCAGTCCCAATAGCTACAGCAACAACATTCAAGTGGATTTTTGTTTAAAGCACGAGCAGCAAAAATGTCAGAAATTTCTG
This sequence comes from Drosophila gaucha, assembly GCA_035045545.1. Lineage (NCBI taxonomy): Eukaryota > Metazoa > Arthropoda > Insecta > Diptera > Drosophilidae > Drosophila > Drosophila gaucha. Next base: position 1,297,634 of record JAWNOY010000006.1, on the reverse strand, counting down.
TGCAGAGATAAGCGACATTCAAGTATTTTCAAAACATAATAAATATTTGAATTTATTGTGTGTATTTATAATTGTTTTCAATTTTTTTTTTAGTTCAATTAATGGCGCGCGCAGCACAAAAACACAAATACAGAAAAACAGACGAGCACATATGTATATACACACACTCACACACATTGCAGCATAAAACTGGCGAGAGGCTGAGAATAAAACTGTAATCGTAATCCCTGCAGAGCAAGAGTAACAGCAGCAGCAGCAGCATATACAACACCAAAAACAACAACAACAACGACGACGCCAGCCAAGAGACTCTTTCGGCAGCAGCAGCAGCGCGCAGCGAATGAGAAGTAGCGTAGTATGAGAAGAAAAAAATTTTCTTTCAACCAAACGTAATTGCACTGCTGCTGTGCTTAATTTTGCCAATGGAAATGCACATAAAACTGTTTAAAATCTACTCACGCGTACAATTTAACACTTGTGGTCTGCTTTTGTGGCCAGTTTGTTTACTTTAATGCACCATAAGTATGTGAAATTTGTTATTTATTTTAAATTGTTTATCATGAACTGCACACACGACGACGACGACAACGACGAACGACCGACGACAGACACGAAGTGTGTACAACACGAATAAGCTACAATATATGATATTTTACAACACTGTTGTGTTGCCAACTTGTCGTGGCACAATATTGTTTTTAATAATTTACATATTATTGCATGCAATTATTGATATTAATAACAAAAATAATTTGTTTTAGTGCACAGGCCTCTTGCTTGAGTTATTGTGAATATCGATAAGTATCGAAATGAAATTTAAGTTCATAAAGTCTGGCAGCATTAGTAGCTGCAATTTAATTATCGTTAGAGATGTGAGAAATTAAACTGAATATTTTTAAATTTTGAGCAAGTGTAGATTTTATTTCTTATAGACTATAGTAAAATGTGCAATAAAATTTTTTTTCATTCAGTTTTAAAAATAATAATACAAATTTATAATTTAAGTATATGTACATTTCTCTATATTTTCTGACAAGTGTATAATAAATAAAAAAATTATTGATAAAAATCATATGATTCATTTTTAAACGCTGTCGTTATTCATTTTCCTCCTCGTCCTTATCGCGAAAATATAAAATGCGGGTTAGCGTAGACATTGTGCACGTTATTTGCTTTTTCTGATGCATGCCCAATTCAATGGGATGAAAGCTTTCATAATTAAAGGCAACACGCTGGGCAACAAAAGTCAGTTGTGTTAATATATCCCGAATCTTGCCGAAGGCGCTCAGCTCTTCACACAAACTTTGGATAAACCAGCTACCCTCCACCGTGTTGCGCCACGAGCAATAGCCAGGTATCGTTGAGAAGGCAATCAGAAAGTCGGCATGTAATGGAATTCGATAGCTCATGAAGGAATCGTTATCGGCCTCAATACAACCGGGTTCATGGAGCTGATGACCGGGATCCATGCGATCCCCTTGACAGGCTTGTATGATGAACAGCTTCGGCTTGCCCGCCAACGTGGAACATCGCTCGGCTGTGAAGGGACTCAATATGCTTTCCAGTGAGTAATCGGTATCCCTCGCCTGAATGCTGCCCATTTTACCATGTGAGAGTATGGCTATTAAAATACAATCACTTTCCGAATGATCTCGGTTTCCGACTTTGTTAATTTTTCGTATAATCGCCTTGCTACTGAGATCCGTATATTCCTTGACTTTAAAGCCCAGTTGCTGGAGTACCTTGCCAAGGCTTTCCCTGTCCACATCCGTACCCTCTCTTGTTCTAAGTTTTTGTTGATCGAAGTATTTGTTATTGAAGATCAATGCTCTGCCACGATATTTATGCGACATATTATAGTCGGTGTCCACAACATCGGGGGCTTTTCCAGAAAAACAGCTGTTGGAAATCCTTTTCGACGTCATCTTTAATGTGCAACCTTCTAGTTCAAATTGCAATCACTTAATGAATTTAACTGACTTTTTGTATGAGCTAATATGTACTTGCAACGGTTATTTTATACATAATTATTCATATGCGGTTGCCGTTTATTGCTTTCATAGCTAACGTTTATTGACTCATTGTAAAATAGTTTATGATTTTACATCAAAGTGGATTTTTGTGGCTTGTGGTTTTTTGAATTTGTTCTTTATTGGCGGCTTTGTTAATTTGAGTAATACAATAATCGATAAAATCGATGACATCGATAACAGTTGATAACGCAACTGTGTAACAGCTGCAGTTCGCGCTTTTGTTCTTTGGAATTTTGTTTATAAAAATATAAAAAAATTTAATCATTCAACAAGATGCAGGAGTGTCCATATGGAGAGAAATGTTACCGCAAGAATCCCATACATTTTGGCGAATATTCCCATGCGCATTGTAATCTATATAATATAATATTTTGTGAACTTTCCTTTTAATTGTGTTATTTCCCGTATTAGTGGATACGATTTACGCCAAGGGCTGCAAGGGGGACAGCAATGAGTATGACATACCTGCCAAGTATTCGAGTGAGCTAATCAATATACAGTTGAAGCTGCTGGAGAAACTATTTCCACATTTGGCCGGAAAGGATGGCAACAGCAAGGGGGCAGTTGTTTCCAAGCCGGCAGCAAAGGAACCTTCAGCAGTTGTTTCCAAGCCGGCTGCTATGGAATCTTCAACAGCTGCACCCAGCACTAGTCGAGCCGCTGCCTACGACCAAACCAGCAGCCAGAAGGACGCGCCGAACAATGTCAAGAAACAAAAGCTCGAGCGAAATATACGAGACTACATTCCCGTCGTGGTAGAGAAGGGACGCATGGCCCGGAAGCTAGAGCAAGCAGCACCCTATAATATGTTTCTCACAGCCATCACCGACTCGAAGCCCACCCATCGCGAGCCACTCAGCATCACCCTACAGGAAATACTCGATGAGAGTCTGGGCGAGATTGAGTCAAGCGTGCAAATCAACTTTATGGTAGATATTGGCTGGCTGCTGGGTCATTATTACTTTGCTGGCATACTGTAAGCTGGTATAATATAAGAGTTTTGTATAAGAGGGTGAATTCATTGTAAAACTTTGTACTCTCTTGCAGTTCCAAACCTTTGCTTGTGCTCTACGGCGCTGAATCCCCCGAGCTGCTTGACATTGGCAAATTAAAGCCTCAGGTCACGGCCATCAAGGTCCATATGCAATCTCCATTTGCCACTTCGCACACGAAGATGATGCTGCTTGGCTATGCTGATGGATCGATGCGTGTTGTCATTTCCACGGCCAATTTGTACGAGGACGATTGGCACAATCGCACCCAAGGCCTGTGGATAAGTCCACGGTTGCCCGCACTACCAGAAGGCGCGGACACTGGCGCTGGCGAAAGTCCAACAGGCTTCAAGCAAGATCTTATGCTATATCTTGTGGAGTATAAGCTGTCACAGCTGCAGCCGTGGATTGCGCGCATACGCAAAAGCGACTTTAGCGCCATCAAGTGAGTAGAGATCGAAAAGAGCGGATAAAAATAATATAAATATATATATATATTAATATATCTGTCCCCCACAGCGTCGTCTTTATTGGCTCCGTACCTGGCGGCCATCGCGAGGGCGCGGTGCGTGGCCATCCTTGGGGCTGTGCGCGTCTTGGTTCGCTGCTGGCCAAGCATGCTTCGCAGGTGGAGCCCAACATACCGATCGTCTGCCAGAGCTCCAGCATTGGCAGCCTGGGCGCCAATGTTCAGGCCTGGATACAGCAGGACATGGTCAGCAACTTGCGCAAGGATTCAACGTCCGTGTGGCAATTGCGTCAGTTGCCGGCCTTTAAGATGATCTATCCCAGTTTTGGCAATGTGTCGCGCAGTCACGACGGCATGGTCGGGGGCGGCTGCCTGCCCTATGGCAAGAGCACCAACGACAAGCAGCCTTGGCTCAAGAATTTTTTGTATCAGTGGAAGTCGGGAGATCGACACCGCTCACAGGCCATGCCACATATCAAGACTTATACGCGGTTCAATTTAGAGGACCAGTGTGTCTATTGGTTTGTGCTTACCTCGGCAAACCTATCGAAGGCCGCCTGGGGCTCTTTCAATAAGAAATCCAATTTACAGCCTTGTCTACGCATTTCCAACTATGAGGCGGGAGTTTTGTTTTTGCCTAAATTTGTGGTACGTCAAGCTTGAAGCACTCCCCTTTATTTGGTTTTAATTATAACTCTTTTGTAGACTGGCGAGGACACTTTTCCTTTGGGCAACGCGCGTAATGGCGTGCCAGCCTTTCCCTTGCCCTATGATGTTCCCTTAACACCATATGGATCGGATGATACGCCTTTTCTCATGGATTATTTGCATGAATGAAATGCTTTTCATATTTGTGATGTTAAAATATGCATTTTATTTATTGTTAACGTTATTAAAGGAACAGGAAACCAAGAATTAACTTTGTAGTGAATACTTTCAATGTGAAAATTTAAAAATACCGCCAATATCCAATTTTTTATTTTATCGATAACATTAAGATCACAAAAGAGTCAGTGATAATTAACATCTGCAAGTTATCGAATTCAAACAACTGATAACTGTCGAATCTCTTCTGTTATTAATTAGCAGACAGTTTTACCAAAGCAACTTTAATATAAATACACGCTAAATTTATCAAACCAACCTAACCAAAAAAACGAGATTTTATGAATTAAACGATAAGCCAGTAACAGCAGTACTTGCGTTAACAATTCACTGCTCGCTGTTAATAGCAGCTCAGTAAACTGTTAAACGGGTTCGCTGTTAAAAACAGATGTTAGACAAACGAACGAGCGAAAAATTAGTCACTCGTCGTTGATTTTTCGCACACAACTGTTCTCTAGCAGCGGTAAATTGGTTATTAAAAAACTCAGAGCTACTATTACTAATTTGTGGTAAGTGCAATTACAACAATTTAATATTCGAATGTGTGTGTGTGTGTGTGCTAAATATCTATGTGCTTATCTTAATACAAAAAATGTGCGTAAAAAATATATACATATATTTAAATGCTAAAATTTGTGAAGCGCAGCGTAAAAGTGCCGGCTGCTATGTCAAATGGGTGGGGTTACAGTTAGAGTTCCTGCGGCCAGGCTGTCTGGAATTCTAAAATGGCACGTACATCCATGTACATGTATATATATACCATTTATATATGTGTGTTCGAGTGTGGGCGTGTGTTCGAGGACAGGAGACAGCTGTGTTGCCGGCTATGCGGGCCATTTGGATATTGAGGCTATTTTTATGTGAATCATGTTTTGTTTGTTAAATTAAATACACTCACACCCATTAATATGTATGTATGTAATGTACAGCTGTATGTGTGTGTGAGTGTTTTGGTATATTTTTAATGATGATTTCATTTACAATATAATTTGACTTGACCATGTACATGTATAAGTACTTATACTACTGTATTGGCGCTAAAACCAATGTGCAATAATTATTTTCCATAAATGGTATTGTTAACAGCGCATAGTTTATAGAACTTCTCAGCTGTTTGCCGCTTCACATACGGTTATTGTTGTTGTCGCTCTCTGACTCACCCCCGACAGTTAGCTAGAAAGTTTACGCAAGAGCGAACAAATTTATATATGTATATATGTGTGTATTCGTGTGAAATTAAAGATGGCCAAAAAGCGCTATCAGCAAAAGAAAATAAAAATTTTATATGAAAACACACTCATACATAGATAACATATTCTTTTTTCTTTTGCTATTTTGCTTTGGTCATAAACACGCAGCAGGTTTAATTTCTAATTAATTGTTATATGAGACGCGCATCAACAGCGCACATAACGGTATAATTGCCGCAGACACTTAATCTGCTGCTGCTGCGTATAGATGTATGTGTGTGTGTGTGTGAGAGTGCGTGTGCATTTTAAATGCATTTGCTGCTCGCAAAAGAACAACAGGCACGCACACATACATATGCATATATAGACACATTCACATCCTACAATAACTTGTCTTCGTTACGGAGCGAAAGTTGTTAGCACAAGCAGACGGATTCTCACTCTAATTGCCAAGATTTATTTGTAAGCTCATGCATTTAACAGCAACAACATCGACGACAGCCAGCCTAACGTTAGGCCGGTGCAATAAACTCATTGTTGCTGCAGCACTTACAATAACAAAAGTCTGCACAGCTTTTGCGCTCTCTCGCTCTCTTGCTGTCCGTCTCTCGATTGACGCGCAAACTCTCTTTCTAACATTGTTGTTGCCATGGCCACCGTGAAGCTTTCTCCACAGCAGCTTCATTTCAGCTGTTGACCCTGTACCCAAAGCAAAATTTTGTCTCTAAATTTTTAAGCTGCTTTCCATGCGCATTCAGTAGCTCGCCCAAATTTGGACATGGAGTGTTGGCAAGCGCTTGCTGAAATAGGCAAAAAATAAAGTATAATTAAGCTGCGCTTCAACGGCTGCATGGTGCATGTCTTAACATTGACGCTAAATGTTAAATGTACATCCGGTTCACTGGTTCTTTTGTGACCTTCGAAGGAAGTGCTGCCGGAGCTGCTGTTAAAAAAGAAGCCAAAAACAGCAACAAGCTGTGCTTACGCAACTGCTAACATGACCTTAACATTAACATTGCGCTGTTAATCGAAATCTCACTGATTCCGCGTCCTGTGCGTGCGCGCTTGTGCTGCTCTTTTTTAGGGTGTGTTCCGCTCGACAGCAGCTGTGGAGCTTTGTGCGTCCGTGTGCGTGCTTGCTGTGTGTGTGTGACCCAGTTGGGTGCTAGCCGTGCCCCATAGCGCTTTGCCCAGGCCCTTTGAATTAAACATTGAAAAGTGCTTTAATTTGCTAATTTTTCTTATGTCAAACGCGAAAAAAAAGACAGGAAAAAAAATTGCGTTCAAGTGCGTGTGAAACGATTTGCGTTATACGATATAGGCAGCTTAAGGAGTGGTTTTATATATTTTTTACAGCTACTTTCTTTTCCTTTTGCGGCTTTCGTCGTCATTCGCCTAACAGACATTTGTATGGCTGCTAGACGTTGTTTTCCTTCATGTTGTTGCTGTTGTAAACGAGAATGAGCTAAAAAAAAAAGAAAAAAAAAACGGAAATTGCATAATCTTAATGTGATACCTACCTAAATCGTTAATATACTTTTTAAGTACTCATAAACCAAACCAAACCCAACACGAGCTGCAAAAATGTTCTCATGTTGTTGTGCAAATCCAAAAGCAGCCAAAAAGGATAAGGACAAGGATAAACAGTGTAAAGACGATTCGAACGAAACAAACGAACAGCTGCCCATAGCAGCCAACGGACAGGACACCCAGGACGAGGTCAAAGCAAATGGTCAGGTATCAAAGCCTGAGCTACAAGCACAACCTCAACTAGAACCACAACCAGAACCTGAAACCCAAGCCGAAACAGAACAGGAGTCTGTTCATATCGATCCCCCAACTGGTATTCACAATATGACTTACATATATCCACCTAGTTCAGTTCACAATTAGATATGTTGCTCTGCTCCTCTGAGCTTTAATACACGCTCTGCTATTGTGTATTGCACCTGGCTACAGGTCCCTGGAGCTTGGTGGCAAAAAAAACTATGTCAGACAGGCTACCAAATGTCCAGGACCTACGCTTCCTTTAGCTTATTTTACTTTTTACTTTTTCACTAGCAAATGCTATAGACCCCACGGCCAGCACTTAGATATATGTATAGGTATATAGGTATTCATAGCTGAGGTACTATCATAAGACAACTAATAGTTCACTAAAATCTTAAATTTAACATAAAAATCCAAATATATAATACATTATAACTATTGCTATAATAGGAGTATATCTTATAATCAAGATTAAAGTCTTAGGAAATAGGTGGAACGAAATATCCAAATACAGAAATGCTTTTTCATTCCATTTTTATTAGTAGAGAAAACCTTCGGTCTTGCATTCCTTTACAATAAGAAATATTTTGTTTAAAATGTTATAGTGATCTATTACAATAATGTTTTTGCTTTATATAGTATTACTTTCTAGGGAAAGTATTTAGTTTTTGTATTATTAATTTTCTTCCTTCCTTTATTATAAGAATGAAAAATGTTCTTTATATGAATCTAACTTTTCTTAGATCATACGAGGGTTAAAACTTAGGTTTAGGAAGTTATCATTTAGTTCCCTGACAACATACATACATATATGTACATATATATAGGGAAAAATACTCGGAATTTATTAAAAAGAGGAAAGAACTTATCTCTCCTGAAAACAAGATAAATCTTCTTTAAACTATCTTCTGTTAGAGCATTTATAACTATATCATCTTTTAATCTCCTGATCATAAATATATATATATGTATATAGGATTAAAACTTAGGTATATAAACTCATAATTCAGTTCCCTGACAACATACATACATATATAGGGAAAAATACTCCGAATATATGTAAAAGAGGAAAGAATTCATCTCTCCTGAAAGCAAGAGAAATCTTCTTTAAGCTATCTATTATTAGGACATATATAACTATATCAAATTTCGATCTCATGAGCATATATATATATGTATATAGGGTTAAAACTTAGGTATATGAACTCATAATTGAATTCCTAAATATGTATATAGAGGGAAAAATAAAGTATTTCTACTCCAAATTTATGAAAAAGCAAAATCTCTCCTGAAAACAAGAGCAAACTTCTCTAAGCTATCTTCTGTTAGGGCATTTATAACTATATAAACTTTCGATCTCCTGATCATAAATATATATATGTATATATGCGCCTTGTGTCGCATCTTCACAGCCCTTGATATAGAAGCTATCAACGCCGTCTCGTCGTCGCCAACGCCGCGTTCGACGCACTCGACGCACTCGTCGACATCAACCGCTCCACCCGCATCGATGACCAGCGCCACTGAGGATGAGCCCACACCAAATGCAATGCCACAACAACAACAACAGCAACAGCAGCAGCGGCAACAGCAGCAGCAGCAGGTGTATGAGCCACGGCCAGGACAACCGCCGCCCACAAAGAGCTGTCTCTCCCGTCACAATTCCACGCATCAGTCGATCAAGAAGAAGGTGAACATTAGCAATCGAGCCGAGATCATTGAGCCGGAGCCGATGCCCACATCACTGCTGCTGCTCGCCAATCACAACAACAACAACAGCTCGCTGGCCGACGACGATGAAGTGTTCTCGGACTCGCTGCCGCCGCCCAAGCGCGAGAGCATGTGTGCCCCGTACATCGAAGGTGAACTGCTGCCGGAGACGCTGGCCTTTGCCCATGGACTGCCCGCCTGGTTCGACGACGAGCGACTGAATGACATGTACGCCGCGTTCTCTATCGTCCACTATCCACAGTCTACTCTAAAACATTCCATTTTTCTCTATTGTTATCGTTGTCGTTGTCGTTGTTCGCATGCAGCGGCTGCATTGAGCCACCTGTCACACCTGTGGGCCGGGACGAGCTGGAGCTGAAGCGCCAGCGCCTCTACACGGAACTCCTGCGCGCCGCCCACGCAGCCGTGGAGCACAGCGTGGCCGTGCGGGGTATGAATGAAAAAAAAACACAAAATTCAAATGGAAATCTGTCTTTAAACCGTTTCGATTGTTCGTTGCATGCGTTGCGTTATCGATAACACCTTTTGTTTTACCTATCGATGGCGTATTTGTTTTCAAGTGCAGTTATCAACGTTCGTGTGTATGTTTTTTTCAGACTTGCGCATTTTATCTATAATCCTTTTTGTCTATAAAATTATTTTATTTTCAATTACATAGAGTATTAATATACTTAAATGCCAGAAGCCTGTTTTCCGAAGAAATCACTCATTTATTACTTTTGATACTAGTTGATATATTTAAGTACTTTCGAAACAAATTAAATTCTTTGGAATTTAAAAACTAGATTGAATATTATTTTATATTAAATACAGTATAGTCTGCCTAAGACGGACAATCGCTGCAGTTTCAAGATTTTTTATTTATATAATATGTAAAGAAATAAATATTTTTAAAAATATATTATAATGCCACATAATTCTGTAATCGTTAGCAGTTCGATCTAGCGAGGCTATACTGTCTAAAATATGTAAATATAGGTATCAAACTATTTTTTATATTTAATACAGTATAGTCTGCCTAAGACGGACAATCGCTGCAGTTTCAAGATTTTTTATTTATATAATATGTAAAGAAATAAATATTTTTAAAAATATATTATAATGCCACATAATTCTGTAATCGGTAGCAGTTCGAACTAGCGAGGCTATACTGTCTAAAATATGTAAATATAGGTATCAAACTATTTTTTATATTAAATACAGTTTAGCCTGCCTAAGACGGACAATCGCTGCAGTTTCAAGATTTTTTATTTATATAATATGTAAAGAAATTAATATTATTTAAAATATATTATAATGCCACATAATTCTGTAATCGTTAGCAGTTCGATCTAGCGAGGCTATACTGTATTAATAATGTTGTTATAGAGTATAGGGTATTTCACATATAACTTTAATCTCACTTATTGTAAAATGCAGCACCAGAAAGTTTTGTTTCTTTGTAGTCTCTCACTGATCTCTTCTCATCATCATCATCATCATCATCATAATTATTATCATGATCATCACCTACAAGCCTCATCAAGTGCCCATTCAGCGTTTTTTTGTGTCGTTTCGTAATCTTTAAAGTCGTTTCCAGTGATTCATGCAAATTGTTGTTGCTGTTTTTTTTTTTTGACATCAATTGCAACAATTTATTTTTATATTTTTTATAGACTGGGTGTGAATATATTTTGTGCAATGTTTTTTATCTTAATTATATGTACTACATATATATTTTTTACGCTTACATTTTTTACGCACATCTTTTGTCATTAAGCAAAAGCACTCAGTTTTTAATGAGAACTTGTATTAAAATCAGTTTTGAATCGATTCACAGATAACAACGAGTCGGAAACAAAGCCCACGGCTGCCGTTGAGCATTTGGAAAGGATTTGCGAACGCTTGGAAACGCTTGTAGATCGCCTGGAGCATACGCTGATAGCACCACAGCCAGAGCCAGCAATCAAAGCAGAGTCGGAGCCAGCACCGCCCACACCATCACCACCACCACCAGCAAGTCTCAGCAACAACATGAGTGTCGCAGGCTATGAGGATATTATGGCGGGGCCGCTAAGCGAGTTCCTGGCGCTATCCGTCAAAATAGGCGGCGATGTGGCTCAGCAAGCGCAAATTGTGAAGGCCGCATTCGAGTGAGTATTATATATATATTATATATATTTCCCACTCCCTTTTCATGCCTTTATTCACTACATTTTCCAATTTCTAGAGCCCAACTGCGTTATGTAAAGCTGGCCACGGAGATTGCGAAGCCTGCGCAGGCGAAGCAAATGGAATTGCTGCAGCCGACGTCGACGCAAATCAGCGCCATTCAGGATTTCCGTGAGAAGCATCGCACCTCGGCGCTGTTCAATCATTTGTCGGCCATTAGCGAGAGTATACCCGCCCTGGGCTGGGTGTGCTCGTCCTCGATGCCCGGACCGCATGTCAAGGAGATGAAGGATGCCGGCCAATTCTATACGAATCGTGTACTCAAGGAGTGGAAGGAGAAGGATGCCAAGCACGTGGACTGGGCACGCGCCTGGCTTCAAACTCTAACCGATATGCAGGCCTACATTAAGCAGTATCATACCACGGGTCTGGTGTGGTCTGGCAAGGGGGCTGCACCCGCTGGTGGTGCACCACCACCGCCACCACCCGGCGGTATGCCACCACCACCACCACCACTGGATCTGAGTGCCCTCAAGCTGGACAGCGCGGGCGATGATCGCAGTGCGCTCTTCGAGCAGATCAATCAGGGCGCCGACATAACCAAGAGTACGAAAAGCCACTAAAATCCTTTACTCAGCTTAAAACTAAACTAAGTTCTCTTGCAGACTTGAAGAAGGTGACCAGTGACATGCAAACCCACAAGAATACATCGCTGCGCACTGGTCCAGCGCCCTTCAAGACGCCCGCCAACAGCAGCAATCCGGTTGCCGCCCGCGCCCTTGCGCCCGCCAAGGAGCCAGTTTTTACGCGCGATGGCAAAAAGTGGCTGATTGAGTATCAGAAGAACAATACGGGTCTGCTGGTGGACAATGCCGAAATGAACAATGTGGTGTACGTGTTCCGCTGCGAGGGATCCACCCTCACCGTCAAGGGCAAGGTCAACAACATTGTGTTTGATTCGTGCAAAAAGTGTTCGCTGCTCTTCGACTCGGTTGTTGCCTCCGTTGAGTTCGTCAACTGCCAGAGCGTTCAGATGCAGGTGTTGGGGTCGGTGCCAACGGTGTCGATCGATAAGACCGACGGCTGCCAAATGTATTTGTCCAAGGACTCGCTGGGCGTTGTCGTCGTCAGCTCCAAGTCATCCGAAATGAATATACTCTTGCCGGAGTCCAGTGGCGACTTTGTAAGTGCTCTTGACTATAATAAAATTATATATTTAAATTTAAATATTTATAAATAATTTGCAGACCGAACTGGCTTTGCCGGAGCAGTACAGGACCGTCATCAATGGCAAAACCCTCAAGACTACGTGCGTCGAAAGCCTGGGTTAATATGTATGGCAGATAAACATCAAGAGGGATCCCAAGAACGTCGTTGATTGCTTTTTAAATAACATACATATATATATATATATATATATATATGACAACACATCCGTTCCCCCTTTCAAAAGAGACCGCATTCAACTATTGCAAGTGGATTGCAGCAAAGCTAAATAATCTAATTTTAAGCGCAGAGTTTTCGTATTTGTGTATTTATCATTTATTTTTTGTAACGTACGAGAATTTAGAAAAATGTTGCCAAATTTCTGCTGCTAACGCAAAAAGGTGGGCAAAAAAAGAACAGAAAAAAGTATTCACAAAAAAAGAAGAAATCATAAGAAATAAAAACAAATTTATATTTATTTTATAATGCAGGAAAGCAATGCGACGTTAACCAAACGAGAATTCAATTTGTATTTATATATAAACTATATTTAAAAATGTAATGAGAATAATGCACGAAACTTTGTCAACATTTTTAAGCAGACTTTTCATTCAATTATAAAATTAATCATTTTTTGCACTTTGAAACATGTAAGCGAGACACCAGAGTCAACAGTGAAAATCGAGCAAAAAAGAATGAAAACAAAGAACTCTTTTTATATTCTATTTAAATAAAATTTAAACATTTTTTATTAAATAAAAAAGAGAAGGAAACGTGGTTTAATTTATACATTTTATATATATTTATATATTCAATTTGTTTCACGTAATTAAGCCAAGATCAAAGGCAGATCGGGTATATCAGTGCGTGCGGAATGAATTGCTGCTAATACTTGGTTATATCTTCTTATACTCAATGCGCTCCACCTTGACCTCGTCGCCGATCAGCTGGTAGACATAGGTGACCACCGTGGTGCTCTGTATGTCCATCAGCACAAAGGAGGGCACCACATTTGTGTCCAGCGGATTGAAGGCGCCTGTTGCTGAGCCCGGGTTTATGTAGAACTTATTGCCATGCTCGTATGCCTCAAATTTGTATGTGTGCCCTGTTATTAGTATATCCACATCCAGTTGTCGCTGGATCAATGCCAATGCTTCGGGATCTCCGCGAGGCACCACCTGATGACCGTGACAGAGTCCAATACGAAATTGACCTACTGTCACAACCTTTTGCTCTGGATAGCTGAGATTCTCATCGAAATCGCCACGCACTATGTGCACATCGTTGGCCAACGATTTAAGATAATCATACGATTCCTTGGTGCAGATGTTTCCGGTGGCCAATATATGATGTATCCGACCGGGCACCAGTAGCTTTTTGAACTTTGCCGGCAGACTGCTGCAGCGGTGTGGTATATGCAAGTCGCCAAGCACTAGAACAAGCATTTTATAGTGCTGTGTTATGTTCTCGTTGGTTAAAACCGGATGTAATACGTGTTTAACGTTTTTTTTATCAACAAAAGTTGGTGAAACGCCCAACAAAAATTTCAGTGCTGAGAAGAACAGCTGTTCGAAGTGTTCGCGTTTGTAGTGGAATGGCAAATGCAAATGCTAACTGCAGCAGCCCTGGCATGAGCAAATCGCATTGTGCAGATGACTATGTGACTATGTCGTCACATTTACATACTACTCAATAGTGGCGCAACGTCAAACAGATTTCATATTTCAACATATGCATTTATTATGTATTCATTAAAATATATTAATATGTAGCTGCTAATTAATGATGAATGAGTAAAAGCTACGTAGTAGCTGCAGCACTGGGTACAATGTTAACGGATGACGTCACAAATGTAATTTATGCAGCGCGTATGACGAACTCTTTTGCACAACCTTCAAATCACTTTTCAGCGTTAGCATAGCGCTTTGTTTTGCCGGCAAAAATGGATGCGCCAGACGTAGTAGCACATAAAGAAGGTATATTTTACATAAATAAACGCAATTTAAATTCCACTAATATTGTGATCTTGCAGCTGAGGCAAGCATTGATCTATTGGCCATAGTGCTGGACACGAATCCCTCGCAGCAGATAGTACGCCAAAATCCACAAAATCTAACACAAATACTCGAGGCTGTGATCGCGTTTGGCAATGCGCACCTCATGCAAAAGGCGCAAAACAAATTGGCTGTTTTATCCTGTTCACATTATACCACGTAGGTGGAAGTTAAATATAGTGTGTATGTTTGTCATGCAAATCGTTTGCTCCACAGCGAGTTTCTCTTCCCCTTGCCGGGAAGGCAAGTGGAACTGCGTCAAATAGATGGCCAATACGAAGCGTTTAGTTTGGTGGAGAAGACAGTGAAGCAACAGTTGGGTAGCATACTTATGAATGCACCACGGTTGGGCTCACCCTGCGAAAGTTTACTGGCGGGCAGCATGTCCATGGCTCTCTGCTACATATCACGAGTAGGCTATTATTTGAATTCGTCTCCTTTTTATTCTAAAAATGATTCTTATTATTAATATTCTTGCAGCTTCAACGGAATGTTCCAGCTGGCGTGAAGATGCACTCGCGCATTTTGGTGCTCACGGGCAGCAATGAGTGCGCCTCCCAGTACATGACCTATATGAATGTCTTCTTTACGGCCCAAAAGTTGGGCATTGTCATCGACACCTGCGCTTTGGACAAGACGCTCAGCCTGCTGCAACAGGGCTGTGATATAACGAATGGCCAGTACCTCAAAGTGAACCAGCTCGATGGCTTGTTGCAATATTTGCTGTGGGTCTTCTTGCCATCCCCGCAGATGCGACACAAGCTGGTGCTGCCACCGACGCCCAAGGTTGACTATCGCGCCTCCTGCTTCTGCCATCGCGAGCTAATCGACATTGGCTACGTTTGCTCTGTCTGCCTGTCTGTCTTCTGCAAATACAGTCCCATCTGCACCACATGCCAGTAAGTGGACAATTTATTATATTTTGTAATCATATTATATATATATCTAATTGCTTGCAGCACTATCTTCAAGATGCCTGGACCGCTGCCCGTTAAACCCAAGAAGAAAAAGAAGACTGAGAAACAAATGTGAAAGAATTTACTTTCATTTTCACAACTCGGTTGTAAAATTTGTGTTTGTAAATGTCAAATTATTAATATGGATATAGCAGCATGATCTGACTGTATATCTTACAGTTCTAAATACCTTAAGTTAAGATAAAGTGAATTTCCCTTGAGTTCTGTTAGATTTATCCCATAGCTCTGCCCCATTATATTTTCATTCAACATAATCTTTCTTATGAAAAAAAAAACGATTAGTTGTAACAAATATTTAGATATTTCTTTAATATAGATTTTAGAATTTTGTATCATTAAAAATCTTTAAAATGTTAAACATCAGGCATTTCGTGTGATCTTACTGAAGTACATCGGCCCAAAGTTGGCCGGCAAATAGGGCAAAACCATTTGGCCATATTTCAGGCCCTTCGGCTGCTCAAATCTGTAGATATCGCTGAAGAGCGCTGTATGCTGGCTGAGATCTTTGATGCGAGCCGTGATGCCGTGCTCGCTGAAGACCTTCTGCAGTGCCATGTGGACGACGCCATCGTTCTGTACCGGAGACAGTGAGCATGTGGAATAGACCAAGCTGCCGCCGGGTTTGAGCAAACGCAAACAATTGGCCAAAATGCCAGCCTGCAGCTCGGGTATGCGCAGGCGTTCCTTGATGCGTGTCGGCTTGAAAATGTTGTTATCTTGATGCAGCAGCACGTGCCTGTCTGTGGTGCACGGCACATCCACCAGTATCTTGTCATAGCTGCCATATTCGTCCAGATTTCGAGCATCGCTCTGACTAAAGATCAAGCGCTTGCCCGCCCAGCGCTGCTTGTAATCGAAGAGATATTCCTGCATGACGCGTCGCAGCTTGTTCAGTCTCGACTCCTGCACATCGTTGCACACCAGCTGGTCCAGGTGGAGCGTCTGCAGCATTAGCAGCGATTTGCCACCCGGTGCTGCACAAGCATCGAGCACACGTTCACCTGGCTGTACTTGCAGAAACAGCGGTGGCAACACAGAGGCGCCATCCATCAGAAAGTGAGAAAGTACTCCAGTTAGGCATTGCCTGGGTGGCTTAAACTCGGCACAGTTGCCCATCTCGTAGGTGTAGATGGCCAAATGTTCGGGATATTGAAATATGGCCTCGGGTTCGATGACTAGAGGAAAGTCTGTACTGGTTTGGTAATATTTATAGTGCTCGGATTCGGCAACCCAATCCTCCATGCCCTTGATGCTACTAGCGGGCACATACTCGTACAGGCCTCCCGTGCCAAATTGTGGATCCACCAAACGACTCTCGTCCAACTGTACATCCTGCTCCAAGGCTTTTGTCAAACTTTGCCTAAAGTCGTGCGCCGACAACTCCTTTTCGCTGTCCGTCTGCGTTTCGTTGTGAATGTCATTGCTATTCTTCTTCTGTTCGTAGCTCAGTTGCTGTGGCGGCACATGCCCATCATCTGCAGCAGTCGGATAAATGGCAGCCACTTCGCGTTCTTGTTGCTTGCGCAGCAACGATTCCAATTTGTTATCGATGTCGTAATGAGCATGCCGATTGTGTAGAAGATTAGATTCTGTGCCGGCCTCCTCTCGTTCCCTTGCCAACTGTATAAGGGATTTAATGTTGATGGCACCGTCGAGTTCCAGCATGCTACATGTTTGCTCCGTGTCACCGAAATTATTTACCATGGCAACATATTTGTGCTCGGTTAGCAGTGCAGCTCGCATATTTTTCCAACGTCCCCCATACACTGAGCCATAGAAATCGTCGAATGTTTCCAGTGCACGATCGCAATTGTTTCGCTTGTGCTGCAGCACATTCCAACGTCGTTTGCCGCTCTTCCAGCGCCGCTGCAGCATGCAAATGTTGCGTATTCTCAACATTTTCGCCGACCCGGCAATTTCACTTAGACCGACGACACCAGAGTTGAGGCTCTTGGTGCAGGCTTAAATTTTGGAATATTTATTTAAATTTTAATTTTCCAAAATTGTGCATATTTTAAATTAATGCAATGAAAGCGTTACGTGTACTTTGCTTTTTTTTCTCTTTTTCAAGCTTAAATTGTATTTTAATTTAATTTTGTTCACTAATCGATTGAATAAAACTTAGACATAAGTCAAATGTTATCGATAACAGCAAAAACGTCTGATTGAAGTTCAATTGAATTTGAATCTGTTTTTTTAGCTTTAGCGAACCAGTTCAATTGTTCAATAATACGACAGCTGTCTCTGTTGTTAACAGGCTTTGGCTCTGTTAAATTCAAAAATACCTTTAAATATTAAAAACAAACGATTTTCATTTTCAAATTGATTTTTCATTCGCATATACACATTTCTGTTGACGATTAGTCAATTATTTACACTTTTTTCCCACGCCAATACTAAATAAATATTTTCCGTTAAAATGGCAAACATCAGGGATAAAAGTACTCTGTATCTATACATTGCTCTACCTCAGCATTACACAGTAAAGAAAAGATATTTTGAAAAAAAAAATGCAGAAGCCTAAACTAATCCTCATTCCACGGTTGTACCTCGCCCTTTGCCAGAATCGTGAACATAATAAATTCAATTAAATACATAATAATCGTGATACCAAATATTATGCGCCAGGCTTCAATTGTTTGCTATGGAACGAATGAAAATATATTAATTAATACATTTTATACTTATATTTGGATATGACTCACATTTCCAGTGGTAATAAAACCAACAAGCGGAGGTACCGCTATGCCAGGTATTGTGGCTATAGTATTCGTTATTGCCATTAATGTGCCAGCAAAATTGGGTGATATATCCATGTGATTTGACAGGAACCCACCGAACATAGCACCCGATGTGATAATACCCAAACACATCATAGCAACAGCCACATAATGCAGACACCCAATGAAGCTCATGCCAACCAGACAAGTGGCTGGCACAAGGGAACAGATGCCCGTTGAGATCTTTCGGGCAGTCACTCTTTTAATTTTATCTAAATGACAAGATTCAAGAATATATTGTAGTAAATCGAGTCAATTCCAATTACTAACCCTTATTTTGCAATACATCCAATATCCTGCTAAGTACAATGCCGAATATCATCATCGGTATATAGGGCAAGGCGCTAAACACCGCATTTTTGGACACATTGAACTTGAGCACCTGCTTCATGTAGAACGGTATTTCGATTAGGAACATATACCAGCCAAAGTTGTTGCAGGTGTGCGCTATGAGAATACCCCAGAAGGGAGCCGATTTTAATATTTTGCACCATGGCACTTTTCCCTCGGCATGGCTCTCGCCCAAAGACTTATTGATCATGTCACGTTCCTTGGCGGACATGAGACGCTGCTTGTCGGGCGTATCCTGTACAAGGAATATCCATAGAATCATCCAAATGATGCTCAGACCGCCCATAACATAGAAGACCGACTCCCAGCCGAGCTGTTCGGCCAATACACCCGACAACAATATCGAGATAGCCGTACCGGCCGCTGTGCCCGCATAGATCAGCGTTGCGATCAGCAGACGTTCCGTCTGTGGCGCCCAATTGGCTATCATGATGTGCATCGCCGGAAAGGTAGCTCCACCGCCAACACCCTCGATGATGCGCATTATCATCAGTCCGGCAAAGTGGAGCTTTGTCAGAACTGGCGTCAACAAGGTGCAGATCACATTGGCAACGACAGCGCCGAAGAAAACCCATTTGGCTGAAAAGATTTCCGCAACGCGTGCCAACGGAATCTGCGAGATTATATAGCCCCAGAAATAACAGCTCAGAAGTGTGCCCTGCAGCGTATGGCTCCACGTGAAGGGCCCATCCTGCAGATATACATATATATATATATATATTTATTATCAGCAATATTATCTGAATACTACACACCTCTAAGCTTCCGCCCTCTTTCGAGCCACTTGGTGGACTGCAGACCTCCGTGCCCGATGGACTGTTCTGTGTTCCATTAGCATTCTCATTCGCTTCCGTATGATTTATCATTGCGACCATCGTAACGCTCAGATTCACCTTCAGACCATAGATAATGGCCATGGCGATATGGGAAAGGATTGCAAATACATATCGTGCTGGTATGCATCCTATTGGATTGGATTAATCGTTCATTATAGTTCATCGATAGTTTTGCTTACAACTTACTGCCGTATTTATCCTTTTCTTTTTGCTCAGCTTCTGCCATCTTTCCAAATTTACTCTCCTTAATTTACGTATAATTGCCTACTTCTTAAAATGCATTCTTATTTTTCTTCATACTAATTAAACTATACAAGTTCTTACTATTTTTATAAATTAATTTTAGTAGTCAAATTAAAAAAGAATATATAATAATTTTGATTGATCACCGCTTATGGTTGACGAATTTTTGATAAGGCCTGCTGAGTTTCTTTGACATATTATAATATTAAAAAAACAAGGGTTCTCTGCTCGGGAATGCCTGGCTAGAAGATACTCTAACCCCCGCTAACCAGCATCTCTTCTAATCATTCTAGGCTTTCTGTCTACAGACAGATGCAGAAAGTAAGTTAGTAAAGTTCTATATCTCTCGTACTATGCTCACACAAAACCAGCTGTACCCACCCACATAAGCAAGCGAGTCATTTACTGCGCACTTTATGTTATGGCTGTGCTTGTTCTACCCTAGCATTGGAATATTAATTGTAAACTTCTGTTTTATTTCATTTTTTAATATTTTTATTTATTACGTTCTTAATGAAATTTTCAGACTGTAAAACTGACGTCTTACAGGGTGTATTTTCCAAAGCTTGCTATTTGAAATTAGCTTTCAAATTAGGAAATATTCCAAATCTTCTCATTCATTAAATCTACACAATAAATTAGGTGCTTGAAGGTGATTGAAATTTGAAGTGATGTCTAAATATCAATTTTGATCGATAATATGGAAATTAGATAAGTTATCGAGAAGAAAAAATAACAGTATAACAGTATAGCAGGATAACAGTATAACAGTATAACAGTATAACAGTATAACAGTATAACAATATAACAGTATAGCAGTATAACAGTATAACAGTATAACAGTATAACAGTATAGCAGTATAGCAGTATAACAGTATAACAGTATAACAGTATAACAGTATAACAGTATAACAGTATAACAGTATAACAGTATAACAGTATAACAGTATAACAGTATAACAGTATAACAGTATAACAGTATAACAGTATAACAGTATAACAGTATAACAGTATAACAGTATAACAGTATAACAGTATAACAGTATAACAGTATAACAGTATAACAGTATAACAGTATAACAGTATAACAGTATAACAGTATAACAGTATAACAGTATAACAGTATAACAGTATAACAGTATAACCGGATAACAGTATAACAGTATAGCCGGATAACAGTATAACAGTACAACAGTATACCAGTATGGCTGTAAAGATGTATAACAGTATACAAATATACCATTATGACAGCATAATATCGTATCATAATATCGTACCATAATCGTATAACGGTCTAATAGTATAACAGTATAATATAATTAAAAGACAACAATTTTACTACAATATTATTTTATTTTGTCTGTATGCGGATCTACATTTGAAGTCATGTGTTAAGTACATTTTGTAGGCGGGTAAGCATTGAAGTAGTGTCCATAGAGAGATGTACAGATACGAGTATACCTAGTATTACAGGATAAACTAAAAACTATAATTGGTATTTTGTAGTATTTACAGTCCAGTGCGGCAGTTTGGTGCTTCAACTACACAAAAAGTCAAGCAAATGAAATTCTTCATATGGTATATGGATCCATTAAACGAGATTACGCAATTATGGCTTTTGTGGTACATTAACATCCTTAAGCGGTGTCTTCTCATCCTTGATTTCAGCATCCTTCTGAACACCGGATCTATTCCACGATTGCTCAGCTCCTGAACCGAATATGACGAAAACAAAGAACTCCAGTACGAACAAAACAATCGTAACGCCAAAGATAATACGCCAGGCTCCAATATTTTGCTGCAATAGGAATAGAGGGATAAGAATTCTGAAGTATCTAGACTTTTTGGCAAGCACTCACATTTCCATGGGTAACAAAGCCAACGAAGAGGGGTACGACAATACCAGGTAAAGTGGCAGCAGTGTTGGTCAACGCAACCAAGGTGCCAGCAAAGTTCGGAGCGATATCAATGTGATTGGATAGGAAGCCAGAGAACATGGCGCCCATTGCCACAATGCCCACGGACATGATGGAGACGGCTTCGTAATGACGGCAGCCAATATAGCATAGGATCAGCAGACATATGGCCGGTATAACGGTACAAATCGAGGTGGCAGTCTTTCTGGCAAAGGTTGTGCTAATTTTGCCTAAAAAAATAGACGTATTCTTGATTAGAACAGATCAGATAAGGACATAGAAATGAGGTAAAAATGGTTTAGGACGGTTATAGATGTGGATATGTTTATGTTTATGGATATGGATAGAGATATGCATATGGATATGGATATGGATATGGATATGGATATGGATATAGATATGGATATGGATATGGATATGGATATGGATATGGATATGGATATGGATATGGATATGGATATGGATATGGATATGGATATGGATATGGATATGGATATGGATATGGATATGGATATGGATATGGATATGGATATGGATATGGATATGGATATGGATATGGATATGGATATGGATATGGATATGGATATGGATATGGATATGTATATGGATATGGATATGGATATGGATATGGATATGGATATGGATATGGATATGGATATGGATATCAATGTGATATGGAAATGGATGCCAATATGGATATGGATATAAATATGAATATAACTATGAAAATGGATATAGATAAGGATATGGATAAAGGTACGGATAGCAATAAAGCTCAGTATTGGACTAAATATGCAGATACGATTAAAGATACCTTAAGGGAAGATACCTATAGAGGAAATATACCTATAAGCCTATTTGTTCGGATAAACTTACCCTTCGATTGCAATGTGTCCAATATTTTGCCGAGGAATATGCTGAAAATGATCATCGGGAAATAGGGCAGAGCGCTGAGTGCCGCATTGCTGGCCACATTGAACTTGAGGACCTGCTTCATGTAGAACGGAATCTCGATGAGGAACATATACCAGCCAAAGTTGTTGCAAGTGTGAGCAATGAGAATCGCCCAGAAGGGCACCGACTTGAACACTTTACCCCATGGCACCTTCGGATGATGTTCGACCTTCGTTTCGGTGCCCAGGGAGCTGGTGATCATGTGCCGTTCCTCGGCACTGATGAAGCGCTGCTTGTTGGGGTTATCCTGCACCAGGAGCACCCACAAGACCATCCAGATGCAACTCAGAGCGCCCATCACATAGAAGACCGACTCCCAGCCCCAGTTGGCTGACAAAACGCCCGCGAGCAGGATGGAGAGTGCTGTGCCCGCCGACGTGCCCACATAGATGATGGTGGACATGACCATACGTTCGCTGGGTGGTGCCCAAGAGGCAATCATGACATGCATAGCCGGGAACGAGGCACCGCCGCCCACACCCTCCAGCACACGCATCAGAATCAAGCCGCCATAATGGGCATTGGTCAGGAGCGGAGTGAACAGAGTGCACACCACATTGATAGCCACCGAGAATAACATGACCCACTTGGCCGAGAAGTTCTCGGCGACATGAGCCAACGGAATCTGCGACACCAGATAGCCCCAGAAATAACAGCTCAACAGGGTGCCCTGCAGGGGTTCGCTCCAGCTAAAGGGTCCGTCCTGGCGGGGAGAAAGAAAATGTTTTTGAGTGGTTCAAGTGGTTCGCAGCTGGTGACCTACCTCAACCTTGGCCGTTACATTAGTGGCGCCACCTGGCGGCGAGCACACCTCAACAGCATCGCTGCTCGAGACATTGCTAATGGTGTGATGATCCATTGACTTCTCCTGCATCTGATGTATAGAAGTGTGGTTCACCATGGCAACCATGGCCACACTCAGATTCACCTTGAGTCCATAGACAATGGCCATGCCAATGGATCCCAGTATGGCGAGCACATAGCGTGCGGGCACGAGCTCTAACAAATGCAAATCAAATCGATTGTCGATTAATTGTTGGGCTGGGTCAGGGAAATGGATGGATACCCTAACAGTTAAGCCCTATAATTGGAGCAGACCTCGCCCTGATAACAAATTTGAAATTATTTATGGTATTTATTTTCAATTCGAAATTCACGTCTGGCCCAGCGACAGGGCGACCAAATTGATGGCAAAACCAATTAGCATTTCGCGATTGTTCAGTCTTTATCGCAGCTATGCGAACTATAACAATTCTTGAATTTATATTGCTTCGATAGCGATAGATGAAAGTACATATTAGCAAGCGATTTGTACTGGAAAGTGAAGAGCTTACTATAAGAATAAATACTTAATCTAAAGCTAATCGTGGCTATGAGAATTCAATTTGAAAAGGAAAGAAAAATCAGAAGTAAGAAGATGAAAATAATCCAAGACTTGCATAAGAAAAACTTTAACTTAAACGAAAGATTACTAAAAGAATTTATTAAGGGATTACAATAAAGACTTTTATTTAAAGGAAAATATAATTTGAAAAGCTAAAATTGAAATATTATTAAAAAATTTATAGCATATGGTCAGAGCTTTGCAGGAAAAAAGGCAAACATATGGAAGCCTTCATAAATTGAAGTTTTAAGTTCAAAGAGAAACAAAATATAGAGCTGATAAAAACCAGCCTATATTAAACAGGAACCTAAAGTGAAAGCTACCCATCAAGTACTTTCACCTGCTATAACTAAAGCTGAAAAAATTATTTTATCTTTTTTTTTATGACATGCGTCGAACAGAAGGACAAAATGAC
Organism: Drosophila gaucha; assembly: GCA_035045545.1. Lineage (NCBI taxonomy): Eukaryota > Metazoa > Arthropoda > Insecta > Diptera > Drosophilidae > Drosophila > Drosophila gaucha. The sequence continues at coordinate 1,273,297 of JAWNOY010000006.1, read as the reverse complement.
AATTTAACCATAAATATTAGCTTAGATAAAGCTCTGCACATAAATTTCCATATTAATTTGTTGGCCTAGGTAAGTAAGTGAAATGTCTATTTTTTTTTGGCAAATGTTTGGGATTGTTTATAACGCTGACTTCCAAACGACCTTCAGCCCAGCTGTCAATGGGATGTCATATATATATTTTTATATTTCTTTTCTTTTCTTTTTTCTTTGATTTGGTTCGCACAGGAACAAAAGCTCATAAAATGTTTGTGGTTCTAAAAAAAGCCGCCTAATATTCAGCTCAAAGGATACCACGCACACACACACATACATACATATATACACGGAAATACACACACACACTCACGACCTTTCGGCGTCTTTTGAGGTCAAAGCAGCATTGCACAAGTATGGCGGGCTTTTGCATCAGGACCTTCTAGCCCACAGTCTACCCCACATCATGCAGTCTCTCTTTCTTTCTCTTTGCCACTTGTTGCACTTGCACTGTCTGCTGCAGTCGGCACTTGCATTGGCGCAATAGTATATCCTTCACATATGCCACAAGTTGCCTTTGCATTTTGGTCACTTTTTTTTCCGCTTCTCACTTACTGCCCAAGATGCTGCCTTTGGGGGTCACTTCCTCTGACATTTTGAAGAGTGTTTAATATTTAGTGAAATCTGGCAGATTTATAAATATATATAAATTTATATTCCGATAAACGTGCGAGCTGTTTATACTGTAAATGCGACGCGTGCGTTGCCACAGGCAGCTGCCTTACAACTGAATTCGTAGCTGGAATAACGACGCAACGCTACCTCGAAATTTCGTTTTTTTTTTCAAGAGCATAATTTACGTTTTACTCATGTGTGTGTGTTTGTGCTTGTGTTTGTATACCGGCGGCTCGGGGTCTCGTTTTTGGGGGCTGGGTCCGGCCTGCGTGCCTGGTAGCTCGCGCATAAGTTCTGTATCTTGTCTCGGCAACTTTTTTTTTGGTACAACATTTTGTTGTCCTATTCCTCACTCTCTCTCTCTCTCTCTGCCTCCCTCCCAACGGGCCAGGTTGCTTACCACATGCTGCCAGCATAGCTTATATCTTCCACAAAGTATTTCACATGCGTTCCAACTGGTTGCGTCGTACAGTCTAAGCAAGCTGCTTTGGGTTGTTGTCTTGGCTAAAATGGACTTCGCTTGCGGCATGACTAAAAGTTTGCATATACTGTTAGTGCCCAGCAGTTGAAATACTGAAAGTGGGTGTGATTGATTTTGGCAGTAAGGAAAATTAAATTGGTTATTTAATTTAAAAAGATTTGTAAAAGTTTTATTAGCATAGTTGAGAATTTTAAACCTATAAAGTGCTGATAAAAAAATAGTTAAAGTTATGAAATAATAATGACTTCAAAAATTCATTTATGAGTATTTTTTGAGATTTTAGACTAGTCTTGCTTATATATTTATGCCTAAAATTAATTTTTGACAATAATTTTATTTATTTTCTAAGTCAGAAATTGTTTTTTGGTAATTTTTCCTTCTTCTTAATTGATTTTATTTAATAAAGAACCAGAAGTAACTAGTTATTTTCTATGAAAAATATAATATATTGTTGTTTATTTCTACATTTTGTTATATGTTATATTTGTTATAAGAATAATCATATTATTCTCAGTGTATATCTATTTAATATAGCTTTTACTTAATATTTGTTGTTAGAATAATCATATTATTCTCAGTGTATACCTATTTAATATAGGTTTTACTTATAATTTGTTATAAAAAATAATCATATTATTCTGTACTTAATACTTGTTTACTTGCTATAGGTTTTACTTATAATTTGTTATAAAAAATAATCATATTATTCTCTACTTAATATATGTTTTACTTGATACATTCTTGATTTTCATAAAAACTCTTTTTCTATATTTTCTATTTCTTTCTTAAATTTTTCCATTACAGGGTATTTAACAGCCCCCACTCCATTTATCACAGAAAACCACCAATTGTTATTCATGAACAGCACAAGTTATTCAACAAAATGTTTGTAAAATATTTATAAACAAATAGGCAGACTGTTTAAAACAAACAACCAAAAATTCGATCCACTTTTTTTCCAAAATTTCTTATACACACATTTTGTTGAACTAAAAGTCTGCGGCTATATAGCTCAATTAATTAGGCATGCAAAACGCGTGCATAAAATAAGTATAAATTGGCATAATCATCAGGCCCACCAATAAAAAAACACAAAAGCTCACTTGTTTTTCGTTTGTAAAACTTGTCTCGCTTTGATTTGTAATATTTTTGCTCGCAATTTATATTTTTTTTTGTTTTTAGAGGAGTTTAACTTTTTTCCTAATCGCTTGTATTTGTAATTAACGGAAATTTTAGTATATGTCTCATGACAAAGGTGTTAATTGATTTTATTTTTTTAAAATTATTTTAATATAGTTTATAGGATGTTTAAAATCTGAATCTAAATTAATTTATAATTGATATAAGCAAGAAGAAAATTGTTCGAATTAGCAATTTTTTGATATATAAAATATCTTACAGAAATGGTATATAACTAGATTAAAGGTTCAATAATTGGCCCTGAGTTTGCTTGGTTATTAGAATACTGAAATTCTTTTCATAGCAGGTATTGTCTGTGATGGTGTTTTTAAAGAACTGTTGTATTCTAAGAGAACTGTCTTCTTTTACTTAAAATTCTTCTTAGAAAATTTTTTTTTTGTCAAGGCGGAAGTACTTGAGAGAGTAAACAAAAACACTTGAGTTTATTTATCTTCATCTTCCCATATATGATATTCTTATAGAAGGAACACTTGAACAAAGCTGGAAACCTGGTTTTTCATAGAACAGGTTCAGGCCTGCTGCTCCAGTTATTAGAAACTGAGGACTGAACTTAGTTAGTAGTACTAAAGAACGTTAATCAGCAACTAAAGTGAAAACATTTTTTAAAAGTTTTTTTAACTGATTTTTAACAAATACTAAAAAAACCCTTTTTTAAAAAATTTTATACTGATTTTTAGTTGAGTCTTTGCTAAAGAAATTAAATCTTAAATAAATAATTAATCTTAATGAAATTAATTTTAAATCAAAACCTTAAATCTTAAATCTAAAACTAACTTGCTAAAAGGTTTGATTCATTATGCAAAAATTAAACTGGATTATCAGGTGCGAGCCGACTTAGCTCAAATTGATTTGCAGCCTCAATTTTTGTATAGAGCTGTGATGGTTGGCTCTTAGCTAAGACAACACTGTGATTTGAGCCGCATTTCTATTTTTAGCTGTCCAAGTATAAAATATAAGTATAAAATATAGCAGGAAAGAAAATATTTGCTAAAGCAAAGTTTTTTGTTTGCGTTTATTTGCCAGCAGCTCAACTAAAAAGCTGGCCCAGTTTTCCAGCTAAATGATGAGCACGATAATGATGATGGAGGTGCGGATGATGACGATGATTTGGTATGCAAATGCGTCAACACTTAAGCAAGGGAGTTGTCACTCCCCCGTAACGTCCACAGTCCAGAGTACATATAGAAATACATATTAATGGCTTCGCTTGTCTGATGTTTGTTTTACTTTTCATTTTGTTTTTGTTTTTTGTTTTTGTATATATTTATTTATTTTTTGTACTGGTATTTTTTATTTGTCTTTTATCAGCCTGCTGCCATATGGCATATTGGGGGAGGGCATATGTATAGGTACATCTCTTTGAGTAATTGAAAGCCGCACTTATCCAAATGAGCTGCTAATACGAATATCAATATTGAAGTCCGATATATTTTAGGTAACATTTTAAGGGCATTCAACATTCGCTTAGTCTCTAAATAATTTTTATTTATTTTATCTAATTCTTCTGCATATATCTTTTGTTCACTTCTCTGTTTATGTCTAGCTCTGAGGCTCTGTTTGCATAAAGCTGTCGGTTCTATGGGCCATTACTTCCCATCCAGCTGGACAATAGATCCGGCATCTGGACATGCATAGTGCGTTCTATGCCTCGTTGCTTGCAACTCTATTGTCTAGGCTCAGCAATTAGATCTTATTATCAAAAAAATATATTTTTTTAACTTTAGCAATTTATTCTCTTCTGTTGATGGCTGCAAATTGATTTTTATTGAGTTTTCTGCACACACTTTCAATAAAAAAAGAAAAGAAAATATTGCCAGCCTCTATTTCATTTGATCTATTTAATTTCGTTTAGCTCTTAATTGCCTTTCATTGAATTGTCTTCCAAATTTTTATTTATTTCACTCAGAGGCCGTTGACAACAAAACTTGAAAATTAAGCTATAGATAAATTTAATTAAGGAATTCAATGGGGTATGTTAGAAAAGCATGTAGAAATATATATATATTTATATATATATATATATTAGAATTTATAAAATAAATACTACAGCAGAATATCAGCTCTTTTTCAAAGCGAAAGATCTTCATATAGCATTTTGTTTTCCTTCTCATTCGAAAAATTTTAAGAAAAATCTGTTAAATATTTGTTAAAAGTGTAAACATAAATACTTTTTTTTATGTTTTATAAATTTTATAAATACTATTCAAAAAGCGCTAAAAAATGAGCTCTACTGTTAAAAAAAACTTCACAAAATACAGGGTATTTCTTAATCAACTTCCCAGCTGTTTATTCACTTCGTTGACAACAGCATTTCGAGTGCTCCAACCAAAATCGTTGTGTATTTTGATTGTAAATATTGTGGTGCGTTGTTTTCGCTGCGCCATTTGTGACGTCATAGATACATATATGTGTGTATTTAGATATATATCTATATATATGAGACAACCCTTCGGCATTGTCAATCAATGAATGGAGCAGAGTTTAACATGTGGCGCCAAGTAAATTGCTGTAATAGCTAGCGCTCACACGTTTCAATAATTGAATATCTATTAAAGTGAATGAGTTAAAAAATAAACTTAAATTAACTTTAAATATGTAAAGGCAAAAGTACTTTTGCTCTCACAAATTCATCATACTTCCCTGATAACATTTATTTATAGACCTGTTCAGAGTAAAATCCAGCTGCATGAATAATAAGTGAATATATGCAAAAAGCAACACTGATAAAGAATATATATGCTTCACTCAGTTTCATTTGCTTAGCAGATGTCAGCTAACATTAAACTGTTAATTAACATCACCCGCATCACCGTTCGCTGTTAGGCGTTAACAGCCTGCTAATTGGCAGCCATTTGAGACTGTTAATTGGAATTGATAAACGCATTTGTATTTGAGGTTTTCCAAACCAAAAAATAGATATATTTATTTATTTTAAAGTAATCATAAATCAGTTTTATACGTAAAACCAATCAAAATGAAGCTCGCATATAATACCATAACATAAATAAAATGGCCATAATATTTGATGAGCCAATAAAAAAAATACATATTTCAAAATGTTATATGTAGTTTACTTGTTGAGTGTGTGTTTCTATAAGTAAAATATATATATATAGTATGTCGGACACATACATATATATACATATATATGTTTGCTATTTGCAGCTATTTATAATTTTCAATAAATGTTTTAAATAAATTTGTATATAAGTATGTATAAGTATGCATGTATATCGTAGTATGTGTATATATATGTTAAATTTTTTTCTCCCATTTTTCAATGTTTTCAATAAAACAGTCAGACAATTTTTATTAAAATAAATTAACACGCCGCATCTTGAATCGGCATAGAATATTTTCAATATTTTATGCGCTGAGCCACTTAAATTTTGTGTTGGTTTTTTGTTTTTGACAAATAGCTTGCATATTATTATAATTATAATAGTATACATATATATTTCGGTTATAATATATATGTATATATATATATATATATATATGTATATATTTGTAATATAATTGTTAGTAGATATTTTTGCAAATAGTATGTCTGCATAAAAGTGTATTACTTTTCGCTCAGTGTAAATAGTTTGAGTGTAGTACAGTGTAATGGCGCCTCCTTGTAAAAAACATTTAAAGCAAATTGACAGACAATCTGTTGCTGCTGAGCTCGTTTAAAGTAATTACCGTTAAGATTTCATAGATTGTATTTTCTTATTTTTTTTTGGTTTTTTTTGTTTGTTTGTAGATAAACATTTTGTCTTAAATTTTCCATTTTTGCTTTTTTTTTGTACTACTTGGGAAGCCTCTAGTTTTGATATTACACATTTAGATACTGATAGTGTTGTTGGCGGTTCTTTGGTGTTAAATTGTACAGTTTTAGTTTTGTAGGTTTCAAAGACCTTGACCATAGACATAGACATTGATTAAGTGTGGTTAGGTTTAGTTTTGAAAGTTAAGTTTAGGTTTGATTGGGCTTTGGTAAGTTCGCAAATTTGTCAACCCTGTCGTCGTCAGTGTTTTAAAAACATTGATTTTGATTATGATGTTCTTCGACATACAATATTCATATGTTTATATGCATAGATATAATAATAATATATATATTAATATATTTTAGATTTCTCTCAATATTCAAGTTCTACACAGAAATTGCACGTTGACTCAATTTTATTTAAATATTCTTTTTTTTTTAAATATTATGTATTTTATTTTCTTTCGTTTGCAAACTAGGGCAAAGGTCAAATGAATGGGGTTTGTATTTTAGTTTTTTTTTTAATCTTTTCTGTAAATGTGGAAAGCTCAGCTTAAAAGCTTTTATTTTTCTCTCTCATTCTCCTCACTCGCTCCGTCTCCTTCTACTTAGTAGAACTTCTCGCCATAGTAGCTGGGACCACGCTCGCCTACCGGTTCGCTCATGAACTGGTTCTGGTTAACGGAACGCTTCTTCTTGGACACCATGAAACGCTTTGAGGAACCAAGACCTGTAAAGACAATTTCTTAACATCAGCAACCAGTTTCCACTTAATTAGTGTTGCTTTAACTTACGACTATTGCTGCCTAGGTATTTTTGTGGGCGTGGCACATACTCATACTTGGGCACCACCTGAGCCTCCACTGGCATGCCATAGTAGTCGACCAAAGCGGGCGCCTGCTGCTGCTGCTGCATCGGTGCATCCAACCAGCTGCCACCAGCGGGCACATAATCCAATTCCTCAGCATCCACCAATGGCACAGAGATGCCGCTGTCCATGTCGGTCTCCTTGCGTGCTCGCTCACCGGCTTCGACCAGGGCAACAAGGGCCAACATATCAGCAGGTGTCAGCTTGGTGGTGTCACGTTTGAGACTGAGGAAAAAGATTTGAAATTAAATCAAATAATCATAAAGGTACAAAAGTGGAAAAAATTATATAAATCGAATCGGATTGACTCATTCTATTATAGGGCAAATTCTTCTTAAAAGAATCTTAACTCGAAAACTGAAACCGAAACTTATTTTTTTTTACTAAAAAGTCCCTGTTAAAAGAAATTTCATAAAATTCAGTTCCAAAATCAGCTTTTACATGAGTTTGCTGTTAACTTAACAGTTCTATGTTATTTTAACCGTTTGCATATCTGCTAACCACTAAATCAGCTTTTTCCCGTCAAATCTGGCTTTTTTGAAAGTCCAATTGCGGGAAAAACTCCAAAACAGCGTGTAGCTGGAAATATAGCTTTTTAAAAAACCGATTTAGTTGTTTTTAATATGACTTAATATTTGCATGATTTCTTATAAAATTGAGTACAAAAAGGTGAAAATTTCAGTTCAACTTTTTGGAGTGAGCAAAAAAAAAAAAAATTGTCAAATTAATATGTCTGCATTATTAAAATCCTACCAAGAAATCAAAGATCTTTCTCAAGTAAGACCTTTTTTTATACCCTGATTTTTTTTGCTCATCAACAAATATTTTGCAGAAAAATTCAGGAATTCAATACATTTTCCTACAAATCATACAAAAATTTGCTTCGAAAATTCTGTCCAGAAATTTGCTCAGAAATAAGTCTTTTAATAGTGCTGCTAACCATATAAAAGGTGATGCTACTTACATATTTGTTTTGACTGCTTGTTAACTCTTGTAACGCATAAGATTCTATATGTAATATGTATGTATATATGTAATGTATATAAGGATACACATAAAATTTTAACAATATATTGAAATTTCATTTATAAACAATGTCGCAGGCTAACTAAGTCAAGTTTAGTTCGAAGCAGGTTCTAATAACATTTGCTTTTTGGCTAACAGTTCCATGTTATGTTAAAAATCTATAAGTCTGTTAAGCACTTGTCAAGTTCACTGTTAATTGACTGTATTAGTATTGCTGAATCCTGTGACAAATTGTTAAGGTGCTTCTAAAGTATAACGTTTTACAGCATTTTGTATGTTAACAATAAACCTGTCTGTTAACCACCTGTTAAGTTATGCTTTTAACATATTTACAGACAGCAGACTCTTAGAATATTCCTATTTAATAATAATAAAATTTAAGTGTAGTATAAACTTACCGCATGTCACCATAGCGACGATATTTGTTCAGATTGAGATTCTCGCTGGGAACATTAGCTCCGGCCAAGTTATAGTAGATGCCACGCTTGTTGCGCTCATCCAGGTTGTAATTGCGATTGGCATAGGTAAGTGGCACAGACAGTGGAATGCTCTCTAAGTAGGCTTCGGCATTGAGCAGATTCTGCAGATTATCATAAGCTTTGTTGCGGCCAGTGGGCGTATTAGCTAGGCAGTCCGAAAAGAAAGAGAAAGACAGAGAGAGATAGAGAGAGGTACTGAAGTGGCTGTGGAATTATGTTAATTGAGTGCTTACCATGTCGGTCCGGCGCATAGTCCTCCAGTTCCTGTAGCTCGCGCTCATTGTTGTAGTTGTTGTAGCCGTTGTAGTTGATGGGCGCCGAGGGCTCATAATCCTCGGCCCAAACACCAGCAGGCACATCGCTGCCATAATCGTTGCTAGCCACACTCATATACGGATTGTAATCGTAGTTAATGCCACGCTTGCGCATTGTGGAACTGGCCACAGCCTCCTCCAGAGCTGTTGGGTCTCCCTGCAGCTGCTGTTGGCTGCTCTGGGCGGCAGCTGCCACCGCAGCCAGAATCTCATCGTTGCTGGGCAGCGCATAGAGGCCAGCCGGTGGCTGCTGTTGTTGTTGGTTGGGGTTGCTTCTGGCTGGCGCATTGCTGAAGGTGGCCGGCACAATTTCCGGACTTGACTTCTTATCGGCCGGTGGCACCGGGCCAATATTTGAGGCTTCCTCATCGCGTTTCACTGCAAAAATTGAAATCGAAAATGTGAAATGGAAATGGAATTTGCCATTGCGTGCTTTTAGGGGCCGCTGCGTATTTCAATTTGCGCTCCTTGATTCAATAAACGTCCAAAAGCAATTAGCCAAGCTGTCTACCATAATTTGTTTCATATTTCATTTTCCTTCTGTGTTTTTCTCTTTTATTTTATTACTGCCCTCACCGCTAATTGCTATTAGCCCTGTTTATGCTCGACAGCAGCTGGCTGTCGTGGCATTTAGCTAGTTGGTTTATCCCCATAACAACTAATACCCATTTACATTATTATCCCTAATCATATTTACTGTTGGACCTTGCGCAACGCTGCGCATTGCTAATTGAATCGACTTAGCTCAACCTCAACCTGATAATCAACCATCTCGTAGCTGGCAATTAAACTGGAATTAACACCAGCAGCAATCAACTACAGTGTTAACTCAATCGCACGGTCATCTGACAGCTGTTAGACGCGCTTCAGGAGATGTTTGTTTGAGAGATCTGTTAACTTAATTTTAAAATTTTTCATTAATTTTTGTTAAAGTTTCTAGAGGCTTCCATTTATCTTCCATATATTCTAAGTAAACATTGCGTTTTAACATATTTGTAGTTACTTATTAATTAATTTTTTCATCAGAGAAATGTCTTTTAACATTAGAATTTTTTATTTTAAAAAATGTTTTATAAATATTTACTGAAATATTCATATATTTCTTACACTGAAACTGGTCTGTTAACTTACTGTTAATGTCTGAATATTTTTTCGATATATTCATGTATTTTTCATTGGGAAAATATCTGAAAATATCAAATAACTTCTATACAGAAAAATATTTGTTATTTGTTTTTGTTTTTATAAATATTTTTAGAAAATTTCATATATTTTCTATACAGATAAAAAATATATAAGAAATAGTTGTAGTCTTTACTTTTTTTCAAATATCTTTTAATCTTCTCCCCTAAAAATCTCTGTTAATAAAAGGTCAATTAAGAGATGATCTGAAAATTCAATCTGGTAAGTTAAGCCGCCAATGTAGTTGTTCTCTAATTGAGTTTCCACTGTACTAGGTATAACTGTCATGAATCAGCCGCATGACAACCGATCCACACAACTATCAGCCTTATCGAACGTGGTTTATTTAGCTCGATTCGAACTAGTTCTTAGCACATACATCACTCAAACGCCTTGCGCTTCAGGTATACACGTATTTTTGCATGGGGTTTTTCCTGTGGTTTGCAAAGCGCATGCTTATCTACTTAGCACTCCATATACATTTATATTCTATCGACATTTGAAATGGTTTTTTATATATTTAATCATAACAATCGTTGCGATAAGAAAATCGAGCGCGTAAACAAATGATCAACAATGATTTATTTGTAAGTACATATGCAATAATTAAACTGCTATTTGGATAAACCAACTCTAGAGGCTATCACTTATCTGCCCAAAACGTCCGACGCCCACAAATGTGATGTAACTAAACTAATTTGCTTGGTAGAGAATATGTTGAAATAGGCTGTAAACATAAGAGATCGGAACTAGTTCCAATAGGAGCCTAGAGTAGATATTGATTTAGGTAGGGGATGTTGTCAGTTAGGATCAAGTTAAAAACTCTATTCAAAAAGAATTTTTCATTTATTTCTTACTAATAGACCATTTTAAAAGTAGCAAAACTTTCTCTTAAAACAAAAAAAAAATTATTTTTACATTTATAACTTTGTAATAATTCTAGTTCCTTACTTAAATCTCGCCAGGTTTAGTAGTTACCTAACTACTTAACATTTTGGTAAATCTGCTCTTGAATATAAAAAATTAAAAAAATATGTTTGCCTGCAAATTTCCGACTTTAACGTCAAAATAAGAGATTTCTAGATTGTATTTTTTTATTATTTTTTTTTTTTTAAATTTCTAGCTTGTTTCTAGTGGAAAAAAATATGTTTGTCTAAAAAAAATCCGACTTTAACCTCAAAATAAGTGATTTTTGGTTTTTTTTTATATAAATTTCTAGCTTGTTTTTTTTTTCTTAAGCAAACATTTAAATAAATTTATAAAACTTTTAAAACTTTTTTGGCTACCGTAGCATATATATTGATATATATTTATATATGTATGTATAGAGAACATGCAGCTTGTAATATTTTCAGTAACTCTTCCTAAAACGTCTTTCATGCCAAGACTTAAACTCCATTAAGTATGTTGCTAGCTCGAAGAGGGAAGAGTAAGCCATTATTTTCTCTTTAACTTGCATGCGCTGATTAATATGAGGTCTACATATGGATGCAAGTCGTGCTCTCAGCTTATTAAACTGTTTTTTAAGCTCTCCATTAAGTAGCTTATGTCCTCCATTGCAAGTAAAGTAACCCAGTTTCTGGCTGCTCTTCATTATGGCGCCCAACTTGACCATATGTTTGCCTTGTCAAATGCCCACGGCAAAAGCCAAGAGCCTGAAACCTTGGCTAAGTACAAGAAAACAAGGGACAGACCGAGGGAGAGAGGGAAAGGGGAGTAGAGAGTGAATGAAAAATATTCCCAGTGCTCGGTTTCTCGTCTGGTTTGTCCTCCGGGCACCAGGCATTGTGCACTGTGGGAGCAGTGCAGGGGCATAAATAAATAAAAAACAGGCAGCTAAATTATACGCGCTGACGTTTGCTGACGTCGCTCTGTGCGTTGTCATTGTCCGCCATTTTGTTATTGGTGTTGTTGTTGTTGTTGTTGCTCGCTGCTGCTAACATGAAAATATTCAGTGAACTGTAAAAATATCAACAAGTTGTTTGCTCTTCAATTTTTGCCACACACCAAGCAGTTGTGATTGGGGGGTGTTGGGTGTTTTGTGGGTGCGCCTGTGGCTGTGCCTGTTGTTGTTGCTGTTACTTGGCCTGGGCCAGCAGCTGCTGAATAACAAGCAGCAAGTAGAACGTTGGCAACAACACAATTAATATATCCGCAGGCAGTGCGGCCTGAAAATAACTTAATAATAACGGCATATGGAAAATTTGTGACATGAAAATGGAAATGTGCGGGCCAGTCAGTCTCCTTCAGTCCCTCTCTCCATAGTATATTTAGTATTTTGCGGTTAACCAGAGCCTTGACTTTGCAATTGACAGTCGCAATGAATATTTGATGAGTCCACAATGGCATATGCTGGCAAAAATGTTAGCTAAATGCCAAAGCCAACGACTTATATAAATATTTATTGTTTAAGTTGTGTGGGAAGGTGGGTGGTGCGGGGGAGTGCTGTTTAATGAAAAGCTTGGCAACGCCATCTTAGCGCAGCGCTTCAAGGCTGAGCAACAGAAAGTGTTGCCTACTTTTAAGCGCGCACGAAAATGTTCTGCGAGCAAACCAATACAAAGGCAAATGGCGTCAGGCAGCAAAAACTGCTGCTCCAACGGGATGTCTAAAAATAGAAATGAAATCGCGCACACGTACACACACACACACACACACGCTCGCACACAAACACTCACACACGTACGCTCGCTTGCATACCAAAAGAGGCTGGCCGCCATTTTGTGCAGCAGCCGCCCACGCTTTGCGTAGGTGTAGCTGCGCGTCTGTATGTCACTGTGTGTGTGTGTGTGTGTGTGTTTTAGCATATTATGACTCGAAATGATTGTAATGTTACACTAAGCCAGCGCTCTGGAGTGCAAAGCAACAACAATGACAGCACCAAATTTATTTTCATTTATTTTCTTTTCTCGTCTTTCTCCTATTTTTTTTTTGGCAAAATCGGCTGAGCTTCAAGCTGCTTGCCAGCTGCCATGCTGCCTCCGCTGTGGCAAACACCTACGCAATTTCCTGCAAGCCCAACAGCGGAAAATGGAAAACGCTGCTGTTAAGCGAAATGGCGAATTGTTGGGCGTTAGCGAGCGCCGGGACGCTGGCTGGGATCAAACGGAGATGGAAAACACAGACAGGATGCTAGGTGGTAGGTACCGTTCTGCCTTCTGCTTTTTAAGCGCGCGCGTGGGCGTTTTGCTTAATGTGCTCAACTTACAAGTTACTCACACACACACACACACACACGCACATATACATGCAAATATGTATATGCGCAAATACTTGTACAGTGTTGCACAGCTAAGCTGCACATAAGTTGCTTGTTGAAGCGCTTGCTATATTGAATTTGCGGTAATCTGATTTACATTTATTTTTCGCATTTCATGTAAATTATGTTATCCTTTTTTTATTTTGATCAGTTTAGTGCGATCTTATATAATTTGTCTTTTTTTGTTACCTTCTGCTGCACACGTTTAGTCAACATATTATGAAAAAAATTAATGAATAAATAAAATTAAATACAAGGCAAGTAGAAAGTCAATACAAATATAAATTTGGTATACGAAAATGAAATATACTCTTATAATATTTATTTAAAAATTTTTAGTAAGATAGACTTTCTTAAAATTGATATATTTTTCTTATCAAAAAAGTTTAATTTGTTCTTATATTTTAATAGTATCTCTCCTTTTTAAGCAAATGGTATGATCTTTATTATATATATACTCTTAAGGTTTAAAGAAATTTTACTTAAATTGTATTTTACCTAACTACATTAAAATTAATATAGCGCTTTTCGCACTTACTTTGCTATTTATCTATTTTTTTCTTTTAATATTAATATTATTATTATTATTTATTTATTATTATTTTATTTAAGAAGTTTAACTGGAAATATTTCATGTTTATTATAAATCTTTACAGTTTATCAATTAGAATATAATATAAGCAGTCTGATTTTTATATTATTTTTATGCGCGCTGAAAAGTATGCTACAAAAAATTGAATTGCCTAAATTTGACAGACAGCTTCAGCTTGTATATAGGTCATAAATAAGTCACCTTTCACTATTTGAATTTCACATTTTTATCTAGACTTATACCTAAGCTTGCTAATTATTTTTCATTCCTTCATATTTTCAATCAAAACCCACTCGAAACCCACTAGAAACGCCTTTCTTTTCGATGTCAGCGATAAGAAGCGCATACACCTTAGTTAGGCTTTACTGTGCATACTTATGCGGCACTCGCTAACAACGCCGTACCGCGGGGCGTGTATGTCCATTTATTTCTTTTTTCTCAAACATGAAATTTTCAAATGACCTTTAACATTAACTACACGTTGCCTGACGTATGTGGGCAAAGCGTGTCGACCCACGCACTTTGTGCTAGGTAAAAATGTTCAACTTTTGCACTCACCTGCCGGCAGTTCCCGCAGCTGCTGTTGCTGCTGCTGCTGCTGCTGTTGCTGTTGCTGTTGTTGTTGTTGCTGCAGCTTGTTGTTCGCATTGGTGGATAGCTCCGTGTTCTGGGCCAGAACAGATGCTGGTACCGCTGCCGCCAAGCCGACGAGCAGCAAGAGCAGCGCCAACATCAAGCTCTGCCCATTACCGGACGCTCTCAAAGACAATTGCATTGCGAAGCACAAACAAACTAATACACACAAGCACAAAACACTAACAACTACTAACTCGGTAAACAAGTGAAAGAAGACCTTTGTTCGGTGTCCCAATTAGATGGGCCTGCTCTGATAGAACCTCTGTAGCTTTGCTGGTTGGCTCTTCAAGTGCTGCTGCTGTTCGGGCTCAGAGTTCAGAGTTGGCTGCTTGTCCGCGTGCTGTGACTGTTCTGAATGAACTGTCTGCTTGCTGCTGTAGTGCAACAGTTTTTAATGTTCAATCGCCCCAAATTCGCTTTGCAGCCGAAAGGCAGCGGCTCGATGTTGTCTGCACGCCATCTACGTCATTGTCATTGATAAGAATTGCGGCCCTCTGCACAGTAAAACAACCCAACAACAACAACAACAACAACAACGACGAGGCTCTGCTTACGTACTTTCAGTCTGGCCAAAAGCTCCGACTGCGCCTGCTCCATGTCTGCACACAATATTCTGCTGCCCCTCAAATAACTGAATTAAATTCTTGTATGTAATGTTAATTTGTAACTGTTGAACTTTCCCGAGTTGACTAAACCAGTTCTAGTTCCAGTTCCAATCAGTGAACTAGGCTCATTATTTACATGGAAGCTTAGAACTATAGCTAAGCACTATATTGAAAATTTAAATAAAATATGCACAAAAAATATCTTTTTTTTTCTCACTTTCTCATAGTTGATTTTGATCCTACTATTCTACAAATTGACACCTAGATACCTGAAAACTAACAAATATGTTAATATTGATCTCTTCTGAAAGTTTATCAAAAATAATATTTATCCACTTATGTGGGGCGTGGCAAATAAGAGAAGATTATTCTATTTCTGTGAGAGTCCTGAGGTCCTGTTCAAGCTCCCATAACTTTGTCAAAAATAAACAGATTTTTCTGACCCAAAACATTTTCTTTATGTTGTGTTGTCTTAACTGTTTCTCTATTTAAATTTCATTCATTTAACCAAATAACTTCTTGTCAAGTATTTTGACTAAAATATCATGTATTAGTATCATTTCATGTTGAGAATGTCAGAAAATTTGACAAGTGTGAGCTGTATGAGGCCGTGATTTCTAAATATATAAATTTTTTTCGAGTTTTTAGAACAAAGATAATTTTTTTGATCTATTTTTCAAAATTGTTTTTTTTTTTGTTTTGTTTAAAATCTTAAGTTTTGTCTTTTAAACAGTTTCTGAGGGGGTGTAAATTTATACCGAATTTGGACAGTGTGAGGCTGTGAGAGTCCCAAATGGCTTGATTTCAATCCTCCCTAAATTTTTTTCGGTTTTTTCGGGACATAGACATTAGGACATAGATCATTTTTATACCCTGAACCCATTGAAAATGTGAAAACAGGGTATAATGGTTTTGCAAAAAGTTTGTTTGTTATTTATTTTTTGAAATTTTCCTTTTTTCCTTTTGCTTAAAATCTTAACTTTTGTCTTTTAAACAGTCTTTCATATTAATATAAGCTTAAAAAGTAATTTTAAAAGTGTTTCTGAGGGGTTCTACATTTTTAACGAATTTCAAGTCAAGAATGTTATAAATTTTGACAGTGTGAAGCTGTGAGAGTCCTGAGGCCCTCTAACATCCATATCTTTGTCAAAAATTGACCGATTTTGCGGAACCAAAACATTTCCTTACGTTCTCTAGATCCTTTCTACATTTAAACTTATAAATTTGGGCCAAATATCATATACTCCCCCTTTGAATCTTTCATCCATTCCCACATAAAAAAAAATATATAAAATTATACACAGGTTATTTTGAATATAATACATGTTTATTTATACCTCGTTTAATTGCAATAAATATTTGTTATAATCTTTACACATATTGTAAGTCTCAAGGCTACCAAGGTAAGGGTTTTTTTCGGGGATTGTTTGTCTGAAATTTTTCTCTTTTTTTTTTGCTGCACTTAGAATTTAAGAATCGCACTAAAAGGTCATAGGTTAACGATCTTGCATATTAGAACGTGTCGTATGTTACATTTGCATTATGAATTCAACAAAAAAAGAAAGAAAAGAAAAACAATTAGAACATTTGCCAATGCATTATAAAAGATAAGCTAAGACTACAATTTGTCGGCTAATCCAAGGAAACAATTGCCAATAAATATATAACTAAACGAATTGTGTCTGTCTGTGTTAGTGTGGGTCTGTGTTACAGGGGAAACTGGTCTGAGTCTGTGTGTGTGTGTGTGGTCTGACTATTGGTTTCTCTACTTAGCATTGTCGAGCACCTTGACAATGTGCTTGGAGACGAGCGCAGTGGCCTCTGTGGCGTTTGGTATCAGAAATCGATCCATGTCGGTAATGAGCAATCCGTCGCCATCGGGAAAACCATATTTGAATGTTATCAAATCGCGATGTCGCTTCTTTGCCGTGATCTTCACAATGCTGGCGAGTGGACGTCGCACCATTATCTGCGCCTGGCCACGCCCCAATTCGCGCAGCACCACCAAATGGGTGGGCGTTATAATTAGATGGCTATCGTACATATAGCCATTGATGTGCACATCCTGGCACTTGAACGCATTTATGATGTCCGCCGTCTTGAAATATTGATTGAGATTGACAATCTCCTTGTTGACGCCAGCGGGCTGTGGCGCATCCTTTTCAGCTGGATCGTACGCATCCTCGTTCTCATCATCGATGCTAAAGACTGGCGCCACATTCCGATAGCGTTTGCCATTCCGGTCCTTGGCGCTGACATGACGTTCCTGCGCAGCTTGTGTTTGGCCTCCATTGCTTGAGGCACCACTGGCGCCAGCAGCGGCGCCATTCGAACTGGGATTCACAATGATGTCCAGCAGACGGCCTTTAACCTCGGCTGATTTCGATTTCATGGCTGCGGAGAATTTACTGAACAGATCTGTGGATGACGGCGTCGATGCCTTGAGCGTCGCAGAGTTGGACTGCAAATGAAAAGGATTGGATTAAGCTTAGGTTGGAGTTGGAGAGTTGAGTTAGAAGACTTGAATTACCTGCTTGACATTGTGCTGTTGGCACACGAGACATTTGCTAACACTGTGATCCTCCAGGCAGTCGGCCATGTGGTCGCCAAAGTAGTCGTGTATGGAGGCATAGCCGCCGGTCAACAAGGACACGTAGTGTGTGTTCTTTTGCAGGAATGAAGCCACCACCATGTGCGTGTATTGATCCTCCTCCACACGGCCGCTGCCCATGAAGCACAAGTGCTCGCCGCCCGCATTCGAGTTGACCTCGATGGCCTGTTTCTGGGCGGTGAGCAGTCCCTGGACAGCGGTGGCAAAGGCCACCGGCTCCTGCAGCATCAGATTGCAGTCGAGATGAAATGCCGTGGACAAATGACCCGCATTGTACTGTTCGGCTGGACGGCAGTCCACGAGAAAGAATCGTACGGCATCCTGTACAGGAAACTCTGTGGCCGAATTCTCGACCAGCTCATAGACGGAAACGGGCAGGCACAATGCCTGGGATACCTTATTGGACTCCTCCTGGCTGCGCGGCGTATCATTCTGTTTGCCATAGAGCGCCTTCAGATAGTCCGTCTTGAAGGACGTTGGGGTTTTCAGTGCATAGTACTGGGCGAGCGAGCAGAAGTCTGGCACATCGTCAACCTCCAAGGCACACGGCATGTTGATAAGAAACTTAATGATCTCCTCCTTGGTGGCACTCTTCATGGCCATTATCTGTTCACGTCCATTGATGAGAATAATTAGAGCCAGAAAGAAGACCATAAATGGATCCGCGTTCTGGAAATACAAGTCCCACATGGCAATAATCACAGACAGGCTGCTGCAGGACGCGAAGAGCGACTGAAACCAGGTCAAGGAGTAGAGGTCCGGTGTGATCTTCTTGGTGTCCAGCACAGTGCACAGCTCCGGATCGTGATAGAGCAACAGCAAACGAAATACATGGAAGACATTGCCCTTGGGCTTACAGCCTTTGGGTATATACGTATCCCGTATGGACTCGAATAGATTGAAGGTGTCCGAGCGATTCAGTTTGAGAGCGAAGAGCGGCAACAGCAGCTCGATCCAGCCGTTCTCTGGCTCATATTGCAAATTCCGATTCTTGCAATAGAATGTCATTATCGATTCCAGATCGGAGACAACCGACACTTTGTCCTCCTCATCGTTGCCCATGCGTTCCACATACCGCTGACAATCCTCGCGCAGTTGACTTTGAAAGGGCAGATCGTAGATCTCATTAAAGAGCGACATCTGATCGCTCTTATGGCGCACATCGAGGCACACCTGCCAGACATCTGGACGCAAAGCCTCCGGCAAGGGCTTGCCCTGGCAAATGCTATAAATATCATTCACATTGCAGTCGTCCAGCAGAGCGGACTCCAGCTCAATTATCCTGCAAAAAAGAGAAACAGAGTTAAAGTAATGAAAACAATATTTAAAGCTTTCGATTTTGTACAGAAGAGAAGTTGATGCAATTGTCCTGAAAAGAGTAGAGAGCCTTATATAGTTATCGCTTTTACTCTTATACAGAAGAGAACTTTCAACTGATCAGTCAAGCTTTCGCTCTCTCGCTCTCTCTCGCAAAGGTGAAGTAATGCGTTTGTTTGCGCTTATAATTCAACGTGTCCAAATTGGCACAGCTGTTGCTGATAACATTTAAAAAAAAGCTGCCTATCTCTTTGGCTGCTGACTCAAATAAATTTGCTGCTGGCTTCTTTACAAACTGTCGCTCACTCTGTCGCACGCATTTACATAGGCATGCCAGCAAGGCCATCGCATAGTCCTCTTAACAATTAGCTCAATAAAAGCTATTTTATATTATATATGTTACTATTCACAACTGTTCAATGTTTATTTACCACATATTCTCCTCCATGGCCGTGGGCCCCACATATACAGTTGCACGGATGGAAAATGTATCTTCGATTGCGTTTGCTTTCTATCGGCTATGTCTATTGCACTATTTTAAGTTGGGGCAATAAGCTTTTACGCATTTTAAATACGTTTAAAATGTTTAATTTCGTTAAGATTCGCCAAAAATTGCTTTACTGTGTATGAGTTAATGTTTTCTTATTGGAAGTATTTTATGTGGTGGCCCACCGATGACTGCCGATAAGTGTCAGAGCAACAGATCAGAAGAGATGCCAACTTTTTTTTATGTGCCCTCTGTCACCTAGTCGCTGTGAATGCTTAAATTGGTAGTCCGCTGGCAAAATTCAAGCAAACATTTAATTTCAAACGATTTCATAATTAATGCAACAGTTGATTATTGTATCAACAATAAACCGTATAAAACGCACAAAACAGTTAGCTATTAATTAATTTAATTTCTAAGCATTGGGTAGCTGGTGCAACGTGTTTGAACTAAGGTGAGTTTTTGGGGTAAGTGCACCCGAGCTCACGCACACACACACAAACGCAGGCAAATACAATTTGCAAAAACAAAAACAAAAGCATTACCGCTTTTGTTTTGCCTTTGCAACTAATGGCATATATATTATATACAAGTGCATATAGCTGCACATTCTGATGCAGCCTTCACCTAAATAATGCATCTATTGATTTTGCATATGCATTTTCTGTTGCATTGCCAAGCGGTATTACTTGCAAGATTTATGTGCGCTTGACTGTGTATGTGTGTGTGTAAGCATGTGTGTATGTGTGTGATTTTTGACCTCTCGAGTCAACAGCCAGCAACAGCTGTCCTGTCGCTCCAGTTTGGCTTCATACAGCGCCCTCGCCTCCACTCTCCTCATTCCGCTTTTAGCGTTTGGTTGACAATTGCGTCTTCTTTGTCATTTGCATTGTGCCGCAGTTGCAGCCACGTGTGTCGCTTGGCATTTGCATAGCATCACGTACACACTACCTTTTTTATTTCAATAATACCCTATACTAATACAGTTACAAAACAAAGCATATTGGAAGAATGCAAATGTATGTTACACAGAGCAAGATATAATTGAATTCATAAAGAATATAGATTATTTAACATTTTCATAATACCCTATACACAAATATGCAAAGGTATTTAACACGTAGAACAAGACATACGGTAAAAAAAGCAACGTCGAAATATCGCAACTATTCATAGGGTATGACCTGCTTTATACTTCTGTTTTAATTGCGTCTTTTTGTCTTACAGATGAAACAAGGCTCTGGAACAAGTAACACCAACAACAATAACTCGTTCGCCAACAACAGCAATAACATTACCATCAATAACAACAACAACAGCAACATCTTTCCACAGCAACAATTGCAGCCACAACAGCAGCAGCTGCTACCAAAATCCACACATATTGTTAGCGAATGGGATGATGGCATTATATTTGATGTGGATGATCCAGACTTTTGCCCCGGCTCCTCAACTGTCGTTATTGACAGGCTGACAACAGCCACGAATAGCTGTGCGGCAGCGTTAAGGAATCTCAATTTTATAGGTAAATAGCGAATATTTCTGATTATCAACAACTGATTAACATTACGTAGTTAGTAACAGAGTGTCATAAATTGGAAAAATTATATTTATATGAAATGCATCTATATAATCTGTCATAGAAAATTGTCTCACAGACTTTTCTGACTAAGCCTTCTCTTAACATAACACTGTTAATGACAGCAGTTAACATATTAACATTATTGATATCAATAGATAAATGTTATAGTATGTTACATTTATTTTTATTTAAATAAACCCGCTAGGAAATTTTAGCATTGTGACATTTAGCATTGTTATCAATGCCATCTGCTCAAAACCTCAAAGAACGGGAAATTTTTGGCACACAAATTTTATATTGTCTGACCTTAGACAGCACAATTGATAAGAAATTGCCAGACGATACCCTAGTTCTTAATTTAAAACAAAACAAAAAGAAAAATTAGCAATTGTTACGAATTTTTAAATTGATTAATTTGATTTAAAATAGGGTGAGTGAACGGATCAAGGTTTCAACTGGTTCAGGGATGTTCTAAAGGCAAGATGCTCGAATTTTCGAACGGAACTATGATTTATTTTTAGCAGTCATGCTCAGAAAAACATAAATATGTTAGCTTGTCAAAGACTCTTAATAATTATTAAACGAAAAAATTCTAATAATGTTAGCTAACATAACTCTGTAAAATATGTTTAATTATTATGCATGTAAAAGCATCTCAATGTTACTGCTAACAGCGACTGCTATTCGAGGCATGTTAACGTGTACACAGTCACAAATATCTAACAGTTGCTTAACAGCAAGTAAATTAAACGTTATTACGATTGCATTATGAAGCTATTTGCATGTGACAAACCTAGTTTTACTTAAGTCATAAATGTTTACTGACTCACAAAAAATGCGACTGTTTCTCTATCGGGATTCCCTTGTAAATCTTGAATGCCTATTAATAGAGACTTAGATGTAGTTGATGTTTTGAAAACCTGACTTATATTTGCGCACGTTGCCGATTAGACTTATTTATAAACTCTCTGGTCTAGACAAGCGATTCGCGAATAAATTATTGGTATAAATATTTACGATCGATGTGCTGATAGAGCTAAAGCTGGCAATCATTTTTTTTTTGTTCATTATTTACCATTGTGATGAGCGTGGCAGCTAGAGTTATGTATACATATATAAATATGTCTGGCTTATCAGCTGCGTGTTTTTCCAGCTGGGTTATTAACAGGTGCGTGGGCGTGGTCGCTGCATAAGTAAGACTATACTATATATATATATATATATACTGATACTTGTACTTTATCCGTATCGCGCCCATGTACTCTTTGTGCGGCCCACTTGCAATATTTTACTCGCTTTTTGCTTCAACTTTATATGGGTGAGCGGAAACTGGCGCACACTTTTATTAACATCAATTGCTAGCGATAGTCAGCTTTATCGCTCAAGTGGGTCCACTCTCTAGTATATAATGCCAAATACTCGGGCTATCAATTTATTTTAGACCATTTCTATCTGCTTCGATTCGCTAGTCGAAAGTTCAGCCTCGAGTATTTCTCATTGCTTATGTCTGCAACAATAATCGATAGCTAATAAAATAATCGATGACTTTCTATATTTAGCTGAGTTTTGTATTTATAGGCACAATTGATTAAGTGGGAAAATGAAAGAATAGCTATATTAAAGCCCACCTAGATATCAATCAAATCATGACAGTTATATTATATCTTATATAATCGATCGATTTATCGTTTATATGTGTCAATCAATCATATTTGATGTACTTGATTCGAAAAAGTAGCTGTATAGCTTAATTTTTGACTGATTGTTAGCTTAGTTAGCTATATATAGAAGATATAGTCATCGATGCAGCGTTTACTATTGTTAATCAATCGTATTTGATGTAGCAGAAATGGAAAATTAACTATAGAAATCTATTTTTAGCTGATTTTTGCTTAGTTATATACTGAGAGATATAGTCAGAGGTATTGATTGATGGTTTGTTATTGTCAATCAATCAAATTTGATGTCGCTGAAGCGGTAAACTAGCGTTACAACTAAATTTTTGACTGTTCGTTATGTCAGTTGGCTATATACAGAAAGATATATAATATAGATCACCGATAAATCGTTTACTATTATCAATCAATCATATTTGATGTAGCAGAAGCGGAAAAGTAGCTATATACCTACATTTTTGACCTATTGTTAGTTATTCTACTATATATAGAAGATATAGTCCTAGGAAGTCGTTAGAAATCCATTAATTTGTTTATTATTCGGCACTTATTCATCAATCAAATACATGCCTGTCTTGGCTTTATAAAAATTTGTATGTAAAAGGAATTTCTAATGTATAAAATTATAGTTTTGCGATTATTAGGAAAACTTTATAACAATTTTCAATAAAATTGATTCATAAGTTTGCGCTGAAAGGAAATATCAGTCAGAGCTTTATCGGAACAGCTCGTCAAGCTGATTAAAATAAAAAGTAATTTTAAGGTAATATTTGTATATTTCATATATTCTTGAATGTGTTACACATTCGCAAATTCAGTTAAAAAAGAGAGGAAAAAAACCACCCACTCGACCAACCCATCCATCAACTATACGTGTTATATGCCTACTCGATCATGGTATAAAAAAATACGTAAAGAATTCGTGTGCTAATTATTGTGGTCTGGTTGGGGTTTATCTGCCATCTGATTAACCATATAAACAAAGCGTGCGGCTCGCTTATTCACACGTTTTCTGTTGTCGCTGGAAATTTATGAAATTCACGCGTTTATCATGTGACTTGTTATTCGGAACTCTTAATGCTCTGTTGCTCTTCTATTTGCCTAGGGGACTACGAATCGTGCAAACATTAATCACCTGCGCTGGGAATTATGCGTGTTCACTGAAAACTCACTTTTGTTTTTTTTTTTATTTCTTTTGCAAGCAAATTATGTTTGCGTGTGGCGCTACAAAGTCCAGTTTGAGCTTTATTATAGCGGACCTCGCACACGTGTGGATCGTTTAGGAAATTTACAAACTCGTCAATTAGGCTAACACCCACGAAGCACTTGCGTGTCGGTAGCTCAGCTTTAAGAACGAAAGAAGTTAAGAATAAAGCAAAAATATGAAATTTAATATTTAATATTTGTATATATTAATCTGTGGCTGGATAGCTGAGCTTCACAGCTGTATAGAGTATTTATCGTCATTATTCGTGTATATTTTAGTATGTTTATAGTCTCTTCTATATGTCTGTAGTTTAGACTATTAGCAATATCTGTATTTAGAAATTTGCTAATGTGCCATAAATTAAAGTTTAAATTTCTAAAAATAGCTGAGAAAACTTAATTATTCATAAAATTTATGATAGTAGTAAATATTTTACCAAAATTGCTAAGTTCAAGAATATACAAAAATACTTATTAAATATATAATTATTATAAATTAACAAAAATTCAATTAGGTAAAAACAAAAATGTAAAAAACAATATATAAGTTAATACTTTACTTCAAATTATTGCCTATAGGGCATCTAGAAGTCGAACACTGTCGACACTTTTGCTTTGCTTATTCTAAGCTTTGACTGTTTGCTGAAGAAAATTGGAAAAGTCAATTATGGCCGTTTCTAAAAATAATTTAGCAGCAATAAAAAACAGCTTTAGGAATTCTATTAAACATTATTAAAGTAAAATCTGAGTCAAAAAATAAATAATCGCTTGGCATGTTGTTGAAACATTTACCAGCTAATTATAAATATTTACATTTATATTGAATTTGGGTTTTTATCAGCTAGAGGTTATTTTGTATAGCTTAAGAAACAGCAGTTTTTTACGATTTATTTGCTTTGGCATCGCGTTTCGAATGAATGGAAAAGCAACATGAGAAGCTTTATATATCTTTATAATATGGTCATATCTTGTAAATATTATATATCACTGCGACTGTTTTAAAGTCTGGTCTGGCTTTGTTTTATGCACGCATAGATATAATATATTTTTTTTTATCACCAGTTCCTTATAACCTGTCGCTATCTAGCATTTCCTAGTATTTCATTAGACAAAAGTTTTCTATTAGTTGGAATACTTTATATTTTATAAATAACTATTCGAGTGCTTTTCTGATATAATATTTGTATATATATTTTTCCTACTGGTGTTTCCCAATGTAACTGACGTTATCTTTATAATTAGACACCTTATCGTGCACGATGATCATGATTTGCATCTTATCTTCGCACTCCCATTAATGAATCACTGCGCCAGCTAGCCCAGACGAAAACCCATTTACTTATACGATTCGCCCTTTCAGTCACGCTTATATCATCGTGCTGTCTGTCGCATATTTACTCAAAGATCCACCAGACATTGACCTGCACCCCACCCTCCCAGTTTATTGCAGTCTCGATTATCATTCGCTAAAAATATTGCTCAGAATGCACTTGGAACTTAAGGTTTTGCTCAGGGGCCGTCATGCGAGTTTGCTTGCATAAACGTCGCGCTTTTATGCAATTGCTTATTAAAACGACAAACGTAATGAGAATTTTTTTTATTTTTTTCGAAAATATAAAACCGTTTTCAATTTCGCACTGCAGCCCGACAGAGCTCTTTTACTTCTATATAGACAGGCATGCCTCCCCCTATTGCTGCCCACCTTCGAACTGTTGCCTGTTGCTTGATTTTGCATATGAGAAATCGTTCAGCTGTTTTTATGTTCCCATGCTCATTATAAACAAAACCAAATGGTACGCCACGCGCAGACTATTTATACCCTATAATATGCAACAAATGGGGCATATGCAGTTTCTGATCTCATTTGTTATAGAGTACATATATTATATTATTATTTAGTATAGCTTAGAAAGTAATTCTAGAAAATTTTCTTTGCCCTTTTCAGTAATATTTTAAATAGAAATAAATTTAAAAAAAAATATATATATATTTAATAATATATTTATTATATTATTACATCAAAATTCTGGCTCGAGCCACTTTCTAGATAATTCTGCAATTCTTCTTTTAATGTTTATTATTTATTTTGCATTTTCTTTAATAAATACTTCAAGCAAATATTTAACAGTGAAAATTAAATGCTAAATACATATATTATATTATTATTTAGCATTTAGCATTTAGCAAAATTTCCAATGCTCTTTTCATTATTTCATTAAATTCTTAAATAGAAATAAATTTAAAAAAATATATATATATATTTAATAATATATTTATTATATTATTACATCAAAATTCTGGCTCGAGCCACTTTCTAGATAATTCTGCAATTCTTCTTTTAATGTTTATTATTTATTTTGCATTTTCTTTAATATAGTTCAAGCAAACATTTAAAAGTGAAAATTAAATGCTAAATACAAACAATTTCTCACTCTGCGATTTATTTGAGCTAACAATTATCGAATATCTCTGACAAAATAATAAATATCATTTGCATTAGATGTATATACATAAATTGTAAATTGTTATGCATTGCAAATCATTTAAATAACAAATTATTTAAATATTTAACAAGTTAATTTAACACTTAAATGTTACATAGCTGAGAATAATTTTTTCCAGATTTTCCATGACACATTAAATTTTCTTCTATTTGTTTAAGTAATTAAAGCTAGGCAGTCAAAGTTTATGTTTGAATTAGTTGCGAATTAGAAGCGTAAATAATAGGTAAATTGATTTTCTTTAACGTTTTAAATCATAATAAATTATCAAGTTCAATTCTTAAGTACTTTCGCTTGTCAACTGTAGAAAGTATATATCATATAGTATTATTTATCATACATCATTAAGTATTTGATATATTATAAGTATGGGGGATTTGGTTCTGTGAATATCTATAGACCTATATACATATAAAGCTGCTTGTGGGTATACTCAAACGTTTCTTAAAGATCTTAAAAAAGTAAACTAACTTTTGCTTGACAGCTGTATAAGGTATATATAGAATAAGTTTCTCTTAAATATCTATCTAAAGATCTAGCTAAAAAGATATAATAGAAGTAAAACCTTTTTTAAGCTTTGTACAGCTAGAAAGTATAAAGTAAGACATTTTTCAAAAATAACTAACTTAAGTTCAAGGTAAAAACTCTTTCTCTAAACCTTATACAGCTAGAAAGTACATAAAGAAATAAGTTTCTAATAAAAAGTTATCTAAAGATCTAGGTAAAAACATCTAACAGAAATATAACTCTTTCTCAACCATAAATCAGCTATAAAGTATATAAACAAATAAGTTTCTCATAAATATCTAACTGAAGTTCAAGCTAAAAACGTCTAATAGAAGTAAAACTCTTTTTAAGCTATAAAGTATTTAAAGAAAGAAATTTTTCATAAATATCTAACTAAGGTAAAAACATATAATAGAAGTAGAACTCTTTCTCTAAACCTTATACAGCTATAAATCATTTAAAGAAATAAGATTATCTATTATATACATATATCTAACCAAAAGATCTAGGTAAAAACATCCAATAGATATAAAAAACCTTTCCCTAAGCCATACTTCACTTTAATCCAATAGGTATCTAGCTAGTCGTTCAGCATTTCCCAGCTTTTTTTTTTGTCAATTGTATAAGTATTTTTTCGCTTATTTTTTGGTTTATTTGAAATGTTGTCGACATCAACAACATCAGCACATGCGACACGGCAGGGAGGGGGCGGCGTCGATCAGCCAAGCGCCTCACTCATTGCCTCAGCCTCAGTCTGGCTCTCAATGTTGTTGTTGCTTTTGTTTTTAGCAGCTGATAAGCCGTCATGTCCACGCGTCGCCTCAAATTGCGCTGCGGTCAGGTCCGCAACAAAAAAAAAATAAAAATTAATAAAGTAAATACAAATAACCTGAGAAAATGCAATTCGATGATTGAGTTTGACCTTTTTGTCGCCTGTGTGAGTTTCACGCTATAATGTGGCATGAGACGTTATGATCCGTAGTGCCACTTGGCGCCAGTTATATACATAAGTAATAGATGTGTGTATGTGTGTGTGCGGCCTCTAACCGATTCGTTTGGGTGACAGCCGGTTATAACCTCAACGGCGAGTCAAGTAACCAGAGAGCCGTTACTTGAGCCACTGAAACAAAACGTCGGCGGTTGGTGGTGCTGCCTTCTAATGCCACCACTACAAGTGTCAATGGAACGTGTGCCAATGTGGCTCCCCGCGCTCTCCACCCCTTGGCATTCACAGTAGCTCAGGGCTGGAGCACATTTCAAGGGGGCCGGGTCATTCGACAACGAATTCTTTGCTGCATAGGTATATGAATAGGGTACAGTAGAGAGCCGTAATAACAAACAGCTGAGTATTGTAGTATCAATAAATTCTTGTATACCTAAAGCTTTTCGATTGAATTTAAGGTACAATAATAACATTCTCAATTCAGACTTGCAGCTCGCCTGTTCCTTTTAGTCAGCTTTCACTGTATATACTATTGCTATGCTTATATATGTATTGATTTCCATTTAAATTGCGCTTCATTCATTCATTGCAGCGTTTCATTGTTTTATCAATTTACAATTTTAACACACAGCAAAGACTCTCACACACACATACACAGAGATACACACACACACAAGTGGACTGGCATCAGTTGGGTCGTGCGACGAATAACGACAAACGACTACGACATTATATTTAGTAGCAATCGGTTTAAACTGGAAACTTAACTCATCTTCGCTTATTGTGCTGGGTGTGTATGTAGAGGGTGTGCGTGTGTGTGTTTGTGTGTGTGCATTGTACAAACGATTCGTGCGACGCAAATCTAACACAAATGCCAGAGAGAGAGATGCTCATGATCATGTTTGGATGACGACGTCAGCCAGTTAAATAGCATAAAAGAACGTCAACTAAATAGTCGGTCAGATCACTTGAGCAGTCACAGATTTACTATACACACACACATATATATATATATATATATATATATATATATATATATCACGCATATATATAAATGTAGCTAAGGCCAGCTCTAGCTAGCCTAAAGCCCTCCTTAGTTAAACCAATCCGGTCTTAACAAAACTTGTCACGTGTAATTAGCAGAGATTGTCGTCAATTTGCAATAAATAATTAAGTGTGAAGCCAGACTAAACTGTTAATTGCACTGTTTGCCCAATTTCGACGTCAAGATACTAAACTGCATCATTAGTTTAGAAGATCTATCATGAGATTATAGCGTGATATGCAAAGAACACTGAAGAACAAATGTTTAAAAGTAATTTGATTTTTGAAAGCTTCGTTTCCAGCATAATAGTAAAATTGAATATTCAGCTTACAGTTCCAATTAATTCCCTGAATTGAGACTTTGTTTGGAAGCGAGTTTTCCGTATATCATATTGATTTATATAGGTAGTTTGCTTAAGATCATTTATATACAAATTTTTATACTGAAAAGTTTAATTTAAGTTTCGGTTTGCGGTTCGAATCAATTTCCTGTCTTGCGGCTTGGTTCATATATTTGTCTCATATCATGTGAATTTATAAAGGTTGTTCACATAAAAATCTAACTTTAGATCAATTATATCGACATTTTGTAAAATTTTTTCCATTTTTTTGTATCTTTAAGAGTTAACCCTAAAACCTTAAATCTTAAATTCGGTTTAAGTTGTTGCTTAATACTGCAACCAAAAGCAACGTTTCAATATAATCAATATTATATTGATATGGAATGTTATTCCCTTAAAAGTTCCGTTGTCGATCGATCATATAAACATTTAATTGAATTCCTTGCACTTCTATTATGGGGTGTACCCAAAAGGGAACCCTAGTCTAGTTTCGTCTAGGTTTTATTTTACTATTCGATTGCGCACTTAGCGATGCAAATGCGGTTCAGATAATAGGAAATAATATAAATATATATATACTTGGACTTTACAGTGTTCAATGTTCGCGTGTGGGGCAATTCCTATATGTAATACTACACTCAAAGTACAAATATTAAGAGTGCTACAATCCGTTCAACATATAGTACGGCATGCCTATATATATCCGTATAGGAATACTGTGACGTCAGCCATGCCCCAGGAGTATATTTATAAAAGTTTCCAAGAATTCTATATGCATAAGCATACTTATATATGTGGGCTTAACAATGAATACAGCATCTATATATATACGTGATATGTGCGTATATAAAGAAATTTAGCTCCCACTGCATAATGGATCTATTGTCCCATAAATAATGCCAAGAATTGAGTTTATCATAAGTTAAATAAATATCACATGACTACGTCTAGCATGATCTTGATTGCATCTATGAAGCATTTTCTAGAAACATGATGAAAAACAATTCTATAATTTCAAATATAATTGATTAGGATTACAGAAAATAATCAATAACTAAAAAAACTAAATAGAGCGAAGAAATTTATATTTTCTAATCAACTTTTATAGTTGTTTTTCTTGATATGACTTAGATAAAAGTATAATTGATTTCGGCAATGTACAAAGTGTGCCTATAACTTTCCTGAATACTAAATAACTTACTCACTGAAATTTCTATTGTTTAACGCTAAATTCCAGCTGACATGCCCCCACATTATCGCCAATCCATAAACGATCGATTACGATAAGACCTTGGCCTATGTAATTTATCAATATCTAATAACATTGCAAGCTTTATGGCAAATGGTATCGAAATATGGTCACAACTGTTAATATAATGACGTGTATTTGCTTAACAGATGTTTTATTTTTTGTTTAATCAGAGCATCAAATTGTTGCTTAAAAAACCTTTGTTTTTTAATCTGTTACAGTTTATATATATATGTATATATCAACTCTTTGTGGCTTTACAAAGCTGTTTTTAAAGCTCGAGTTTACGTAGCTGCCATGGAATGCCCTAACTTGTTTAACTTTTGAAAAAAAGTGTTTGTTAGAATATTTACACTTTAACAGCCGCACAACTGTTAGTTTAGCTAACAGAATGTTAACAACATGAAAATTACGTAAAAGTTTCTTCCCGTCTAGCTGTTGTAGGACTTGCGTTAACAGCTGTTATAAATTTAACTGTATGTATGTATGTTAAGACTATGTTAAAAACATTTTTTTTGCATATTTGAAAACAAGCTCTTCTAGTTCTTCTAGTTTATACTGAATTATTTTGTAAAAGTTTCGTCAGAGATTTCAATAAATGCTAACTACAAAAGTAGCTGCTGTACGTATTGCTTTAACAACTGTTAACTATTTAAGTGCATGTTAACGCTATGTTAGCTCTGGTAAAAAATGTTTTTTCTTGCATATTTAACAACTAGTTCTTTTAGTTTATACTGAATTCTTAGTCTAGGCGCTATTTCCAGTCTTATACAATTGCTCATTCTATATATCGCAATCAGAATAGAATAAGATTTATGTACAATTTTCTGCTTCACAAATATCAATAACTATCAACTACTAAAATAATTGCTGTTAGGCTTGCTGTCAACTCTTTAACTGTATGTTAACAGTTACAGCTAGCTATATAAGAAAACGTTTTTTCTTGTATTTATTTTAAACTAGTTCTTCTAGTTTACACAGAATTCTTAGAATGTTAATTTTCTGCTTCAGAAATTCCAGTAATTGTTAACTACTAAAATAGCTGCTGTTAGGGTTGCTGTTAACTCTTTAACTGTATGTTAAAAGTAACAGCTAGCTTTATTAGCAAACGTTTTTTCTTGTATATATTTTAAAACTAGTTCTTCTAGTTTAGACTAAATTCTTAGTCTAGGCGTTATTTCCAGTCTTATACAATTGCTCATTATATGCAGATCATTCTAACCATGAACGCATGCAAATTTCAGCAGAACAACTAATGCGAAATACACAAATGCAAATATCCTAAGTACATCGACACTCGTATAGAAAGAGGCTGATCAAAGTTCAGGGTTGCGGAATTTTCACTTCTAATGCGCCCTGTCGATCGGGTCGGTCGGTCGGTCATATATAATTCGCACACTTCTAATTGCCATTGTCAACAGCTGCTGGCGCATTAGCTTTCCCATCCATCTGTCTATCAGCTCGTGAGTTAATGGCTAATTTTTTATTTCCCCCTTATTATTTTTTTCTCGTATTCCACTTCTCTCAATGGGAGATCGTCTAGTTTTATGCATATATTAGTCGTAATATGCTTGATACTAACTACGTTAAGTTATATTTTTTCCTCCATTAATTAAGCAAACAATTGCTGGAACTTTTGTTTACTCAAACCTAACAACGAGGGAAGCCCGCAAAATATTTTAATACACAAACACACACACACACATCTATAATTTTTATAGAGAATATATAATAAAACTCGTTTATATTTGCGTTGAACTCATTAGCATTTGATTGGGGGCCGCTAATATGGAATTTCTCAGTTCAATATTAATAAGTAATATATACTGTTGCTAGAATTCCTCGTAAGTCGTGAATCACCCATTGATCACTGATCAAAACACAAAAACAACAACAATGCATCTGTAGCTTGTTCTTCTTGAATTGATTTTGTTTTTTTGGTATTTATTTTTGGGGGTGTACTGTTATTGTCTTTGCTTTTCCTGTTTTTTGCGCATTGACGTCAACTGTTTTGCTTTGCTTTTGTGTTAAGCGGGCCACATTTGATCCCAGCTCTTAACCATACCACACCACATCAATCCACTGCATATGTATTTATTTATTTACACAAATCGCTCAACAATTGACAGCCACTTGTAGGAGCAGCTTTGTTTGCATAGCTGCGTCTTGAAAAGAAACGAGTTGTTTCAACTGGCGACTGCAGAGTTAAAGAGGAAGCGCATGTCTTCAAGCAGCACTTGTTCGTATGCGAGTCATATCGTAGTATCTGTTACCGTTTACCATATGCGCATGGCTATGACTTTGACGAGGTCTGTTTGAAGAATAGGGTTTTGCATCGTTGAAAGTGGAATATGGGTGAAATACTCTTGTGAAAAACTGCAACTGCTTTGAAGAGCTCTGTTTGAAAAGTAGAATATGGGGGAAATACTTTGGGGAAAACTGCAAGCTCTGAAACTTAAAGATAAAGTTGTTTGATGACAATAATAATATCTACGATATATATATCTAATATATATAGAATATATCATATCTATATTGGTTATATATCAAATATATCTAGTTAGATCATTACCTTTTTATAATATTCATGCTCACCAGCGGCTAATGATAGTTAAAAGTCTGCTTGTATATACAGCTATAAATTTAATGATAAAACTAATTAGAGACAATTCTGACTATTATTTTTGATTATTATAAAGACAGTTTCTTAATTAAACAAAAAATTAGAAAAAATCCTAATGAGCAAATGAACTTTTATCTTAATCATTTATCGCTTAGGTGACTTTTTCCCAAAGACTATAATATTCTTAAAGAATATTCATATATACGATCACAAATGCAATCTTCAGGTTACTATTCCTAATCCTAGGCTAGAGAGAAAAGATTTCTTGAGATTTCTAGTGCTTCAGCTAGTGCTATTTGTTATTTTATCTTCATAATTCAATTTCAATTCATTTATTCATGTTATCTTAACGAATTCTATTCTTTATCTGTGAGCTATAATATTGTATAATATTAGTAAAGAGTATATACTATACAACTATTTAGTGCTTAGAAAGTAAACTAAAAATACAGTAAAATTGAGAGTTGATGGATTTGTACAGGGCGAATATTTCAGAAAAAACCCTTTAAATACCTGTATTATATATCCTCTATTCTATATTATATTATTCTAAAGCTTCTATTTCTATAAACATTTTTGAACAAATAAAAAATGTAGAAAATCCACTATTCGAAACCTATCATATAGAAAAAATGAGATTCGTGTTACTTTAGCTAGTGTCATTTGTTCTGTTGCCTTCATAATATATCCTCTATTATATAATATTTTGTTTCTATAAAAATTTTTCAAGACTTCAATATATGCACTTGCTTTGCTGCCAGGGTTTCAGCCTTTGCGTGCAGCTACTCCTTGAACTACCTGGGCATGGCTACATCTACATATATTTAAATATATGTATATGTATATACATCTGCATTGCATGTATATATGTATGTGTATATAGATTTGTATCTCAAGCAGGTAACTCAAATATGTACGAACAAATAACGGACGTAGCTCGACACTTAATAACTTTTTAAAAGGTTTGAAATAAGTTGTTTAAATATTATTTGGTTCGGCTTGTTATATACCACTATTTATATATATATATATATATGTACATATATCTGTGCATATATTTTTGTTGAGGATTGTTTTGTCCGTGGGTTATTGGTTCATATTAATATCGTTCACGTTTGTTGACTGACGCAATCTTTTGAGCTCTGGGGAGAGGTGTTTTTCAAGTAATTGCCGCGCGACCTTCTCCGATGACAATGGTCTTCTATCCCCTCGTAACCCCGCTGAAACAAAATAAAATAAATAAATATAAATAATAGCAACAAATGAATAAATCTGCCCCCAACAATGTGAAACTGCGCCGCATGCAAAAGTTGAATGTCAGTCAAAGAAGAAACAGAGAAAAGAGTGTGCCTTAGGAATATGGAAAATAGAGACGATGAGGTTAATGATCATCAGCATGCACATTATGAGCACATTTTCTAGCCTTTCTAAATAAACATCAATTGTTTATAATATACTTGCAAATGTGTATGTGTGTGTGTGTGTGTGAGTGTAATGTTCTGTTTATAGTTTTATAGTTGGGACGTTGACGTCGCTGCTGAGTTGCATTATTTTTGGCGAGGGTCACTTTTGAGTTGATCTTCTAGCTGTTGCTCCGTTTTTTTCGTAGACCCCAGCGAAATTTGAGCTACGACGCGACGCGCGACTCGTGTAGACTGCAAAAAAAAGGTTTACAAAAAAAAAAGAAAAAGTAATTCCTATTAACTTGCGAATATTTTGTTGCTGGTTTTTAGCACTTGTGCTGGCAATTTCCATTCGCTCTGCTCTACATACATATGTATATATACATACATACATATATAGCTTACATTTCGACTTTGATATTCTGCAGTTTACAGTTGTTTTAGATTTCATGGTAGATTTAGGGCCACGCGTCGATAAGATTATGCGGGGGAGTTGGTTCTATTTTTTTTTTGTTTTAGATAAGCATTTAGCATGGGATAATCAGTTCCCGTGAAATCATAAAGCGCAGGTCGCGCTTATTTGTGATGTACCTGTTCTGTATTGGTTCTGTCGGCCCTGCCCCTGGACTGTTGTGTACCTGTCAAAGTGGCAAATATTATTTGTTATTCAAATGAAACGCTGTCATTGCTGACGCTAGTTGCTGTGCACGGTATTTTTTCTTGTCCAAATTACCTACGTCAACAACCCCTCGAGTTTACATTTAGTCAATGTACTAGACTTGTTCCACGCCGCGTATACGTATTGCCCAGCATTGTGTGTGTGTGTGTGTGTGTGTGTGGGTTTTTAATATTTGTTGGTATTTTTTGTCTTGTGGTTTGACCGTTAAACGTACGATCGCACGCGCTCTCTCTCACACACTCTCCAGCTTGTTATCGTGCTCTCATTTGCTGCTCTCTTGCAGAAACCACAGTTGTTTTGTTTTGCTGCTTATCATCATCTTCGCCTGTTGCCAACTACATAAATACACACTTATAGCGCCAATTTGGCCAGCATCGTCTGCTGACTTGGTTTTTATTTATTTAGTTTTTTCTTGTTTCTTTTAAGCATTAACTTTGATTTACCCTATGCCACGCTGTTCTGCGTTTCGCAGTTTTTGTTTCTCTCCCACTCGCTCTCTCTCTGATGGTGCGCATTTTCAAATTTGACAGGCTGACAAGTTCGTTAGCTTTGCTTTGTCATGGCACACACACACACGCAGAGATTCAAATATACGTGTGAGCACGCTCTCGCTCTCTCGCATTCACACTCGCGCACTCAGCAACAGCACGCGTGCAATATCACTGCGCTCACTCATCGTTGCTCACTCTCTCGCTCGCACACATCCGCTCAGTTTGCTATAAAAGGCAGTCACACTCAGCGACTTCATTTCAGTTATTTTTGTGTTGTCGTGCACGCCACTTGGTCTTTAGGCTTTTGTTAAACTACAGCAAGTTTAAATCAAAAAGAAATAAACATATTCCAACTTACAAAGCCCAACTATAAAAGTGTGCTGCAGCTTCTGTCACAATATATACTATTAACATTCATTAAAAAAAGGCCTAATTTGTGCGAATTTCGTGTGTTTAACTGTTGCGAATCGCGCGTGTGAAAAGTTAAACAAAAGCAGATAAAAACAAAACTTTAATTGCAATTTTTTGAAAAGCAATTTCATTGTTGTCGCTTACGCAAGGCCAACAAAATAACAATACAACTGACAATCACAGTTCAAACCTCAATTTGGATTATTAATAGCGCTAAATAAATATTTTGCGCCGTTAGCAATCAGATATTCTGTAAAAAGCAGCTTAAAAAATAACAACAACTACAACAGCAACAAATTGTAAGTATTTCCGTGCCCAAAATAAACTCAACAGCTCTCACACACACACCAAAAACTTGCATTCTGTGTTGCGTGTACATGTGTGTGTGTGTGTGCCCTTCTATAAATAAATCACATCAAATTTAATTAAATGCAACTAGTTGTGAGTTGTTGCAGGCAGCCGCATTGCATGCCAAGTCTATATATAAACATACATATACATACATACATATATACAGACATGTATATGCATTTGCGAGCGTGTGCAAAAAAAATGATGGAGTTAACATTTTACAGTTGTTCGCAAAACTTCATTGCATATGCACATAAATAAGTGCACTCACTTAACATAACATTAACATTAACATTAGCATAACATTTACATTTACATTTGCCAACTTGTTGCAGTCTTTCTTACGTACCGTTAATTTGATTACATTTTGCTTGGCTCTCAGGCTCATATGATCAGCTAAATATAGCAACAGCAAAAAGAAAAAAGAAAAACAAAAATAAAATGAGAATATTTATTTATTATTATCAGGCAGTCAGAGCCAAGTCATGTGTTGTCGCCGTGTGTCAAAAATAAAAATTTCGCAATGCTGCCAAAATCAGCAAGATTTGCACCGACCCCCGCTCGCAAAGCCCCCTCAAATGGCAGACACGATGCTCGTGCCGACATTAAATGCGCTATAAATACAACACTGCATTATACAAAAACACACATATACATTCATATGTATATATGTACGTATCAGTTTATATGGCCTGTCATAGCAATTTAGCTGGAAATGTAAAATTTCAGCTGGCACAAATTAAAACTTTAATTGTCTCAGCCAAAGTTAAATTAATGATTACAGGGTATATATAAAACTAATTTGATATGACGCATCAGCAATATACACAACCCAAGTTGTATTTTGTTCTGTGTGGCCTTTCCGTTCAACCGGATTTTATCGTCTTTTTATAGTAGCATTATATATTGCAGAATGTCGTTAAGCACATACCTTATATATTGACCATCAAGCTGGAAAATTGTTAAGAGCAAGTGGATGTGGGTACAGTTGTGCCTGGCTTTTGTCAATGCAATATATGTATGTGTCTTTTTGACATTTAAGTGTTTTATAATACCCACACACACACACGCACACTCTCACAATCATTAAAAACTTCACAGCTGCACAACTAGCTCGTTTACCTTCGTGCGTTTGTTTACCTGTATTTTAGTTTTATTTTTTTTATATTTTTATTTTTGTCGTACTCGTTTTGCCCCTGACATATGGCATAAATGGGGGGAATTCCCCCTGGGGTCTTAACTATTATTTAATTGTGCTTATTTTTGTTAATGTTTTTCCTCATTTCTGGTTTCTCATTGCAGTGCCAGCAACAGCAGCAGCAACTATGTCGAGTGCCAGCGTACATGCTCCCCAAATTGCCGACATTTGCAGTCCGCTATCGTAAGTAAAAGTGATTAAGATCAATATACAGATACATGCATACATGCATACATACATACATATGTATGTATATCTATCTATGGCCAGATTGCTCATACGCCTTGTGATTCACAGCTGAATTTAGCTGGAAGCGCCATTTCCGTTTTTATTGAATGACAACCAAATGCCTTCCCCCCTCCCTCTTAGCGTCGCTGCTTCGATGTGCGAAATTTGTTAGCTTTATAAACAAAGCCAGGGCCAGTCAGACAGAATT
Source organism: Drosophila gaucha (assembly GCA_035045545.1). NCBI lineage: Eukaryota > Metazoa > Arthropoda > Insecta > Diptera > Drosophilidae > Drosophila > Drosophila gaucha. The sequence continues at coordinate 1,235,197 of JAWNOY010000006.1, read as the reverse complement.
GTGACTGCCAGCAGTGACTGTTAGCAGTGACTGTTAGCAGTGACTGTTAACAGTGACTGTTAATGGCTTAATGTCGCTTGGCCCATTCATAATTTTGCAATCTAATCGCAACAACATTAACAAAATGCCGCATAGCTGCATTAGTTTATATTATCATAAGCTCTCTCTCTCTCTTACTCTCTCTCTCGCTGTCTCTGTCTCTCTGTTTATCTGGTGCTCTCTTGCGCTAACAATAAATGCTGGCGACAATGCGGCGCTCACATGATCGAGCGAAAGCTGATGTCTGTCATTGTTATTGTTGTTGCCGCTGTCGTCTGGCGCTGGTACAGTCCCGAAACGTTGGCGTCGCAGTCGTCGTCAGCGTCTCGCCGTCACGCTGCTCATTATCATAATCACGCCAGAGACAGCGACAATGTCCGCCCACCGGGCAAGGTCATGGCCTGGTACGCCTGCTTGCCTTTCGCTACTGCAGGTGCGCTGCGAGGTTGAAATGAGGCCCAAATAACTAGAAATAAGGAAATAGATAGATACAGAATAAATGCCAACAGTAACTAATCTCAATCTCTCTCTCTTGCAGTCATCACAACTTGGGTCTGTCTGCTTCGCTGCCCGATTTGGTTGGCAGCCCATTGGAAATCAACATGGACAACGTGCTGACCATTGAGGAGCTGCGCCAGCATTTGGGCTCCTGCTTTACATGCGGCGTCTCCTGGACCGATGATCATGTCTCGCTCGATTGCAGCGAATGCGGTGGCTACAGCCTGGAGCGTCCCTGCCCTCTGTGCGATGGCCAGTGTGCTGTGCAATGGAAACGTGACTTTGCCATGGTGAGTTACATGCAACACAGTCGCACTCTTGCAGCAATTGCTAAATTCTCTTCTTTTCTGCTTACAGTCGCATGCATGCAGCAAAGCGCGTTGGGTTGGTGTCTGCCTGAGTTTTCCGGAAGCAATGGCCGCTGCAGTCCAACAGCTGCCAGTGCCAAGCAATGTGGCTGCAACAACGGCCACATCGTGTGCTGCCGCCGCAGCGAATCAGCTGCGTCTCGCCCAGGAGCTCTGCTCGCGCCTGGAACAACTGTCGACTGCTTCGTCAACAGCGCCCAACAAAATGACGCGTCTATGAAGCGTTCGCAGTGGGCGTAATACAGTACAGTGTTCCTTTTCGAAAAGTGTTGGCGCCAACTAAAAGCACAAGCACCAGCCTCATCAAGCCATTAGCCACATGCCACATGCGACATGCCACACCACACCACAACACAACACACACCATGAGCCAACAAAACAAACAAAAAGTCCACAAAACATTTATTATTTTATTGCTGCATTGGAGAGAGTCGACGAGGAGGAGTTGCGTGGAGAATCTCTCTCTCCCTCTCTCACTTCATATTTAAATTAAGTGCTTAAACTAACTAAGCTTCTTTTATTAGTTCTTAGAGTGTTTTCTTTTCTTTTTAATTCTTCTACTGAAAACATTTTTATTGTTGTGCACGCGTTGAGTTTCAGCGAGAATTAATGTAGCTTGTGTTGAATTAGCATTAAGCAGTTAATTAATTATTTGTTTACACTATACACACACACACACACTCACATACATAAACACACACTTTGAAGAAGAAGAGACTACATTTAGCTTGAACTTAAGTCCAGTTTAAGCGCCTCGCTGCGCAGTGATAAAGGTGATATTAGCCAGAAAAAAAGTAAAACGCAAAAATATTCGTAAACAAATAGTGAATTTAATAATTGTAGAAAATGGAAAGTCCAACGATCTAAAATAATTGTTAACATTTTTAGTTATTGTTGTTGCATTAACAAACAAAAAACAAAAATTTGCCAAAATTGCGCACAAATCAAACAAGAATTTGAAAATTTATAAACAAATCGTTGGAAATATTGCACAAAAAAAAAACAAACAAGAATCTTCCATTGAACAACTAATGCTCAACACACACACACACACAGAAAAACAGCGTAAAAGCAATGCACAAAAAAAAACACTATTCTAAAAAGAGAAGAGAAGAAGAAAAAGAAAGAAAAACAATTGGGAAAGTAAGCATTACTCAAAAGAAAGTTGAAGATTTTCTGTGAAAATCCATATGACATATAATATATATATACCTAGAAGTTTATACCTTATATATACAACCTATACTTATACACATATATAGATATATATCTACTATAGCTACATAAAGTATATACACATATATATATATATATATATATATTTTTAATGTAGAGATATGTTTTGTAAAAGACAAAAGCATATTTTTAAAATTAAAATATATTCAAAAAATGCAAAAAATCAAATGAAATTGTTATAATATATACAATACTGGGGGCGCGTTCTATATAAGCTATATGCAGCGTGGGACGTTACCAAGTGCAGCGGAAGGCAGGGATTAACACATGCCTGGCCTTATCAACACAGCTGATAACGTTACTATGGGACTTACAGTCTTTGAAGGTGAAACGAAAATATTTCATCATCGTGACTTTTCTGAACTGGCTTTAGACATTTAAATATGCATATATATATACAAATTTATATATATATATATTTTTTTTTTAGTATTTTGTTTATGGCTTATAAATCTTGAAGCTGCCCTTAATATAGCTTTGCCGTTATAACGGTATTTAACATACACATACATATATTTTCTGAACTGCCTTGTGCCACATTCACTTCCTTGTCGCTGCCTACAGGTTTGCCAACTGTAAATAACACACACACCCATACAGTGAGCGCTGCGAGTTTACAGCAGACTGCAGCCTTTTTACATTATATATATATATACACACATAAATCTGAAATGCTGTGTGGGCACCTAATTTAGCGGAAAATGCCAAAGTGTGCAAAAAAAAAAGAAATATCAAATTTATGGGAATAATTATATTTTGTTTAATGCAAAATAATTAGGGGCAATTGATGAACAGAGAACGTGAATGAAAATATAAAAAATACAAAAAACAACTGTTTATATATAACAGAAAATGAGCTTAACTAAATATTTATATAATTATAATATAATTATCGTAAAAAAAATTCCTTTACCTTGGACAACGTAACTCACTAAGCAATAATTACTTTAAATAGTAGAATAAATTCCTAAACTATTTCTAACCTAAGTCATTAAGCAAAAAGTTGCTTTGCCTATTTATAAACAAATATCTGACATTTGCTAACAATAGTAAAGCTAAAAATGCGATTATAGAGTTTTTTATGATTCATTTAAAGTGGTTTGAAAATATTTTTCCAATTTGTTGAAAGAGTAAAAAGTAATAAAGTTTTTTTTATGTAAGTAGAGGAATCAGCTTTTAGAGTATAAACTCAAAAATTTCTAATATTAGTCATATAATTTCATTCGTAATTTTGTATACAATATTTATAGTGTTAAAAAAAAATCCCTTTTTGACAGAAAAAAACCCAAAACAAAAAAATATTGAAAACAGAAAATTTGTTATATATAAAAAAATATATTTTGCTTTTAAACACGTTTTTCATGGCTTTGGGATTTTTTTAATTGGGAATTTTTTTAAATTTTAATCAGTTATAAAAACATAAGCTGACATTAAATGTATATATATATATATATATATAATTTTTATCATTTTCAATATACATTTATACAATTTTTTTATTGTTTAGCGACCTTTGCTTTATTTTTATTGCAGATCCAAGCCTTGCGCCAAATCAAAAGTATTTTCGGATTAAAATATTAATCTGCCAAGTCTTCAAAACTTTTAATCTAGTCATAAATATAATTCTACACAATGGTTAATTCGTAAAGTCCATTCATTAAACTGCTCGCCCATTGATCATTATCAGTTGAATTATTTTATTATATGGAATTTCCTGTATTTTGTGTCAGATAAGTTAAGACTAAGCTCGCCTAATTTATTATGGGGATTTTGATTTGAAGAAGTCTCACATGCGACTGCAAAGTCAAAAAGGAAAAATGATGGGAAATTCCCGATTGTATATAGGGTATTAGGCAGTCGCAGGCAAGGCACAACTTTCACTTACCTGTTTTGGTGCTTCAAAACGAATTCACCTGGGATGAATTAAGGCAACAGCAGAGACTGCGACTGCGACTGCGGCAGCTGCGACGTCGATGCTGCTTATACCAAGCGGGCGGTGAATTGAGGAAGGCCAGGTTCACATCAGCTGCTGCTGCTGCTGGTGGTCGCCGATTGGCAACGGGGGGTGCGCGGCATGAGGAGGATTAGGCTGGATATAGAGCCATATTCAGTTCAGTTCACACTGCATTTACTCACAGCTGAGAGGCAGTTGCCCGTACAGGTCCGGTTCGTCCGCTGTCTCGGGAGTGGGCAGATGTGTTTGCAGCTCGTCGAGCAGTTCGTTCAACTCCTGGGCATCTTTGACGATGCTGCACAGCTCCTCCTGCTGAAAGTCCGGATTGATTTGTTTGCACAGCAAAATCTGGCTAATCACATTGCCCAGATTCGAGGGAGCGGTGCGAGCAGGTGCTAAAAGAAAGGAATTTAATTTTAGATTTAGATTTTAGATTTTCAGAGAGGGAAACTCCTCTCTTACCATAATATTCCGTCATATCGTAGGGCACCAGTTGTATGAGTCGATGGCTCTTGAGCAGCTCGTGGTAGAATTGTTGGGTCAGCTGGTAGAGCAGCGACAAATGCAAGCGCACGTTGGCGCTGGCCACGCAGTGCTTGGGCTGTGGCGTGATCAGGTGAGCCGTATGCTTGCAGGCATCCACGCAGCTGCGTCGCAGTCGACGTATCTTCTCGCGCAGCTCCGGCGAATCGCGCGATTGTCCTATAAAGATGAGCAGCTCACGAAACTGAGCCACATAACAATTGATTTCCATGATGAGCTGAGAGAGAGAGAGAGTTGAGTCAAGGATTTTTGAATTTCTCATTCACAAAAATTTGTCACCTTTTGTGGATCGCGCGTGGGCAGCAACAGCTGCGGCAGGTAAATGGACAAGCGATGCGCTATTATGGTCGAGTTCCTTATAGCCAGGGCCGTGCTACTGGTCACGGCGGGCAGCTTCTCGCTGTAGTCCAAGCCTCCAACGTTGGCCATGCTCGGATGCTGACTGCGGCAGCTCTGCGGCTTTCTGGCGCTGCCCAGACATTTCAGCACCGCTCGAAAGTATGCTATAAAAAGTACAAGAGCAAATGCACAATTTGCAGCTGTATGTGTGTATGTGTGTTTGAGTGTGTTTGTGCTGCTGTCTTATGCAAGCAAATTGCGGGCTGTCTCATTACCTTGTGTCAACAAGTCACGGCTGCTAAACAACAACAAAAAACAAGAAGCCAGGTAAGAATATGCCTAATGCTCGTCTGCAGAGATACTCTGTAAACAAGTGCAAAGCAGCTCGAGTGGCTTATGGGTAAAAATCAGTTGAAATACTTAAAACATTTTTTAAAAGATTTGCAATTTGTATAAAAATGTTATAAATATACTCTATTATTAGAAAAAGCGGGTATATAGCAACCAAAGCAGGAAATATTTTTTTCCAATTTATTTTACTGTAAATTTGTTTGCCCTGGCATTCCAAATCAATGACTTCCCATTAAAAACTATCATACCCTTCTCAACACATTTTACAGGGTATACAATTCGCGTCCCCACATGGCGACAGTTGCCAAGTTGTGTTGCTTGTTGCAAGCATAGGAAACAGCTAATGAAACCATAATCACAACTGTTAGATAAAAAGGAAGAAGCAGAGAGGGAGAAAGAGAGAGAGAGAGAGAGAGAGAGAGAGATAAGCAAAGACCATTTTAATGATAAAGTGGGGGATTATTGTGACCATGGAGGACATATAATAGTTGTTTGGCTAGGCAGATGAGATAAAAAATCAAGAAATGTGGATTTGTATAATAATCAAGGTGAGAGCAAAATTTAGAAAATGGATCAAAATTAAAAATATTGTATAAAAAAGAAATCATAGCAAAAAACAAGCAAGAGTATACCCTGTGAAAGCCCAAATGTATGTCATATATAATCATATATCTGTATTTAATCCTTAATTTTTTTTCTGTTTCACATTTTCTGTTAGGATTTTAATCTTCCTCGTCGTCTTCAATAAAAGATGATGTACTATTCTCGGGACTGGGCATATCTATATACAGATCCACGCTGTCCATATCGATCATGTCCAGCTCGGTGAAGATGGTCTCATCTGTGATGGTTTTTGTGGGATCCTTAAGGAATAAGAAAGAAGAGAGCTCGGTGAGCAGAGAAAGGGAATACATTGAAGAATAGGAAGGAGAGTAAAGAGTAGAATGAGAAGAGAGTTTAGAGTTAAAGTGAATATAAAAGAAGAGATTTTAAAGAGCATTTAAGAAGAATTTTAAGGAAGACATTTTGAAGAAAAGGAAAAAGTGATGGAAGTATAAAAGAAGAGAATAGATTTATAGAAAGGAATAGATTTTAAAGAATAGTTGATGAAAATATAAACAAAGAGATTTTAAAGAAAAGGGAGAAGGGATTGAAATATAAAAGAGGAAAGTTTATAGAGTAGTTGATTGGAATAAAAAGGAAGAGAGTTTAGAGAGTAGTTAATGGCAATAAAAAAGAAGAGATTTTAAAGAATTATTGATGAAAATATAAAAGTCTCAGGGAAGGACTTTAAAGAGTAAATGAATTAATAAAAATATGATTGATGGGAAGAAAGATAATGAATAGAAAAATGATAAAGGAAAAGAGTTGAGATTGTAGCTGATGGAAAGAGACCTTATGGAGTAGCTATTGGGTGTATATAAAGAAAGACAGTCTAGAGAGTAGTTAATGAGAATGTAAGGAAAGAGATTTAAAAGAAAAGTTGTTAAAGAAATATATGGTTACGATACTACAATAGTTGATAGAAAATACATTGGGAAAGAATTGATGGACATATAAAGGGTATTTATAGAGTAGTTTAAGAGATTTTAAAGAAAATTGTTTAAAGAAAGATATACATAGTTACAATAGTAGTTGATAGAAAATGCATTGGGGAAGAATTGATGGATATATAAAGGGAATTTAAAGAGTAGCTAAGTAATATATATTATTTACAGCTCTGGCATATTTCCAGCACATGATGGCATTCAAATTGTTGCCCATCTGAAGATTGAGCAGCGCCAGAAAGCCCCAGACATCGGGAACATGTGCACCAAATTTGGTGCAGTTGATAAAGCACTCCAACGCCTTGTTCATATCTTCAATCTTGTAGAAGGCCTTGCCCATCAGATAGTTGGTGACCAGGGGCATCAGTTTGCCCACGCTGGACTGATTCAGTGCATTGATGGCCAGCTGGTAGTCGCCAGTGTCATAGGCCATGTAGGCCAGACGCAATTTGCTGAGCATAAAATTATCTCGACCCGGCTCAAGGTCCTCTTCATCCGACAAGTTCTTTGCATAGTGTTCGGCAGCGAGCTCAAAATTACCACGATAATACTCCACGTTGCCATTAATCTGGGCATTGAAACCGATCTGAAAAGAATAGCAGTTGAAGTTGGTTGAAGATTCAGAGAGACTCTCGTCGCGGATTACCAGCAGCCCCTCCACTTCGCTGCCCTCGAATGAGAATGTCTGCGTTTCGAAGTCATCCTCCAGTTGATGGAGAAAGATCTTCAACTGGGTCGCTATCATATAGTTATCAGCTTGGGTGCAATCGTTCTGCACTTCTTGCCATATCACCTGACCGAACTCGTACAGACCCAAGCGCACGAAGATCTTAAACGTATCGTAGAAGACATCGCCACGTTTATGCTCAAACTGTGGATAGACATTCAGCGATATGCCCCACAAGCTGTACGGAGCCGTTGAGCTGTGGCCCCTCGCGTCCTGCACATAATTCTCGAGACGCCAGCGGGCGTAGGAGTAGCCAGGTGCATAGTTGAATCTCTTATAGTAGCAGAAGAGCAGTATCCAGCCATCCAACTGGGCAGTATTATGCTCCGCATAAAGGGTGATGCTATTCAATAGGCACTCGGTCGCATTCGCTGACACCTGCGGATCGGGATCATCCCGTGTGGCCACGTAGTCCAGGTAAATGCGTATCCAACCACTGTTTATACCCTTGCAAAAAGGGTATATTAATTTTGGTCAGAAGTTTGCAACGCAGAGAAGGAAGCATCTCCGACCATATAAAGTATATATTCTTGATCAGCAAGACGAGCTGAGTTGATATAGCCATGTCCGTCCGTCTGTCCGTCTGTCCGTCTGTCTGTCCGTCTGTCCGTCTGTATTATATATTAGATATTATATTAGAGCTACAGAGCTGAAATTTTGCCCATAGGCTCCAATCTGCTGCAGGCATTGTATATCTCGGAATCATCCGGATCGCATGACTATATCCTATAGCTCCCATAGGAAAGATCGGTTAAGATCATTAAGAAATGTTTTAGTGGATAACTTGAAGTCTTAGACTTGAAATTTGGGATATATACTCATGAATCGCTTCTACATACAAAAAAGATATAGCATATATAGCTACGCCTTTCGGGGGCGTGGCAAATCGGGTAAAACTATATCTTCTACAGTTTTGAAGCTAGAGCATCCAAATTTGGAAAGTAATATACTTTTGGCCATCCCTTCAGATTAATCAAAAATTTATATATCCACGCCTACTTGGGGCGTGGCAAATCGGGAAAGTTTATATGGTGCTAACATAAATCCTCAAATATTTAGGATGCTGTTAAAGCCAGAGACTTGAAACTTAAAACATAGATTTGTATCAACCACCTCTAGAAAAAAAGATAAAGAATATATATCTACGTCCATTAGGGGCGGGGTATATCGAAAATAAAATGTATCTTCTACAATTTTATAACTAGAACTTCAAAAACTAACAAAAAATTTAAACTTCACTGTTTCGACAAAATTTTAAGAAATTTTATATACAAATCGGAGAAAACTATATCTTCCAAAGTTTAATAGGTAAAGCTTCAAAATTTGATGTATTGGTTACTGTTGCCCTGCTCAATAGATTGCTAAAAAAATTATATATATCCAAATCAGAGAAAACTATATCTATAACCTTTACAATTGTAAGGGTATTACCAAATTTCGGCATGGCCGAAGTTAACCCATCCCTCTAGTTATATATTAAAAAAGTTCGATTTCAATGGGTATTAGATTCACTTACGCAAAGTAGTTGTGCACATGGCATAGGAGTTTTTCCGACTTGAAGTAGTTTCTTGCCGCTGCATATTCCCCTCGCTCCACTTTAGATATCAGATCAAAGAACTCAAAGAGACTGGTAAACTGATTCGAATTTTCCTAGAAAACAAAATAAAAATTCACTTTTAGTATAGCTTAAGTAAAGTGCATATAATTAAAATTGCTTAACTGGACGAACTGGCTTATCATTCAGGTTGCTCGACATCCAGCCCATAACCTTATCATAGAACAAATTCGCCATACGATTATCACCGGCGACTCTCAATATTTTGATGGCATTCAAATGATCGACGAGAGTTTCCTGTTTCTCCAGTCTGTCTCTGATCAGCTCATCGAAGCCCTCATCTTCGATCGTCTCCAGAATATTGTGAACTCGTTGCTCCAGCTCATTGTGCGCGATAGCGCACAGATTCTATAGCATGATATAGATATGATTTATATACCCTGAACCCATTGAAAATGGGAAATCAGGGTTTAATGGTTTTGCAAAAAGTATGTAACAGGCAGAAGGACGCGTGGCAGACCCCACAAAGTATATAAATTCATGAGTCGATCTGTCTATCCGTATGTATAGACTTAAAATTTTTCACGAAGATCCATGTATACAGCGGGCATATCGAGATTGTTTTAGATATGCGATAAATTTTTCCGTTTCAATGATATCGATTTAAAACGTTATCGCGATTCAGTTTTTTGAACATATCTTTTACATATTTTTAGCTACAGTTACCAAGTTTTGCACTAAGTTTTTTGTAAATAAAATACATATTCTATTTTTTTTTATATTTTGGATATCGGATCCAAATCTTAAAAACTCAATTTATTAAAAAAAAATTATCAAACCCACAATTAAATTTTTTTTTAATTTTTTAGGTAAAACCGTATTTCAATAAAATAAAAGTATTCAATGCTCAAAATTTGATCAAAATCCGTTAAGTAATACAGAAGGTATTTAAGAAAACATTTTGTCAATTGGCACAAGCACGCAGCAGCAGCCCAGCATTTTCTCTATACATACATACATACACACATACATTCAAATCAACTACGCAGTAATCGGCGAGCGTGCTTGTGTGCATATATGTATATGTGTGCGTGTGTATGTGCGCGCAGAGGGTAGTATGTATAGATAAAAGATGTAAGCTAAGTTGGTTCAGGGGATCTCCTAGTCGGGTAGACCCGACTAGAGCGTTCTTACCTGTTATATATACAATATATAGAAGACTTACTTGAAATTCGACATTTGTGTGCGTGCGTTGGCGCATATTGAAATCGCTTCCGACGACTTTCAGCAATATGTTGGACAGATTCTGTAGGGCGCAACAGAAGTGACCGCGTTTCTGCTCCACGTTGAAGATCCGCTTTTCGATTATATAGGCGATCGTTTGTCGTATGAATGTATCGAAGCGCTTATAGCCCTCATGCTGTATATCAGCCAGTGGCAAGTACTTCACTTCGACTAGTCTGTTCTTGCAGAAGAGCAAGCGATTCTGACTTATGAAGCTGTCGTGGAACACCTTCAGCTCCTCGTACACCTGTCCCAGTGGGGCCAAGAGGCATATATTGATTATCGCAAATGTGGGCATATCGGTATCGGACTGAAAACTAAAATGAGCCGAAGGCGTCCTAAGGCTCAACACGCTTTGCCACTTGGTCTTGACGGGCTTCTTTTTGGCTCCCAAATATTTCAGCTCCACGGCAAAGCGAATCCCTCGCACTGCAAGAACGTAAATCAAACTCTACTTAATATACTTACGAGGGAACTAGGGTATAACTCTTCAAATATGTATTTTGCTATAATCTTTATAATCTATATAATCTTAACCTCAAAAATCTTCCTTCAAAAATCGATATGTATCGATGTAAGTCAAGAAGAGCGGTATCAATAATATATTTTTAAGCTTATAAACTAAGAAGACTGAAAGTCTTCAACTAGCTTTAACTCCTAAAATAGCCGACTGAAAAAATATATTATTAAAGTTCGATAGTAATCGATAGCAAACAAGTGAGAGTTGTTATTGAAAAATATTAATATTTATTTTCACTTAATATTATTGCAATCTACAACTCTTTTAAGCTCTTATATAGTCCGAGATCGACTTATAATACTTTCGCTAAAAACCGATATTTATCGATATAAACCATGAAGAGAGTTTTCAAAAAATTGTAAATTAATTATAATAATAAACTAATAAACTAAGAAGACTGCAAGTCTTCAACTAGCCTTACTTCCTAAAGGTGTTTTTAAAGATCGATAGTGATCGATAGCAAACATGTGAGAGTTGTTATCGAAAAATATAATTGCTTACATATATTTAATACTTGCAGTCTACAACTCTCTTAAGCTCTCATATACTCCGAGATCGACTTGTAGCACTTTCGCTAAAAACCGATATTTATCGATATAAACCAAGAAGAGAGTTATTTAAAAATAAATTAAAACCTTTGTTTGTGTTTGCCGTCTTTAACTGGGCATAGCTGACTCATACTAAAAAAATGTGTTATTAAGGATCGAGATTGATCGATAACAAGCAAGTGAGAGTTGTTATCGAAAGAAACTAATTCACTCATATATTCAATAGTTGTAGCCTTAATCTCTCTTAAGTTCTTATATACTCCGAGATAGGCTTAAAATACTTGGGCTAAAAATCGATATTTATCGATAGTCATAAAGTAAAAGGTACGTACCATCGGGATAGATTAGAATCGCTGGATCAAGTACGCCCGAGAATATTTTTTTATTAGCCGTCGATTTGACCGTGCGCTTGCCGTCTTTTTTCTCGACTGTGGCTATATTGTAGACATCGACTGCTATAACGTATCGGCGAAAGGCGAGCGCCATGAACAATATATCCGACATGCCCTTGGTGAGAATATAGCGATGAAAGGTGTTGCAGATCAGAGCCATGTCCTCGCTCGTGGTGATCAAATCATAATTAATCTCCATATCCTCCGAGCGCATTAGCTTGTTAAACATCTTGTGCACCTGCACATCTATATTGGATTTGAGTCCGATGCAGGTGCTATCGGGCACACTCTGCCGAAAATATTCGAATACATGATGTTTCACCTGTTGATTGATGACGGATTCGGTGAATGTATTAAAGCTGCACCACGGTATCACATGGTATTCATTACGATCCACGGGCTGCATCGACCTAAAACTTAACTGTACATTCAGAGTCTCCAAATCAATGACATAGTCCTCCTTTACATTATAGATCGACTCGAATGTGACGAAGGCCATGTTGGTGAAGGACACCTCCTTGACAATGGGCACTAGAGTGTAGAGATGCCATTCGGTTTTCAGTGTATAGCGCAATTCGTTGGGACAGTTGGGCACTGGATAGAGACTGAGTTCTTCGCGCAGCATACAGCGATGATGGCCGAATAGCTTGACTATATCTAGATAACCCACCGAGAGCAATACCATCTCAACTTTGGGCTCGAAAAAATTCGTTTCGTTAACGCCATCGGGATCATCATCGACTTTTTCTATTAGCATAGCTAGTAGATCGGATGTCGCCGCCTCCAGCTCGACCTCTTCGTCCTCGTAGGCTAACGGTTCCTCGGTCTTGCGCAAATATAGCTTGATCAGCAGTGGATTGTCGGCTGCATGATTGATCCGATCTAGATTATCCTGCTGGAATATCAAAGTATATGTGGGCTTCGAGAAGAACTCGTCCTGTGCAATGATCCCCTCAATATTGTAATGTTCCACACACTTAACAATCAGACTGCCTCCCTGATCCAAATGAATTTCCAATGGATCAATGAATGGGGGCAGCGATTCCACACCGGCCAGCTGTATGTATAGAAATATATTGGGTGGCAGCGGCTTGCCATCGTCTTGATCTTCGTCCACGACTGGACTCTTTTTGCCTTTCTTCGGTGGCATTTTTTTCAGTGGGAATTATTAACAGTTATATTATTAAATATTAAATATTTTTTTATTTTTAACGTTAAAATCAATGATGGGCAAATTCAAAAATTCAAATTTCTTATTTGGCGCAAGTTGGCAGGCTGGCTCACAACTAGACAATAATTAATCGAGCCTATCGATACAATCGATATTATCTCAAGAGACAGTTAATGCAGCCCTGGCTGGGCAGCCAACACGTGAAACGCGCAATGGACAACAAAATATTATGCAAGCAGCGAACATTTTTGTGTGAAAATTAAACAAATTTCGTGATCAAACGTTGCAATTGCATTGCCAAAATGTATCGTCTGCTGAGCGCCAATCGTGCCACAGCCATGCAACGAGCGCTGCGGCTGCCTACCTCAACTAGCGGCTGCGGCTGCAGCTGCAAGGGCGGCAGCGAAAGCGCCGCTGCGCATAATTTAACACAATATCAGCAATATTATCAGATGCTTTATCGCCCGGCAAGTGAGTAACTCTTATTCACAATAAAGTGCGAAAACATTAATGAAAATCTAACTGACAGCAATAACAGCAATTGCCGTACGCCCACAATCGACCACGCCCACACAAGCAGATGCCCTAGCGCTGGCGAAAAAGAAAAGATTGCGCAAACCACGATACGCCAAATATGTGGAGCTGCTGGAGGGTAGGCATCATAAATCATTTAACTGATGACATATAATAACTTCTATATCCAATCAACAGTCACCGAACTCACAGCCAGTGAGCGCAAATCTCGTGTGAAACGTTTAAAATCGAAAAAACTAGCCGACTTCATACAGAAAACCCAATTGCAAATTTTGGAGAAACGGGCACGCGAAGAGCGACGCACTCTGAAGAAGGGTAAAGCGGGCAGTGAAGAGGCTACACAGCGACAGCCGGCGGAGTATCAAAAGATCGCCTGGACTGCACTCGATGGTTCCATACTGGAGGCGGGCTTGTACGATGATAAGCCGCTGATATTCTTTGGCAAGGAGACGTACACCAAACAGATCATATCCAATCCGGCAGAGGTGCATAAGATCATCAAAAGCTTTCAGAACTATCGTGACATCATTGAGGGCATGGAGAACGAGCGACAGGATAATGTCGAAGCGGACTTATCGAGCTTTGGGTAAGTTGGTAGCCTGACTTAAACTAAGTCAGTAACTAAACTATATTAATTTCAGTTTAACTGCGCCTATGCACGCCGCTGGCTCGGAACTCTTGGATCCCTTTGAGGCAATTGAGCCTTACATCGAGGAGTCCCATAAGGCAGTTGTCCCAGCCACCAGTCAGCCGAAGATAAATGCCGTCACAACAAAGTCTAAGAAACGGTTTGTCCTTCAATAGCATATCCAACCTTTAAGACTATTCAATGTTTCCCTTTTCATTCACAGCTTTAAGTCCAAAGTGCACGTCACGGAGGAGCAGGAGCGTCAGGCCAAGCAACGTGCGCTGATCATTAATTTAACCACATATCTGAATGTTTGCGTTTCGGCCAACATGCTGAGTCGCGCTCTCTCTACGATCTTTGCTTATCGCAGTCGCGCCAAGAAGAGCAGTCTGAACAAACCCGGCACAAACCTCATCACCATCGAGTTGTACAACATTCTGTTGCATGGCTATGCGGGTAAGGGTTCCTTTGAGCGCTGCCAGGAGCTGTTCAAGCTCATCCATGAGGATAATCTGCCGTTTAGCGAACAAACGTATGCGGCCATATTTGAGTGCCTGGGTCGAGTGGAGCCGGATGCACAGAACAAACAGTTCATTGAGCAGTACATAGCGGAGGCGGAGCAGCAGGGTTACAGCCTAAATGAAATCATGGATCGCTCGAAATTCATATCGGATCAGCGTGACATAGCGCTGGATGCTATTAGGAGGGTGCGTCCGAACTTTACACCTGCTTATGTGCCGCCCCAGCTGGGCTACGATAATGAGCTGCTCAATGAGCTCAATGCTCAGGTACAGCCTGTGGGTGCGGAGAATGTCGAGACTGAAGTTTCCGAGGATTCTGTCATTATGCGGTCAAAGCGTGGCTATAGCAAGGAACAGCTGGAGCAGCTGGCACGCGAGCAGCTGCAAGTGGAGCTGGATGGCTGCATTACCATTAAATCCATTGAGAAGAGCAAGGAGTTTGCCAATGCTGAATATTGTGTAAGTTGAAAACTTTGCTTATATTTGAATATTTGTTGTACATTTTAATTCTTGCAGCGAGCTAAGCTAAAAGATCTGGAGC
The DNA here is from genome assembly GCA_035045545.1 of Drosophila gaucha. Classification (NCBI taxonomy): domain Eukaryota; kingdom Metazoa; phylum Arthropoda; class Insecta; order Diptera; family Drosophilidae; genus Drosophila; species Drosophila gaucha. Next base: position 1,219,901 of record JAWNOY010000006.1, on the reverse strand, counting down.
AGAACTGGCGCAAACAAATCTCTGCTGCAATTGTCCGGGATATGAACACTTTGCGTGCTCAGGTGCGTTTCAAGCCGCACGGGTATATGAACTACTATACGTACCTGAAGGTGTTGGACTCGCATCACTATGCGCACATACTCATCAAGGAGCTTTACAAGCTGGCCGAGGGCTCGGAAACTTTTAGCCCAACGGTGGGTCAACTGTATAAGGAGCTCGGACAGAAGGTGCAGCAATGCTATCAAATCGAAATGAAGAAACACAATGGCACGCTCGAAAAGGTTGGCGATATATACAGCGACTATTGCGATCTGTGGGCTGGTGGACAAACGGAAGATAATACGCGACAGATGTGGCAGCGCTTGGTGCACGAACAGCGACACAGCGGACCCTCCATGGATCTGCCCGAGGTGCCGTGGCCTAGCAATGTGCTTGCCGGCGTGGGCCGCTTCCTCTACAACATACTCATGCGCGATATTAAGATCGACGCGCATATTATGCGGCAGAGAAGTAGCAAATCGAAGACAACTGCAACGACAGTGTCACAGAATTTGCTGCCCGCTTTCTATACGCTGTTCCGCAATCAGGGTCGACTTGTGAAGGAGGAAGTGAAGCCGCATCCTGTGCTGTCACGTCTGCTGCGCGCCTCTCGCCAACAGACGCTCACCTTTGACTCGAATCTGGTGCCCATGTTGTGTCCGCCACAGCCCTGGAGTACGCCACATAATGGTGGCTATTTGCTAAACAAGTCGGAGTTGATACGCCTGCCCCATCAGGCTGTGCAGCAGTGGGAGCGCATACGTGCCTCCAATCCCCAGCAGCTCTATCCAGCGCTCGATTCACTCAATCAACTGGCCAGCGTGCCGTGGCGTGTCAATACGCAGCTGCTCGATGTGATCATCGAGGTGTTCCAGAAGGGTGGCGATGCCAAGTTGGATGTGCCACAGCCACCGAGCTCATTGCCGCCGCTGCCTACGCTGCCAGTGGGCGAAAAGGATGGCAGCGGCGTCTCGCCGGCAGAGCGTGCCAAACAGTTCCGGGACAAGCTCGGCCATCGACGCAAACAGGCTGAAATGTACAGCTTGTGGTGTGATGCGCTCTATCGCTTGTCGCTGGCTCAGCATGTAACTACCTTCTCCATATACGTATCAATTCCTATTCCAATTCTAATATCTCTTTTATTTATAGTACCGCGACAAGGTCTTCTGGCTGCCACACAACATGGATTTTCGTGGACGTGTTTATCCCATTCCCCCACATCTAAATCATTTGGGCTCAGATCTGGCACGCTCCATGCTGATCTTTGATCAAGCCCAACCGCTGGGCGTGGATGGTTTTAGCTGGCTAAAGCTGCACTGCATCAATTTGACGGGCCTTAAAAAGCGAGATTCTGTGCGTGAGCGTCTGCTCTATGCTGAGGAAATAATGTCCGATATTTTGGACTCAGCTGATAATCCACTCACAGGTCGCATGTGGTGGTCCAAGTCGGATGAGCCATGGCAAACACTCGCCTGTTGCATGGAAATTGCCAATGTGCAACGTGCACCCGATCCTGCCGCCTATCTCAGTCGCTTTCCCATACATCAGGATGGCTCCTGCAATGGGCTCCAGCATTACGCGGCGCTGGGTCGTGATCAAGCGGGCGCCTGCAGTGTTAACCTAGCTCCCTCAGCCATACCACAGGATGTTTATAGCGCGGTCGCCGCACTCGTAGAGCGCACTCGAAAGGCAGACGCAAAAAATGGATTGCATGTGGCTCAAGAGCTGGAGGGATTCGTGCGACGCAAGGTCATCAAGCAGACGGTGATGACCACAGTTTATGGTGTCACTCGTTACGGCGCTCGACTGCAGATAGCGCGACAGCTGAAGGACATTGATGACTTTCCCAAGGATTGGGTGTGGCCAGCCTCCACGTATCTGACCACCAAGACCTTTGAGAGCCTGCGCGAAATGTTCACGTCAACGCGGGAGATTCAAGACTGGTTCACAGAGTGCGCGCGACTCATAGCGGGTGTCTGTAGTCAGAATGTGGAGTGGGTCACACCACTGGGTCTGCCCGTCGTGCAGCCCTACAATCGCCAGGAGGTGAAACATGGTTCGTCCAGTGGACTGCGCGTAAATGCCAACATGCCGATGGACATGTACGAACGCCCCAACATTCTCAAACAAAAGAATGCCTTTCCGCCAAATTTCATTCATTCGCTGGACTCGTCGCACATGATGCTCACCTCGCTGCACTGCGAGCGGCAGGGTATTACCTTTGTCTCCGTGCACGATTGCTTTTGGACACATGCGTGCCACGTGCCGGAATTGAATCGCGCCTGCCGCCAACAATTTGTCGCCCTTCACTCGCAGCCCATCCTCGAGCAGCTGTCGGAGTTTATGCGGCAGACTTATAGCTTCCGTAACGCGTAAGTAAGACTAGCTCCCATATCAAAATCAATATAAAATGTATTGTTTTTTGCAGCGATTTCACCAACGATGGCTCTGTAGAGGATCTGTCCAAGCGCCAGTTGAATCGCACTCTTCGCCAGCTGCCACAGAAAGGGGATTTCGATCTACGCAATGTCTTGGACTCGGTCTATTTCTTCAGCTAGTTCGACTAACTATTAACATTGGTGCCTAGTTATTAGTAATTTAGTCATTTATTTTAAGTTCTTAAGATTTTGTTTAATTTGTTCAACAATTCGATGCTTTTAATACCAAAAAGGAAAATCAGAAAACCTACTACTTAAAAGGAAAGACCCAGTCAGTGTGGCCAGCAGTAAATGTGATTTTGTAAGAGTTTACAGACAAAACATACACCTAATATTATATTATATTATATTAAATGCATATTTATGTATATTTACGAAAATTGGTAATTCACAATTGAAGCAGAACTCTTAATATTTAACTGTTTTTTAGGAAACAAGCGAAATTTGTGAAAAAAGAGGCTTGAAAAACACAATTTGCAGTTTATCAATAAAATGTTATACAAAATTTAAATGCTGTTTATTTAAATGTTTTAGTGCTAAAGAAATTACTTGAAATTTTTTATAGAATCCTGGAAATCCTTGGATCAAAAGGTATTTTCTTCCAAGATCCTCAAGGAGTTGGTCATATAGCTGGTTGGTATAGCTAAGAAAGAATGTAATTTTTAGAAAATTAGTTCTAGCGTACGTTTGGATCGTAAGGACCAGTTCTATCGATTCCCATCGATTCAGTTTCAGGCGATGGAAATTGTCTTAAATACACAAAATCCCTAAATTCTTCAAAACCACATGGACGATTAAGATGTCCTTCGACTAATTTATTGTGCTTAAGACCCAGCTAGTTTGATACATTAGCTGCCAGGATACGCAAGGATACAGTCTAGTTATAACCTATTTTGTCTGCCAAAAGTAGTCATATTAACTCAGCTGTTTAAAAACTTTCGTCCTTGTGGCTTTTTATTGTAAGTCAGTGCAATAAGGACATGATTTGGTCCAAAGTACATCCCGATAGTCCTTCAAATGGCTAAATTATTGCCGAATTTTGGCATTTTTGACAATTTTTTGATTCTATCCCTTGCAAACACATAAGGTCAAATTTTTGGTGGAATCCTGAAAATCCTTGACTGCCCATCAATAGTCCTGCTCTACATGAGTTCAAAAAGGTATGTCCTTCCAAGATGCTTAAGCTTTGGCCGATCTATAGCCAAGGAAGGAAAGTCCTTTTTAGAAAATTAGCTCTATCTTGGCCATATCCTTTCACAGGACTGAAGGACATTGTGCGCTTGGATAGTGAGCACCAGCCTTATCGATCTCCTTCTAAATATTAAGGGGTCATCAAAGGATCCAGCTGTTTTTACCAATTTTTGGCCATATTACGACCATATCCCTTGGACAAATAAAACTGAAATTTTTATGAAATTTTGTAATTCAAATTGACAAAGAGAAAATTTCCGAGTGCTAAATATAAATGAATTCACTTTATTTTAATAGCAGTGCTCACGAAAGTTAACATTTAATCAGCTTAACACTCAAAACTGTTAATCACTCAATCTTGCAAGCAAAGTTATTTGCCACTGCACAACAATCACTCAAAACAGCTGTTAAATACGCTCATTTAACAGTGCTGTTAACTAATGGGACTTTCACTCAAATGTGACACACTCTCTCACTCTCACTCAACACTTTGAGCGCCACCCCATGTCCACTTTTCCTTTTTTGCATGGGGCTGCTGGTAGTTGTTGTTGTTGCTGCGTTCGCTGCTGCCGGCGACCGGTGCTGCGCTGCGCTGCGTCGGCATTTTCTTCGTTTGCTCGTGTCGCTCGTGTGCGAGTCGCTGCCGGCTGCTCTGCTCTGCTCTGCTCTGCTCTGCTCTGCTTTGCTCTGCTCTGCTCTGGTCTGGTCGGTGGTCTCAGTTTGAAAAGTTCATGCGGCGCGTTAAGAACGTAACGGTTTATACGCAGCGGTCAGCGGTCAGCGAATAGCGTTAATTCGCAGTTTAAAAAAGTGTTAACATTCAGCAAACGCATCTTTATTGTTATTTGCATTTTTGCGTCTCTGTTTTGGTGTTTTCTTTCACATTTTATAATTTTATAATAATATTGTTTTTTTGTTCGAACTTCGTGCGAAGGCATGCGGCAGCTGCTGCTGTTGTTGCTGAGTGGACGCGACATTAAGAAGGTAAAAACAAAAATATATAAAAAAAAAACCAGCTGCTAAACTTTTTATCGCATATCTCACAGATACGCGTTGCCCGGCATCAGCTACTGCTGCTGCTGCTGCTACTGCTGCAGCACTGGCAAAGTGCAGTGCAAATAAATTTCAGCAATTCGAAATTCGAAAATAAAAGCACAAAATGCAAAACTGAAAAAGCAGCAAGAAAAACTAAATTGTTTATTTTTCCTTCATTTTCTGTTTGCACTGCATTTTGTTGTATCTTTGGCATTGTCACGCTTTAGTTAAGCTTCTGTGTGTGTGTGTCTATTGTGCACAATTTGTGCTCATATATGCATTAAAAATAAAATTATACTCTTATCAGCGACTTGCTACTATCAAAAGCTTCGTATCATACGCCGCGCGTATCATATTACAATTAATTCAATTATAAACCATGCGCCATGCAAATTGCGCTACAGCAGCCGCAACAGAAGTATCTAAATGTCTCCCAAGTGGGGGGTGGAGGGGGTAGTTTGATAAAACCCACATGCACCTCATACAATGTGTTCGTAATTGGGGCAATGTCTCATGTCGTTTATCTGCAACGAGCCGGGCAGCAGTCGTAGTTAGTTCCCCTCCCTCTCTCCCCCTCTCTCTGTCTGTCTCTTTCTCTGCTGATAAGTGGCCACACTTTAATGCATTGACATTTGATTGAATGTTCACATTGTTTTATTGACGCTTTTTGGCAACTGATTCAATTACCATGACGTACAACCCGGCGTATACGTTATATGTTCCTCTGCTAAAAGTTCTCTCGCTGGCAAAAGTTTACTTCAAAGCGAGCTTAACTCCTATTACAATTTGTTTGCTTGTTTTGTTTTTTCTTAATTAAGCTGATTTATTTGTTTTGGTTCTATTTCTAATTTATGTATTATAAATCATTTGGAGTTTGTTACATGAAACAATCCAAATAAACAATTTAAAGTTTAGTTTTCGTCTCATTGTTTGAGTTGCTACTGAGTGCTATAAAGATTAGCTGAAGGCAACGATATGACGCCTGAAAGGATTAGCTTATCTAAATAATGTAACAAATACAGAAGTACACTGAAAAAAAAGAAGCTGTTCTATGCAGCTCAATTTAATTATAGATCTATTTGAATCAGATTTGGTTTTTTGTCTGGGGAACAAAAGTTGTTTTAAATATATAAAAATTATATAAAAATAGTAAAAATATATGTATAATCAAATGAAAAATATATTTCATTAATAATACAACCTTTTTAAAGAGCAATCAATGAATATAGTTGTATTAAGTAGAATGCTATAAAAATAGTCAAAATGTATAATAAAAGAAAGAGTTACATATATTGAGTAGGATGCTATGAAAATAGTTAGGAAAACTATAATAAAATAAAAAATATTAAAGTAATAATATATCTTTGTTCTTAGTAGCAATCAATCGCGAAATATAATATATAGTTGTATTAAATAGAATGCTGTAAAAACTAGTAAAATTATTTGATAAATCCAAAAATATTAAATAAGTTTATTTTCAACCTTTTTAAAGAGCAATTAGTTGTGAAATAAAATATATATATGCATATTTATTAGAACGCTTTAAAAATATTTAAAAAATTTAATAAAATAAAAAAAAATTAAATTATTGTTATAATTTTTTTTTGGAATAATTAATTAATATAAAACTAAAAAAAAGTTTTAAATAGATAATATAATAATATACAATAGATAATATATAATTTTTTAAAAGAACAATGAATTGTACTGCAGATCGTCTTCAAGCATCAAAAACTTGCCTAACTTTAGCTTCAATGTAAAATTTTATAGCCCATCAAATTTAAAGCGGAAACCCACTTTTTTATGTTCCATAATTTTGCAATTGACAAAAAATTGCTGTAGCATTAAAGGCCTAATATAAAAGCTGTAAAGCTGAATGTTTAAGATTAAGAGAAATTCCCCGTTGACAAGAGAATCGGAAAAAAAGTCCCCAAATATGCAAAAGAAATTATTTTGGAGGTTGACGCAGCCTACGATAAGTGCTTATCGTTATAAAGATTAATGCTCGAATTGCCTGACGAAATTATGAGGCGTTTCTTCAGACTCCGGCTCCACTTTCATTCCAATTTGATATGCGGACAAAATTGCATTGATTTCGAATTTAGTCCTCATTTTTCTTCATACTTTTTCTTCATTTCTACAAATTCTCTTTGTTGTTGTTGTCCGGCGTAATTTATGAATGCGAATTAATGAGCCTTTGGCATGCTGAATGGCATTTCGCCTAGGGCCTGGAGCCTATGGGCTAGCACTTGGTATTTTGGGCACTCGGACTTTGTTCTTGGCCGTGACAGCCGGGCAGCACTTTGTTTTGGCTAAATTGCGATGGGGCGACGGCGACGTTGTCCGTTTTGGGTGCCATTATTGTGTCCATTTCCGTTCACAGATTTCCGGTGATTATTTCTGCAGTCAATGTCCACTTGATGTGCCGTCGGCTTATTGAATTAGAAGCGAAATGATCCTGGACAGGCACACGCAGCTTAATTAGCGGCAGGTAGACAGCTGCTCCACTTACCCTAATTGAAATTCATTTTGTGGCACATGTACTGCACTCAATCAAGCGGGGTGAGGCAGCTTGTCATAGCTGAAAGTCAAAAATTTCAACTGACATGAAGCTATTTATGAAATTTGCTGCCGTTATTGCTGCCATGTATCGATTCAAGTTGCGACACAGTGCCAAATATTGTGGGCAAGGGAGAGGGCCAGAGGGCAGGGAGTGAGGCCTATCAAACAATGCGCCATATGACACAAACACAAACACACAAACACTGACACACACAGGCAGTAGGTGGAGGTGCACAGATAGACCAAGAATTGGAAACCCAAAGTTCGTACCCAAAAACTCACAGCAGAAGCGACTCTAATGCAAAGCCACATAGAAAAGTCAAACTAGCGGAAATTGTTGAAACTAAATAATAATGGGTAGGTCATAAAGTGATCGACTGGGCAATGCCCTGGAAAACTGCTTTATATTGTCCTCCATGGTCCAGTTATGAACCATTTGCAAAAGCAAAGCAGTGTGGACAATGGTGGATAATAATAGCTTTATTTATGTGAGATTGACTAAGAAATACCCTAGAAAATAGTTATATGAAGTCCTTTATGATGAATAAATAAGTCAGCTTAAAAAGTAAAAAACCTTTGAGTAGTAGCATTTTAAAAATATACAAGTAATTTACTGATAAATCAAATAATGCCCTGAAAAACTGTTTCATATTGTCCTCCATGTTCACTTTATTAAACTGTTCGAACAGCAAAAGTTGTGTAAATTATAAACAGTTTAGTTTTGTTCTAGTAAACAGTTTAGTTTTGATCTCCATATTCACTTTATTTACTTTTTAAGTAGCCTGAGAGGCATGTGGAAACCTAAAGCTAGTCTAAATACTTAGACATAAATAATAGAGAAGGTAGACTTTGGTTGTTTACAGAGGAATGCCTAAAACAAACATTTGAAACTTGTTCTCCATGTTTACTTTATTTACTGCAGATGTCTGCATTATGTATTATGAAATATGTGACTGACATTTCGTGTTGTGTTTTACTAATTAATTAAAGTGAGATGTGGTTCACATAATTTTTACTCTTTTGAGTGATATAGAAATATGAGTATATAAATCAAAAAACTAATTTATTAAACTATAAATAAACTATAATTGTTAAATATATTCTATTAATAAAATTTAAGAAATAAATTTATAAAATTTATAATTATAATTTATAATTTTTAATGCATATTAATTTTTATAAATTTGCTTTTAAAAATATTTCAACTATAAAAATTTATAAAAATTAATAAAAATTAAAATAAATACTTTTAAAAAAAAATAAGTTTTAATTTTTATTTATTTTTATAATTTAAATAATTTTTAAAGTTTAGTAAAATTCCAGTAAAATACTATTTATGAATTTTAATTTTTATCAAATTTATACACCTGCCATTTAAACTGTTCTACAGGGTATATAATAAATAAGTTTGCAAACAAACGGAAACACAAAAACCAAAAAAAAAACGAAACACAGAGAAGAGAGTCAAACGTAAAGAATTGTAACAAGTTGAACGCGCTGGCTGAGCATTAATAGGTTTTTGACTTGCTATAAAAATGTTGCTCCCTCCCTGCCCCTCTTCTCCGAGCCGCCCTCCCTGACTAGATACAAAGCATGTCAGAACAAGCGCGAAAAGCTTGGGAAACTACCAATGCGAATGAGTTGTCTTTTGGGCAGACAGATATAAAAAACAAAAAACAAAACGAACTGAATGAAATCTCCCCCAACTTCGAGTCGAAGCAATTTGCTAGACAATGATTTGCCAGAGTGTTTTTTTTTATAGAGGGGGAGTATATAACGACACGTAACTTTATTTTGACTTAAACTTGGTCGTGAATTTCTTGGCTTTTCTTATATTTTTTGACCATCTAATTGGCTTGTTGACTCCGAACTGTGGCTAATACCCTGAGCCACTTGCTCTACGTAATTGGCCCAAGATGGGAAAATAATGCGATTCCAAATAAATTTTTTTGTTACCTGTGCCAACAACCTTCACCTGGCACTTTATTCTCCATTATCAGCCTCTTTTTTCATATATCTGTATGAAATTAAAGTATCTGCTAGATAGTAGAGCACATTGCGTTTAATTAAAAGCAATCAAATGATATGAAATAATATCGTTTTAATTGCTTGTAAATAAGTTTGCGAACTTTAATGAAATTACATTTTGTTCAAATATCAGAGCATATTTACTTATATATATTTATATGTATATGTATGTATGAATATATAAATGTAAATACTTTTATGTGCAACCCTTAAAATATTTTAATTTATAACAAGCGGACAGGTAATTCAAAATTAATGAGCATTTTATTGCACTCATCTCTCTTTGAGCAATTAAAAATGGTTTGAACCAGAAACTTGACTTCTTACTCTTAATTACGCTCTTTAAAAATAGATCATGTTTAACTAGCAGAGTCGAAAAATTTGTATTTAATGTGAATATGTAACATAATATATATACAGTGAAAACTCTAGGCGCGGACAGCTTCCGCAGGCGGACGAGTTTTATAGTCCCAAGATTTTTAGCATGATTTTCATACAAAATTACACGATTTTTTTTAACATTTTTATACTCATAATTAAGTTAAATTTCAAAATTTGAAAAAGACAATTTCAAAGATATTTTAAAAGTAGAGCTCTTTACCCGCAGAAGATAACAACATTGAAATTAATATTACTAATCAAAATGATATTGAACTAAGCGATTCAGATGAAGAGATTATTGTACAGCCAATTATTAGACAAAAATACGGGAGCTTTCAGTGTATGTATATATGTGTATAAGGATGCATATATATTTATATATTTCTTTCTCTCACTCTCTTTTTCAATATATCTACCTATAATTATATACATATATACATACATATATCCTCATTACTATCTCCCTTTATCCTCTCACCTATTTTGTACTTTTTCTCACCAAGTCTTTTTTTCTGACTCATCTATCAATATGATAAAGAAAAACTCTTAAGTTCCTCTTTGGAACATTGAAACATTCGTAAATATTAAGTAAATTATAAGAGATATAAAAAAAATCATATCTTTGATCCCATATCTATATATTATAAGGAAATATGAACAACCCAAAGTATTTATCTTTGGCGCCTTCCAGCTAAATGTTTATACTCGTCTTACTTATATTTTATATTTAAATATTTATATTCTGTTTGAAGCAGATAAAAGGCAAATAAACAGCGAAATATTTATGTAAACAACTAGAAATTTTATTAGCTTTGTTAACGCTTATTTGGGTCTATAATGTTTTATAAATAATGTTAGACAATAATAGGCTATCAAGCTGTCGCTGCTCTTATCAAAAAACAGAATTCTAATTTGATGAGTGGTAGCTACATTTTGTACAACTTTATAGATATCGCAACAATTTGTGAGTGATAACATATTGAAGTAATATTTTGCAATTTGCATGCTTATCTACTAAAATGTACATAGTGCATGTGTGTGTCTGTGTGTAGTACCTATTGTACCTAATCTCCAGCCCAAACGTTTTCTATTTACATTCCTCAACATGCTGTAATCAATTTTCCATTACCAGCGTGAATGCTACCTGTCCTTCATTTATCTATGCATTCAATCAAAAAGTCGACCTTAGTCAGTCAGCGCTCGCTGCTTCACTTTGCTCTTGTACTACTCGTAGTACTAGCAGCTGCCTCTCTGTCTGCCTGTCTGCCTGTCTGCCAGCCTATCTGCTACGTCTCTCCACTCTTCTGCGCTCTGCTGCTCTGGCTGCGTTGCCTTATTCATAACAAATTTGGTTTGAAAAATTCATTTCTTAACCTTTTCATTTACTTTTTGATACACTACTACAGAGTATTCCAATTTTGTTACGAAATATGGGAAGTATATGTCTACAAAATCTAATGCATATGTATACTATACCATACTTACATATATATAATTGACTTTTCCTATATGATACTCTCCTACTCTCACATGTAAGCAAAGAAGGGTATTCAATTGTCTATATACAGCTGAGTCTCACCAAGAACTGTTGTTATTTTTTTTTTCAGTTTTTTTTTGTATTTCACTTTTGCATTGATGTTGTTTGCATTTGCCCGACTCACACTTTATATTTATTTTTTCTTTCGTACTCCTCCTCCCACCCGTTCTTTTTCTTCATTTCTTTTCTGCAACGTTTGCATTCGCATACGCTTCGAGCTTCCTTTCTTCAATTTCTTGTTGCTCTCTTGCCATTCACTTGCTATTTTATTTGCTGATTTAATCGTGTCTTGAAGCTTCCTTCCTGTGACTGTTGCTGCCGTTGCTGTAGGCGTCGCTGTCGGCGTCGCTGCCATCGCTGGCGTCGTCGTCTCTCGTTCAATGGGCAATGGCGTAAAAAAAGGGGCAAGAGGAGAATGGACAAAACGGGCAAACGAATTTATAAGGCGTAGTACCCGGCTACCGACACACACACACGCACACATACACACACACATGCACACAAACTCAAACACGTAAAGACACATAATCAAATGTAATGCGCTGTGGGGCAATAGCCCGCAACTAGCAGCAACAGCTTTGCCCCGGCTAAAGATTACAAAATACGTGTGCGAAAAAAAAAAACAGAATAGCATGTGCCCAGACTAGCTGGCGATGCGCTATATACATATGTACATATGTATGTGCTGGTAGCATCATATGTGATCTAATGCTAGTTTTCAGAAAAAGTTCTTTGAAATTCAGGGAATTTTTTAGTCATCGATAAATGTTAGTTAATCTGAATACCTACTATATGGCAAGCATTGCTATTTTAAGTTGGTGCTGAAAAATATTTAGTTAGAATTTTATAATTAAATAATAAAAAAATTAATTTAAATACATTTTAAGATATTATTTCTTTTTTAGAATAACTACTATATACAATACATAGAATGAAAAAGGTATAATACTTATCTTACAAGATCTTTTATTTAATTTTTTTATTTTATTTTTTATTTTCCTTTTATTACCTTTTTTTAGCTTTACTAACGGTATTTAAAATACCTACTAAATGGCAAGCAATTTTTTATTTTCTTCTTTCTAACGTAGCATATAAGTTAAGCTAAAAAAATATTTTTAAAAAAAATAAATAAATAAAATAAAAATATTAAATTAAAGATCTTTTAAGATATGATCCCTTTTTCAGAGAGAATTCTTAAAAAATTAAACTTATTAAAAAAGTATTATAATAGATAAATCTTCTAAATTTACTTAAAAATGGTCTATTTATATTATGCTATATAGTTAATATAGTTATAAAATTATCTATATTTAAAAAAAAACCAAAATACCTTTCCTTAATTTGTCAGATGTCAACAATCGCATTCAGAATTCGTATCAATAGTACAAAATTTTAATATATTCTCAAGATTTCGCCCTCGTATTGCGACTGCACACGCACACGCAAAAGTCTCTGACTTTTTACCTATTCTCTTGCCGCATTTTCACGCCCATTCTCTCAACCATTCTCATTCTCATTTGTCGTAATATGTTTGTTTATTTATTTACACTTTCCCATTTTCCTGGCAAGCGTAAAAGCTATTGCAAAACTAAAGCGTATTACGACTGCCAGTGCAAATAAAGAGGGTCTACACACACACGCACACACACACACGCACACAAAGAGAAGTGCACTACTGTGTTTTGTCTATAAGTCGCTCAACGTGTCGTATGCTTCATTTTGACGTCGCTGTCGATGATGTTGATGTTGACGAGTCAAGCGAATGTGTCAACCAGTAATAATCAGTTTCAAGGCAACAAAGTTAACAATGCACATCACACACACCCGCACACACACGCACACACTCACACCGTGGTAAGCCCTTAACAATGCCTTGACGTACCACATGGCGTATGCGTTACATTTTGTCAGCTTCCCGAACATCTCAGCCCTATTAAACGCACATTATGCAAAAACCCAGAAGAAGAAAAAAAATGGAAAACTTTGCATTGCATACAAAATGGAGAACATAAGGGTGCACTGAGCGAAATATTCATGTCTCTTCAAGTAAGCGAGAACCTTGACGAGCTGTCATAAGAAGAACATTTTAATAAGCGTAAAACAATGTCGCACTTTAATCATGCTTAAGCCAAAAGAAATTTGTGTGCGCGTGTGAATCACGTTTGGAAACTTTTTTCGTTGGGGTATTTTGGAATTATGAATAAGCACACCTGCTTTTTTAACTAAGATAAGTTTGACTTTAATTTCATTTTTTAAAACTTTCTGATGACAACTTTTGATTGAGAGCTGAAAATTCTGTGCGTACTTTCAAATTAGTTTTAATGCATTTTAAGGTTGTCAAATGCATTAGCTACTTGACAAGCATTTTATGTGGCTGTTAAATATTTGACATTCTCTTGGATATGTAGTGGTTGCTTTAGCTTTTATATAATCGGAACAACCTTTGACTAGAACTGTTTTAGTTGCAGTTGCTTAAGTAGGCAAGAGGCTAAAGACATAGTCATAGAATGAAAAATAAAATAATTGATTTATTTATTTACTCAACAAATTAAATCTAGTATTTAATACTAAGATAGTTTAACTTAATGATAGTTAAAAAAAATTGTTTAAATAAACTTTTAAGTCACATGTTTCTTTAAGCATCCATATATCCATATCTTGATAAATTATACAACATAAAAGCTTATGTCAAGTAAATTTTTAAGAATTAAACCAAAACAACATTTTTTAATTTATGCTTTATACATTTATGGGTATATATATGGATCAGTGTTGCCACTTCAGCATTTTTCCAGACAGATCTATCCTTTTTTTAGTCTAATCGGAAAAATTTAGAGCCTCCATTGTCCCCCATCGAATCGGTCTAATAAACATCGTACCATTACTTAAAATGTATAACAATATGATCGTAGTTTACCGATTTATGATATATCGAGCTTTAACGACATGGCGCCTGCTGCCATAATTACGAGGTGGCAGAAAAATACTTAAAACAAGTGAGCACAGATCAAGTTTATATGGAGTCAAGTGTCACAGACGACGAAACTATTGATAACGCGTTGACATCATTTGAACATCCATGTAAATAGTTTAGTAAAAGTTTAGTTTTTAATCTTAAAAATTGTTGTCCTGTTTTCTTTCCTATTTTAAAAAATATTTTTTCCTTTTTCCCCTTTTATCTCAGCCATTTATCCCGTAGCTATCAACACTGATATGGATACATAAATATATCTACATGTATGTAAATTGAAATAAAATAACTACACATACTTTGAAGAATAGAAGATCCTAACTTATGTCGAGATGATTTTGTTCAATCCAGATATTAATTGACAGAAGGTTAACGCAAATTCTTAATAAATTTATTACTAGATCCAATTATTTATCTCTTCTGAACCTCACAGATATACCCCTTAAGGCTAATATTCCCTTTTAGTCTATCATGCCCTCTAGCCACAGAGATTTGCAATTTATAAACAGCCTCAGTTAACGTCAACGTCAACGTCAGCCTCAACATCTTATCAAGCAAATTGAGCTCCTAATTCACACGCAACAAATAAATATGTAAAAAAAAAGAATAAATAAATAAAGAAATAAGTAAGGCAGCTACGTCAAATATTTGTATATGTAGTCCCCAGTGATAGGTGTGCGTGAGTGTGTGTGGGGGCAGTGTGTGTCGACGATGTCGCCCGCTAGACTGCAGTTAATGAAGCCAGCGCCGCACTAACTAAATTGACTTTATTGCTGTGCAAATGGGCGTGCAGCGTATTATTTGTAATTCTGTTTGCTGCCGTTAAGTATGTATTATGTTATTAATATACTTACATAAACACACACACACACACACACACGCACTCGAGTCGAGTCGAGGCCTATGCAAGAGCACCCATTGCCATTGCTCATTGTGCCCAAAATGTTATAAATAAAACATGGGCAAAGTCTTCACACAACAGTTTGTGCTATAAATACGCACACACACTCATACTCACACTCACGCAGAGTCAAAACGCATAATAAGCGTGACTGCATTTAAATAAATAATTTGCAATATTAAGTATTTAAATTCGTTAAGTGTAAATTAAATTAAATGTTGCATGCAATTACAAACAAAATGAAAATTTATTGCGACCAAAGTTGAAAATATATTTCTCTGTTGTTTGTTTGTTTGTTTGTTTGCCTGTGTGTGTGTGAGTGTTTTGGGGTAGGTCTGCAGCGCAGCTCACTAGCAGCACTTGCCGCACTTAAAACTTTTCAAAGCTTAACTGATTTTCGCTGTTCATGATTTTTTTTGGGTGGGACTTTTCACATTTATTCTACAGCTTCCAATTTGTTGTTCATAGACTTCAAACTGTGCAAACTTTGTCAAAAGTAAATCGATTTTTTTTTTTAAATAATATAAATTTGGCACAAGGCTAATGATTAAATTGTTGTGCTATATTCAGCTGTTAAAAAATCGTAGAAAATATATTTTTGTAAATTTTGTTAAAATATCATTAATCTACTATTTTATTTTGTAATATCTTTTAATTATAATTCTTAAAAAAATTTGAACATTTAATGACTGAATTGTGCTATATTCAACTGTTAAAAAATCTTTGAAAATATATTTCTTACTATTTTGTTAAAATATCATGTAATTTTTTTTTTTTTTTTTTTTTAATATCTTGTAAATTTAAATTTAAATTAGTTTGAAATGTTATCTTAAAAGAACCTTTCAGTTAGTTAAAAGTTGCTCTAAAAATCAAAAGAAAATTAAGTTAAGTTTCGTTACATAAACTTTCCATACTACCCCGAATTTCTTTAACTAAATGTTAACTATAACATTCATATAAGGCATTTCCAATACTACCCCAAATTCCCTTAATTATATCTAAGCTAAGCTAATTTTCCTTTATTTTGAACTAGCCTAGAATATTTCTATATAAAACATATTTTACAATTTAATAAATATTTAAATTTTATTTTTCTATATTTCTTAGTGAAAAATTATCAAATTTATAAGTGAAGTTCTCATTTCGAATTCTTTTACAATGCCAATGTTTTCTTTTGGTAAATCCAATAAAATTGCTAGCTATTATTTAAATATGTATAAATATATATACCAGTAAGTAGAGGAACTGTCTTTAATCGTGTTTATGATTTTTTTTGGCTGACGTAGCACCCACTGCTTAATGAGTATATTTGGATATACTCCTCATATCTTTAGATTGTGACTTTGTCTTTTTGTTTTCTTTTTGGTTTGTCTTACTAGAATCTTATTTTTAGAAATCATATCGCTTATGGAGCATTTAGAAATGCTAATGCACAGACGCCTATACTTGAGTTTATGTCTATACATACATAGAAATTTAGCTTTTTGTAAATCTGAGTACTTGTTTAGTAATTAGCGACTATTTCTAGACACATATATAGAGTCTATACAGAGTCGGTTTTTTACTAGATTTATTATTGCAATGCAGTTGCTTATTATGCTATAAGCCTTATAAAGATTAGAATGAGAGCTGTAAACTATTTTAGGCGGGCGCCTGCTACAAAGTGCTTTTCCTCATACATAAAGCAAGGCTTTGCTGCGGTTCGAGTTAGGACTTAACTTTAACAGCTGATTCGGTTCAAATTGTGCTTCATAAAAAAATAGAAATTTAAGTTCTTCATAGTACAATGGCAACTTTTATCTCTGCTTCTCAGTGAAGTACATTAAAGTTCAACTGCAAATGAGTTTCCCAGCTGTTCGGCACTTAAGATTAATGTAGTTACGTATGCACAACAGGCTCTTTTGTCTGCTTTAATCTGAGCATTTCATCTCGATTAGACGACTTTTGTTTGGCCGCTGAAAATTGAGACAAAAGCTAACGGAAATTGAAACACGCCTAATTATTATTAATTTGCATGATATGTGCGACACGAGGGCGCCGTTCAGTTAGCGTCTATATATACAGATATATGTACATATATATATTGGTTGACTGTCAACAAAAGACCAAACAAATCTATCGATGAGAGGCTGTACGCACACACAACAATTGTGATCAATGAGTACAGTGGTGCCTCGTCGTAGCGAGCACGTCACAAGTGCGTGTCGCTGTACTTGAGCCGCCCTCCACTGAATGGAGCAGTCGGCATTGAGTGCCGCCTGGTCAGGGCTGCTCCAATATAGCCAACAAATTAGGCTTGACATCATCTCTCGGTGTCGGAGGCGGTGGCTTGGGTGTCGATTCACTTGCCACACATGGCTTATGATAGCTGCTCTATTTCTCTGTATGCACTGTAAACAGTGTTGCAGTGGGGTATATATGTTATGTATTTTATAAATATATAGTAACGTTATAACATTAACTTATGAGAGTTTGCTTTATAATAGCAACTCTCTTTCTTGATATGCCCTGTAAACAGATCTCAAGTGGGGTATATTAGTGGTAAATTTTTAGAAGACATGTATTAAAGAGTTTGAAAGAAATAAGCATTAGTGAATGATATAGCTTTAGTATCTCTATTTCTTTATATACCCCCTAAAAGTATTTCAATGGGGGATATATGTTATTTAATAAGGACTTTATAAATTTGTAGAAATAAACATTAACTTATTATAGTTTGCCGTATGATAGCAGCAATATTTTTTTGAATGCCCTGTAATCTGGGGTTAGGTAGGGTTGATTAGTTGGTTGATTATTTGATGACATGTATTGAAGATTCTATAAATTGATAGAAGTAAGCACTTGCTTAGCATATACATTTTGTCTTTTGGTAGTAGCTATATTTCTTTATATACCCTGTAAGCAGTGCTGAAATAAGATGTGTAGATTGATATAATTATTGAATTTTATATGAATAAATTGAGACTTACACAAGCCAAGTAAACGCAACACTGATATATGGACTATCTATAGCATATATGTTTAGAGGGTATCTTAAAGTCGACCTTCTTACTGCACTTAACATAGTTGACTATAGTATATAGTATAAGTAGACTAAATGCAAGCCTGATAACCGTAGTCCAAAGTGGTATATACTTACAGGGTATCTTAAAGTCGAGCAATAAATATACTCACACTATACTTAAATAGCTAAATATAATAATAATAATATAGAGGACTCACTCAGCATGATAAATTAATTGGTTGCAATCACATGACTTTAGGTCTTTAATAAGTCAACAGGGCATCTCATAGTCAAGCAACCCCGTCAATTGCATTATTATGTATTTTCTTTGTATTTATTATAAATGTTTTTGCACAGTTTTTTGATTGCTTTAAATTGCTTAAGCTCGATGACAATTTAGCGGTTGGCGTCTGTGCTGCATAAGTATGTGTATGCGTGTGTGTATACGTGTGTGTATACGTGTGTGTGTGTGTGTTTATCAGCGCCTTTTTAATCGCCACAATAGATTTGACATTCAGTTAACAGAAGGCGGCTCAGTAGCTAAGCTTTGCCTTTGACTTGCGACACAGAAATTCCCATCAGGTGTGTGTGTGTGTGTGTGTTTGTGTGTGGGGGTCAGTGTCTGCCCCAAGTTGAAATAACTGCACAAATTACACACAGGCGTAGACAGCGCAACGTTGCAAAAAGCAAAGCAATTTAGAAATTTACGACATTCTACAGTCATTACACCTTACGGCTTCTTCTTCTTCTGCTTGGCCACGCCCACCTACGTCTACCGCCCGTGCGAACATTCGCATATAACTTCCGCACAAAACTTTCGGTTTTTTCTTTTCTACTTTTTTGATTGTATGCAAATTTTTATTTCATTTCTTAGCCAAAACTCTGGGAAAAAACGCGTTGAAATTGACTCAGACCTCGTACTTCCCTCGACTCCTATGTCGGGTGGCAGTCAACGTTGTCGTTTGGTTAGCTGTCTTTATAAAAAAAACCCAAGAATTCTCTAGTAGAGTGACTAACTAGAAGATACTCTGTAGTTAGAACAAAGCAAGACAGCAAAGAAATGGAAGAGGAATCTAAATTTTAAAATTTTTCTCGATCAGTTCAAAGTATACCAAAAAGCAAAAAGATTTTTAATAAAGGGGAATTTTCGGAAAATGCTATTTATTTCAAAAATGCTCTAAATTCAGGATTTGATTCCAGGTTCGACATTTTAAAGAAGGGATCAACACGAGTTCAAAAAACTTTACTCTTTGTCGATCGGACTTCATTTAGTCGAGTTAGAGCCATTCAAAGTTTGAAGAGATTTGATTTTTGAGAGTAGAAAAATTTCAGAAAATACCATTTATTTTAAAAATACTCAGAATTCAGCATAATCGATGTTAATCAAAATTTTAACTGAGATAACAAACGACTTCTGCACTTTATATATAGATTATAAATTCTTGATCAAAAATATTTGTAAAAAAAATTCCTAAAATTCTAAATTGCCCTCATCGATATTTATCGATATTATTAAATATACAATTGCCGCTTCGAACAAGAAAATCTAAGTTCAAAGATGCCTATATTAACCTCTCTCATACAACCGCCCTAAGCTAGTTTACCAATACACCCCTTTTGCCTTACGTACAGGGTATGCTAAGAGTGAAATTTTTTGCCAGCCTTATCGGCGCTTGGTCTCTTCTGGGCCTGGTCGAGTGCTCCATGTGTTCGCTGTGGTTGGCTGGGAAGTGCGAGTATTTGCATTATTGCGAATTCCCATTAGAGAATTATAATAGCGGGCACTTTGGTTCACTTGAATTGCTTGTAACACAGCTGAAAGACCAACTGCCCAGCCACTTAACTAACCATTTGCCCAGGCTCCCAAACTTAACGCTTATTTATGAGTTGCACTTAGAAAAGTGTGTGTGGGAGGCATAATTCATATAGATTTTAATAATTTAGCTACACCAAATGGGAGTGTTGTCTATATTAAGTGCGTGCTACTGCTTGACAGGCTGAACAAGAACTTGAATTCAAGTTTGACTACATGTTAAAGTGCTTGTTAAATGGAAAAACGTTTGAAAGTAATTTGTCAGATTATTCTTAAAAGTACTTCTTCTAATATCAGAGTTCTACTGTTATTGGCATTTATCAAAACTTATAAAATTATAAATAAAAAAATTTTTAAATTTTAAAACAATACAAAATAAAAAACATTAAAAAACAATTTAAAAAACATTTAAAAAATTAAAAAAAAATTTAAAAATACTTAAAAAATTTTAAAAAAAATTTTAAAAAAAATTTTAAAAAAAATTTTAAAAAAAATTTTAAAAAAAATTTTAAAAAAAATTTTAAAAAAAATTTTAAAAAAAATTTTAAAAAAAATTTAAAAAAAAAATTAAAAAAAGGAAAGCAAAAAAATTGAAGAAAAATGTTTTGAATTTCAGTTCAATAGTTTTTTAAGCAACTGATTTGAGGTAAAGAAGGTTAAAGGCTTGCTCAATTCGGTTCAAAAGCGCCTTAAAGAAAGCCTGTAAATTAAAAGAACTAAATATAAGATTTTATATTCAAGAATTCTTGTCTATTGACAAATGAAATATTAGAAATTCCAGAGCTAAAAATTTCTTGTCATATATAAACATACCAAACCATTTTATTTTTCAGCCAATGACTTTTCTCTATTAAGAAACTTCATTAAATTTTAAAAATCCTTTTGAAAATATTATATATATTTTACTTTTTATATTTTATATAAAGAAACTTTTTAAATAAAAAAAAAAAAATATTTTAAAAAATTAATATTTAAATACTATTACTGTCTGCAGATGATAAAACTGGGGGATTCTTGAAATACCTAAAGCTATATAGAAAACCTGCGCACTTTTTATATGTCTTGTTATTGTTGATTAGAAATAATCAACTAGCGCTTGTGTAATAATTTATATGTGATATAATATTATATATATATATATATCTTATAACATGAAAAAGTAGAGTCTTGATTTGTCGAGAACCTTCTCTCTGATATTTCAGCAAACGTATGGCTCTAAAAGCTCGTTCCGAGCTCTCATTTATTCAATGTAGATTTTGTTGTACAGCATTTTATGTGCCACCCTACCCCATTCCCTCCCCCTTCTCCTCCCCTCCTAACTGCTACAGTTGAAATTGAAATTGAAGGACATCCTTCTAACTGCCTGCCCCCACCTTCCAAGCCTTCCGCTCCTGCTGCCACTTAACTGTTTCTTGTTGACGCTTTTGCTTTATGAAATTCAAATTGAAATTGAATTTGAATGTGGAATGCGGAATTCCGGTTTTATTTTGACTCGAGCGTAAAAACTAATTAATTATACGTGCAAATTGTGTGATAAATGCCATTTCTATGCAGCCTGCTGATTTTTCGCCTTCCCCAACGGCTGCTTTGGTAATGTCTATTGTTTATTTTATACTCCAACTCCTTGGGCTTGATGTTAATATTGTTGTCAACATGTTGTGTGGCGCTTGTTATGCAGATTTCCATTGATTTTTCTAGGCATATGCTGGGCTGTGGGCGTGGCATAACAAATTATTCAGATGCTGCACTTGGCTGACCACACACATTACAACAACAACAGCAACAACAACAACAACAAATGTCCTTGTGCCCGTTAGCCAGCTGCAGCTTATTTTGGAGCACATCTATTTTCAGGCCGTACGCCCACACACAGCCCCGCCCCCTTTGTTTTGATGCATTATATTTACGTGGCGCGACATCAACGCAACTTGTTCGCATTTGATGCACTCGCACTCGCGAAATGAATCAGACATGAAAATATTTTAATTATGCGAGCAGAAAACGCATCAACTTGTTCGAATTCAAATAGATCCAGGGCAGGGTAGATATTAGCTATGTGTGTAAGGGAGGAGGATGCTGAGGAAGAAAACGTTACGCTCACTTAGCGCTACGAGGCATCCAATTTATTTCATCAAGTGCCAAGTCCTTAGAATTAATGTTGCCAATTGAACTTGACCTAAAATGAGAACAAGAAAAATAAAAATGAAAAATTCGCAAAGAAAGCGTTGCAACTTTTCTTTTTTGAGGCAGCGCTCGAGAGCAAGATTAATAATGAAATTATGTGCAATGTGGAAATCGGAAAAGCTGCATACTTTATTTACTGAAGGCTTCAGCAACTGCCTCCTCGAATTGCAATACAAATTGATTTGCTTAGCTGGCCTGGCAGCTCTTGCAAAAATACATATAAATTCTGGACTTTTGCCTGGTTCACTCACTCATAAATAACGGTTTGTTATTTATGGTAGAAGGTCTTTGTGCAGTTTGCACAAATTAAATTCTTTACAATTCAGTTAGGACATAAACATAATCAAATATGTTTGCTTATTACATTTTTGTTATTTCGAGTAGTTTTTATGTTGAATAAATATATTTCTTTTGTTTGTTAGTTTAAATAAACATATATTTATACATATTTATTCAACAATATACATATTTTTTTTATCTATTTAGTATTGATATAAAGTACAAAATGTAAATAAATTACAATTATAATATGAAAAGGTTTCTGATGCACATTTGAGAAATCTCTTTTGTTCTCAAAATCTGTTATTCAATCAAAGCTGATTATTCAACTAGCAAATATTCAATTAATGATATTACATACATTTCTCTGTTATTATTACAACAAAACAAACAAAAGCTGCTTTTGTAATAACAAGAAGAATCCATTCCTGTTAGATTCATAATCCGCTTAGCGAATGCAAGCTGTAAAAGAGAAATATTTGTAGTGCCAATTAGGCAAAACTCTTACGAAACACAGCCAAGTGCAGCTACACTGAGAGAAAATAAAGAAAAATAGGTTGTTAACTTAATCCCAAATATATTTTGAAAGAAAAATCAAATGTATTAAAAACATTTTATTTAGACATATTTTTATATGAAAATTCAAGTAAACTTAACAATTTTTAATAAAAAACAAGTTTTTTTTTTAATATAAAAATCAATTTAATTTAAAAATCGCATATCCAATCAAAACTGTTTCATGGTAAAGCTTAAAAATTTCTATAAACCAAAAGTACTTAAAAATCTTAGGAGCATTTTTTTAATTGGAATTTTTTCTCTGACTCCTATAGCTAATAACTTTCAATTTATGCATTTTATAGGAGCTCACAGACACATAGACATACAGACAGACGTTGCACATTGCAATTTGCTGAGCGCACTTAATTATGTGTGACCCACATATGACCAGTCTAAGTGCATATCCCATTGCTCCCATTTCGCAGACTGAGTCTGAGCATCCAACTGTTTGGCAACTAGATGTGACTGCCACGCCCCGCCGCTGCCCCGCTTCAGCATATCTGTACTGTGCTGGCATAATAGCGAGCCTCGTCTCGGGTTTCGTTTGATATCAAAATGCATTCATGTTTAGTTTTGTAATTAAAAGTGTAATTCTAGCAGCACGCACAAGCACCTGAGTAGTGAAGAGTTGGATGGGGCAGGTGACATTAGCATGCAAATGTATGCGCTCCAGTGTCGAGTGGCAAAGGAAACATTCAAGGTAACTCAACACACACAGCTGCAATTACATTCGAGTGCTTTTGCCTGCGCCATGTTTGATAAGTACAACAGTGGAAGAGAAAAAATTGTTGCATACTTTTGAGCGCCATGGAAAAATGCCAACGGCTGCTGCGACGCTATCTCGAAATGTAAATGGAAATGTGTATGTAAATGTGAATGTGAATTTAATTGCACGCACACTTGAAGCTGCTGCTGACACGCCTACAAATCGTTGCGCCTCTCCTCGCTCTGAGCTGTGTAACCGCAATGGGTCGCTGGGCTCGCAGGGCTCGCAGGGGCCGGCTGTCAGTCAATCATAAAAATTACGTCACTTGTCGCACAGTTGTCATAAAAGTTTTGCGGCCACACTCCTCCCCCACTCGTCCTTAGTCCCTATAATATTTTAAAAATGTTTATAGTTGAAATATTGTTGGCCATATCTCTAGAGCGCGCCTTGTGCTAGCTTCCTTCCTTGCCAACTTCCTGTCACGCTTCGAGGGCAACAGCCATATAAACATGATTGTTACTGCTGCTGCTCGAGTTATTGTTGCTGTAGTTGTTCTTGTTGTTGTCTGTGTTTCATTTGAGAGGACGTGCAGGAAATTTGAGCAACGCAGAAAAATCCATTTACGTAATTACTTCACGTTAACTTTTGCTGTGCGTCGCCCGAAGGTTTCCATGGGTCCTGGGCAAATGTTTTATGGAAGAGTTGGCTGCCAGCGAAATGAAATTGCAACCCAACATCCATCCTTCACTCGAGTCCTTTTATTATTAAATTATTACACAGCATTGCTTATTGCTTTATTGGAAATCTTTTTACGCTTCTCTTCATCGTCATCTTATTTTCTCCTCCTTTTTTTTTGGAGGCACTAAACTTGGTAGTCCCTGTCGACGGCCCTTCCTAATTAGATGAGGCCAGCTCTGTCGACGCATATTGATTACGACGGGCCGGCAAAACTTTTCTAATGTCTATCCCCGCAAGCTCTTGTCCTTAATTATTGCTGAATATCCTAACAGTTGTGCCCTTTATTAGACAGTTGTGATATAGCAGAATGGGTTATCGAAACCCAATTAAATATGAAATTAAATATTAGGTCGAGGTTTGTGCTGCAAGCATTTTCTATAATTTGATTAGTTTTATTACCAATTTTAAATTATTTTATGAAATTTTGTGAAATTTTGGGAATTGTTTTAGCGAATAATTTATATAAAAAACAAATTTTACAAAAAGAAAAAAAATTGAGTGCAGAAACTTGATTATTCTGTCAATCAATGGATATATATAAATATATAAATTAATTTTAATTTTTAATAAATTTGTTCAAGAAATTATAACTTTAAGTTATTTCTCATTTACTTTGCTAAAATAAATCTTATTTTTATTTAACTTTTTCAATTCACTTTCGCATTTTAAAATAAGAAAATAAATATTACTTTGTTGCATAGCTAATATATATAGCAAAAGTGTATTACTCTCTCCTGTTATTATTATAATAGATTAATATGCTTTCAGATATCAGCGCAAGTCCTTATAATGTAAGGCAACACTTTGGGCAGCCAACCAAGAAGCGAGTCAAATAACAAGCCGGGCAATAGAAGCAGCAACTGAAACAACAAGAGTCAAGAGAATAGGCTGAGTAACGGCACTTGGGAGCAGACACACCCCCAGCCCAGGCCCAGCTAGACGACGCGTCCAACAAGTTGCCATCAACGCCCTTTGACTGACTCCCTCCCAGGCGCAGAGACAGAGACAGCAGCAAAACGGCAGCCGTGGATACCAATACGCTGCGCAGTTCAGCTACTGTGAAAGCGACGCAGTCGACGCCGCTGTCGACGTCGCTGTCGACGCCGCTGCCGCCGCTGACAATTTGTCAGCCGCCAGCACCGACGCCGCCTTATCAGCGGCTGACCAAAGCGCTGCAATGCGATCCCAGATGTGGACACGAGGTGAGTGCCAATAAAGAGTTCAGCTCCACTTGTGGTCAACTTTGATGGGTGGTTGGAGTAGGTGGAGTGGTTGTGCTTGCTGTGAGCTGACGCCACACAGCCAGGAGCGGAATTGATTAGAAGAAGAGTTGTGGCACTTAAATAAATAAAACTTTTTTAGAAGTTCGGCAAGCAAGCCTAATTTTATTCAAGTTATAAATGGTTTTTGTTTATGCGAGGGTGGTCTGAAAAGTTTTCGAGAAATAGGAGAGTATAGAAAAATATATTTATTTTTTATCTGTTTACAAACCTAAGCTACATAATAACATAAATTTAGCTATTTTAATTAATATAATATATATATTTTAATAATATTAATAGCTGTCTAGAAATTCTTTTGTATTACAATATAAAACTGAATATTTAAGTCAAAGGTATTTGAAGTAACTTTGGCCTTAGAAAGTTTTTACTAAGCCTGTAGAAAGTTAAGGGCATAGAAATCGATTGTGAAAGTTCTTAAATCAAACTTCATTTTATTCAAGTTGTAAATAGTTTTGCTTCTATAATAGCAGAAGAAGCTGAAATATAGCAGAGCTGCGCCATTTAGGCAGACTTTTGTTAAGGCTTTACAGGACTTCTTCTATATTTAATTTAAGTATTTCAGCTTGACATAAATAAGCATGCGCTATAGAGTTAAGTACAAAAGCTGCAATAAAAATGAGATTAAAGAAAAATAAAAAATAAATAAATAAATAAATTAAATTTTAAATAATAATAACACTATATAATACTTATAACAATATTCAAAAATTTAATCTACCTAAAAAGAAACCAAGCGCGACCCTGGCTCAAGCTTAGTTAGCTAATGCACAAACCAAGCAGCTGCAGTCGCCGCTGGCGTTGACATCGACGTAGGCGTCGCAGCTGCTGCGCTGCAATTATGTCGTGGTTCAAGGCTAATTTTCTTGCGCCCCCATGAACAGGCAAACTACGTGTGTGTTGGTGTGTGTGTGTGTGTGGGTGACTGCTTGCGCTCATTCATCGCTTTTGGCTTTGTTGCTGTTGTTTGTTGTCGCTTTGTGTGCATACGAAATGCGCGTGTGGCAAATGTAATTCCGCCGCATTACGTATACGCCGCGTATTGCACGGCGTTAATTAACGTTGCCCGACCACGGTGCAACTGCTTAGTCTCTCATTTGGTTGTTTAAGAAAATCCTCAACTACAAAAGGTGCAGCTCTGCTCCAATTACATTTAGCCAAATTGCAAACCTACTTGACCTTGGCTAACCATAAGCCCGACTAAGCAAATGAGCTCGAGTCTCCCACACTCGAAAATCCACAAACGCTGTCATATGTAGAATGAATGCACTTGACCCTCGTCTAAGTAGATTACTCGACGAATTGCATTTCAGACATTTGTCAAATTCCTTGTAATTGCATTAGTAACTCAATTGCAATTGTTGCTGCTTTTTTTTATTAACTTAAGTTGGAAGAGAACTCTTGAGCAAATTGCTCTCAGTTGGAAAACTATATTTTTATAGCAGAGATAGCTTTTCAGCAACTTTTTGAGCTTTGCGCACGAAATTTTATATGTGGGCTTAAGAAATATGTAATTGTAATATCTGAAATATATTTTATTTGAATTTAATTTCTTAGATTCGTTTTTGTATATGCCTGAATATTGCCTATATGGGATTCTATAAAAAAAGAACATTTTTTCTTATTTAGAAGAGTCTCACTTTATTAAGAAAATAATGGGATATTTAAATACTTAATATAGTAGAATTTTTTGTTTTAAAGCTTTTCATTTGTAAAAATTTATCTTAGAGTTATGACAAACATATTGAGATATTCCAGTCTTACAGCAAAAGATGGAAATATATAAAAAAAATTTAAAAAAAAGAAAAATTTTTATTGAAAAAAATTCCTAAAAAAATCTTAAACATTTCTTTAAAAATTCTTAAGAATTTAAAACATTTTTTAGGAAAACAAATTTTTTTTTGAAATTCTTCAAAAATTCTTAAACATTTTTAAAGAATTTTGTAGATTTTTTTTTTATAAGAAAATAAAAAAAAAATTTATCAAGCTTGAAATGAAAAAAAAAATATTTTTAGAAAATTAATGAAAGCTTAATGAAGCTATATACAATAACAGTCTGACTATATGCTATAAGAGATAATATAGAAATTATATAATTAACTGATATCATCTTAAATACATCTTAAATATAAGAAATTTTTGGATTAGATTGATTTATACAAGATTAACTTAAGATACATTTAAAGAAGTCTGACTTACAGAATTTTTTTTATGATATTTTTTTGAATCTTTTAAAACAGGTAACAATTGGCCGTCGCATTGGCCTCTACAGATTCTGTGGCGACATCGGACGCGGCAACTTCTCCAAAGTGAAATTGGCCGTGCATCAGCTGACACGAGGTAAGTCTATATGACTGCCTGATTCCCATCTCTATAACAACAATCGAATTGCAGACAAGGTGGCCATCAAGGTAGTTGACTTGGATCGCGCTGGCCTGGATGCTAAGGCTCTGCGTATGCTATCGAGCGAGATAGCGACGCTCGAGTGTGTTCATCATCCCAATATATTGAGGTGAGCGCAACACCTGCTTGCTTATTTGCCAGGTCCTTAATTGAATTGCTTGGGCAGGCTCTTCGAGGTGGTTGAGACGCTCGGACGTGTTTATCTGGTCACGGAGTGGATACGCGGCGGTGAGCTTTACAATCACATCACCCAAGGTGGTCCGCTGCGTGAGATACATGCGGCGCCGCTCTTCAAGCAGCTGCTGCTCGCCGTCAAGCATATGGTAAGCTGGCTCACCTCATCTAATCTGTTCTGCATAGTCAAAAAATACTCTTTCTATGGTGCACTGCAGCATAGCCTGGGCTATGTGCATCGCGACATTAAGGCGGAGAATGTGCTGCTGCTCTCGGAGGATCGCCTCAAGCTAGCGGACTTTGGTTTCAGCACACAGCTCATCAATGGTAAGTCCCAATCTCAGCCAGAGAATCCAGTTTAATTATCTATATATTTCTTGAAAAGGTGCCAATCAGAAGCTGGACACATTTTGTGGCTCGCCGCCCTATGCGGCACCGGAGCTCTTCTCCGATGACCATTACATAGGCGCTCCTGTCGATGTCTGGGCTCTGGGTATTCTGCTTTATTTCATGGTCGTCGGCAATATGCCATTTCGTGCACCCACCATACCGGGCCTCAAGGCAGCCATACTCAAGGGCGACTATCTCCTGCCAGGCCAACTGAGCTTGCCCTGCATAAGACTAATTCGTAAGTATATAGATAATTGTTTAAAATGCTATTAAAAATATATTAAAATGATATATGATGTATGGTATATAATAATATATGATACAGTTAACAGGTATCTGGTATATGGTACATGGTATATGGTATATGGTATATGGTATATGGTATATGGTATATGGTATATGGTATATGGTATATGGTATATGGTATATGGTATATGGTATATGGTATATGGTATATGGTATATGGTATATGGTATATGGTATATGGTATATGGTATATGGTATATGGTATATGGTATATGGTATATGGTATATGGTATATGGTATATGGTATATGGTATATGGTATATGGTATATGGTATATTGTATATTGTATATGGTATATGGTATACGGTATATGGTGCTGTTTTCAAACCTCCATAATTTTGTCAAAAATAGACCGATTTTGCTGATCCGAAACATTTTCTTCATGTTTTACCCTCTAGATTGTTTCTACATTTAAATTAATTCGTTAAGTAATTAAATAAATTTTTTTTTCAAATATTTTGCGGAAAATATAATGTATTTCCCTCTGTTTTTTTTTAGTGAGTATTTCCGTCCAAATTTCATGTACCCCTTTAATAAAAATAAAAAAAAAATTTTTTTTTTATTTAGAAACTTACAATTTTTGCAAGATTTTTAATTCCACTCTTTTCTATCGAACGTATCTACCGTGTAAAAACAGAGTTGAGTTTAAAATTATCTTTTTTCTGAACTCTCGTTTTCTAGAACGAATATTAATCCATGTGCCCGCCCAGCGGCCCACCATAGATGACATACTGAACAGCCAGTTTGTGACCTGCCCCAAGTTGAGCGCCGAGCTGATGCAGCTTGAATTGAATTTGCATAGCAAACCGGCGAAGCGTTCCATATTCTGGGTGCGCAAGTCGCATCGGCTGCGGAAGAGCGCCTCGTTGCGGGAACGCTATGCGGAGGTGGTTAAGAAGCCGGCGATTAGCATGAATACACGGCAGCAGGACGAGTTGTTTGTGCACAGCTTTCTGCATCCCATCGAGCTGGGGCACGAGCAGACGGCAGCAGTCAATACCAAAGAGCTGGAGGCGAATGGTGAGCCGACGAAGCGCAGTGGACCCGGTCGACGTTATCTGTTCTGCGGCACGTTGAAGAAGAAGATAACGCCAATTGAAACGGAGCCGGAGAAACAGCTCTCGAATGGCGGTCCGACGGCCAAGCTCAGTCAGTGGAGCATCGAGGTGGCCGAAGATTGCCCACTCTTCAAGAACTACGACGCGGAGACGGGCAGCTGCGTGATGCTGCCCACCAACACGGACGATCTCAGCCAGCTGTGCGCCCTGGAGTTCGAGGCCCGACAGCTGCTCGCCGAGCTGGGCGTCAGCTCCCAGATGCTACTGACAGCCACTCCCAGCGGACCCCGCTCCGACATCATTGGAGCCTATCGCATCGTGGTCAATCGCCTCCAGAAACAGTCCTGGCTGGCGCGGAAGCATGTGGAGATGGCGCTGCAAATGGAGCCAAAGCCGGAGAAGCGTATCGAACGCCAATGCTGCATCTTGTAGACACCTCCAAATGTCTAACAATTAATTATAATAATTAATAATTAATGATTAATGTTTAATGATTAGTGTCAATTTGTGAGCCCGGAAAAGGCAGGCGGAAGTTAAGCGTGTTTCTTGTTATTTTAGTGTAGAGCGAAAGAGCTGAAGAGTTCCTTATTTTCGTTTAGGTTCTGTTAATTAATTATATATTGAATGATATTGCAAATATGATATGTAAGCAGCGCACATAAGACTGGATTCTAGAAAGTGGAAAGTTGTCAAATTTCACAAAAAACAGAAGAGAAATTTTCGGGATTTTCGGGACTCGCAATTGTCCCGAAACGATTTTCGGTATCTGACGGGTTGGGAAATATTTTAAAAAAGTCCGGGACGATCGAATACGTGCTTGGTCATGAGATCATGGTAAAAAATTCTAGAGATATGCTCTGAGATGGCGGCATTTCAGAGATACACGACCCGAAATCACGACGCCCACCTCAGCTCACAAGCATATCTCAAGAATCTCTTTAGGCCACCTTGATGTAGGGCCGAATTATTTAGAATCTTTTTCCAACAAGCCCGAAAATTGTTTCGGGACAATTTCGGGTCCCGGAAATTCCGATCCCGACGCCCATTTCTAATCTATAATATATTACATAGTTAGTCAATTCGAAAATAAAAAATTATTTTTAAGGAAATTTCATAAAAAATATTCACATTTACTAAGCGATAGATCAGTTATATAACATGAATTTGGATAGTAAAAATTGCGAATACACAAAACTCAAGATATTTAAATACAAAAAAATCAAGATAAATGTAATAAAATTCATAACGAGTAAATAATATTTAAAGGAATATTTATAAAAGATCTTAAGATCTTTTAAATAGGCTCTCGATTTTTATACTATCTCAGATTTTAGCCAAAAAAATAAGAAGAAAATCCAGTCTAATGTGCGCGTGGTTTGTTTAAATCTAGTGAAATTTACATACATACATTTAGTCCAAGTATTATGTATTTAGTTGTTGGTCCATTTTTTGAGCATATATATATATATATATACTTATACGAATTATACGAATACGACATACATATACATTAACATATATAAAGATATGAAACAACAGTTCGGACTAATCTTTAAATTCCATATAAAAAATGGTGTTTTAATCAATTAATAAGGTAGTTTGTATTCATCAGCGTTATAGAAAGCATAAACATGGCTTTGTGTCTGTGTGGTAAGGGTATATATATGTGTGTGTGGGTGTGTGTGTTAAATTGTCGCCGGTGGAGTCAATGTAACTTACAATAAAGCAGCATATGAAATACACACATATATATATATATATATATATATATATATATATTTATGTATATATATATATGTATATGTGTGTGTGTGTGTTCAATTGTAAACAAACTAAAAACTTAACACTAGATTTCTTAGAGTTTATAGCCATTCAGTCAGCCGCAGCATCCGCTTGAGCTGCACAGCTGAGCAGCTGCTCCACTTTCGTACAGGTTTAACTATATATATATATATATATATGTATGTATATATATATAAAGCACGGCGCAGTCGCCGCTCTCTCTCAGTCGCCGCCTCTCTCTCGGGGTTTGCTGTCGACGTCGCTGCCGTTGCCTGCCAATTGGAGCGCATTGATAAGAGCCACAAAAATTGAGTGAGAAATAAGTTTTGAGGCTAACGACACTCACCTCCCCCCAGCAAGGCGAAGGGCTCCGAGTCGCTGCTGGCGGGCCAATCAATGTCCGGCATCGCCGGCCATTCGATGTCGTCCGCCGTATCCCAGTCGACGGCGCGCGATTGACTTATCTCGAAGAGAGCCGGCGTGCACAGGCTGAGCACCTCTTGGCGCAGCTGTTGCTGCAGCTCCTCGAAGCTGTCGCGCGTCTTGCACAGAAAACAAACGGCCAGCGAGGGATCCATGGCGCTGAAGCTCAAGCGTGCCGCATACTTCTGATGATAGCTCTCGTCCAGCTCCTGCTCCGCAGCTGTCGTCTTCTGGGCCACGGCGCCGGCCCGTTGCGTTGTATGCGGATCCAAGTACAGCACCTCGTCGTCCACATATCCCAGAAAGTAGAGCGCCTGATTGGGTCGACCGCCAATCATGCCACAGCTGCTGCTCAGCTCCAGGCAGCGCTTCAAGGCGGGTATATAGACGGGATTAATGTCGGCAATGCCCAGACGCAGCGGCACAATCAACAGCAAAGGCTTCCACGTGGACTCACTGGACTCCTGACAGCAGGTGTCTGCAGAGAAACTAAAATTTAGTAAAGATTGGGAATGTATATAGCTTTTACTTGCATATATCATCCAGCACCACGGTGCTATCCATGGCTACGTGCACGACCAGCGAGCTCCAGTCGTCGAAGCGGACGAGGATTCTGTGAGAAATATAAATAAAAATATACAAAATATAAAAAAATGTATAAGAAATATATATAAATACAATATAAATATAAATAAATACAATATAAATATATATGAAATTTTATTATTAAGTAAGCTTAGCTTTATAAGGAGATTAGCAGTAGCTAGCTTGCTATCGGCGAGGCGGAAAATATTTTCCGACTTTAGTTGGGCTCAGCTTATATTATTGATAAAGTGGATTAGACTTTGACTAGCTGATCAATCAGCCAATCAGAGATATATATTCTTGTTATATATATATACATATCCCCTACTACCCAGAGATATATTGCTCTCCTCCATCGATTCACTCCAAGAATAGGACAACAATCAGTTAATCAATCAAGTAATACGTCCAGTTGAACAGGATATGTATAACTATATGTACATATATAAACTATATAACTTCCTCAACTAGTCAATCAGTCAATCAGCTTACATTATACAGTCGTCCCTGGATATAGTGAACTAATTACTAACAAAGCCTGTTTACAGTTTTCAGGTTGTTCACTATCAAGGCTAAAAATTTTGATCAAGTAATAATCAAGGCTAAAAATTTTGATCAAGTAATAATCAAGGCTAAAAATTTTGATCAAAAACTTGTTTTGCACTCGGGAACTTTTTTAAATTTTAGACTCTATAAACGGGAAAAACATTCGTTCCCGACCTATCCCGTTCCGAAATAATTTTTGATTTTCCCGCCCGATTGCCCCGACAAATTTTGTCATTTTTCCCAACATTTTTTTTCAACATTTAAAACTCTTATGATAGATAAAATTTTTTACTTAAAAATAATATTTTATCAAAATTTTCTTCTCTAAGATGTGTTCTCCTTTCTTCCAAAATTCAACTAGAACTAAAATACATCCTCTCACTCAAAATAATAGAATACTTGAATTTCTCTTAAATTTAACAATATTTATATAAGAATTAATTTCTCCGTTTATATCATTATTCTGTTCTTTGGCAAATGCAAGCAATTTTATATATTAATAATTTTCTTATCGGGACCCGCGGGAATGTCGGTATCAAGCACTTATCCCGACCGTCCCGGACTTTTTCATAATCTTTCCCATCCCGCTCGATCCCGACGCCCATCTCTAATTCAGGTTGTTCACTTTATCAAGGCTAAAATTTTTGATCAAAAACTCAGGAACTTTTAAAATTTTAAACTCTATAGACTTGGAATACACATAAAAAAGAATACTTTCAAACATAATCGGTTTGCACTCGACAGAAAACATAACCACGAAGGTCAAGAAACAGCTCATTTTGTAACAAATAACAGCAAAAATAGGAATTAGGGGAATTCCCACTTTCAATTTGGATTTCTTCTTGTGTTTTTTGTTACTTTTTGCTTGAAATTGCTTTCAAAATTTAAAGGTTTTCGATTGTTCACAATTTATAACGAGGTGTACACTATACCCAGACACTACTGTATATACATATATACATATATATCCTCTGTTAGACAGAGGTGTATTGATCTACTGCAGAGATTCACTTAGGAAATTGGACAACAAAGTGGATGAATCAGTTAAGCAGTCTACTTAAACAGTTATATATGTATGTGTATGTGTATATGTATATGTATATGTACATAACTTCATCAACTAGGCAATCTGTCAATCAGCTTAGTTAATATATATATCCACAGATTTCAACATGGATATATACATAAATATATATATATCCCCCCCTCCCCCGCACCCTACTCACTTGAGTATTTGGGCAACTGTGTTGGGTCCGAGCCACTCGCCCACAGCTTTGTTTTGCGACTCGCCCATTAAGGCAATTTGATGTATGGAGTAGTAGCTCTTGCGCGTGTCCTCGAAGCGATTCACGATTTTCAGGTAGGTGGCGTCCCGGCAGTCGGGCGTCCAGAACCAGTCGCGACCCAGATGCAGTTCGATTAGGGCTTGGGCCAGCACCATTTGACCGCAGCGCAGCATGCAGCCCCAGCCCTTGTCGCTGGTCAGCTGCACCTCGCCGAGGGGCACGAAGCCGTGGCGATATGTGCACCACAGGCGGGACTGGATATCGCGTCTAATGGGCTCCAGTTCTAAAAATGCAAATATATACTATAATATTATATAGTATAAGACTTACAGTGAAGACTCCACTCAATGGAGAGTTCTTTGTCGCTGTTCGCTTTAGCGAGTCTTCACTGTATATGTTCGCCTCACCTTGTATGGCATTGTAGCGCTTGCCCAGCAGCCAAACATTTGTATTGCGCCTCGGTATATCCTCCAGCTCGCCTACTGCGCCGACCACGGCGCCAGCTAGGACGCTGTCCGGGCCGAGGTACGCCTCGAATACGCTGTCCATGCCGCGTGCTAACTGCGCGTACAGGCTAACCAGCATTAACTCCTTCCGTGACCGCCGCGCTGCCTCTGCCGCTGCCTCTATCGCAGTCGCTGACCAAATGACGTTGTGTTTTTTTCTTCAGCTTTGTCTTTGTTTTGGCTAATGCTGTTGCCAGGGCTGCTGTTCTTCTTACTTTACTTGCTGACTATGTAATTGTTATTGTTTATAACAAGCTAATCACTTAATAGTTTTTGTCCCGTCTGCTATTTGTAGCAACTGCTTTTCTTGGGTGGTTTTTTTGTGTGTGTTCTGATTACAACGATAACAAAACTGTGTTCGCAGCGTCGTCAGCTGCGCAGTCGACGCGTTGGCGTTATGCTGGTATGACACACACATGTCTGCATGCTAACAGTGTTGAAACATAATAAGTTCAAAGATAAGTTTATTTCCTTGTAAGCAAACTTAATTTTTAATTTGAATTTTTTAATTGACACTGTTTAAGTATCTCATTCAATTTTAATAAATATATAAAAATATCTTAAAAAAAATTAAATGTCATTCATTTAACATTGCTGCTAGTAACAGCCGATATATATCTAAGACATTGCTTATCGATTATTTTAGCATTTAACAGTGTTGCTGTACGCTAGCGCCTAACATTTAAAAATGTAAACAAAATAATTTACCCAAATGTGTGTGAATTTCAAAATGTAAGCAAAGTTCTAAGCAAACACATTATTTATACATATTAGCCACCCCATATGTTTCTTAAATCATTTGTCTTGCTTAATTTTTCTGCAGAGCATAGGTAATGGGATTAACTTTACGATTAGCTTTACTCATTTGGTAGTGTTGTGTAGACAATTCACACCGAAGTGACCAATGTTATTGAATGAGTTTGAGTTTGGCGCGGAGAATTTGAAAACATTTAATAACAATTTTAAACTTTTAATCCACAAAATTTGTTATTTAAATCGAAAAACTCTTCTTCTTCCTTGTCGCTTTTCTGCAACATTTCGTCATTGGGATCTGCATTATCGGCAGCAGCTGTCGCTTTGCGTGCCGCCTGCCGCTGCTTCTTCAGACGCTTCTTTTCCACCGCCTTAGCCGCCGCCTGGTCCGCCTCCGATTGCTGCTTCCAGTGCGGCACAAATTGCGCACACCAGTCAAACAGATAGCAATAGAAGTCGAACATGAGCCGCGAGTCCGCCAGCAGGAAATGCTCCACATGGTAGCGCACGTCAAGCCGATTTCGCAGCAAATCATAAAGATTATAGATGAAGGCGCCGCAGTAGAGACGATTCATGCGAGGACTGCTAAAGGGCTGATCCAGCAGCGCATTGAGTCCATTCAGCTGGTAGACAACCGACTGGAATTCGGCGAACGAGTGCAAAACGGTCGTAGAGTAGGAATCGAACTTCTTCTTGAAGATCTCCTGCATGTGAAAATGTGGCAGCAGCTTCTCCTGCACCAAGAAGCAATCCGACTTGGGCACGTGCGCCATGCGCTCCGGCACAG
This sequence comes from Drosophila gaucha, assembly GCA_035045545.1. NCBI lineage: Eukaryota > Metazoa > Arthropoda > Insecta > Diptera > Drosophilidae > Drosophila > Drosophila gaucha. The sequence continues at coordinate 1,183,257 of JAWNOY010000006.1, read as the reverse complement.
GCAGCTCCAGCAGGGCGGGCTTTATGCCACGCCTAACACCTTCCGCTGCCTCCTTGTCGCGCTTTGCACGCTCCTGCTTGAGGATCTTGCCAAAGCGTTGCTGAAAATCCTTGACATCCCGCTCGGCCGGAATGGTCACGTCCACCGTGCGCACTACGACGAGGCAGAGGAGCAGCGCATGCAGGTGGAGTATATCACAGTGCTCCGATCTGTGCAGCCAGTAGACTATGGACAGAAAGTAAAGCTGCAAATCCGATGGAAGCAGCTCCAGTTGCTCGAACAAAAGTGGGACATTCGCATGCGGCGCATGCGCCTCGAAGACGGCGCGCATGTGAAGTGCATCCGGATCGGAAGGCACAAATGGATAAGCTGGCGCCTGCTCAATGGGCTGGCGATAATAGCGCAAATTCGTCACACGCAGCGCACGCGTCAGATATGTATATTCGATGGGTATGGGCTGCCCCTGGGCATCCACTTTCCGCTCCGTTGGAGCACCTGCCACATGATGCAGCAGGGCGAAGGTGTAGTTGAGTATGGGCAAAGCCAAAGCATTCGCATCGTGGTAGGCAAAGTGCTCGATCTGCGGATTGTTGATGTACTTGCGCAGATGCAGCAGATCCACGAAGTAGCGTGAAAGATGGGCGGGATAGAGCTTGTCGAGAAACCATTGCGGAAAGAGCAGAGTTTTGTCTTCTACTGAATCCTCTAGCTCCTCGTCGTCCTCTTCTTCTTGCTCTTCCTCCTCCTCCCCTTCATTAGCAGCTGCTGCTTTCCGCTGCAAATCCTCCTCCTCATCTTCCTCCTCTTCAGAACTTTCCTCAGTCGCATCATTTTCACTCAGTTCCTCCTCCTCCTCTGCTGCCTCTATGTTCGCAAAGGCATCCTCGTAGTGCTTCTCAAAGAAGTCGTAGGCGTGGCACAGCTCATTCGAATAGCCAGAAATTGCTGCCTGCACCTGAGCTACCAAAGAATCGCGTTGAGACTGCAAAATATTAAAGTTAGATTAGTTAAATATAATATTTAGATTTGTTTTATAGATTAAAATTAGAATTAAATATAATTTAGCTGAATTTCTTAATTAGATTTGCTGCAAATATTTAAGATTAAGATGAAAATATGTAAAACTTGATTAAGTTGCCTAAAAATTTGCAGAAAACTAGTTAAAAAAAAATATAGAAATTTAAAAAAAAAAATTGAAAATAGTTTTAAATTTAAATATACTCTGATTTTTTTTTATAGATTAAAATTAGGATTAATAATAATTTAGCTGCATTTCCTAATTAGATTTGCTGCAAATACTTAAACTTAAGATTAAAATAGTTTTAAATTTAACTATATATAATATATATATATATATATAAATATAAATATATTTGTTTTATAGATTAAAATTAGAATTAATTATAATTTAGCTGAATTTCTTAATTAGATTTGCAGCAAATATTTAAATATTTAAGCTTAAGATGAAAATATGTAAAACTTGATTAAGTTGCCACTAAAGGTATAAGAAAACTGGTTAATAAAAAATATACATATTTAAAAAAAAAAAATTAATTGAAAACAGTTTAAAATTTAAATAAATTCTAAATTTAAGTTTTTGAAAAAGACTTCAGCTAAAGTTCTAACTTATTTGTAAAGGGAATTCAGTTCAATTTAGTTTTTCTTAATTAAATTTGCTGCAAATAAAAATAGTTTTAAATTTAAATATACTCTGATTTGTTTTATAGATTAAAAATATGATTAATTATAATTAAGTTGCATTAAGCTTAAGATGAAAATATGTAAGACTTGATTCAGTTGTTCAGGTAGCAGAAAACTGGTTAATAAAAAATATACATATTTAAAAAAAAAAATTTATTTAAAATTTAAATAAATTCTAAATTTAAGTTTTTGAAAAAGACTTCAGCTAAAGTTCTAACTTATTTGTAAATGGAATTCAGTTCAATTTAGTTTTTCTTAATTTAATTTGCTGCAAATACTTAAGCTTAAGATGAAAATAGTTTTAAATTAAAATTATTCTAAATTTGAGATCCAGCTAAAGATCGAAGTTATTTGTAAATTGAATTCAGTTGAATTTAGTTTTCACAAATCAAATTTAGTTCAAGCTTCAGCGGAATCCCTTTTACATGCAGTCCATAAAGCTAGCTTTGGCTTAAATTAAGTTTTACATAGGTAGCTGAGCTGCTTTCAAGCTTTTTCACCTTCTTCAGCCTGGATAAGACCTTGGCCAGGGCCGCTTCGGCCGTCTGGTCGCTCAGCCACTGCAAAATGATGCGAATGCGTCGCTGTTGCTTCTTCAGCTTGCGGCTGCGTCCAGCTTTTCCCATGCCCACGGCAAAGAAGTTGCTGAAGGCGGAGCTGCAAGGGGAAGACAACTTGGATTAGACTCAATTTAAGTTAAAACAAGTAAGAATCAAGATCCCCTGAACCAAGTCCGAGGCGGTGCTTTAAACAATCTAGCTTACATCTTTTCTCTGTACCTATTACCGCTTACTGCGTATGAGAAATTGATTGTTAAATAACTTCGGTTCTAGATCTACTTTCTTAATTAAATTTTCAGGACATGATATTGACATCTAAAGATGTATATATACGAAATCCCAACTCCCTAGTATTTGAAATACGTTTTTTCCACTTATGGGGCTAGTGGGGGGAGGTATCCAAAATTTAGAAAATTTATTATCTGTATTTACATCACAGCAACCTAGATAGTCAATTTGGTATCTCTAGCTATTAAGGTCTTTAAGTTATAGCTTAGAAACAAAGTCAAAATATCGATTTCTATCGATAATAAGGAAATAGGATGAGTTATCGAAAAAAAAATAAACTTGTACTGCGTATGGTATACAAGAACATATATCTAAAATCTCAAGTCTCTAGCTTTTGTGGTTTACGAGATCACTGCGTTCATACGGACGGACATGGCTAGATCGACTCAGCTCGTCGTCCTGATCAAGAATATATATACTTTATGGGGTCTGCCACGCCTCCTTCTGCGTGTTACATACATTGTCACAAAGCCATTATACCCTGATTTCCCATTTTCAATGGGTACAGGGTATAAAAAGATAAAGTCAAGGACAAACCGTGCTATATAATCGTTGCCAAGCAGCGCTGCGAATAGCGGCAGTTTTTCGGCGCTGAGCGTGCCACGCCCACACAAGTGCTCCACGCGATAGATGCAACAATCGAGATATTTATAAGATTTCTCAGATTTTCCTATGTTTGTTGTTGTTGTTGTTGTGATGCCGGAGACAATTTTGTGGGCCTTGGTGCGTTTCTCGACGTGCTTCACCTCGTGCCGGCGCAAATTGCGATCGAGGGGCTTCTCCTTTTTCCGCTTGGACAACACTTTGACAGTCAACGTGATCAGGGGAATATACTTGACATTGTGTATATAGAAGTCGGAGTCGTAGGAGAGCACGGGGCAATTGAGTTTGCGGGCGAGGGCCGCAAGCTCGTCGTCCGCCTCGAAGACGCAGCGCATGACGGGCACTCCACAATCCCGGACGGCGTCCACGAAGACCTCCTTCAAGTGGAGCGGGAAGAGCGTGATGGAATCACTTGGATTTATCTTCTTGATGACGGCAATCTTTCCGCGCAGCCGTTTGCCAACTGTGCGCAACTTGCGCTCCTCGTAGCCGCCATCCATCAGGACGTAGGCGCGTATCTCGCACTCGGCGAGCACATGGAAGAACTCCAGGACAGCTCTATAGAAATCATCGTAGTCCCCGCCGAAGGCCGAGTAGCTGCCGGTGACATCTTTGTAGAGATTACAGGCCAGATTGTCGCCATCGATGACCAGCGGGGTGTTGTGCAGTTCGTAGGGCTTCAGATAGACCTCAGCGCGTTGCGCTATGTAACTAGTTAGGCCCCGAACACCCATTTATTTATTGTTTATTATTATTTTGAAAAAAACAAAGCGCGTGCTAAAAACACATGTTACCTTACAGTGATGAGCAGTGCTGCCCATAAACGCTGTTAAACTGCAAGTGCCTGTTGCAGTCTGTTATTGCTAAAAAAATACCAAAAACTGAATTTCTGTTATTGCAGCGCTGTTAATGTTTGTCCGCCTGTTGCAGTCTGTTAAAATTCGAAAAAAAAATAAAGTAACAAAAATTTAAATTTGTGAGTGCAATACAGTTAGTTTAAATGAACTATAAAATAAGAAGAAATGTATGCAGCAATCTAAACAAATGCTACATTTTGCAAAACAGTAAAAGAAACATAAACCTCTCTTAAATATACTCAATTATAGGCAGCACTTGAGCCGGCTCAACGCACTGTTAACGCAAAAACGAGCATGTTAACGCGCTACTCTGCTACCATTTGTTTTGGTATTTTGCGGTGTGCGGTTTGCATTTTAATGTTAGCCGCTTACAGCCACACTGCACTCAGACTGTCGCTGTCAAGCAGATAAAACGCTTGTCTTTCGTTCGTAACGTAACGCGTAACGCGAGTGGGTTTTGTGGCACAGTGAAAAAAATCCGCAGCACCAACAGCAATTAAAAATCGAAATCAAATGCAACACGCCAACGAAAAAAAGCGAACCAACAAAAAACCAAACTACAAATAAAATTGTAAATTCATATGAGCGGCACGTTATGTGCAATTGACGTGTAATCTCGAGTGCCTTTCCAAATGCGAGCAGCGCGTGCATATATACGGGTTCCGTTCGTTCCGTAGCGTATCGTATTTAGCTCTTGCTTTTGCCCACTTTACGTTTCGTGTGTGTGTGTGTGTTGTTTTTGTATGCTTGTTCAACGTAAAACAGCAACAGCAGCGACGGCGTCGGCAGCGCTAACACAGGTAGACAACGTCCAAGACATCATAAAACGATGAAAAATTGAATAAAGGCAACAAAAAAAAAAAACAAAATTAAATAAAATCTAAAGCTAAATAGCGAAAAGTATAGAATAAGAATTTCGACTGCGAGAAGCGCATTAACAACAACAACAAAAACAGCACTCATTTTTTTCTTGTTAATTACTTTTGTGCGTCTTTGCTTTACGGTCGCATTCATTTCATATACTAGTATTATTTTTTCTTGGATTTTCTTCAACAACAGCAGCCGTAGCCGCAGCCAGACAAACAGACAAAATCCAACAATAACAACAACATCAGCAGCAGCAACTGCTCTCGCCCCCATGGGTGTGAGCGAGCGCGCAGATCATTTATACGTATCGTAAACATATCGTGAATGAATATTCTGTCTATGTGTGTTTGCAGTGCCGGAGAGCGAAAGAGAAAGAGCGCGCGCGGTGCGTTGCGTTGCGTACATGTTTCAGTGTGTGTGTGCGTGCCCGTGTGCTTGTGTGTGGGAGCCGAAAGCATTTATAATAAATAAATTGTGTGGCTACTCCCAAAGCAAATAAATAATTATGTTGCATCAAAGAAAAACGGCAAAAGCGTAACAAAAGTGTGAAAAATCGGCAACTCAACAAAAAAATAAAAATACCGAGTTTAAAACACGACTCGCCCGACTTAAGAGCAATAGCCAAAAGCTCTCAAGTGTTTCACTCTTTCACGCTCCATACGTCATATTCGCGAGTGAGTGTTTTTGTACGTGTTTATGGAATTTTGACAATTTCGTGTGTTGTCAGTCGAAAGTTTTTTTTTTCGTTGTTGTCTTCGATCATTTTGTCAACGCAACGGGAAGCTGCTGTGTTGGAATACGCGCTCACTGTGTGAGAGAAGCTCTCCCAAAAAAAAAGGTGCGTATTACAGTATTACAGTTAGTACTTATTTGCTAAGGCTCAATTATGTTGGAAGTCAGTCAGTTGATGATATTCCAGGAACTAGTTGGAAGCTACGGGGCGTCTGCACGCTCACGTTTCCTGTCATTTGCACATTTTCACACGTCCTTGCACCGACGACAATTGCAATTTTTCTTCTTTCGGCAAGTTGCGTTTCCCACGCCCGCCACACACACACATTCACATACATACATATCGATTCTGGCAGGTAGCAAGGGAAATAAATTCCCGCATTACCAAAATTGAACAAATTTTTGTTGAATGCCACCATAGGTGGGCGAAAGAAATGGAAAAATTAGACACACATGCATACATATACGCACACACATGCGAGTGACTGAAAATGCGCAAAATTAGCCACCCGCAGTTTCCAGCAGAAAAATATGAATAAGCATATGATAAATAAATAATGATGATCATTCCAATGGGACTGCGAATGCTGCAATTTGGCACAGTTCGACGCCAGAGGGCGCTGCTGCTGTTGTGCATTAATCAAGACAAATTGAATTGCCGCTGGCTGCCAAATGGCGCTTTGGCAAGCATTATGCAATTTTTAGCTATTGTCCAGGCACTTTGGCAAGTGGATTATTGAGCGCAAAAGTTCATGGGGTGCAGCGCGCCTCAGTCCCGCCTTCTCGGTTGGATGTGGATTTTAAGTTTTACTGTTGCGACAGCTGCTGTTTGTTTGCTCTCTGATTTTATGTATTTTGCTGCATACAATAAAAAGAGCATAAAATGCTCACACACTCACACACACACACGCACGCTCATGAACGGTGACAGCTGCACAGATCTTGCTATATATGTGTGTGTTTGTGTGTGCGTCTCAAATGACACTTGCCGACTGCATTGGAAAGCGGTGCTGTTGTCTGCACATTTTTCTATAGAATTTCCTAGTAGGAAGTGCAGTAACAACAACAACAAGAACAAGAACCGTGGCAGGCAGCACTTGACAATTGTCTTAGGCACTGCACGGTTGTCTCGCTCTCGCACACCTGCCGCTGCCCCTGAAGGCAAGAGAGCAACTATCCTAAGTACATTTGTATATGCGTTGGCATGTGTATATGAGTGTGTGAGTGTGTAGGTGTGTTGGTTTCTTCCTGGCAGTTATTGAATACCCTGGATATAGTAAAAATAGTTAAAAAGGGGTATATTTGAGAGGAGAAACAATTTATTGAGTAGGATTTAAATTTAATTTAATTAATTAATTAAATTAATTTAATTAATTAAACAATAAAATTAATTTAAGATACATTATACGTTTGTATATTTTTATTATGTGTGTATAAGTTATGGTAACTTCATCGTTACAGGGTATTTAAAAGCTTAGCAATTCTTTTCCTTTGTGTATTTGTCGTTGCCGTCTTTACTCCAGTTGTTTTATGCACTCAATTATTCAATTGTCTTTGATTAAATGTGCAAATTTGTCTAATGTTTTTCTGGTTCTTTCGCTGATTACGCGGAAGTTGCCGTTTAAAGCTGCAACTAATTGTCGGCCATTTGTAATTTGTCACCGATCTTGCTCTCTTCCTCGCCTCCCGCTTTCTTGCATATACACTTTCTCAATTACTCACTCATCCGCTGTCGGAGACGTGAGCTTTTGAATGATTATGTGTCTGTGTATGTGTTTACCGTTATTGCAACACCAAATACATCCCCCTCCGCCTTCCAGCCACGTTTTGACCTACAAGTCGGCTTAATTATATTACCGACGCGCGCATTTCCTGTCCAATTTACTGTTTAGATTTTTGTTTTTGCTTTTCTTTTCTTTTTTTTTTGGTATTGAGCAAGGCGCACAGCTAATAATAATAAAATACCAAAATTAACTCCAAAAACAGAAAAACTTGCAAACATTTCTGAATTTCCACTCGAAAATGCAGCAACAAGAAATAATGTAATTATTTCCTTTCACAAGCTCCACACAAAGTGAAGCAAAGCACAGAACAAAAATAACACCACAAAAAAGAATTAAAATAAAACTCGAGAAGCAAAGCAGCGGCGCGACGACGGTAGCGACGCGTCGGCAACTTTGTTGTAGCTGTTTGTTGTTGTTGCTGCGGGTGTAAGCACGTGCAACAATAGAAGCGATAGAACGCAAAGCAAAAAAATGAGCAAACTATTAATAAACAATTTGCATTGAACCCGTTCTTGCTCTCCCTCACCCGGTCTCCCTCTCCCTCTCTCGCTCTCGCTCTTTCTTTTTGCTCATACTATGCTCTCGCATTTCAAACCGGAACCTAATTGGATTTTGTGAATGAAACGCGACGACCTTGCCCGTTTACGTCGAGCTTACGTTTTGCATTGATCGTTGATCAATTGAAAGCTCAGCCGGAATTCAATATTGATTGATGAGAGGCACTTACGTTGCGCGCTCACGTTACGTATACAGTGGTCGCTCTTTAAATGGTTTTGAATATGGGAATGTTTGATCTTATTTATATAATAAATTTAAATAAAAACATTTTTAATTTAATTTAATGCAGTTAAAAAAAATAAAATTTATTTTCTTTAAAATTTTAATATTTAAATCACACTGTATTGGCTTGCTGTTCCATGCTCTTCTTTGCTCTGGCTCTCTCTCTCTCTCTCTCTCTGTCTTCCGTCGTGTGCTTGTGTGTGGGTGCGCCTTTGCTTTAGCTTTGTAATTTTGCAAATGTTTGCCGCTAATAAATCATGTGTCCCCAATGCGAGTTCAAGTGTTTGTTTTTTTTTCTAATTTTTTTTTCCGATTTGGCCTCCTCCTGTGTTTTGGCTATTTATGCGGCGTTTAGCTACCGTGCGCTTACGTCATTTGCATGCCGTATACGTAAACGTAATGGTATTTGTGTATTTGTATTCGTATTCATATTCGTACAAACTTGGCCATGTTTTACAGTTGTCAATTGGCTGCTGCTGCGTCTGCGGCTGCTGCTGCTTCTGCTCTGCCGTCTACTTTACTGGGCTAAAACACATTCAGCGCGCGTCAACACAAAATATTGAAAGTAGGTAATGCGACAACAACAACAACAACAGCCATATCTGAGTCATCAGTTTTCTGTTTTCATTTATACAAAATAAATGCTTAAAGTTTTTAGTACATGACCACAAAATTCATATATAGTTCATCATAAAAAATAAATAAAATAAAATAAAATACAAAAATAAAAATAAAGTATTCAGAAAAGTGTTTAGTATTTACTTAAATGTCATTTAACTGATTGTCAATATCAACTCACAGTTTTCCATCTATAAACAGTTGTTTATCATACCTATCTATCAGCTAAGAGCAAAAAAGAAAACATCCTCTAGAAAGTATTTTTCAATTTTGTTGCCGTGCGCATAATTCGCGAGAATTTTCACTTTTGTCTAGACAATTTTCATAATGCAATAAATTTTTATAAATTGCCTCGTTAATTGAATATAATGTAGACTTTTGTTTTGATTTGCTTACGTTGCGAATAACTCAAGAAACAATCGTGAATGGAACCATGAATGAGGCCATACAATAAACATACGATTCGATAAAAAAATATATACCCATACATATATCTAGAAATGTACCTTAGTGGAGGGCAGATGTACAGCTTAACGTTTATATAGCTGTTTTAATATATAAACTAAATTTTTTAAAATATTATTTATAGGTATTGATTTTATTTTCTGACCATACCTATGTGAACTCAGCTCTCAGTGAACTTAACTTGACAACATTTAGTATATATGCTTTGTATAGATATAAGAAAAATATATGTCAGAACCAGCACAGTTTTTCATAGATGAAAGCGAAACTTTTTAAATGTCTGCAAGGGTATTTAATCTACGACATACTATAAAAATAAACTTTTCTTCACTCTTTATTTTATGTTGATTTTGTGGTCTGTGACGTCACTTGTGTGTTTATAAATTCAAAGTTCTTGTTTCGGGCATATGCTTAAGATATGCGTAGCACTTTTTGTTTTTTTTTTTATTATTTTTTTTTTAGCAAATTTAAAGTAATTAGCATTTGATTGGGATAGCCCGAAACATGGAGCTTAAACGATCACGCGCTGTCTAAATAGTATTTAAGATTAAAGATATTTTCTTAAATAACATGAAGGTTGATTAATAGAACCCGCACTTCATGACAAGTGCTTTCAAGTTTCATACTTGATTTATAAACTCAGTTCTTCGAGGCAATGCCCTTGTCCATAATCTTATCGGGCTTTATAGAGGAATGTATATACTTGCCTTGCCTAACGAGGTGGGTCAACAATTCAATACAAATACCTCTTAGATAGGAACTGTGTGTGGTAAAAAAAAAGAGAAAGAAAAGAAAAATACTTGTCTTGTAAGTGGGCCCTAAATTCCCACAGTTCATAAAATATGCGTCAGTGAGCTCTCTAAGTGAATCATTAAACAAATTACAAATTCGTATGCCAGTTATAAATAGCTCCAAATAAGAGTATAGAAACAGAATTAGAAATAAAAAGAATTTCAACAAAATAGGCAAACATGTTGTACATGTCCATCAATGTGGAACTGTAAATATTGGCGCAGTTTTCGGTATGTGTGTGTGTGTGTGCTGCGAATGAGTCCAACCCACCCACAGTCACCGTCGACAGCCAGAGTCACAGTCACAGTCACTCAGCGAGTATGGCAGGCGTACGGTTTAGTTAAGATATTTCCAATGAATAAGTCATACCTTTTATAGTTTACAGCTAACGCAATGCACGAATTTGTTTGTGTTATTTCGATTTAGCAAAAAAAAAGAGTGATGCATTCTACTTAACTCAAGTACAACACATAAAGCCACAGGCCTTTTTGGCTATTTGTAAATAATATTAGCAATATATTTGGTTTACTTCTTAAGTAAATTCTAAAAATTACGGAAAATCATGAAATTGTTTTTACATATATTTTCTTTTCATTAAATATTAACTATATTTGAGAGCAGGAAAGGGGTTGCCTTATAATACTAATGAATTTTTAATCGATAAGTATCACACTGTTTTCCACGGTCTCTTGACCTTCTTGGGACCTTAAAAATTCTATATAACTCAATAGTATATCATCTTTACTAGAGATGGGCGTCGGGATCGGGATTTTCGGGACCCGAAATTGTCCCAAAACAATTTTCGGGCTTGTTGGGAAAGATTCTAAAAAATTCCAGGACGGTCGGATGTGTGTGTATGAGTGAGTATTATTAGATAAGTGCTTATGGTCGGATATATGCTTGTGAGCAGAGGTGGGCCTTGTATTTCGGGTCCCGAACAGATATCTCTGAAATGCCGCCATCTCAGAGCATATCTCTAGAATTTTTGACCATGATCTCATGCCTAAGCACGTATTTGATCGTCCCGGACTTTTTTAAAATATTTCTCAACCCGCCAGACACCGAAATCGTTTCGAATCGATCTCGACTCCCATTTCTAATCTTTGGTGTTATAAAAACTTTAAAAGTTTCATAGATAGCCAGATTGATCTTCGTAATTCCTTTGCAATCTCTGGTGTAAATAAGATATCTACTTGGTTTTATAGTATTTCATCAAAAGAAGAAATACTGTGTTTTCATTTTCGATTAATATCGATTTGAAGTTAGCTGCATTGCTAGACACTTCATTCATAGTCACTATGCCTCCTCATAATGTACATAATTAATCGATTGAACTTGTTATTGTTTCAAAGAATTTTTTTTTAAATTTCGATAAATATCGATTTCCAGTCATCTTTTTATTTAATTGAATTCCATGTCTCCTTTGCATCCTCTTCAAGTTAATAATAAATATATAATATCGTATATTAGTTTAACTTCACAAGACTATCACTCTTTTGTTATATATAAAAACTTTATGTACCGCCCTTGTTAAAGTTGCCTGTTTATAAACAATATCTAAAAACCGATCTTGCCCCAGAAAAGTCTTTCAGTTAGCCGCTTGTGTAAACAAGCAACAAAACATTTTCCTCTCTCTGTCTTTACATCATCGTCTTCGTCTTCATCTTTATCCCGTCTTTTATTTCAGTATGCACAAATTGCAGTTATTTTGATTGATATAAACGCTTGAAGATTTGTCTGGCGTAAACACTATATATTCCTATATATATACATATGTATATATAATTCCCAGACACTTTTGTACCTTCTGCCCTGTGGTTTCGTTTTGTACTAAACCAGTTTGCCACCTACCCCTCCCCCTCTGCAAACCACAAAACCAAAAGAAAAAAAAAATTGCGTTTGCCCAAAAACCACACAAACAGTGAAAAACCACAACAAGAATTCCCATAATTATAAGAAGAAAAAAGAGAAAAATACGAAATGATATCTCCAAGCGTCACATTCGTCAGTTCCACAAACCTGAGGAACAAGAAGAAGCAACAGAAACTCAAGAAATGGGAAGATGGGGAAGAATGGGAAGAGAATCAAAAAGTGCCTTTGAAATTTAAACTTTTGTGGTTACAAGTTTTCTAGACCACAAAACTTCTCAACCGAAAGCTAAAGTTCCAAAACAAAAACAAAAACAAGAAGAGGAAGAAAAGGTGTGTGTGTGTGTGTATCTTTCTTTCTCTCTCCCTCATCTCTGAATGGAAACGTAACCAAGTCGGAAGAAACAGTCAAAAACAGACAACGCAAAAGTTTTCTCAGCTTTATTTTCTGTTGTATTTTCTTCTTTAACAACTTCCCAAGATGGATAAGAATTAAAGGCGGGCAGCAGCAGCAGCAGCAGCAGCAGCAGCAGCAGCAGCAGCAGCAGCTGTGGTCTTGATGGGAGCGAGGGGTGAGGGGGGCGTGGCAGTAGTAGTGTGTGGATCAAATCAAGTTTACAAAGATAACAGAGCGCGCTTAAGGCGTAGCGGGAGTGACTGAAGAGATGCCCTGTAAAAGGTAGATTTCTTTAAATGGGGTTTATGTAGGGAATAAGTAAAAATTTGAAAAAAATAATATAAAAATTATTGAATATACAGAATCTTTTCTATTCTTTAATGTAATTGTAAATTAGAATGTAAATAGAAAAATTATTTGTAAATAGCTTAGTATACCATTCAAGCGAGGTTCCCCATTAAATTAAGATAAATTATAGTCGTAAAGATTGGCTGATTCGAGATAAACAATAATAAATATTTTATAAAAAAAAAACAAAAAAATGTAATCTGATGGAAAGATAATTTAACAAATAACTGTACATACATGTACATATGTGTATATGAATATTTCATTATATAAAAAATTCTCTGTAATATCTTTCTAAAATATTTATTATGAAATCTTAAAGATGAAGATGATGTTGTTATAAATGTCTTGAATCTACTCAACTTTATATTACATACAGACACAGAGCTTGTTATATGCTTTCAGTCTCTTTAAGTTTTACAGGGTATTTAAATACAACAAACTCCATTCATATAAAACACAACCATGACAATGACAAAGCACAAAAACGGCGACATTTAAATCGAGCTTAAAAAAATAGTTAAGAGGCGCTGGAAGATAGTTAAGAGGTGCTGTTTGTTAAGTCTTGAGAGAATGTGCCGTTAGTACAGTTGAATCAATTAAAAATGTAGAGCTTGCCACCATTTTGCTGTCAACCTTTTCAATTGCAAATGGAAGGGGTAGGGGTAGGGTACTGAGAGGGGGCGGTTCTTTAAAACGTGTCATGGCTGGCAGTTGGACCCAAATTACCGCAGCTCAATCATTTGAGCCGCTGTCTGTGGCTCGCACCTGAGGATGAGTTTTTGTTATTTGTAGTTTGTGGCATAATTTGTTCGGCTTCCTGCAACAAGCCGTTGCACATGCGCCGCTTGGCTACACACACACACACATACTTAGACACTCGCTGTTTGGAACAGGAGCAGCAGTTGGTTACACTTTCGGGTTCAATGCGCTCCACACGCTTTTCAGCTGTGGCATGCCACAACAACAACAACAACAACAATTGATAAACAAAAATCATCATCAACGCCGCAGGGCTAAAATATACTGCATTGTTTTCTTTTGCTTTTTTGGCAAATTAAGGTGCCGCCCGGTGGCAGCCACGACCAGGATCGTTGCATGCCACACACACACACACATACGTACCCAATTTGTGGCAACCACTAATTACGCCCACACCACAACTTGACCCAAAGCTGGTTCAAAAATAAAGCAACGCACGTGCCGCGGATTTGCCGCCTCACGGCAAGCGGGTTAGCCCAAACAAAATGGTTGCAAAAAGTTGTGTATTCAAAGACAAGCTTAACTGCTATATACCCTGTAAAGGTACAATGAACTATATAGTTTTATATTTACTTGAATGAAAATCGAAATATATACCACAATGAACTATATGAAAATATTTTGAATATTTGAATGAAAATAAAAATATAAAATATAGTCTTGAATATTATTGAAAATGTTTCTAATAAAAACTTTTAGATTATAATTTAAAAATTAGTAAACTACGTTTATTTTTTTTATTCAGTTATTTTTTATTGTTCATAGTTTCTTGTTTAAACAACAATCCCAAATACTATTTGTGTCTAAAATTTACTATTTCAATATTTGCTATTTACACAAGAACAATTCTTTTTCTATTATATCTTTTTTTTATTTCTTTTTCTTATTCTAATCAAGTTGATTTTCCTCAGCATACCCCATTTTTTTTTAGTTTCAAGGGTATACACAAAAGTTTGCTGCCATTTGGGGCGCTCTGTTGTAATCCGCACATAAAACCGTTTTATATTTTCTCAGACTTTTATGCGAATTTCGTAGTCATGCTTTTAGTTATTGTTGTTTTATTTAGGAAGTTTTTTTTTTGTTATTTTCTTAATGTTTCGCACACGTTAACGTTTAAAAAGAAGACGACAAAGAGGTCACACACCTTCTTTAGCTGTGACTGCCAGTGTTTCTGTGTGTTCCATTGCCAAAACGTTCCCTCAACCCTCACACTGATTTGCACATTAACTAACCCCAAAAAAATAAAGAAGCGAACTTAAATATATGTATATAAATGTTGAGGATGAGCCAGTGGCAGAGCATAAACCAGAAACCCCGATCGATTGGGCAGGGCAGCACTCTGAAGCGCAGGTGCATTGTCATCGTTTAACCCTCTGCTTCAATTTCAATTTTGTAAATTGAGTTTACATTTCGATTTATTGACACGACGTCGACGACTTCTGCACTTTGCCAACTGACATTTATTGCCCTTTGGTTGCGTTGCTTGGCGCTTTAACGAATTATGTGAACAATCGAAGAGAAAAGAAATACAACATGGAGCACCGTTACAAGGCAACTCAATATTCAAAATGGCGGTCAGGGTACAGTTTTTTGATTGCAAATAATTGAATATATATTATATATTTTTACTAAAAAAAATCACTTTTTGAAAATATATTTCTCAGTCGAAAATCCTAGAATTTCCTCGAATTTCCTTTAAGAGCATTTTAAAAACAAGAGATTAAAAATCAGAATAACAGCTGCTGTTGTTGCCAAACTTCTTAGACAATAAATTCACATAGCTGAATTTCTGACTAATTTCCTTTGTACAAAATGCAATTTGAGCAATCCCTGAAAAACTAAGAAAAATGTAAAAACGAAATGTCATGCTAGATGAAAAATCGAGAAATTCCAAAAGTCTGGCAACAATGGCATACGACACGTGAACGTGTTGAACACAAAAACCAGCTGCAGCCGCACACACACACAGACTAAGAAAAACACATCCTCTGCAATCCTGTTGAAGGGAAAATTTCCACTTGAGTTTCCTCATGCATAAAAAGGAAAAAAAATACGTCTTCCGTTTGCGCAGCAAAAACAACGACATGTGTTTGAAGCCCAAGTCGGAGGCTGAGCTCGCTCTGTCTCTATCTCTCTCTCCCGCTCACACTGGCAGTGGCTGCTCCTTCAGCATAATCTCAATTTTCATTTTTCACCTGCCCAAATGGCCCGCCTGCTCGCCCGCATGCACTTAGCCCTCTCAACAATCTGCTGCCGCCGCTTATCAGCGGCAAAACGGCCAACTAAATAGCTACAAAAAATATATATGTATGTATGTATGTGTATACACACTCGACATGCTTGTGTTTTTGAAAGGCAACAATTTGTCTATTATCCGGCCAGGCCAATTTTCCTATCAGCCCCTCTCGCTCACTCCCGCTCGCTCATTCGATTTACTGATGCTGCCTTTTTGATAAATGTGCCGTCGTCGTCGTCGTCGTTGCTGGTAAATCCTCTCAAGCCTGATTAAGTGAACTATTATGCTCGCCCATTGCCTTTGCTCTTCTGTTCTTGCGCTCTCTCTCGCTCTCTCTCTTCTATTCTTTTTCACATTCGTCATGCATGTGTAGACACACAAGAAGCAGCAGCACCAGCAGCAGCCGCCGTTGAAGCTGACGCTGACGCCGCAGTCAAACAGCGCAGCCATCAAATATTGTTTATGTTTTCAACAAATAGCAAACATACACACACACGCACGCTCAATCACTCACTGACACAAAGACCGACGAGAGAGAGAGTGTGTGTGTGTTTGAGAGAGCGCATTTGGACACGCACATTACACTCTTTCTAATCAGCCGAGCGAACGAGCGCTTGTTGCATTTGTACCTGCTTGACCTGCGGTGCAGTTGTTGTTATTATTATATTCTATCTCTCTCTCTCTCTCTCTCTCGCACGTGTGTATCTGTTGCATTTCGCTGCTCTTGATCCATTTCCATTTCTATTCATTTTGTGCGTGTTGCTCATTACGCGTCTCACCGACTTCTTTGGCATTTGTTTCACATGCTGCTGCTGCTGCTGCTGCTGTTGTGTGAGCAGCTTCATTGAGCTTTGCTTGGCTGCAGTCACGTCAATGCTACGTGATTTATGCTATTCTTTGTTGTTATTGTTGTTGTTGTTGCTATTCAGCTGGGTGGTAAAATTAATATAACGTTCTTTTTCCCTGGAAGTGAGCTACGCGCTGTGCAATCATTCAAACAATGTTGCTCTATAGAAGACTTCAATTTAATTGCAGTAGCAACTTGCAAGAGCAAGTTGCATAATTGCTGATCAAATCAAGTTGTTGCAAAGTTGCAAAAACAAGCTGAAGAATGCTTAGATTGGAATTAATTTATGATACTATTAAGATCTTTATCAAAATCTTGTACAAGTTGTAAATGGGAATATTGAATATATTTTAGCTGCACATCAACTTTTAACAGTAGTTTGCAGCTAACGGCTTTTGTTTCATAGCCATTAGTCCGTCTAAACTTTGACATGCATGTTAAAGTTTTAAATACCTCGCCGTTGGCTCGTAAATTCTTTTCAGATCCATTTTATGCGCAAGTTTATGACGCAATTTGCAAATTGAATGGCCACACATTTTTATTGACTCGATGGGCCCACCCACTGTTGTGTTTTAGCCATAACTTTTGCCCATCTGGGCCATTTTTGTTGTTGAATGCGGCAAATTTGTTGTAGTTTTTATTTTTGCTCGAATTTTTGGCATGCAAACACGTCAACTTCTCATTAAGATAAGCGCAACCTGCCGGGTTTGATTTATTAGCTCAAAGAGGGCTCTGCACTTTGTCTAAGCTGTGTGGCATGTGGCAAATCAGTTTGAGCCGTCAATTGTGGCGCATGCAAAATGCAACTGGCAGCAAAGTCGCCCGCCGCGCCGCCTGGCAACAAGGAATTTCAGTTGCCTGTAGGCAACGTCTTGAAGTTCCGGTTCGCGGTTGATTCTTATTCCTTTTTTATATTTTTTGGCACACGCCAGCTGTCGAGCTGGCGAGTCGGGAACTACGACTGCCAACTGCCAACTGCCCGTGCTGCATATATGTATAGCATGCATATTTTACTGCCTCCTAGTCTAGAACGTCCTATTCTAGACGTTCCGCAAAGAATGTCCCTTTTTATAAGCATACACTCAGAGAAAAAGAGACACATTTAAGTATAAGCTAAGCACATTAAATAATAACAAATATAATAATAAAATAAGAATTACAAATAATAAAAAAAGTAAAAGAAGTTTTAAAATTTTTTAATTTAAAAAAATTAAAATGAAAAAAATAATTAAATTTAAAAAAATAAAAAAATAAATAATAAGCAAATAAAAATAAATAAACAAAAATAAATAAAAAAAAAATTAAAAAAGAATTAAAAAAAAATTAAAAAAAAAAAATTAAAAAATTAATAATAAACAATAAAAAATTAATAAAATGGTTGACAAAAATTTTATTTAGAAAAAAATGTAAAACCTTATCTTTCTTTTCTAATTTTGTAATTAAAAACAATAATTTTAAATTTGATATTCTTATATAAATAGATTGCGAAACATTTGACTCCAACTTTTCTCACAGTGTATATGCATACATATGTAAAATGTTTCTTTTGGTAATATATTGCCGACATGCTAGGGCAATAAAATAGCAGCGCAGTCGTAGACACATTTGCAATTTTTGCGAGTTTTCAAGTGTAGGGGCGTAACGGGGGCGGGACAGGGCGGAGCGGGGGCTTACCCTAGATTCCGGCAAAGTCGTTGTTGGCAATTCGCCAGTCACTCGCGCTAATTTTAACTGCCAACAAATATAAAAAACAACAACTTGCTAAAATAACTGTTTATTGTTATTGTTGTTGTTGTTGTTGTTGTTGCTTTTTATTTTGCTGCACTCTTGTGCAACTCCTACAAAATGCGACGACGCCTCCAGCAGAAACAATTAAACGACGCGTCGCCGTCGTCGTCGACGCTCTGATAAACAAGGTAGATAACAAGTAAGAAAGAAAGAAGCAGACGACCACACATAGGTAATGCCAGTTACCAGGTCTGTCCCTATCTTGCTGCCTCCTCGCCTCCCTTTTGGCTGCAGACAGGCAGCATATGCTACACACATACCTCACTTGTACTTGGTTTCTTTTTCTTATTTTTTTGTTACCAATAAATTTCTCGAAATACCTTCTTAACTTACCGGCGAGTTTTTCATTAGCGCTTCGTTTGGCTCAGTTAGGTTTACATTATTTTTTTTGGTAGGGTCTGTCCGAGGGTCAAGTACGAGTGCAAACGTCTACTAAATAATTGCCACAATCGGTAAATTTCAACAACTTTTTAGTGGTGACTGGTCAAGCACGAGGTGTGCGCGATAAGTTGTTGAAATGAGCTGAAAAATTGAGGGTGGGAGAGAAATAAAAAAGATATTTTTACATAATGTGAATTTTAAGTAATTATTAAATAGCATTAGTTTTTTAATTTTCTATCAATTAATTTTAATAATACATATATACTTTTTAAATATACCTGTTCAAAAATTTTATAAAATTTAATTTCTTTTCCTTAAAAAAAAAATAAGAAGTTCTAAATTGAATAAATATTACGGGCAGCAGAAATTGAATTTACTTATCACACATCTATTACTTTCTCAGCAACCCTCGCATTTGGCAACCCTGTGCCACAAGCCATGCAACATCGGGCAACGGGGGCCCTCGGTTTTACAAGCAAGTGTAGAAAATGTAGCAGCTAAATTCCAAGCAACATTTTGTGGCCGATGATAGTCGTTGCACTGTGCTTGTTGTTGTTGTGCTTGTTGTTGCTGTTGGTTGTTGGTTTTTTAGAATTGCATTTTTATTGTCTGCCACTTTGTTGTTACCACTGTGTGCCGAGTTGTTGTTGTTGTATAAATAAACCATATGGTTAAAAGCGTAGCATATTCTTCTTCTCTTGGTTTTTTTGCTGCTCTTCTCCTCGCTTCTCTCATTTCTTACTTGGCTGGCTGTCATCGTCTTCGATGTTGTTGTCTTCGACTTGGTGGTTACCTCGTGTTGTTGTTGTTGTTGTTGCTTGGATGTGGCTATGAAGTTTCTGCTTTCTGCTTCAGTGCGTTTGTAAATGTTTATCAAAATGTCTTGTGCCGTTCTTTAAGTTCACCCTGCCTCCCCTCTCACATACTCTCTCTCTCTCTCTCACTCCCTCTCGATCTCTTTGTACCTGTGTTGTTCCTCTTCTGCTTGTTTTTTTTTTGTTACATTTGAAACGTTGGTCGTCGCACGATCATTAACCGCAAAACATTGTTCTTGTGGCATGTTGGGCTGGTTCTATCGCCAACTCGGCAACATGTTGTCTGCCTGCCCACCTTGCCCCTTTTGCCACATTGGCTCTGGGCTGTTTGTTTGTTTAGCGAATTCTTGGAAGTCGGGGCGCAAAATATGTCGCACCACACATAATGCAGAAATTGATTGCAATGAACCCGAACCAAATCGTTTATCCTATAGCTGAGAAGCTAATGGGAAGTTCCCTATATTGCTATATATTGAGTGTATTATGGAAATATCGATAATTGATCAATATTTATGTTTATAAGTTATCGTTCGCAAGTCAACAAAGGAGAGTTATCGAAACAAACTCGAAAAATACTGGAAAATATTAAATTTTCAGTACAGAACATTCACATTGAAAGACTTATTGTTTAAAGATGAATAAGGAAATAAAAACAGGAGATAAATTGTATAAATAAGCAAATACTTATCATAAACGTAAATCGATAACATATCGATAGTATATTCTTACTTAAAAGTCAACTTTTAAAAACACTGCATCTAGACTCCCTTACCAAATACTCCCACTAAACTAATTCCATTTAAAAATTCACAAAACTTAAAAAGAAACAGAACTAAGATGTTATCAAAATACTTTTATATAAACAAATGATTTGCCAACTTAGCGGATTACCCTTACCTCAAGTGTCTTTTAGTTTGTGCTGCTGACACATCTACTTCAATTTCTCACTTCATTCGATAATATAAATCATCGTCTTATAGCGCTTCCGTTGCTCTTTTTAGGTGGCGCCGCTGTCACCTAAAATCTCTTTCGCATGTCGCACAAATTTTCACCAGACAGACACCAGACAAAAAAAGATATAAAAAGAGAGGCAGAAAAAAAGAGCTCAACATCAATGAAAGCGACTGCACGAAAAAAATAAAATAACACACAAGGCTACACAAATACAAAAGCTACACACACACAGCACACACACACACACGCATTGCTCACAGCGAGAATCTCTCCAGTTTTAATCGATCGATTTAATGCGCTGTGTGACATGGCTGTAAATCACACGGCGCGCACTTTTGTTGCCTTTGTTAGGTATCCATGAGATACTTGGATAGCGCATAGATACTTTTATGCACTGTGATCTCTGCGAAAACAAATCGAATTCAGCTACAAACTAATTACCAAATTAAAAGCTCATTAAAATGTTTCTGTTTTTTTTTTAATCATAAAAAAAATTTTAGCTGTGAAAATGCATTTGAATTGCGACTTGCGCCACGTTTATTTAATGCATTACCAAACGTGGAAGTTGCAACCAGTTCAAATAAAGCAGAAAAAATATAATGTAAACAATTAAAATGTTTTCGTTCGAATTTTTTTATTAAGTTTTATTTGGATCTGTGGGTAATATAGTCATTAATGAGCTTTTGAATTTGAAGTTGTGAAAGTGCAAGAGTCTATTGATCTTAGCGAGTGCATTAAAATGAAATTTATTTTAATTTTGGGTAATGAAAAAAATATGAAATTGAGCTTGATTAATTAAGGAAGTAAAAAAGAAAAAAGAAAAGAAGGAGATATGACATTTAAAAGACTATTAATGGTAACTTATTTGTGGATCGATTGAAAGATAAATTATTGGGGAATGAATAAATGCTTCAGAGAAATTACTAAAGTTTATTTTGGTAAACTAGCAGAAGTTGCGTCTATATAATATAATTTCATATAATATAATGTATAAATAACAAGGTAATTTAATAAATAACAGTGTTAATATAAGAAAAGCTTGAATATTGTTCGTGAAGAAAGCAACAGGTACAAAATGTGCTGTGTGTTTTGTAAATTAGTAATAAAAATCAATAATAATAATCAACTAAGAGAAGTAAGTATATGAATTCTTCTCTGTGAATAACTTTGTTTTTTATTATGCAGCTGCAAAATGTCTTCATGAAATAGTGAACTAAATGAAATTTTAATTTAAATTATGATATAAGAAACTTCATTAAACAAAACTGAAAAGGCGCCTTAACAGAGATCAAATTTAAGTCTAATAAAACATGTTGCAGAAATCTTATTAATATTATATTATTATTATTATTATATTATATTATATTATTATTATTATTATATTATATTATTATTATATTATATTATTATTATATTATATTATTATTATATTATATTATTATTATTATTATTATATTATATTAATAGTATATTAGAAAAATACACTGGACTATCTATCGTTTGAACTCGAATCCTAAGGTAGACTTAGACACTTAAACAAGTCATCTTCCCAGGACTATACTTCTGTTTTATTCTGAAGTTAATAAATTAACATTCATGTATTCGTATAATATTCTTTGAACTTGAAAAAGCAATTTATATGCCTATAAGTCATGTCTATGCAGTACGACAAAGCTATAATATCTATAAATCCAAAAAAAGCCACATGTTGTGTGCATATGGAAGTCGCAGCTCAGATTACAGTCTTCGGAAACGTTTATCATTTATTTTGTTGCAGTTGGCAAAAATATATTACTTGCATTCATTCAGTTCGAGCACATTCCGAGAATCATATCGTTTAAAGACGCTGTCGAGGGTATCATTAAATGCAGAAGCAACAGGCAGACTGCATTTAATCACAGGTCTGCCAACGGCTTTGGCTATATGTTTCAACAAATTCCAGCAAATCAAAACATATATATATGTACATAAGACATCGGCTCTGACTCTGACTGGGGACTGGCTCTGGGTCTTGGCCAGGAGCGCACGCGTAATGGTCAAATGAATGCGCAAATGGCTGAAATGAAGACGGGCGACGGCTATCGTTGGTCAGCCTTGCCCCAAGCAGACGCAACAACGAAAAAAAAAACTCAAGCTGAAGACGTTATGGTTCATAAAGCAAAAACGAGCAGCAGACAACAACAAGCAGAATGAATAACAGCAGAACAACAGCAGCAGCAGCAGCAGCAGCAGCGGCAGGGGAAGCAGCGAAGTAGTTGAGGAAGAAAAAAAACGCGACCAAGCAACAGCCGCCCAAACATTGGAAAAACATCTGCTGCCTGCCACAGTTGATGAACTCGATTCGCTTTGCTCACCCCCCTGCCTCTCTCTCGATCTCTATACCTCTCTCTTTCTGTCTCTGTTGCGCAGGCGCGCAGCTAAAGTACAGAGTGTATCGAGTACCGAGAGCAGCGAGTACAACTGACATCAACTGCCGCTGTCGCTGCCTCTGCTGCTGCTGCTTCTTCTTCTGCCTACTCCTCCACCTTCTATGCTGCTCCACCTCTCTCCCTTGCTGCTCCACCTCCCTTTCCCTTTGGCACTTCTGCCTGCTGCGCGTCAATGTTTTCCATTTATAATTCTCATGCCTCGCTGCAATGCCTCTCGCTCTTCACCTCCAGCCCCTGCTGCTCCTCTTTCCCCTCCCCTCCCGCTGGCTCTCTGTGTCTTTTTTAATTTGGTTCACAAAATACCGCGCGTTGTTGTTGAAATTCTTTAGCAATCGCCTCGTTTCGTCTCAGCTACCCCTCACTCTGTCTCTCCTCTCCCTCCCTCTCTGTCTCTCCTCTCCCTCTCTTTCTGCTGCTGCTCTACCACTTAAAGACTCGAGCTGCTGCTGCTTTTGCTGTTCCTGCAGCACCACCGTCTGGCGGTGCTCGTCGCTCGATTTTTGACAGGTGGTGCAGTTTGTATTCAATTTCTTTTGGGCCGTCGCCGGCGACGACTTTTGCTCTTGGGCTCTTGTTGAGTTTTTTTCTTCTTTATTTTTTTTTTTTGTATTTTGGGTACGTTTTCTTTTCTTGGTGTTATTTTTTTTTTCTTCTTGAATGTATTTTTGCCTATTCATAAAACAGCAAATGAGTTCAGACAGCAGCCCAGCAGACAGCTAACAAAAGATTACCAGTGCAACACACACATGCATACACACACGCACACAGCTTGTTCGAAGGATGCTGAACAGGCTCTGGGACTCAGCTCAATTTTGAATTCAGTTCAATGCACTTTATCAAATTAGTTTTTATACATATGCCCTGTGTCATTAGCTAGCATAGGGTATGCACGAGAGCTACAAGATAATAATTTATTATACATACAATTATGTAATAATATATTAAATAGAAAAGTAAATCTAAAAAAAAAAATTTTTTTATAAAAAAGATAATAGAAAATAAATAATAAAAATGTAAAAAAAAAATAAAAAATAAAAAAATTTACAAAAAAAAAAAAATAAAAGAAAAATAATAAAATAAATAAATACAACAAAATTAAATAAATATAAAAAAGTAATAAAAATTATAAATATAAAAATAAAACTAAAAAATAAATAACTAAAAAAAGCAAAAATTAAAAAAAAAATTTAAAAAAGTTTAAAGTTTACTTGATACTTATAAACAGAAAATATTAAGAAAAAATCTAAATACTTAAAAAAAATATTTAAAACATTTTTTTTTTTAATTATTGGCACTTAAAAAAAAACAATTTCTTAAAATATAAATATATGTATATGTAGAAAAATATTGAACATATAAAACATTATACTGACTGTTTTATAAAATTTAAGAGTTAGATCTTTTTCTTAAGAAAATATATATATATTCTTATAGGATATATTTGAGTCCCCATTGTACATTTTTTTTCCACATTTCTACAACTCTTTTTCGCAAGCTCACAAAACTAATTGGTTTCTCTTTTTCTTAATTTCTTGCAGTCGTGTCGGTTGCCAGGATGCAGAAAACGCGGCATTAGCCACAGCAGCCAACAGGAGAGGAGCTAAACAGCCAAAACAGGACACTCGAAGCAGGAGTGAGCAGCAGTGAGAGAGAGAGAGAGAGAGAGAGAGAGAAGGAGAGAGAGCGAGAGAGTGCAACCTATAGAGGAGCAGAAGATTGTGTTAACTATGTCACAGCAAGTGTACTCGGCGCATCCAGCGCTGGCCGCTGAGCAGCTGGCAGCGCCGAGCAGCTCCACAGCCGCCACAGCGAGCGGCAGCGCCAACAGCAGCAGCAGGCGGAAGACCACGCCCAAAAAGTACACACTCAGCCGAAGCTGTGCGGCGCTAGCAGCTGCAGCAGCGGCAGCCAAAGCAGCAGCAGCAACAGCAGCAACAAAAGCAGCAACAACAACAACAGCAGCAGCAGCGAGTGGCAGCGATTCGTGCCACACGCGCAAAACGCAGCCAGCGCGAACAAATTTGGCGGCTGTGGACGATGATGATGACATCGAGTGCGAGGATGTGGATGATGTCAACTTTGGCCAGGAGCAGATTGCGAGGCAAACAACAACAACAACCAAAGACATTGGCTACGATGAGACGGATCATGTGCAGTTGCGCCACAAGCGCCACAGCCGACAAATGCCGCACAAACAGCTAGACAGGGGGGGAGGAGGTGTGGGTCTAGCTGCCTCCACGTGTGCCGCTTCAACTGGTTCCATTAGCGATTTGAGCAGTGTTTTGAGCTCACCATCGGCCAGCACCGTCTCATCACCGCTGTCGACGCCCACGCGAACGGCGCCGTTGCAGCTGCAGCTGCAGCACAGCCATCAGCATTGCTGCCACAAACAGTCGAAAGCTGCAGCAGCGGCGGCGGCAGCAACTATTGGAGCCACACACCACCACCAGCCACATCAGCAACAGCAGTCGAGCAACAGTCGCCAGCAGCAGCAGCATCATCATCACCATCATCATCATCATGCTGCGGCCGCTGCTGCTGCAGCGGGCTGTGGCGCCGCCGGCTCCTCCTCGTTCAAGAGCAAGAAACTTGATCCGCGCTTCAGCCCGTCGCCGTATCGCCAACTATTGCCCATTGCCATGTGCCTGCTCTCGTTTGCGCTGGTCTTTGCTACGTTAATTGTTTACATGGACACGACAGGTGAGAAATTAATGCTCTAAGCTAAAATTGTCACTAACTTGGGTTACCCTTACCTTTCTGGTATTAGAAAACTGTAATCAAAGACTAAATATTAGATAGTCACGGGAATATAGATCTTTCAATCAAAATTTCTTGATGAAACTTTGTATATGGCACAAATAATCTCTAATCAAACAATAAGAAATTTAAAGAGTTAATTTAAGATCTGTATATTCTTATTCTACTTATAAGAAACAAGCTCTAAATGAGTTTTTTTTCCATGAATCGTGAGCTTCTTTAAGCTTCGGTCTGATTGAATTACCATCACATAGCATTTTATAGACATAGTAGAGCTATTATTATATATTAGGGTATCTAATCTTCGTCTTCTTCATCATCGTTTTCTTGTCATATTTATATATATTCATATAAATATGATATCTTTGACATATGTCTCATCTGTTTACTTTTTTTCTACCACATTTCTTCACTTTTTTATAAGTTTTCTTTTTCGGTTTTTTTTTTCTCTCTGTGTGCTTCCACCGGATGTAGGCTGTGTTTGCCTTTGGCTGTCTGCTGTCCTTTCCTGGGCACACTTTTCAGATTAGTTTACGCATCCTTCTAACTAGCCTCGAGTCCTGACTGTCCGCACTGTCCTGCTTAGTTTGTGCTTAGCGCATCTTTTGTCATAGATCTTGTTCCTTTTTTTTTGGGTCTCTGTGTATATTTTTTTTTCGAATTTATTTGGCTTGGCGCAGTGGCGCTTCCTGTCAACAGCAACAACAACAACAGCAACAAAAAAGCAAACAACAAACAAAGTTGTCTGATGAGGTCTTACTTGGCAACAGCCGTGGCGCGGCTGCTGTCATAACGTCATCCACGGCGACACGTGCCTGCCTACAAAGGCCACCGCTGCAACGCCAAAAGAATTTCTAATTTGCCATTTGATGAATGGCTCAAACGGCAGAAAGAGCTGCAGTCAGCATGGTTACTGCAATGGGGCCTAAATTGTGGTTCATTTGTTGCAACTGGAACTGTGTACTGTGGAGCAGATGGAAAGACATGAAGATACCCTTACCAAAAATTATTCGCTTGAGATATCTTTATTAACTAGCTTACGTTAATAAAGTAATATAAAAAGCTTTATAGATATATAAATAGATAACATTTATAAATAGATAACTCATAGATAAACCTATAGTTTATGAAAGACTATCTGACTTTATTATCCCTCTAAAAAAAGAATATGTTTGTTTAGTTCTTTTAAATGCTAGGAGTGTTACTCTTTATCTGAAAAAAAAAACTATTGTAGAGATACTTTCAGAATATGATATATACCAAACTAGAGGGATGGGCTAACTTCGGCCATGCCGAAGTTTGGTAATACCCTTGCAATTGCAAAGGATATAGATACAGTTTTTTCTGATTTGCTACGCCCCCAACAATTGGATTTATATAATTTTGGGCAATCTATTAAGCAGGGCAACAGTAATCTATATATCAAATTTTGAAGCTCTACCTATAAGACTTTGGAAGATATAGTTTTCTCCGATTTGCCACGCCCCCAAGAGGCGGATATATATAAGTTTTCATAATTTTTGGGACTCTAGGTGTAAAATTGTAGAAGATATAGTTTTCTCCGATTTGCCACGCCCCCAAAGAGCGTAGATATATAATCTATATCTTTTTGTATTTGGGTGCATATCAGGAGTATATATTCCAAACTTCAAGTCTCTGACTTTAACAACGTCGAAGTTATCCCACTAAAAGATTTCTTAAAACCGATCTGTCCTATGGGAGCTATAGGATATAGTCATCCGATCCGGATGATTCCGAGATATACAATGCCTGCAGCACATTCCAGCCTATGTGCAAAATTTCAGCTCTGTAGCTCTTATAGTCTCGGAGGAGATTGCGAGGATCCAGACAGACGGACAGACAGACAGATAGACAGACGGACAGCCGGACATGGCTATATCAACTCAGCTAGTCTTGCTGATCAAGAATATATATACTTTATATGGTCGGAGATGGTTCCTTCTCTGCGTTGCAAACTCCTGACCAAAATTAATATACCCTTTTTGCAAGGGTATAAAAAATCTGTTCTCAATGTCTGGACCTATATAAAACCATAAAAAGATCTTAAATTAGGTATGTTAGTTCTAAAATCTTTAGATTTTATACTATATATAAAACTTCAAAGATATCAACTATCTAAATCTAATGCAGTTATCAATCAAAAATCCTAGAAAAAGTTTTAGGAAAAATTCCATCAAAGCAGCATTTGTCGGAGTGATATATTATATATCCGTTGATCAAGCTAGAGAAATGTGTTTGCTTTAATTAAGAAATTTAGAAACCTTGCCTTAAGTGATACACCCACCATCCCAGCTAGTTAGTTAGTTTAAAAAACCTTGTTTAGTTGATTTTTTTTATGGATGAGTCATGGATTCGCTGATTTGTTTTGTAAACTAGCTCCATAGTTACATCTATCAAAATTATTTAGCCAGACAGCCTCGCACAACTGTCGGATGAGGCAATTTTCTTTTAATTCGCTAAAATATTTTGTTTTTATTGCGTCGTCGTCGTCGTCGTCGAATATACATATAGTACGTGGCTATATAAAGTCGTATTTGGACATGTCTCTTGTCTCTAGTACAGGGCAAAATAAATTTGCTTAATTTGTGCCGTTTTCTCAATGAAAGCGAACAAGCGAAATTGGTTTCTTCATTTTTTTGCTTTTTACTTTTTGCATATGAATTAAGAGAATGCTCTGTCCCCACTCCCAGTGGCTATTTCGTAGTGCCTGATGGATCACCATCCATCGCTGACTCATACCCCCAAAGTGACTAAGGGCGAACTACGAGCGGTTAAGAAACGAAACGCGCCTCTTTCTCATTTACTTCAATGAGTCCCAAAATATCAATGGCAATCCATTGTGCGTATTTTAGTGAGCAGCTGTGAAGCAGCTAAAGCCTGACTGTACAGTGACTCAAAGTATAATGTATACTATAACAAATTAATCAATTTATCTAACTTATGATCTAATGTAATTGTCAAAAGAAAGAACTGAATCTGTTTATAAATGGTTTCTTTATTGCATTTTTAATTCAAATACAGAATTCAGCAATTATTCAGATTAGTTTTATAATTAAAATACAGAATTCAGAAATTATTCAGATTAGTTTTATTTATTAGTAAATTATTGTTTTGTAAGCTCAATGTTTGTTCTAGAAATGTTAGATCTGCTCTGCTTGGGCAGGAAAATCATAAAAAATTGTTTAACGTTTGGATAAGGGCTCGAACCATTTTTTATTTGGTATTTTGTTGTTCATGTTTATGAACCATATTTTTGGTCACAAAGCTTTGCATTATCATTAAGTTTTAAAACTTTTATGATGTTTTTATATAAGGGATGGATGTTTAATTGCATATCTATTATGATTTGGTTTGTAGGTTTTAGTTCGTTTCAAAGTTGAAAATTTAAAATTATATTCCAAAATCAATCCAGCTTTTGACTATAAAATGTTGAACAAAATCCCAATAATCCAATAATTCGTAATAAATGCTGTCTCCTTGAAAAAAATCATTCGAATTCCTGTTCAATAAATCGAATTGTTGTGTAACTCGTAAAAAAATGTGATCCTCTTGCTATTTCGAATTATCGGGATTCTACTTTACATAGATATTTTTTTGTTTTATTAATATAAAACTATTCCTAAATGTTTACAGTAAAAATTTTCTACAGTAACAAATTAATTGCTTATTGATTATTTTAATCCGTGTTTTCCTTAGTTTATTATGAATCTCACACCACTGTGCGCTGCTGGCAATGAAGTGCATTGTGAATTCCGCTCAAGCACAAGTAATTTTCGCAGCTCGTTGTCGTCTGTTGCTGTAGTTGTTGTTGTTGCTGTTGTTGTTGTAGTGTGCTTCCTTTAGCTTGAATCGATTCCTTCCGCAACGCCTTTGTCTTAAAAAATTAAAATATATGCAAATTGTGCAGCGAATTAAAAGTCGATAAAGTCGCTGCTAAATTGCCGCTAGCAGACTGTCAGACTGTCAGGCTGCCAGTCCTTCAATCAGGCAGTCAGTCAGTCAGTCAGCTGATTGCCACCCACTTTTTAGGGCGGGCTGCTGTTTTGCTGCTCTTTCTCTTTACATTTCTTTTTTTTTTTGAGTGCGCGTCGCCACGTCGACTAGACGGGGCTTGGCTCCAACTGTGGGGCTGTGGGGCGTGGCAGCTGCCAGTTGGCTGGTGGAACAGCTTGACAGCTCTGTCGAATGATGTGAATGTGTGTTTTATTTTGGCTGGCAGCTCTAGTTTTATGGCCCATTGATGGCTCTATTAGGTTTATACGAGCCATACGGATTCATAAGCCATAATAATACAAATATGAGCATGCTGTGCATAAATTAGCTGCAGCAGCTAAGCCGCATATAAATTTGAACACGTTTCGTGCAGTGTGGCACAAAGGTTGCGGCCGATGATTGGGTTAAAAAGAACAGAAGAAAACTTCAAATCATTCAAAAAGAAACCAAAAATTAAAGTAGTTAAAGAATGTGAACCCAAATGCGCTTATTAAAGTGACAAATTCTTGTGACGGCTTCAAAGTCTTAGCATTTTTTAGACTCTGCTTTATTTTGATCCAAAAAACAACCTCGACCATGACTTTACAGAATGAAAAAATATTCCAGACTAGACATCGGTTTTTTTCTCTCTCTTTTCGTTTTTCTACTTTTCTTTATTTTAGTTTTTTTTTTGTGCTTGCCTACGCTGTTCTTGTTGTTACAACATTTCTCTTTGAGCTCGCGTCCTCGGCCTCTTTTACAATCCCCGAGCTCGTTGTAAATGTCACGTTTCAGCTTTGAAGCGCTACTTGATCATGATCCATCTAGATGATAATTATAATGATGATGATATATGATGAGTGTGTGCGGTGACGTTCAATCAAAAAAAAAAAGAAAGAAAAAATTGTAGAAATCTTTCCATTCTATTTTGCATTTCTCAACTTGCTTATCTTATCTTGGTCTTTCACATACATTTTTAATAACTGCTCTGGCAATATTTCTTATCTAAGCTAATGCAAACAGAACAAAGCGTTTTCTTTGTCAATTACTTGCAATATTCAACGAAAATGTGTTGAAATGTTTTAGCTTTAAAGTGAGTCAGTAATAAATAATATCAACATTGTGATTAACTGTAGCTACTTAAACTGCATACCAAATTCCGGCATAATATCACAAAAAGTTCTTGAGATAAACAAAATATAAAAACCCATTGAACTTTCATGTAAACTTGATTCATTGCGAATTTGCATGTCACACTTTATGCTAAAGAGCTAGTGACTATTAATGTTGCCTGCTACCAGTGTTGCCAACTTTTCTTGACCAAAAAAGCTAGATCGAGGAAAAAGAGAAACAAAAAAAAAAGGGAAAAAGCTGACTTTTCGAAGCCGATTTGTAGGAAAATATATTGAACTTCTGAGTTTTTGTGCCAAATTTTTATTGATAGGATAAAAATTTTTTTCTTAATTTCTTGATAGGAATAATAATAAAAATACAATAATACACACATATTAATTTAACAACTTTTTTTTTTAGGCTATCATTTTGCTTACAACAAAAATTTTACAGTTTATAAAAATTCAAGCAAATATTAAGTCCAATTAAAAACAGCTAAGTCGGTTTTCCAAAAAGCTATATTTCCCGCTGCCCGCTGTTTTGGCATTTTTCCCGCTATTGGATTTTAAAAAAAGCCAGATTTGACGGGAAAAAAGCTGATTTGTCAACAGTGTCTGCTACCATTATATTCCCTCTCTCTTTCTCACTCTCTCCCACTCTCCTACTTTCTCAGTCTCTCACATAGCCTACTTATCGCATGCTCTGGCGCACCTTTTTAACCCACCTTTGACTCGAAACCAACTGCACTTTGGCTACTGCCACGCCCCCCACACAAAAATGGGCGTTGTGGGTGGGCGGGGCGCCAACGTTGCCACATTTTAGAATTGTTGACATCGCGTGGCGCAGCTGCACGATTCTTTTGCGTTTGCCTTCTCGCAGGTTGCATTCGTCTGGCAAATGTCATTAGCCCCACCTGCCGCAGACACAGAAAAGTAGAAAAGTGAGGAAAACAAAAGCAGCGGAACGAGCATAAATCGCATTAGCCCAAATCTTGAAACGTTGCCACCACATTTGGCTGCCTTTTTCTCTATATTTACTTAGTTAATTTTATTTTTTTGGGGGCCAAGTGCTGTGGGCGTGGCGCTTGGCTAATCGAATCACAAGGCATTAATCATGTTAATCAGGCATTAGCTTCACACGTCTGCCAAGGCAATTTGCAAATTGCAGCTTTAATTGATATTTACAAGGGAAAACACACACACACACAGTCACACACACTATAATGACTTAATTCCCGTTAAGCAGCAGCACGCTGCGACAAGTTGCCCCGCTGCGTTTTGCCTGGCTGCGATTCTAAGCAGTCTTTGCCACACGTATTACTATAATACGCCCTCTGCCCCGCCCACCGGATGTCATTGTCGTCCTATGGCAACGTCTAGTGATTCATAATTTGTGTTTGCATTTGCCACCCCCGCTGCTGGCCTGTATCGCAGATCGGAGACGACTCCCCCACGAGCGAAGCGCAGCGAGTGCTCAATGTGAAAAGCAAAGCTCAAAGAGCATTATCACAGCATGCGCCATGCAGTGGTTCAGTGGTTCAGTGGTTGCGCTGGCTCAGAGCCACCCGCATTTGGGTTTCAGGTTTTTACCCCCCCCCCCTCTTTTTTTGCAACCCCCGCGCGCGTTTCACTTGAGCAATTGCGCAATTTCTTGTCGGCGAAGGCGTCTTCAACGTGTGCGGTTCGCTTCTTTCCCTCTCACTCTCTCTCTCCCTCTCTATCTCTCTTTGCCTATCTTATAAAAGTGGGCAATCAATTGCGGCAATTGCCATGCGATAAACCTTCAAGTCACGCAGCTATAATGCAAATTTTGTTTGTCTATGAAGCTTTCAGATTGTAACATAATTAAATGAGGTTTTTCAATTCAATTCCATTTCTATATTTGTCAAATTTACTTGGAATTGAAATTAAATTATTTTAATCGTTTCCAAGACATCTTTTAAATACTATCTTTGATCTGCTTGCCAATCACTCATAGCACTTAGTTAATGACATTTTTTGATGTCAGCTATCATGAAAATAGGATGATTATAGTGCAATAAGCAGCGCTGAAAGTATTCTCTTTAAAATTAAAAAAAAAATAAAAAAAAATTTAAATTGAATTATGTTAATTGTTGTATAAACACCTTTTATAACTTATCTTTCATCTGCTTGACAACAAATAAATTTATATAGATTGTATTTAGCTTCTGGTATTTTTTTGGCCTGGTTAGGTTTGAATGGAAGAGAAATACATTAAAATTTAATTACCGAAACCATTTCCTATGCTCCTTTTATGCATTGCAATAAACGCAAATGTTAATTTTTGGCAAACTTTTCGCCATTGTTGAACCATTAAAGGCATTTCCAATTCCAATTCCCAACATTGTCTCTTCCATCGTCCCGGTTTATGCTAATTTCGCCAAAATATACTATATAAAAAAAAATGAAATAAACTTTTCGGTCACAAAATGGCCATAAAGTTTATTATAATGCATATATATGAAACAGTTGCTGGCGTTGGGCGCTCATAAAATTTCCAACATTTGGCTAAAACGACGACAATTTAGTAATTTGGTGGCCAATCCCCTCTCTGCCACCCGTTCCACCTGCTGTCCCCGGGTCGAAAACGTAACGCGACGGCAATGAAACGCTCAAGTGAAAACTTGGACTAATTAACGCTGCTGGCCGTAATTTGAAAGGAAAGTGCGCCAAGTTTATGAGACAAGAGCAGCGCAGTTCCATAAAATATATATAGATATAAAACACACACACACATACAGTGAAAAAAGAAAATTTATGTCTACTATTAGTGGTAGAAATCTGATATCATAGACAGAGTTTATTATTAGGAACGGCAGATCGCATTTCATGAACTCAACAGCAATTGGGCGATTAGTGGTTAAATGGAATGGTTTAAAGATTTGTCTACCAGCAGATAATGCGATATGCTAAGAATATGCAATAAAATGAGCTGGAACGTAGTGGAATGAAACAAAAGCAGCTGCACAAAAAAAACATCTGAAACAAATTCGACAGAATTAGAGACTTACAAAGCAGTTTGTATGAAATGTATATATTATTCGTATATGTATATATGATTGGAATGAAACTTAGGAACAGCTCAGCTTAAGAATGAAATAGATCAGAGCTAAAGTATTCCCTAAATATCAGAAAAAATATATAAAATATTTAATAAATATCTAAAAGAAAACCGAAATAAAACATATTGAAATAGAATGCAACAGACTTAAAGCTACAGCAGAATAACTGAAGTAAAACAAACTGGAATGAAACACAGGCAAATGTACAAAAAAAAAACATTTAAAATAAACTCGGTAGAATTAGAGACTTACTGAGCAGTTTGTTGATTTGAACACGAGCTAAAATTATAAAACCGATTGGAATGAAATGGAATGAGACAAAGAATCTCTGCCCAACTAGAAGCTAAAAGAATAGCTTGAGAATGAAATGGAAAAGAGTAAAGTTATTCCCTAAATATCTGAAAAATATCTAAAATATTAAATAAATATCTAAAAAAAAGGCGAAACAAAGCAGATCGAAATAGAATGCAACAGACTTAAAGCTACAGCAGAATAACTGAAGTAAAACAAAATGGAATGAAACACAGGCAAATGCACTTAGCAACGATTAACATGCGCTTAGCAGTCATTAAGCCTGCTAGGGTTAACCACAGTTGGCTTACGCAGTGAAATGGAGTGGAATGAAACAGCGACAGCTGCCGCATGAAACCGTTAAATGTGAGCATATGGTAATCCCCGTTGGAACAATTATAAAGAAGGGCGAAGAAAAAGTGGAATCTGGCCCCAGGCGCAGCAATTTCGGTGTCAAAAACGCTGACATTTCTAATTTGCAAGACGGGGAAAGGGGAAGGGGAAAGAGGGTATCGGCGGCGCGTACAATGATCGTCAGGGTGGCAAGACAAATGACTGGGGCAAGACCCAAAAAATAATTCGAAGGAACAGTTTAATTGCGGTTAAGCGACGGACGGCGACTTAAAGACGTCAAACTCGAGACTCGGAGAGTGATGTCTGCCCCTCGGGCGCTGGGCCAGGACTTTTTAGCCAGGGGTAGCTGAGTCGCACAAAACTTATGCACCACGCCCTATTCAATAACTCAACAAAAGCCACACACACACACATACACTCGCACAACAACTTTTATGCATTTTCAATTACGAGCGCGCTTTAAGTTGTTTAATAAAGAATATTCAAACAGCAATAAAAGTGAGGGAAAGCAGCAACTTTTCTCTCCCTCTCGCTCCCTTTCTCCTTGCTAGTGGGCAATGTTACCCTTGTTGTGTAATATTTATATATGCCCTGGATTGCGTGTGTTGCTGCCCCGCTCCTCCTCTATTTAGTTTTTTGGGCCTTTGTTGTATAATTCATTTCTATTGCCACTTTTATTATTGATTTCTACAACTCCGCTTTGAAGTCCGGGTCTCATTTTACGTGTAATTGCTTGTTTAGCTTCCATTCAAAATGGCTCGTTTCCATGCCGTGTTTTCTTATATGTGTGTGTGTGTGTGATAAGCGCCGATTGTTGTTGTTAAACAGTTTGCTGCTATGTTGTCTTGTGCCAACAGCTAATATATAACGCGCACAGCGCTGATTTATTGGCCTTAACGCGCCGAACCGTGCCTAATCTAACTAGGTCGATCTACGAACGATTGAGCGCCCCAAAAAGCTGACTAACTACAGTAGAGAAGGCTAATATATATAGTTGGGGCCAAGAATGGCACCAAGTGTGCAGCAGAAGCTATAAAAATGTGTGTTTGATTTATCGATTACCATTATAAACAGCCATAAAATGTGTTTAATGGATTTAAAAATCAATAGAAATCAGATAATGCCATAATAAATACAAATACTTAGCAATTAGTACTTTTGAATAAACATTAGAATTACAAAAGTACAAAATAACAAAAGAAATTTGTTTTATTACCATTTTTAAACAATAAAATAATATAGATTAAATTATATAAAGATTACTGTTAGTTGAACTGCTCTATATTTTAAATATTTAATTACAATTATTTTATCAAGTCATAAATTTTATTATTTAATTGTGATTTATTGCATTTTGAACAAAATTGATTTCTGTAAATGAAAAAGATTTATATATTATATATTTTATATATTTATATATATATTTTATATTTATATATATTTTTATATTTATATATATATATATTTTATAGCAGAATCAGAATGGATAATTAGAATAAATCCTACAGCTGACCTGTTAATTTGTGTTCCATGCCATTTTGTACCTAACCTCCCAATTAATGTATGCAATTGAAACTAAATTAAGCTAATTGGATGCTAAACAAATTATTTTTCTAATTGAAGTAAAATATGGCATTATAATATGCCTTATAATTTAAAGCTTACGCTTTCATTAACCTAAATGGCAATTGCGTTCCATGCCACTTTGTACCTAACCTCACTCACAATTCACGACAATCAGTCACGACACGCCTCTTTGGCTTTGCTGGCAACCTGTCCATGGCCCTCTGGCTAGTATAACCCCTTCAGCCAGTTCTCCAAGCCAAACCACTTGCCACAATTACGAGTACATTTCATATTATAATTTCTATTGGCATTTACGAGCACTTTGTGCTGTTTTTTTTTATTTTTCCACTATTCGCTATGGTCAGGTAAAACGAAACAAAAAGTGTAAATTGGCACAAGGAAAGTGTGAAAAGCAAATGAAATACGTGAAGTGAACTACGAACGAAACTAAAACTTAAACTACAACAAATCGTTGGACTTGTTTTTCCATATACCTATATATATATATATTTATATGTATATGCACTAAGGGCAGGGAAATGGGCTCACGAGCTAAATATCAAAGGCCGTGCGCTCATTATATTTTATGGGCCTACCGGCCGGTCCCCAGCGAACGCTGCTGCGGCATAGTTTCAAGGCTCATTCGAGTCAGGTGAGGTCGTTGCCAAAATTCTTGACGTTTGTTCGCTTCTAGTTTTTTATTCCGCTTTTGGTAACACCATTTGACCTTCGACTTTTCGCTTTTTGGCCGAAAACTAATGCCTAATTGTCAGGTTATCTCATTAGCAAAAAACTGATTTAATAATGAAATTTTTCTTAATTTACAACATATTTTTCACAATTTATGAAAAGGTCAAAGTCTGACGAAAGGTTTCAAAAATATTGGGTGGAATATGAAAGATTGTGATTAATATTTATTGTTTTAATAAGGCTTGTTTTCATTATTCCTGCATAGAAAGAAACTTCATACATTTTACATAGCTGGAACGTTTGGAAATGAAACAAACTGAGCAGAATACATGCTTTCTCATTATATAGCTAAGCATTTACTTATAATAAATGGCATTAAACTTAGATTTCCAACATGATATGGAATTAGCTAAAAGTGAAACGCTTCATCCCATCATTCCGCATTGGTACACATTGAATTAGAATAACTTTAACATCCCTAGTTTCAAACCTACTTACCCATCAAATTATTTATGTAAATTGTGAATAATATAACGATTACTAGAATGAATATAACATTCTTTCATCTGACTGCTGTCCAGTGTTTCAATTGCCAAGACGTTCCTCTGGGTCTCCATCGCTCTCGCGAGTGCTCAATTTGGTCAATGCAAATCTGGTCAATGCGCTGCAATTGGCAACGGAGCGTATCGAAGTGGATGCAGCGCACGCCATCGCTGCCCCAAACTGCTCTTCTTGTTGGTGTTGGTGGTGGTGGTGCTGGCGCAGCGTCCAGTGGTGCAACAACTTTTAATTAAATCTAATTACTTAGAAGACCAACAAAAACAATGCCAATAATCAAGCAGGTTTTATAAACTAAACCGGTTCGAGTTGGTGCAAACCTTTTTCTGTAATCCAAACTTTAAGCTGAAACAGCTGTGAAGGAAAAAGATTAATCTAAAAGCCAAGTAAAATAAATATACGAGAGATGCTGGAAAATAAAATAATAATAATAATAATAATAAAAAATAAATAATAAAATAATAATAACTAGAGGGATGAGCTAACTTCTTCCATTCCGAAGTTTGGTGATATAGAAAGATATATATTCTTTATCTTTTTTTCTAGGGGTGGTTGATACAAATATATGTTTTAAGTTTCAAGTCTCTGGCTTTAACAGCGTCCAAAATATTGAAGGAGTTATGTTAAGCACTTATAGACTTTCCCGATTTGCCACGCCCCAAATAGTCGTGGATATATAATTTTTTGATTAATCTGAAGGGAAGGCCAACAGTATATTACTTTTCAAATTTGGATGCTCTAGCTTCCAAAAATGTAGAAGATATAGTTTTATCCGATTTGCCACGCCCCCAAAGGGTGTAGCTATATAATCTATATCTTTTTGTATTTGGGTGCAACTTAGGAGTATATATTCCAAATTTCAAGTCTGACTTTAATAACATCGAAGTTATCCCACTAAAACATTTCTTAAAACCGATCTGTCCTATGCGAGCTATAGGATATAGTCATCCGATCTGGATGATTCCGAGATATACAATGCCTGCAGCACATTCCAGCCTATGTGCAAAATTCAGTTCTGTAGCTCTAATAGTCTCGGAGGAGATTGCGTTGATCCAGACAGACGGACGGACAGACAGACAGACAGACGGACATGGCTATATCAACTCAGCTAGTCTTGCTGATCAAGAATATATATACTTTATATGGTCGGAGATGCTTCCTTCTCTGCGTTGCAAACTCCTGACCAAAATTAATATACCCTTTTTGCAAGAGTATAAAAATATTTAAGACTTATTGGAGCTGTTCCCTAAAGTAAATAATTATTTAATATATCAATTTGATGTCACCTCGAATATTTATGCAGCTTACTATCGTAAACCCATGCAGAATCTCTGGAACTCTTATCTTATCTTTTCTGCTTTCTTTTATTATTTGTAAACCTACTAATACTCTTTTTCCTCTTTTTTTTTTGCAGAAATCCGGCATCAGCAATTTCGACTGAATATGTCGCGCGACTACGAGCTGAACAGCGTGGCCCAAGACGATCCCGCACTCATTGCATTCCTGCGCCAGATCCATATGCGCAAGTATATGTTTATGGCCAAAAGCGCCGCCGTCGCCAGCTCGGGCAAGGCGCCAGCAGCCAGTGCTGCTGTACCGCCCGCCGGCACGGGCAACAGCAGCAGCAGCGGCAGCGGCAACAGCGTCGCCGACCAGCTGGCGCATTACGTATCCGATTTGGTCGGCGGCAAGCTGAACGGCGCAGTCATCCAATCGCTGAGCGGGCCGCTGGCTCATCTCATAACGGCGCCCTGGCTGAGTGAACAGCTCAACTGGATGGGCGTCCTGGTGGAGCCGGAGCCACGCTGGTATTTCGCGTTGCTCAAACAGAATGCGCAACGGCAACGCATGCAAGTGGTGCATGCCTGTGTCTCGCCCAATACCTATCCCAAAGAGGTAAGCACGCTAATCGTAATACAGTGAAAGCTCGCTGGAGTGGACTACGTTGTTTAACAGACATGTTAGGCAGATCAAAAGACAGTATAGAAATCTAGAAAAAAATCTAGAAAATATATTTATATAAAGAGAAATAATAAATTCGTTTAAGTTGTGATTTTTGAGAATTTCTATAGAAAGTCTTTGCCGGAATTTGAGAATAAATAAACGAATAATTGGATAGACAAATCTATTTGCTCAGAATATATACTTAATGGGAAAGGAAGTTGTTTTTAATTGTAAATTATTGTAATGATATCATATTTTATTATTTATAATGGATTTAGTGTTTAACAATTGATTGAAAGTACAGAATTTGGCTTTTTTAAATAGAAGATCGCTAGAGAAGATATCTGACTAAATCAGCCAGCAGAGCTTTCACTTTATAGCCACATATTGTCTTTTATATTATATAATTTATTAACATATATATATTTTCCGCAGATAACCATACACAATGAGGATGTGCGCATAAATAGTTTGCACGACGAGGAGACATCGTGGTTCAATTCGCGTGTGAAATGCTTTCCGCTCTACACAATCATGCTGGCATGTGAGCGCACGGAATACGATCTGCTCAGCCTTGGCGTGCAGGGCCATGAGCTAGAGGTATGTAAAACCCCCTGCAAATATACCCCGTTAAACATATTTAAATAATGTATCAACTTTACTTTTGCAGATCTTGCAGACGCTGCCCTTCGATAAGATCAAGATCGATATCATTTCGATACATTTGCTGGAGGATCATGAGGATGTGCGCGATTATGTGCAGAGCATAACAAAGTTCCTAGCGGGCAAATTCTATAAATTGCAGCGCAAAATTGGACGCAACTATTTCTATCAGCGGCTCAATGCCAGCGCCAGTCGTACGCGCAAAAAGGATATACTGCTGCTCAAAACGCCACAACAATAACAACTACAACAACAACAACGAATTATGGACTAAAATCCTATAAATAGAATGCTAAAAAGAAATAAAAGCGAACAAAATTTTAGAGCAGCGCATAAAGAAATACTTTCGATAAACTCAAGAAACGTTTATGTTATAATGATAATTATTATATATACGCCCGATATATATATCTATCTGCATACATGTTAAATATTATATACAACCCATACTGTATAACCATTATGATATATATATCGATATATATATATATACATACTGTATGTTTAGTTTCTTTTTGTCTTTAATAACAAAAAAAGTAAATGATTTTTGTTTTTTCTCCTTTCTTTAATTTTTTGTGTCGAAATTGTTTAAATATTATATATATTTTTTTTTCTGCGAGCATTAATTATGTTAATAATGCTATATATTGCAAAAAAAAGGAAAAGAAAAACTAGCTCTAGCTAAGGTATTATGATTTTTGCTATAAGCTATGCTACCATATACTCTATATATAGTTATATATATATACATATATACAAATATAGTATATATATATATGTTTAATTTAGGCGCGCCCCTAAACTTGTCTTGATTCATGTATGTATAAATTAAAACAATTTGCAACTATTATTTGTAACTGCTTTTTGCTATATAACTATATACTAGAACCTAAATACAATACAACATAACTATATAACTATAAATTATTAACTAATGAATGCTTTATTTAGTAAAACATAAGTAAACAAACACAACACAACAACAAACAAGTAAATACAACAAATATTTAAATTATATTAAATTATTGAACCAAAATACAAACCAAGCACATTCATACACACCCACCCACACACATACACACACGCACACAATTATAATAAAACAAAACAAAAACAAAATCATTGCAAAATCTGCTTTCAAAACTCATCTCATACTCATAGTTAAAAGTAAGCAATAAAAAGAAGCAGCATAAAAACAAATTTTTATAATTATAAAAAAAGAAAGAAAACAAAACTCAAAAATGAAATTGAAAATTAAAATGAAAAGATAAATTGCGCTTAAAATTATGAAAAATATAAATCACCAACACTCTCTCACACACACACATGCACATTTTTATGTATTAGCAAAATAAATGTATGTAAATTAAATGTAGAACAACACCAACAAACAAATAATAATAATCACAATTGATATAAACAAAGAGTTAAAAAACACAACAAACACGCGTATTTTAATTACATTTTTAGTAATTACATAATGTATTATTATTTTGTATATTTCATTGCACACACAAACTCACACACACGCACACTATGACGGTTGTTGTTGTGTTTGAACTGCTTGCACCTCGCACACACACACTCATCCACTCCCACACACAGCCGTATCGAACATATATTAAAATACAAATCAGTGCCTTTTACTTAGACTGTAAAAAAAACTAAAATTAAAAAAATAAATTTTTTTAGCTTAAACAATTCAAAGAAGAAACGTGCAACAACCGTCATTTAGATAAAAACCACAAATTGCCGCCTCTTAAACTTGCCTTATAAATGTTGTCAGTGCTGGCCGATCATATATATCTTTACTATATAGACGCGTCAGCTAAACAAGCATACAACTCGCACAGTTACTAAACAAATCCGTCACAACAATTTATTTAAATACACTTTGTACAAAAGAAAACAACTCAACTACACACACAGACACATACACTAAACATCACGCTTAAATTTAAGCTTAGCGCTAATTAAACACAAGTTCTAATTAGTTCTAATTATTTAGTTGTGTATTTTTTTCTGTGTAAATTAGCGTTTAACCAAATTTTAAGTAGACTTAATTTACATTAAACATTAAAGCATATACATATATTTAATTTGGCATCATACACACATACATGCATACATACACACGAACACATACACTCACAAGAAAAAAAGGCTAAGCTCGAAATTATTTATAAACGTAAGCAAAAAACGAAAAACTTGTTAGTTAATAAAACATAAATAAAGCAACGAAAAATTCCAAAAAAAAGAAAAAAAATATATATTAAACGATGTAGAAATTTGACTTTTGATCTGGCACTGCATACTATATAGAACCATAAATATATCTCGTAAAAAATGGGAAATTGTTCGTCTTATGAAAAAAATGAATTAAAACAAGTGAAATTAACTTTTCAATTATAAACTTATGCGAAACATGTGGAAAATATAATCAATCTATAGCTAGACACTTGCAAACAAATTGAGAACATGCTTACAAGAAAAACAAAAAACAAATAGAAGGCGGAAAATACGAAAATATATTAACTAAAACCAACAAAATTTACACAATGAATAAAATAAAGATTTACATAAAATGTAAAAAACAAAATATCCAAAAGCGTTTTGTTAAGAAAGAAGAGAGAAATGGAAAGCTTATCAATATAGTTATGCCAATTAAGAGCTGTACAATGTTATCGATAAGTTAGCGATCTCGGTAATCGACAGTATGATTGAAGTATTAATTTGGTTGTGGTGTTTGGACTATATGTATATATACATCAAGACTGGCTTAGGTTTATTTTGATAATTTGCTTAGTTAAAATTTTTCCATAATTTTTGGCTATCATTTAGTATTAGTACTACTATTTAGTAAATTTTACATGCTTGAGAATTCTTAGATACAAAACAGAATTTTATCTTAGGTTCTAATTTCAATTTTGGTTTAATTATATTACAGTTCAGCCAGTTCAGCCTGATTCCCACATCCATTAAACGTAAATATTGGGTTATTAAATTCCAATTGATAGATCAACCAACGAAGCCAATTATTATCGATTCATTGTATTTATATCTATATTTATTTACTCCTATTTTAATACAGTTATTAAGTTTTATGTCCTTACGACTACTTTTATATGTATATCCCACAAAATGGTTGCATTTAATTCGCCAGCCTAAAAGCGGGCAACACTTTTTTTTATCGTTTCATTGTGAGACAACAACAACAGCCTGTTGCGCCAATACAACCGCACCCAGCCTGTTGTTAAAAAGCAAATGGCGTAAGTCAAAGCCAAAAAGCCAACACTTAGCCCAGGAGCTTAGGCATTGAGCATTGATCCCCTTTGAGGAGGCCAAAAGCCGGAAACGAACAAAGCGACGGGAAACTCATTAAATGGGCATTAAGCATGCAGTTGGCTTTTATCGGGTGCTAAAATTAATACGCTACGCGCAGCTATGCCAAGTGGCGAGTACGCACAGGGATTAGCACAGCAGAGCAAAGAAACGGCACAGCAGCGACGTGGCAGCGGCAGCGACAGCGGCAGACCGACGCCTTGGCATGTAAAGAGGCGCACGGTCATTGTCTGGGCCTCTGCCTTCCAGCGCAGAGGCGCCGCTACTTGGAAGCTCTACATTACATATATTTTTTTTTGTCTTTCTGTATTTATATATTTTGTTTTTGCTTGGGCAACAGGCTGTTGGCGAAGCTTTGGCTCGCGCACGCGTTGCGCTGACACACTAACACAGATGCACGGCGTGGGCAGCAGCGGACAGGCGCAGTTGGCGTCGCGACGCTGCGCACGAAAGTGAAAGCTGCGACTTTCAAACTGTTGCGCTCCGCGAGCTTTGCTGCAAAATCAATAACAGTTAAGTGCCAGCCAAAGCAAACAGCTGTCAACCTACGTCAAGTGACAGCGGGTGGTAGAGTAGCGCAGCCAACGGTAGCGTATGCTAACTGACTATCAGTTGGTCACAAGAAATATGAGTTAAATATTTCAGCTTTACAAATGTCGGCTCAAGCAGCTGTTTCTCTTGCCTTAAAACCAGATTTAAATAAGGTATACTCATTATTTTGACCAGCACTGTATGACAATTGACATTTAAACTTCAAAGTGGCGTAATAAAAAGTAAAAGGCGGCGGGCTTAAAAGCTCGCCGTAGAGCTTTTGCTTGATGGCGCGTGTGCCTAACCTACAGCACAGAAGCTGAGCTAACCACACACTCACACATAACACACACACACACACACACAAGTCGAAATGCGTAGGAATTTGTAGGCAACAAACTGCTTTTGTTGTGTGTCGCTGTATGTGTGCGTGTGCGTGTGAAACTCCGAAGCGGCAGCGCCGAGCCACAAGCAGCGCTGCAAACGAACGGTAATTTCAGTAGGACAGGCAGTCCTTCG
Organism: Drosophila gaucha; assembly: GCA_035045545.1. Lineage (NCBI taxonomy): Eukaryota > Metazoa > Arthropoda > Insecta > Diptera > Drosophilidae > Drosophila > Drosophila gaucha. The sequence goes on along the minus strand of JAWNOY010000006.1, from coordinate 1,138,982 downwards.
ACTGACGGTCAACGCGAGCAGCCACCAAAAAAGTTAATAAGCAGCGCCCCAAAAGAAATCATCCACAGCTAAAGAGGAGAAAAGTTTGAAAAGAAAATTGTAAAAGCTTACCTATCGTTATATGTGTGTATATTTTATATAAATTATTTAAGTAAATATTAAAGAACATTTATGTCGTCCATAAACAGTAAACAGCCAGAGCGAACAAATATGGCGACGGAGCTTTCCAACTTGGGCAGCGACTGTTCAAAAAGTTGTTCGTAATTTAAAAGCGAAAGCGAAATGAAAATTTGACACTGAACTTCATGTAGATAAGTGTGTAGCTAAATATATATATATATATATATATATGTGTGTGTGTGTGTGTGAGTGTGGGAGTGCATGCTCTAAATGACAAAAATAATAAAACACAGCCCAGAAGTATGCTGCATAAAATGTATGGCTCAAGCATATGGCGAGCTCTTGTTGCTATTTTTACAAGAGCAGCAACAACAACAACAACAACAACAGCAACATTAACAGTAACAGCAGCAGCAACAGTGACGTTCAGTTTAATTAGAGAATTTATGTGGCTGTATGTGTGTGTCCACAAACAAGCGACAGCGTAACGGACAATTTGTGCAAACAATCGCAACAACAATAACAGGCATGTCAACTTGCCTTGTGTACACACACACACACACACACACACACGTACACAGAGCACATATAATGTAAAGTGTATATGTGTGTGTGTGTGCGCCCGCTTATTGCGTCGCCATACGCTCTCACACTCGCTTGCTCTCGCTCTCGCTATCTCTCACTCTTCGCCTGGGCTTGTGGGCGTGCGACATGCTTTTACCTAGCCTTTTTCTTTTTGGTCGCAACAAAAAAGTACAAACAAGCTGGCAATATCGGAGAGTGTCATAAACATTAACAACGCGGCGCCTTCTGGGTAATTAAATGCCCAGGTTCAGGTTCCGCTATGCCGCCCACTCTCACTCCCATTCGCACTCTCTTTCTTACATCGCCATCAACGTCATCGTGCGCCTGCAAACACCTGCGGGTCGCCGCCTGCCCACACACAAATACAATCACAAACACACACCCACACAGACTCACTCATTCACTCAGAAATCGAATTACCGGCGCTCTCACAAATTCACTCACTCGCGCTCTCTCGCGGTCTCTCTCTCTCTTTCTGCTGCTATCGTTCTCTTTTTGAAGAAGCAGCACAAAAAAAAACTCATTTGGCTTAGGACATCGAGCGGGCGGTGCTGCTGTCGTCAGTCGCTGACGTTGTTTGCGTCAAAAAGAAGTTGTTGCTGCTCGCCCACAGGCAAAGCAAACACCCAAAAAAAAGAACAGTTTAACTTTACAGTTATAGCAAATTAAGCAAATTGTTAATGGACATTGTCTAAAGCTTGTGCATGTGTCTGTGTGTGCCTCTTTTCAGCTTAGCCAATTAAAAGGAAGTACAAGAGTTTAAGTCAAGCCAGCAGCAACATTAATCAACCAATCAAAAAACAACAACAACAACAACAACAACAACAATTTGCATGTCTTCGTTCATTTTCGCTGAATATGATATAAAAAACTACATGAGCAACGCGATAAATGTCAAACTGAGGTAAGTTGCACAGCAAATAGAAGTTAATAAATATATGTAAATACCTATGCATGGGACACAGTAAGCTAAGTAATTTGACCTTTGACGTGTGCGCCTGTGTGGCAACAGGTGTGCCCACCTGCCAGGCAGACAGCACTAACACGCCATCTACCGCTCAAAGCTATAAATGCAAAATGCAAATAGCCAACAGCGACAATTAACAACGCGTGCGGGCTTTAATTAAATAGATTGCATATACTTTTATATATGTTATTTATATAAATAAATATGTGTACATACTATATGCACACATATATGTACATATATACCTATGTGTGTTCTATGATCGTTTACAGCTTACTACTAACTTACAAATTACTTAAATGAAAACTGCAGTCTAAAATTTTCCTTGAAAACTAAGACAATTTTAGTCGGCAGTTTACGACTAGGCATTATTACACTACAATATACACTGTACATTAGTTCAGACAGACGCAACGCCTCGGTTTACGATACTCAACAAAAATATATAAATTTAACATTTTTATTTTAAACAAATATTAATTTAATTTGTAATAACTTCAAATTAAATTACAAACTTAATAAAAAAGTAGCCCATCTCTAGTACGAACACTCTTAAAATAAAAAACCAAGATTTTTTCAATTTTAATTTTTTTTTTTTTTATTTATTGCCAAGAATCAGGTCAAGTGTCACTTCAACAAAACTTTTATCTTACATTATCTTACATCACCAACTCAGTACCAGATAGACATTAATATAGACATTAATCTAGAGATTGGGCGAAAATGGGACTGTACTTTACGCCAACAGAAACTTCCTTTTCCGCCTGTTTCCCACATTTCCCTAAAACTTTTTTAGCCAGCTTACCAACTTTAATGAGTATAGGGTATTCTCTGATCGAAACAAACTTATATGCTAGCTCCATTGGAGTCTGATGTAATAAATAAGATATCTTCCTTGTATATCGATAATTGAAGGTATTTCTACAGATCTACGTCTATTTAATACTCCAATATAATGACAGAAAGCAATTTTAAAAAGATTGTCGACATAGCTTCGCTACTTTCGCTAATCCCTGCAATTTGCATCAACACCATTATATAAGTGCATATTCATGCAACTGATCCTGGCTATAAAACCATGTCAAGTCCTTTGAAAAATTGAAGCATTTCTCCAAGCTAAGGCTGTGCATTATTACAAAATAAATTCATATAGAGCTCATTAATTTACAACGCATAAAAGTATGCTATAAAACATTTGATTTCCAAATATGAGACAGAGCTTGGTTTTATGTTTGATTTAAAATTGTATTGACATAACAAACACTTGAAATATATTTTTTGACTAACATTTTTATATTTTAAGCATAGTTAGTACTATATAAAAAAAACTATTAAATTGACGCTAGGTCTGCATTTGAAAAGTTGTCAGTCAATGAAAAGTGAACGCAGCTGTTGGCAGCTGTTTTCGTTTATTAGCTCGTTGCTGTAATAAATTTCCAATAGAAACTTGGTCACGTGCCCTGATTTTGGGCTGATCAGGTGGCAGGGCATGTGGCGCGATTTGGCTTGACGGCTTGTTCCCTTGGAGGCAGCAGCTGTCGATGTCACAAATGCGTCCTTTGCAAACTTTTTTCTTTCACTCTGCCCAAATTGTGGCCGGGGGGTCCTGCGTGTACTTCATTTACTTTGATTGAACGTTGTTGACAAGTCCTGGCTGTGACGATATGCGTATGCTTTAAATATAGCTCAACATTTCTATTCTTTGGAGACATACATACATATGTGCGTAAGCGTGTGACACAGCGAGAAATTCATTTTGATTAAGACTTGTGTAAACAGAGCCGGAAGCTGTGCGACAATTCCCCCGTCGCTGCGATAGTCGCTTTATAAATGAAACGCAAATATTTGTGCGTCAACAATGGGGCATATAAAAAAGCAATTCATAAAATGCCACACATATAATTTTCCAAATAGTTTAACCGACACCGGGCACTAATAAACCAAAAGCGAAAAAATTGAGAACTACTTACTCATGGCTGAAAGGCTCCATAAGCTCCGAGTCCAGCAACAACATAAAAACTTAACAGCGACATTAAAAAAGTATCAACAAAAATTGTAAAAACAACAAACAAATAAAAAAATAAAAACAAAAATTTAAGAGTTGACAAAGCACTGCGTTGACTTAAAGTTTAAGGAAATAAAGTTTCCATTTGAAAATTTAACAATATTTAAATTTAAAAAAATTTTATTTTGATCTTAATCAAATAAAGTTCTCATTTTACAATTTAACAATATTGAAGTTTTTAAAAAATATTATATTTTTTAATATTATATGAAAACTATATCACACAAAGTATTATTTTTTTTTTTAATTTTATTTTGTTGGGCTACTCCTTAAACAAATAAAGTTCTCATTTTACAATTGAACAATATTAAAAATTTTTAACAAATATTTATACCCTTGCAAAAAGAGTATATTAATTTTAGTCAGGAGTTTGCAACGCAGAGAAGGAAGCATCTCCGACCATATAAAGTATATATATTCTTGATCAGCAAGACTAGCTGAGTTAATATAGCCATGTCCGTCTGTCCGTCTGTCCGTCTGTCTGTCTGTCCGTCTGTCTGTCTGTCCGTCTGTCTGTCTGTCCGTCTGTCTGGATCAACGCAATCTCCTCCGAGACTATAAGAGCTACAGAGCTGAAATTTTGCACATAGGCTGGAATGTGCTGCAGGTATTGTATATCTCGGAATCATCCGGATCGGATGACTATATCCTATAGCTCCCATAGGACAGATCGGTTTTAAGAAATGTTTTAGTGGGATAACTTCGACGTTATTAAAGTCAGAGACTTCAAGTTTGGAATATATACTCCTGATATGCACCCAAATACAAAAAGATATATATTATATATCTACACCCTTTGGGGGCGTTGCAAATCGGATAAAACTATATCTTCTACATTTTTGGAAGCTAGAAATTCCAAACTTGAAAAGTAATATACTGTTGGCCTTCCCTTCAGATCAACCAAAAAAATTATATATCCACGCCTACTGGGGCGTGGCAAATCGGGAAAGTCTATATAGTGCTCAACATAAATCCTTCAATATTTTGGAGGCTGTTAAAGCCAGAGACTTAAAACTTGAAACATATATTTGTATCAACCACCCCTAGAAAAAAACATAAAGAATATATATCTACGCCCATTAGGGGCGCGGCAAATCGGAAAAAACTATATCTTCTAAAATTTTATACCTAGAGTTCCAAAAATTGACGCAGACGTTACGCTTGACCGTTTCGACAAAATTATTGAAAATTATATATATCCGCCTCTTGAGGGCGTGGCAAATCGGACAAAACTGTATCTTCCAAAGTCTTATAGGTACACCTTCAAAATTTGATATATAGGTTACTGCTGCCCTGCTCAATAGATTGCCCAAAAATGATATATATCCAATTGTTGGGGGCGTAGCAAATCAGAAAAACTGTATCTATATCCTTTGCAATTGCAATGGTATTACCAAACTTCGGCATGGCCGAAGTTAGCCCATCCCTTTAGTATATATTTTAATAATATATGTATGAGAACTATAACAGAGTAATATTATTTTTTTTTAAATTTTATTTTGTTGGGCGAAACCCTAAACAAATTAAGTTCTCATTTTACAGTTGAACAAGATTTCAAACTTTAACAAATATTATATTATTTTAAAACTATATCTTATAGAGCAATATTTTTTGTTTTCATTTGTACATTTTCTGTAATTTATGGTTTTACATTGAAAATCAATTAATATAAATATTACTCACGTTTAGCACTTCCTTTATTTCTTTATGATTATTTATTGTTTCATTAATTAATAGATCCTGCTTTATGTGCTTTAGCCAAATCGATTTGCTATTTATGAGGTTGTGTATGTAATTAATGTCACAACGCTTGAATTATATCAATTTATAACAATTTAATTGAGGTAACATTCCATTCCATGTTCTGGACTGTCCTAACAAGCCTTGAAATATTTTTGTGTTCTATTAGCGGTTACTACAATTTTTTTTTTAGATATACAATATATTTTGAGTAGCAAATGGAACAGGAATATATTTGTATTTGAAGACCGAAATAGGGTTGTAATAAGCGGATATTGGTTTTTACTTAAAGTTCAGTTCAGTTCAGTTAAGTTCAATAAAAAAATGTGATCTGTTATATATAGTATATATACATATGTATATTTGTCTATGTAGAAATATATACCTAGCATGTGCTGTCATAATGGAGCAAAGGTCCCTTATAGTTATTTATATCAAATATCTAACATGTTTGAATACAGATTATATACAGTCACTAGGGTAGACTGAAAATTTTACGATGTTATCTAGAAAAAAGTTTTCAAAATAAAATTTTTTTTAATTTGTTTTTTAAGTTATTATATATATTTCTTATATTATCTATTATATCATTTATTATATTATATTATTTTATTTATTTATTATATTATCTATTATATTAAATTTTATATTTTAATATTTTTTTAATATATGTACATATATTTTTTTAATTAAATTTTTTTTTGTATTTTTATTTCTTATTATTGTATTTATTATATCATTTATTATATTTTTTATTTTTTATATAAATATTATTTAAATTTTTTTTAATATATTAATTTTTTAATAGTTTATTTATAAAACATTTTTATTTACATATTTTTTTATTTTTCTTTTTATTTTTTTTTTTTATGACATTAATTGAATTTTGGGTCATAGAATGTATTGTATTATAACGAACTGAAGTAAGTAGGGTTCAAGTCCTATATCTGATGAATAGTATGAAAACTTTGCAGACTGCCCTCGAATGTATATTATATATCAATACACATCTTCTCGTCTTATACTCGTATTATACTTACCTTCTTCAGAAATTAGTTTCATTTTAATGTGCTTCCATAATTTATAAATTATCAAAAATCTGTTTACTGTTTTAAGTGGATTACCTAAGTCAACTTCTTAGAGTTCCATAATAAATAACGGCTATATTATTTGCATATATATAGCTAATATTTATAATAACACTCCATCATAACTATTAATTTGAAAGGCATTAATATATCTAGCGTTTATGATTCTCAGCACTCGGCGCAAGCCCAATTTGCGTTGCCCTAAAAAGTATGCAATAGAAATAAACAAAAATTGGTATCTAATCGCTGAATAGTGTTGTGTATATATTTAATATTTGTCGCGTCGCATCAAATTATAAACATCGCTTGATGAAAAGCACAAGCTGCCACCCGCGGCCATAAATTATTACCCGATATGGCAACCCTGCCCGCACCCTTAACATACGTCTAGGCGCCTCCGCTCTTGCACCGTCCTTCCATTCTATTTGCGCAATTATTAATGAAGCTCGAGGCGGCAGCAGTTGCATGCAATTAATTTTAAAACTGAACAAATATTAATCAAATTCCCGCACGTTTTCGAAGTCCGGCAATATCCTTTGGCCAAGCACCACAAAAGGATATATGCGAACGGAATTGAAATACAATGGCGTCATATGGCGCATCGCACAAACCACAACGACAACGACAATCCATTTACTTAATGAGATTTCAAGTCAGATTCTAAACTAACCCTCGAGGCAACATGGACGCCAGAGGCTCCTCCAGTCAGGGGAGGGAGAGTGAAAGAGGGGCACTAGTGCATTGTCGCCACAGTCACATAAGAAATATGTGAGCCAAGTTCATTCATAAAAGGCGTCGGCAGTCGAAAAATAACAAAAACAACTAAAAAATCAATGTAGGAACTGGGGCTTGGGGCATTCCCCACGCAGGCGCTGCTTATAAAATAAAAATGTGCCTAAAAATAGATGGCAAATGTTAAAAAGATATCAAGTTTATAAACTTCTGCCGAAAACAACTAGTCGATGCGAGAGGGGCTGGTGGTGCTTGGTGGTGTAGTTTTTGGTGGGCCTAAATTTGTGTAAAAAGCTGCAACAACATTTTGTTGAATAATCTCTAAAGAAAATGTGGCCAAATATAAAGAAGGCGGGAGAAATAGGCAGGAAAGGAGGGAGGAGGATGGGCTGTAGGCAGCGGCAACCAGAATGTTCGCGCTGTTGCTATTTTTGGAACGAAACGCTAGAGTGAGACGGCGAGAGAGCGAGAGGGAAACAGAGCGATAGAGTGAAAGAGAGAGAAAGAGAGCGAGTGTCTCACACTGCAGGGCAGGCACCCCGCCCACCACACAGCCAAGCCAGCACGCATTGCGTGGGCATGAAAAGCTGCACGAACCGAAAAGCCGAAGCTCAAAGCTTTCAGCGTGGGCGTCGGTGTCGACGCAACAGGAGTCGTCAGCAGCAGCAGCAGCGCTAGCCACAAAGCTTCATAGCAAAAGCTTTTGCCTATACACACACAGGCACACATACACAGACACACATTACCCCAGGCGCGCAGCTGGAAAGCTGGAAAGCACAACTTCGGCACACGAAGTGGCGTTCGTGTTTGGCTAACGGACTTCGGGTGGCTGCGCTCGGCTCGTGTGCGTCTACCTGATGCACGCAACGAGCTGTCGAGTTCAGTTCAACCTGGTGAGCGCAGCGTGTTGAACGCTCCGCAATGTGTTGAGCGGTTAAATAAGAAAAGTGACGCCTACAACAAGTAGGCAAAATTCCCAGCTAGTGTTCTGCGTCAGCTAATTCAGCGATTGGCGTTCGAGTGTGTGGCCAGCTCCGCTCATTGGCTGTGTGACATCTTCAGCTGCTGCTGCCGCTGTCGCTGTCGCTGCCTTCTGGCAACATATGGCGCACAGCATTGATGCCAAAATGCAGCGCGCTTATCGTGAGAGCTCTGCGCACCACCAATTGTGGTAAGTCACGGGGAAAACTCAAAAGAAAACTTGACAAAACTTCAATGAAAAGTCTGAAAACTTTGTAAATTTTGCGCAAAGCAAAAGTTTCCTTTGCTTCCGCTTGGGTTAAAAAGGGTTTTTTTTCCTTGCGCTGAAAAGTATGCTACAAATTTTGTGCAGCATATTTTTATGCAAATTGTGTGCGCGACGCCATTTTGTGCGATCGCCTGGAAAGTAGGCAATGACATTTTTAAAATGAGAAAAATTTATACTTTATACTATAATAAGTATGCATATGAACTGTATTCCAATTAAAATGCAAATGAATTCCATTTATTATATAATTAGCTTTAACCTCTGCTGAAATTGTGAAATAGATTGGAAAATTGAGTAATACGCACATCAATCGCATTATTCATAAATTAATGATAAAAATTACGCATTCATTATACAAATGTGACAGCAAAAAATGAAATGAAAAATCCCCACATTTAATGCATAAATTGTAACATGTATCAATTTCACGTTATCAGACAGATAAGAAATCAGGTATAGATACAGATATACAGCTATAGATACACACACACACACACACACACACACATGGAAAGGTGCGATGCAACTGTAGTCGACAGTTACATGGGGAAAATTACCCCTTCCACCCTCACGCTCCACTCTTTTACAAACTGCGCAATTTGTTTTTGGAAAACAACGAATGTTGATTTCCAATTGATATGCAATTTCTCTGCTCTTGATGCTGCTGCTGCCCAATTACAGATACACAAAAGCACAGATACATTCTGGTTTATAGATACAGAGGCGAAAATTTGCCTGGCCTGTCAGCGTGCACATTAACAAGATTAAAAATATATAACTCACATTGCATTTCATTTATGAATTTTTATGAAAAATTTTCCTCGCAAAAATGCATAAAATACTGCGCAGATAATTTCGCTGGTGGGAAGAAAAAATATGTATATACTATATATACAATAGACACTCATAAATACGAGTGGGTGCAACATTTCGTTGCAGTTGCCCGGGACAACAGCAACAGGAGCTTTCACCGAACTCGCTGCTTTTGTAAGCGGATTTGGCAGCACCAAAGCGGATCCTATTTTATAGCATGGGATGTGTACAATTTCCATGCAGTTTGTTGCTTTCAAACTGAAAAATGTTCCCCAAGCTGTTTGCTTCTAATTTGAAAATGGGTTAAGAGTCGAGCGGGTAGGCTGGAGTGTTATAGTATATAGCAAAATTCTAGAAACTAAGCAACAGCTTAAAAAGCAACTTGCAATATTTAAGCCTGAGCACTACAAATTTCCCTTTTATTGGCTAATGGCCAAAAGCGTAAAGTTTTCAAAAGCAGCTTATTGGGCTGAGGGAGCTTAGCAGAGGTAGCTCGTAATTTCCATTAGTATAAGCTTAAGAACTCCTGACATTGATAAGCTATAAATTTAATTTAAAATATAAGAAAATTTTCTTAATACTAAAACGAAATGATTTCTATGAATATTTAATTTCACAAAATCATTAAATTATAAAATGAAATATTTAATATTAGTTAACAAAATATGAGCAGTCAAGAAGCAGTCATGCCAATCGGAACAATGATGACAAAGCAAAGGTAAGAATTGTTAGACAAACTAAATTAAGCATCAAATTGAAAAACCAAAAATATTTTCTTCTATTAAAATAAAATAAAATAAAATAAATTAAAAAAAGAAAAAATGTAGCAACTGCAATGAGAATAAAGTGCGAACTTTTTTAATTAAAATTTATGATGCTGAAAAAGGAATTTTCAACCAGAACTTGATAACTCATTCGCATCGTCCTTAGATGCAATTTAAATGCTTCCAAGTACCGAAAAACCACAAATGCTTACCACAAATAGTAAAATTGAAATGCCAAAGACAGAGAGGTCTGCGCTTTTTTCCTCTTCATGCTATCCGATTTTATTGCCAAAAATCCTTTGCTTAATCAAAAGTCGAGCAAAAGAATAGGACAACTTGTGGGATGTCCTTTGAATTTGAAATCAAAGCAAAAGGGTTTATTAAAATGGGATTACCTCATGCAAGGAGCTGCTGCTGTCGAGTTGGAGTGGAGCAGGTGGAGGAGTGGGGCAACACACACAAATCATAACCAATTGCCACATTCAGCTGGCGGCCTGAGCTTATCTAATTGCTTTTCATTTCCCGCACAACGGAAATCCCTTTTCATTTTCACGCTCAACTCAAAATATGAATTGTGTAGATACATACGAAATATATATACATACATACATATATATATATATATATATAGTTTTTGTATAGAAGACAAAGTCAGATAAAAGCAATTTGTTGACCGGAAAGAGCCCTAAATAATCCTCGCAGATACGCAGCTCTCTTTGTGTTTGGCTTGGCTTGGACGAGTGCTCGATATGCACAATAACACGGCTCCAAAGAGCTCTAAAGTGCCAGGTGGGCAGCTACCTGGTGCCTGCCAGCAGCACTTCTGGTCGAGTGTGCGACCTTCCACCCGCAGCATTGTGATTAGCTCAGCAGTAAACGAATATTGAAATGGGCTAAGCCCAAGCCACGTCTTGAATGATGAACTGCCTCCTAAGTTGGCAGTCAGTTAAGCGCATAAGAATGTTATCTAAATGGCTACACTGAGAGAAAACATATAGATTCTTTTACATAAGATAAAATTTCCGAAAGTATAGTAAGAAATTCTTCATACTTGAAGCATTTTGCTTGGGAGTTTTGAGCTTAAGAACACATTTTTGATATTACAAATTTTGGTTTTCTTGGGAATTTCTGAATTTCTGCAATAGAAGCGAAGTGTACTTTCTGCTCCTCCCTCCGCTGAAATGCCAACCTCTTGACAGTTCTTGTTTCATGCTCGGACGCACCGCAACTGACAGCCACAAGCTGTCGTCCAGGCAGAAGACAAACAAAATCCTTTGCGGCTTTTCGGTCAAGAAATGCGGAACGAAATCAGCTTGAAAGCGTTGAAAAACTAAAATCCGCAACTGGTTCGAATTATTCACCAAAAAATCCAACTGAAGGCCACAACAAAATTCACAAAGTCTCAAAGGTAGCTAAAAACATTTCAAAGAAAAACTCAAAAAAAAAGAAAAAATATAAGTAGAACAATTTTTGACCATAAAAGCCACAAAACTTGAAATTGTTTGTAGAAAGTTGAAGTCGTTAGTTGGCAGCTGGATGGGTGACCTACCAGCCACGCCCCCTTCATTGTTTCTGGCTACTTAAGCTGTTTACTCAAGCGTAAGACGTGCGCCATGTGGCCAGGTGATGCCAGGCCACGGACTGCCACCTGCTACCATCGCGAACGTCGCTTGGCATCTGGCATCAAGTTGCGGGTGGAGCGGGTGGACTGTCAAATGAATTTGTATTGCAAGCGCGTCTTCCAAACGCTGATTAAAACCGTGCGCGCCCAACTTAATCAATTTCCGCTTCAATTTACAATAGCACATCAATAGAATACAAAATGTTGCCAGGCTACATTTTTGACTACCCTGTTAAAGTGATTAAAAAGAGGGTATAAAAGATATAGCACTGTATTGCAATAGAAAATATTCTAACATAGATAGAGCATATATATAAATAGAATTATTATCTGTAACAAATACAGAAATGCAATGAAAAAGAAATTGAAATAATTGAAGATATTAACATTCTGATGGACAACGCGGCGTATACATAACTATAACTAATACAGTCGAATCCCGATAATTCGTAACCCGCTTAATCGCAAACCTCAATAATTCGTAAAAAATGCTGTCAACTTGAAAAAAATGCATTCGATTTCCTGTTCGATAAATCGAATTCTTTTGTAATTCGTAAAAATTTGATAACCTTCCCATTTTGAATTATCGGGAAATATAATTTCATGTGAGTTTATAACAATTTCATGTGAGTTTTGGCTATGCACGTATTTGGCTGTAGTTTTTAGTAGATCATCTTAAAATCCTAAAAAAAAAAATTTCTTAAAATTAATTTCCAGAAGTTGTTCTAGAAACAATACTTCATAATGCTTCATACTACATACAGAGCTTTGCATATCATCATTAACATCATGAAAATTTGAAATAAATCAAAACAAACTTTCAGAAGTTGTTCTAGAAACAATACTTAATTTTGCTCAATAGGGCATATGGGTAATTTTTAAAATGTTATGTGAATATGTAAATTTATTTTGATACAGACAGAGCTGTACATATCATCATAAGATCATGAAAATTTGAAATTAAGCAAATCAAACTTCTAGAAGCTGTTTCAAAATCAAATCTTCATTTCGCTCAATGAGGCGCATACGTTATTTTTTCGATCATGAATTATTTTAGAAAATATTATGTAGCAGATAGAGGTGCAGAACCTCTGATGCACCTTCCACTAAAAAATTGAAAAAAAAATCGCATTAAAGCTCTTAAATAATTGTGGAAAAAATAATTTATTGTGGTCCATAGAACGTATCCGTAATTACTATGAACTCATATCCCCAACTATTCTAGCCATGCCTAAGTCTTATATATCTTGTCTACTGAACATCAGCTAGTCGAGCATTCTGTTACAACATTTTCGTATTATTTTTGGTAATTTTCACTCGCATCAAATTGGACATGCGCGAAGGTCGGGGCTGTCGTAGAGCGAGTCCTGCCACAATGCAAAAACTAAAGTCCTTTTTACGGCTGCTGACGACAGCTGCAAATTGAATGAAATTAAGCCGAAAGTTAGAGCCCGCCATTTATTAAGTGGCTTTGCATTGCGTTTGCAGGACGACTGCCTGGCGACAGGATGTCAAGCAGCAACAGAAGCCCTCCGCCAACAAAAGCCATTTTAATTGAATGAATACTTATTCGGCGAGTCCTTTTCAATGGCTCCAGCACCTGGCAACAACAGCAACAAAAACAGAAAAACAAAAACATCGACCAACTGGAAAGCTGATTACTTACACAAATAATGAAAATGCGCAATATGATGAAAACTGTAGAGACAATCGCCTAGATAAAAAGTTGAAAAAGTGAAGTTGGAATGGAGCAACTGTGCTAGAGACCAAGTCGAGAGCAGCTTCACCAACAGTTCCAAGTAAAGAAACAAAAGGCAGCGCAACAAAATTATAATGCGAAAAGAAAGAGTTCAGTTAAATGACGTTTGAGCAAAACAAAAGTAAATTCATAAGTCAGTTCAACAGAAATTTATACAGTTGTAAAAGTATACAAACAGTTGAAGGCATTACCTGGAAGAGTTCTTAAGAACTATTTCAAAAGACCAAGTTGTTCAAAATGGAATTAAACTTGAGGTAAAGAAAGTCGAATGTGGGAAATATATATATAATTTGAGATGTTTGAAAGTATATAGAATCAGGGTTAGATTTTAGCATCATTTAGCATCAGAACCTGAAAGAGTTCTGAAGAACAATTTTCCAAGACCAAGATGTTAAAATGGAATTAAAATTCCAATTCAGGTAAAGAAAGACGAAACTAGAAAATATGTAATATATATAGTTCTTAAGAACTAAATATTTCGAATGACAAAGATACTTAGAAGAACAAAAACACATATGTTCAAAATGGGAATTGAAAAAGAAAGTCGAAAGCGCTAAATATGTATACTTTACGATTTATAGAATCAGGATCTGAACTTAGAATCAACTGTGTGCCTAGAGATAAAATTTTAATCAATAGTGAGGATTCATTCGAGAATTGCCGAACTATTTGACTCCAAAATTTTGGCAAATTTTTGTAATTTTTATTGAAATACTTATGGCTTATAAGCTATAATGAAAAACCTCTAATTTTAAATTAAAGTTAACTCTCTAACATGCTTGGTTTGAGATCAGTGGGTGATTGAAAATAGGCCTAGCGAGTATTGTATACGAGTACTATATATACATATGTACATATATGTTATATTAAATATACATATATAATAAATAATTTTTTGAAGAGCGAAATCTATTTACGCAAAATATATAAAACCAAAAGATTCAATTCTAATAATTTAACTTTCCCAATTGAATTAAATAGAATAACTAAAGACTGAATTAATTTTCTTCACATATACATATATAGTCTCTCATGACTACAATTACTCATTTATTTTTTGCAAATTCATAGAGAATGAATTCATTTTCTTTATATATAGAAAGTCTGGCTGACTATATAACTATATATTTTTTTTGTTGTAAATTTATATTTGTTCATTTAGCAATTATTTAAAACTACTAAATATAATTAGTGTATGATCAAAATTGAAAAATTTTCTGTCCTGACGACTTGTTGACTTCGAAATAATAAAACGAGCTGGAGACGTTAGAGTTGTGGATGCTAGTTCTCTGGCTGTTTAGATATCGACGCCCACAGTTAGCTCCATGATGGCATTGACCACATCGCTCTTGTGCTTGATCAGAGCCTTGATCGCCATGGGGCGCGAGCAGCCAGCCTGCATTTCGACGAGCTCAATGTCCTTCTCGTCCAGCGTGTCGCCGAGTGCATCGATATCGGCTTCATCTTCTTCGTTGGAGTCGAGCAGTGCCTCTCTGGCGTCCTTGGAGAGCTGCGGACCACGCACGTTCACATCGTTGATGTAGCGTTCGGCTGCCTGGGCAGCGGCTGCATTCGAGGTGTTCTCGATGCGCACCTCACCGAAGCAAATTAGTGTCTTGCTGTTGGGACACTTGAACACCTCCGGCTGATCGATGCAGAGCAGCACATTCTTCGCCTTGCGCATAGTGACGCGCGAGACATTTGCTATTGGCTCCAGGTCGAGTTTCATGAGCAAGCGACGCGCCTTCTTCTCGCCACGTGAATATTTTGGTATCGGTATCATCTCTGCGGGCACATCCGCTGACAGCTTCGGTTCCATGCCACCTATTGCTCCGGCTGGCGGTGGTGAATCGGGCGTATCGTCGCTGTCAGAGCTGTCCGAGGCAGATGAGCCGGAACCGGATGAGGCCTGACTCTTGCGTGCGCCGCTCTTCACCGACTGCAGATACTCGGCCAGACTCATGAGGTGCTGCATATTGTTGTACATAGAGCGTGCATCTTCTTTTTCGCCGTGATTCTCATTGCTCTTCTCTGTGCAGCTGCTGCTGCAGCAGCTGTTGTTGTTGTTGGACGCTTCGCACACGGGAGCTGCGGATTGTGCGGCCTTCGCAGCTGCAGCTGCCTTCTTCATCTTCTGTTTTTTGCCCATTTTCCTAATTAGTTTCGCTGAGCTGCAATTTATTTTAACACAAAGTTCAATTCTCAAATTTTTCTATATTTTTTTTTTTACCTTTTTTTTTGACAATTGGAAAACTTGCCTGCGAGACGTCAATGCTAATCGAAAGTTTCGATCATAAGAAAACATGCTAGCTTAGTACGTGAAGTTGGCTGCGCTAGCAGCAGTGCTGTAAAGTGAGAGTTACTTGAAAAGTGTAGGTAAATACCACTGTTGCCAAATTAGCTTTTTTCCCCGTCAAATCAGGCTATTTTGAAAGTCCAATTGCGGTAAAAATTCCAAAATAGCGGGTAGCGGGAAATATATCTTTTGATAAATCGACTTGGCAGTATTTCATTTGACTTAATATTTGCAAGATGTTTTATAAAATGGAGTACAAAATTTAAAAATTTCTTCACAATTTTTTGTGGTAAGCAAAAAAAAAGGTTGTTAAATTAATATCTCTGCAGTATTCAAGTCTCACCAAGAAATCAATTTTCTTTCTCAAGCAAAACTTTTTTTTTTATAAATAAAAATTTTGCAGAAATTCAATACATTTTCATACAAATCATACAAAATTTGATTCGAAAAGTCAGTTTTTATTGCTAGCTTTTCCTCCGCAAATTTCGTTTTTTGTGCTTCTTTTTCCTTGATCTAGCTTTTTTGGCTCAACAAAAGTTGGCAACACTGGTACCTTATATATGTCGAAAAGAATTAGGGCTTAGGATGGAGATATTGATATCTTTTATATGAGAACATATTAAGCAAAAATATGCTGATATGTGATATGATATCATAGAAGTAGATTTTCTTTACTGCTTTTGAGATCTTGAGATCTCTTTTGAGATCTTTTCTAAGTAAACATGAAAATATGCAATAAGAATTTGTATATATAATGTTTTAAAAGAATATAGCTTTTTATACGAATCTTTTTTATATTATTTTTTTGACGAAGCACAAATAATGTACCTAAGTCAAAATTTTTCAAACAAGACTTAATTCTATAAAATTGTACTTTTTACATTTTTTTTACACCAGATCAGCTTAGCTTACCTACATATAACCCATTTTTAGCTACCTTTTTAGCTCTTACATACAAAATATTTATAAAAACAATTTTTTATCAATTTTTACTATCAATTACATAAAGTTTCTTTTTATTGGCTTCACTCTGCTCGAGCAGTGTTGGGCAACGCATAAAACACCTGCGGCAAGCAAGTATCGAGTAGGAAATAAGTAATCATGCTTGTTATTTTTCTTTGGCCTAATTGAATTAAAAGTTTCTTGCAGCTGCATTTGGCAAAAGACGCCGTCAAATTTGTATTACCAAAGCCAATAAAATTTGCGGTTATCGCAGCGAATTTGATTGAAATTGATGATTGAAATTCAATGGGGGCAACTATCGAGCCAAAATATGCAAGTCGAAGCCAAGAGCAGGCCAATTGCAAAGCGTGGAAAAACGGCGGGAAGTGGAGGAAAGTGGAAAGTGAAAATGCTGCTAGTGACAAACTAGTGGGTGGCTGGGTTGGTGGTTGGGTGGTTGGGTGGCTGGTTGAGTGAGTGCGAATTTTAAGCGCGTCGCTTCGGGGCGCAATATGCGCGGATAAAAGCCAAACGGATGTGACTAGAAAGGCAATGGGTTTCGCCAAAAGAGGAGGGTGTTCCAGAGGGGCTCCACAGACTGCTCCACAGTGTGTGTGTGTGTGTGGACGGAAGTGGAAGCGGAGCATGGCAGCACAACAAAAGGCAAAACAGGCCAAGCTGCCTGGGCAGCCGCTTGACAAGCGCAACAAATGTATTTAAAAGTAATTTCCTTGCATTTTAATTGCAGCAATGCTCGTTGCAACGAGCCGTGCGGCAGGCTGCACAGTGGATACTCTACCAAAAAAAAGGAGAAAAAAATGAAAAACAAACAAATGCATAGTGACAGCTGCTGTGGCAGTTGCGGTTTTTTGTGTGGCATGCAACAATGAAAGAGATTGAAAGGGGCATCAAGCGTCGAGGCGGCACTTTGCGTCCGACTAAAAGCGCCCTGTTGCTGTTAACTTAATTAAAATATAGCCACTACCTATTAGCCAGAAAGCAGCTAAATTCATTAGAAGCAAGACTCTCTTTGAATGCAAACTAGATCAACAGATAGGCGGCTCGCAGAGCAAGGTTTTATTCTAATTACATTTTTTTACCAGCTGCATGTTCTTTCAGCTGGAATAGTCATAGAGGTACATAGCTTTCAAAGGCTTTAAGCTTAAATTATTGCTGGTAGTAGATCTGTTACTAAATTTGTAATAAAGTTTTAGTTTTTACTTAAAGTATTCTAAAAAATGTAGGAAAATTGTTTATAGATGAGCTTTTCAGGCTTTGTTTAAGCTGTTTAAGCTGGATTATAATCTATACAAATTGTAGATAGGTTACTTAAGACATGGAAGTCAAAAATTCTTCATAAAATATATAAATCTATATAGAATAAAAAAAAATTTAAATATACATATTAAATCTTTATGAAGGAATTGGACCATGTAGAATAGCCTACGTTATACATACAATAATTGTGAGGATTGATATGCAGTATTTCTATACTCTCTTCCCTAAGGGAAAAAGAGTATACTGGGTTTTTTTTTTATAAAAAACTTTGCCTTAGTCTCTTTACTAGTATGAGATGTATGATAGATGTATGCGGAAAAGTAAATTTTAGTGTTTTTTTAAGCTTAAAGTTTTATTACAAGTTAATCTATAGATTAATATTTATACTCAATCAGAGTCATTTCTAAAGTATCGCAGAGGATGTCGCAAAGCCATTGAATATATTAAGTTTTTTCAAGTATCTTAATATCTCAATACGCAACTGGATGAACTTTTGATAATTTTTAGTTCATGTGGGGTTTAAGCAATTCAAAATTGTCTTTCATGAATATTTCTTCAAGTATCTTCATTTCTCAAGTCACAACTGATTGAATTTTTGGGCTGAAATCCTAATAAAAATTGACTTTCTCATACTCAATCATAGTTAGTTTTTAACTAGACGAACATCACTTTTCAAAGCTCATTGGTATTGAAAGCCTCTACAAGTATTTTAATTTGTCAATACTACTCGATGAAATTTTGTAAATTTACTTTCTCATACTCAGTCATAGTCCAAAAATATACACAGATCAGCTTTCAAAGCTCAAATATTTAAAGCTTCTTCAAGTATATTAATTTTTTCAATTCACATCTCGGTAAATATTTGTACTAAGATATTTCAGCTCATGTGAGCTTTAAGCAAATAATAATGGACTTATTCGTACTCAATCATAGTCAGTTCTTAACTAAAAGAAGATCAGCTTTCAAAGCCGGTTTTTACACGAAGTTACTTTTCAACACATGTGAGCTTTAAGCAATTATCTCTTGTGGAATATAAATTGCAATTTATCCTACTGAAAGCCTCCATTTGTTTAAACTTTTCAGGACATTACATTTTTATCTGAAGCTTAGTCAAATACTTTGCAGTTCGTAGAAAGCAATCACATCGAATGATGAGTTCTAAACCAAATCAAATAAAGCTTAAGTAATTTTTAATGGACGAACGTTTAGCAAATGGATCTAGAGTTTATTTATGGTCCTTGGCAAGGACATTGGCAGCACTTGGTTTGTTTCTGTTTCCTTTTTTTTACATCGCTATCTATGCAGCTGGCTGTGTGTGTTTTCTTTACTTTTTTCTATTTATTTTGCATTTGCTGATGCGTTTACAGTGGGACGACGTTTTTAATTAAAGCGAATGGCGAGAGGAGGCGCGGAAGGGACATTATAAAGTGAAATGCTCAACGTTTTGCAATTATTAAAGTTTATTGCCAGGTGGGCTTCTAATTGAGTTGAATTACCAATGGAAATAAACAGGAAAAGGAAATGGAAGATGACGTCAGACGACGGTTAAATTGAATCCGAGTGGACAGCTAATCACATATTCCGTTTACAGGCAATAAATTCCTATATATATATATATATATATATATAGTAGGTAATATTATAAAGAGCTTAAGTAAGTTTTTGTGTGTTGGGGAAGGGCGCAAACTTTGAGGCTAGGCACGTTCGAGCGATGATTAATTATGCCGCCGCATATGTTGCAATGTCATGGGGCATGCGGCACTGGGGCGCCCTGGGCTCGTTTAACTTATTGAAGCTTAGTTTTGTTTAGTTTTTCTAGCCGATGCCGACGGGCCAACGGGCTAGCATATGAAAAATGAACCCAAGACACATCGCATCGCATCTAAAGCAAAAGTTGGAATCATAGTCATCGCAATGTCCTGGGGAATAACTGTGTCAAGGCAATATAGTCCTGCCCGGGCCCATTAATCATGCAGCTTTTGCGAAATGATTGAAAACACATCATGTGATATGTCAGTTATACAGTTGTATATATATAGACTCCAACAAAACGGGCTTGACTTTGTGTGCATAAATATGAAGAAGGTCGCCACATTCCTTATTTATTCCAAGAAGCTCAACTTTTGCCAATAGCAAATACCAAACAGAATTTGTAATTACGAGTGTCTTAATTTTATGCGCTTTATTTAATATTGCGACCAATTTTACAGTAGAGCAAACAAACGAACTTTCGTCCGGAATTTATTAACTTGATTTTCCATTTGAATTTTGAATGAGATTTTATATTGATTTATGAGCAAATTTAAGTGTTTTTGCTCATTTTAGTTTTGTGTCTTTTAATATTTTATCGCAAATAAAATGATATTATTTATTTAAATTATTTCGCTTATATAAAACGCTTTTAAGTTTTGAGTGAGATTTTATTTTGATTTATTGGTAAATATATGTATTTAATATCTTTTAATATTTTATCTCAAATAAAATGTTATAAATTATTTACAATATTTTTCTTAATAAAACACTTTTGAATTTTTGAATGGAATTTTATATTGATTTAGGAGCAAATATATTTAACATATTTTTGCTCATTTTTTAAATATTGTATATCAAATAATATGTTATAAATTATTTACATTATTTCTCTTATATAAAACGCTTTTATGTTTTGTGTTTTCTTGCATTTGAGATTTATGAGCAAAAATATTTAAGAATTTTTGCTCATTTTAGTTTTGTGTCTTTTAATATTTTATCTCAAATAAAATGTTATGAATTATTTACAATATTTATCTTACATAAAACACTTTTATGTTTTGGTTGTGATTTTAAAATGATTTAAGAACAAATATGTTTTGAGATTGTTTTAAATATTTTATCATTTTTTAAATTCATCTCAAATAAAATTTTATTAATTATTATTATTTCTCATGCATGAAATTATTTTTTGTCTTCAGTTTTTCATTAAATTATGATTAATAAGCTCACTTCCTTTATTAATTAAGTTTTTCTTTTCTTCTTTGCTCATAAAATTCCTTAAAAAACTCAAGCAGCGTCTTGACGCTTCATTGAATTCTTTGCATTCTCCTTTGTGCTATAAAAAAGAGGAAAGGTTTTTTTTTTTAATTTTCTCTGCATTTTAAAATTCCTGTTAATTATGCAGCTTTCACTTAATTTAAGCTCACAACTTTCAGCAACTATAATGGCGCAACCTTTATCCATTTTGTGTATCTTAACAAACTGTCAAAAGAGACAGCCCAACATTTGGGATATTCCCAAAAAGGAGATAAGAAAAAATACACCCATTTATTTAGTGAACGTCGAGCCATAAAAATCTGGCCTTTAATAGTTTTCCTTTTGGGAATTCGTCTGGGTTAGATTGACAGGTAATTGCATTTGATTCCCTTTTGTTTTTTTGTGGCCTTTATCACACCGTGCTCAACACTGGGCGACATTTGGCTTAAGCCCGGCCAGTCTTGTGCTTAACAATAATACAAAATACAATGCGTAGTTCGAGGAAATATGTCAGCTAAGGAAGAAAACGGACCCCTGAGCAGGACTTGAGAGAGGGAGGAAAGGGGGAGGGGGCAGGTAACGAGCACCTGCCGCTGTCGCCAGAGTCCATTGAAGCAGCAAGGAAAATCAATTTCCTTTTTTTGCCCAGCTCGTGGCGCTTTGGCAAAATGAAGCCTGACATTTATTACCATATAAACAGCAAGAATTATTTGTAAGAGCGCACAAAGGGAGCGCTGGGAAAAGCCCGGAAACTGCAGCGCAACAATACTGAACAACTGTGCCGTGTGCCACGCCCCCTTTCGCACCAGCTCGCCCACTCATATATATATATATCCGACTTCAAGGATGTGGGCGGATTGTGTATTGTGCATATTGAGCGAAATATTGTATATACGTGTGTTTATATAGTATGAGCAGAGTAAGCAATACCGGAAAGCCAAAAGTTGTTTTCCTCCCTCCCCACTCAAAATAAGCGCAAATGCAAGTTTTCGCCCACACACAAAAGGGCGGTGCGCACAGTGGTACCACAACATCCCAAAAAATAAAAAACACTCATCAAGTTGATTTCTCATGTCATCGCGGCACCGAATGATAAATGTTGAAAATTATAAAGTTTTTAGCATCAGTCCGTGAATTTATCATCTTTTGCCGACAGCTGCGGATTTTTGTATACAAATTATGTCGCAAATGTGATGAAAAGTTTAACGCACCAAATGATATGCCCAGAAATATGTTAGCGAAATGAACTTGAATGGTAATGGAATGTTTTGGTTTTCTACATATATTGATAGATTAAGAAAATGCTAACAATATATTATAAAATACCAAGATTATTATGATCTTTGGAAGTTGTTTTTCTTTTTGTATAGAAATAACATAATGATAAAAGACTGCTTTTATAGATTAGTTCGAGTATATGCATAAGTTGGGCAAGTTCCATTTCAAAGTTTTTTTTTGATGTTCTTAAATATGCATTTTCATGGGAGCAAGACTTAGCAAGACCATAGCTAGAAGCTGGTGAGCTTTTTAATCTGTGAGGATAAGCAATCATTATGGCTGCCTAATGCAAGGTATAAAATTCAACTAGATGAGTCTTACAATCTGATTTTGCATTGAGATCAGCGAAGCTCAACAGCACAATTTAGAGAGGAGCAGTAGCTTAGTCTTAAGCAGGCTTCCAAGCTG
The DNA here is from genome assembly GCA_035045545.1 of Drosophila gaucha. Taxonomy (NCBI): domain Eukaryota; kingdom Metazoa; phylum Arthropoda; class Insecta; order Diptera; family Drosophilidae; genus Drosophila; species Drosophila gaucha. Next base: position 1,116,268 of record JAWNOY010000006.1, on the reverse strand, counting down.
GGGGCTCTTGACACTAAAAAGTTGAGCGCTTTGAGAAAAGTGAGAAATAGAAAAAAATGTAGATATACATATACATCTATGTATATTGATATTTAAAAGAGATGGGATCCGGAAAGAAATTGGTGACCAACCCATCCCGTCCCGAAATCGATTTTGTTTTTCAAGTCCGAATATTTCCAGAAATTTTTAATTTTTCTCGCGGGTGCCGATATTTTCCAACATTTTTTTTTCATAAAGAACTTTTATGATAGATAAACATTTTTATTTAAAAATTATATTTTCTCAAAATTTTCTTCTATAAGACTTGTTTTTCTTTCTTGCAAAATTCTATTGGAAGTAGAAAGCACCTTTCACTCGTTGCCGAAAATTATGAAACATTAAGTACTATCCTAGCAAGTATTTGTAACAATGGTATTTCATTGCATTTTTGCCATAATAATAATAAAATATTTGAACTTCTCTTAAATTTAACATGCTTTATACAAGAACTAATTTCCTCGTCAATATCATTCTTCTGTTACTTTGATATATACAAATATTTTTATCCAATATTAATTGTCTTATCGGGACCCGCGGGAATTTCAGGATTCGGACTAGGGAACCGCGGGATTCCCTAAAATTTCGATTCCGACGCCCATCTCCAACATATATACAGTATATTGCATGACTTTATATCAACTTTACTCCCTAAACCGCTGAATGAATTTTGGCTTATAAGATCTAAGTTTCAAAATGTTTTTATATATTTATTTAAACATTACCCAATGCAAATCATGTTTGTGCCACTGTGCAGGGCATGACTTTTCATACAATGTCTTCCTCAATTTCCTTGACGAACCGCATTAAGTAAGAAGCCTCTTACTCAACCATTTTTCGTGTCTTACAGGTGGGCCGATTATCATGGCAAGCAATGTACAACAACAGCAACAACAGCGGCAGCAATATACAACAACTAGAGCGGAGCAGCAGCAGCAGCAGCAACAGCAACAGCCAAGAGCAACAACAACAGCTAAGAACGAACAGCAGAAAGAAGACGGAGCATGCTTTAAGCAGCCATTGCCAAAGCAGCAGCAACAACAACAGCAACAAAGACAAGAGCAGCGCAAGAAGCAGCAACAGCGACAGCAACAACAGTTGCAGCAACATCAACAACAGTTGTCCCAGCGTGCTAAGGCGTCGTCACTGTCGCCCCGCCGTCGTTTGCTAAACGGCAAACGGGCGGCACCATCAACGGGGCGTGGCTGCGGCCTAAGCCGCCTATGCTGCAACCTGGACGCACTGCGGCAATCGGCTAGCCAGCTGCAATTCGTCTCTCTGGCAACGCTAGCGCTGCTGCTGTTGCTGGTCACACATGGAGATCTTGTGCAGGCGGAGGGCAATGTTGGTGAGTACCAAAAAAATATATATAACTAACAACCATTATACAGCACTGCCTGAGGACTTTCCTTTGACATGTTGCTGCTACTTTTTTAATGCTCTGGCAAAACAATTTACAAGTTTAATTAAAAGTTTGACGCAAAACTAAATCCGAATTCCCCACAGCATAAACCGAGCCATGTCCACATTTTAACAAGATTTTCAATGCAAATATGTTTTTAACAAGTTTGTGCTGTGCACATATATACATATATATGTATGTGTGTGTGTGTGTGTGTGTGGCCTGTCACTCGATTATTTGACCGGAAACGGACAAAGTGCGTCGAGCTAAGCGAGTTATAGTAGTTGAATCAAATTATTGTTGCACCGCAGTCAACTTAAAGCTGGGCCGTCATTTTGTCAGTGTCATTGAGTACAGTGCCGTCAAAATATGGAGAAGTGTTGAAAAGCTGAATGTTGATGTTTAAAGTGTTGTAAAACTTTGGGTACGCGTATGAATATGTGTATATGTTGTCATAAATGTTATGTTTTTTAGATTTATCATTTAAAATTAAATAAATAAAATACATTATAATTTTTTTACGTATTTACAGATTTGCTTTTAAGCAACTTAATCTAATCAGAGATTGATTTATATATATTTTAATACATAGTTTAGTAGAGTAGAGTTGTAGTGTGAGTTTTTAGGTGTAAAGTAAAGTAAACTACTTGGGAATATTTTTATTATCACTGTTAAGGCTTTAAGTCAAGACCTAGGCTAGTAGGTCTTGAGGTTGGTATAGTCTGAGTCTTCTGCTAGCTTTAAAGCCGGGACTAGTTTGTTTGGCTGAGAATCCAGTCTTTCGAGTTAAAATATAATATCAAGTAGATATTTTGTCACAAACATGAAATGAGTGTTGTAAAATGTTAGTTAGTGTTGTGAAATTGCAAGAAGTATAAGTAGAGCAGATTAGATATTTTTTCTCTATGTGACTATTCAAATAGAGTTGCTTATGAAAGCAGGCTGAAAATTTTAGAAAAATTTGATTTTCAATTTATTTACAATTTTTTAGAATTTGAAATAAAAAGATTTAAAATATTAGTTTTTATGGCCTGAGCAAAGAAAATAGAAATTGTGGGTTTTCTTAAAAAAAATGTATGTAACAGGCAGAATGAGACGTGGTAGACCCCATTAAGTATATGTATTTTTGAGATTTACCCGGACGGACGGAAGGACGAAAAGACAGATGGTTGTCAGTACGTCTATCCGTATATTTGAACGCATCGACCTCGTTTTCTTTGTTTTAAGATTTCAGCTATTAAATTCAAAATCCTTGAAAATAACTGTAACTGACAGAACATACGAATAATAATTAATCAAGCTCAATTATTTCGATAATTTGTTGCATTGCTCAATTAATTTGTCTGCCACAATAATTGGAGGGTTTCCTTCGAGCAGGATTTCATTTGCAACCGAATATTGCTTAATTAAAAGTTCAACATTATTACGAAGTCTATCAATTAGTGTTTAAAGGCAGGCGCACAAAAGTTTTACATTTCATTCAATTTGCCAGAAAGTAATTGGACTAACTTAATTGCACTAAATACAGCCAAAGCAGAGCAACAATTCGTTAACATGCAGCACCTGCAGTAGCGCTTGGGCTCAACTGTACTTTTCCATTAGGGAAAACTGAAAATGAAAATGTAACTGGAGCTGTTGCTGCTGTTGTTGCTGTTGCTGCTGCAGTTGCTACCCCTAAAGGGGCGACAGCTCTAAGTCCGGTAGTCATGACAACAACCAGTTGCTGATGCAAATTTGCAGCTTGGACGTCAGCAATCAACCCCCACACACATGTCTGTGCAAGTGTGTGTGTGTGTGAGTATGTGCATTTATGCATTGCCTTGCGCAAATATCAACAGGAGCTGGGTCCTGGGATTTATTGATTGCCAGCTGCTGTCGCTCGTCTGTGCGTCGCCCACGCATCCGGTTGCTGCTGCTGCCACTGCTGCCGCCGCACAGACTGTTGCAGACTCTTGTAGATAAATGGACTGACACTGCATGCTGTGGGTTGACACACACAATGGGCCGCTCCTTGTTGCTGGCCATGTCATGTGTGTATATATTAGTAAGCAGGTTGCATTATCAACAGCAACAGCAGTAGTAGCAACACCAGCAGCAACATTATCATTAGCCGTAACTAGCGCAAGCAGCAGCACTCGAGTTACAACTTTTGTTGCTTTGGTTTGACGCATAAAATTTAATTAGTAGCTGCAATGCTTCGGCATTGAACTTTCGCCTGCGGCAAAGCAGCAACTGGCAACAACAACTTCATTAAAAGCCAAAAGCGAAAACTTTTGCCAACTGTCCACACGCAAGCAACTGTTGCTGTCATCGATGCTGCTGTTGTTGTTGTTGTAGTTTTCGCTGCAACTGCTGCATTTATTCATTTTCATTTGAAAAGCAAATATTTGCGCACATCTTAAAAGTATCTTTCGCAATTGTTGTTGCTGCTGCTGCAGATGTTGCTGTTGTGCATTTGCCATATTTTGCATTTAATGAAATTCCAACCTAAATTCAAAAAAACGTTGCTCGTTTCGCACATTTTCGCATCAATTTGCAATGAATTATTAATTAGTTCAGTCGTTCAAAAATATTTTAAATAAATGCAGCGCTAACAGCATTTGCATTTCCCCCTCCTCCTCCCTCCATTGACCACATTACGTATACGCCATCAGGACGCCTGACAAAGCAGAAATAAAATATTTACTAATTGAAAACCCACGCGCGTCACTAAACCAAATCAGATTTGCAACACTTTGCAACTCAATATTGTTGTGGGTTATTGTGGTGCAGCAGGGGTTTTAGTGGTGCATAAGCCGACACCACAAAGCAATTTTATACAAAACAACCACACATTGCATTGCTATTGCTATTGTAATATTGACTCCCTGCCTGTGGCCTGATTGATATTTGTTGCAGCCAGAAACTATTTTCATTTCTTAGATATGCAATTTATTTATTTTACAACTGAATAAACATTTGAGGTAAGTTTAGAGATTAACAAAACTACGAGATTAAAGAAAAATAGAGATCTGAAAATTCTTGCTGAGTCGGAACAACAAATCATCAATATTTTTTTAAATTCTAGATATCTGCTATATCATATTGATTCAAAATCTTAAATACATAGCATATTTGATATATATATGTAGTTCCAATTTCTTTATATTCATATGCTGCTTGCATTTGATAAATGTCGCAAAAGTTTTAGCATTTAACTTAAGTTGAAGTCCACTTGGCTCCACCTAAAAAGTTCCAATTGCCAACTGAAAGCTAGTTAAAAGTGTGTCGAAAACTTAGATAAGTGCCGCATTATCTGCTGCTGTTGCTACGCTTCTCGCTGCTTGCGTGAAAACTTTATGCGGCATCCAAATGCAACAGTTTTTTTTTGCTGCTGCTGCTACTCTATACATGTTTAGAAGGTATTACAATTATGTGATGAAATTGGTAATGCAAAGCAGACGATTTCTTATAAAGTATATATCTATATACATATATCAGAAAAGTGCATTAATTTTGTTCTAGTATATCATATAAGTTCATAGGTGATGACAAATAAGTTTTGGTATGAAAAACTGTTATTTTTCTCAAGATATTTTAAACAGAATTATGTATCTGAATAGTCATATATTTTTTTAATTTTTATTTATATTATTTTATTTATTCACATATTTATAGGTGAAGGTTTGGAGCAACAATTTAATCTTATTAGCTTATTTAAATAATAGCTTATTTAAAATAACATAGAGTACATAATTTAGGAAATGTTAGGATTGTAGGAATTGTATGTTAGGTCAGGGAAGGTATTTGCTATTTATATTAGGGCAGGCTTAAGTCTAGACCCGGTCTAGAAGGTCTTTAGGGTTTTGAAAAGTTATAACATTTGGTATTTGTATTAGGACAGGTTTAAGTCAAGACCCGGTTCCAGAGTGTTTTTAAAACTCATAACATGTACGATTAGAGTTTTCATTATATATTATAACAAATATTGCTTGTTAAAAAGAATGTTGTATATAAATATATACAGAGGTAGTCAAAAGTATTTACATAAATAGTCTTACAACATCTTTAACATATTTCACCTTAGATGGTTTTGGCTGTTGGTCATAAATTGCACAAAATGTATTTTTTTACAGAGCTTGATCTTTCCTGAAGCAAAATTTAACAAGACAATGTTATAGGACTTCAATTATAGAAAATGAACTGAGGTTTATCAGTTGTCAAAAATATTTTTATTTATTTTTTTTTTTTAATATGTATATTATTATTATTATTATTTAAAAAGTGTTTTTGTGTAAATGCTTTTGACTACCTCTGTATATATATAGCTATACACATATCATATAAATCGTATACCAACTACTCATAAGAGCATTTAATATTATTAGTGCCCTTCCTTAGTTTTCCTTTGTGGCAAATTGCGGCAATTTGCTAGTAATTGCGACACTTAAATGCTGCGCCGTGGTTTACCTACAAAATGTGGTAAATTTTCTTTTTTTTTGGGGCTTGCAACTTTTGGTGGCCAAAAAGCGATAGCTGAAAAGTTACAATTGTCTGTTGCGCTGTTTTTCCGTCTTGCTTAAAGTGCAGTTAAAAGGAAAAGTCGAGCGGAAAAGTCGCATTTGCCGTGCTTACACAAATATTGCGCGTCCTCTGACAAATGCGTAAAAGCTGCTCGATTGCGTCTGCAACTGGGTAACAATATGTTGACGCTGCCACGCCCACGCCCAACATTGTTGTTCCAAGCCATTTGAGCGGAGGGCGCAAATTAAGTGCATTTTCATTAGTTACAAGTTGTTGCATTTTATAAATTAAATTGCCGAGGCGTGCAGCAACTGGAGACGCCTCGAATTCTGAGCTGCAATTATTTTTCATGGCGCTCACATTCTCCGTTAGCCTTGTTCGCCTGAGGTCCACAAGCGGAAGAGGATACGAGTGGAAGTGAGTGGCAGAGAGATGGCAACTTTTTTTTTCGGTTATGCTAACCAGCGGCTATCATTTGAAGTACTTCATGCGATAGAAGCACACACACACATAGCACACACACACACACACATGTATATATATAGCACACACGCCAAGCTCGAGTACATGTTGGAAAGTTTTTGCCACGCGCATCAAAAGTTGTCTATTACCTGCAGCTAAAAAAGGAAAAAGTAAAAGCTTTGGATTTACTTGGTCGAAGATTAAAGACTCTTACTGAGAACTCAGAGATACAGTTATATATATTTTATAGTAAAGGAAAAAGTAAAAGCTTTGGGTTATTTTTGGTCGAAGATTAAAGACTCTTACAGAGAGAGCAGAAACAGCTTTACATATTTCATAGCATGCGTTTAGTTATATAGTATTATATATTTACTTATATGTAGTATTCAACATAATGTTCTATAGTATATACTCTATATATATTATAGTTATCTAGTATTCTATATAAACTTATTTAGTACTTTACTTCTACTTGAAAATGTTGAACCTTCGTAACTTTATAATCAAACTATGAAATATTTTTAACTATATAAAAAATACTTTAATTATGAAGTATTTTTAACTATTTAATTTAATTTTTAACTATTTAAAAAAATACTTAATTATTTTCAAGACTTTTTATTTAGTTTAAAATAGTTAAAAACTTTGTCATGCAATAACTTAAATATAAACCACCTCCTTATATTAGAATTACATATTATACTGAACCAAACTAAGCTAATTCAAATATACATATAGATATTTTGATAATTTATATAGAGCACTAAATAAGCACTAAATAAAGTACGCACTTTGTACTTCGCAGCATCTATAATATATAAAGAGTACTATAAAACATTATAATACTATATAACTGTAAACAAATACCATTAAATATATGAAATTATTGCTGCACTCTCTGTAAAAGTCCTAATTCTTCTTATTATACTAAACCAATCTAAATCTATCTATATCTATATCTATATCTATATCTATATCTATATCTATATCTATCTATATATATAGCCAACTTCTTTTCCAAATTTCAACAAAATCCCTTCAATAAAAGCTGAGTTCACAGAGTTGAGATATCTATTCTATTCAGCTAAGAACATAAATATTTTATTGCATTACAAATGTCATAAAAAAAAAACAAATAAATCCTCACCAACTACACTTAATGAAGTCAACGATTTGAAGGACAAAAGCGATATTATGAATAAACTCAAAATAAGATGAAAATGAAATCGATAGCAAAGTTTGTCGATGCGTCGATGTGAAACAAATGTAGAAAGTTCGAATTGAGGTTAAAGTTGTCGTAAGTCCAATAAATAACTGTGGTGGCATATGCAAAATGTCAGCTAGACTCGAGTGTCTCAATTTCATGGAGATATGCGCAATATGAAAAAAATGACAAGACAAGGTGGAATTTTATTTCCGGATTTATTATTTTGATTAAAAATTGTTATTCCAGAAATGTACAAGTCACGTTCCTAGAATATTAGCATAAAAGTTTCTTCAAATGTCAAGCAATCGAAATTGTTTTCTATTTTAAAAATATATATTAAATACTTTCACTTGCCATGTAAAGCTTATCCTAAAGCTTAACATAAATATAATAGACTGTATACAAATTCTTGAGATTAAGATTGTTAATATTTCTACTCAGCATTGTTGGGGTCTTAATAATTTAAATACTTCAATTTTAATGACATGCTGTTCAGATTTCAAGAAACAAAATATCTTTATTATTTATAGACAATGCCATCTTTAATAGCTTCGAGTTTCAATTGAAGCATCAGTTGTGTGTGTGGGGAGGCAAAGGCAAACATTGCAAGCCATAACAATTCAATTATGTTGCTTCATAGAGTACTGGGTGGGGGCGATGTCTATAAAGGACATGCTCCTTAGACGTATCGAGTAACAGCAGCTACTCGCAGATTGGCTGCCAAGTTAATTAAACTTGGAGCGTTGAAGGCTGCCAACAAGATGAAAATATAATTAAGAGATAAAAATGAAACAATGAACACGTGCATGTGTGTGTGTGTGTGTTCGTCACGCCCCCAGAGCAATACGCCCAGCTGCATTATGTAGCTCATCATTTGAAAGATAAATACAATAAGTTGAACTGGCATAGAATTCATAATGAGCTGATTTTAGAGTCCTTTCGAGGGAGATGGAGGAAGAGCGAGGGATGGCAGCTAATCAAAAGAGAGAGAGAGAGAGAGTGCAACAAAAGAGCTATACAAAAGCGTGACTAATGACGAATAACTGTAATCATCATAAAGAATCATAAAAATGAAATGTGTTATAATACGAGTCTGATTCGAAATTGGCCGCCAAATTGCCGGCGGGCATGCCATCAAAATTAACGTAGCCTCGTAAATATTTGCAGCCCGTTTCCACATGCACACATACACATGTGCACACATATATATGTACACATATATATGCACATATATCCATATAAATAGCCATATGAGAAATGCTATACTGAAGTGCAAATATGCGTAAAATTGCGCACATATTTCGCACAGACCGAGCAGAACACACAAACACACTTAAGCACACACACAAATACACATACCTTCCGACACACGCAAACACACACACAAACACATTTGGCATATTAAACATAAAAATGTCGCGACTAACAAATGGATGAGTGAGAGGAAAGAAGTAGAAAGATATGGTTAGAATAAGCGTATGACTGCCAGACTTGAAAATACTCTGTAAGTATAAACAGAGAGAGAGAGAGATAGAGAGAATTGAGTTATATGATGCACCAAATATATAGAGATAGACAGACAAAATTAGAGTGGGGCGGATATAAACTTGCAAATAAGGATAGAGACAGAGAGTAAGAAATAGAGAGAGAGAGAAAGTGAGAAAGGGAGAAACAGAAAGAAATATAGAAAAATAGAAAGGGAGAGAGAGAGAGAGAGTAAGCAAGAAAGATAGAACGATAGAGAGAAAGAGAGAGTAAGCAAGAAAGATAGAGAAAGAGAAGGATACAGCGAAAGAGAGACAGATAAATAGAAATAAATATAGATAGAGAGAAAGAGAGTGAAATATAGAGAGAGAAATAGAGAGAGATAGAAAGCGAGAAAGATAGAAGAGAAAGAGAAGGATAAAGTGAAAGAGAACAAGAAATATAGAAACAGAGAGAGAGAGAGAGAGAGAGAGAGAGAGAGAAAGAGAAAGAAAGAGAGAGAGAAATAAAAAAGAGACAGAGAGAAAGAGAAAAAGATAGAAAGATAGAAAGAAAGAAAGATAGACAGATAGAAAGATATAAATTTAGAAAAATAGAACGATATAAAGTTAGAAAGATAGAAAGAGTGAAAGATATAAGTAGAGAATTGGAGAGATAGACATAAGATCACTTCGAATGAAATATAAAGTTCGTTATAGAGAGGAAAAAAAATATGAGTAGAAACAGACATTTCGATATATGTACATACATATAGTATATATTTCAACAACATGAAAGAAATATCTCAAAACTTAAATATTATGTGATTCTTCAGCAAGCTGTCTTCCATCATATTCTTTTTTCTTCTTAAAAATACCCTTTAATTCGCTTTCACTGCCAGGATATTTAAGTAAAAGGCTCTGGTTGGGCAACCAAACGTCCTTAGGCTGTTTGGCGTCTGCTTGTATTGCTTTCTGCACTTGTTTATGAATTTACCATATGGCTAGGGGCGTGGCACATACACGCACACACACATACAGTTACCCATTGCCCGTTAGCCAAATGCGCGCAATTACTTTGTTGGCACTTTGTTTTGGCTTTGCTTTTGAAGTGTTTTTTTCTTTTTGTTTGAATTCCTTTTTTATGCCGGCGGCTGTAGACCGAAAGCCGCACTAGAAACTGGCTAGAGCCAGGTCCATTTAGGCAGGCGCCAAAACTAACAGTCAACAACTGCAAAAGCAACAAAGTAACTACAACAACAACCATTCATATGTTGCATAATTTATGCAAATGTATTTATTGCCGCGCCGCAAAGTAGGCAACAGAAGTGGGCCTGCCGAGAGATGGGGGTTTGCCAAAGCAAATAAATGTTAATATCATGGTAATAGCCTTTTGCCTCGGCTGCCAGTTGTAACCAGAGGTAAACTTAACAGACGCCCACCTGCCCCGCATAAGCCCCTATAAACTTCCAGTTGAGCTGGGAAAGGAAAACAAGAAAAACCAAAAGTCAACTAAATGTATATTGCTGTGCATACCAAAGCTCTTTCTATACATGTGTGTGTGTGGGCGACTGTGTGTGTTGTGACTTGTACTTTGCATGTTGTCTGTTGTGCCAGTGGGCAGGGGCGTGGCATTAGAAAACAAAGCGCCCAACATACAAAAAAAAGAAAACATGTAAAATTCATTCAAGCAAACAGCAGTGGGTAGCATGTAGAGGTTAGCAGGACAACGTGTGGGGGCTGGGGCGAATGTTAGGCGTATATATCTGGCGCCTGCTACCCCTTCATATGTGTGTGTGTGCCTTAGGCCTAGAACCCAAATGCGTGGGCGTGCGGAAATTTAATAAGAATTGGATTTTTATGTTTTTGCGCGTCTAGATGCCATATGGTACACACACACAGACACACTCACAGATCTGTGTGTAGCTGAGTGTGTGGCTGCTCCATGGGGCGCACTTAATTTGGCATTAATACCCATGACAAGCGCGCAAACAGCATCAAGAGTCAACCCGAACCCCAGCTTGAATCTCAGCTACCCTCCTCGACGACCCTCGACCTTAACCTTTTGTGCTAATGATTTGATTTATTTGCGGCCAGGCAAATGCCGTTATTTGCACAACCACACAAATAAGCAAATAAATAAATAAATTACTTTTTATGTGTACACACACACACACTGAAGTCCTTGCCATTCTCATAGTGCTTCCCCATCTGTCGGCAGGTTAATTATTTTCATTGATTTTAATGTTCGCAAATTAAATTTAACTCTCATGTAATAAGAACCCTTTAAACGTGTGCCGTATTATGGGCATAATTAAATGCAAGCGAAATCCATTTATATATTGTGTTTTTAATGCATTTGAAAATGAACTCGCATTTTCCATTTTCCACATGTCCTTTTCCTTCTCAATTAATTAAATGTGTTGCCATTCGGCTAACTATTAATCACATTTCTTTTTGCAATATCTTTTTTGGATAGGCAGTTTTTGGTATGATATTGTATTGAATGAAATTAGTACTTAGTAGCGATATACTCTTGGGTTATGGACAGATATGAGAGGAGGGTTCAAATCAACGTATTTCTCGGCGCATGTGGAGGCATGTAAGAAAAAATATCAACAGTAAAAATTTTTTTAGAAATTATTTTTAAAGGAAAAGCTTGTATAACGTCTGAGAAATGGGTTCATAACTTGAATCTGTAAATAGATTTTTTCTCTTAATTTGCAGCTGTCGTTTATGACGTTAAGTGAGTTTTTTGGTTATAGAATTAATAGTATTTTGCGAACAGAACTCAGAAGCGTTTGAACACTATTTATAAGTTTTTGATCGATCTTTAGAGAATGTTAAGAGATTCCAATCTTCCAAATTTGGATGTTCTACTTCAAAAACTGTAGAAAATACAGTTTTAGCCGATTTGGTATATATTTCTGATTCGTGGTAGTCTCTTTATAAATCGCTATATAGATACTCCTGATTTGCTACACCCTTAGGTATCGTATATATATAACATTTTGATGTATCTTAAGAGGAGGTCAACAGTAATACGCAGTCTTCAAGTCTTAAAGCCTCTGGCATCAAGCCCTTTGTGCAGCAGACAGACCTCAAGCTGTTATATCAAAGCGCTTCATCCTCAGCAAAGCACAGAAATTCTTGTTGTATTTTCCTCCTTCTTATTACATAATTTTACACAAAACTTTTTTCATTATCTTCGGTTGCTACAGGCTTAAAAGCTTCACTTATTTCTACAGATATTAAATTCAAGTTTAAAATTTGTTGCAAATTTTTGCTTATTTTTCCATTATTTGTTACTGTTATCGATAATTTGACGCTGCTGTTTGCTCTTTATTTGCTCTTCAGCTCACAGCAGGTTGTTCATCTTTGTTGCTACTAATTTATGCAGAAATTCTAATGAATTTTTATGCCAGCTAAATGAAAAAGCAGAAGGGACTGAAAAGGAACTGGAGGAAATGGAGGACGTTGCGCACAGTGCGAATTAATGAAAATTCATGAACAATTCTTTTGTCTTAAGGAAAAATGGGGCGGAACATTAACGAGTGCAAATTAAAAGCAGCCCAAAACATTAATTCGAAAAGGCCAAAACAAAGTGGCATGAATTTTGTTGAAAGAATATTCAGAAAACAATAAACAATTAAGATTTGTGCATTATTTTTTAATTGCAAATTGCCAAAAAGCAAATTAATTGCACATTTTGAGCTGAAGTGAAGCGTTTTGGTTTTAATTAAATCACTTGGAGAGCAGCTTAAATGATTTTATGGCAGGTATTCGAGGGATTTATTTGGCTAAAAGGCTCCTCGAGCCACTTGCTGTGAAGACTGTTGCTGCTTATGCAAGCAAGAGATAAGTAGAACAGACTGACATGAATCCAAGTAATCCCTCTCTCTATCTCTCTCTATCTATTTCTCTTGCTGTCCCTCTCTTGTTATGCAGGCGAGGCGTGGCCGGAGGTGCTTTGCTGACGCACAGGTATTCTCAGTCGGCCCCCTCAGGGATTGGGTGAACGTGACGCCTGAGGCCAGCAATCAGACATTTTGTTGCAAATTCGATTTTGATTTTGCATTTTCCGTTTCATATTTCACATTTTCCCTTTTTGATTTGAATGTGTCTGCGATTGCATGCAACTCATCATCATGCCCTTCAATAGCTCGTTTCATTTGCAATTTCCCAGAATTTTCGGGCCACAAGCCATCTTTTGTCTATGAAAACTGCAATTGAATAATTTCTAGGAAAAGCGCTGTCAAACCACTTGATGATGAACTTCTGGGAAGTGAGCTGCATATTAAAGACCCAACTTCGAGGTCAAATATGTGCTTCCAAGAAATAATTTTGTTGGCAAATTAATTAACTGGGAAAGTTGAAAATTGTTTATCGCAATTGCCGGAAAAAACATTTCACATGAATATTATTTATGGTCGGAATTCGAATGTGCATAATTAGATAAGTTTTTTTTGATGTGAAAAAGATAACAATAAAAGCAAAATTTATGTTCATAAAGAAAATGTAAAGAAAAAATAGTAATTAAATGAATATATAAATGTTTTCTTTGCTGATTTGGAATATGAGAAGTGAGATAAAAGAAGAAGCAAACACATATTTAGATAAGTCTAATTCATATTTATGTTAGTTATGAGCTTCAGCTGCTCCTAACTCCTTCTAATGCTCTCAATTATAAATGCAAAGTTCACAGCTAAGTAACTTGCCTCTCAGCCAGATCCTTGACCATTTTAATCACTTCAAGGGACGTCCCGGCAGCATTAGGCCGAAGACAAATAGAAGCCATCAGCAGGATATGCGGTCCGGTCTCTGGTGTTTATCCTTCAGTGCGCTGTGGTTAGCCGCTTGTGTGTCTGTCTCTGTCTGTGTCTGTGTCTGTGGCAGCGGTAAAGGACGAGTTTTATGTGCTTAATCTGCCAGCTTGTTGCTGCCACACACAAAAAAAAGGACAAAATGGAAAGTTTATATTTATAAAGCACGTTCATTTGAAGTGTGCTGCTTGGAAGCCTAATTGCGTGCCAAATTTATGGCTAACAAATTCCGCTAGATAAATCAGCGCCGACGCCCAGGCCAAAAAGGGCAACCTGTCCCCGCGGGGTCAGCCGGCCACTCTCAGCCAAGACAGTCGTTCATGTCCGGAACATTTCAAAATTTATGAATTAAATGAGTGCGCATAAATCAGCATACAAAATGAAAAACTGCTTAGCCAGGCCAAAAGGAAAGAAAGAAAGTGACTGAGACTGAGCGTTAAATCTGAAAGTCATAAAGTCAAGCAGTGCGAAAAAGTGCGCCCGGATGGCGCCTCCATTTGTTGCAGCCGCTGCGAAATGCTGCCGCTTATTTACACTTCATAAAGCGCGAAACGCAAAAGCCCCAGCTAAAGCGTGCCAAATGCTGAGCCAAAGCGAAACTGAGTTTCAGCTTATGTTTTCTACATGCCCTACAATGGAAGGGTAGTAGAATGTGATTAAGCAATATGTAGTGCATATGATGTAATAAAATGGGGAATGACTCTCAATACGTTAGGCATGAATTTGGTCTTATATAAAGAAATGTGTAAATATGGTCTGTTTAAAGAAATATTAATATAATATAACATAATATATAATATAAGAAAAATAATTTAATTTGAAAAAGTTTTTTTGCTGCAATAGATAAATGTTAGAAATGAGAAAGGTAAAAAAATATAATTTATATGGGTATATACAAATTGTGGGCTCAGAGAGAGAGAGTTCTCAGAGAGAGTGTAGACGTGTTTTTTTTGTGCTCCGCAATTATTGCATTTATTTTTGTTTTGAAGCCGAATTGTTTTTTTTTTTTGCTTGTGCTTTTCTTTTTTTCTTTTGGCTTAATATAACAAAGTTGTGTTTTGTGCATAGAAATATCTGTTCGACAGTAAGTGCTTTTGTATTTTGAATTTTGCATTTTGCAGCGTCTGTTGCTGCATTTTCATTATTTGTTTTTGTTTCGTTTTCTTATCTCTTGCTTTTTGGCGGTTCCCAACTTTACACTTCTTTGTGTGTGTATTGCAGTCAGCAGTGCGCTCAATAATTTTCGTGTTGTTGGATTTTGTGCCTAATTCGTTTTGCTCCCATACGTAAACCTCTCTTGAGTTTCACTCATTTTTAATCTCTGTGCTTTCTCTCGCTATATGAAGTGAGCTTCTACTTTACTTTGTGAAAATTTTTTATATTTCGGAAAGTACCCATAAATTTACAAACTCTCAAGTTAGCCTTCTATGTACTATAGCAATGATTCGATTGACTTCACTTTGAATTTCGGACAGCTTATTATTTCGAAGTAAATATTTACTTGATTTTCCAAATGCGAGATTTATTGTGATTCAACAATATAAACAAACTAATGACTACATGGCTACGTGTAATATGGAAAGCTGTTATCAATTTTTTTTGTGTACTGCATTCACAATTTTATAAATACTTAAAAAAAATAAAAACCAAAAAAAAATGTTAAAAAAAAATAAATTACTTAGAAAAAATATTTTATCTCAAAAATATTTATATAAATATATTTTATTAAATAAATATTTTATTTAAAAAAATATTTTTAAAAAAAGTTTTTTATTTAAGAAATATCTTACTTAAAAAAAATATTTTATTAAAGAAATATTTTATTTAAGAAAAATATTTTTTTAAAAATAAGCATTTTTGTTTTTTGTAAAAAAAAGTTATGTTAAAATAAATAACTAAATGTTGTTTCTTTAAGAGGTCATTTTTTTCTTTTTTTTTTTGAGTAACTTTTTTCGTTGCGAAAAATCAGAGAAGTCACCCATTATGCATAGCTACGATTTTTTAAAAATTAAGAAGAGTAAAGTTCTGATTACTATAACATTTTGCTATATATAGTAGTAGTAAACAGTAGATAGATCATATATAAGGTCTTATCTAAAAACTTTTTGGCTTATCAATATATTTTGAGCATTTTTGATACATGCTTCTAAGATAAGAGAAAAGTGTCATATATGTATGTATTTCTAACTGCTATATGCAGCTGCAATTGAAGCAATGCTCTATAATATAAGCTAGTATATGAAAACAAAGTAAAACTAATAACTGTTAGGGTATCGTATCATCGTCTTTGTAATGGTAGCAATTCCAACTTGTTTTTCCTTTAGTTGGGCTGCAGCTAAGCCCGTAAACAGCTGCACAACATTTGATGCTGCGTGCGTGGGTGCGTGGGTGGAGGCAGTGACTGCAACCACTCTTAGTCCTGGCTTCATTATGTTATATTTGTTTGTTTGCTTTTGCCAGGCAACGCGCTGCGTGTCGCATGTCTCTGGCAAGGCATTAAATGCTTGACATAACACATTGCCAGCGCCGAGAGGTGCAGCCATAGAGCATAGCAGGGCGGCTCGTGTGTCTTGTTATGTTGGCCTTTAACGAGCTGCCCCACTCCGACGAGCTTTGTGTCTATCATGTCTCCTACAGTGTGCTTAGGTGCCTCTCCCTGCTCTCGCCCCCCTATTCTTTTGCACATTTCACATTTCTCATGGCTCCCCTTGTGGCTGGGCTTTGCTCTGATTTGCTCCTCTCTTTGGTTCGGCTCCTGGCTCTTGTCTTTGTCGCGATTAATGGTCGTCCTGTTATTATTTATTTCGCTTTGTCTGTGTGTGTATGTGTGTGCGTCGACCCTCTGGCAGTTATGCTGTCCCCGTGTCGGCCATGTTATGTTATCCTTGTCGTATCCTGGCTGGCCCTAGCCATTGACACACGTTGTCAGCGCATTTTTATGCGAATGCCCCCGGAACAACATCATTAAAGCAAAAAAAGGAAGAAGAAGAAGAAGAAGAAGTACACGCACGACCACACAGTGGGCAACAAATTTATTTTTAATTGAATCTGGAAAAAACAAAATGGAGCCATAAATTATTTTTGCATATCCTTTAAGCTAGGCAAATTCTCTGAAATATTTTATAGCCATAATTTATTTGCTGCCAACTTGTTGCTAAAGCCTGTTAGATATTTTAAACATATTGCTGAGCATATTTTAAATAATTTCGCTTCTTTAACTGACAAGCTAGCAGCAGTGTGCGACAGCCGCAAGAATTGCTGTGGTTTTTACTTTTTTTCTCTGTTTTTTTTTATTATTTTGCACACATTACACATACCACACGTTAGCTCGGGAGCTGCCCCACTCACACGCGCGTCGCTGCTGTGGTGGAAAATGACAATGGGAAAAAAACAAACGTGGTTATGAAATAAAAATCTTTTAAAAATTCCTTGACCCGAAAGCAAATAACATTGAAGCAGGACAGAAGCCACAGAGCGACTAAGTAAACAACATTTGCTGCCAGGCGGAGCAGAAACTGAGACCTGGACCTGGACCTGGACCTGGGAGCTGGCAGCCGCAACAGGCTTGTGCATATGACCGTGGACATCAATCAAAAATGCGTCTCAATTGTGAGCGTGGGAGCTTGGGAGTGGAAATTTCAATTTTGCCCTGCGGCAGAATTTATTAAATTGTTTGGGGTCGCTTCGCTGTTTACCAAGTGGACGAAGCCCTAGTCGTAGCCATAATTTATGTGTAGAAAATGAAATAATGTCGGATCGTTTCCATGGAGACGTTCCAGCTTCAGCTGACAGTGGCTGCGGCAACAATTCGCACTGCCATTCAGCTCTTCAGTGCTCTCAAGAGCTCTCGCTAGTCCTTCTCTCTTTGCAGCTCGTTGACAGTGCTTCTAGCTGGAGCAGCAACGTATCAATCACACGAATTGATGCAACCACCAAGGCAACAATGAATGAGTAATGGCCGTGCCAGCAGCCCCTACTATAACTGATACTTTCGCATTGATTTTGATTTGTTATTCGGTTGCAGTTGGAGCGAACCAAATCATTTCAAATGCCACTTCAATATGATGCATAACTGCAAAGGCAATGGGCTTAAAGTGCGGCCTTCAGAATGCAATAGCCTTCGCCTGACTCAAGCTGATTACGTAAGAGTCTAAGAGTCTTAAATGGAAAATTATCATATATATTGATCATATATTTCGGCGGGATAGGAAAGATTCTGAAAAATTTCGGGACGGTCGGGATAAGTGCTTGATTCCGAAATTCCTCCGGGTCCCGATAAAAAAATTATTATTCGATAAAATTACTTGTATTAATCAAAGAACAGAAGAATTATATTGACTAGAAAATGAATTCTACAGTTAAATTTAAGAGAAGTCCAAATATTGTATTATTTTGACAACAATGCAATGAATTATCATTGTTACAAATGTAGAATAGTAGAATTTTGGAAGAAAGGAGAACACATCTTAGAGAACAAAATTTTTATCTATCATAAGAGTTCTAAATGTTAAAAAAAATGTCGGGAAATGTTGGGACCCGCGGGAAAAATGAAAAATTTGTCGGGACAATCGGGCGGGAAAATCAAAAATTATTTCGGTACGGGATGGGTCGGGAACGAATTTCTTTCCCGATCCCATCTCTAGTATAAGTAGTATGTTGCAGTCTATCTATCTGCTGCTCCAAGCTTCCCTTATCTAAAATCCATTTAAAGCGCAGTATCAATACCTTTTTTTTTGGCACTTTACGCACTTTGTGCTGCAAATCGACCGCAAATATAAATAAAACTTGCAGCACCAGCAAAAAAGATAAAGCAAAGAGTGCAAGGGGATAATTGGGTGGGCAATTGGTTGGCTGCAACGCGCTGCCGCTGGCATTTAAAGCAGTTAGCCTCGTTTCGGTTTATTGGCTACCATTTAGCTGGCTCCATTTGGTGTCTGACCACAAAGCGAACTACACACACACACACACACACATACGTTTCGTGCTCTTTTCGGCGTAGGTGGCACAATATTGCGCATACGCCACGTTGCGCCTTATCGGAAAAAGCACATTGGTAACTAGCTGGGCCCTGCTCAGGACATGAGCCTGCATATTTATGAGTCTCGGCTAAGGACACTGCTTATGGGCTTTGATGTTGGTCGTGATTTGTTTTTCCACGCGTGCCAACAATGTTGACAGACGGCCGGAATAAAAAAAAAGCAGAAGCGGGGGAATAAAGCGTGGAGCGTGTAAAGTGTGGGATGCAAGTTTGTCCATCTGACATTTTTGTTCTTTATAGACGGAAGCTAGCTGGGCTGACTAGGTAGTTGAGAGTGCAGCATATAAAGTGTGGGTTGTTTGTCTATCTGAGTGCTATACTACGATAAGTTGTTGGATATAAAGAATAGTTTATTATAGCTTGAAGGATAGCAGACTGTTCAACTCAGAGTAGAGGGCATAAAATGAAAATGTGTGGGGTAAAGGGTTTAGGCTATAGGACAGGACTTAGCACAAGATTTAAGTAGGGTGTGGGATAGCAGACTGTACTAGTAGGAGGTAGAAATAGGGTGTAAGCGACTGGTCTATCCAGAGTAGAGAGTACCAAATGGTCTAGAGGAATAAAGTGAAAAACTGTGGAGTAAAATAGATGGGCTGTAGCTTGTTAGAATATTCTAGGAGAGGGTTGAAGTAGAGTGTAGGGTAGACTGGTCTAAAATTAAAGGATACATGTTTCTCTAGGAGGTTCGTAGTAGAGTGTATGATAGCAGGCTGCACAAGCAGAAGTTCGTTGTAAAGTGTAATATATCAGACAAGTCTCTACAGAATAGAGAGCTCCGAGGGGTCTACTTGATAGATAGATAGAAGATATAGAGTATAGGATAGAGGGTATTTGGTTAGGCTAAAATACTGTTCAAGAAGAGAAGGTTATAGTAGAGGGGTATAGAGTATAGGGTATAGGCAATCAAATCGTACCAAATGGTCTAGCATTATAGGAAGAAAAGTGTGAGGTAAGGGGTTTAGGTGCTTCTCTAGGAGCCGACTCTAGCAAAAGCTTGTAGAAGAGTGCAGGTTATCAGGCTAGTCCTCCCAGAGTAGAGACGGTTCTCTCATAATAGAATACAGGACTGCACTCAGAATAAAGTGTCGGAAGAAGTGCCTTCATTCATGGAATAAATTATTGCCTTGATGCGTATGCAAAAGAGCTTTTAGTGTAGGATTTACTCCTGGTCCAAGTGGCCCGCTTTTGAAATACTGCAATACGTAGGGTGTCTGTTCCAGCTCTCAAGTATTTAGCTCTTGAGTTGTAGAGTGCTGCCAGTTGGCAGTCAGTGTACTTAGCTGGCCCTTGCCTTTTTACACAGACAATTAGACTGGCAACAAAATTGGTTTTGAGCTGCCAAAGCATTTTTGTTGCGTATCGTGTTGCAAGTGGCAGCTAGACACGTGCCACATTGGCCCCGTTTGACAGCTATTGACAAGCACTTTTCACATTTATTGACAATTTCGGCCCCGTCCACGAAGTGCGCTTCAATCTGTCATGTTGACACAAAAGTCGTGCAATTCTTTAGAAATGGCTCAAATCAGCTGCCAGCTGCTGTTCTCCAAACAATGTTGCAGTTGAGTGTGCAATAAACTCGTCCACAAACTGACATTTGATAGGTCCAGCCAAATGAAAATAAAGGACATGGTAAAGCTCTAAAGGATGCACTGGACTCTTAACTTTTATAGCTCGACTGCTTTAAATAGTCACATTCACATTTAACATTTCACATTTCCCATTTCACTGACAGATGAAGTCATTTGTTTTGCCACAACTCTTCTCTCGCCCGCCAAAAAAAAGGTTACTTAATTTGTAATGGCGTGAAAGCGGCTAAAAATTATGCATATTATTTTGGGCTCTTATCAAAAAGGGTTCAGGCCAGCGGCATAAAAACTCAGTTTTTGTGAACAATTGTCAACGACTAATGAATGCTCTGCGCTTGCTTAGAAAATACCTTAAAGAAGGGAATAGTTAAGGAATTATGATTTCAGAAATTTTATTTTTACATTTAAGCTTATGTCTTGAGAGGCTGGAAAATAAATCTGTTTTAGCAAGAGGTATATTTAGTAATACTGATTTTTATTCAAATTTTTCTATCTCTCTTTTACCTCTACTTTCAAAGAGTGAGTACATTAGATAAAAATGAATATTATTTATAATTATTTTTTTTTAATTATCAACTCTTTATTAATTTACTGTAATATTGCAGCACTAGCTAAAATTTGTTTGTATTGTTAAAATAGAATAAAACAGAATAGATATGGAATTGTGATTCAGAGATTTTAGTTTTACATTTTAGCTTTGCTCTTTAGAAGCTTTTGTCATTGAATATAACAGTTGTATAACTGTTGCAGAACAGTTGAAGAACATTAGTGTAACAGTTGTATAACAGTTGTTAAGCTGTTGTATAACAGTTGTATAACAGGTGTTAAGCTGCTGTATAACAGTTGTATAATAGTTGTTAAGCTGTTGTATAACAGAGAAGCCGTTGTATAACAGTTGTTAAGTTTTTGTATAAGAGTTGTATAACAGTCTAAAAGTATATTCGTTTTTTTTATTTAAATTTTTTTGGCTTTAGATTAGATTAGACCTAAATATATATTATTTACATTTTACTTTTAAATTTCTCTATATTCTCTTATTCGAATTAACTAGCTCTAGCTAAACTTTGCCCTTAGACAATTTCTTTTATTAACTATAACAACCCACTTTCTTAACAAAATCAACATTTCTTTTATGCCTCGTTCAGTCTTCGTCTCTAGATGCTCGCATACCGAATTAGGTTGACTATTGCTTGCTTGGCTCTTCTTTTTTGATTGTAGGGTATATTAAGTGGCCCTCTAGAGATTAATTTTCGGCCATGGTCGTCCTGCAATTATACAACAATTAAAAAACAAACGCTTAAAGTGCTCAGCGCGCGGCAGCTGGCAACTGCGAGTGGAGGAGGGTCGCTGGCAACTGTTCGGCTGTGGGGGAGGGTTGGAAACTAACTAACGGCTGCCCGCACACAAATTACTGTGGCTTAATTAATGGCCAAGAAATGTTGGTGCGTCAACAGGCAAAAGTTAAAGCGTGTTTCTCCGTTGACAACCAAAAAAAGAAAAGAAAAGTTTTTCAGCAAGGGAATGGAAGTTCCTAGGGGTAGGGGCTGCTGGGTGGTTGGATGAGTAGGGGCGCTTGGTTTTTGCTTGTATAATGACAGGCGTTGACGTTGGCCTACGTGAGCTGCTGGCTCATGTGCGCGCCGTCAAAGATGGCGACAAGAAAGTGCCACATTTTTCAGTCTCAGTCGCAGTCTTGACGTCACGACGCCCTCGCGAGGGGCAACAGCAACAAGCTGAGCTTTCTGACTGAGCAGCATTTTTTTGGGGATCCTGTCGGGATATTTTGCAGTTTGTCTGTCGTTTGTTCTTTGCTGTGGGTACAGCTGCCTGTCTCTGTGTGTGTGTGTGTGTGTGTGTGTGGTGTGTGTGTCATGTGCGACATGCTCATAAAAAGCGTTTATTCAGCCAAGAGCCAAGCAAGTGCTACATGACACCAACAACAGCAACAACAACAACAACAAGCAGGCAACGACAAAATGGCGACGTGCCAAAACTCTAAGCTGGGTGGTGGCGGTGGTGGTTCGGGTGATTTGGGTGGCTCGCTTCCCTTGGAGTTTGCTTAGTGTGGGTAATGCTGATTTGGCTTTTACCACATTATTATGTCTTAACTGAAACTTGTTGTTGTGCCCATTATTCTTGCTTTTTCTTTCTACTTTCATTTTCGTTTTTTTTTTTGGGGTTTTGTTAGCAACTCTTTCATGTGGGTTTCTTTTCTTTGTTTTCTTGCAGGCTGCCAGTTTGTTAGGACGCTTTGCATACCCCACTCCGAGGTCTGTTACGATGGTAAGTTAAGATATCAACGACAACAACAGTCGATTAACTCAATATATACTACACACAACAACAACAACAACAACATCTGATTGTGTGTTTATAAAGTGTCAGCGAGTGTCTTCATGAACTGTGCAGAAAATATGATGTTTAAAGTGGGTGTGGATTGAGCAATTGATACATATCTCTGGCTCGTTTGTACTTAATGGCATGAAGTTTGCTCTTTTAGGGTAGAAGCTAAATAAAACATAGTTAAAAGTGTGCTAAAAAAATGAAAATAAATTTTAAGTGCAATGTTTGCTGATGTATATATTTTAAGTGCAGTTGATGGCGTAAAAAAAATAATAAAATATTATTTTTGATGTTTTTCTAGATAGAAAAGTGTTGTAAGTTAACTGTTTGAATACAATATAACTGAATAATATTGAAGGCAGTTCATGCTTTTGAAGAGTGGCTAGATTATTTATAGCTATAACCTACATTTTTATTTTTTTATTTACGTATAAGTTAAGTGAAAATAATTCGGAACTCTAATATAACAATATTACTTAACGAATTCGCATTCGAATGTGGTTCAAGCCTCCGCTAAATGCTAACGTAGTCAAATGTATTGAGGCATGCAAGCAAATGTTGTCTTAGCCAGCTTAGGGCATAATTGTCTTCTAATGAAATTAGTCTCAAATATCAACTGAAATAGAGTGGTTATAATTGATCAAACTACAATAGAAGTATTATTATGATAATAATAATCATTATATTTTTATTTTAGCAAAAAAATAATATATATATGCAATATTATCTAAAACTTTAATGTGTGCTAGCTGCTGGCTGCTTCGACTATATCCTACATAAAATAGTTGTGATATAATATATATCAAACAAACTTCTAGTACCAAGGAGCTGTAATAAAATCTAACCAATTTTAATTCTATATATAAAATATAAAAAATTCTTGCAGTTGTCATAAAATCTTCATAATTTGAATACTACGAAATAAAAACTCTAAAAAAATTACTAAGCAGCTTTACTGAACTTCTGCGCAAAAGAACCTGTCGATTTCATCATGAACAGAAATTGTCAATAAAATCTTGCATAGAAATATTTTTTAATTCCAACAAACTTGCAGCTCAAAACGTTTCCTTTTAGAGCATTTTTGTTGAACATTTGAAACGTGGACTGCACCACCCGGGGTGTGCTCGATTGCACTAAGTGCTCAATGGCAGACGAGGCTGCAATGTAAAGCGACTTCACACACACACACACACTGACCATGTGTGTGTGTGGCACACCCTAGTCCGAGGAGCAGCTCTAAAATGCCATTTTGTGGGTCAATTTGTAACGGGCACATCTCAGTTTTAGGGGAACCATTTTCCAGCCCAGCGTGGAGTATATTTTCGTATTTGCCAAAGCTTAAATGCCACGCGCATTCAAAAAAAGCAAAAAAAGGGACAAAAAGGACCCCAAACAAATGCCAGCAAGTGCAGAGGACTCAGGGGCTCGACGATGACTAACAGTGCATTATCGAGAACACACTCAATTACTTATGTAAGCGTGGGCGGTGGGGCCCAGAGAACAATTGCAACAGCTGCAGCTGCTGCTCGAGACGAAAACCTGCGAAAAATTGTGAAAATTGCTAAAGAAAAAAAAAGAAAAGAATTGTTTGACCCCAAAACCGAAAAATGTTCGCGCTCAACTGAAAAAGGGGAAGCTGCACTTACAAAAATTGGATATGGACTTGGAAAGAAATCGAAACTCTTAGGACATTTTTGGCAGAGTATTCCCATAGCTATTGTAATGTCAAAACTAAGCTACACTGAGAAGAATTTGATATGAACTTGGCAGCAACAGCGAAATGAATCGCAATTCAAGGCAGTTGCCGTAAGTGTTGTGAAGATTTTTGCTAGTTTATTCAGAAATATTTCAAGGAAACAGCTACACTTAAAAATGTGGTATGGACTTAACAGCAAAAGGCCATGGATCGAAATTCAAGGCAGTTGCCCTAAGTGTAGTGAAAATTTTTGCTAGTGTATCCAGAAATATTTCAAGGAAACATTGAAAGAAAATCTACACTTAAAAAAATGTGGTATGCACCAGTTTCACTTAGTGCAGTGAAGATTTTTCCTAGTGTATTCCGAAATATTTCAAGGAATTGTATGTGAAAGGAAAGCAACACTCAGAAATATTTGGTATTTGCTGTTTACAGCAAAAGCTTCAGAAATATTTCAATGAATTGTATGTGAAAGGAAATGTACACTCAGAAAAATATGATATAGACTACAAAACATATGCAAAACGAATCGAAACTCATGGGAGGTTTTTCTTAGGCAATATTTAGAAAAGTTCCAACAATCTATATGAATATTCACACACAAGTCCAGGAATTCTATGAGAAATGAAAACTGCACTCAGAAAAATTTGCTGTAGAAACGAATCGAAACTGAAGGGAGGTTGAGCTACACTCAAAAAAATGGAATATAGAATTGGAGACAAGTGCAAAATTAATCGAAGCTCAAGAGAGGCTGTTGCCCCCAAGGTCAAGTACAAAGAATCCTAAAGGCTGACTGTAGTGAATATTTTTGGTAGTGTATTAACACACATGTCTAGGAATTGTGTATGTGAAATGGAAGCTACACTCAAAAAAATTAAAAAATAAAATATTAGCTTAAAAATAAATGAAAATTCGAGGCTTGTTGGCAAGATCAAAGAATTCTTATACAGAGTGTAGTGAATATTTTTTCCAGTGCATTTCTAAAAACTGTATATAAAGGAAAATCTACACTCAGAAAAATTAGCTATAGAATTAGAGACATATGCAAAAACAAAGCTCGAGGGAATCGAGAAGAAGAATCCTCAGGCTGACTGCAGTGAACATTTTTGCCAGTGTATTCGCACACATGTCTAGGAATTGTATGTGAAACGAAAGCTACACTCAGAAAAATATTATATTGAGTTAAAAACAAATGAAGTTTCGAGGCTTATTGGCAAGATCAAAGAATCCTTATACTGAGTATAGTGAATATTTTTGCCAGTGTATTACTAGGAATTGTATGTAAAGCGAAATCTACACTCAGAAAAATTAGCTATAGAATTAGAGACACATGCAAAAACAAAACTCGAGGGAATAGAGAAGAAGAATACTTTTTGCTGATTGTAGTGAACATTTTTGCCAGTGTATTCGCTCACATGTCTAGTTTTTATGTGAACTGCAGTCGCAGTCGCAGTCGCAGCTTTTCACCGCATTTACATTATGCAAATGAGGTTCGAGACCAGCAGCAAGGATATGCATTTAAAGGCTCGTAAATCAGGGTGAAAACAAAAGGTAGCCAATGTGGGTGCGTGTGTGTGTGTGTGGCAGGTGCGGTGGGGGTGGGTGGTGGTGGAAGATTGTGTTGCAGCCATTGTAAGACACGCGCTATTAATGCAGTTACATGGCCTATTAAAATGGTGCATAATTTGCATTCCACAGACAACATCTTTGGGAAGTGCATTCCAACCACAGGAGTTGACGTCGAGGACATTGAGAAGTAATTATCCTTGTCGCATTTGCAGTCAGGGGCAGCATTTAATAGCGTTCGTATGTTCGTCTGTTGCAGGACACCACTCACCGAGGAGCAATCGCGTCTGCTGGCAACCATGCTGGAGGAGCTACAGGGCGCCGGCTTAGGCTGGGATCATCATTACGTTCAGTGCCGGATTCAGGGAGCGCTCTTTTCGCTGCAGCGCCAACAGCAGCTGCCGCCGAATCTGTGCGCGAACTTGGCGCCAGCACCACCCGACTATGGCGATCCTGCCAGCGCATTGGCCTACGTACGCTTCACTCCACCGGAGGCGGAGCAGCTGGAGCTGAGCAATCTGGACTACTACGATCAGACGCAGCCCAGGCAGCAGGCGCAATTCTATCCAGCGCTGCGCAAGAAGCAGCCGCAGGACAGCGGCTTTAACAGCATCTTGCATCAGCTGCAGCTGCAGGATCGCCGACGTCTGCGCCATGATCCCAGCGAGCTGGAGCACTTCGGCAAACTGGACGGGCACACGAAGAACACACAGCTGGAGCTGCCGAGCGTAATGGATGCCTTTCTCGATACGGAAAGGCAGCGCATAGAGCGCGAGCAGCAGCTGCGTCTGTCCGAGCAGGATGTCAACGCGAAGGCGGGGCCACGCAATCGTCTGGAGCTCTATCAGATACTGGCCGCCTCCGAGCCTGATCCGCAGCCCTATCAGCGCAACCAACAGCCAGCCAATGCCATGGACGAGCTGGAGGCCATAGTCGAGCAGCAGCAGCAGCAGCAACAACAGCAGCAGCCGCCGCCGCAGCCACAGGAACCGGATCAGCCGCAGGCAGCACCCGTCTACTTGCCCGAGGAGCTCAACGAATCCAGTGAGCTCTATTTTCCGGACAACTATGCACCGTTAAAGCGCCGTGGACAGCAGCCGAAACACTCCTTCTTCCGTGAGCTGGCCAACGAGCAGGGCTTGGCCCAGGAGCCGTTGGCCCAGCTGGAGCTGATGAAGCGACGTCCCAATGGCAATGCCAATGCCCAGGAGCAGGAGCTGGCGTTCGAGAGCAGCTTGCGACGCAATGCCCTAACACCCTTGGAGGAGGAGGCCATGCTGGCATCCAATAGCTATCCGCGCGCAAATCATAATCAGCGCGTTTACACCGAGGGTGGTCTGTTGCTGGTGCCGCAGGACGAGCTGCAGCAGGACTCGGCGCAGGCGGATGAGCCGGCGGACATTAAGCAGGCGTTGCTGGCCAACATGCTGGGCTTTGCGCGACACGAACGGCTCGATGTGAAGAAACCGGGTCCTCAACTGGGCCCGCCGTCGTCTGAGCAGAGCAACCAGGTGGAGACGGAGAAGCCGCACCACACCGACGATGTCAACAAGGAGGTGCTGCCCGCCCACATCAAAGGCGGCGATGTCAACGAGCCGTTCAAGAAGAAGAAGGTCGTCAAGGAACAGCACTCGGACGAGGATCATGCGCCGCACACCGTAGACACTGAATATGCTCATGTGTTCGTCAAGAACCCGTAAGATCTTGGACTAAACTGAGTTTTCACTGAGTTTTCTACTGAATATTCATTTCTTTTCCGATTCTTTGCAGCATTGACAGTTGGTACGATGGGCAGCGCATCATGAATGAGTTGGCGCAAATACTACATATGCAGGGATACTTTTCTTATTTAACGTAGGTTCCATAATCATGGTAAAATAAAATCACGAAAGCTAAACTGCAGATCACCATCTCTGTTGGAAAGTTGTAGCTGAACGACCTATTTCTGAATTCTTTGAGTTTTGATATTATTATGCAAAATAATCTGAGCCTTTCTTGTTTTTTTGTCAAGTGAACACAAGATTAATTTAATTTATATAGCTTAATTTATATAGGTTAATTTATATAGACTACTTTATAAAGATTATACATTTTTTTTAATTTAATTAATTTTTTTAAATTAATAAATTTATATTTTATTACTTTTTCTGTTTTTTTTTAATATTTTCTAATTTCATAATTTATAAATAATTTTAAAATTGATCTCATAAATATAATTTTTTTATCAGGGTTTTTTATTTTTTTTTTTTTTATTAATTTATTTAATATTTTTTAGATTTTATATATACATATATAGTATATGAATACTCGTATATTAGAATACAATTTTTTATTCACTTTTTTTTAATTATAAATTGATTCATTATTCATAATTTATTCATTTTATACATACATACATATGTATAAATATAGAATTGATAGCATAAACATAATTGATTATTTTATATTTTTATTTACTTATTTTTTTTCTTGTTTTTTCTTGTTAAATTTTTTTTTATTTTTATTATTTATAAATAAGATTGGACTTAATTACATAAAAAACTTTTTTTTTAAATTTGCTTCATTAATTTTTTTTTTTAATTAAGAACTTCATTTAATATTTTTTAATTTCATAATATATAAAAAATTGATCACAAAAATTTTTCTTTTTATCTATTTATTTTATTTATTTATGTTTTCAAATTTTTTTTTATAATGTTTTTAGTTTAATTTAAAGTTTTTTTATTTTAATTTGAATTGATCTCATAAACATAATAAATTTTTTTTTATGAAATATTTTTTTTATTTTATAATATCACTTTTTTATCAACTTATTTTATATATTTTTAATTTGTTAAATACTTCATTTAATTTCATTTATATTTATCATATTTATATATTATATATCTCAATTAAATCCCCACTGATTGCAGCGTTCAACCACACGAAGTAAGCTTCCGGGTTGACTCAAACAACCCCGAGCGCAAGACGGCCGCCGATGTAGCTCGCTACATCAACGAAAACCGCGGCGTCAAAAACAACATCCAGCGACGCGTCGGCTTTTATGTGCTGCATGCCGGCGTGGGCGATCGGGTCAAAGATCTGCGCGATCCGAGCATCTCTGCTTCGCGAATCGAGCTGGCCGAGCAGGGACCGGATGTGACCCACATTATGGCCTACATGTTCGCCGGTGCAGGCGCCGCGGCAGTGATTGTGATCTTTGTCACGTTGATCCTGATCAAGCGGCACGATCGCAATCGCGACAAGCTGGGCGGCCTGCAGACGGGCATGTCGGGTGCGGAGAGCTGCAGCAAGGACTATCAGGAACTCTGCCGCGCACGCATGGCCGGGAAGAATGGCAATGCAACAGCTGGCAGTGGTGCTGGTGGTGCCGGTGCCGGTGGTGGTGCAAACACAACCGACCAGGCGCACAGCGGACGCATCACCTCGCTGAGCAAGGAGACCGAGGCACGACCACCTTCATCACGCTCCAGCACTTCATCGTGGAGCGAGGAGCCAGCGTTGACGAACATGGACATCTCAACTGGACACATGGTGCTGGTAAGCAGAGAACCTATCAAATACCACAAGTCAGTTATTAATCCAAGCCATGCCACAGTCATATATGGAGGATCATCTGCGCAACAAGGGACGACTGCAACGTGAGTGGGAGGCGCTGTGCCGCTACGAGGCCGAACCTAGCGCCCGAGATGCCGCCTCGCAACCACAATGCGTTAGCTTGAACCGACCCGGCGCTCCGTTGCCCTACGATCACTCGCGGGTGGTGCTCAACCATTTGGCCAATGCCGAGGGTCTCGACTATGTGAACGCATCAACAATTGTGAGTGAAATAGTTGATACTGTATACAATATTTGTATACCCAGAACCCATTGAAATGGGAATTCAGGGTATAATGGTTTTGTGACAATGTATGTAACAGGCGGAAGGAGGCGTGGCAGACCCCATAAGGTATATATATTCTTGATCAGGACGACGAGCTGAGTCGATCTAGCCATGTCAGTCTGTCCGTCTATCCGTCCGTCCGTCTGTCCGTCCGTATGTCCACAAAAGCTAGAGAAACTTGAAACTTTGAACTTTAGATATATATTCTTGTATACCATACACAGTACAAGTTTATTTTTTTTTTCGATAACTCATCCTATTTCCTTATTATCGATAACAATCGATATTTTGACTTTGTTTTTAAGCTATAACTTAAAGACCTTAATAGCTAGAGCCACCAAATTAACTATGTAGATTTCTGTGGTGAAAATACAGATAATAAAAATGTAAAATTTTGGATACCAAAAATGGAAAAATTGTATTTCAAATGCTAGGGAGTTGGGATTTTGCATATATACCTTTTTATGTCAATATTATGTTCTACAAATTTCATTCAGAAAGCAGATCTAGAACCGAAACTATTTAACAATCAATTTCTCAATTTGCCCAAGCGAAGCCTCTAAATCATCTATACAGTAAGCGGCGCGCGTGCTTGTGTATGTATATGTATATGTATAATATGTATAGATAAAAGATGTAACCTAGGTTGTTGAAAACTTCAGCTCGAACTTGTTTTTGTAGTCGGGCAGACCCGACTAGAGCGTTCTGACTTGTTAACTATATATCTTATAATTTTAAATGATATATTTGGAGAAAGAAAAGATTAAAGCTCACATTCTTAAAAAATAATCTTAGTACAAAGAAGATGTGTGAAATTCTAACTTTCTTATATTATTTTCCTTCCTTCCTTCGTTTACTTATCTTCCCATAACTTTCACCCTCGACTAGACCGATCACGATCCTCGCGCACCCGCTTATGTGGCAGCTCAGGGGCCGTTGCCCTCAACCTTGGCTCACTTTTGGCAAATGATTTGGGAGCAGGGAGCCGTTGTCATAGTCGCTCTTTGTCGGCTGCAGGAGAATGGAGAGGTTGCCTGTGCCAGATACTGGCCGGAAGAAGGTGCCGAGGTTTATCATATCTATGAGGTGAGACGACTAAGGCTTCAACTACTCTGACAGAACTAACTAAAACATCTCATTGCTGTAGGTTCACCTGGTTAGTGAACACATTTGGTGTGATGATTACCTCGTACGTTCTTTCTACTTGAAAAATCTGCGCACTAGCGAAACTCGAACTGTCACCCAATTCCATTTCCTGTCCTGGCCACAGATGGGCGTGCCGCCGCAGGCTAAGGCGCTGCTGGACTTTAGACGGTGAGTAGCAAAGTATACAAAAATTTCAGTTGATTCAAAATTCCGCTTTGCAGCAAGGTAAACAAATCGTATCGTGGGCGCTCCTGCCCCATTGTGGTGCATGGCAGCGCTGGCGCCGGACGCACTGGCTCTTACATTTTGTTGGATCTGGTGCTGGGACGCATGAACAAGGGCGCACGCGAAATAGATATTGCCGCCACACTGGAGCATTTGAGGGATCAGCGAGCCGGAGTGGTGGCCACACGGCAGCAATTCGAATTTGTGCTGATGGCCGTGGCCGAGGAGGTGCATGCCATACTGAAGGCTCTGCCGGCGAACACGTCGGGCGAGAAACGAGAGCTGGACAAGGATAATGGCGCCACCAAGGAACCGCTCAAGGAGGACAAGGCCGAGGAGGCAGCCGAGGAGGAGGAGGCGCCCACCAGCAGCAGCAAAGCAGCAGCCGCGGCAGCAGCCAAGGACAAGGACACCAAGGCGTCCGTTGAGCCGAAGAAGAAATAGGCGCGTAGACAAATAATACAAGACAAAAACAAAAAACAAAAATAATACTAACTTTCAGTTCAGAATCACGTTTGTTGCAGTGTTTCGGGGGTTGATTTTGTTGTTGTAGCTAGTTTTAACGTACGAAAAAAAAGAAAAAGACGATTTTGTTGCAATTTTCTGTTTGTGGTCTAAGCACTTGGAAGGTTCGAAAAGGGCAAAACATGGTCGGCTAGCGTTGGATACACATTAAACTGTTCAGTTACTATACATTACCCATGTGTATATATACGTGTATATGCTTATACAAAAAAGTATATGTATGTGTTAAGCCTATGTTCAGCACAAAATGCACTACTTGAAAAAAAGTAAACGTAAAACGAAAAAGAAACCAAATTATTAATAAACGCTTGCAACGCTGCCCCAGTGCTTGCCCCAAGGCCAGCATGCTGCAACGGGTTCGCACACCAGCCCGTGTCATCCGTTGAGAGCGTCTCTGGCGGGGTTAACTCAAGTCTGTGGCGGAATTGGGCGTGCCGCACGTATATATCTATCCAGTACATAAATATATACATATATAAAATTTGAATGTTATATATATATATACATATATATACAAGGCAAAAGAAATATGTTTACAAATATATACATGTGTAGCTGTTAAGCATTTAAAATCAATTATGAATGCATTTTAACTATCGATGTTTGGCATTAAGCATTAACAAAATACTTCTCTTTTATGTAAATGAAATGTGCTTGAAATCATTCAGCGAGGAAGATTGTATTACCAATCGAACTAACAAAGAAACATACAAATGGTATACATATGCCTAACAACAGAGAAACACGCGACACACATACAACATACATATACATATACAAGAGCAGACATATACATATATACGAGATAGGATGAATGCAAAATTTGTACCTAAAACGAACGAAAAACAAAAACAAAAACAAAAAACATAAATTTCTATTTACAAAAAAAGATAATGCAGATACAAAAGCTATTGATGTGTACGACAATTACTTATACAAGTTTATTATATATAAAAACTCTATATATTATAAATATATATATGTATACAATATACATTATTCATATACAATATGGTGAGTGTCAATATTTATATATACATATATTTATCAATTTACTACTATATCTGAGTGTAACTTTTCAACAACAAATATTTGAATATTGTTTTACCACTTCATATGTGTGCAAATTATTATAAATCTCTATATGTTCCGTTTTCATTCAACCAAAATCCTAAGGAATTTATTTCTAACCAAATCATCAAATACTATAAAAATACCCAATCGGCACTTGGGACTGCGAGTTCGAGCAATTTGTGGCTTTCGGCTTTAAACTCATCTATTTCTCATCGACGATTTCGAGGCAGCTAAAAGCGTTGCTCGCAAACTGTTCGGTCTCGCAGATACCCCAGTAAAATACCAAATCAATCGTTTAGGAGGGTGTGTCACACACATATGTATATAGAGAAGAACAAAAACAAAAAAAAAGCTACGAATTGAGCTAAAAAAAAACTAATAACAATTGTTAATTGATGCTTTCGCCGGCATGCAATAGAAAATGATAAGAAATAATAATAAAAATACACATACAAACACAGACAGAACACATATACATACACATCACAATACAACATACTATCAAACTAAAAGAAATCCCCACTCAGGCAATGACCCTTTGAATGCTTCAAAAGGACAAATAGATAAATGTTTAACAGGAACTTAACTAAGAACACACGGTTTAATTGCGGTATTTAAAAAGTACTGCAACACACGGTACACTAAACACCAAGCAAGGAATCGCCACAATGATACAAATGACTACAAAAGATATCCACAACTGACTAAAGATAGATACAAACTAGTTACGTAAGTGCAAATTATTCAAAAACCAAAAAAAAAAAAATAAAAATAAAATATATATACCAAATATACTAAAGAGAAAAACAAAAATTCCTTTATGGAAAGCAGAACGGGAGCAGATGAGTTGATCTATAGACAGTGTCTATACAGATGTATGTATCTAAATGCAATTTGCTGCAAGTTAGCACAAAAATTACCGCAAAAAAAATACCCATAAACAAAAGAAAATACTAAATAATTAACAGTTTTCTGTAGCAGTTGGTGTTAAAAATTACTAAGAAAAAAGTGAAGTTATTTGTAGTTTGAAGAAAAACTTTTTGAAAAACCAAATGTCAACTAAATAATATTAAGAAAAACTTTAACTAGACGCAATATTTATTTGTTAGCATTTCCTTCGTTACGAAAACAAGATTCATTAAATACTAAAAAAATACACACACACAACACAAAAGCAAATGAAAAACAATATTACAATAACTGTGGCAGGCCAAACAACAACGTGGGCCGTGCATTAAAACTCGAAAAAAAAACAAAATCTTATTAACGTGGTAGAAAGTATTTTAACAAAAACAATTTAAAGTTTACAGTTTTAAATGAAATTAATATTTAGTAGTGAGTTTTTTCCAATAATTTAAAAAGCGTTTTTTCAGTGTTAATTAAATACAAATTACAAACAAAAATATTTCCAAATGTTCTTCGACAAACAAATTAAATAAGTGTACTAAAACGGAGAAGGAGAAGCATACCAAAACTCTAAAAGTATTGTAGTAAAAAGCGTTTAAACTATATAAAAGGCAAAATTATTGATGTATATTTCACTTCAAATTATATATATTATTATATATCACTGTTGCTTATTAAAAGCAACAACCATGCGTAGAAAAATTTGTACGGAACTTACAAAAAAAACAAAACAACTATATATTTATTAGTATAGAAATACAAGTATTGAAAAATATATATATATATGTATATATACATAACTATATATATATATATATATATATATATATATATATATATATGTTCAACATACGAATATTCGATATGTATGGGTGCGTAATTCAGGCACAGAAGTTATAATTTCACAAAAAAACTATTTTCATTGATGGTGTAATATAGATATACAAAAAAAGTTAAAAGAATTATTCTAAAAAAATAATTAATTGTCAAAAAATATGTTGCAAAAAAACGGTTAGTTATGACCGAGGAGTCTTGCTCTAAATGAAACTCCCGCTGGAGCACAGTGAGTGAGGCTCCAAAATAATAATGAAACAAAAACTACATATATACATAGCATATAAAGGCAGCAGACTGCATCATATTGTTGGCTGGATCGGATCGAACTGAACTAGCGATTGACAGCTTTTGAATTCAGTCAGGCTGAACAGATACGGACCCCGGACAGACTCTATATGACCGACGTACCGAATACAAAATGGTTTGAGTTCCTAGATTAACGCAAGCTGACTCTATTAAGACGCATACACTATAGACCGACGAACATTCTGGACGGGCTGTAAATACGCACATCTCAACTTCGGACATCCTGAAAAAATACTACTACAAATATTAAGAAAATACCGACTCAGACACGGACAGAGCTATTTGGTTTGACGAATTCTTGCAAAGTTTGTCTTATCGTATGTTCTTCGATAAGGTTCTTGTCTTCAACTTGATGCAGCTTTGTTTGTTTATAGATTAGTGTGAAATACATATGACGTTCAACATGATTTAAACTAAAAACAAACAAACGAAAAAATACCAAAAATACCAAAACTTGTATAAGAAATTTTGGCTTATTTCAATTTGAATTTGTTCACTGTTTCAGTTTCTTATTAATCAAAATGATATACAAATACAAATAAATACAAAATAAAATATGAATATCTATATATAAACAAACATATATCGCACATTACAAATTATGCGTGTTGTAATTAATGAAAATATATACAAATATATAATAATGAAAATCCAAAAAACTAAATATACACAATCTACATATATATATACATATATCAAAATATGATTCAAAATATTGCTGTATATTTCAATTAACAAAAATATACTTAAGCAAAATCAAATACTAAGCGCAGGCATTCATACATTTTTGGAAATGAAATGGAAACAAATTATATAAAACTACAACAAATAAGTTGTATAACATATATGAATATTATATATATGTTTAGCCACTTGGCAAATGAAATTATGTTGAAGAAATATTTAAAGAAAAAAATATAAAAATATTCACAAAAAAATTGCAAAACCAGCAGAAAAAAATTATGCTGGCTGAGGCAGTTTAATAACATAAGAATATACTTAAAAGTATATACGAAAACACACAATTACACTAAAAACGAACATAATTACACACATTAACATAAACAGGCAAAAACATGTTTATGGTCATACCTATAAAAGGTTTTTTGTGCAAGCATAACTAAGAGATCAATCTACACATTCTATATATATATATGAATTATATATTTAAATTGTATACGTTGTGCAATTTGAATATATATATACAAACTAAAGATATATATGAATGTATACTTCAATTATTTACCATAAACAAAATATATACACATATATATTAAATATTATTATTCAGCAAAAACAAAAATATCGATATATAACTTCGCCATTGGAGCTAACGAGAGATCATATATATAAATGTAACGCGCCATTGTGTAATATGCGCTACATAAATATATATACTTAAAACTATATATATCCCATATATATATACATATATATAACTGGATGTATAAATGTAAATCAAGAACAAAATTCCGAACATTGATGAATAGCAGAGCAAGGAAACAAAGACAATTGATTATGATAATGTCATCAATTATGTAGAACCGGTAATAATTACGATTATTATTATAATACAAACAACAAAATAATAAAGAAACCCTTAAAAACAAACCCAAACCGATGACAAAAACCAAAAGCAAAAACAAAAACAATCCAATCCAATCCAAACCAAACAAACAAATTCAAGACCCACAAAAGACCATTGAAATGATTCTCAGTGTATTGCACTTAAATGTGAAACTGAATAGCTGCGAGCACAAAAAATATATTAGTAACACTGTCTAACAAGAGTAAGCGACGTCGACTCGACAAATGCTACCAAAATGCTGTAAACACAACACCACTTAACTTTTCCACAGTAAGGCGTACTTGGAATTGTACCAATTGCTTTATAGGTAAAGCCTCTCTAAATAGTTTGTAATCTCTGTTCAATCCACAGTTGCAGTTGCAGGTTTGGAGAATCTCAATCAACATATACACACACATACACACACACAACCATACACACAAACACTGGTTAAGGTAACTATAATTTTTCACTTGGTTCCAAACAAAATCTTTTGGATAAATATATATGTCTATATCATTTTTTTCAGCTTCCCTTTGAATTCAATTGGCGTTTACTAAATTTATCTCAATTGAATTATATTCAAAATTTTGATTCCAAAATTGGTTACCTTTTGATATATATTATTATATATATATATATTTTCAACTGTTATATAATTTTTTTAAAATTAAAATTGGCTTTAGGAAAATCTACTCCAATCCCAAATATATTTTTTATGCCGTTAAATTTCCCCAATTTATGAAAATTGGCTTTAGAAAGTATATTTGATAATTCTTTTTGTGAAATTTTCCCTTCTCCCACAAATTGGCAAAATTGGCAAAATTCATTTGAAATTTCCTCTTTCTATATTTTAAACAAAGTACACACTGGAAAAACTTGGATTAAAAATACTTTAATCAGGTTATTCGCATATCCCTAATCGTAAAGCTAATATGCATTTGCATTAAAAGTAAATCAATTAAGGCTTCCAATGAGAGTAAAGAGAAAATACGAGAAACTAAGTAAGGCAGAGGCACTAAATTGTTTTTTTTCTTGTTTTTGTGAAAGATTCGGACAACTATATAAAAATACACTTGGAGAAACGCAAGCGTAATGCATGTCTAAATAACGTAATTTATAAAAAATATATTGCAAAAATATGCTCAGATCTATGCTCGACATAGACATATATCAATAAGCGATTTCGAGTGGCTAATGCCGCCAATCGTACAGAAAACATATATAGTATATAGGTAAAATGCGCGATTGTTTTTCAATTTCTCTTGGGAAATGTATTCAATCGCATCACATATTGAATATTGGGAGTGGGTTAAACCAGTAGGTTCCTCGCTTTAGAGTATTTTTTTTGGGACTCTGCAAAGGGTTCGATCTTAGCAAATGGAGAAAGTCCTAGCTACATACATAACCGAAAACGAAGTGTTTACACTGAAAGAAATATATATAAAATTAACCAAACCAAATTTTAAGCACATTCACTATGCAAAATATTCGTTAATCAAAATATATAAGTATATATATTCACATATTTAATCCATTGGTGTAAAGCAAGCATTAAAAAAAATACAAAAAAAGAAAATTTGAAAAAAGAAAATAAGAAAAACCCCTTTGAAAAAAGGAAAAAAATTTGGCGACATTTTTATTTGCACAGATCAAGCGAAGAACGACAATAACAATAATTTCATTTTCATTCACAATCGTTGAGTACGTGACAAAAGCAGTGCAAATGCAGTGAGAAAGGAACCACAAATACTTATTGCATATTTGAGCACTTTTTCGTCCCGACCTACACAATCTGTTCCATTATGCTACACGCCACAGACACGCCCCTAAGTGTATGCCACATAGGTAGCACCCCTTGCCAAAAGCCAGCCCGCTACCCCCTTGCCACTTGCCACCCCTTTGCGCCGCTTCGCTTTGCAAAAATTCAGAGCAAAGCAAAAAAACACAAAATGTATATATATAAAATAAATAATAATAAACCTAGCAGAAAATCGGGTCATAGCCAATTTTATATGCTAGCGCACTGCTGTGGTGGTTCGACCGCATCTGTGCTGCCCTGCCCCCTGTGAGTGTGCGTGTGTGTGTGTGTGTAAATGTTTTTTTTTCGAGTTTTCGATTTCATTTGGTATTTTGGCACAATTTCAGCTTTCGTCTGTTTGCTGTTCGCCTGTTCCGAATGTCGGAACATTTCTTTGAAATGCCGCAATGAAAGGCAAAAAGCCGCCGTGCAAACGCTTTGATGATTTTCCGCATGCCGCCGCACCACCAACCACCAACTACCAACAACAGCAACCACACCAAGCGACAGCCAGCGACAAGGAACGTTTTGATGACCGCGTTCCTCTCTCCCTTTCTCTCTCTCTACCTTTGTCTCTCGCCTTCTCTTTTTTTTTTAGGCCTTCTGATGATGATGTTTGTTGCTGTTTGCGTTTGCATTTGCCATGGGGGCATATCAATTTAGGGGAGTGGCATGCGTGACGCTTAACTGAACGAGATTATAGAGTCTTCTCACTCCCAGTGCCCACAAGAGATCCCCGACCCACAGAGTGCCACAGTATGCCACAGTGCGCCACAGTTTGCGGCAAGTTCTTTGTTGTTTCCCACTGCAGCTGGGCGTTGCCGTAACAGGAGCACGAGGAGCGGCAACAGCAACAGCAACAGGAAGAGGAAGAGTAACAGGAGCAACAGACATTCAGACTCGACACCCAACAACAACAACTTAAACAACTTAAACAACAACAATTTGGGTCGGAGCAACTCTTGATTGCGGTTTTGATTTACTTAGCCGGCTTTAGTGCTTAATTCATCAACGCCTTGCCTCACAGATAGGATGCGTTTTATTGTAGAGTATCATCCAACTGGACATATGCGTCAGATGGTAAGCCTTGTACTTGCATACGTATCGTTCCTATGCAAGGGGTACTTCTGAGCATAGTCAATAAGCTTCTAGGTTCTAAAACATAAAGCTTTAATATTCCATAAAATTTTTTTATTTTTTTAATGCTAAATAAAACTAAATATATCTTTAGTATATTAAAAGTTGAAACTAAATATATCTTTAGTATATTTAAAGTTAAGTAGACAAAATTGATTAATTTATCATTTTTTTATAGAAATTAATTTGTGTCTATTATACCCTGAACTCATTGAAAATTGAATATCAGGGTATATTGGTTTTGTTAAAAGTATGTAACACCCAGAAAGAGGGGTGGCAGATCTCATTTGGTATATATATTCTTGATCAGGGTGACGGACGGAGTCGATTTAGGCTAAATCGACTCGTAACCTATAAAAGCTGGAGACTTGAAAATTTTATTTTTAGTTTGAGCTCGAATTTTTGATGGAATCTCAGAAATCCTTGAATGCCAATCGATTGTGCTGCTCCCTAAATGTATCCTTGAGGATTTACCCAAGCTATAGAAAAAGAAAACTGTGCTTCTTGGAAAAATAGCCACAACTCGGCCATATTCTATCCCAGGGCGTAAGGACACAGTGCGTTTGGATTCTAAAAACCAGCCCTGTTAAGTTCCATCAAAATATTATGGGGTCATCTAAGGATTCAGGACTCATTTTTCAATTATAGCCCGACTGCAGCGGCCAAGGAAATCGCTCTAAATACACCCTTGTCCCTAATATCTCTGAAACAACAAGGAATACTTAAATGTCCCTTAGTCAATTGATGGTGCTTAAGATCCCAATTAATTTGAAACATTAGCTACCAGGATACGCAAGGATACAGCCTAGCTATAAGCTATTTTCTCTGCTAAATAACCCTGATAATATCTCGGCTGTTTAAAGGACTTTCGTTTTTATTGCTGCGAATTCTTAATCCGGATAAGAAGGAGATGATTTTGTTTAAGGTACATCCCTGTCCTTCAAATGGCTAAGTTATGACTCATTTTTAGAATTTTTGCGCATTTTTCGACCGTATGTATTCTTGCAAAAAAATCCTGGAAATCCTTCAATGCTAATCGATAGTCCTGCTTCCCATGAGATCAAAAAGGTGTGTTTTTCCTAGATCCTCAAGTAGTTAAAAAAGAAGGATAAGGACATTCCTTCTTTTTTACCTACTTATAAGTACGATTATAAAAGTTGCTCTTATTCGGGTATATCCTTTCACAGGAATAATCGACTAAGTGTGTTTGGATCGTGAAGACCAGCCCTAACGATCCGCATCAAAATATTATGGGATCTTCTAAGGATCAAGTACTTGGAATTTTACTCAGAATCATTAAATAAAGTTCTGACAGATAGATGACGCCCCAGAAGTTCTCGTTACACGTTGCTGGCGCCAGTAAAATTTTGCTACCAGAAAATGCTGCCAAACATCAATATTGAGATATTATTTTATATTTTATTTTATTAAATTTTATGTGGAATGCTGCTATTGACAAATTTTATTTCAAATTGCCACAAATAGTTTCAAGCTTAAAACAGCCATAAAAGATGCTATAAGTATTCATACACTCTTCGCAGCAGGTTATTGTCTTAGCTAATACACAAAGCAAACATCATTCAAACATAGCTGGCGCCACAGGCAGTTAGTTGATGTCCACCGCCAACAGATGGCGCCAGCTTGACTAACCAGTGCCTAGTTCATAAAGAAATCTGTTTAGAATGATTTTGTCACGAATTGCGACAATTCAATGTGATTGCAATTACAACGCCTAAAAAATTGAATTAAATATAAAACAAATATCAATTTTTTTTAGCATTAATTTAATCATTATCTCACTCATTTAGGTAAATTTATACGATGAAAATTAAATGATATATAATAAAAAACTCTCATGTCAAGGTGTCGACCTAATAAAAGTCAAATAATTCATATGCAAAGCCAAAAACTCGCGGTTCGTAAAAAATTAATTCAGAAAATTGAATAAATTACGCGAATTATGTAACAGGCGAACAGCAATCGATGCCAACAGGCAGCAGCAGCAGAGGCAGCAGCTACCGCAGAAGTTGAGAACCGTTTAGGAGCACTCAAACAAACACACGCACGCACACATACAGAAACTGAGAGCACACACACACGGAGTCGGGAAAATGCTTTTCCTCCAAAAAGTCAAAAGTAATAAGTATGTGAAAGAAGAAGAAGAAGCTGCTGGCAGCAGCAGCTGGCAACACTTGAGGCAGATAAACTCAGTCGAGGGGGCAGCTGCTGCTGCTGCTTCGACTGAATGTTTGGCCATAAAACATTTTTCATGGCTGAGGGGTGGCCGGCAACACGAGGAGGGGGTTGTAAATGTCTCGTCTGGAAAATAAATGTTCGAGAGATACAGCGAGTTAGAGCGGAAGAGGCAGAGAGGGAGAGCGAGCGAGTGAGAGCGTGCGCTGCGTGGAAAATCATCAAAGGTTGCCGCAGCGGCGTTTTCGCCTTTGTGCCAAAATCCTCAAAGGAATTTTCCGATATTTGTAGCAGGCGCGCAGCAAGCACCAGTTGGAAAAGTTGACCAAGAAAAGCCACAAAATACACACTCTCACACATACGCGCACACATACACGCGCACATACACAGTCGACCTCAGCCAATGAATTTTCCGACGATATGTATTTTTTTTTCGCTCGGGGAGAAAATTCGCTTTTCATGTGTGCCATACATACACATGTGTGTGTGTGCGTGTGATTTATCGATGAGATGCTGCGACGTCACCGCTGACGTCGATCTATTTGGCGAGCACATTTTATTTGGCGATTTTCCCTCACGTTTTCCACAGTGATGTCATTCAGCCAGCCGTCCGGTGGGAAAACCCACTGGTCATATTCAATTTTTATGCATCGACTTTAAGCATAAGCATTAAATTGACATTTTTATTAGCCGCTAAGCCTCGCTGCCACCAATTTTGGTAGCGCATAAAAAATCTTTTGATTAAAAATTCATTCAAAAATGGGCTTCAGATATGAACATCAAATAAAAATGATTGGAAAAAAGAAGAAGAGCTAATGGCTGCGTTTAGAGTAGATAATGGAATGGCGGAAGAAAGAGGTGGGAGGAGGAGGAGAGGTAGGGGCAAAGGCGCGGCCGTCAATATGACAAATCAATGAATCAATGTTTGAGTCGAGCGATTCTGATGAGTGTTCTATGGATGGGTGTGCGAAAAACAAGTATAGCATTGAATTTAAGCGATGATGACTACAAGATACCCTGTATAAGTAGATTATAGTTGAAGGTTAATATGTTTATTGAAGTAATTTATAAATATTTAGATGTTGACGCTGTGATATGTTGAGTGAAATATGATCAATATGGGAAAATTTTAAGTTAAAGATATACAATAATATATTTTATATATTCGAGTAAATAAAATTACTAAAAAAATATATATTAAATTTTATTAAAAATAATTTTACTTATATTAATATTAATTTTAAATATACATATATTCATTTTAATAATATTTACTTTATTTCTTTTACGTGAACGTTGAAAATATATATATATATATATATATATATCTTTAGTTCATATACATACATACATATATGTATCTTTTTATCTTAGGTCGTATACTTTTAAGTCTTCTCTCATTCATATGTAACTTCTTCTTTTTTTTACTATATGTACATACAGACAGATTTTAATAGATTGCAATTTATTTAAAAACTTTGTTAGATAATACTAACAAAATGAGAAAGACAAAATTAATTGACTTTAATGATATACATATATATACATATATATATATATATATATATATATATATATATAAATATATATAATATAATAATATAAATATATAAAGGAAGGTAGAGAACTGGAGAAGAGGTACGTACAAATTGTCAGAATTTGAATAATGTAGCATTTATAGAAATTTCTTAAGCTCTAATTTATATACAAAATTAGTCTAGAGGTGAAAAATATTAAACTCCAAAGAATTGTAATTCAAAAGCTTATTTTTTATATATACATTTATTTAATTAAATATATATAAATATTTATTTAAAACAAAATATATGCAAATATATATTTATTTGAGAAAAAAATATTACGATATTTTTATTAATTTATTTTTATTAAATTTAAATAACATTTTTCTTTTTAATTTA
This sequence comes from Drosophila gaucha, assembly GCA_035045545.1. NCBI lineage: Eukaryota > Metazoa > Arthropoda > Insecta > Diptera > Drosophilidae > Drosophila > Drosophila gaucha. The sequence continues at coordinate 1,072,624 of JAWNOY010000006.1, read as the reverse complement.
AAAAAAATATATATTTATTCATTTAAAAAAAAAATTATTTTTTTCTGTTTAACAAACTAACACTAGTATTTAATACTAACTCTGCTGGGGCCTTCGATTGAATATATATATTTATTTGATTTAAAAAAGTATATACATTTATTAATTTACAAAAAATAAAAATTTTATTATAAAAAAAAAATGTTTATACATACATACATATATATGTATTTATTAAGTTGAATATAAATATATATTTATTTAATTAATTAACTATTTAAATATTTTTCTGAGTGTGCACAAAAAGATGTATATAGATAACTCAATTTTCTAGCTACAATCGAGGCTGTAAACACATCATTTATACACACATTTCACATTACGCATATACTCTTTTATAGGGTATATAAAACCATTTTCAAACAGCTGGCAATTGCGAGATATTAACAGTCGTATAAATGTCAGTGTCAGCAGCTCGCCCCCAAACATAAGTCAATATGAATGGACTTATTTTTGGCACGTCTGGCAGCTGGTCCACAAGGGTCATGATTATGGGAATCCAAATTCAGATAGAGATTGCCATACAGATGCCAAATCCCATTTAAGTTCCAGCTCGAGCGAACGATCTCACAACGTGGCGCGTGCCTCAAGCCCAAGCGAAAAACTCACAGAGCAATAATAAAACTTTGGCTAACAATCTTTGTTTAGTCTGGGCGGCTACTAAGCGAGGAGGGAGGGAGAGGGGCCGATTACAAGCGGAGGCATGCCACAACATTTGCTTTGGCATTTTCAGTGAATGTTGCAATCGACAATTTGTGCCGCAAATAAAAATTCGTGTTATTTTTAGATTCGATTTTTTTTGATGAGGCGACGAAACGTCTGCAAAACAAATGTTGTTGGTGGGCGGCCAGATGGGCGGGGCAGTGGGACCTGATTGTGAAAACATGCCGCTAAAATGCTTACTAATGGGTATATGTACAATATATGTGTATATAATGTCAGACCAAATTGTGTTTATATTGTATTTGCTTGATGATTCGCTAACTTTTGGGCGCTTGATTAGGCAGCTGAACAAATACAAAAGGTCTAAGAAAGAACGTTGCAAACGACTGCGCAATAAGCTGCAAGTGGAAAAAAGCAAAAGAGGCTGCAATAGGAGGATAGTCTGATAAGTTTCCGACCTTGATATGAAAATTAAATTTGGCTGGAAGATGAAAGAATAAATTATTTTTTATTTAACCAAGGGACTTATAGAAATGGCTTTAACAACTTTGTAAGCAGATCTTAAGTCTCCAAATATAAAAATATTAAAAAAATTAATATTTTATATATTTTTAATTTGACTTTGAGAAAAAAGGAGAAAAAACAAAAACTTTTTTAAAACCGGACAGAAAATAGAACAACAATTTTTAAATTTCAAAACAAAACTTTTACTAAATATACATGGATATTAAAGTGATTTCAAAGCGTTATCAATAGCTTCGTCGGCTGTGACACTTGTTTCCATATAAACTTGATCTGTGCCCACTTGTTTTAAGTATTTTTCTGGAACCTCGTAATCATGGCAGCAGGCGCCATGTCGCTAAAGCTCAATATATCATAAATCGGTAACCTACGATCACAAATCTTACGAATTGCCTTTAGTTCTAGTAACTTAGGCAGCTCGTCTACCGTGTTCGGCACTTTAAATTATTTTTTTAAAATATATATTTATATTTCAGAGTAGTTCGTTAATATTAACTTAGGCCAGCAAAATTTGCTAAAATTTTAAAACCAACATGAAAACTATACCTTTGACTTTTTGCACGTACTGAACACGAGTTTGGAACCAAAACAGCTCAATCATATTAGTTTTTGAAGTGCTGAAATATTAAGAATGACATAGAGGAGAAGACAGGGGTTATAGCGTAAGTGCTCGGTATAAATAAAAATATATAGTTTTATATGTTACGTAGGAAATGTAAAATCCGATTGTTGATTATTAAATCCTGATCCTGTGATCTTTCACAAGGTGCAAAGAAGTATATTGGTTTACTGCAGTTGAGAGAAAAATTGAAGACTTGAAAGTAATCAAATTTTTAGATAAAATATTAGATTATATACTATAACTAGATAGCTACTCATTTCGTATTTAGATTATATACTATAACTAAACAGTTACTCTCTTCGGATTACTAAAGAGATGCATGAATATTACAAATATTATATTACTTCTTCGTCTAGCTTTATTACTTTTATTAGAGAGAAGTTTAGGTGAAAATAAATTTTAAATATTTTTTGCAACAAAAATTCTTCTATATTTGATCTAAACAAGTTTTCAGTGGCAATTTAATCTAGTTTCATATTCATTTATTTTGTATTTACGTTTTTGTTTATTTAAATTCTAGCTAATAACATAAATGCTACAAACTATTATTACTATTAAATTGATGGAGTCTATATTTTGCATATATATATTTTATTACTCACATTTCGACCTGCCCACTCAGCCCCTTTCTCCCACTATACAGTAGGAAAGCGCCCACGGTCAGGCAATTAGCTGGGCCAACACCTTGCCACAAGTTTCAGCAAATGCTGTACTCTTTCTCTGCCAATGCAAATGTCAGTTGAAGATGTCTAAAGAGAAAGAAAAACTGAAGAAAAAACTGCTGCAAATTGCATTATTATTAGCCATAATTTAATGGCTGCCACAACGTGGCGTGGCATGCAACATGCAGTTAGATTAGTTTATTCACATTTTGCTTGGCGTGCTGGAATGTTGCCTCTTTGCTGTTGTGGGCGTCGCAAGGCCCACAGTTAACAGTTAGTCTGGTGCAACGCCAGACAAAGTTTAACAAGCAGCCGACAACATCTGCAACAGCAACAACAACATCATTATCATTGGCCACATTGTCATTATTATCGGCCTCATCAGCATTGGCATTGTGCGCATTGCGACATTGCAAGGTCGCTTCTCGTGCAGCTACCCAAAAACTTCCTGCCTGCCACTCATTGCACTTAATTGCTGGCATTGTGGTTGTTGTTCTTCTTCTTATTGTTGATGCTGTTGTAGGCATTGTCATTAAGTAAATTCCTTGTTATGCTCTAACGGAGAGTATTTGCATTCTGTCATTTGATATACACATCTTTGACTGCAGATAAGTATTTACTAATTTTTATTATACTTTATTAATTTTTATTAAATTTTATTAATTTTTATAAATTTTTTTTACTTTTAAATAATTTTTAATGATTTTGTATTAATTCTTTTTAGTTATTATTTATTTAATTATTTAATTATTTTGCATTAATTTTTATTTTTCTGTATTTAATTATTTTTAATTTTCTTAGTTTTTAATAATAATTATTAATTTTTTTTTCTATTAATTTTTGTTATTTTTTCTTAATTTTTATTAATTTTGATGAATATTGTATTAATTTTTTTTTAACTTTGATTAATTTTTATACATTTTTATACATTTTTATTATTTTTTATTAATTTTTATGGAAGTATTTTTTTTTTATTGAAGACTTCATAACCTTATATTTTCTTGATGACTTCATGTTTTGTTGTATCTCAAGATATCTTGACTTAATATTTTGTTTTTACTATGCTGCGTACATAATTAAAACAAAAACTTAAACAAACAAGTATATTATAAATCTGCTAGGAATGTATGTAAGTTGCACTAGCAATAGTGTTAAGAGAGGCTGCAATACTGGAGAAATGCAAGAAATATTCTACCAAAAACTCAGGATAAAAGAAAATAGATAGATAGATGTAAAAATGTATTTATTAAATTTTCATAATATGCGTATTTAATTGAAATATATGCTAGAATAATTACTAGAATACTTGATTTAATTTGTAAAGAAATTTTTAAAATTATATATAACAAGATTTTTTGTATTTCAAGAAATTTTAACAAAACTCAGAAAATACATTTACTTATCTCACTTAATTTTTCTCCAAACAAAACTGCACAACTATATCAGATCGATATAGTATATAATACGCATATAAAAACAATTTGTCGTAAATGCTCTTTAAGTTTAGAGAACAGCTAAAGTTGACCTTGAGGGTATTTAATAGTCTGCTTCCCTTACCTAACTGCACTTTCTTGTTTTACTCTTTTTTCACATTGTTACCAGCAAAAAAACTTCGAATATTTTAATATTATTTAAGCGCATCCGCAGTCGCTACAACAACAACCACAACAACATTGTTCACCCGCTTCTCTGAACTTCTTCTTTTTTTGGGCAATTTAATTAAACTTCTCTCTCGCTTAGTTAATATAATTACCGTTAAAGCTGTTTTACTCGTTGTCTCTGGGTGTATTTGCTTATTGACTTAATTTTGACTGCGAAATTAACTTCAACTTGAACACTTCTTGAATATTTCTCTCTTCCCCTTCTCTCTCCCCGCCTTCTCTCTTACATCTGGCATCTTGTCGGCTCTGTTGCTTTTGAAGTTTTTGCTGCCTCAATTAGCTGCTTGAATATCTTCGCTTTTATTGATATTTATTGAATTTTTGTGCTTAAAGCAAGTGTCAATTTGCTTGGTTTACTTTAGTGAATTGTTTACTGTAGTTTCTCTCTCTCTCTCTCTCTCTCTCTCTTTAATGTTTTGTGGTAGGAGTCTGGGAATATTGCTGCTGAAAATATATCATATATACTCCCACTGTGAAATATTTCTGAATCATTCGCAGTCCAAGTATATATATTATATATTCAGAAATCTGAGTATGGGCGAGGTTTGAAGATGATATAGTTGGAGAATATATATACATAGGTTTAAGATTTTGAGCTAATGACGAGCCTTAGGATAGGTCTTATGGGCCTGGTTTGTATTTGCAGTAGAAGCTGTTTATAGAGATATAATAATATTACAGCAATCTCTACAAGAGCTCTACAAAATCTCTTTTAAAACTAAATTAAATTATTAAAAATTCAATAGTTTTTTTTATAGGTTTACAAATTCGAGTTTACAAAGCTGAAGAAGGGAAACATTATGGCTGGCCCTAGAACTCTCTGAATAAGGCAATTCATTTTTGGATAAATATAGTGGTCAACTCATTCACTACTGACCTGGCGTCCTTTAAACTTAAGATAAATGTTATGGTAGATCGATCTTTATCTTAGATTAAAAAAAAACTAGTTTTACAGTATTTAAACTAAATTTGAAGCATTAGAAAGTAGATCATTTACAAGAAAGTTTCCTCCACCAGATGCTCAAAAAGGTTCTCATAAAGGTTCTCAGAACTTCAGAAGGCAATTTTCTTACTTCAAATTTATGTTTTTGAATGAACTTTGAACTCAGTTCGGTGACATTTTGAGCCTTCAACTCGGTTTGTTGTGGCCGCCAGCATGAGTAAAATGTAAATGCAAAGGAAACTAAATGGAAACTAATGGAAACACGTGATAAAATCAACTTCCGCAGGATTACAAAAGTCAGCGCCCTACTGTCGGCTCGGCCTCTGTGTAGGAGTCGGAGTCGGGATCGGGATCGGGATCGGGGTCAGTTTGTTTGCCAAGCAGCTGCCGTTGCGCATGCGCGGACAACGAGGCTCGGGGATTTCGGGCTTTGCCATGGCAACACTCGAAAGAATGACAAACAGAAACAAAGTAAAACAAGGGCTAGGTGAAAGGCTTGGCAAAAGGATAATGTGTCAGGGGTGAATATGATATGTTGCAGCAGAGCGCGTTCTCTCTAAAAGGATTTACAGATACTTTGTGTTTACTTTAATTGGTTTGTCTACCGGCAGCGCCACGCGTCGCCTTCTAAGTGGATTTTAATATTAGCCTTCGACTTGGGCTGCCTGATTGCAGCAGCAGCAGCAGCAGCTGTTGCTGCATTCATCAAACATCAGTTGGCAATTATTTGCCGTTTTATAAGCATATCCTTGCCAAAAAGCCAAACATTTCCACATCCTTGTCGACCGCAAAACCACAGCGGCAACAGCAGGACACAAACAACAAAAGTAAAAGTCGTTTAATCACGCAAGCTACAAAGCTACGCAAATAAATTGTTGATGGACTATATACCCTAGTGTGAAAAATTTTAGATGAAGAGTCTTACTTCTAGTCAGTTAGGACTATCTAGAAACATTTTTAAAAAAATGTTTTAAAATACTTTATTATAAAATAAAACTATTCAGAAAGTTAAGTTTTTAATATACTCACCTACACATACTGTATACGCTTTCCAATTAAAAGATATGCATGGCCATAAAACAAAATAATTTTCTGAAGTTTATATTTATTAGTAGTATTAATGTTTATAAGTTCAAAATAATATGTTTATAAATTTAAATAGTTATAAAATAGTTATGAGAATAGATAAACTAGAAACTAAGATAATTTCAAATATTACTAAAATATATGTAAGTAATGTATTTAATTTCACTATTTTAAATTACTCTAGTTGAACAGAATATATTTTTTTAGTATCTAGTATGCTTACTCTTATAACTATTTACAGTTAAGTTTAAACATTCATACAAATTTTATGTTTTTAATAATTTCTGAATTTAAAAAAAAAATGGAGTTTCTATTAGATTTTAAAAAAAAATTTAAAATTACCTCAATTTTTTTTAATTGTTTGAAATATAAAACTAAAATTTTTGAATTTTTTTTTAATTGTTTGAAATTTAAAAATAAAATTTTTGAATTTGTTTTTAATTTTTGTATTTTATTTTAAATTTCTTTTTTTTAAACTTATTTATTAAAAAAAAACCTTTGTTTATTAAAAATTTTAAACATTTTTTTACTATTTTGTTACATTTTTAAAGACATTTTTTTGAAAATTTTTTTAAAAATATTTTGTTACACTTTTAACTAAATTTTTTCGAATAACTCAGAGATTTGTAGTTCTAATGATATTTTAGAGTTAGCCATTTGTTATAATATATATGTACATATATCTATTTCAAAAAAATTTCTAGCATTTTGAAGCATTTGGTCTTCAAGCAAATTGACTACCATTATGACTTTAAAAATGCTTCATGCTTCATTTGATTATACATATATATTATATACATAATAGAGTATTGCAGCGAAAGACTTCTAAATTTTTAGCTGGCTTGCTTTGAGTATATTGAAAACAGTAGTTTGTTATGCAGGCTCTAGCCTAATTTTACATAAATTGAAAAAAATGTAAATTAGCTCTTTTTAATTCTTTATCGCAGCCTTATGATACCCTTTCTTCGCCACTTTATAGCCACTCAGCGTATTACAATAGTTCACCCCCTGAAAAAGGTATTAACAACAGGAACAGCTGCAATTGGAAATTGTGGTTCATTTGCATATTTTTGGACTGTGGGTGAAAATGTTGACACTTGTGGACAATTTGAAGACACCAGGCCCTGCCTTGTGAGGGTGTGAGTGCGCTAATTGTTTGCAGTTCAACTGTGAAGCTGCACATATGTTCGAGTCGAGTAAAACTAATAGAAATGAAAACCTTTGAGTTTTCCGATGAGGCTCAATTTGTGTGCTTTGATTTATGTAGAAGCGATGCCAACAGCTGGTTGGCCATTTGACACGCCAAGTGTATGTGTGTGTGTGCATATATGTGTGTGTGTGTGTGTTGATCTTTGCAGCTGCAGCTGGCAGCACTTGGGTCAAGGCGTTGACTGCGTGTGGCAGGCACAAGCGACAGCAAATGCTGCGGGTCACTTGGCCGCATAATCAACCCCCAGTTAGGCAGCTACCCTTGCTCCTAACTCTAACCAGCAACCCCTACAATACAGCACCACGTGCGTCACGCGCAGACGCAGCCACTTGCAGGAGGAACCGCACCGCGTTCACAATTCGGGATCCGGGCTATGGGTCTCGGTCTCTGCCTGGACTGGCTCCCCCTTCCGTTACAAATCGAACAATGGGCTGAAAAACCCATTAAGTGCGTTTTGAACATAAATAAAAACTAGCAGCAAATACTCAAATGTATTTGTGTGTGTGTTTGTGTGCACTTTGTTGTAAATGGCAGGAAATGTGCACTTGAGTGCCAGCAGCAACTACTGCAGCAGTAGATGCAACAGCAGCAGCAGCAGCATCCACAAGCAACGGCTATAATTGCCCCCGCGCGGCACAAAAACTTCAAATTACAAAAATAAAAGCAAAAACACATTATTCACAATTCGATTTGAATGCACAACAGTGAAAAAACGCAAATATGAGTGCTCTAGTCGGGTATGAACGACTAGGAAGTACCCTGATAACAGCTGTAAACTAAAGTTATATTGAGATTTTTGTATTTTTTTGGGAAATGTGAAGAGGTGTCCCAGAAGGTTAATAATCTTGATCTAGTCGGGTATGAACGACTAGGAAGTACCCTGATAACAGCTATAAGCTAGAGTTACATTGAGATTTTTGTATTTTTTTTTTGTGAAATTTTAAAAGATATACATGTATCGCAAATGAATTTAATCGTAATCTATATATATATATATGCTATGCATATTTGCCAAATTAAAGTTCTAGCCTTTAAAGTTTTCGATTTATGTCAAAAAAAAAAAAAAATTACCAAATTTGTTCTTAAGCAATTTTTAAAGAAAAACAGAAATTTACCAAACAAAAACTAATAAAATTTATTTTTAATAAAAATTTGACAAATTGCAAATTTCAAATCTCTAAATCTACGAATATACCCTCTTTACCTATTTTCAATGAGTATCAAAAACTCTCAGCTGGCTGCATTTTTTATTTATTATTTAATTTTAGTTTGCATTTTTTTCCTCTGCAATAATTAAAATTGCAATCGCCATAAAAAGAAACGCGCGTAGGCTAAAAACAAAGAAATAAAAACAAAGAAATAAAAACAAATAAATAAATAAAATAAAAACTAGTTGCAGGCATTTGAGATGTTGTCTCCATTTTCATTGCCTTGACACAAAGTGCGGCGCCAGTTGCATAAAAAATAGATATAGATATTTATATATATATAGTATATATATATGTATATAAAATCATGGATTAGCTAAGACAAGTTTTGCTGGCAGCCAAAGTTGTTTGTCATTTGGCAGCTGATGAATGTTGCGTTGATTTCCCAATGATTTATGCACAATAAAGTTGTTTAATTGCACTTGAATAAAGTGTTAGTAGATGTACTTTAATTACAATGTATTTTAAATAAGGTTTTGGTGAGAATTTGATAAATTTCAGTTACAGTAAGTCTACAATGCGAAGTCAAGAATTTAATAGTTAAGAATATAGTAATAAAGTATAAAAAGATTTTATAAAAGTAAAACAAAATTTTTTGATTGGTTTTTATACTTCTTCAAGAAGTGAAAAGAGTATATTGGTTTTTTGCATTGTCCGTGTTGCTGTCTGTGCGTCTGTTCATGCAGAACGCGCAGCATTTGGACACTTAAAATTAGAGAATTGAATATATACTGGTGTGTATCAGCGTCAGATCAAGTTTAAGTGTTTTTCCAATACGCCCCCAGGGGGCGTGGAAAATCAGTTAAACTGTATATTCTACATCTAAGTTAAGTTAATGTTTCCATCCTCATTAGATTGGCCAAAAATCATTGACATACGGCTCCTGGGGGCTTAGCTAAGCAGAAAAAAAAAATATATATATATATAAACTATATATATATATATATATATATAGTCGGTAGCGCTTCTTCCTTGTTACTATATAATTAAACTACTGATTAATAATGAATATATGTATTAATCTAAATTTGTTCTATCAATTTTGAAAGATGATTCCTATATAAAAAGCAACTTTTGATACATCTAAAGTATGTTTATTTAACAGCTAATTTAATACCACCCATTAAGCAAACCTTGAACAACTTTTACGATAGGTAACTGTATATACCATATTTATTTGTCATACTCGGCCATATATCATATTTATTTGTATAGCTTTTATATGGGTATACTGGGATGAATGTGGCTAGAAACAATTAGGAAGGACCACAGGGTGTAGAGGGACTGAACATAATTGTTAGCACCCCACAAACTGTGATCACTTTTTACCAACAGCTGACGCAGTCACATGCTTAGGCAAATAGATAAAAGTGCACCGCTCACCCCCGCTGAGGCTGAGGCAACATCATTATGATTACATCAGCAATTGGAGAGTGTGGCATAATTCAAGAGAACAGCAGCTCATGTCAGATCTATAGAGAAAGATAAAGAGAGCCTCATGTTTTGATAGAGCCAACTGTTGGAAAAGTGGAAAAGCAACTATCACAATATTATTGAGGCGTGCTCTCGGTCTGTTTTGTGGTTGCAAACCTCTATAAGGGTTGCAGTTGCTACACAAATGTTATGCTATAAATTCAAAATTCGCAAAAACCAAAAAAAAAATTGCCAACATATGTAAGAGAAGTTAAAAGGAATTATACAGATTTCTGTAAGCCATCTGTCATAGGTGAAATATGTTGAAAATTTCAGATATTTGTTTTTAATGTTCCCACGTTTACGACACGTTCCAGAAGCTTGGAGCCCGAAGCTTAAACGGAACGTCTCGGAAACATATCATATATCATAGGGCTCGCTGAACAGCCTCATCAATAAAACTGTCTTTTGTTCAGGCCTCAAGAACTCAACCACATTCGGCCGGGGCAATCATTAATCTATTTCTCTATTTATAACCACGAATTGATGGCTGCGCGAGGCGCTGATGACTTGACAATTGCCGGCTAATTATGCAGCCTCGACAACTGAAAGAAACTTCAGCGTTCTATCTAATGAAATTAGAAGACGCCTCGTTGCAGCTGACTTCCGAGATTAATTGGTCTTCGTCAGCGATAAGATCTTTTACCAGTTCCTAATGCACTTATAACCAACATTTACTACATAACAATATAAATACCTATTACCCGAGAGCAGCTATTGTGAATGAAATTCTTTTCTATAATAAGCTTGGCTGCAGATTCTTAGAATTTGATTGGTAGTTCACAGCTCGAATGATGCATGTAATGGTAGTTATTTATTCACATCGATAAGAATGTAACTCTATATTATCGAAGAAACTCACACAAAATAATTTCTTTTTATATTTGGGGTTAGAATTTATACTTTTGCACAAATTAACTAAAGTTAAGCATCTATTGTAACCCAAAATCAACTTTTTTAAGCAAAGATGGTATTCACTCTAATTATACCTTTGCAAAAAGGATATATTCATTTTTATCAGAAGTTTTCATGAAAGCATCTCCGACTATACAAAGTATATATGTATATATTCTTGATCAGCAAGACGAGCTGAGTAGATATAGCCATGCCTGTCTATCTTTCCTCCTAGAGTATAAAAGTTACAGAGCTCAAATTTTGCACATAGACTTCTTTCTGCAGCTGGCATATACCATCTTGGATCTTGGTCATCCGAATGGAACGACTGTCTCATATAGCTTCCATAGGCTAGATAGGTTTAAGAAATGTTCAATATAAAAGTCAATATAATTCTTGAAATTTCGAATATGTTATACATGTATCCCACCCCATTCAAAAACATTCAGTTAAATTTTTTGTTATTATCAACTCAATTCTTATACTAATTATAAAAAGCAACATTTTCTAGCTCTGTCAGTTAAAATAAAAATTAAATTTTAATATAGAAAGCATATTGAAAAAGTTTCTCTAGAAAATTATTTAATTATAATTTATTATTATATATTTAAATATCAAACATTAGAAATGGCTCAACCTATGAGAAATATGCGCTACTATCTCATGGATGAGATTGTTTTACATAATAAAAAATTTGACTGTTGGATTGTTATACACAAGAATGTTTTCGATCTGTCGCCCATGCTTAAGGATCGCTGCGATCACTGGAATCGCGTAGGTTTTTGGCAATATAATAATATATTTATATATAATATATACATCTTTATTTAATATATATATAATACTAATATATAATCTTTAATTTTGTTTTTTCTAGACCCTGGACTATCTGGTGGCGCATGCTGGCAAAGATCTAACCCATATGTTTCATGAGAATGGCGAACCACGCACTGAGATCTCGCCCAGCTCTGGTCGCCCGCGTGTGCTCTTTCCACCCATTCTGGAGGTTGCCATCAGCGAGTTTGCCAAAACGAAGCACGCAATGTGGAGTCAGGATCCGTTTTATCATATAGGTCGTATCACTAGACGTCCGCGTCGCATACGCCTGATCAATACGCTGACCGGCCACGTGCAATATATGACGGTCTGCGATGAGAACAGCATATATGATATACAGCAGAAGTACAAGGCGCGCTATAATCATCATGCGGGCAGCTACGAATGGCGCAAGTTCTCAAATAGCGTAAGTCTAGGCAGAGCTCTTATTTACTGCCTCAGCTATTAGCTATTTTTTGTCAATTAGGCCAAGCGCTGTGGTGTCTTGAATTTGAATGGCACCTTGGATGAGAATGGGCTCACAGATGATGAGGATTGCAATGTTGAGCTGCCGCCGCCTTCCATTTGGCTCTACTACACAGATGACCTGACTATCGCTTGATTGGGCATTTGCCAATTTGTTTTAAGCTGCTTTCACAATTTTGGGTTAGTCGAAAATTTGTTGTGCATGGTGCAGGTAAAGAACCATTTCAAGCTACACTGCGTATGGGCATGGGCATGGGCATAGGTCTGGGTCGGGTTCGGGTTTTAGTTTAGGTCTGGTTCGCGCAATGGCATTTATTTTCATTTCAAACAAATGTCATGGTCGACATGAGCTGCTAATAGTAACAAGCCCAAAAGTGCAGCGGACTTGTTCAGGGCCGCTTCTATGGAATACACTGAGGGAAATTTAATGTGTAATAACTGCAAAGAACAGTTATCTAAAACTTTTTTATAAGAAATAATGTTAATAAAAAAAAGTGAAAAAATATATATGTATATATATTTGTATTTAATTTTTGTAAACATATTTAGTTTTTCTTTTAGTTTTACATACATTTTATTGTTAAACTAACTTGTTTAAATCAGCTATACAAGTTTTTATCAAACAAAAATATATATATATACAAATAATAGTAAAGAATAATAATTAACTTAACTAAACATACTTTTGACAGATTTGTTAACTTTTTCTTCACTTTTGGCGCAATTGAGCCAAAGACTGCTATTTTTCTGAACCGCGGAAATTGTTTGCATAAGCACAAAAGTATGAAAAACGGGCCAAAACGAAGCAAAACTAACAGGACTTTTACGTTTTTCTTATGTTTATATTCCATTTTACAAAAGCAAAGTCCAAGAATTGAATCTATAAGAAGGAATCTGCAAAAAATATTGAAATTTCCGTTTTCATCTACTGCACTGCTATTTTTGTGCACACAGCTGTATATATATTTTATATTCGTCAATTTTTTTCAGTGCACATAATGCATATTCTAAATGTGCCTTATTGCTTTGGCTTGCATAATATATGCGGGTTTTTTGGTTGGTTGGATGGGGATGTGATGCCTGTTAACTCGTGTATGACGCTTGGCAACGCCTGCAGCTGCCAAGCTGCTCAGCCGCCCGACTGCCCGGCGGCCCAACTGCCCCGGCTACCCCTTGTAGGTGACGCTGGCACGCGTTACAGTTGGCCAGCAGCTTCGCCTACTGCCACTGCCCCGACTCACTCAGGGGGTGCCAACTGAACTGTGAACACTTTTTCAAGTGAGTTATGCCCAGTTTGTGCCTTAAGTCTTTCGTTTCTGACTTGGATTACGGCACGGATTCTGAGTAGCCGCCCATTGTCTGCCATTGTGCATATATAATTAATTTCAGCCCCGCCATATTGATAAAGAAAGAAAAATTAAAAGCACATTTTAATTGTGGAAACCCGTTCGCTGGGGTCCGGTTCGCAGATCCGATCCGTAAATGGTGCCGCGCTCGCAATTTACATACATTAAACACAAACGTCGCTTGTGACATGACCAAGGCGATTTGCACTTGAAATGTTGTGAAATACTTTTCAACTAATCTCCGTTTGGAGGCACGTCCCAAGAACTAGCCAAAGCATCGCCATTCCCACGCAGCAAGAAATTAACAAGTAGAACAACCAGACTGAGACAAAGGGCCAAAAGGAGCTCAACGCAATACTAAAGCAAAGTTGTGAAATACTTGCAACTGTCGGACGATCGATGAAGAAGATTCTGTGCCATTCTGTTGCCTGGCACCGACCTCAAACATGACTCATCTACCGAACAAGTTTATGCCCGTTCGGTCATGGGAAAAAGGAGCAATGCGTACTTTAGGCAGACTGTCTACAGATTGGAGAACTGGAAAACGAAAAACACGACCAAACATTGCGGCAATCAGCTTTGTTGTTAGTGGGAGTCGTTCTACACTTGGTAGCTGGTATAAACAACCGTTGCACTGGCCGCTGTGCGTGTGAAATAAGCAAAAATGCGTTTGGCTTTGGGCTATGGGCCAGAACCTGTTTTTGGCATGCGTTCCGCCAAGTTCGTTGCCTAAGTCTTTTGTTTGTGCTGCCTATTAAATGCAGTCATAGAGTTCATTGCCTGCAAATATCATTGTGTGCGTCTGTAACTGTGAGCAATCAATTGTGACATTTATAGGCACTTCTCTCAGCGACCATTAAATAGCCTATAAACTGACAACAACATATGTTCTGCTATATAGTTAGATGTGCGTATGTTTATGGCTACTACAAAAATATGGAATATAAAATTTAATCTGAAATATTTAAACTTGTTAAGAATGTTAACTAGACAAATATGTATAAAATTATGCATTTATCTCAGAGGATAATCTAAGAGATTTCAAGATAAAAAGGTAGAAAAATAGTAAAACTGTATATTGTTTATATGAAAGTCGGAAACTTTTCAGACTACCCATCAATTATGAACTCAAATATGTAAAATAAAAAAATTAAAATTAGTTTCGAAACATTTATCTAGACAACAATTTCAAGAATATGTCTATAATAATTAATTGGTTCTTTTTCCTTGGTATTATGTAATTTCTTGTAAACTCACAATATATTTATATTTTACTATATAATTAAGAAAATATTATCTGAAATATTTAAATAACATATTAAGAATAAAAGCTACAAAAAATTTATAAAATTAAATGTCTAAAGAGGTATCTAAGAAGAGAATAGTTTCAAAGATTTTAAGATGAAAGAAGGTAGAAAGATATTAATATTCTATAGTAATTTTACACATACATATAAATCGGAAATTTTTCAGACTACCTTCGTAATTTAAGTAACTTTACAAAATGTGTCTAGGCATCAATTTAAATAGTCTAAATCTATATTATATTATTATATTATTGATTTTGATTTGATTATTTAATGCGCTTTATTATCCTATAAAAGAACAATGTTCTTTAAGCTATTGTATTTTGTAATACAGAATTTTCAAAATTTTGCTTTTCTACTGTTAGATTTTCATATATCATATATATTTTATAAGTAGTATTTTATGATATGGAAAAAGGGCGAAACCTTTAATAAATGTATTAATATATTATATTATGTTCTCTTATATTCTTGAAGTTTTTTTAGGATTTTTGTAATTTGGAGCTAACATTTCTCCCACAAAGCCTTCACATGACAAGCTAGAGTGACAGCTGGCTATAACAGATAATTATCTCTAAGTGAACATATACATTTCTATATACACAAATTAAATTTTTCGCTGTCATTGCTTAGTGAGAAGCTGCACTTGGTCTTGGGCGCCCACAACTAACCCACTTCAATGCTCTAACTAAGTTGCTCTGGTATGCGACCAGCAACAACAACAGCAACAAGATTTAACTACGAGCCATGACCCATTCTCACAGGCTGGAGCTATGCGTAACTAAATTCTATGGCATTCACATTCTTTCCCAAACACCCCGGAAGTTGGAAGAGTCTCTGGTATGCGAGCAGCTCCACAGTTCGACTCAGAATTTATAGCAGCTAAGTCCGCTTTAATTTAGACGCCAAATGCTTAACATAAACTCCAAACAGTTCCTATTCCCAGCTAGAAATAGAAAGCAACTATAGCCAAAATACAAATAAAAAAGAAAACTTGGCTCAAATATTTGGCTTGAAGGTCACGCTGTTGCTGAGTCTGAGTCTGTGGTCATAAGGAAGCCCTGCCCCGCGGCTGCTACCAAAAGTGGCAGGCGGCATGAACTTCCTTTATGGCTATGCGTGTCAATTTTCATTTTCTTTTTAAACAACAGTATTCTGCTTCTTTTTGTTAACACTTAGTTTTGGCCAAGTGTTGTGCGCGCCAACTTCCACCGGCATTTGCATTTGGCATACAAAACATTTCGAGTATAATGTTTGGCATTCAAGACTCGCCTAAGTAAATTAAATAATAAATATAAAAAAAATAACTAAACGCATGCGAGAATAAATAGCGGAACCAAATTAGGAAGTGGCCACAATACACTGTAACCAACTGGCCACAGGCCAGCATGTCTGACCATATTTGGAGCCCGAACAACAACAAATTGAGTTGAGTCAAGTCGTCAAGTGGATATTTGTGCGGTTGGGAATCTAAAACGCTGTCATTGGCATATTAAACACTATGCGATCTGTTGGGTTTACCATTATGACTATGGATTGCTTGGGTTGCTTGGGTTGCGGATCGTTTGAATTACAAATATGCACTATCAAAAATTTATAGTCTAAGACATACCTCAATTATGCACCTAACTTTATGTATAAATAGTTATTGATAGTAAAAAAATGTTAACTGGAAACATTCTTGAAATATTTTACAAAAATAGCTTTGAAATATTTCTAATAAAGATTTTCAGAAAAATTTAACTGATTTAAATTATTAGATTTTTATTTACACATCTAAAAAACATAAAAAAAATGTTGCTGTAATTTATTTACCATAAAAGAAGTAAAAGGTCGTTAACTTACCAAAAGAAAAGATATTGAAATTTTCAGAATTGTCGAAAACAAATTCAAATGGCTGTACCTTTGATTAAAGCTGTCAGATTTTTAAAAAAATATGACTTTTAGAATTCGTACAGATCTTTTCTTTCGATCTTCTTTCAAGAATCCATAAGACTCAATCAGTTCAATAAAAATTTTTCAAAAAAATTGGGCATATCCTGAAGTCAACAGTTCTGACCTTCCCATGACTGTAACTCAGTTAATTAAAGTCTGATTTCCAAATCAATTAATTAACTTTACTCGTATGTATCTGTACTGTCGACTTGCATTTAAAAATTCAAGTTACAAAATTTGACAAAATTTGTAAAAAAAAAAAAAAAAAAGCAAGGCTACATCACATTTTTTTCCAAAAATTGCATCGAGTCCGAAGTCAGCCACTTGTTTAATTTCAAATGGCTGTAACTTGGGTAGATGCTGTTCAATTTTTAAAAAGTAGACCTTCGTCATTTTGTACAGATTCCTTCTTTTGATGTAAGTTCAACATTCGCTAAGATACAATCAGTTTTATAAAGATATTTCAATAAAAAATAATCATTTATATACTACACTTACAATATTTAACAAAACAAACTCCCATAAATTGAAAATTCTAAAATTTATGCACTAGCAAATTAAAATGCCTTATAAAAATCATAAATAAAAAATGTAAAAACGAAAGATATCATATGCAGCAAATTGAAGAATCAAAGAAGAGTGTGAAAATCAAGTTCCCGACTATTGAAAACCTTTCAGCAAACTTATACAAAATTGATATGCACATTCGGTAAGTCAAGGAGAGGAGGAACAACAAAAGTGATTTTCATAAATTATTCAAAGCTTAACTGCTTCCGTTTTGGGACACTTCGATTGACAGTCGCACATTGAGCTCTGCTTGAGTTTGACAAGTAGTTAAAGTAGTTATACCCTACCGAGCTGAGCTGCCTTGTTGGCCAAACAGAAGGCAAAGTGCTGAGAATTGAGGCCTCGACTGGCGCTGCAGTTGCGGTTAGCGCAGCTGTTTGTATAAATTTACACCAACAACAATAACAACAACAACAATAAAGAGTAACAAGTTTATTTAACATTTTATTGTATAATTTTCGGATGTGGTTTAACGGCTAACCAAAGCGAGCCACAGACGCTCCACAGTTCTCTGGCATAAATTAACGCGTGCAGCTAAATAAAAATACAAATAAAAACAAGAAGCAAAAAAAGCAAGAAAATAAAATAAAAATAAATACATATATTTATTTACATTGAGATCGCGTCTCGGGTTTGGGCTTTGGGCTTTGGGCTTGGACCTGGGGCCGAGTTCCGCTCGAGTGCGCCACAGGAATGTCGCAGACAATGGGGCGGGTTCTGTTTTTGAGAAATATTCTATGCAAATTGCAATGGACGACAGACAGACGGACTAAGTGACTGACAGACAAGCTGGCAAGAAGGCGACAAAAGGGTTAAGGTTTGCATTTTGCTCTGAATTTATGGATATTAACACAATATTTGTTGGGTGCGTTCGTTAATTACCCAGCACGAACAAACCCTTTTTAAGTGGAAAACTAATCAAGGTGTGCACCCAGGACATGTATACCCTGTAAGACAGTTTAAGAACAGAGTATAAGGAATTGAAATTAGACTGGGCCATAAAAATAAAAAACTTGAGCAAAAATCAAAGTTTGTCAAACTAAATGAAAGTTGGTAATAAGATTGTCTTTTGAGATTAAATTTAAGGCATAAAAACTGTTATGGTTTTTATTTTAAATATTTGTATGCAGAAAACTTGTTTATATCAAATCTTAATCAAAAAAAAAAATAATTATAACTATATATATTTTTATTGAGAGTATTTATTAGGGGCTTTATTTAGACTTAAAAAAATAGTTCCATGATATCTCCCCTTTGCACAAAAATATCAAAAATATTAACAGATATCATAAATTAATTAAACATTTATTAGATTTGACTTTCGTACAGTTGAATTAAAACAACCAAGCAAAAATAAAAATTTACAAATAATATATTTTAATATAAAATTTTTATCAAAAATTGGCGGATTTCAGCGGACGATTTCATCTAAGCTGCTTTCACAGCTCCAAACAATTTCTTGTTTATCGACTTATAGATACATTTTTTAGTTGTGATCTTATTTTTTTATTTATAGACATCAATTTGCAGTTAAAGCAGCTAAAGCACACTATGGCCTTTAGCTATATTATTGTAAATTTTCAACAAAAAATATTTTTTCATAAAAATATTTTCAAATATATATAACACAAGTTCTTAAAGAATTTCCTATTTCATTTTCGTAATCTAAGTTTACGATTAATGTATAAGTTATACATAGTAAAAAAGTATACAACGATTTTTTTTCTCATTTTTATATTAAATGGTAATAGATATCTTTTAAATATTTAATAATTTTATCAATTTCAGCTTTAGTCAAGATCTGTATTTTTGATAAACATTATTTTGCATCACATCTTAAAGTTTTAATAGCTATCATTGCTAAAACTACACCAGAATACAAGGTACAGGGTATTAGCTTACCTAAAAAGGAGCTCTTTTCTATCTTTCCCAGTTGTTGTTATTTCCCATGCAAATCGCCTGTCAGAAATCAATTAAAAAGCACACGTGACATGCAACTACCCATATACCATATTTTTGTATCCTTTTTATATTAGAGCTGGGTTGTTTTTCTTTTTTTAACTGACCGTCGCTTCCTGTTCCCTGGGGCACCGTTAGCTTGGCCTTGCGGTTCCTGCCTGAGAGCGTGGGAGCGGCTTTTTGAATTTTCATTTCAATGAGCTCGACTTAAGTTCCATTGATTTATGACGAGCTCTGTGTGAAAGTCTGCGGGCTTCCAATTGATTTTTTTCGTACATCATTTTTTCTTCTTCTCTGAAGTGTTCTTCTCTTCTCTTCGTGGCTTATCAAATTGTCATCTCTGCAGAGGGGTTGTTGATGAGCCACAGCCTTTGCCAAAATTAAATTGTTTGAAATTTACTGAGGGATTAAATTGAATTTGATTTATGGCAGACAAGTGTAATTCCGCTTTGGCATTTATGAGACTATGTAAATATATATATGTGGAGTGCACTTAGCTAGGAGTGTGTCTGCAAGTGAAATATCGGATAAGGGGTTGGCATTATGTGGGTTTAAAATGGATTTTTGAAAAGGGTTTGTGTGAACAACAACTTGGCATAAAATGGTATTTCAATAATTGATTATAATTTATGGCAGTTGTCTATAGGGACTACCATAAAAATATTCAATTTACTGCTAAAATTATTAAATATTTTACATATAGCTTTTTTAAAATAAAATACTATTTTGGTTTTTATATATTTTGGATACTGGCTCCACATTTCACAAAATCAATTAAATATAAGTTCAGTTGCAAATAAAGCCACATTTACAATTTTTTTAATTTTTTAGGTAAAACCGTATTTTTAATAAAATATAAGGATTTACTTTTTATTAAATGATAATATCACGCGGCCGCGATGGGAATCGAACCTGGGTCACGCGCTTCGCATGCCACCGACTCTACCCACTACACCACGGCGTCTCTTTCACGACTATGCGCCAAATTGAGTTTGGTGGTGTGTTGATTTGGTTAAACAGACTTGCGTTGTGGTAGCGAAGACCCTGACTCAATCCCCAGTTACTAGTCAACTAGAATTTGTTTTACGGAGGCTTACATTATGATTATTATTATTTTTTTTTTCGTAAATTTAAATTTCATGAACAGTAACCCACATGTCAAATTTGGATGCTCTACGTCTAAGACTGTAGGAGATACAGTTTTACCCTATTTGCCACGCCCCAAATGGGCGTATATATATATAATATTTTTTTTTTAGTAGAGGCAGGATACTAGTATATATTTCAAGTCCCAAGTCTTTGACGGCAATATTGCCGAAATTATCACGGTTTTAGTAAAAGATATAGTAATTCCCGATTTGCCACGCCCCCAGAAGACGTGGATACATAACTTTTGACTTATCTTAAGAGGAGGTCAACAGTATCCCACATGCAAAATTTGGACGCTCTAGCTCCAAAACTGTAGGAGATACAGTTTTATCCGATTTGCCACGCCCTCAATGGGCGTAAATATCTATAATATATATTTTTGATTCCGGGTGATCTACTTGCACATGTATTCCAAATTTCAAGTCTCTAGCTCTTATAACGCTCAAAATAATATAGGATTTATACAAATCGCTAAATATATATTCCCGATTTGCCACGCCCCCTGTGGGCGTATCGAAAAAATACTCAAACTTGATCTGACGCGGATACACACGAGTATAAATTCCAAATTACAAGTCTCTAGCTTCTATAGTGTCCAAATGCTGCGCGTTCATACAGACAGACGGACAGACGGACATTGCACAAATCCAATAGACTCTTTTTCCCTTTGGGAACATAGTCTAAATATATATATATATATATATTTATTGAACAATTAAATCTTGTATTTACAATAGAGATGGGCATCGGGATCGGATCGAACTGTCCTTAAGCAATTTCCTGGCCTGTTGGGAAAGATTCTAAAAAATTCCAGGACGGTCGGACAAGTGCTTCATCCCTACATCAAGGTGGCATGGTAAGAGATTCTAAAGATATAGTTATGAGCATAGATTCTAGACATATGTTTATGAGCAGAGGTGGGCGTCGGAATCGAAATTTTCGGATCCCGCGGGTCCCGAACGGGTATATCTGAAATGCCGCCATCTCAGAGCATATCTCTAGAATTTTTTACCATGACCTTATGACCAAGCGTCCGAGCGTCCTGGACTAGGGCCTTCGACTCGATAAAAAATATATATATATATATAAATATATATTTATATATGTATATATACATATATGTATCTATAAGCAGTATGGGGTCTTTCCATTATATAACACTTTCAAAATTTCAATTAAACAATTTATTCTTTTATTACAAAAGAGTATTTTTTCAGCTCTCCAAGCGCGTCGACTTCCCATCCTCTTTCTGTTCTTCATAGCTTAGTTCCACTGTCTTAAAAATACAATAGCTTTAATACAAAGCCAAGTCCTCTTATTCTTATTATTCTTTCTGCTCGCTGGCTTTGCAATAACATTCCAGCTCTTCGCATTTGCATTTCTAATTGACATGTTCTTTGCTTTCGGAATGCTACCTCTTCTTCTTCTTCTTTTCGTACACATTTGATTGATTTGCAAAGAAGACCTTGACTGAAATCTGCTTAAAAATTACAACAGCTCATTGTATTTAATAAGTGTCGGAGACAACAATTTTCAATGGGTTACATAAGATCCTCTTGCCGCAGTTTCCCACGCTTCGCTGTCAGACTTCATCACCTCAGTTCTCGTCGTCTCT
Source organism: Drosophila gaucha (assembly GCA_035045545.1). Taxonomy (NCBI): domain Eukaryota; kingdom Metazoa; phylum Arthropoda; class Insecta; order Diptera; family Drosophilidae; genus Drosophila; species Drosophila gaucha. The sequence continues at coordinate 1,050,461 of JAWNOY010000006.1, read as the reverse complement.
TCACTTTTCTCATTCTTTTTGGGGGACTGGTTATATTTATATACCTATAATTGAAATCGGCTACTGGTATTTTGATGTATAAACAAATATTTTACCTAAGCAGGCCCTACGCGCCCTTTAAAAGGCCAAATCATCTATGCTAGGGCTTCTCTTCCCCCTCTAGCTAAACAAATGAGTTGCGTTCCGTGTTGTTGTTTTTGTTGTTTTGTTTTTCTGCCATTTCATCGTAATTATCAACTTGAGAAAAAAAAGTGCTCATTACTCTGTATATAGCTGAAAAAAGAGGAAGAAAAAAACAACCTGCCATCTAATCATGTTAGAAAGTGATGCGAGTTGCTACTGCTGTTGTTGTTGTTGGCAAACGAGTTACGCCAGTCTCAGTCAACAATCTGAACGTATCTATAGCCAGTTGAGAATAACTCAGTTTCAATTTTGTTTGGCAAATTTGGATAGAAAGTGGAAATCAAAGAGGTTGAGTTATCTAAAGGCGCCCACATATCTACACGATGTGCGTACTATTGAAAAACTCAAAAAGAAACGACAAAAAAGCTTATTATTTGCGTATATAGCGTAATCTAAAGCTTATTATTTGCGTATATAGCGTAATCTATATTTTATGAATGTTGCAAAAATGTATATAAAATATTTATACTCGGAACCCATTGAAAATGGTAAATCAGGGTATAATGGTTTTGTAACAAGAACCCTATAAAGTATATATAGATTCTTGACCTGGACAATAAGCTGAGTCAATTTATCTAGATAAATCCGTCTGTTCGTATGTATGAAAGCTTCGATCTCAGAACCTTTAAGGACTGCAGACATGAATGTTCTCCTATCCGAGACCTGCGCAAGTTTGTTTTTCAAATTAAAAAATTAAAAATTTTATGATATCGATTATCTCGGTATCGAGATTCAGTTTTTTGAGCATATGTTTTACAGCTTCAAGGTTAAAGTCCTTAAATTTTGCATTTAGCTTTGCTGATATATTTTACAATTTCTATTTTTTTTATATTTTGGAGACTAGCTCCAAGTTTTCCTAAATCAATTTAATTGAAATTCAGTTCCAAGTATAGCCCATATTGTTCCATATTGTACCTCGTTTTGTCTATTAAAATTTTCTCTCTACTTAACATTCTTTAAATTTAAACTGATCCCAACTGCTCCACAGATTAACTGATTAAAGTTGACGCAATTGTAATTTTCAACAAATTTTTATAATAATCATAATTCATAGTTTTATTCACTTCTAGTGAAAACCCAAAAGTTTTCCCAGTCGCTGGCGCCTCCAAATTAAAGCAACCTTTTTCATTTTCTCTCATTTTCCATAAGTTATAAAGCACTTTTTAATGAGACAAATTATCAAACAACTAATTTACAGATAAACTCCCACCAGCCACTTATAGCTTAGATATCAAATTAGCTACACACACATCTACACACACACATACGCATACACACGCACAGTCTCTGGAGTTTTCATGTCTTGCAGCCATTATAATTATCACGTGCATATTTTTTTACTTATCGAGCATTTTTTAGCCCGCTTTTCATTACATTTAATGCCACGAAAGAATTTGAAAAGCATAACAAAAACTTAAAGACGTCAACGTCGCAGTCGCTGCTGCAGTCGCCGTCCGCTGCTGCAGTCGCAGTTGGCGCTGTTAGCGGCCAAGTAGAACTTGGTAATGGACGCGCACGGTTGGCTTTCATGGCTCAGTTGGGGCAGTTAGCCTAGCTCCAAACTTGTAGCATGTTTTGTTTTGCAGTTGTTGTTGTTGTTGTTGTTATAGTTGTTGTTGTTGTTGTTATAGTTGTTGTTGTTGTTGTTGTTGTTGCAGTCATTACCGGCATGACAAGCACAAAAATGCGTTGTTCGTGCGCAGACGCAGCCGCAGTCGCGGCCCTTTGCAAAAATGAAAAAAAAAGTACTTGCATTTAACTGGGCGGCAACAAGGGCTACACTGAAAAAAATATTTAAAAATTTAAATGTAAATTTTAAACAAGAAAAGTTAAGTAATTGATGAAAATTTGGTAATATTTACTTAGAAAATAATTTAAAAAAAATTATAGCCATGAATGATTTCATGTAAAGTCAACTTAATTTTTTACAGTGTAACAGCCACGTAGTCTATCGATTAATAGAGTGAACTCTGTTGAACTCTAAGCAACACGTGTCACTCACCAGCCAGACAGCCGAGCTGATTTCCATATCTTTGGACGCACTCGGCTAGCTTCTCTAGCTCTTTGAGCAGCTGCAGCCAAGCGTGTCCCTGACCAAAGTATAGACCACATTCTGCTCTAAGAAGCAAACCAGCAACTTGGCTGCAGATCAGTGTGACCAGAACTGGGTGTGACCGCAAAACAAGAACCTGTCGCTTAATATTCGGCAACAATCTCTTCGAAGGCCGAGCCCAATCGCGTAGGCTGCCTGAGCAACCTGCTCGACTCGAGCCAAAAGCTGTTGAAATTTTAAAAAATATATATATATATATATTTATAGGTAGATCAATATAATTAAAACAAAAAATGTCTACACAAAGTGTTTGACTTCCGTTGACGTGCGCAACTCATCCTGTTGCTATCGTGTTTCAGGGCAACTTTTCGAGCAGATCTTTAGGGCAGTTACCGCAAAGTGGAAACGGAAGTGTCGCCGTGTGTCCAGACAGCCTCAGCTATTAGCAATGACCTTTAGAATCTGCTGGCACAGAAACCAAAGCAATGCAAAGAGCCAGCTACCAGCAGCAACTAGCAAGTTTTTCCACAGTTCTTGCTGCTGATCATTTAGCTAGCAAAAAGTCAGCTTTGAGTGGTAAATGACAGTGTGAGCAACTGCAATTACATAGCAGTTGCAAGTTGCAAGTTGCCAGTTGCAAGTTGCAAGTTTGCTAACAGCTGCAGCATCTAGAGCCCGGCCCTTGTCACGTATTGCCTGGCCTAACATACATGGGCATACTTAAGGGGCATTAATGTAGTTTATCATCCGAGAGCATGGTAGATGGATGCACTCCATACGAGGCACTATTATGACAAGGACGAGCAATTGGCAGTGGGCAATGGGCATAGAGCAATGGGCATTGAGCAATGGGCAATGGGATGATTCTTGATTAGTAAGCACCGCACACAGCGGTTTGCAGTTAGAGCAACAGTGATGCCAAATTCTTTAGTTAACTCAAAGAAAGTTTAAGAAACTACCATCAAGTAAAAATTACAGTCGAATCCCGATAGTTCGAAATGGCAAGGTCATCATATTTATTGCGAATTATTGAGGTTTTCCGATTTAGTGGAGGACAATAAACAGCTTTTTCAAAGCAGCTTTCTTAGCTATAAAAAAACGAAAGACGTTTAAATCTAGCTTTTTGAAAAATGTAAGTTTAAAATACTTAATTTTTTTGATTTTATTTATTTTTTATTTTTTATTTAATTTTTTTAATTTATTTGTAATAACATATATTTCCTACATTTCTTGCATTTGTTACTAGAAATCTTTTTTATTATGGAAAAAATTAGATACATTTTTATACCCTGAACCCATTGAAAATGGGAAATCAGGGTATAATGGTTTTGCAAAAAGTATGTAACAGGCAGAAGGAGGCGTGGCAGACCCCACAAAGTATATATATTCTTGATCAGGGTGACGAGCTGAGTCGATTTAGCCCTGTCCGTCTGTCTGTCCGTCCGTCCGTCCGTCTGTCCGTCTGTCCGTCTGTCCGTCTGTCCGTATGTATGAACGCGTCGATCTCAGAACCTATAAGAGCTAGAGACTTCAAATTTTGCATGATGGTCTGTGTATACAGCGAAAATATCGAGTTTGTTTTAGATATTCGATAAATTTTTCCGTTTCAATGTTATCGATTTAAAACGTTATCAAGATTCAGTTTTTTGACCATATCTTTTACATATTTTTAGCTACAGCTACCAAATTTTGTTTTTTAGCTTTTTGTAAATAAAATACATTTTCTATTTTTTCATATTTTGGATACCGGCTCCACATTTCACAAAAAAAAATTATAAAAAAAAAAAATTATCAAAGCCACAATTTAATTTTTTCAAATTTTTTAGTGAAAACCGTATTTTCAATAAATTAATAGCATTCAATGCAGAAAATTGCATTCAAATCCGTTAAGTAATACAGAAGTTTATTAAAGGAAACATTGTAAAAGCACGCTGCAGCAGCCTGTACGTGTGCACACATACATTCAGATCAACTACGCAGTAATCGGCGCGCGTGCTTCTGTGTGCATGGTATGTATATGTGTTCATGTGTATAGAAATGTGTGCATGTGTATATGCGTGCCTGTGTGTATGTGTGCATGTGTATTTGCGCGCAGAGGTAATATGTATAGATAAAAGATGTAAGCTAGGTTGTTTAAAACATCAGCTCGGACTTGGTTCAGGGGATCTCGTAGTCGGGCTGTGACCCGACTAGAGCTTTCTTACTTGTTTTTTATTTTAATGCAATTTTTTATTTTTTTTTTAGAAAATAGCAAAATCTATTCTTTTGATTGTTTATTAATTTTTATACTTAATTTAAATTTAATTATTAAATTTATATTTTTTATAATTTTTTGCAACTTTTATATTTTATATATTTCCTATTTTTTAATATTTATTATTTTTATAAAAATTACGAGGCAAAAACTTTTTCAAAAAAAAGTTATTAAAATGAATCAATTCATAAAAAAACTGTCGAAAAAACCAAAAAAAATTGCTTTCCTGTTGCCTTTTGATGTATGGAAATTTGAGCATATTTATGACAGCTTCTTCAGATATCACAATTCAACAACTTTTCACTCTCGCTGTCAGCTCTGATGGCCCCAACTTGGCAAAAGCTGTTGTTGTTGTTGTTGTTGTTGTTGTTGTTGCTGTTGCTGTTTCGCAGCTGAAGTGAAGATCATTAAGAATGAGCAAAGCGCACATCCGTAGAAGGACATCTGATCGCTTTTTGTTGTCGCATTACACAACCGCAACAGAGGAGGGAAGGGGGAGGGCAAGAGGGGTATAAATATAAGTATGAGCAGCAGATAGAGAGGTTCAAAAGCAAAGTGCGCAAGTGAAGAGAGAGAATGAGATGAAAGTGCAGACAAAGCGCAAGAAGCCCCCCCGCTGGGTCTGCCTAAAAGCTGGAGATTGCTGCTGGCGATTGCTGTTGTTGTTGTTGTTGTTGCTGGTGTTGTTGTTATTGCTGTAGTTGCTGCTGCTGTTCTTAGAGCTTGAAGCTGCTGCAGTTGCCGAGATTGTTGTTGTTATTGAATTTGCCGTTGCTGTTGTTGTTGCTACTCGTGTTGCTGCTGCTGCTGTTGCTGTTGCTGCTGCTGCTTCTCTTGTGGCTTCCTGTGGCTTACGACGTGTGACGACATGTAGAACTAATTGTCGTCCACTGACAGCGGGATTGGGGAGCGCTCAGCTCAGCAGCAGCAGCACCAGCAGCACCAACATGAACAGCAGCAACTTCAACAGCAGCAGCAGTTGTCGCTGTCAGGGCCTGCACTGTGCCGCCTTGTGACAGACATAAATCAGTTTTGTTTTAGTTATCGGCGCAGCAAGAAGTCGAACTTGTTGTCAAACTTGCCACATGCTGCACCTGTGCTTTTACGGTTTGTGTCCGTGCTAACAAAATATTGCGTCATAATTGTTGAGAACGCCTTAAATGGTGATAGCAACACCTCTGCCACCCGTCGCGTTTCAGTTTTGATTTTGGCAACGAGTTAATTAGACGACGTGTGCTTCGTGTGCTTCGCAGTTTTATTGTAAAGCTGATTTATCTGGCTCCATTCTTTTGGCCAAAAATGGTGCTAAACAAACGCAGAAATTAGCAACATTTTAGTTAATGCACATAAATTAAAAATAAAATAAAAAAGCAGCCGAAAGATAAAAAGAAAATCAAACAAAAACTTGCAATCAGCTAAACAGTCCAAATTGGGCAACGCATTCGTGTGCCGACGTCGTGTGGGCCGTAGCAACATCAGCAGCAGCAACAACAACAATAGCAACAACAGCAACATCGCTGCCAAAACCCAACCCCAAAAGACGGGTTAATGAGAGGCGCCATATTTGGGCAGCTCGAAGCTAACAAGATGCCCGCCACGATGCTGGCTGGTCACACGACCAAGCTAAACAACAACAACAACAACAACATAATGCTTAATAACAACAACATGAACAATAGCTTATGCAACTCGATCGCCCATCTGAGCGATTCAAGGACCAATCTCACTGTCAACACGCCCACAGCCTGCCAGCGCTTAAGGTAAACACTTTAACAGCTCAAACTTGGATTTTATTAGCAACTAGAGGGTGTTTAACATATGTCACGAAATATGTAACGGATGGAAGAAGATGTTTGGAAACTTATAGAAAATTTTATTATATTTTTCTGATGGGCAACAAAAGTTTATAGCTTTATATAATAGTTAGGTTAGACTGTCTGTTTGTAGGTAAAGTACAATAGATGTTTGTTTGAATGTGTCTTTGAATTCACATAATGTTATAGAGATATTAAAAAGATTCGGTATTATATAGCTGTCATAAGCTTCATTGCTTAAAACAATATGATCCTTCATAAGAGTGAAAAAATCTAAGTCTAATTTCTCATTCAGAATTTCTACCACAAATTTCTCACAAATTTACAAAAATAGCAGCATAGATCAAATTTTTTATATCTAAACAAATATTTTGCTTAAAAAATAAGTTTTAGTATTTCACAAAATATATTGACTAAACCAAGTTAAAATTTTTTTTTTATTTTTAAATATTTTTATATATTTTATTTTAACAAGTTTAATTTTTTTACACACCTCAAGCAAATCTTTTTGCTATAATATATGACTTTCACATATACAGTCAGCTCATATATTTTAAGGGTATACAAACTTCGTTCACTTTACTTAATTATTAAATTTTAGTTTTTCTTAAAACAAGTTTATTTACTTGAATTCGAAATTCAGCGTGCCCCGTTCGCCCAATATTAATAAATTATGCTAATTGTTCGCGTGTGGGTCGCATGTGGCATTACATTGGACACGGCACTCGGTTTCCAAAGAGTGAACGACTAATTGCCATTTAATGGGTATTAGACATATCGCATTAGAATTCGAAACAGCAACAGATTTTGCTGTTTGTGCAGCAAAAAATTGGGAAAGGTCATATAAAGGAGAGGGTAGGAAAGATGGAAGGGTTTTAGATTGTCACAAATAAATTTGATATGAAAATTATGTTGATAAGCTTATTATAAGGGCGGGGAAATCATATGATAGATACAAATTATATATATTTGATATGCATATAGAATTTACTTTAACTGCTGAATAAAGCAAAATTATGGATATATAAAAAGAAATTTTACATAAAACATTAAATTATTTTGATTGATAGTTGTCAATACGATACTAACTATATATCACTTCCCATATATATTTAAATTCACAAAAAATCTCTCTTAAATTAACTATTTTTCAAAATATTCTAAAATATATTATATACAATAGATCATATTATAACTGTATATAAGAGTCTATGTTATATACAATTTTTAAGAATATTATAAAATATAAATTTAAATATATTTCTTTTTAAATTCTCGAAAAATCTCTCTTAAATTATATATCTTCTAAGAATATTCTAAAATATAGATCATAATATGTATAACTGTATATAAGAGTCGATATATATAAAATATAGATCATAATATGATTGTATATATGATCGATTTTATCTAATGATCTATATTTTATAATATTCTTAAAATATAATTAATTCTTTTATTTTAATACAGTCGAGTCCCGATAACTACGAATTACGAATTACACAGGAATTCGCTTTATCGAATAGGAATTCGAACGAATTTTTTTCAAAAAGGCAGAATTTGTACGATTTAGTAAGGTTTTCGATTTAGTGAGGGACAAGTTATCGGAATTTTACTACATAACATAAAATCCAGTTTACATATTTTTAATGCTAATTTTCATTCTTCTTTTTCAATTTCTGCAAAAACAGCGAAATGTTTCGTCGCTCAATCGCGAGCAGCACTCAATCGAGTTCCCGGGAGAATACGTACGAGGAGGTAAGATAATTATGCACTCACATAAACGTAGCCTTATAAAGTAATTGAGAAACATTCCGCTGTATAAATTATAAATGAAGCATTCCCAGAATCGATTTACAGATTGTGGAAATTGTGATTTAAGAAAAAAACAGAACCCAAGAGCCACCCCGCTGATAGGAAATATGCATGTAGATCAAAGCTACCTGCTTACCCACAGATTTTAATTTTTCTATAGATTTTCCAAGCTGCTCATCAGAAATTCAACTAATTAATCAAATCAAATGGCATTTCAGGAATTTATTTCTAACCCTGTCTACGAACAAGCGAACAAAACTCTAGCTTAAAGAAGCCGCTCCGAGTTTCCTCTCTACTCAAATTACACGTCGATCGATTTTCCTGATTTGCTTTTCATAAATACAAATTTTTTGTTTTCCTCGAGTCGTAAAAATCTTTTAGCAAGCCTCAGGCACATCAAAAGAAAGTTCACGGCCAACTATTTATAAACAAAACTGCAGCAGCAGCCAAAGTATTGGGGTGTCTCTTCAAGCAACAACTACCGTGTGTATCTGTAGCTCTGCCTGTATCTGTATCTGTGTATCTGCGTCTAGAAGTGCGCTGGGTTGTAATCGGAGCCAGTGGCAACCACTTTTAGCGAGACGAAAGCAAAAGAGACGCGCGATGCTGCATTCGATCTGTAAACAGGCTGATCTTCAAGTGTGGCAGCTGCTTTGTGTATCTTTAAGATACATTTCGGGACCAATGCAGCGTATCCTTAAAGACAGCAGCAGCAGCAGCAGCAGGAGCAGGCAATGACCTGCTTTGGTATTTTTGTATGGAAACATCTGTCGATCGGCCTGTACCTAACTGTCCTGCGCAGCTAAGGATATTGGCGCGTCTGTCTGAAAGGTCCTCGTCCTCGTCTTCTGTTATTACAGGCATCATCCTGCATTTGGCGCGCTGTTCGACAGGCTGCCTGTCCTTTTGTTGGAGCCGGCACAGGTTTGTCTGCCTCTCTCTCTCTCTCTACTTCTTCTCCTTGCCTTTACCTAGCTAAACATCTGTCCTTTATGGGCGCGTCCTTTTGCTCTGTTGGCTCCGCATTAATTGAATGTAATTTTCATCAGCCTGCTTTGATGACGACTAGTTGATAAGCGCTTAGATGTCAATGCTTCGGTTATTGTTAGGTTCTATGCGACGCAGTTTCCGGCTAGAAACAAGGTGTCATTGCCTAAACATGGCAAGTACAGTCAATAGCTGAATAGATTATGAAATTTCAATGGTTTTTATAGCAGTTAAGCAATGAGTATATATATGAAGGTAAATAGTATAAGATCAGATAAAGATCAGGATAAGTGAGCGCAGTATTTGCAATCTTAAGCTTCATTTCATAACTTTCTTAAGAGTATTCAAGAAGAATCAGTATGAATACGCAAAGCAGCAAAGAAACAAAGATTGAACTAAATTTATTTTCATAGCTTATTAGCAACTACAGATCAGAAAGATTATACATATACTTGGAATACAAAGATAAACATTTGAATAGACTTAATTTGCTTGCTTAGAAAATGTTTTTGATAAGGTGATATACATATACATCTTATATACTCTTCTTGTTTTCTTTTTTTGTTTGGGTAATATTGTTTTAATTTTATTATTTTTATACCCTGAACCCATTGAAAATGGGAAATCAGGGTATAATGGTTTTGCAAAAAGTATGTAACAGGCAGAAGGAGGCGTGGCAGACCCCATAAAGTATATATATTTTTGATCAGGGCGACGAGCTGACTCGATTTGGCCCTGTCCGTCTGTCCGTATGTATGAACGCATCGATCTCAGAACCTATAAGAACTAGAGACTTCAATATCGAGTTTGTTTTAGATATTCGATAAATTTTACCGTTTCAATGATATCGATTTAAAACGTTATCAAGATTCAGTTTTTTGACCATATCTTTTACATATTTTTAGCTACAGCTACCAAATTTTGTTTTTAGCTTTTAATAAATAAAATACATTTTCTATTTTTTCATATTTTGGATACCGGCTCCACATTTTACAAAAAAAATTTATTAAAAAAAAAAATTATCAAAGCCACAATTTAATTTTTTCAAATTTTTTAGTGAAAACCGTATTTTCAATAAATTAATAGCATTCAATGCAGAAAATTGCATTCAAAACCGTTAAGTAATACAGAAGTTATTAAAGGAAACATTGTAAAAGCACGCGGCAGCAGCCTGTACGTGTGCACACATACATTCAAATCAACTACGCAGTAATCGGCGCGCTTGCTTCTGTGTGCATGGTATGTATATGTGTGCATGTGTATATGTGTGCAAGTGTATATGTGTGCCTGGTATATGTGTGCATGTGTATACAAATGTGTGCATATGTATATGTGTGCATGTGTATATGTGTGCATGTGTTTATGTGTGCCTGTGTATATGTGTGCATGTGTATATGCGAGCCTGTGAGTTTGTGTGCATGCATATATGCGCGCAGAGGGTAATATATATAGATAAAAGATGTAAGCTAGGTTGTTTAAAACATCAGCTCGGACTTGGTTCAGGGGGACCTCGTAGTCGGGCAGACCCGACTAGAGCTTTCTTATTTGTTTATTATTTATATTATATACAAAAACAACTTAAATTTTACTAATATCAAATATATTCAAAAAATATTCTATACACGAAAATTCTTGAAATACTTATATAAGTATTTCTCACTTATTTTATGACTACTGATAAGTATACATTTCCCTAAACAGCCTTTAGTCAATGCTCTCAATGCTAGACACTCTTTGATATACAGTTGAGTTTGAATATAGTGAACAGCCTATAAATTTTTTAATGGACTACACTAAGTAGTGAAAAAATCGCGAAAAAAGGGTTCAAAAGTAATTTTATGAATGCAAGAAGCAAACGTCAGTTCGCCAATTCTTTCAGTAAGCAAACATTTTTGTTTTCCAGCCATTTATTTTATTTTATTTTATTAATCTCTTGAATTTACATACACAAAGTGTATTTTAAGTAAATAAAACAAGTTTTTTAGTAAAAACTTAAACTTTTATATAGGAAAAAACCTCAATATTGGCAATAATAAGTTACAATATATCCAGACACGACTGTAATCAAATTTAAGCTTACTATTTGTAATCTATGCACTCTCTAGGGCACTCAAATTTTTGTGACTTTAAAGCTGTTTATATATCTTCACAACCATCAAGTTTACATCAAGCTCACCATCCTTCCTAAATTTCTCTAAGCTCTTCGGCAATTTTCATAAATTATTTGCACTTATACGCATTAGAGTAATTTGCAGCTTCTACATAATCAGCAGCTAAGACACTGAGCTCCATTAGATCTGTGAAGGGAGTCGGACGGACAAAGCAACCGCAAAAGTCAGCAAAGATGTGGTCTTGCCATGTGGCAAGGCTGCGGCTGCTGCGTGCATTGGCCGCACAGCAAATGTCATAGATACAGATACATATAGATATATGTATGTATATATATATATGTATGTTTACAGAGATAAATGACAACGGTTGAGTGCGTTGCACATGCAAGCGAGTTGCCATCTGCATTGATACGATTACATTTTGTGGCAACCGCAAACGATCGCAGCTAAGCGAAAGCTGAGCGTGTGGCAAGCAGGCGACGATCTCTAATGGCCAGCAGCAAGAGCAGCAGCAGCAAGAGCATCAGCATTGACAACGCGTCTCATGTTGCAATTAGCAAGTGAGACACGAGTTAGTGAACCCGAGAGACTGAACTCCAACCCAAAGCATAACAAATCAGCCCAACGATCCACTCTACACTGATCGCTAATCTAATATGGAAAGTGCAAGTGAGTGCACTACACTGTCCTGCACACAACTGTCTATCTGTCTGTCCGTCTGTCTGCCTAATCAGTAATCAAATATTTTTATACGCGGTTCATTCGCCTTCGGGCTTCCAATTCGGCTTCGGATTTGATGGCGGCACACAAATATTTGACAAGCAGCTGACTGAGGCGCAAACAGTGGCATTATCATTGATAAGGCACTAATCAGCGCACTTGTTTGTTTGCTAGTAGCTGCGAGAAGCAAGAGTTGCTTTCGCTTCGATCATAAATTCAATATACTTGACATTTTGTGAGTCTTGAGATCGGGAGTTGAGCGATCGCATAATTTGAAAAATTTGTATGTTTTATTATTTGATTTATGCTCGAAAAGAAGATAGTGCTAAGTGGTATTAGATTTGGTGAAGGGCAGACTATAATATGATAAGAATACAAATATACCCTGTAAAAAAATTATATTAAAATATATATTTTAAGAAGAGTTGAAGAAGTTGTTAGTATTTGATATGTGTTCACATTTAGATAGGCTTGCTAGGTACAATACAGTGAGTCAGAAAAGTATTGCCACAACAGCATTTTCCAACTTCCGAATGCTATTACTTTTGATCCTTCAGCACGACATCTAAAATTCAAAAAATTCAAAGCGATATTTTAACTATTTATTTCACAATATTTCACTATATATATGCTAGTTATAAGGAAAAAAACACAAATTATGCACATATTTTTTATATATTTATATAAATATATACTATTAGTCTCTACTTAAAGCTCTATATGATTAAAAATATTAACCAAGTTTCTATAGAAATTTAATTATAATGAAATTAGCTTTTACATAAGTTTAAATAGCATTAAATTTAGAATATTTCATTTAAAATGAAATTACAGGGTATACCACATTCGTTCATCTGCATAAAACTTGTTACTCGCTAATCACAATCGTAACTTGACAATATCTCAAGTAATCCAAACGTTAATCAAATGTAAATTGACTTCGCATCAGATCAAAGGCATTAGCATACTAAATTTATAGAGTGTGAAAGAATAGAGAGAGAGAAAATACTTTGAATACCGTGTGAAAAATCAACTGCATATTTAGGTAATATAATTATATTTACCAATTGTTCGGGCCATAAAACTGACCCATTTCAATAGACGAACTAAATGCCAGCTTTCAAGTCAGCAACTGTCTAATTTTCGAATTGACAAAGTGCCAGTAGAAAATGTCATGTGAAAAGTTCTGAATAAGGTACGAGCGCCCTCTCATTGAAATGCAAACAGTTGCGATACGCCCAATCCGAGAGACCCCCTGATCAGCCGCGACTCCGTCCTTCTTCTCCATCTCCCTTTCATGTTATTATTAAAAACACCTAAATGGGTCGCAGCCAAAAGTCGGGGACAACGGTTCGAGTTGTGTGCTTTGTAGTGCAGCACGTACAATAAATTAGTGACATTATAAAAAAATTAAATCGTGAGCTCCTCTAGCTGAGCATATTTTGACAATAATAAATGAAGTATTTCATTGTATAGAGTAGAGGGTATTATCATGTTCCTATGGCATGTGTAACCTCTGTTTTCTTTTGGTATATAAGTATAATCTTAAAAATAAGCAATAGAAGAGCTCTTAAGGTCACAATTTTCTTATCGTACCTATGTGAACTCAGGTTTCAGTCTAGTTTTATTAATGGAACTTGGGACAGCTTTTTCTTTTTGTTGCGTGTAGCACATATATAAAAATTGAGTGGATCCGATAACTACAACTTGTAGCTGCCATGGAAACTATCTATCAAAAAAGATGATGTTATATGAAAAACTTTTTTGTTTTCTTAGATATCTTGATCAAACTTAATATTTGAGAGTTTTTTTATATCTTTACCATATTCTGTAAGATTTATCAATATTAGTTGACTAATACATATAGCTGCCCTAGAAACTATCCATCAATATATATGATTTTATATGAAAAACTCCTCAAAAAATTCTCAGCTTAAAACAGATAATTAAAAAATATTTATAAGGGTATCCATGCTCTGTCAACCCATTTATAATTCTTGCTACTTGTTCATATAGTTCGACGTACCGCAAATTCAGAACACAAACAACGTGACAGAAGACACCACGAAAATACGCGCCAGAATTAAGGCTGGGATCAGAAAGAGACGGAGAGGGGAATTGTTATAGCAGCTGGGCTCTGTGAATTGTTTGTTGTTGCTTTATGCGTTTTTATGTTTTATAGGCCTCTCTCTTTCTCTCTTTTACCCAACCGATCCGCGCGCGTTCGCTCATTAGCATGCGGAGCACGAGAAGCTGATAATATTCCAAGTTTTCGTCTTTTAAGCCCTGTAGAACGGACAATTGTCAATAAAAGTGCCGACTGGCAGCACGCACAGCACTTTCGAGACATATTCAAACACACACACGCACTCAGAAGATCTCTAGACTGGTTTCGAAACACTTAAAAGAGGCCTGCCTTACACTGAACTGTGTCTAAAGATCCCACGCTTTTGGCATCCGAGCTCCCCCAAAAACAAAAAGGAAATGTAAAGCATTTAAATAATTTTTCGATGCCAGCCCACACAAAAGTTGACGCAGGTTGATTATTTGTTCAAAAATGTTATTGTCAAAATTTATATGCGAAAATTGCATTTTAAATGAGTTAACCAAACAAACAAATACACTCGCACATACCAAAACACATACCCGGTATCAGCTTCATTCATTCAGCAAAATGAAGCAAGCAAGAAAAGCCTCTCAGATGAGCCAGACTTGAATATACCCTGAAATTAGCTCTAAGCTGTGGTTGGCAAGGATTGAACTCAGGATTGAGAGTTGATATTTAAAAAAGGAAATGTTTAGGATCTACCTATGCCTAAAGACAGTCAAGTTTGAAGTCTGTAGCTCTTATAATCTTCGAGTTATGCTTAAGGAATCAAGTCTCAAATTAGATATTTATTTATTTTATGGAAGTGGAAGAAGATATCTAGAAAAAACATTATACATTCTTTAGAACTATGGTAATTGAAAATATATCTAGTTCGAAGTTACCTTTCCCAGATTTTCTATATCAAAATTTAGAAATTTTTTTATTTTGAAATATACTTAAACATATACATCTGTCTTACTAAAAATTTATATACTGCTTAAAAGCTGCTACTCTTTGCCTGTTATATACGTACATTTGCACAAAGACAGCATACCCTTTTCAAAGCATCATCAATGTCTAGAGGGTATTCAAAACAACTTTTGTTCGCGTGAACTTTTGCGCATTTCTCTGGGCCCCATTTATCTGTCTTTGGCCCGCTGTTTATCATAATCAGCGGAAATCATACAAAAACAAAAAAAAGAGTGAAAAAGTAAGATGAAACCCAAACAAAAAAACAAAAATATTAGAGTTACAAAGAGACAACCCAATGAAATCTACCTGCCTGAGCAAAACTGGTGAATGAACCGCGCGACTGAAACCCAATCTCAACCAGGTTATCTCTGTCTCTTTCTCTTTCTCTCTCTCTGTCTCTGTCTTTCTGGGTTTTTCCGTGTTTCGGCCATTAGCAGCTTTTTAGCCGGAATTAGCTGTGGGCCGCACTTGACTTTATCGCGACGCAGCGTGTGTTTAGGGAAAGTCCTGTCGAAAAGGACCTGCCAGCAATCACATGTTTTACACACTCTCTGGGTTAGTCCTGTGGCATGCGGCATAAGCTGAGCATAGCATGGGGTACCCTAGGGATATAAAAACGTTTATGTGTGGAAAGTGAAATACGATTGACATGTTTATTAAACCAAAAAGAAAATGGATATCTTACGAGTAATAAGAATTATATTTACTTAAAGTTATAGATCTGAAGATCTTTATAGATGATCAGTTATTTAGGAACAGCTATAAAAATAAATGTCATTTGAATATAGAAAATCTAAAAAATTCAACATAAATCTGCTAAAATTCCATGTCTCTCTTCTCCGCGGTTCTCAAAAGTAAAAGACAGTTTTTATTAGACTCTAGAATGTTTTACAAAAGACCATAATTTTATATTTTAAATAAGAAATTTCTTTGTATATATTATGTCAAACATTTGCAGTTTGTTTTTATTTCAACATCTCATATTTCTCAGCAGTCAGTTGCTGTTATTGAAATATCCATCGATAGCATCTTAATTATCTTAAAGCCCATGTACAACCTACTCACACATTTGTCGGGTGCCTGGTTACAAAGCCAAAAACAAAGACCATCTCATATGATTGTGTTCAGCTTTCTATTATATTGTCATATATTACATGGTAGCTTTGGCTTTTCACTCAAAAGCTCACAGCACTTCCTCATTAGTTAGTTAGTTGCTGCTCACAATGGAAATAAGCTGATGATAATTAAATCAGCGTTGCATGACACAACTTAATCAGAAACTGAGCCGTGCCATCTGAAAACAAAAAATCATAAGACAGCCCGCAATGAAAGTGAATTAACTGGCAGTCGAAAAGCTTAACAAAAACAAAAACATCACACACACACTCGTACAGATCACAAATGAGGTCAACGAACATGGCCCAAACGAGCAGCCAGCAAAAGTTGACAAAAGCTGTCAGTGGGCAGAACCTCAACAAAAGACTTCATTCAGTCTAGGCAAAAACTCTTGAATGATTTCCCAATCTCAATGAGCAAAAACCGAATCTTAAATGCTAAAAAAATGGAATTAACATTGATAGACTTAGAGATATGGTGTGAAAATTTCAAATATTGCTGGAAATGCCGCTTAATGCTTTATATAGTTCTAAAATTACAATGAAAATATTTATAAAACAATAGGATTATTTTTTTATAATGAAAATAAATTATTTAAAATTAAATAAAAATTAAAATTTATTTTTAAAAGGCAATATAAAAATTATAAAATAAATTAAATACATTTTTGAAGTATAGTAATTTTATTATAATGTATACATCGTAGGCTAAAGAACTTGATTTTCTATGAAATCAAATAGCTTCCAATTTGTTTAAAGTATTCTCTGAGCTAATATTTGCTATCAATCTCATTGTTATTGAAATGGTATTAGAAAAACTAATATAATTCTAGCTACAAGCATTTTTCAATTTTTTTAATGCAGGATATATGTAGTAACTGGAACCCTAAGAACCCAAAGAAAATATTTTATATATGATACAGAAATTCTATGAACATTTTTAAATTAAAATTTTCTATAGATTTCTCTAAACTTCTCATTGATTATAATTAATTTTAGGGCAACTTTATCATAGTTATTTACCTATAATTTTCAAATATTGTGATTTTAAGTCAAATATGGTCACTTATGCTCTTATGTTATAGCAGATTCTGATATCATATACGACCTTCAGGCACATCTCGATTTTCGACTAAAAAACTTATTCAAACTTCAATATATGTTATTCAAATTTATGCTTAAATATTTTTAAGCCTGCTTTCCACTCCTTCACTACATTTTACAGGGTATACGCTCATCTTATAGATACTTAACTTGCCGCTAGCAAATGTTGTTTTGGGCTACGCTTTGCTTGGCTTATCTGCTCATTTACGTGCCAAATCTGCAGGTGAAAGTATTGCAAAGCTCAAAGCAAGGTGCAAAATAAAAGCACAGAAAAGAAGAAAACAACAAAAACAAAAGTCGGCAACTGTGATTTGTGGTGAAAATTGTTTTTCCTCGCTCAACGCGCTACAAATGTTAAATTTGGAGTAGGGGGAAACACTTGCCACTTCTTTGCTTCGGCGTTTTCCCACACTGCAGCGACTGGACGTGCCGCATGCATATCATATGTAATGATATCCATACGGACTGCTCCAGTTTGCTAGGTGCCCCCTGAACAGGGGTAATTAATGTGCAACAATCTCTAATTGCCACACTGAGTCATGCGCGATTAGTCAATGAGTGTGACTGTGAGTGTGAGTGTGAGTGTGCGTGTTGCCCAAGAATTTTATGTCTCTAATACTCAGTTTTTCAAGTGAGAAAATGAGTCTATTGGCTTGCAATGGTTCCATGTAAAAGCAGTTCCAAATGCTAGCTATAGCTTTTTATATTGTGAATTTATCTTAGCCTATATTGTGTCTCAAAAAATATTGGAAGATTAATTAAATTATGTTCTCTCTTATTTGAAACTAGTTTCTTAGATAGGCTCTAGTTTATCTTCTCTAAAAATCAATTTATGAACTCAGCTTTAAAGTAGTTTCTAGCAATTTTCAGGCTAAGAATCACAATCGATTCGTTTAATGCTGCATATAGAGCAATAATCAGTCAGGTAACAGTTGAATTCTAATTTAATTTTATGAAATACAATCTATATAATCTATCTATCATAATCAACTTGCTTTATGAGAATTTTTCTAAAACAGTATTGTGCAGTCGGCTACAGAATTTTCCATTTGTAAACACAAAATATATAAAATATACATATATGATAATTTTATAAATAAAATGTACTGTATAATTAAATATCACAAAATTGTAATATATTGTTCGAACAGAGTATTGTGCAGTTGGCTATAATTTGACTTCTTCTTCCATTTTAAGATTTATAATCTATACTCTATAATAATATAATATCAAGGTCCCAATTTATATACATCAGATTTTTTTTCGAAACAAAGTGTTATTCAGTCAATCACAACTGATTTCTCCTTTAAGTCATAATCTATTATAATTTGACTTATTTTTCCATATTTTAACCACAGTCTAAGTATACGCCTACACACATTATCAAAGCCGGAAAATAATCTATATCAAATACTTTCCAAATAATTTTCTTCTTTAAAACAGAGTATAGCTGAGTCAGTTACAACTGTCTCTACTTATTCCTTGCTTGAGTCACAATCGAAATACCAAAGTTTGTGTAATTTTTCCCGCGTTGCTCTAGAAAATTTACACGTGTTTCGTGTTTCGTTTTTTCTCAGTTGTATCGATGGGTTTACATTTCGACTGGAGTTATCTAATATATAGGACCTATGTGCACCTGTTTCCGTTGCACCCAAATAGAAAGCGGCGCTTGACTGGCTTCAGCCAGCAAAATAGTCTCGTGTGTCTCTTAAATACCAAAATATTTACTTGTAGCTCTAAGTAAACTATGCCTAGCACTCTGGGGCGCTAATTCTAATGAAGTTGCAAGGTCTAAAGGGAACGTGGCAGGTGCATGTCAGCTGCGGCTCAAAGACAAATAAACCATGTAGATACCACAAATGAACTCAGACGCATTCCAATTATTTAGACATATAGATACATAACTTTACAGCTAATGAGATCATCGGACTACTAACAAGACAAAGATAAAGTTCTTGGGGTAGTTTTACGGAACTCTAAATAGATCAAAGATTACGCGAATGACTTTAAGTAACAGGGCAAAAATAAAAGTAAGTTATTGTATAGCCAAATATTAGCTTAAATTAGGTAAAATTTAATTAAAATTTCAATTTAAACTATGAAAATTTAAATATCTCATATCCAAGAATTTTTAATGTAAGTTTCTCTACTTTGTCAAAACTTAAGCCATATACCTGAGTAAAGTCATTTGACTTTTTAGACTCTGTTCCCAAAGGGAAAAAGAGTCTATTGGATTTGTGCAATGTCCGTCTTGCTGTCTGTCCGTCTGTCCGTCTGTCTGTATGAACGCGCAGCATTTGGACACTATAGAAGCTAGAGACTTGTAATTTGGAATATATACTCGTGTGTATCCGCGTCAGATCAAGTTTGAGTATTTTTCCGATACGCCCACAGGGGGCGTGGCAAATCGGGAAATGCTATATCTATTAAGACTAAAACGCTGTTATTTTAGTCAATATTGCAGTCTAAGAAATGGGATTTAGAATATATATTCGTGTACACCACGCGGACGTTTTAAGATATAGATTATATATCTACGCCCATTGTGGGCGTGGCAAATCGGATAAAACTATATCTTCTACAGCTTTGAATCTAGAGCATCCAAATTTGGCATGTGGGTTACTGTTGACCTTCCCTTAAGTTAGATCAAAAAGTTATATACCCACGCCTCCTGGGGGCGTACCAAATCGGGAATATATATATAGCGATTTGTATAAATCTTATAATATTTTGAGCGTATTAAGAGCTAGAGACTTGAAATTTGGAATACATGTGCAAGTAGATCACTCGGAATCAAAAATATATATTATAGATATTTACGCCCATTAAGGGCGTGGCAAATCGGATAAAACTGTATCTCCTACAGTTTTGGAGCTAGAGCGTCCAAATTTTGCATGTGGAATACTGTTGACCTCCTCTTAAGATAAGTCAAAAGTTATGTATCCACGTCTTCTGGGGGCGTGGCAAATCGGGAATTACTATATCTTTTACTAAAACCGTGATAATTTCGGCAATATTTCCGTCAGAGAGTTGGGACTTGGAATATATATACTAGTATCCTACCTCTACCCAAAAATATATGTTATATATAGCTACGCCCATTTGGGGCGTGGAAAATAGTGTAAAACTGTATCTCCTACAGTCTTAGACGTAGAGCATCCAAATTTGACATGTGGGTTACTGTTCATGAAATTTAAATTTACGAAAAAAAAATAATAATAATAATCATAATGTAAGCCTCCGTAAAACAAATTCTAGTTGACCTAACTGGGGATTGAAGCAGGGTCTTCGCTACCACAACGCAAGTCTGTTTAACCAAATCAAAACACTTCCAAACTCAGTTTGGCACATAGCCACGCAAGAGACGCCGTGGTGTTGTGGGTAGAGTGGTGGCATGCGAAGCGCGTGACCCAGGTTCGATTCCCAGCGCTGACGCGTGATATTATCATATACTAAAATGTTTTTTTTTTTTTTTTTTATAACTTCTATGTTACTTAATGGATTTCGATAAAACTTTCTGCATAAATCCTTATATTTTATTAAAAATACGGTTTTACCTAAAAAATTAAAAAAAATGTAAATGTGGCTTTATTTGCAACTGTACTTTTATTAAATTGATTTTGTGAAATGTGGAGCCAGTATCCAAAATATATAATAAAAACCAAAATAGTATTTTATTTTAAAAAAGCTATATGTAAAATTGTATGACTGTAGCTAAATTGATGTAAAAGACATGCTCAAAAAAGGAATCTCAATAATCTCGCATTCAAACATACGGAAAGACGGACGGACGGTCTACATATTTATTGAGCCTACACACCTTTAACAGGAACAGAGTCTGACGCAGTCGGTGGCGCCCGACTGCAACGTTCTTACTTGTTTCTATATTACTACTGTAGAAACTTAAGAATTTTTAGAAAATAAAAACGTTTGTAATTTTTTTAAAATAATATCTAAAACAGTCGAATCCCGGTAATTCGAAATGGCAAGGAGATCATATTTTTTGCGAATTAGACAGGAATTCGATTTATCGAACAGGAATTCGATCGAATTAAGGGGACAGCACTTTTTACGAATTATTGAAGATTTCGATTTAGCGGGGGACGAATTATTGGAATTCCACTGTAAAAATATCATTTATTTTTGAATTAGGATTCTTTTTTAATTCCTTATTACCATATCTTTGACAAATATTTTTTTGAAATTTTTTGATATATTTAGCTTTTTTGAATCAGGATTCTTTCTTGATTTCTATTTATCATATCCTTGTCAAATATTTTATTTGTAAGTTTTTTTAATCTATTTAGCTATATTCCCATTTTTTTATCAAATGTCTTTATTTAGTATCATATACATATGTATATCTATAAGTAAAGCTGACTTGCCACAGCTTATGCTACTTTATCAATTTCTATATTCGTCTACTTCATATTATAAAATTTGATGATATGCACTTCCCATAAGTTTGTCAATATTATCATAATTTGCTGATTGACAAATTTTCTATCATATTAGGTCTATTTCCCATTAAGCTATTCTTTATCAATTTTCGCAAAAACCTTTACATGCAATCATATTTCTATTAAGTAAACTGGCTTCCCACAGTTTTTTTGCTACTTTGTCAGCCCAGCCTCTGTGCATTTCCTTCCCAGAATTCCAGAGTACTTCAACTGTTTTGCTGTCTGAAAATATTTTAGCAACGCTAACCATCCGCAACTAATGCCAGACAAGATCTAGCAGAGGCAAGGGCTTGCAATTGGCATTGGGATAGGGATCGGCGTGTGCGGTAGCCCAGGCTCTGCTTTTAGCCCATTTCGCTCAGTTTGTCATCAGTGGAATAATAAAAGATCATAAATAAATAGTCGAGAGGATTTACATTTCACGACGAATGCTGCCGGAACGTCCAACTGTCCGTCCGTCCGTCGGTCGGTCACACTTTAATTAGTGTAGATAAAGCGATCTGAGAAATGTACACAGAGCTGAGACTTCAGTATGATTCACGCAGCGCTGCCTACCCAACAGTCTCTCTCAGGCCATCTCTTTCTCGCACACAGTTCTGTATGTCGCTCTGGGTAATTGATACCCGAGGTGTTGATTTGTAAAACAAAATTAAAAAACAACAACAAGCTGTTTGCTGGTAAACAAAAAACCAGAAACAACAATAAACAACTGAATTTTCGGGAATTTAGATAAGCCGCAGAATATTTTCATTTGAAGATCCCACAGAGACAGACAGAGAGAGAGAGAGAAAAAAAAATAGCAGCAGCAAAAAGTAGCTGAGATAAAAACTGAAAAAGAGAAGCAAATACTATAGAGTAGATATACCAGACTGGACACGCCCAGGCGTAGATCCAAAAAAAAACGCTCCAACTGATGTGGGTCCAGTTGATGGACTGACAAATTGACAAACTGATTGCTGGTTGCGACTACCCAGCGGGCAGGCTTGATAAGCAAACCATTTTATCAGCATTGCCCACAAATATTTGATCTTCCTTCTTGTTTATATGTTAAATGTTTATGCAAGAGATTAATGGTTAGGCGCACGCCTTCCCATTTTATGAGGGGATACCGAAAAACAAAATAAGATATATGTATACGTATATGTGCAAGTCAAGTTTGTTGTATACTCTATAAAAGAGTATTAGAAATACGTTATCAAATGAGCTACACTGTATATATTAGGATATAATGAGTAGGAATATGAGAATCCAAGTTCTTATAGCCAGCTTCATCTGTGTTTACCTATTCAAAGTAGTATCTGAGTATATCGAATTAATCGATTAATAGAGTAATCCGCCAACAGTTAACCTTAAAATATCCTTACAAATTCTTGAGTATACAAGTTTAACTACGCTCCTCACATAAGAGTACTTTATTATATAGCGTAATATCAACATTTGGACAAAAAATAAATTTTTGACAGAAGTTTTCTGTTTTTTTTTTTAAATTCTATCATAATTATCTCATCATATATGGAACTCTTTCCTAACAGAAATGAAGAGTTTTCTAATGTTCAAAAACTCTATCATAATTCTCTCATATGTGGAACTGTTTCCAAATAAAATGTTCCTCAGAAGAACTGAGAAGTTTTGTAATCTTCAAAAACTTTATCATAAGTCTCTAATATATACAAGTTTTTGTGAATACAACTTTCCTAAGGGTATTTAATCTTCAGTATTCAAAAAATCTTTCATTTTTATTAAAATTACATCAGCTTAAAGTTTTGATTTTGTTTTGCTTTTTCTCTTGCCCCTAAACTCTTAATTAAGCAAAATCATTTTTTGATTGGCAGTGGGAGAGGAAATATTTTATTGTTAACGGATGTACTTAACCTGTTAAATGTCTGAAAATATGTAGACCACGTTTTCAGCTTAAT
This sequence comes from Drosophila gaucha, assembly GCA_035045545.1. NCBI lineage: Eukaryota > Metazoa > Arthropoda > Insecta > Diptera > Drosophilidae > Drosophila > Drosophila gaucha. The sequence continues at coordinate 1,026,868 of JAWNOY010000006.1, read as the reverse complement.
CAAATTGGAATTTGTTGTAATTAACTTAAATATTAATGGGCAACTAATTATTGGCATTGGGAAAAAAGACAACATATTCACAAGCTTTTTGATTTTCATAAGACAAAAGAGCATGTAAAGCAAATTTACATTCCCTTTTTATTTTGCTGATTATTAATGATGAATAAAAATTAATTATTATGTTATAAAATAGTTGCAAGATATATTGTGAAAATTTACACAGAGTGAGAATAATATTGTAAATGGAATATAGGGGAAAAGTTTTAAGATTGTTAATAGTTATATAGTACAGTATGGTATGGATAGAATACTACTATTCTATTCTATTAAGTATAGTTTAGTATAGAATAGTATAGGCTATGATAGTTAAATACAGTATAATGCAGTATAGTATAAGATAGTATGGAATAGTATATTTTCTAGAATAGTTTAGTATAAGATGGAATAGGATGGTGTAGTATGGTATAGTATAGTATAATATAGTATAGTATGGTATGACATAGTATAGTATAGAATAGGATACGATAGGATAAGATCGTATAGAGATAGGATAGTATAGTATAGTATAGTATGGTATCGTGTAGGATAGGATAGGATGGTATAGTATAATAATATAGTGTAGTATAGGATGGTATAGTATCGTATAGTAAAGTATAGTATAGTATAGTAAAGTATTGTTTAGTATAGTATATAATATATAGTATAAAATGGGTTAGTTAGTATAGTATAGGTTAGGATAAGATAGGATAGTATAGTAAAGTATAGTATAGGATAATATAGAATAGTATTGTATAGTACAGTTTATATATCGCTTAGTATAGCGTAGTGTAGTATAGTATAGTATAGTATTTAATATGGTATAGTTTAGTATACAATAGTATATATTGGTATAGTATAGTAAATTTTATTGTATAGTATGATATAGTGTATAATTTAGTATTACTATACTTATATATTACTATACTATCATAGTTTGCCATAGTATTTCATAGTATATGAAGAAAATGTCAAAAGCGAGCTCTGCTTTCTTTATATTGTTCATATATATTTCTAAATATACATATATGTATATAATATGAATTTCATATACGACATTTGTTAAAGTGAAATTTTCTACTGCTCTATTCCACCAGTTCTTAACTTGTGCTTAACATGATTCATGCATGATATCATAACTATGCTAATAAAAAACATTTATTTAAATGAGAGCTATATTTGCAGAGACTATAGATTATATTACAGAGTAAATGAGTAATAGTTCGAACAATGCAAAATCTCTCATATTTAAATGTGAAATTCCATAAAAATGTTTATATTCTTAGCAAAAAAGAAAAAACAAAGCAAATTCTTTAATGCCTGAAATTCTTTTCTGAACTGCAGTCCGAAAATATGCACACAAGCTGGCAGATTTTTTCGATACATAAAATATGTCTATACAGGATCCCATGTCCTTTGTGTCCCAATCCATGCGACACCTTTAACAAACTGTCAATAAGCGCATTGTTTCGACCAAATAAAACAGCTGCAAGATATATTTGCAAGAGTTTCCCGTTTCCCCTGCCTATGCGACCACACAATGTCCTGTGCAGGACAATGGCATTCGCACTGATTGGTAAATGGAGTGCATCTGCAACAGTTATGGCCGACACGTGACGGCAAGATGCTCTGGAATTCGGAATTTGGCGGGAATGGGCAACGGGAACAACTACGCCAACTAATTAGCAGCTGGCCAAAAAACCAAACAGAGCGCATACTTTCAGCGAAGGGTTACAAATAAAAATATGATAAATCTGAAATACCCTTTGTTGACGAAAAGTACATACATAAAATAGTTGAAAATTGTAATGTTTCATAGGAATAGATATTTCGACTCGCCTTTTGATAGTAATTCAAAAAATATTTATATAAAAATAAATATGATAAACTTTAAATACCCTTTGTTCAGAAATAGTATATAAAATAGTTTAAAATTTTAAAGTGTCATAGCAATAGATATTTCGAGTTCGCCCTTTGATAATTAAAAAAATATTTATATAAACAAAAATATGAGAAACTTTAAATACCCTTTGTTAACTGAAATGAAAATTTAAAATTGTAGTTTCATAGGAATTTTGAATCGGGTTTTGACAATAATTCAAAAAAATATATATTTCTTTATACTATTTTAAGTAGATTAGACAAACTCTTTATAAACTCATTCACAGGGTATACAAAGCTTTGCAGATTGTATCAAAAATAGATATAACGAATCAACTTTTGATCTAGACTAAATACATATATGTATCATAGTATATACATACTATATACTCTTACTGCTCTCTCCCATTTACAACATTTACAGGGTATACAAACTTTCCGAGTCTGAGCCCATTTCCTAACCAGATGAAAATGCTGTCAACGTTGAGCTTCTAAGCGGCTTTAAGCAAAAGAGCGATGTGTAGAGCGAGAAAGGGAGAGGGAGACAGCAGCTGAGTGACAGAGAGAGAGCGAGAGTTGTTTTGGCCAAGTCTGAAGATCTCTCTGCGCTCGCTCTCTCTTCCTCTCTCTCTCTCTACACACAGCTGCTGCTGTGGCACTCTCTCTACAACTTTTCTTGTTGCCCGCTTTTGTTTTATGCCACATATTTTTTTTTCGGCAACGGGCCAGAGCTCAACATGTTCAGTCAACCTTGGCAAGGCCGTTGTTGCCGGTTTTTTAAAAGAGTTTCTGTGTGTGTGTGTATATGTGTGTGTGTGTGCATTGATGCTCGCGTGGGTTTTTTGGTATGTGGCCAACGGAAGTGCGTTTCGTTATAATTGACAAACTCCCTGCTCCCCTCTTGGCCAACAGCTGCTCTGCGTTGCCTTTCCTTTCGGATCCGTTTGCGTAATTGCAGCAGAAATGGCTTGTTGCCATCATTAGGCCACGTTTCGTATTTGAACATATAAACATGGCAATTACCGTAGCTACCCGCGAGTGTCCTGTTGCCAAATTGAGCGGAAAGTGTTAGGGGTTGGTCTCTAACAAATATGTGAGCATAGGGTGCTGCAATTTAAAGAAGTACTTAGATCGATACTTCAAATCAAGTCATTAACTTTGGATATACTATATGCTATGTGTACATTAATACAATAAAACTTCATATGAAAAAAAAAAAATTAATACATATATGTATGTACATATATACACTTTAAACCTACTTTAGTAACATTTTATATTTTTTATAATTTTATATCCATTTTTAAAACTATAATAACTAAGTCTAACCTAGTTTTAAATCCATTAAATTTCATACATATTAAGTGTTTATGGATCTTAGCTTTTATTATTAAATTTCTTCATATTTATTTTTGGTATATACCACTTTTTATTATGTGTGTATGTACTATGGATATCATTATGAGGTTTGACCGCTTTGGAATGCTTTTTTAAGAACCACGTTTCAATTCATCCATGCAGCGACTGCATAGTTTTCGCACCATTCAGCAAATGCTCTTAATACTTTGCATACAACAACAAATGCTTTGGCTGGCTGCCAATTTCATCATTTCATCAACATAAACTAACGAAGAGAATGACAAAAACTGCAGAGAGTGTCCATATGGGAAACTCTGCTGCTGCAGCCTGCAGTCGCTGCCTCAGTTGGTTGTTTCGCTCTCGCTCTAAAATGCAGTGTTGCTGTAGTATGCGTCGTTTGCGCTCTCCCTTGCACAAGGCAGCGTTGCGCATGTGTGTGAGCGCAGTGCGCGTCGCCGCTTGCGTCTGTGTGAGAGCACGACTGAGACCGGGTCTGCTCGGGTAGCTCTGCTGCGCAGAGACTGCGTCAATTCAGTTGCTTTCGAGCGAGCGACGCAAACGGTTCGTATTTTGTGCGCACATTCAATTGAAATTTATCAAAAGTGAAGAAAAAACTGCAAACATATTCAAGCAAAGTCGCGCGTGCGTCGTGCAAACGCAATATTGTGAAATATATTAACGAAATAATGAGTGTTTGAAACTGCATCAATAAACAGTGCTGTTGAAGAGTGAAACTTGGAGAGTTAACAGAAATACTTTGGAATTTAGTTTCAACAATAACGAAAAAAAAAAAACAAATCATTAAAAATGGTACGCAGCTTAGCACAGTGGACCAAAACGTTGAGTTTCCCCTCACGCTTGTCGCCCAACCGCAATTCGAAGGATTGTTCTACGCTGGCCAGCCCGGTGCCGCCGCCAACGCCGCCCCGCAACAAGACCAAAGGTCACAATTGTGCCACATCGCGCAGCTCCTCTTCGACCGTGTCCTCATCACATTCATCGGCTGCCTCACACAATTCACCAACTCCGGGCAACAACAACAACAACGTCAACAATATGCCCATCACGGAACTGGAACAGATTGTAAGTTTCATTTACTGTTATAAAGAGAGTAAGAGAGAGAGAGAGAGAGAGGGGGGGACATTCTACTTCCTGTGTTTGGCCCAAGCAGCTGCACAAACAGTCAACTGCTGATAAAGCTCATTAACCCATTTCCCTAGGCACGCCAATTGGCGGAATGCGACTTAGTTTAGTTATCATTAACAATCAATCAGTTCCCCAAAAGTAAATAGATCATAAAGCTGATAAATAATATGTGCTATATAAAACAGCAGCAGTTAACTGATAAAAAGTTTTATTTCTGGGTTAGATAAGCTTCGTTTTTTACGGATCATAAATCAAGAAAACACTTTTTTCTATTGACAGAAAATAACGCAGCTGATCTAAAAAAAATATTTATTAACTTCGTTCGTTTTGTTCTAAATTTCGTGCAGCTTAATTGAATTAGTTATGGCGTTGCCACCTAACTGTAAGCTATTTGGCAAAAGACCACACAATACGTTTTTAGTTCAACTTCCTTTGCTTTGTTCTAAATGTTCGAACAGCTTAATCGAATTAGTTATGGCGTTGCCATATAGTTGTAAGCCATTTGGCAAATGCCGAACAATCAAATTGACAGAATTCCTTAAAGAAACCCACACACACACACATATGCAGAGAGAAATCTAAAGACACATGTGCCACAAAATAGATATAAAAAAAGAAAAGCAAACAGGATGTCGCCACGCTTGAACTGGGAATGGGAATTGGGAATGGCACTGCAAAGGGCGCTCCGACTTAGAGACGACACATGTGCACAACGTGCCACACGGTGCACATGGTGCATGCAACATCGAGTGTAGCCTGGGAAAATGCTTGCAAATGAGACATAAACAAACCAAAAGACCGTTAACGATTTATCTATTATCTAGGCAATTAATTGATAGCTGCTGTTGATTTGGGTTATTCGAGGCGTTGCTCATAAAGTAAATATATCTACATATGTATGTATATAGATAAAGAAAGAGAGAAAATATGATATTATTGATTAAAGTAATGCTGATATTTTTTTTAAATATTGTGGGAATTTTTATTAATTTAAAAGTGTGGATGAAAAATAGTTGTATATGATGAAAATCTCCCAAATCGATAAAAAAAATATTTTTCTACTCCATAAAAGAATCTTTTAATCTGGATTATAATATTTTACTATATATTACAACTGTAGCAAATAAAAAATAATTATTTTTGTATTGAAAAACAACATTATAATTTGTAGAAGATATATAGATTCAGAAATGCAAAAAAATAAAAATATATAGATCCAAGCTATTTAACAATTAAGAAGATAGAAGATATAGCAAAAATATAAATTTATAATAATTACGAGAGAGAGAGAAATATATATAAAAAAATTTATTTTTATTTTTTTATTTTAATAACTTTTTATAATCTCTTCTTATAGCTATACCAGTTTGGTTACATTTATATATTTTTATAGATCATCTCTCACCACTTTCCTTAAATGATCTAAAAATTAACACAACTATATGCCACATATTGTATCATATGCCCTATATCATTCTAATACAATTTGTTGAAAGATCAAAGTTCCTAGTTGCACACAACAAGTGTTGCATTCCTTTGCTGCATGGATGCTGACCAAGTTAGTTGTGGTCTTAGCATAGTTGTCAATATGCATGCACACATACACACATGCATACTATATGTGTATGCCCCACCCTCAGACCACGAAGCAGTGGGCAATGTGCCACACTTTTTTCCATGGAAAATCGTGACTGGCAGCTTAGGCGCCGCTGCCGCAGCCGCTGCAACTGCGGAAAAATGCCAAAGTTGAAAGGCGTCGTCTGCCCAGCAGCGGATCGATCGAACGTGCAACCAAAATATAAACCGTTAGCAGAAGAAGAAGAAAAAGCTGGGCTTATATAAGTCACAAAGTCGTCGCGATTTGCCATTTGGCCATAAAAACGAGTTTCGTTCGCATTATTTTGGCTACGGAAAAGCGGCTAGACAACTTTTCCACTGCCAGCCAAACATCCTTGGCCAAAGGTAAACCAGTTAACTGGTTTCTTTTTCTTTGTGGAGGCGTCTGCCAATAGCCACATGCCACACATATTTACAGCTAGAGTCCAGTTGCAGTTGGCATCCGGCTGCCCTGGCAGCATTTCCGCCGGCTTGGAAAAGCATTTCCCACAATTTAATCAAGCTTAGCTCCACTTGCAATCAATTTTCCCACAGTTCAAGTCGCACAATTTTTGCGCTCGGAACGTGCTGTAGAAATTTACTTTTGATTAGACTCTTGGCCAAGCTTCAGAATTTCACACCCAACTGCTAATCAGGCTTTCTGTGAGTGTGTGTGTGTAAGAATGTTTTTGTGTGTGTTTAAGCTAAATTAACTATTTTCTCCGGGAGCGGGTCACAAATATAGCAGTCGAAAATATTGTCAACAGTGTTGCCAGCTTATAAAAAGTAAAACAAAGCTAGATCTAGTGGATAAAGTAGCTAAACTGAACCTTTAATTTAAAAATAAAACAAAAAAAGAAAATAAACTTGCATTAAATATATTTTATATGTATTTTATTTATTTATATTAAAATAAAAATATTTACTCTGACAAACTCTTTTATAAATAGAAAATAACTATAAAAAAGCTAAAACTTAAAATGGGAAATTAACATTCCAGCTAAAGTAACTAGATATTTGTCATTCCCGCTAGCTTACCAAAAAACCAGCTAGATTTCACTGATAAAAAAACGAAGTTTTTCATCACTGTTTTGCCGTAAAGAGCAGAAATTGCTGCTGTCGCGCCAAATACCAGACGACGAACCCAACTTAACTTGGCCAACAAAGCAGGCAAAAGCAGCGTCAGCATTTTGTTGCTGTCGCTTCCTGTCCGGCAGCTGCTGCTCGCATCGAACAGCACTTTTTATATTATTACAAAACACCAACAGCAGCAGCAGCAGCAGCTGTTGCAGCAGTTATCCCCACCAAAATAAAAAACCAGCACAAAGTTCACCTGCAGCAAAGCAAATATTGCAACATCGCGATGCTGCAAGTGGGGCAACACCAAGCGTCTAAAGTGTGGCAACGCTGTGTGCAGCAGCATTTAGAACATTTGATATTTGCAATTGAGCTGCCGAAATAAATGCATGTAAATAAAGCAACAACAACTCGTCTATATGTGCGCGCTTTTGTTGTTGTATGCGTGCAGGTGCAGAGCGTAGATCAGCAGAAAGAAAAAAAAAGAAACAGCTGCTCTGCTGCGCTCTCTCACGCTCTCCCGTTCAGCCGCTCTCTCTTTCAGACTGCGCTCAAAACAGGTTTTGTGGCTTTTGCTTATGTTTTGTTTTCGTTTTTGCAGCTGTCTACGCTCACTTAGATCTGTGCATGTGTGTGCGTGTGTCTGCGCGTATATACCTATAAATGCTATTGTTGTAATTGCTATGGCTATTGTTGTTGCTGCAGCAGCATTTGCAGCTCTTTGTGAAATTAATAAAACTGCGCATCAGCTGTTTTTTTTACTGCTAACTCTGCATTTTAGACCTGCCGCATGCATTTTATTAGGTCAGCGTTACGCCCATTGGGGCGTTCTGTTTCATCATCAACGAAATAAACATAAACCAAAGCTTAAACCTGTTGCACAGCTGTTCCGAGTCAGGTACATAAACAACAAACAAATGACAACAACAACAGCAACAAGTAAAGGCCAGAAGACTGTGGGAAGTTTTCAGCTCTAGCAAATATGCCAAAGCGCTCTAATTTGATACGAAAACATTTAGCACAGTTTTCGAACCAAGCTCTCATAATAACAGTCAACAAAAAAATAACAACAACTAATTCGAATGCTCACGTACCACACAAATAAAAAAAAATACAAAATAGAGAGACCCATGCCAAGCTTTGTTTGTCTCCCATTTCAACTGTTGCCTGGCATGTGGCGCCCCACTGTGCCTGCCCCTGTGCCCATTCGAACTTCGAAATTCGAACAATGCAAACCTAACGGAAGTGGCCCGCGGTGCAGTTCTAATAGGTGGCAAGGTGCTAAGTTGCAATCAATGTGGCCAGACATTTAGCTGAACGAAGCATTTGATGATCTTTTTATTTAGCACATCGAGAAATCGTGCGCGCCTATTAACAAATGGAATACTTTTAGAGATATATAACTATAAATGTTAAAAAAGATTTGTAGAAAATATCAAATATTTTGTATATGATATATCATAATCATTAAAATATCATTATTTTTTTTTATAAAAATGAAGTCAATTAGAGTTTATGAAGCGGAACAGTCCATCAATTGGAACATCTAATAACATATGCCATGCACTTTCCATTAAAAACCAGAAACAGAAATATGAAGAACTAGAAGAAATGAGAATTTCTCTTGCACCCTCCCCAAACTTAGACTATTAATAAAGTAGAAAACAACTTTTTTTTATTTGGTGCTTCAAGAAACTTTCAACAGTAACATAAACAATGCGTTGGTATGGCATTTAATTGCTGCCTGATTGGGTCCAGAACTTCCACCCCCATCTATAAACTCCTAAAAACCCATAAAAAAAGCCAACAAAAATAAAACAGACATGTCAGCAGCTCTTAGCTATATCTACGAGCGCCTTGAACTTTATGGATGAGCACCATCTTCTTATTTTCCTCCTCCTTCTTCTTCTTCTTTTATGTGGGATTATGTTAGACCCATGCCAAGAAATGCTCTGGCAGCATTTCATTTTCTAAAATTATCAGAATGAATATGTGTTCTCTCCGCTTTCCAACTTAATTTTTATGTTCCAAGTGCGGCCAAGTGCTGCTTGCAGCCTGTGCCTCATAAAAATACAACTGGAGACTGTTGCACGTTTGTTATAAGACTTTTTTTTGTTCCCTAATGAAACCCCTTTTAGGAACCACCTCAAAACTGTTAAAGATACAGACATTTTGATTTAAGTGTAATTTGTTTTTATTACAAAAATATATGATATTAAATACTATATCTAAACGAATATTTATATCTTATATGAGGATATTAGGATTTATAAATATCTGCAAATATCCCATCCCATCTCTGTTTGAGATATAGCTATTTTGATTTAAGTAAAATCTTATTTTAATACAAAATATATATGATATAAATACTATATCATATGATAGTGATTATAATAATCAAAGTATTATATTATCTTCTATACTTACAACAGTATAATATAATAATCTAACAAATATTTTATCTTCTAAATCTTGTATTAGAATATTAGGATCAATAAATATCCGCAAAAACATTTTTAATCTTCTGTCATAAGGAACCACTCCAGCTCTGTTTAATGTATAGCTATTATGATTAAACTGTAATTAAATTTTATTTCAAAATATATCATATTAAACCTGTTCGAAATACTATATCATGTGACAGTGATTACAATAATCTAACTATTATTTTTTCTTCTATACTTAGTATATAAGAATCTATAAATATCTGCAAACATTTTTAATCTTCGGTCAAAAAAGTAGCTATACTCTTTTGTTTCATTCTTTATATTAATTAATTTTGTTTAAGCTTGTTAATTTTTTTTTTAATTGTTAAGCTTGTTTTGTATTTTTCTTTTGTTTTTTATTTTACTTTTTTAACATTGTTTTGTTTTGTTTTTTTTTTGTTTCTTTCTGTCCACGCTTTCATTTTCATGGTTTGCACGCACAAATTGAATTTTAAATGATTTGAGTTTTATATAACATGATTTTGAGTGCAGCAAATGGAGTTTTTTTTAGTTTTTTATATTACGTAACATTTGGCAAACTGTTTTTTAAGTGATATTCGTTAATTATCTAACTGGAGTTCAATGTAGTCAAAGACGCCCCAACAGTCTTTGTTTTTGTCGTGTGTCTTCAAGGCAGTTCACATTGTCGAAATGACATGGAGCTAAGCTATTATATTTATATATTTTTCCGGTTCACCATAATTATATAGTATATAATAATTTCAGCTATGCTGTGTGGTCCCAACATTTAAGAAGAAAATCTCAAGTAATTGCCTGAATAAAAAAGTCAATGATCTCTACCTTCCTCACTCCCTCTCATCTTCTTTCGCTGTTCCTTTGGAAAAACTATTTGATTTCCTTGTAAACAGTTGGCATTGCTCTCCAAGTTGACAAACAGAGTCGGCCTTTTGATCTTTTCTCTAGTCGCTCCGACCGCACGCCCATCATTTTGTTTCTCAATTGATGTTTACATCATTTACATGATGTTTACAGAATCTTCATTTCCTCATATCTGAATAGATACTCTGCCAGCTTCTTTAATGCCCTGCACCCAGCTCATAACTCTAGCTAATTGGTCCACAGTTTCTCAGAGTTCACAAAAATTATTTAACTGAAGTTCAGTTTTTAATGCTCTTTTGTAGTTGACATAAAAATAAAAAATTAAAAAAAATAAAGTAAGAACAGCGCAAAACTTGTTTTCAAGCTAAATTAAATTACCAGCAGCAGGCAATTCCATAGAAATATGTATGTGTACATATGTATTATTATTATTTTTTCTCTTCTTTTTTATTTTGTTTTATTATTTTGTTTTCTGTTTCATGCTTTACGCCCATTCCAGAGAGCTCGAGCGAGCGACCCGGACGGGGCTTCGGCTTATGTGTTAATTGCTTATTATATATCTTTCATTTTGATGTCATTCTGGGAGTTGTTGTTGTTGTTGTTGTAGGCCTGTGCTACCCTATACGACATGTCGAGACATGTTCATTTATCAAAAGTCAAGCCACGCTCAGCCCAAGCGCCGTCGAGCTGCAGATAAGGTCAATTAAAAGAGTCAACCGGAAATGTCGCGACGCTCGGTTAGGAGCTGCAAAGTTGTTGAGGAAAAACTGGGTACTGGGGGATCGATCACACACACACGCACAAACACACGCATGTGTGTGTTTAAATATACACAACTATCGGGAATTATGCGGCATTGCTCGGGCAAAGACTTCAGATTAATTTCTTTTGCCATGAAATTTTATCAAATAAACAAAACATTTTTTGCCAAGATTTAACTAAAGTTTTCCACATTTGCTAAAGGAATTTGTTAATTTATGTAACTAATTAACTTTAGTAATACTATATATGTATACATATATCTTTTCTTTCTTCAGTCAATTTGCTCAGGAATTTACTTTGTCATTTTTTTCACATGAAAATTTTCATTTAATTAGATTGATAGTCGAGTCGCATATTTTCGCATAATTTTTTTTTTATATATATTATAAAGACGCGCCGGATGTTGTTGCTGCGCTGCATTCCCTAATAGCCACGCCCCCTTTCTGCTGCTGTAATTAAGAAAAAAGAAGGCGAAGCCAAAGAGCTAGAGCCCAGGCGCATGCACAAAATGCACTCAAGCAAACCCAAAATGGGAGACAGGAAGTGCCTATGCCTATGTCTAGGTGTGTGTTTGTGTGTGTGTGTGAGTGTGTCTTAGAACATGATCAGTCATGTGTAAACAGTTGACGACTTCCAGATGCGTGAGGTGTGTTAGCTGCAGGTAGCAAAATCTCGCTTTAGGTAGCTAAAATAAAAAACCAGAAAACCAATCAAGAGGTTGGGCCAGTTAAACAGATAAGACACCTATGTTGTTACATCCTTAAATATGGCTTATCAGCAGTTACAAAACAGGAACTGGCACAAATCATTGAAAGGTATAAAAGTGTTGGCATAGTTCGGCACTTTCCACAGTTAATAATTGCAAGTGTTTGAGTTGAGTTCGATGGGTTTTTGGCAACGTTTTGGCAAAATCAAGTGTAAAGTGAGTGCTTAAGATATTGTATCTGACAGATACATTGTTAAAAGTTAGTAAAATGAACTGAAAATACATGTAACTCTTTAAATATATACTGAAAGCAACACTCTTTGATTGACAACTTGCAGATTTGCTTGATAAACATTTTGTATCTGAAAGATACTTTTGTTATTTAAAAAAATATACTTAAAGTAGACATTGTAACTCAAAGATACAATTTCAACCAAAGTTCTTGAAGTACTAAAAGCGATATTCATTCACTAGATTAGCTGTGCTGCCTTCAAGAGGTATTTAAGATATTGTATCTTGCGGATACTTTTCTGACTATCCATAAAGCTTGGTACTTACGAAAGCATTTCTTTGATGAAATCATAAAATATTCTTAGATAACATATATGTTGCCAAAGATACATTTTTAATGATACAATTCACAAGATATTGTATCTGATAGATGTTGCTGTAGTATTTGAGACTTTACTTAATATAGTGTATCTGTAAGATATATTTCTTATAGATTAAACTTTTTTAAATTTAAGGAAAATTGTATCTGATAGATACAGCTGCAATATTTATCGACAAAAATGTATCTTTGAGATACTTTTCTAACAAATTGTCTGTTAAGAATATATATGTATGTATATGTATAATTCATAGAAAATTGTATCTAAAAGATACAGTTGTAATATTTGTTAACTCTCAACTTAAAATAATGTATCTGTCAGATCCTTTTCTTATAGATGATACGTTAATATTATATATATATACATATATAAATGAAATTCACAGAAAATAGTATCTGATAAAGATAACAAAGATAATGTATCTTTGAGATACTTTTCTTATAGATGATACGTTAATATTATATGTACATACACATATGTAACTGAAATTCGCGGAAAATTGTATCTAAAAGATACAGCTGTAATATTTGTCAACACTCAACTTAAGATAATGTATCTGTGAGATACTTTTCTTCTGTTCCAAGATGATACGCAAATAATATATACATATACTATGAAAATTAAATTCACGGAAAATTGTATCTGAAAGATACAGCTGTAATATTTGTCGGCACTCAACTTAAGATAATGTATCTGTGAGATACTTTTCTTATAGGTGATACTTTAATATTATATATATACATATGTAACTTCACAGAAAATTGTATGTAAAAGATACAGCTGTAATATTTGTTGCCCCTCAACTTAAGATAATGTATCTGTGAGATACTTTTCTTAAATATTATTTTTTAATAGATATTTGTGACTTTTAGAGCCCCCCACTAATCGATTTTCTCATTTAATCCTTGCAGATTTATCCCGGCCCCGATCCCAAGCAGGCAATAATGGGTTCTCTGGTCTTTTGCATACACCACAAGCAGGGCTGCAAGTGGTCGGATGAGCTGCGTAAGCTGAAGGGGCACTTGAACACATGCAAGCACGATGCCACGCAGTGCCCAAATAAATGCGGCGCCCAGATACCGCGCATCATGATGACAGATCACCTGCAGTTCACCTGCACCATGCGACGCACTCGCTGCGAATTCTGCCAAAGCGAATTCTCCGGCGCCGGACTGGAGGAGCACAATGGCAGCTGTGGCCAGGAGCCGGTCTACTGCGAGGCCAAGTGCGGGCAGCGCGTGCTGCGCGGTCGAATGTCCCTGCACAAGTCGAAGGACTGCGCCAAGCGCTTGCGTCGCTGCGCCCACTGCCAGCGCGAGTTCTCAGCCGACACGCTGCAGCTGCATGCGGCTCAGTGTCCTCGCACGCCCTTGGCCTGTCCGCAACGCTGCGATGCGGGTCCGATTGCACGCGCTGAGCTGGAGGCGCATCTGCGCGACGAATGCCAATCGCTGGCTCTAGCCTGCAGCTTCAAGGAGGCCGGTTGCCGTTTCAAGGGGCCACGCCAGCTGCTGGAGGCGCATCTCGAGAGCAGCGCCGCAGCGCACCTGTCGCTGATGGTGGCGCTGAGCAGCCGCCAGGGTCAGCAGATACAAATGCTCAAGTCGGCGGTGTCCAAGCTGTCCATCAACTACACGGGCACGTTGCTCTGGAAGATCACCGATTGGTCGGCCAAGATGAACGAGGCGCGCGGCAAGGATGGCTTGGAGCTGGTCTCGCCGCCCTTCTACACCTCGCAATACGGCTACAAGCTGCAGGCCTCGATGTTTCTCAATGGCAATGGACCCGGCGAGAACACCCATGTCTCGGTGTATATTAAGGTGCTGCCTGGAGAGTATGATGCGCTGCTCAAGTGGCCCTTCTCGCACTCCATCACCTTCACGCTGTTCGAGCAGGGTGCTCAGAGCGGTCAGGGCGGTGTAGCCGAGTCCTTTGTGCCCGATCCCACCTGGGAGAACTTCCAGCGGCCATCGAATGAGCCCGATCAGCTGGGCTTTGGATTTCCACGCTTCATCTCGCACGAGCTGCTCCATAGCCGACCCTTCATCAAGGCCGACACCGTCTTTCTGCGCGTCAAGGTCGATCCCAGCAAGATTGTGGCTGTCTAAGAGGACAGAGGACTCCATTTGTAGCCTTAAGCATACTCGACTTCCTTAAATACCGTGTATTTGAATGTGAGAGTGTGTGTGAGACTAGCCCTGTGTACATAATATAGAAGAAGAAGAAGAGTAAGCCCCAGCTTCGGGCGTTGTTAGCCGCTTGTTTGCTAACTGGCCTTTGAATGCTGCTGAGCCACGCCTACTGCGTAATAGTCATATAGCATATATACATACACATACATACATACATATATATACCATATATAGGTTTTGCAGTGCTGGAATTAAACCAAAGCATCTTAAACATTAAACAAACATCAAGAACAAAATTTCAAACAAAAATATTCAAATATTAATTTTACGTTTTACTTTAGTTCGTGTCTTAAGTCATTTGTTATAGAGATTTGTATTTTTTTGTGCGCTCTCACTGGCGACTTTCAAAACTTTCAAAAGATCTTCAAATTATAGATCGTACGGTTTTTTAACTACAAAAAAATAAAATAAATAGAGAAACTCTCTAGTTAGTTTTGCATGTACATAAAATAAAAGCAAAAACTAGTTATCTAAGAGCTCCAAATAGTTTAAGCGAACAGATCGTAGTCATAAAACGAACATTTAAGAATACAACTTTCAATATAGTCACATAAGTTAATGTTTTTAAAGCTAAGAGAAGTCAAAAGTCTATAATAAAAGCAAATACAATATTCAGTAAACATATTTTGTGTCTTTCAATTAGAGATGGAACGAATTTCTTTCCCAATCCATCCCGTCCCGAAATAATTTTTGATTGTCCCAACAAATTTTTCATTTTTCCGGCGGGTCCCGACATTTCCCGACATTTTTTTTTTAACACTTAGAACTCATGATAGATAAAATTTTTTACTTAAAAATAATATTTTCTCAAAAATTTTCTTCTCCAAGATGTGTTCTTATTTCTGCCAAAATTCTATCATTTTATTTATAACAATGACAATTCATTGCATTGTTGTCAAAATAATAAAATATTTGAACTTCTATTAAATTTAACAGGATTTATATTAGAGTTAATTTCCTCGTCAATATAATTCTTCTGTTCTTTGATAAATAAAAGCAATTTTATCTATTAATAATTTTCTTATCGGGACCCGCGGGCATTTCGGGATCAAGCACTTATCCCGACCGTCCCGGACTTTTTCAGAATCTTTCACATCCCGCTCGATCTAGAACATTTTTTAGGGACCCGCGGGATTCCCGAAAATCCCGATCCCAACGCCCATCTCTACTTTCAATACATTTTCTTCGAATATTTTAAATTTATATTAGAAATCATGTCAGTTCTTAAAAACTACTAACTTCAAGTTAGATTTTCGAGTGAAACATCTGTGGTTTCCTTTAAAAATTACATCGAACTAATGGAATGGAATGTTAGATTTAGTATTTACTAATTAGCGCATTTGACTAGGGAAATCGTTTCTTGAGCAGACTCTCCAGCTTGCGTATGCCCGTTTGGGAGCTGCCATCGGCATTCTTGTCCGCACTGCCCGTAAAGCTGCCCACGCTGAAGATGAAGGCGCGTTTGGGCGTGGCATTCGATGTGGTTGTGGAGGCTGCAGTGGACTCGGCAGAGGGATTTGTTGTTGCCTCTGGCTCCTCTGTGGCAGGCGCAGGTGTTTCATTGACAGTTGGTGCCTCCTCTTCGCTGGTGTGTGCATCCATCAGCCCGCTGACTGCCGCCGCAGAGGCTGTGTGCTTGAAGAGATCAATCAACTGCAGCTGATCGACACGCTTCACTGCCTTCATGTCCAGTATTTTCTGGTACTCAGCTATGGTTATGTCCGGCAGCAGCTTGAGCACTTGCTGTGTAAAATGCGCCGGCGGCTGAACGGGCGTCATGACCACTTTGATAATCATTTCGGCACGCGTCATATCCTTGACCACAACTTTGGTGTAGCTGGTGGGTGCCTTGCGATTGACACTAGACCCCACAGACGGCAGCTCCAGCAGCGCCGTCTTCAGCGAATGCGTGTCCAGCAGCAGCTGCTCACAGCCCAACACATTGTTGGAGCCATCCGACAGAGTCAGCTTGCATCTGTAGAGCACATTGATGAACTTGGGTATGAAGGCGGCGACAAAGCGATGACAAAATTGTGTAAAATATTTGCGGGAGCTGGCGAGTGTGTCGCGTATGGTGGGCACCGTCTGCTTGAAATTCCCGCAAATGCTGCTAATGAATCCGCTTTGATCGCCCACATTGCTGATGTGCTGCCACTGCACCTTGGCCATGGCCTGCAGCGATGCCTCGCAGCCCGCTTCCAGATCTTGAACGAGCAGCTGTATGCAATTGGAAATGATGCTGTGGTGGGAAAAAAAAATAAATAAATATTATATATATATTATTATTTAATAGAGCATTCTTTTACCGATGAAACACGTCCTTCTCCTCGCTCATATCTATTTTGCTAACATAAGCTGGCGTCACTTTCTCCTTGAGCTTATCCTCCAGCTGTTGCACAGTCTCCAGGCAATATTCTCCAGTGGTGAGGACGCAACAAATCCGCACAAGATCATAGCGTCCAAAACGCTGTGTGTCGCCCTCTTTCAAAAAGTTGTGGAACACCTGGCCGGCAGCTGTGGACAGATTCTGCATGTCGCGCGTTAACAGGGAAACGCTTTTGCCAATGGAACTGCCCGTGCTGCTGGTCACCAGCTTCGGTGTGCTCCCCTCCAGCACCTTGGCGGCGTATTCACGCAGATATTTCTTGAAGACCAAGGCTAGATCGTACATGGGCTGCTCATTGCTCAGCTGATTGCACTGCACCATGCACTTCTTATAGAAGACGAATAGATCACCCGAGCTGGGATAGACAGTGGTCTTGGCCTCTGCAAACTTGTACGGCTCCTTAGACATCTCGACGAATTTCTCCAATAACTCGGATAGATTGCGATCAATGCTACGTATATAAATATCTAGATGTGGCTTAAAGCATTGACCTATCTGATCATGGAATACGGTCATGGTGAGCGGCGCCTCCGTCGTGGCTGGCACCGTGAGCACCCGCGTCTGCTCGGCGGGCGTGGCACCCAAAGTGATGCCCGTGAAGCGCTTGGAGAGCAACTGCTCAAAGGCTTGCGTCTTATTGATGGCGAACAGCAGCAGACGGACATCGATCTCATTCGTGCGCTTGGCCATGATCTGCGACAGTTGTTGACGTGTTTGGCGACAAAACTCCACGGTAATGCGCTCCGAGACCTCCCAGTCGAGTGGAAAGACAGAACCATATTTGTCCTCAAAGTCGAGCAGATGTCGCTTGAGCCAGGCATAGCGTTTATCTATCTTATCCAGCCAGGCAATATCCTGATTCTCGTGAAACAAATGCATGTACTCCTCCAACTGTTGGGCTATAAACCATTTGAGCAGCTCCTTCTTCACCTTCGCATCCAGCACAGACATCACTTTACAAGCATCCGCCAGCTGATTTAAGCCCAATCGATGCTGGGTGGAGGGTTTGCTGGCAAAGGCTTCCTTGAAATCCTCGGTTATTTGCTGAGCCAATGTCACTTGAATTTTATCCACGCTTTGGGAGAGATTCTGGAAGAGCAATTCGTATAATTAGTTGATAGTCTGTCTCTTAGCTATAGCTCCTACCTTAATTTCCTCAATGTCCGAATACTGTTGGAAATGTTGATTCACTTCTGTGATCGCTTGCAGTGGATTCAGAATCTCGCCATAGGAGCGCCGCACAATTAGCTCATTCAAGCTCTCGATGCCCCCGACAAGCATATGCAAGTGATTTAGGGTAGTTATAGCCGATGTCAGATTCCGTTTGGCACAATCCAATTGCTTTATATCACGCGTTATTTCTTTGACCATTTCCTCGGTGCGTTCGGCGCGCGTTTTCACATCGATAATATGGCTGAACAGCGAGCTGATGACCTTTTGTGCCTCACACAGCGCCAGTTGCCCATCCTGGCCCGTATTCGTCTGCCCACGCACCACAGATCTTATATTATCATCAATCAGCGAAACTTCGCATTGCATTCGCTGTATTGTTTCGTCGATGGTCGCCAAGGATTGTTCGTTGGGAAACAGCTGATTAATGTAGTCGACAGTATTGAAGTCTGGTGCATCCATGGGATCCTGTTCGTCCGTTTTCAGTACCTAAAAGAAACAATTATTTTAGTTCATAAATAAAGCTGCCATAATCGTGGCATATGCTATCTTTTGTATCCTACCTTGTCTATAACCTGCTTCACCTCCTTGGAAAAGTGTATCTTATTGTTACCCATCGTTTGAACGGCAACGGCATCTGCCGCTGCAGTTGCCACAGACTCGCTCATATTGTTTTACTGCGATATTCTTAAATTTTTTATACACTTTACTTGACCACAATTTTTCGCCGTCCGCGTCACAGTTGGCATTCACGGCGCAACGCGGACATTGTATTTATAGAACAGCTGTTACAGCGATATAGAAATATTTGCTATATCGATTACATAATTATCGGTTTTGTTACCAATATATGCATTGGCAGCGTACACAACGGGTTTTGATATTATTACCACAATCTTCGTTTGAATGCGTTTTTATTTTTACCATTGGTGCTGTTTGACCTGCAGTTGTTGCTGTAATGATTGATAGAGAGGCAAAGGAAAGCAATTTACACTAAATCAAAAGAGAGCCGCTGAAAATTTATGGCAGCAAACAGTGTGAGTACAAAACCAATCGCTGCTACAACGTGAAGTTAAATTTATCTCTTGTTATCCTAAAATATGCCTTCCTATTTTTTAAATGGTTTGCTTCTTACGCGCCATTTAGCCATTCGCCACGAAAGCTACAGGTTGACAGTGCTGTGTCAAACATAAGCTGCAGTACTCCTTGATATGATATACGGTCACACTGCGCACAGCTGTTTGAATTGTGTGTTGCTTTTAATAACAAATTAAAGAGAATATATTTTAATAATATTATTAAAAGCCAGACAGCGTTTTTATATATTGTCAATAAACAAATAAGAAGAAAGGACTTTGCGAGTGTAAATGATATGTTGTTTGAACTGTAATACTTGGCGGTATGTTTACTTTTAGTAAAAGCTGTTTAATAATGATGGATTCTTACTTTTAGCATCACTAATAAATACAAAAATGGAAGATGATGTGATAGTGATTGGTCCAAAGAAGGCACCGAAGTCTTCTAAAATATATAAATGTGCCAAGTGCAGCTATCAGACAAATCGAGCTTACAACGTCCAACGCCATCTGGCCAAACACTATGAGAAGCCTCCAAAGGAACTCCAGCACATTTGTCCATTTGCTGGCTGCTCCTTCACAACATTGCGCTGGGATAATCTCATTCGGCACAAGCAGCGGATACATCGTATAACAAAGCCAGTTATTGAGGACTCAACAACAATGACAAGTAACGAGGAGGCGGAGTTAATGCCATGCACAGAGGAGCTCGAACCAAGCGACTACGAGGAGCTGGCATCAGTGCCAAGCATAGAGTATCCAGTGCAGGAGGAAGAGGAAGAAGAAGAGCTGGCCTCAGTGGAAGATGACCAATCATCATTACCATATGATGACAATGGCGAGTCAATTGAAGAGTATCCAGCGGAAATAAATGAAACCCAGTCAAATAATGAAACCAAAATCAACAAACAAAACATTGTGAAACCAAAGTAAGAGAGTTTATTAACTTATATATAAATTAATATATTCATAAACTTATATATTGCAGAAGAACCTATCAGAAGGGCAAAACTAAAACGTATGAGTGCAACAGCTGCAGCTATCGAACGACGCGTTGTTATAATATTAAGCGACATATAGTCAAGCACATGGAGAATCCCAGTGAGGGTGTCCTGCTCCATGTCTGC
Organism: Drosophila gaucha; assembly: GCA_035045545.1. Lineage (NCBI taxonomy): Eukaryota > Metazoa > Arthropoda > Insecta > Diptera > Drosophilidae > Drosophila > Drosophila gaucha. Next base: position 1,006,417 of record JAWNOY010000006.1, on the reverse strand, counting down.
ATCATCTCCGGCTGCAAGTTCGCGACGCCTCGCTGGGATAATTTGTGCAGGCATGTCAAGAGAATACATCCCGAATCAGTAAATAATAAACCAATTGCATAATAAAATCGTTTTTATAAATGTAAAAACCAAAATAAAAAGTGGAATATTCAATTGTAAAAAGAAGTCTTGAGTTGCTTAGGCAATAAGATCGAATCCCAGGGTATAAAGCAAGATTAATTTTTTTAATATACTTATTTACATACAATTAAACTTAAGTTTATTTATTATCTTTATCGTTAACAACTTTTACTGCGTGAAAAGGGAATTGCTCATGGAGCCCGAGCCCGAGCCGCTGCCCGTTGTGTTCAGGCCCAACATGGAGGTATCTCGCTGCGACGCAGTGGCCATTCTTTGATAACGCGCTATGTGATCCAGGGAATAGGGCAGAATCGGACGTACACTGTGAATTTCCAGCAATGTCAAATTGTCCAGCTTGGCGTAGGTGCCCTCGCCCTTGATGAATGCATCAATAGAGGTGCGCAGCTTCGATTCGCGTATGTCGAAGATATCTTTTATAATTGTGCGCAGCTCCTCGCAACGTGGCACATCATCTGGAGCTGTGCTCATGACCAGTTGGGCGACTACCATATAATGCTCGCAGGGCATCTTTGTGAAGAATCTGGGATAGATAAGCAATTGAGTTTGATTTACCACATTGAAGCAATTGTCTACTCACTTGGAACGCTTCTCCTCCTCCTTAATCTCCTCCAGCGTTTCCAGCTCCATCCACTCCGGGGGCACGATTCGGCATTTTTGTTGCTTTCGCAAATGCGCGGCCAGCCACAGTGGCACAAATACAGGAAAACCAGCACGAAATGGACCCACGGAGCCGTAAATTAGATGCAGTGGCTCATTGGAGAAATTGGGAATGATGCTAATCATGGATTTCTCGCCAATAAACTCTATAATTGAGGGATCCATGTTAAGTTTGTATCTGTGCCAAAAACAAATAAACAATGCGAATACAAATTTATCGATATTGCCAAAAAAATAAAAACAAAAGCGCGCCGATAACTGCGATCGATAGCTGTGGGGGACACAAGCTGCCTGCTATGGCAGCCGTTACTTTTTTACGTATTTGAATTTGTTAAACGAATTATACAATTTGCGTCAAACGGCAATTAAATGCATCGAAGCGACCCTTGAACGGGTTATCAAATGCAGGATTGCAAATGACTAAGAATAGATTTGTTAGAAAAAAATAAATATATATTATTGCGAATTCCAGGCATCACGTAAACCATAGGTTTGGCGTCATGATAAGCGCATGAATGCTAGACATGATCAAGCGTTCAAGTTCAGCGATGCTTAGACACAAATACACACAGCTAGAGACTGTACTTAATCCCTACGTAATTAGCCAAATCTAAATCTCCAATGCATTGCATAAACAATGCAACGCGATTGCACAGCGCTTATCAGCAGCGTCTTCCTCTCTCTTTCTCTCTCTCTCCCTCTCTGCATCAGGTATTAAACTAAGCGTCTGACAGTCAATTAATTGTTGTGTATAAGGTGGCCACAAGGTTAAGTTAGGGTTAAGCTCTACAAATTGTATTTCATTGCAGCCAAGTGCAGATTTGTGTTCGAAAATAGAAATCGAATTATGTACAATTCGGGCAACAAAATCAACACCAACATTGACTTATTTGCTTTCAAAGACAAACGCCTGGCACGCTGATAAACACCGGACACATCCAGTTCAAACCCGCTAACTTAGCCTAGTCATGATCTCCTCAAAGTTTTAACCCTGCAATTTTTGCACTCCTTGAGCACCAAGGTAGACTATATAAATATATATAGACTGAACTTCCAAAGTATTGTAATCTGTGCTCTATTGTGGAACTCTAGTGAAGCTTCCAGCACGCTTTCGCACATACATAACGAGCTGTGAGCGTATAGTTCGATTATAGAACAGACTCGGCGATTTTCTGATAAGCCACGCTTTGTGGACTCTGTGGAACCTGAGCACATCTATTTTTTGAAGAAAAGTGCGAGCTGAGCGAGAGATTGGCATTAGTGCTCGTCTATTTTTGGCAGGGTACGGAGCTGCTGGCTACCGCGAGAATCTGAAAAAGCCAGCCGGAAAGAAAAAACAAAACTGCTTTTCCAGCCACACTGAATACAAACGCGAATTGCATATCGGACTGATAGGTCGCAGCAACCGGAACGTGTACGGAGGAGCATTTGGCTCTGCAATTAGAAGTTTTGCTCGAAATTGTTTTTCGGCAACGCGCAGTGCTCTCTCTCTCTCTATCTCGCTCTCTCTTCATCTCTCTGCTGCAGCACGGTAAGCGTTCGCTTTGTCCGTTCATTTAAACATATATATATATATATATATATATATATGTGTGTGTATATATGTATATGTAGAGGTGGCTCTTTGATAAGCACCGTCCACATAGACGTCAACATCGTTGCATCCAGATAGCCAGTGCATTTCGTGTGTGGCTCATCAGCCCAATTAGTTGTGAGCCGTACAGCGCAGCGCACACAAGTCCAGGGCCCAAACGGAAGGTGCCAAGATCCGTGCTCAAAGAGCCGTACTCTACATCCTTTTCAAGCTTTCTGCTGGCCCCAAATTATGTGTTAAACAAGAACTCTCCATACAAGTGATATTTATTGGTGTGAATTGTTTTCCGTATCTATACATATATAGCACCGATATCTGCAACTGATATATATCTTACAAAATGGCCGACACGGAGATCATTGTGACCAATGCCGGGGAGCCCTCGACCAAGGCCAGCCTGATCGTTGTATCCAACCGTTTGCCCTTCGTCTTGACGCGCAATGCCAAAACCAAAGAGCTGGAACGCAGGGCTAGGTGAGTAGAGAAAATATAACTAACTTTATTAGACAAAGGAACTTCAAGCTTCATATACATAAAATTTATGACAATATAAATATATATTTATTATTATATTTTTCATAATGATCTCTCGAAAATGTTAGATAAAAAATATGGATTATAAATCATAACTGAATTTAATTTTAATTTTAAAAGTGAAAAAAATTTAGGTAGTATCAATATTATAAAATATTTTTAAAAATTTGTTGTTGTCTTTATTTGCAACTGTCTTAGAGACATCAAGCGAATTTAATTGGGAAGTGAGAGTTATGTACCAGTGTAGAGTGTGGTGGATTACAGCGGATTATTGAAGAGTGTATACATATATATGTATTAAATAATGAAATTTTAGATTCTTGCAACATTTATTTTAATTTGGTTACCTAGTTTTCAAAGCCTCAAAGGCAGTTTATAGCTTGAGCACTCGTTCGTCACATTTTTAAAATTTTCATAAAATTAAAAAAAAGGTAAAACTATAAAAAAAAAATTTTTTAAATACTTTTTAACTTTTAAAATAACCAAAAAAAATTACAAAAAAAAAATTTGAAAAAATAATAACAAAAATATATATATAAATAAATATTTGCATACAAAAAAATTTATAAATTTTATGTATGAACAAATATTTCAAAAAGTTGCTTAAGCAAATAACTTTTTTCTAAATCCGGATTTTCATTTAATTTTCTCGAATATATATATTCAATTAATAGTAAAAACAATCTATGTTCTTTAAGCTTGTGCACTTAAATTATTCAAAATTCCGTTACATTTCAAATTGAACTATCTGTATAGCTTTTCGGGGAACTTTCCAACACAAACAATGGTAAAAGTTCATTGTACGAGTACAGTCCTGTGCGTTAGACCGAAAAACAAAGCCATTAACCACTACAGAGATTAATAATAATAATATAAAGTATAATACAAATAAAAAAAATATTTCCATCGCTCAGCTAATCGAAATCTCGTGACAAGAGAGAAGCTTAAAAGCAAGCAAAGCTTTAGGCTAAACTCAACTTTCCCGTAGTTCTTTTTTTTTCGTTTTTCTAAAACTAAACCAATTCAATTTGCATTGAAGATAAGACGCCTGGGCAATTACGAGTACAGCCCCCTCGTTAGGGAACTGAACTACCTAGGCGGCGGTCCATATAATCGTGATATTGTTTCCACACGCTTCTTGTGATTAGGGCTTCGTATAATTCTGTCATTTTTCTTATCAGCGCAAAATACACAGAGAGCGAGTGAGAGCGAGAGAGAAAGAGAGAGAGAGAGAGAGAGGTATTTTAAATGCAAAGTCTAGCAATATTTGAAATTAGAAAACAAATTCAATAATACGAGCTTATCAGTGGGGGCTCATTACGCGGTTTTGACCCTTGCTGCCTAACGACGAAGACGCCGTCGACGACGACGATGACAACGAGACAACGCTGCCTTAAAGGGGTCAATAATAGAGGCGTCATTTCAAGGCTTTCATAACGAGCGAAGCTGCGAACCTGACACTGAAAAATAGCAGAGGGGGAAAAAGAAAAGAAAAACAACATCACGTGCACTCAACTGAGCTTTGGGTCTGGCTAATCTTCTAGTTCTGTTCGCTCCCGCACTGACCCTACCCAAAAAGTTTTAGCTAGATCTTCGAATTGGGTTTCAATTTTTTATATATATTTTTTTTTTTTGGTATTGGTTTTGGCCTCTGAGCCAGAGGCAGAGTCGAGGTTGTTTACACTTACGCCGTATCAGGCAGGCGCTGTTTTTTTTTGCCTCTTTATGGTTTGTTGCTTATCAGTGCGGTTAGTGTCAGTGTCATTGTGATGCACTCTGCATAAAAAATGGGGCTGGGTCTGAATCTCTTGCATATATATACATAGGTATGCATATATACAGCACTTCTTATCCGGCTTTGGCCGTGCCAAATATTTCTCTTAATGATATTTTCTATTGCTCGTAACTACCTTGCGCCCCTTCTTTCACAAAGAATATACTGAATAGAATATACTGAAAATTTCCTTTGATCCTTGTCAATCAAAAACTGTTCAGGCAATCTTTCGATTAATTAGTCAACACATCCGGAAGTCAATCAGTTAGTTATTCAATCATGCAGTTAGTCAGTTAGCTAATGAGGAAGTAAGCTAGTTAGTTGCTCTGTCAATCAGTCAAATAGCCAGTCAATCAGTCAGTCATTTAATCGATAAAGTTTTCAGATACTTAAACATTGGGATCAAGTTTTTTTAAAAAATATTACCTAGCTTTTTGCCAATCAATAGAATCTAACTTAATTAATTTCTCACTCAGTCAGCCAGTTGACTAATCATTCAGTTGTCAATCAGTCAAGTAAGGCAGTCCATTGGTTAGACGGTTTATAACTTGTTTAGATTTTTAAGTCTGTCAGTCATTGAAATTATCAGGTTGTCAATCAGTCAATCAGTCAATCAGTCAGACAGCCAATCAAGCTGTCAGTCATTGATATAGTAGGGTTGTCAATCAGTCAGTCAGTCAATCAGTCTGACAGCCAATCAAGCTGTCAGTCGTTGATATTATCAGGTTGTCAATCAGTCAGTCAGTCAATCAGTCAGACAGCCAATCAAGCTGTCAGTCATTGATATAGTCAGGTTGTCAATCAGTCAGTCAGTCAATCAGTCAGATAGCCAATCAAGCTGTCAGTCATTGATATAGTTAGGTTGTCAATCAGTCAGTCAGTCAATCAGTCTGACAGCCAATCAAGCTGTCAGTCATTGATAAAGTTAGGTTGTCAATCAATCAGTCAGTCAATCAGTCAGATAGCCAATCAAGTTGTCAGTCATTGATATAGTCAGGTTGTCAATCAGTCAGTCAATCAATCAGTCAGATCGCCAATCAAGCTGTCAGTCATTGATATAGTCAGGTTGTCAATCAGTCAGTCAATCAATCAGTCAGACAACCATCAAGCTTAGCGAGCTAATTAGTAACTCAGCTGGTTAGATTATCAGTCAGCCAGTTAGTCTGTCAATCATATGTCAATCAGCCTGTCGCTTAGCTTGTAAATTAGTCAATCAATCAGTTAGTCTCTCAATCAATCAGACTAACAAAAAGTCTTTTATTTAGGGAGTCAGTAAGTAATTCGTTTAGATTGTTAGTCAGTCAGTCAATCTAGTCTGTCAATCAATTAGCTAGTCTATTAATCAATCAGGCTGTCAGTCCATCAGTCTTACATTTAGAGAGTGATTAACTTATTTGCTTACCTTGAAGTTCTGTCAATCAATCAGCAATTCAATAGATCAGTCAGTCAATCAACCAGGACATCTATCTACTCTTTCTTTAAGATAACTATATTCAATTTATTATTTTTTCCCATTACAGCGCTGGTGGTCTGGTTACAGCCGTCTGTCCGGTGGTCATCAAGGGCAGTGGCTTGTGGGTGGGTTGGTCGGGCATACATCTGGAGGATCCCAATGAGGCGATACCCGAATCGAATCCCTACGATCAGACGCCAACGGCTGGCCTGAAGTCCGACCAAGTGGTGTCGGTGAACATCGATGCGAAGATCTTTGACAGCTATTATAATGGCTGCTGCAACAAGATCTTCTGGCCACTCTTCCACTCGATGCCGGGACGCGCGAACTTCGGAGGCGAGCATTGGCATGACTATGTGACGGTGAACAAGCATTTCGCTGTGCGCACCATCGAGGCGCTGGAGAAGTGTCTGGCGAAGAACAATGGAAGCGAAAAGAATCCGCCGATCGTCTGGATACACGATTATCATCTGATGTTGGCCGCCAATTGGGTGCGGGAGCATGCCGAGGAGAAGAATCTGCCATGTCGCTTGGCCTTCTTCCTGCACATACCCTTCCCGCCGTGGGACATCTTCCGGCTGCTGCCCTGGTCCGACGAAATACTGCAGGGCATGCTCGGCTGCGATCTGGTTGGCTTCCATATCCAGGACTACTGCCTCAACTTTGTGGACTGCTGCCAGCGCAATCTGGGCTGCCGTGTGGATCGCAACAATCTGCTGGTGGAGCACGGCGGACGCACTGTGCGTATCCGTCCGCTGCCCATTGGCATACCCTACGAGCGCTTCGTCAATCTCGCCCAGAATGCACCCAAGGTGCTGAAGACGTCCAAGCAACAGATCATTCTCGGCGTGGATCGGCTGGACTACACGAAGGGTCTGGTGCATCGCCTGATGGCGTTCGAGGCGCTGCTGCTCAAGTATCCACAGCACAAGGAGAAGGTGAGCCTGCTGCAAATCTCGGTGCCCTCGCGCACAGACGTCAAGGAGTATCGCGAGCTGAAGGAGGAGGTGGATCAACTAGTCGGACGCATCAATGGCCGCTTCACCACTGCCAACTGGGCGCCCATACGCTACATCTATGACTATGTCAGCCAGGACGAGCTGGCGGCGCTCTATCGCGATGCCGCTGTCTGCCTGGTGACTCCTCTGCGCGATGGCATGAATCTGGTGGCCAAGGAGTTTGTCGCCTGCCAGATTAACGAGGTGCCCGGTGTGCTGGTCATCTCACCCTTTGCCGGCGCCGGCGAAATGATGCACGAGGCGCTGCTCTGCAATCCGTACGAGGTGAACGAAGCCGCCGAGGTGATCCATCGTGCTCTGACCATGCCCGAGGATGAACGTGTGCTGCGCATGGCTCGGCTGCGTCGTCGCGAGGCCGAGTGCGATGTCAGCCACTGGATGCGTTGCTTCCTGAAAGCTGTCGGTGCTCTGGAGATGGACGATGTGGGCACGACCATTATGCAGCCCGTCTCTGTGGATGACTTCGATGACTACTTACTCAAGTGAGTTTTCCTGCCCAACTCTCAAGGACTCCTAGTAACTCTTTCTTTCTCCTTTACCTTTAGATACATCGGCTACAATCACAAGCTGGCTTTGTTGCTGGACTACGATGGTACTCTGGCGCCCATTGCTCCTCATCCAGATTTGGCCACGCTCTCGCCAGAGATTAAGAATGTGCTCTTCAAGCTCTCCAACCACTCGGATGTCTATGTGGCCGTCATCTCGGGCCGCAACGTGGACAATGTCAAGAAAATGGTCGGCATCGAGGGCATCACCTATGCGGGCAATCATGGTCTGGAGATTCTGCATCCCGATGGCAGCAAATTCGTCCATCCCATGCCCATTGAGTATGAGGATAAGGTTAGTCTACTGCTGAAGGCGCTGCAGGATTCGGTGTGCCGCGATGGCGCCTGGGTGGAGAACAAGGGTTCGCTGCTCACCTTCCATTACCGCGAGACGCCCAACCAGCTGCGTCCCGACATGGTCGACAAGGCGCGCAGCCTGATCGAGAAATATGGCTTTAGGGCAACGGAGGCGCACTGTGCACTCGAGGCACGTCCGCCAGTACAGTGGAACAAGGGTCGCGCCTCCATTTACATATTGCGGACATCCTTTGGCGTCGATTGGAACGAACGCATCAAGATCATCTATGTGGGTGACGATCTCACGGATGAGGATGCCATGGTGGTAAGTAGAGCAAGGAGTAGGCAGCAGGAAACCCTTTACTAACTGTAACTCTTCTCTTTAAAAATAGGCTCTGAAGGGTATGGCGCGCACGTTCCGTGTGACCTCCTCGGATATTGTGAAGACCGCTGCTGATCATCGTTTGCCCTCGACTGACTCCGTCTACACGCTGCTCAAGTGGGTGGAACGGCATTTTATGGGACGCAAGGCGCGCGCCAATTCCTTAACGTATCGCCCCACCAAAGGCGATGGCGTCCAAATGCAAATGTCCCTCGAGGTGGCCTCGTCAGCGAACAGTCTGGACGTTTAACCAAAACACACATATAAATATACATTGTAAGATCTTAAGAGTAAAATAAATAAAAACCAATTTGTACCTTAAAACATGGCATGGTCACAGTTCTCAAATTAAATATATAGATATAAATGTACAATCGATTTGGTTATGCTATGGAAAGTTGATACAGTTTATAAACTAAGCACAGCTTAAAACTAATTATGCGATAGCACCAGCCAGGATATGATGAAGAAGAACAGAAATATGGGATAGACGGCGAGAGGCTTGCGATGCGGCGGCTGACTTTGACCCAGAAAGATGAACGAAGCTGCACAGGAAATCGAAAATTTATGTGTTATAAAATAGTAATATTTAATATCATACTACTCACCATACGTGGCCCAGGAGAAGCCTAGCGTTGTGGTTACAAAGCGCAAGAAGAAAAGAAAACGTGTCTGCGTGGACAACAAGATGACGCGACAGATGATCAAGGAAAGAGCAACTGGCGTTAGACAATAGCCAAGCACACAAACCGATTGAAAGAATGAGCTGTGGTATACAGAAAGAAAAGTATATATTAGCAAAGCAAACTCTGATAGCTGCTGCTTTATCTGCCCTTACATATTGCCACCTAGCAGCTTGGAGTTGAGTGTTACTATGGCGGCGCCTATCCAAACAATCACAAAAACCTGCGCGAATTCGGGTCCATTATCAGACATGCTGTCCGCAGAAGAGGAGCCTTGCAGTATAGTGGCCATAAATGTGCACAGCACTAAAGGACCCCATAAATCCCCTGTAAATCGAAAATGTAAACATGATAAAAAGTGCTGACGCATACAAGTGCAGCAGGTGCTGCTGCTGATGACGACGTACAATCGCGCAGCAGAGTCGATTTCTCTTTGGGATAGAGCACGTGATAGAACTTAATGCCAACGGCGCGAATATCCCTCAGCACCGTCTCGCGTATGGGCTCGTCCAGGGTATTATATTCGGGCACTCCATGCTGTGCTGTTGTTGTTGTCGTTCGTTTGCCCGGTATAGACATGTCGCCCTCCAGGGAGGGTGATGTGTTGACGTCCTCAAACATCTATAAAACGAATTATGTTGATATTAGAGCGTTGGCAATGTCTATTGTTGTTGGTGTAGTTGTTTCAGCACTTACATCTAACCTGGCATCCATTTAGAAGCTTTTATTTGTTTTTGTTACGCGCAGGCATAAAAATAATAAAATTGTTTAATGCAATCAATTGCCAACACTCTTTTTCATTATATTATCGCAACAAACTTATCGATACGAGAATATGCTATCGATATTTTTGTTAAGCTTGAAGAGTGCTATCGAATTGTGACGAGTTTTTCAAATGTCAAATGTAAAAAGCAATTGAATTTGATTGTAATTATTATTAAAAGCTTTTTAAATGTGAGTTTAGTATACTGTTTATTATATACATTTGATTTTAAAAATTATATTTAATAAATACAAATATTATATATATATACAGAATTATCTTTTAGTGTAACCTAAAATTTATGAACTTTCAGTATGAGTGCTTATGTGCGTTTTAAGATAACTAGCTCGTGTAAAGGCTTTTGGACAGTGTGGACATTTGTGCGGACGTTCGCCGGTATGTGAACGAATGTGTCTACCCAGTTCTCCTTTGTCTACACAGTTTTTGGGACAGTGCGGACACTTAAATGGATGCTCGCCCGTGTGCGTGCGAATATGTCGCTGCAGCTGCCAGGCGAGGATATATTCCCTGGGACACAGTTGGCATTTGTAAGTCCGTTCACCATTATGATATCGCATGTGCTCCTCGAGCTCGGCCTCCTCTATGAAGTATCTTGTGCAGCTCTGACATTTGTAGGTCTGTTTGCCCGGATGCGTGGAGACGTGATATTGGAGATCTGTGTGCCTCGTAAAAGCTCGGGTGCAGTGGGGACACTTGAAGGGCCGTTCGCCTGAATGAATGCAAATGTGCTTGCGCAGATTGGATGCTTGGCTAAAGGCTTTGGGGCAATGTGGACACTGATATGGTCTCTCCCCGGTGTGCGTACGAATGTGGGAGTTGAGATGACATTTTTGGGAAAAGGCTTTTGGGCAGTGTGGACACGTATATTGGCCCTTCTTGGCATCTCTGCTGGGCGACAGTTCGTCAGCACAATTGGAATTGAACTCATCTTGTGGTTCAGTTTGTTTCTGCTTTATGTTATCTGAACCATTCTTTTCCACTTTGATGCAGCCTATATCCATATCGGGTTCGGACAGCTCCCAGTGCTCTGTTTCCAGCAGTTCGGACTGAATGTTCACATCGCTGCTCTTCAGCTCTAGGCCTTGATTGGCTACAACATCAGTGGAGCTGTTATCATGATCTTCTATTTTGCATTCCACTTGCTCCTCTTGCAAATTATACTCATTGCTCAACAATTCGTCTGTTTCTTCTTCTGGCTCTTCCACCTTTATTGCACCTATTATTTTATTTTTCTTAAGGTTTTCGTTCAGCACCTGATAACTTTTCTCACACCTGCGTTTGAATGCAAATGCAGTTTGTATATCACAAATGCACTGGAGACACATTTTCTGGGGCAGCTCATCATTCAATGTGATTTTAATGGAGACGACGCACTCGCCGAGCATAGCTGCCAGACTAGGTTCCCGCTGATCGGTGAATATATCCAATAGTGCCACTGAGTTGGTCATGCAGGTGCGACATATCTGTTCCATGGCTACTGTTGCATACACAAAATGACTGAGAAACTACCATATACATATTCTACTATTCAACAACAACAAAAGATGGACTTAATGAAGAACTATCGGAACTTATAAGAATACGATACGATAGTTCGAGTATCGAGGGTGATAGGCGGTAAGAATCATTGTCACCGTAGGTATGCAGAAGTGATACGCATTTATATTAGTTGTAAAGAAAAAAAGAAGAAAAAATTGATTATTTTAAGCAATATACACTATATAAAGATCAATGGCAATGTTTACAAATCGAAAATATCTGCATAATTAAGTGCCATCGCTTATTGAATGTTTGGCTGCGCCCCTTATCAGTTGATAGCGTTGCCAACTGTATGCAAATAGTGGCAGCAGCGCAGCACACATATTTGGCAACGCGTGCACATATGTATTTCGCACAAGCGAAGCGAACAGCAACAAATAAACACACGCCTTCTAGCAGCAGCAAGTGCACAATAATAATAAAAAGAAAAACTATGTGTTAGACGGGCGTGTGCTAACTGAAAGTAATATCGAATTTGCGGTTGGAGACGCTAAGATGCAGAGCCAGAACACAGCAGAGACAGCAACTGAGCCAAAATGTAGCAATGACAAAGGAGACGCGGACGCGGACGCTGACGCAGACGCCTTGCCACAAGCAGCGCCGTCGCCGTCGTCGTCGAGGTCCGCGCCAAAGCAAAACATGCAGCGCGGCCTGAGCACAAAGGTGGCACTTTCGCGGCTGCACGAGGACATTGAGAACGTATTGCTGGAGCACGAGCGGGCGAGCGAAGCCGAGAGGTACGCAAACAGATACAATTAATGACCTTTCAGTGTATTAACTCTACTCTCATTCCCCCCACGCTCAATTAGTTGTCATTGTAAATTGCGTGCCGCATTTATGAAGCGCTATGATAGCCCCCTCGGCTGGCTATCAATTGGCACTACGCTGGTGACCAGCGGCGCCCTCTTCATCACCGGCATGTACTGGCCCGCAGTTTGTTTGCTCGTGATTCTGCTGCTGGATTTGTATGTGGTGATTAGGGAGAGCAATTTGCGACGCACGGAGATCTACCGCAAGACTCGACATGCCTTGGCTGAACTGCGGCTGGCCGAGCAGCATCTTAGCGAGAACTGGCATGCATCGAATTATCCGCATCTCAGCAATCCCATGTCGCCGTGCGTCTCACTGCAGTGGACCTACCGGGACGGACACATTGTTAATCTGCCCTGGGCGCTGTTGGTGCGTGGCGATTATATTGTGCTGCGACCGGGTCACATATCGCCTGGCCCCTGTCACGAGCTGCAGTCGAAACGCTTTTTCAATGCCAGCGAAATCTATGGCATCTCTGCGGCTCAGCTGGGCGATCCGCCCGTCAAGCCAATGGCACGTGCTCCACTGCCCGATCTGATATGCTGCCTGGAACGCACGCCATATCTCGACAACTTACGTCTGTGCCTGAGGAACTCGCTGAAGCGACCGCCCACCATCTACAATCAACAGCGCTATTTGGTGAGATCTTAAAGCTGCTTCGGAATTCTTTTATTTATATCAAAGATCTGTTTATTAGCTGGTGACCAAGTACATCCAACAATGGGGCTTCATTAGCGCTTTGGTCATCACACTCTTTGCGGGTCTGCTGCGTCTACATGGCTATGGCCTGGCCACGGATGAGAAACATAATTGGCGCCATGTGCTGATTGGTTCGCCAGCTGCTGCTGTTGTGCCATTGTTGCCGCTGATCTTCCCAGTGCTGTGGATCTCCATGAATTTGTGGGGCATTGCCCGGTTGCAGTGCTTCCTGAAGACCCCACAGGCCATACTGGAGAAGGCAACGAGCAAATCGTTTGAGGATCTAGATATAGATACACCTGGCTATGACTATGATAGCATCTCGCTGCTGCGCTCCAATGTGCTGCGCATCTGGACGCAGCTGTGGCAGGGTGACAGTGAGCTGCTACCTCGCTCTGCGAATCTGGTGCAGGTGCTGGGCTCCATATCAGCGCTGTGCTGTGTGGACAAGAAAGGCATCTTGTCATGGCCAAATCCCACTGCCGAAAAGGTCTTCTTTTTGCACAACACGGAAGAGGAGCCGCAAGACGACGGCAGCCAGCTGTCCATGTCGACGGAGAGCGACAATGTGGAAGATGCGGAGAACAAGGAGCGAGGCATTGTGGCGGAAGTACTCGATCTCACACACGATCAGCAATGCCCCTTCCGCCTGGAGTTCGATGATCACGAGTGGAAGGCGCACATCAAATCGTTAAAGCCTTTGGGTGAGCATGAAAAATTGTTGATTGAAGTCTTTTATTGATGTTGATTGTTGTCTCAATAGGTCTGGCCATTTTATTGAACACCTGTTCGCCGTTAACGCACGAGCATTATGCCCAGTTCTGTGGCCATGTCAGCGCCGTGGCTATGCTCGATAAAGATCTGGTGCCCGTCACGAATCGGTATGCGATGTTTGAGTCCAGTATGAAAAGCCTATTGCATGGGTACGTAGTTCATTGCCATTAACGTTGCTACCATTGTTGCTTTAACCAAAAAAAAAAAAAGAATAAACAAATTCTTTTTTATGATAATCTATATATACATATATGCCAATATGGTTTTGTATTGTTTTTTTTATGCATATTTTTATATGCGCCAAATGTGTTGCCCGCAGCGAAAATTGTTTTTTATTTTTTTGCTGTTTTGGGCAACTATATAATTTTTGATTTTTGTTTTGATTGCAAAACACCCGACACTACAAATTGGATTGATAAACCCCCCATAAATATATACTACTATATATATATAAACAAAACATGCAATTGGTAAAGTTATACGACTCTTAAATAAATGTCATTTATTTATTTTCAGTAAAAGCAAAAATTCATTAAGTAATACAAATATGCAAATAATTTCTCAGCTAAATTTCTAATTTATTTATTAAAAACAAAATTGGCTTAATCTTGAGCGAGTTATTTAATTATTATGTACATAAAACATACTGCAAAAAAAAATAACAATTTACATATTCCTCTTTTTGTTGTTACTAATTCATAATAAATATATATATTTCTTACTATATTTTTGTATACATTTCATTTCATGTATATTTAACTTATATTTGTTATCGTTGTTGTTGTTATTGTTGATCTGTAAATTGTCATAGTTTGTTAATGAAACGCACTTTCCGTCCATCCCATGCGCCGCAGCACATTCGTCTAAACTTAATTGGCATGCTATTTTAAGTAACAAAAATTATTATGTTGCCAAGAATGCTTAAAATATAGTCGACCCCCGTCCCAAGTGCCCCCATTATAAATACACTATATATACGCTTCAGTGCCTCGCATGCTCTCACACACGCACCCACCCACCCATCCACTCACCCAACAACCACCTTCGCACGTCCAGCAGTTGGTGCCAGTTCTAATCGGTTTTATATATATGTTTTATATATATATATATATATATGGGTTTGCATTATGTTAAACCAGACGCTGTCTGTGCGAGCTAGCCAAACAAATTGGCTTCACCGATCATGCAACGGATCGATTTGCACTGGAGGGTCAGTTGGCCAGCTATAGGCATTTGGTAAGTCGACCTTACAGCTATACCTAACTCTCTTTTTACAAAGATACTAGATACGTTTCTTAGAAAACCGTGTAAAAAAATACATGCGACATAGGGGAAATTTGAGAATATGTTCTACAATTTAAAAAAGTAAAAGTAAAAAAAAAACTGTAAATATTTACACAAAAGACCGTGCAAAAGAAGCAATAATGAAATCTGTATAATATAAGTATTTTAAAAACTAAAACAATTTATTTTTTTAGTACAATATATAAACTGAAAATTGAAATTGGAATAAGAAATAGATATTAATATTTTATATAATATATATATTTTTATTTATTGCAACTATATATCACCACAAAAAATGCTATCATCCCTAGGTAGGTCAAATATCCTTAGCACAACTATCGGATTTGATTCAAATGAAGAATTTCGTTATAGTCAAATCAAGATAATACGAAATGGCATAGGCATCAAATTTTTTACAGTGACAGCAATTCGAAGGTTTTTTTTTTTCAAGGGGACAGCATATTTTTTATTTATTGAGGTATTCGATTTAGCGGGGGACGAATTATTGGGATTTCCAATGTAGTTCTTGACGGTTTCTGTTGTTTTTTTTATTATTGCTATAAGATCTGTTATTAGCGACTGCTTTTTTTATTTCTCCTGTTGCTTATATAATTCTTGTTATATCCAGCTTCAAAAAACTTAAGATTACGTTTAAATCCATGTCACGATCATGAGCAAGAAAATATTCCACAATTGTAGCAAATTTCAAACTGAAAAAAAGACGAAATGCTGTGTAAAATTTTAAGTACACTGAGAAAAATCTGTATAGAAAAGCTTCTTTAAGACAGTCAAAATAAAATAAAAAAATTGTAGAAAATGATCTATAAAAAGACCGTGTAAAAAGAAAGTTGGGTGTATCTATAGAAAATATTCTGAAAAATTTTTTTTGCATAGAACAAAAATTTCGTGAAAAAGTGTAGTTATTGTTTTTATTGAAGCGCATTAGTATTTCAAAATCGTGTATAAAAATACAGTGTAAAAAGAAAGTTGGGTGTATCTATAGAGGATATTCTGAAAAAAAATTTAGGTACACAACAAAAATTTCGTGAAAAGTATTTTAAAATCGTGTACAAAAAGACCGCGTAAAAAGAAAGTTGGGGTTATCTATAGAGAGTAGTCTGAAAAAAACATAAACATAAAGATTGCGAATTTATCCGACTACCCTCGCTTAATCTTTTTCACTCTCATTGATACGTTTATACCTTTTCCAGCAACCGGATGTTGTGCGTCGGGACATTCGCTTCGCGCGTCAGCTGCAGCTGTCGACCAAGGTGAAGGTTCCCTTTCCGCATTCTTTGTCGGTGGTGATGCGTGAGAATCCCGGTGGCTATCTCTCACTGTTCACGCAGGGCACAGCGGACATTATATTGGACTGCTGCGATGACTTCTGGGACGGCAAGGATTTGCGTCCGTTGTCGCCGCAGGATCGCAAGCGCGCATTGGACTTTTATCAGCGTAGCGCGCTGACTTCGTACTGCACGGCTTTCGCGTATCGCCCGTTGCGTCATGGGATTCATGGAGCACTGAGTGGACCGCCGCATAGCAATGGACAGATCGCTTACCTGGAGCTGCCGCCAGAGTCGAAGCTGCGCATGCAGCATGTGGACAAGTCGCATTGTGACTTCGAGGGGGGACACCATGTGAAGCTGAGCCACAGCATTAGCACGGACTCGCTGTTGTTTTCGGAGAGTAAGGATGAGGATTGCAACGATGTGGAGGGCTGCTTTGAGATGCAGTGCCACCAGGTGTTCATCGGCATGGTCACGATGCAGTATCAGGCGCAGAATGACATTGTGCATCTGGTGGAGCGCTTGGAGCGCGCCTGCATACGCTTCGTGCACTTTAGCAAGGAGAACGAGCTGCGTTCCCGAGTATTCTCCGAGAAGATGGGCCTCGAGTCCGGCTGGAATTGTCATATCTCGTTGCTCAGCGAACCGGAGCGGGAGCGAGAGAAGCCAACGGCTAGCAAAGTGGCCAAGGAGACGGACAATCCAAGCAAATCGTTGAAGAATGCGGGTAAAATAAATGAGAACACAAGCAACACCACCAAAACCACCAGCACCATCACAGACACCGTTGCCATTCACCCATCCAGTGACCAAGTCATGCACATTCAGCCAACCGATGCAGCCACGCCCATTGCTAAACAGACCATCGATATTGTAGGTGATCCGCCGGATGGACCCAAGTTGAGCTACTTGCTCGAGCCGCCCAACAATTTGGAGTCATCGAAAACGTTAAGCTGCTCCGCACCAGGTGCCATATCCAATCCCGATGAATGCAATGCACCAGTGGAAACTTCAGACGCCGCCGATGAGCTGGATGCGAGCAAAGAGAGTGACGAGAATGTGGAGCTAACTGTGGATGAAGAGCCCGATCCGGAGCGACATAAGCAGCGGCATTCTCTAGACTCGGCCATGGATGAGAATTGCCGTTCGCTGAGCACACTCACCGAGAGCACGGATCAGAGTGCTCCGATCAACTTCGATATGTCGAATCGTGCGAAGCTGCCGCGTGGCATTGAGAACATACGACCGCATCTCGAGCAGGTGGACAATGTACCGTTGCAGGTGTCGCTGTTCACAGACTGCTCGGCGGAGGCAACGCGTCAGATGTTGGACATCATGCAGTCATATGGAGAGATTGTGGTCTGCCTGGGCAGCTCGGCGAGCAATGACAATGCGAACATCTTTCTGCAGGCCGACTGCAGCATTGCTGTGGAGCCACTGTATCCGCAGGTCTGCCAGGATGTCGACGCCTACACGGAGGCCAATATACAGCACAATAAGCTGCACTGGCAGCGAAAGAGTCAGAGTAAAGACGCGAAAGACGAGCCCTTCGTCAGCGAGCAGCTGCTCGAGTGTGGCGGCGGGGCACGCGCCATGCAGTCCCCCGCGCACACCGTCTCCCCCATCTACTTGAGCCGGCTGCTCAACTCGCTGCCCTGCTCGATAGCCATTTGTCGCGACGACCCGCTTTCGCTGGTGGCCATAATTGAGCTGTCACGCCGCTTCTCGCTGGGCTTGTGGAATTGCATACAGTTCTGGGCGTGCTGTGCCGGCTCCATATCCATATTGAATGTGCTCTGCGCGTGCCTCTCGCTGCCGCCGCTGCTCACCCCGCTGCTGGGCATCTATTTGATGTGTGTGCCGGTGCCGTTGATAGCCATCTCGCTGGCGCACATCGATCTCGATCCAAAGATCATGAATCGTGCCACCAGCAAAAAGCAAACCGAATACGATTCCCGTGCCTTCGCCTTTGTCATGTGGTGCTACGGCTGCAAATTCCTCGTGCCCGTTGTGGCAGTGGTGAGTCCTGGGATTAACCTTATCTACTTTTCTTACATTAAAGTTATCTTCTCCCTCAGCTTGTGGGCTACTGGATGTGCATGACGCAAAGCTTGGCCAGCAGCCTGGAGGAAGATAGCTCCAGGGAACTCGAGGACATCGAGTTGGCATTTTATCAGTGTCTCTATATAGCGCGCAGTTGCGGTCTCTTTTGTGTTTTACTGCATTTTGGTAATTCTATTTTAGATATACGTAAAATATATCATTTCACAAGATGTTAAAGGTTCGATGATCTAGCATATTCATTTGTCTGTCTGATCTCTAATATTATAGATTGTACACATTTAAAATTTTAGATATGCCATATATTTTCCCATAGCTCTAAATTTTAAGCAAACAAATAGACCCAATTCATTCAAGCCATAATTGTATACGTTAGGTGTTCTTTTCTGCCTGTTTGTCGAGCTATGCTTCAATATTTTTTGCGTTTATTTACCTAGATTATTAACGTAAATATTTATTTTATTTATAAATATGAGAAAGATAGATTGAAATGACAGAAAAAAGACAATAAATATAACAGGGTAAACTTAAAGGAAATATAAATCTTTGCTCAAGGTGAGCTATATAGGCCCTTGAATCAGCATTTCATATGTTTATTTTTTATACCCTTGCCAAAAGTGTATGTCAATTTTGGTCAGAAGTTTGCAACGTACAGAAGAAAGCTCCTCCGAACATATAAAGTATATAAATTCTTGATCAGCACGACGAGCTGGATTGATATAGCTATTTTCACCTGTCTGTCAGTTCGTCTGTCTGGATTAGAGATGGTCGTCGGGATCGGGATTTTCGGGACCCGAATTTAAAAAGTTCGGGACGATCGGATACGTGCTTGGTCATGAGATCATGGTAAGAAATTCTAGAGATATGTTTTGAGATGGCGGCATTACAGAGATACCCGTTCGGGACCCGCGGGACCCGAAAATTTCGATCCCGACGTCCACCTCTGCTCATAAGCATATCTCTAGAATCTCTTACCATGCCACCTTGTAGTAGGGATCAAACACATGTCCGATCGACCTGCAATTTTTTAGAATCTTTCCCAAAAAGCCCGATAACTGTTTCGGGACAATTATCACTATATTCTATAGCTCCCATAGGATAAATTGGTTTTGAGAAATGCTTAAGTAGAGAAAAGTTCGGTGCTAATAAAATCTTAGTCTTGAAATTTGCATTATATACGCGGGAATGCCACCCCCACACAAAAAGATATAGTGTATATATACGTATGTCCATAATGGGCGTGGTAATTCGGCTAAAACCTAGAGATGACTAAATTTATTAAATACGTTAAGCTCGACTGCTTCGACAAACTATTAAAAATTATATATATCTGAATCTTTGGGGTGTCTCAAATCGGAGAAAACTATATCTTTCAAATTTGTATAGCCAAAATCTCAAAATTTGACATATGTATATGTAGCTTTCTCTTAAATTACTTTTGCCCTCATCTATATTTTAATAAAAATGATATATATATACACTTCTTAGGGACGTTTCAAATGTAAAAAATACAGATCCAATCTTGATTTGTTCTTGACATATAACATTGATTACAATTGCTAGAGTTTTTAATTCTATATATAATTGTAATTTCAAACGAATTCTAAATTAACCACAAAGTTTGTTTTATAGCAGCTCTTCAATCTAATTGTACATGTTTTGATTATGATAAGAGGAACTTGGTGCTATATTTAGTTTATGTTTATCTAAATCAAATATTTAATTGATATACAGATAAGCTAAAATATTTTGTTTATAGATTAGATACTGAGCATATTTGTATAGAACCAGTCTAATCAGTGTTCTCCCTTCTCTCTTTTCAGTGCTCGTCTCTTTGACATTTGTGCATCGTGATCATGCGCTCTGGCAGCGCAATCCCTTGAGGAATCACATTTGGTCATTCACCTGCCTCGTCCTGCTGCTGCTGCATGGCTTCATCTGTGGGCTGCAAATGCTGTTGGATGAATCGCTGGAGGAGCTGTTGCCGCAGCTCTGGCTGCCGCTGCTCGTGCTCTTTGCCAGCAGCTTGCTGAGTCTCATCATCAGCGAGCTGGCCAAGCTGCAGGAGAACAAGTGAGTGGCACTATATATAATCTGATAAATATATAAATGTTAATCCATTTCTCTTGCATTTGCAGAGTCAATGCGCGCTATCAGCGTCGAGCGCGTCTTGATTTCGGCACCAAGCTGGGCATGAATTCTCCATTTTAGAACATTTACCAAAAGGACGCCAGCTTGGTGCAGCATGTGCCAAGGATCTGTATATATATATATATATGTTTTATCGCACGTTTTCTTTTAATTAACCTTCGAAACACAATCAAAAGAACTTCCACACACATGGCATATAATTTTATAATTTAAGTTTTAATCTGTCTCTGTGAAAATTTGAAGAAGCTTTTATTATTTAACATTGCAACATTTTCCACATCTTTGTGGCTCATAAGAAAAACCAACTGTTTTTTTTGTGTTAGTTTTGAAAACGTTCGATTTTATTGTTCCTTTTTTCAGTGACAAACAATTTATGTACTAACATTTAAAAGACTTTGCAATTATTTTATGAAATATACATATTTCTGGTAAATAAATCAAACAAAAGACAACTTGCGTGTAAATAAGTAAAAGTTATTCTGAAGAAAAGTTTCGTAGAACTTGTTCTGCTTCTTTTCGCCTTTTCCATATACTCTTATGTGTACTCTTTAATCTATAGTTTTCTTTCGATCTGTGAATGAACTGCGTCAACAATCGAATCGCACGCCTGACTTGGTGTTAATCGACGCTGGCACGCAATAGCAGTAGCTGGAACCATCCATTGACCCACATCCATGGATTCTGGTTGACAAATGCCCCATGGCTCTATTTTAGTCTACATATCTTTTAATTTGGGTTGTCGAGATTAGATCTCAGGCCTGCGGCTTATTGGCGCATTATCTTTTTATGGCGCATTGTAGCCACATTAATTAACACCTTCTTTTTCGATTTGGAAAACACACGACTTCTATTAAAGTTCCTCAGAGCTTACAAATTTTATGCTTTTTATAAAATATTTGAGTAAAAACTTTTTTTATTTTAAATTTAAATTTTTTAAAACTTGAATTTTTTTAAAAAAATTAACCTTTTTTCAAACTTTAAATGTTTTTAAAATTTTTTTTTTTTTTAATGTTTAAAGAGGAAAACATTAAATTTTTAATATTCCTAAAACAGAATCTTGTGATTATGATTTTTTTTAATTAAATAAATATATGTTATACATATACTCAAAAAACAGATATGATATATAAATAATTTAAGGCAATCCTAAGTTTCTGCCAAAATATTAAAAAAAAATCTTAAATGTTCTTTTCTTTAAAGAAAATTTTTTTTAAAGTAATTATTATAATTAAGTAATTTATATTATATTAATAAATTAATGGAATGTCATATATAAAGCTATGAATAATGTGACATAAAAAATATTAGAAAAGAATATATTTAATAAACGATATTTTCCAAAAGAGAAACATTGATAAAAACCTTAGAAAAAACTTTTCTTTTAGAGATCCAATATTTGAAAGCTCAAAAAAAAAAGTTTTTTAATAAAAGTAGTATAGAAAAAATACAGAACTATAATCTTAATTAAAAAAGTAACTTGCTTAATTTTAAAAACAGAATTTATATTTTAAAGATAATATATTTAATATCTCTTAAAAGAAAAGCATTGAATCCATACCTAAGAAATAATTTCCGAACCTAAAAACTTATAAATGGTATTTTAAAATCTGAATGAACTTACATCGTAAACATTTTCAGTTTGTTATCTATGCATAATTTGTAATTATATTGTTGTTAACAAATAGCTTTCTAATTGGTGCAAAATTCCAGACACACGCCAGAGTCCAAAGCGTCGACGGTCTCAAGTAGAGTTAGACAGAGATATACGGACAGAGATACACGGCTAAAGAACATAACGGCAGATGCTGAGTCTTATGTGGAGTAAGAATCAATTAACACCCCAGCGTCGAAATGAAAGTGCTGTCCATGGAGCATGGACGATGATAACCACATACACATACATATATCAGTATCAGTATCAGTGTGTATATCGTGCATATAGAGCACTTCTAGTAGCACCTTAAGTGGGTCATCAAAAAACGAAATCAATTACCAGGCCCCATCTATGCGAGGCGTTAAATAAAACCGAATGCACGAAGCGCTCCTCAGTGGATCCGAGAATATCGCGCGGTGCATTGCAAGCGGCTAACGGAGCTCGAGCGGATATGACGAGTGCGTAAAAGCTCGGTCTATAACAAAAGGAATATAATATTTTATATATAATATATATATATATATAAAGTGTCCTGTGTTGCTAAAAAGAATCGAAAATATATATAAAATAAAATGCCAGGAGCCGGCGCAAAGTGTGCGCTGCTTTTGGTCGTTGGCCTGCTGCTGGGCTCCATTCTGTTGCCCGCTGGGATTGAGGCCTACTCTCAGGTGCTGGTCAGTGGCAATGGAGCTGCCACGGATCAGGGACCGCGCATCTTTAAAGCGCTCAACACGGATTTGATATTTCCCAAAATGTGAGTTAAACAGTTGAGTGGCTAAGGATTAGCATAAACCACGTCATTTCCCATCAGCTTTAACTCCAGCGAGAATGTGGTGTCCACGACACCAGCCTTGCCCCTGCCCATACCCTACAATCATCAGCCGGCACCAGCAGTGGAAGAGCCTCCAGCTGTCTTCGTTACTCCAGTAGGCCCAACCACAGAGGAGCTGCCGGAGGTAGCCAGTGAGGCGCCATCGCAGGGATTGGTGGAGGCAGCCTCCACTGGACGTGCTGTGGATTATCGTCCTGCATATCCTTTCGGACAGCTGATAACGCCGCTGATCAAGTCGCGTCCACAGCAATTCAGTGCCAAACCGCGTCCTTCGCAGAATCGCATCTATGCCATGGGCAGCCGCCGAAAGACGCCCAATGGTGGCTACAAGCGTGGTGGGTAACGATGGCATACTCCAGAGTCCATCTCGGATCTTAACCCCTCTCTTTAAATTCCCAGGTCAAATTGATCGTTTTGCTCCCGGCCAGGCTGTTGCTTCGAATATATTCAAGGATCATCATTATCAGCAGGGCAAATTGGCAGCTGGCTCCAATGTGGTGTCCTCGTATGTGCCCAACAAGGATGCGTACTCCTTTCCGCCACTCAACAACAAATATCCCTCGCCCTCGGACGACCCGAAGGCAGCGCAGCCCTCGGATGCCGTTACTAGCTATTTGCCTCCGGCATCGGGCAACGACTTAAGCAATGCGGGCTATATGTATCCTGGACCTGTGATCGGCTCCTCTGGCTACTCGTATCCGAAGCCTAGCAATGGGGATAAGGTGCCTGCGGCGAGCACAATGAGTACGGTGCCAGCTGCACAGCCAGACGACGATCCTGGTAATGATGATGTGATTGGCGTGCTGCCTGCCAGTGCACAGGATATGGCGCCGCCTGTCAACAATCAGGCTGGCAAGGATGCGGGTGCTGATGCAGGACCCTCTGATGCGGGTGGCTCAGATGCTGACGGAGATGCCGGCGGCAGCGATGGAGGCGGCAATGCTGGTGGCGACGATTCAGGTCTGCCACCTTTGCAGACCGACGGCGCCCGTCCAAGCGACGACAACAAGTACGATCCGAGTATGGAGTATGCGACACCACCTCCTGGCTGGCTGGAGGCGCATCCGGAATCTGCGGCACAAAAGCCAGCAGACCATGACCACGATCACGATCACGACAATGATCATGACCATGATCACGATCACATTCCTGATCACGATCATGGTCACGACTATCCGGAGCATGCTCCACCACATTTTCATGATCATCATCACGATCACATTCCCGATCATTATCCAGACGTTTATCCCTCTTATCCGGATGTGTCGTATCCAGAGGTTATTTACGATCACCATCCGCATCATCATCATCACGTGGAGCCACCACCACCGCCTCCGCCGCCGCCGCCACCACCTCCACCAACTGAACCACCACCACCTCCTCCACCACCGCCAGAGCCACGTGTCAAGAAGTACAGTTATTTCTATATTGGTCGCAAACTTTGGTACATACCGCTGTACTTTACTGTGTGGTTCAGTTTCTATATTCTGTGGCTCATCATCAAGTCCATTGGCCGTCACAAGGTCAACTTGCCAAATCATTACGTCACGCGGCGCAGTTTGCCCAATTATTCAGAGCAGACTCGAGATGAGTACATTAACGAGATGACAGTTAGGGTGCTGGAGCAGATAGATAGTTTTAAGCAAAAATATTTGAACTGATAAGGACGCTACAAACTAGTTACGGCTAATAAAACACGTATTTTTTTTAAATATTCGTTTGCTTTGAATTTGAATTTTCAGCTTTTGGCGCGTAGTTAAGTTGGCAGCGCCAAAAGTGTGTTAAGGAAAAAACTTATCGATAACTGCAGTGATAACATATTTAGGCAAAGCATGTGGTCACACTTATTTAGACGCCTTTGCTTGGGATTTGTTTACGTTTAGTTTTATTTGCAAATAATATTAATTAAAATAGTTTGCCAAGATGTCGTATATGCTACCGCATTTACACAATGGCTGGCAAGTGGACCAGGCCATACTCTCAGAGGAAGATCGAGTTGTGGTAAGCAAAGAAAACTTTGCTCGACGGTCAGCGGAGTCTCAAATTAACACCTTCCGACTATTTAGGTTATACGTTTTGGCCACGACTGGGACCCGGCGTGTATGAAAATGGACGAGGTCATGTACAGCATTGCCGAGAAGGTGAAAAACTTTGCCGTCATCTACTTGGTGGACATCACCGAGGTGCCGGACTTCAACAAAATGTACGAATTGTACGATCCCTGCACAGTCATGTTCTTCTTTCGGAATAAACATATTATGATTGATTTGGGCACCGGCAACAACAACAAAATCAACTGGCCGCTGGAGGATAAACAGGAAATGATTGACATTGTGGAGACGGTGTATCGTGGCGCTCGCAAAGGACGTGGTCTGGTCGTCTCACCCAAGGATTACTCCACCAAATATAGATACTAAGTTCGGGAAAATAGTTAAGGCTCTATAAAGATTATTAAATGAAACAGCTTTGTCTTTGGCAACTTTTGTGTATATTTTTCTTTTGGTTTATTTTGTTGTTTTTTTTTTCGTTTTTCAATTTTTGTCACATTTCTCAATAATATCGCTAACATTTACATCAATTTTGGTTTTTCTTTTATATATGTATAACATTTAACTAAGTTTGGTTTTAATAGCTCTTTGGCTTCATAACTGTATTTAATAGTATAATTTTTCGATTGCTTTTCCTTCATGCTTAATGTCAGTTTAAATTTATTACCAATTGTAATTTAAATTTAGCTAAAGGTACACGATTATGGAAATTAGAAGTTGGAATACTTATAAGAAACTTGTGTATTAGTACAAAAGTATAAAAGCAAACAGTTTCAGAGATAGTGAAAATGAAAATAAAAATTGTAAATTGTAATTTCTAGTTTATGTTTTTTTTTATGAATATGAACCATTTTCCAATACATTTTTTGTTTTCCCATTTATTATTGTTCATTTAATACAACAGCTCGATTTTTATTTATTTTTTGGATCTTATTTTTTATTAAGCTTAGGTTTAACAATTGGTTCTGCTACTCATTTTATTTTTTACTTATACAACTTACGTTTTCTTTAAATATATATATATACGTGTATATATATATTTAGCTACATATTAATATATTTTTGTATTTGCTTATTTGAAACAAATTTAACGCTACAATTGTTTTGAATTTTCATTGACTTCTTTATGTTTTCCATACTTCAGCATATATATAACCAACAATTAAATATTTATATGTAAGTATATGGTTTGTTGATTTTCTTTTTGATATAGCATTTCCTAGGCGCCTGTTGAGCTGATTTCGCATCGTATAAAATACTTATTAGTATTCAAAAATATTTGTTTAAATAGGGCTTGATTTACACTTATGCAATAGGAGATAGGTACAAATTAGGCTCAGGCATGTGAGAAAGTCTCTAATAGGTTCTTTTTTTTCGTTGAATACCTCCTCCTCCTCCTCTTTCATCCACCCACAACAAACGACAAAAATGCAGCTCTAGTTTAAATCTCATTATTACATATATATATATATATATATCTTCTATATATATATTCTTTATAATTAGTTTTGTATTTTGATTTCAATTTTGTGTTTTTCTTTTATATTGAAAAATACAATTGATTTTCTTTTTCATATATGCTATAACTTTTTCTCACTTGTGGAGCAAATGCATTTTCATAGAAAAATAGAGATGCGTAGGTGGGATGAGTTAGGAAATTGTTCATACTATTTAAACATACATATATGCTTAAGTAACGCTATATTTTCTTTTTGACAACAACTATTTTTCTTATTCTTTTAATTTTAGTATTTAGTTTTCAACAATTTGCTTACGAATTCGTCTCGGAAAAGTTGGGGAAATGTCAAATAGGTGCTAGGCAAAGTGGAAGAGTTATACAAAGTAAAAAAAAACACTTGAAAAGTAGGCAACAGCTAACGCTTATCGAGGTCTTTAAGTTCTCATCTATATATATATATATGTATATATATTTTGTTTAGGCTTGTTTCTGTCAGTGTACATCAGTTTGTTTTGAAAGTTTTGCAAAGTTCTTCTCTGTGCACGATCTATATAAAATTCTAATTTACAAATACTTCAAGTATTTATTATAATTGTTATTATTATTTCTTTTGCTGGCTGCTGTTTAAGACACTAGTAGAAGAATGTTGATTTTTTTCCATTTTACAAATAAAGTTAGGGAGACTGGCTGCTGGCGAACTACGAGTACTATATAGAAATATATATATATATATAAGTATATATATATGTATAAACATTTGCTCTATTACATACAATGTGTATATAAATATACAGCTCGCATATATATTCATATGTTTTTAATAGATAGTGTGAAAAATAAATCCGAGTATCACTACTTAACTTTTAGAGTTCTATTAACAATAATAGACAACAGTCTCTAAGTACGAATACGTTGTTGTTGTTCTTCATCTGTTTCCTTTTACAATTTTTGAATTTCTTTTTGGTTTTTTCTTTTTTAGTTCCTATATCTTTTTCTGTAGGCAAACAAAATACGTTACGTTGTCCACTTGGCTAGCAAATTGCGGGTGGCAACCCTGCCAGCTAGCGGGGTGGCAGCCCTAAAAGTCAGTTGTTAAGCTCTTGTATGGAATTGCACGCATTGCAGCAGCGGCCACAAACTGGGCTAGAACAGCGTCTCCTTCGACCACTTTCTCGTGGTGCCGGGCAGGCTGGGATCTCGCTCCTCCACACTTAGCCCATCATTCTGCTCCCCATCATCATCATCATCGTCGTCTTCATCATCTTCGTCCGTTGGCAGCCGGATGAGGGGCAGCTCGAGCATAATAGCTGGCGTCGCTGTCGTCTCGCTGCTGTGCTGGCTCAGATTGTGGGCACTTTTGCTGGCGCCGCCACCGCGCAGGATGAGCTCCTTTAGGGATGAGGGCATGCATATGGTTTGCGGCCTGGTGGCTATCACTGAGTCCGATATGGAGGAGGCGCACGGATCGTGGCCCAGTCTACTGTTGGATGGCAGTTGTGCTAGATGCTGTGGAACTGTTGTTGCTCCCGCTGCCTGCACCTGAGCCTGGCCAGCGGCAGCATTTGTGGAACACACATAATTATTGTCCATCTGTGGACTTGGACTGGAGTGACCCACACTGATGACCGTATTGAGGCTGCTGTATTGCGTTTGTGTGGCCGATTCACCACCACCACCACCGCCAGAGGGACTTGTGCCCGCCGCTGTGCCTGCCTCCAGCATGCCCAGCTCTGTGTTGAGCGTGGAGCAGGTGTCCTCCTCTGTGGTTGTGGTAGTTGTCGTTGTTGTTGTCGTTGTCGTCTGCGGATCGCTGTGCTGCTGCAGCAGCTGTGCCCGCCGCTGCGGCGGACTGCTGATTACGGCACCGAAATGTGTTTCAAGTGGCGGCGGCACCGGCTGCACCACCACAACAGCACCACGATCGCTGGAGGAAGCGCTGATAGTGCGATGACGCTGCAAAAGTGGACGCCTGGGCCGCGCACCACCCAGCATGGGCACAGAGCTCAGACTTAGTCGCTTGATGGGCAGCACCACGGCCGGCTGTGGTTGCGGTTTGAGCGGTTGAGCGGCTGCCTGCGCAGCAGCCAGCGCCAGATTTTGCTCCTCACTGTCGCTGCTCAGCTGCTGCATATCATCGTCCGTGTCGGCGGCGCTCTCCTCCAGCCCAAACACGGAGTCCTCGTCGAGTGAGCGCAGCTCCGAGTCTGGGCATTCCAGCGAGGAGATCTTAAAGGAACTTAGCGAAGCAAGCGGTGCACGCTTGCCCTCAGTCACCTGCGCATTGTGCAGCACCTTGGCCGAAATGGTGCCCAGGCTGGCGCTGGCGCTGCCCGTGCCATTCAACCGATCCAAGCTGACGGGCGTGCTGTCCACACTAATGCTGCTCGAGGTGGCCGTCGCAGTGGCCGGCACAGCTGCATTCGCTGTGTAGGGATAGCTGTTGTTATTGCTTTCCACATGCCGCTGCAGCTCGACCAGCGTCAGCTTGCGACGCAGGCCCAGGCGCAGCTCCTCCGTGGGCGAGTCGCAGAAATGGAAGGCCTGCTGGTGGTGGCTGGTGGGCGGTGCCGATTGCAGTGGCTTCGCTAAAGGCAGACCCAAATCGATGGCTTCTGTCAGCGTGCTCTGATTGTATGGATACACATCCACTGTGTCGGCGCTGATCGAGTGTATCTGCTGCTTGCGTCCGGCCTGGGCGCTCTCCGGATCATACGAGACGATGCTGTGCTTCCGCTTGATGCTGGGCGCGCTTAAACCCATTGTCGAAGTCTTCGGTGCGGGCTCGTGGATGCTGCGCTCCGAGGGACACGGCGAGGCCTTTGGCGTCGGCTGTATCACCTGTATGTCTGGATAATAATAGTCCCAGTTCTCTATGCTCGATGTGCGCGATGCCGTCGACAGCTTGCGCTGCAGCGTCGGCGGCAGATTGCTCATGCCCAGCGTGTAGGCGGAGGTGCGGCGCTCCAGGTATGAGCTATCGGTGCTGCAGCAGGTCATCGCGCTGCTGCGACGCGAATCGTGGCCCTGTAAGGGAGCAGAGGGTGAGTATGGAGTTTGGGTTGGGTCCCTCCCACTCACCGCCATCGGCACGGACAGAAACCCCTGTTTGCTGCGTGTGGAATCCGTGCGCTTGTGCAGCTGCTCCTGTTCGTCCTGTGCATCGCGCTGCATATACTCCTCGTGCTCGAGCTCATCCTCCGTTTCTATAAAGTAATCGTCAGTGCCAAAGCTGCCGCCCATCGGATAGTTGCTAAAGATGCGCGAGGATTCGGAGCCGCTTTTCCGTCTGCCGTGTGGACCAGGAGGACCGCCCGGGCCGCCAGGCGACATGGCCGAGTAGGAAAAACGACGTGGCGGCTCCAGCAAATAATTATAGCCCACCGGCCCAGGCACGCCAACGCCACCTGCAAGAGCATTAAGTTACTTGGATTAGACAGAGAGATCGGGCGGAGGGAATGCTCCTTCTCTTGACTTGCCTACGGATGCGCAGCGATAGCCGCGATTAAGCAGCGGCGGTGCGCTCACATTGCCCAGGGAGAGCATGCGCTGACGTCGATAGACCAGTGCATCATACTCATCCGGATAGATGGACATGCCCGTGGCAACGATTGCCTCCTGCAATTCGCGCTCCTCCTCCTCCTGCATGCAAACAGCGGCCACGGCTGCCATTTTGGGATCCTTGAGTACCTTGAGCGTCTCGTTGCTACTGCTGCGACTCTTCCACACTATGAGGAACACCATCAGCCCAAAGAAGCCGCCCAGCGTGGCGGCGATTCGCACACCTGTCATCACGTCGTACGTCGCAAAGAACTCCGCTCGAACGCGCGCACGTTCGGCAGCATTTTCCGCATCGGTCAGATTGAGCTCGCCAGGTGGCAACAGTGGCATATAGGGCGTGGCCGTGACGGCATTGGGTACGTGTGCGTATACAGGGGCGGAGGTGGTGGCAGCGGCGGCAGTGTTGCTTTTGTGATTGGACAACGCCGGCGGTGCCGGTGATGCAGACGACGGCTCATGTAGGATGCCATTGGCATCGGGATCAACAAGGGCGGCCAGTTGAGGGTTCTTGTGGTTAGATGCACGGGTGATGCGTTGCACTTCTTGTGCTTGACCTGAGCGTCGACCATGGCTAGCTATTGTTCGTGTTGTTGGTGTGCTCGTTGTTGTTGTTGTTCTAGTTGTTGTTGCTGTGGCTGTTGCTGTTGACGGCGTTGCTGCAGACGACGGAGCACGTCGTGAAAGTTTGGCCATCTCTATTGAAACATTGTCTGTAATGGCAAAAGATAAAGTTTAAAGAAATTAACAACATTGCTATGGACGGTTTGAATAGGAGTTTCATAAATTAACGACAAGCGCTGCCAGAGGCTTTAAGTTGAGCTATTGTGAACTTATGAAAAAGGCGTTGCCAGAGATGAGCAGATAATAGATAACGAATCCAACATATTTCATATAATAATAGAATTTAAATATTATAAACAATTATACTTAATTTCTACTGAATATTTATTGTATTATTATTTGATTAATTACTTAATTTTTAAACTTGCTCATTTGTGAGCTCTCTGACATGGCGTTGCCAGTTAGGCACATCGAATTATCAATAATCGATAACAAGCGAATATCAATTTCAAATTAATTAAATTTGAATATTTTAATGAACTTCAGTTAGTAAATGCTTTCATTTAGTTGCTTATGGAAATATATCAAATCAAATCGTTTACAAAATAATTTACTCATTGTACTGTTCCCCATTCCCTAAAAAGTATGCTACACTTCTCTCACTTCAATAAATAAATTTAAAGGATCCTCTGCAACATTTTCAATCTAGTTACGGCTGCTGGCCTCAGCCACCTCCCATTGCAATTAAAATGCCATAAACTTATCCACATTTCTTGGCGCATTCTTCAAAAGCTTTAGCCAACTTTTAATTGTTTTTTAGCGCTCTCATTTCACATTTCTTCGTAGCACTTTTCGCACGCTATTCTGAAATTCCCCTTTGGGAAATAACTTGGTAAATATTTCAACGTTCTGTTGAAATGAGTAAATTAAAGTTACATTTATATATTGACGAGTGTGTGTGGGTGTGAGTGAGTAAGTGCGTGAGTGTGAGTACGTGTGGCTCCATTACATCCTTGAATTTTCAACAAGTTGCACGCTCAATAATTCAGAAGGCCGAATCGCCTGTTGCCTGTTGTTTGTCCAGCGCTGCCCGCTGGCTCATTGTCATTGGCAGGCAGGCTCATCCACGCACCCACAACCACCTTGTCCAGTTGCCGCCCATCTAATTGTTCGTTTTTGTATTGACAGCCGCGCAGTTGCGGAGCTGCGCTCTGCTGAATTTTCTATCTGAGTTGTCGTTTTTCCCTTCTCGTCCTTTCTTTTTTTTGTTTTATGTAGTTATTCCATTTCTGTACGTGTGTGTGTACATCTCTTCTCTTATTTTTGTCCTGGCCAAGGACGCGCTGGCCATCAGTCGCTTAAAAATGTATTATTGTAAAAGTTTCGGTCTAATGTGCCGCTCCTTTACCTTGGCTCAGTATTCTTCGTTCCTTTGTGTGTGCGTGTGGGTGTGCTTTTTTTTTATTCAGTTCCCTTTTCAATTTTTTTCATGCCACGCTTTTTGCAGCTTGTTTCCAATTTTTTAGATTGCTGGGGCAGACAAAAAAAGTTTTAATGGCCATTATGCATTGGCCATAATTCGTGTTCCTTTTTCGCCGTGCAGCATAATGAGGCGCAAATGTGAAGTGAAATTGCAGTCTAAGCACTTTCAAGCGATTTTTAATGACTTTTCAGTTTCTGTTCTTTACTTATTGCCATTTTGCCGACTGTTTTTCTGTTTTTTAATGTCTGTTTAGCTTAAGCTAAATGCCAACAATTTGTAATCCAAGAAATTTGGCAATCCAATAAAGTAAATTCTTTTGTAAAAATTAAAAAGTTAAGAAAGAATTGAGAATATATTGGTTGTAAATTTTTCTAATTGTTAAAGTTGTTAGAAATTTTTGAAGTATGATCATCAAAACTACTATTAAATTAATGTTCAGTTCCTGTGGTATACTTAATATTTGAATCGAATTAGATATGCATCCTTCACGAAAGAGTAATCGATATTTTTTTTTTTAATTTTAAATTTCTTGGTGACTGCATTAAAAGTATTTTTCCGTACTTTGGTTGTCTAACTAAATATTCCTTAACGATAAAACTATCGATATTTTTTAAACTAAATTTTTTACTATTAAATTAATCTTAAGTTCTTGTAGTATACTTAATATTTTAATCGAATTAGATATGCAGCACGTACGAAAGAGTTATCGATAATTCTTTTGAAATTTGAAATTTCTTGGTGATTGCTCAAAAGTATTTTTTCGTATTCTAGCTTACTAAATATTCCTATTGATTTAGCGATGCAGCTTTAACGATGAAACTATCGATATTTTTATAAATTTAAATTCAAAGTACCTTCCCTGCTCCTATATAGCAGTATCAATTGCTTAACACACAGGCAGAAACGAAGTACTAAAAAAATTTTTGCCTGGAGCAAATCCTTTTTTGCCACTTCTGTGAATTGAGGATTTGGTTTCTTTTAAAAAGTTGAAGCTGCCATTGAACAATGCCTTGATAGCCTTACACCCAAACACATACATATATGTACATATATCAGGTAATATCGTGCTAAAGGCAAAGAACTGACGGATTACCCAAACTCCTTTGGGATTTGGGATACCAAAACTTATAATTGCTAAGGAAGGTGGAGATAGCCAGCAAAGGCAATAGATAGAGTAACATTAACATTAACGATGTCGGCGCATTGAAAGTGTATATCAACACCATATCGATGTCAAGGCGATGTGGGGAGCCAAAATGAGCGGAAAATGGTCAGCCTGGCTAACCGCAGCAGAGCAACATGTAGTTGTTGTTGCTGTTGTTACAGGATGATGAATGATTGCGGTTAGACAAGCGGGCAAAGGCATAGAGAAGGGCAGCGGCTGCTGACAGGCGGCCTCAACTTGACTTGGTACACGTTGCGTATGCGTAATGTGTATGTTTATTTGTGCGTGTTGTCTGTGTACGCGTGGTGTGTGTGTGTGTGAGGACTTCAGCGTAACAATAATTCATCAATGTTAGCGTCATGTAGCTGCTCTATGTATGTGTGTATATGTGTGTGCATGTTTTTTGCTACGGGGCATTTTTGCCTTTTAACTCAGGCCAAAAATGAAATTGACGGCAAATCAATTGAAATTACATACATATGCATATATATGTGTGTATACAAATACATATGCAGGAGTATTATATATTATTATACGTGTACGTGTGTGCTACAATGTCTGTATTGTTGTTGTGCATGTGTGTGGGTGCGTGTGTGTGTGTGCGTATTTGCCGCAACGTATTGAGTTGTGCTTTGAGTTTTACTTCGACAAAGAAATCATTCATGTGTATTGAGGCGCAAATACAAAAAAAAGCATAACCACAATCGAGGATATTTCAATAGCAGCATGTTGAGTAAAATTTAAAAAAGATAAAGAAATGTTATACTATAAGCTTAAATTTGCCTAGGTGTGGAATATTTATTTAAAATAAATTGTAAAGAAATGAGAAACTAATTATTTATTATAATATTATTTTTATTTTATATAATACATTTAAATATTGGAAAATATTAACAAAATTAAAAAATAATAAAGAAATGTTTTACCAAAAGCTAAAATTTGCCAAGGTGTGGAATATTTATTTAAAATAAATTGTAAAAAAATCAAAAGCCGATTTTATATTATAAAAATTTTTTTTAATGTAAAACATTAAATATTAGAAAATATTATCAACATTTAAAAAAAGATAAAGAAATGTTATACCAAAAGCTTAAATATGTCGAGATGTGGAATATTTATTTAAAATAAATTGTAAAAAAATCAGAATCTAATTTTGAATTATAAAATTATTTTTTTTATATAAAACATTTAAATATTCGAAAATACATTTGAATAAAATTAAGAAAAATCATTTGAAAGTGGTTCATTTATATATTTTTTATACTTTAAAATGTTAAAGATTCTCTATAAAAAATTATACAAAATTTAAAAATAAATGTTAAATATATAAAATTTAAAAAAAAATTAATTTTTAAAAATAATAACACTAAGAAATTGTTATATATTAGAGACTTCATTGAAAACGAGCGAAAATTTGTATTTTTATTGAAAAAATGTTTTCACCCAAGTTTAATCTACCTGCTTCTAAGCAAATGCCCAGCATTGTTAGCTCAAGAAATATAACAAGGAATATACTTTACTTACCCTATAAGCTGCTTTTACAAGCATTAGGCAAATGAAAATGGAAATTAAAATGAAAATGGAAAATATATATGCACATACATACATATATATACAATACATATACATGCTTTGTGCATAATTTTTAGGCGATATGATAACCGCTTTTATTTTATTTTTAATTAATTAAAATGTCTGCCTAAGCTGCTGAAATGATTTGAATTACAAATTGTTTGCTTTAAGATTTTAATGTGGCACAGCTGGAAAGGGGCCTCTTTAAAGAGTCAGCAGAACGGAAGCGTTAGGCGCTGGCTTATTAGCGTGTGTCTTGTCTATGTTTCGCAATGGAATGTGGCGCCATTTTCTGTCAAATTATGCGCCACGCCCACTTTCCGCACTTTGCCGCCCAATAGGAACAACAACAACAACAAGAGTAAGAAGCGTGGGCCATTTAACAAACATTTCGTTAATCTGGTACACTTGGCAGGCGCACGGCCATGAGGATCTCTGTCTCTATCGCTGTGGCTCCTGTTCCTGTGCCCACGTCCTTGCCAGCTCGTGTATCCTTGCCCACGTTGCGCTCGTTGTTACTGCTTATTGTTGTGCTTTTATTGTTATGGCCATGTTTTTTGTTGTTTCATTTGGCGGCATTGTTAGCCGTGCCCGCTTTTTGTCTTCCCCTCCGCTTCCCCCTGGCAAACGATTCTGCTTGTCTGTCTGTCTGTGTGTGTGTGTGTGTCTCGGTACACTTCTGCTTATATACTCTATAGAAATTGAAAATGAGCCAAAAGGTGTTTTCTTTTTGTGCACATTTTTTGATTGGCAAGAGCAGAAATGTGCGATAACAACATACATATATATCTAAATACAGTTATATTGCTATTCAGATATATAATATATTAAGATTATTTATACGCATTTGTACCAGTGGCAATGCAGATTCTTACGTATCACAATCCAGCAAAAACTAATTCTCTTTTCAACAGAACATGAAACATATAATAAAATCGATAAATATCGATTTTCAGCTTCTTTTGCTGGAGCGTTATAACCTCTATTAACCTTATACATAAGCAGCAAAAAAGTTTATTATTATTATTATTGAAAAAATTCTTAATTTATGCTATCATTTTTTTAGGAACGATAAATATCGATTTTCAGCTGCATATGTTGGAGCCCTGAGAACCTTATAGATCTCATATACAAGCAGCAAATAAAGTTTATTATTGCAAAAATTAATAATTTATGCTAGCATTTTCTTATAATCGATAAATATCGATATCTTGGCTTGGACTAATAAGCAAAATTGACAGATATTATGAACTAAAATCCCATATGTCGAAGTTAGTTTCTTTGTTTGAATACATCAATCAGGAATATTTCGCTTCATAGTTATATATTTCTATATTTCACTCAAAACGATTAATATCAATAACTTTTTTTGGCTTAGAAGCTATTTATGCAAACTGCAAACAACAAAATTGATGTTAAGTTCTCTTTTAGATAAATAAATTTTTGAAGAATATCTTACTCCATGCAATCATTTACCTTCTCCCAGCAGCTTTCAGCTTTTTACAGGGTATCCTTCAGTTACCTACTCTAAATGTCTACAGTTGCCTTACTTTTTTTTGTCTTAACTGCTAAGCGTTTTACGTTTATGAGCACGAATCAGACAGAGGCAAGCATTAGGCCTGCTTATTCTGCGCCCACCTTTGGGCACGCCCCCTTTTGCATTTATTATTTCATGTGAAATGTTTTTGATACAAAAAAATAAGCTGAAATATTATTTAAATTGCATTCATGTTGCTTTCGCTGTTCATTGACGCACAAATTATGCGCTTAAAGTCCGAGCTTTGGTCATTTGTGAAATTCGATTTTGGCCCTCTAAATGTGTCACGTCTTACATTTTCGACTACATTTAATATTTGCTCAAATATTTAACAGTGAAACGTGCTCAGCCTGGCCAATGATGATGACACAGGATATGACATAGCAACCCGTCTAAGCCAGTCGGTGTCCTTTCGCCTTAAGCTGCTGCCAAAGCTAGAAATGACTTTCGGAAGACAACCCCTGCTCCGTTACCCTTGCCCCTTCCCCTTTCGCTTACCAAGTCAAGTGGCAAATGGCTTTACTTTTGCTCACATTACGCACATTCGCATATTTTCACAGCTTTCCCCATTTTCGGCTAGTTCATTATTCATTGTCAACTGCTATATGGATTTATTGCTTAATCACTTGGAAGGACACAGATAAAATTTCGGCACATATCGAAGTCTGGCACGGTTTGCCACTGTCTATAAATCATATATTAAGAATATGCGTATGTGTATATATTAAGATTCGTTCATAAAAGTCTGCACAACATTTGATGAATTATCTATATCTATATATAATTGGGTTAACTAAATTATATTAAATATACATATATATTCCATATCTAACATTGACAGCTCAAAGATTACGGTTTCTCTGCATATTTGTTATATTTAAGCTTGAAAATTGTTTAAATATAAATATTTGTCTGAATATTTTAAGAATTTTATATTAATTATTTCTTAGAATTTTCAATCTATACATATATTTATATATTATAAAGGGTATATTGAGTTTAGGCATTTCCAATCCTATACATACTTAAAAAAAATAAAGATATATAGCTCTTGTCTATCCTACGTCTATTTCTCTTTAGATCTTATTATTAATTTATTTTCAAGCAGAAGTAAAAAATAATAAGAGTTAAATGCTTAAAATTTGACTTGTACGTAAAGCAT
This sequence comes from Drosophila gaucha, assembly GCA_035045545.1. Lineage (NCBI taxonomy): Eukaryota > Metazoa > Arthropoda > Insecta > Diptera > Drosophilidae > Drosophila > Drosophila gaucha. Next base: position 968,913 of record JAWNOY010000006.1, on the reverse strand, counting down.
TTACGACAACATTTTATTTATTTATGATAATGTTGACAAGACGAGTGTCAACGAGAACAAAAAATATTATTTAAAATTAAAAAAGTAAAAATAAGCTTTAAACAAGGTATAAATAGAAAGCCTAGATAAAAATTACACCAATGAATACCCCAATAACAGCACCGACACGTTGGGGGAATTTTATTTGCCCGACCGGCTAGCTATGCCCCAGATCACAGCTAAATGTAGTCAGTGATGTTATTGGTATAAATAATTAAAAAGGTTTTGTTAATAGAAAACTTAAAAAAAATAAATTATATGTTTTAAAATTAGTAGAGTAAAAATATAAAAATAGAAAATACATAGCGAATCCAGTTGGGAAATCACTGATAACGATGGGGGAGATTATAGCCAGTCCGGCCGACTATGCCCCTACTCATAGCGAGGCATTGTCAGTGATTTCCCGAAGGTGAGCTGAAAGCAAGGATTTAATTATAGGAAGAGAGAGTTCAGATAATACCCTTTACATATAAGATAATATCTGTAAAGGGTATTAATATGTCTTTCACATCCACATTTTGTGGAGTGCAAGCAAAATCTTATTTATTTTACAAATATTTACTTTGTCTATTAGTAAATTTGACTTAAAACTACTTTGTTGACTTTTTGAAGCTTGCTTAATGTTTACTTAGAAAGAACTTAAGAACGAAATTGAATCTTACTTGCTAATAAGTTTGAAAATTTGAGGTCATTTAGGAGAATTGAAATCTTTATTTAGGTTTTATATACCTGCTAATGATTTTTCAAAAATTTATTTGAACTGGTATGATATATTGTAGGTAAATTCAGAATAAGAAATATAATACTTCTTTATTTTTATTTAAAATTTTATTTAAGTAATTATTTTTTATGCAAATTTTATTTTTATTTTTGTTTTACTTTTATACAAATTTTATTTTGAAATATAATATTATATATATATTTAATTTCTTTTAAAATATAGAATAAATTATATGTATATTATTTTATAAAAATGTTTTATTTTAATAAATTTTTTTGTAAATATGTAAATATTTTTTTAAATTATTTATATTGTTTTATGCATATTTTTTATTTTAGTATATATATTTTTATTGTATATATTTATTTTTAATATATTTTATATTATTATCTATTTTGTATTTTCACATATTTATTATATTAAGAAAATACCCCTTCTCAACATTTTATATGCAATTTCATATGCCTAGAGGCTACTTAATGTCGCATACTTTTAATCAAGTCTCGTCACTTATCAAAATAAACCTAATTAATGGTCTATAAATTATGCAGGCAAATATTTTATTAACCACAAATGGCTTAGAGACGAGGCGAAAGCATAGAGTGAAAGACAATAAAATGAACGTCCACATACACATACACACACACACATAGAGGGAGATATTGTGAGCAGAAAAAGTCAAATTAAGAAGTAATTTAAAACAATTTTTATGTGGCAGCTCGACAAATTGGGTGGCCCGGCGGCTGGACAAAATGTCACCCGAATTGGATTCAATAAGGACAATAATGTCACTCAAGTGCTGCGGGCCTGTCGTCGTCCTGCTGCTGCTCTGTCTGTGTCCCCTGCCAGTCATGCAGACCGTGCTAGACAAAAGGCGTCTAGACAAATTTATAACGACTTTGTTGTTGCCACTGCGGCCGCAGCCGCTGGTGCTGCTGCTATGGCAGTGGCTGTTGTGGCCGGCAGCAAGCATTCCAGGCATTTTCCTTCTTTTTTTTATTTTGGCCAGTTTCACATCAAATTGACAAATGTGTGGCAATTTTTTAAAATTTGTGAGAGTGTGTGGTGAGTGTGTGTGTGGGAGTCAAGTGTTAATTAAATGTTATGCCAGTGCCAGTTAATTTGCGCACTAAAAAGAAAGCACGAACAGAGCCACATGGCGTATGCGTAATATACTTGCAGCAGCTGTAACAGCTAACTTATATAGAATATGTGTGTGTGTGTACGTGTGTGGCAGCTGCCTGGCGACACTTGACTTTTGTTTTTATATCCTTAACAGCGGCGTTAAAGTGCCAAGCAAAGATGTACAATATTGTATAATAAAAGCGCCACAAAGTATGCAATGCTTTTTTCCTCATGCAATGCACACACACAAACACACACACACACACGCACAGTAGGCAGGCAGGAAATAAACGTCGCTTGAGTTAACAATTACTGACACCATTAAAGTTTTGCGCCCACGCCCACGCTTACGCCCCAACACCTACACGACACGCCCAGCAGCGCCTTTTGTCTAGAGGCTGTCATTATAGTTATTTTTTTGCTGCTGCTTCTTCTGCTGCTACTGCCACACAGCTGCTGTCGTTGTCATTGTTGCTGCTGCTACTGCTGATGCTGCTGTTAGTGTTACTGTAGCTGCTGCCTCTGACATCTCGCCTTTGTCTTGGCGTGTGTGTGCGGGTGACATGTGCCTGGCACAGATTGCACATTGTCCGCATGCTTGCCACATATTTTATGTGGCTTTTTTTACCCACTACTCAAGGACCTAGTGTAAAGGGTGTCTAGTATTTAGAAAAAAAAAGATAAGACGAATGTTAGGAGAACGCAACTTAGCATGTTAATATATGTGCATCACTGTCTTTTTCCCTCTCGGTTTCTGCTATGGAGATTAAGCTGCTTAATAAAGAATTTCGTAGCTTAGCAACTTTCAGCAATAAAGTTTATTGTGGAATCTGCTTCCGATTTAAAAAACTTGAATGTAGAAATATAAACAGAAATGTTTTTTCTGTTTAAACAAATCTTTAATAAAAATATTATAGTTGAAAATTATAAAAAAGTGTTTCCGACTCTTTTCTAGAAATAAATTTTTCTATACATTTTTTTATTCTTCCAAAAATTGTTTTTTTTTACCAATACTATAGTTGAAAATCATACAAAACTTTACAAGAGTTACCAGCATTCAATAAAAATGTAAAAGGATCCGCGAGCATCTACCAAAAAGATCTTCAATATAGCCTCTGAATCGCAATGTAAGAGTTCTCATAGTATAATTCATAAATAACTTATAATACATAAAAAAATCATTTTAAAGATAAAAAGAATCTTTCAAATGGAAGTCAATTTAAAAAACTCTGTTAAGAGTATATTAATTATTGGTAAAACAAGATTTAAAGAGTCTTCTTAAGTATTGTATAAGTAAAGTGTAAGGCTCTAAAACTTTACTAAATTAATTTAAGAAAGTCGTTTATGGAAGCGGGAGAGACTTTGGCTCGAATATTAAAAGAGAAAATATATGTTACATAACATAGGCAAATAATAACCTTAAAAATTCTCAACAAAATTTTTGTTTTCCCTAATAAATTTTTTAAAATTTTTTACAGCTGCGCCAAAGCCAGGAACAATTTTTTAATATTCTAGAAATTTTTTGATTCCCCTAATAAATTTAAAGAAATTTTATCTAGCTGCGCCAAAGTCAGGAAATAACTTTGTGTTAATCTAAAAAAAAGATTGATTTACTTTACAAATTTTTAAAAAAAATTTGGCAGCTGCGCCAAAGCTTTCTCTGTTTGCTATAAAAATAAGGCTTACAATTCTTTATAAATTGTCTTTAAAAATTAATTTTTTTTAATTTTCTAATATTATATCATATAACAACACATAATATCACAAAAATCTTCCATTTACTCCAAAGTACTTCTAAGTAAAAATCTCTTTACTTTCCACTGTAATCAAGCCCAGCGACCCAATCTGCATAGCATTGGCTTAGGAAGGGAGCCCGTCAAGTGTTAATGGTGACAACTCATGAGCATTTCATGCAAACGACTCTTGAAACTTTTTTTTGGTTGTTCAAATTGGGCAAATTGCTGTCGGAAATGCGCTTTGATTCAATAGCCACTGGCGAGCACTCAGCGACGACCTCGGCCCCGTCTGCCGGGGCAATAACTTTCTTCAACTTTTTGCTGGCCAAGTAATTTAAAAGTCCATTCGCCCGGACGTGTGGACGCAGAGCCGCCTCCTTCAAATGTGTATTTATCATAATGCCAACGGGCTGTCGAGTGGAGACAGACTGAGTGAGAGTGAAAGAGAGAGAAGGTATGCAGCTACTGCAGCTGCTGCTGCCATTAACCTATTAAAGGCCCCTCGACAAGAACCGGAGCACGTAGACGTAACCGGGCCGCCGCCGCAAACGTCGAGCACTCAGCACGTAGCCATTTCCGTTTGGCATGGCAGCTGGACAAGGATCAGAAGGAGCTGCAATAGGAAGCCCGGTCCGACCAGGTTGGGCAGTTAAGTACGGTCTGTGCGCTGAGGCGTTGCAGGTAGCTCCTCCAATGCCATTAAATCAGAGTTAACAACTGCTGCTTTCCTGCCACGCCGCCCACACTCTGTTTGTCTTGGCTGCAGCGGCAGCAGCTGCAAGATTAAAATTGCAGCAACAGCTTTCACTTTGCGAGTAGTTTGCTGCGCGAGCGACTCGCCAAAAACAATTATTTGCATAAATACGTACACTGAGTGAGCATACTTAATATTTATTCTAAAGCCAACGGCAGTGCCAACACACAGACTCATGCACAGATTAAACACAACACACACACACACTGCCACACAGTAGAAACAAGCGAGAGCTTGGCGGAATAAATTTCAGTTGCAAACTGTCAGCAGGCGCCATCTAGCGTGCATTGGTATCAAATGCACTAGCAAAAAAGTGCTGGAACAGTGATTTGAATTTAAGATTTCCGTAGCGTATATTTAGCGCATATTTAATAATTTATATATGTACCAGAAAATTTAAAAATAATTGAAGCTTATAAATAATATATAAAGTGTACCCTATTTTTATAGAGTTCATTCTAGTTAACTAACCTAAACATCTCCCTTTTCTTTTATATATGTTCAACATATAGACTATGAATCACTGTGCGTTGTCAGCGCTTCCTCTGCCACCTGTTGTTGTCTCTGTCGCCTGCTGTCAATCACTGCTTCAGTTGCTCCACGCTATTTCCGTCGACCCTAACGGCTCGTTGCTCGCTTTCCCCGTCGCTGCCCCCCGCTGCCGCCAGATGGCGCACATTTTCATTTTGTTTCGCAATTTGATTTTATTTCGCTTTGCTAGCTGCTTTGTATGCGTATTTGTATATTTAAACGCTATCTTGTTTTACACTTTGTAATTAAATACTTTAAGTGATTTTCCCTCTGACTTTTTCTCAACTTAATTGACAAAACGCGTCAAAGTGCGTAAAGATTTTACATCGCTTTTATATTTGTTCATGGCGTCTGTTTTTTAGGAGCCCTCTTTGTTTGTCTTCAAAGCGAACACTCGCTCGTCTCTAACAAGTTTTTCACGTATTTTAAGACAGACTTGGAATTCTTTGTAAAAATGTTCAAGTGTGAAGCTCTTAAGTTTCTAGTAAAGGATCTTTTGAGACCTTTAACTCCTCTTACTATGTCAAAACGGAACAAAATTTCATGATTCATGTTATTTTTTTATGAGTTTAGCTACAGCTTTGTTTTCTATTTATAGTTGAAGAGTCGAAAAAAAAATAAATATAATATAATATACATAATTTTATTTTAGATTTTAAGCAATTTTACTGTAGATTTTAAGTGAGTGCTTTAAAAAATAATATTTAAAACTGAAAAAATATTATTAAAAAAATTTGGAAATATATTTGGTTGACATTAAGATAAAAAAATATTTTATTTTCAATTTATTTATTTTGAGTTATATTATATACTTTTTGTTTTATTTATATACATGTATATATATATTTTTTTTTATTTTTATTTATTTATTTTGAGTTTAAAAAAATAAATGAATTTTTTATATATTTCTCATCAATCCACAATTAAAAAATATTTGAAAAAGTTTTAGCTTATAAATTTAGTTTTTAATTGGCTTTGTCAATGTTAAAATTAGTATAAAGCACTTACTAAAAATCTAAAATTATTTTCATTGTAGTTTTTTCTGTAGTTCGTCGCGTGCCTAAAAATAATGCTAGTAAATAAAAGTTCACGACTTTATTTAGTTTTAGAGTTTTATTTGCATGATTTATCTATTGAAATAATTGCCGTTGCTGTCATTGGGGCTAAATTTAGTGGCCAGGCTATGAAAACGTGTTCAGGTACAAGGCAAATGCATGTTTGTTCTAGAGATTAGATAAAACTTGGGCGTCACCGAAAACGTTGAACGATAATGTGACAATTTTATGGAGGGGAGACAATTAAATATAGCTGATAATCGGATAGAAAAAATGCACTTCTTATCATTACTCTTAAGCTGCAGCTACTATTTATAGTTGTCTGATTGGCTTCGGGTTCCCAACTTAGCCAACACACTTCACTGCACTTGATATATAATTGTATCCAAGCGTGAATACACGCGGGAGCAGCACGAGCAACGCTTTCAATAAACCCAAAACGTGCCACAAGACCCCACTTGTACAAACACACACACACACACACACACACACACACATAGATACACAACTGTTGAGGGCACACTAATAAATACTCAACAGTTGCACATTTGAAAATTCAAGCAGAAAACGTATAAAAAGGTCAGAAAATCTAAAAAAAGAGGGGGCCAGTTGAAAGTGAGAGGGATTGAGAGAGAGAGACAAAAAAGACAGAGACAGAGCTAAAGATGGAGTGAGAGTAAGAGAGGGAGAGGTATATAGAGGTTTATATTCCTTTTGCGCCAATTTTATACTCTATCTAGAAAGTGTTTTAAATTATTTAAGGAAAGACTATTCGACATCATAAAGTATATATATTTCTGATTCACATCACCAGTCGGGTCTATATAGTGAAAAATCATGGTCATAGACATCATAAAGTATATATATTTCTGATCTGATATTAAGCAGTGGGTTCTATAAAGCCAAAAACCATCTGCTTCATCTGTCGACTGCTCCGCAATCTACCCATACAGCTAATTTACTGTTATTTTACTGTTATAACTAGCACATATGTATGTTGAAAATCTCGCTAATCGGATCACTATAATCATATCATATGACTATCATAAAGATGCTCTAAAAATAATGGAAGTTCCTGTACAAGAACTAGTATATAAAAAAAAATATTTTGCCTATCAAATTTATCTCAACTACACTTGATACATACTAGATTTTTTATCGGCTTATATATACAGTCGAATCCCGATAATTCGAAATGGCAAGGGAAAAATTTTTCAAAATTTTTTTTACGAATTACACAGGAATTCGATTTATCGAACGGGAGTTTAAATGCATTTTATTTTCAATTGGACAGCATTTTTTACGAATTATTGAGGTTTTCGATTTAGAGGGGGACGAATTATCGGCATTCATTGTATATCATATAGTTATATAGAAAAACAAGTAAGAACGTTGCAGTCGGGCGCCACCGACTGCGTCAGACTCTGTTCCTGTTAAAGGTGTGTAGGCTCAATAAATATGTAGACCGTCCGTCCGTCTTTCCGTATGTTTGAATGCGAGATTATTGAGATTCCTTTTTTGAGCATGTCTTTTACATCAATTTAGCTACAGTCATACAATTTTACATATAGCTTTTTTAAAATAAAATACTATTTTGGTTTTTATTATATATTTTGGATACTGGCTCCACATTTCACAAAATCAATTTAATAAAAGTTTAGTTGCAAATAAAGCCACATTTACATTTTTTTTAATTTTTTAGGTAAAACCGTATTTTTAATAAAATATAAGGATTTATGCAGAAAGTTTTATCAAAATCCATTAAGTAACATAGAAGTTATAATAAAAAAAAAAAACATTTTAATAAATGATAATATCACGCGGCAGCGATGGGAATAGAACCTGGGTCACGCGCTTCGCATGCCCACTACACCACGGCGTCTCTTGCGCCAAATTGAGTTTGGTGTGTTGATTTGGTTAAACAGACTTGCCCCAGTTAGGTCAACTAGAATTTGTTTTAATAAATATAAGGATTTATGCTGAAAATTTTATCAAATCCATTAAATAACATATAAGTTATAAAAAAAATAAAAAAAAAAAATTTTATTAAATGATAATATCACGCGTCAGCGCTGGGAATCGAACCTAGGTCACGCGCTTCGCATGCCACATCTCTACCCACAACACCACGGCGTCTCTTGCGTGGCTATGTGCCAAACTGAGTTTGGAAGTGTTTCGATTTGGTTAAACAGACTTGCGTTGTGGTAGCGAAGACCCTGCTTCAATCCCCAGTTAGGTCAACTAGAATTTGTTTTACGGAGGCTTACATTATGATTATTATTATTTTTTTTTTTTCGTAAATTTTAATTTCATTAACAGTAACCCACATGTCAAATTTGGATGCTCTACGTCTAAGACTGTAGAAGATACAGTTTTACCCTATTTGCCACGCCCCAAATGGGCGTAGCTATATATAACATACATTTTTGGGTAGAGGTAGGATACTAGTATATATATTCCAAGTCCCAACTCTCTGACGGAAATATTGCCGAAATTATCACGGTTTTAGTAAAAGATATAGTAATTCCCGATTTGCCACGCCCCCAGAAGACGTGGATACATAACTTTTGACTTATCTTAAGAGGAGGTCAACAGTATCCCACATGCAAAATTTGGACGCTCTAGCTCCAAAACTGTAGGAGATACAGTTTTATCCGATTTGCCACGCCCTTAATGGGCGTAAATATCTATAATATATATTTTTGATTCCGAGTGATCTACTTGCACATGTATTCCAAATTTCAAGTCTCTAGCTCTTAATACGCTCAAAATATTATAGGATTTATACAAATCGCTATATATATATTCCCGATTTGGCACGCCCCCAGGGGGTATATAACTTTTTGATCTAACTTAAGGGAAGGTCAACAGTAACCCACATGCCAAATTTGGATGCTCTAGCTTCAAAGCTGTAGAAGATATAGTTTTATCCGATTTGCCACGCCCACAATGGGCGTAGATATATAATCTATATCTTAAAACGTCCGCGTGGTGTACACGAATATATATTCTAAATCCCATTTCTTAGACTGCAATATTGACTAAAATAACAGCGTTTTAGTCTTAATAGATATAGCATTTCCCGATTTGCCACGCCCCCTGTGGGCGTATCGGAAAAATACTCAAACTTGATCTGACGCGGATACTCACGAGTATATATTCCAAATTACAAGTCTCTAGCTTCTATAGTGTCCAAATGCTGCGCGTTCATACAGACAGACGGACAGACGGACAGACGGACAGACAGCAAGACGGACATTGCACAAATCCAATAGACTCTTTTTCCCTTTGGGAACAGAGTCTAAAAACGGTCATGAAATTAATTCTCATAAGTGGGAATTTTCTGTTTGTTAAGAGATCTCAATCAGATTTAGCAAATACAAGCTTCATGAATTTACTAGCTTAAGGACACACTTACTAGTTATATTAAAATGCAACATTCGTTATATAATATAAAAATAACTTTTTGGTAATATATCTAAAAGAGTATTGAAAAGTCGTTATGCCATGGTTAGGTTTTCTTTCTTGTTGCTGTTTTTCAATGCAGCCACAAACAAGTTTTCGCTCAATGTGACGCACAACTATCTGTGAGTGTGAGTGTGTGTGGGTAGTGTGTGGGTATGTGTGTGTATGCTGTGCATATGTGTGCTTTCCATATAATTGCCAGCCAGGCGCGCATAACTCGGAGATAGTTGCGTAGGCAACGTACAAGCGAGTTCCTGTGTGTGTGCCTATGTGTGTGTGTGTGTGGTTTTGTGCCTGTGTGTGCTTATTAATACTTGAACGAGACAAACACACACTCACACACAGACACAAAATGCGCACATTGAATGCAAGTGAAAAACAAAGTTTCGCCTGGCAGAAATTGTCACAGTAAAACCCACAAAGCTCACATGACAACTCGAAAGTTAATGGCCCCCAACCCACCCAACTAAACCCGCCTTCACTGACCCCCACATTTCCTCAACTTTTGCCACATCTTCGCACAACATTCGAGTGAAAAACTTTTATACTTTACCCCTTAGGCAAGTTGTTAAGTAGTTCTGTTTGGCAGCGTTACGTTGTCTCGAGTTTCTCGGTCTGCTTCTTAGTTTCCTTTTTTTTCGGGTGGCATATCATAAGCTTCACTTAATTCGCTTAGGAAAAACTCAAGTAGCTTCGGTCACAGAAATGGACAAGCAGACGGACGGACAGACAAGCTCAGGAAATTGGTAGTACAAATTATGCAAAAAGTAGACATTCAACTAGGGCAGCAAATGCAAAAGTTGCAAATATTTTATTTAAATAATTATTTACTTTTTGAATACATAATCTTTTTTGCGTAAAGCTTAGTAAGGTTTATACTTGAGAGAAAATTTTAAGAAAATATTAACTTGAGGACATAGTTCTTGATAAAAATAAATTGATTTTAAACATGGTCAAAGATGAAAAAAAATTGTTTATGAATAGGTTTTTGCATTTGAATTAGATTCATGAAACCTGATTTCTTATCAATAAACCATATATATATTCTATACGTAATTGTAAAATACCCAAAAAATATTTACGAGACATTAGAATTAGCGAGAAGGCCTGGCAGACGTGAGACGTCAGATGAGAGATGAGAGATAAGAGACGAGAGACGAGAGATGAGAGATGAGAGATTAGAGATGGGAGATGAGAGATGGAAGATGGGAGATATGAGAGATGAGAGATGAGAAATAAGAGATGAGAGATGAGAAATAAGAGATGAGAGATGGAAGATGGGAGATATGAGAGATGAGATATGAGTGATGAGATATGAGAGATGAGGGTTACAAAGCGAAATATCATACTTTGTATTGTATAAGGTTCTATCGATTTGTATTTATAATTTATTAGCTGAATGAAAACTGATTTTAATGTGTTTTTATTTTTATTTATACTAAAGAATTATCTTTATTTTAAGGCAAAGAAATTGGTATCTATCAAATATTTTGGTATTTGCCTACACTTTTCAGAATGATTCAAATAATTTATAAATTTTAAATATTTTCAAAAAATTTTAGACAGTTTGCCATTTTAGCTATAAATTTCCTCCTAGCTAGATATTCCACTTTGAGCCTTTAAAAAACTTTACTTTGATAATTTAAAAGACTTCAACAAACTCAGGAAATGCTTAAAAATTTGTTTGTTAATTCCCTAATGCACTTTTTTTATAATTCGAACAAGTTTTGCCAAAGAAGTTGACAAAAGTTTCTTAAAACAAAAAAAAATATTATGTGACTGCAAGGAATTGCTGCTTCGTGGAAAAAGCAGCATATAAGTAAATGTGTGTGTGTTGATATACCTTGCTTATCCTTTTTAATTAACTTTGCAGCATCGACAACAGCAGCAACAACAACAACAGGAACAACAACAGCATCGGCAGTTGCACAAAACTTATTTAATTAAAATTCGCCATTGAAGCAGATAATTAGATTTTTTAAGCGACGACCCGGCTGTTAATGTTGTTATTGCCATTGTTGTTGTTGCTGTTGTTACCTGCTCAATTGTCGTTAAATATAATTTTAAGCCAACTGGCCAGAAAATAGTTTGTTTGCCCCCCCTCCAAAACCCGAAAATGTGGGCTGCGGGCTTTTCGTGTTGAGTTTCAGTTTCAGCCAGCATAAATTTGCATGCGACAACAACAACAATAGCAACAAAATCGATAATTAATATGATTAATTGGCAAGAACAACTACCGAAAAAAAATTGGCTACAATTTGGGGAAAAACATTTGCCCCAATACCAAACCAAAACCAAAATCCAATGCCAACAAAAAAAAAAGCAGCGGGAGGGGTTAGGTTTTGGGCAGGGCTGGGGGAGCTGGCCTAGAGCTGGTTTGCGGACAATTTGATAAACGCTTGTGCTAACTGCATTGAATTGGACAGCTGCAGTCACAACAAAAATAGATGGAATTAAAAGCCAGAGTGGAGGGAGAATGGTTGAGTCGAATATCGAATACTCTTACTAATGGTGTACTGTTATAGATTCAAGTTATGGATTATTAAACTAGTTAGCTTAAAGTAACATCAGAAAACTTTATAAAATTCGTGTTTCCCAACCGAATTTCTCTTATCCTCTTCTGTCTTCTTCCTATTTCTATTTGCTTACCTAACTAATTTCAATACATACTAAGTTTGTTTAAGTTTTCTATTAACAAAAACTTTAGATTTACATAACCCATATAATATACTAACTGACTACATTTACTTGTGTTCTGGGGCATAGCTCGCCGGTCGGACAAATAAAATTACCCCAACTAAACTTATTAGGGTAATTTTTGCTGTAATTCTATATAGGCTATCTAATTATAAATTGTGAAGATTTTATTTTTAATTTTTCTTAAACAATATTTTTAATATTTTTTTGACACCTTAATAAAAAAATAAATAAAAATAAATAAGTTAAAAAATAAATATGTATGAATGCTCTAGTTGAGAGCTAACTTAGAGTTACCCTGACCCCTCGCTTAGCTATTTTTTATACACATACGAAGTGCTCGATAACTCTGATGAACGGAACCATTATTTTGATAAAAAAAATTTCCTCTAGTATAAGTCTATTCATAATGAAAGTTTAAACAAAACTCAAAAAAAGGCAACTAAATGGGTTGTTACTTAAAGCAAAATTGTGTAGCTCTAAAAAAGTCACCATTTATATTTATGTACTTACTTATATACAAACTTTAAACTTAGAAAACTCTGTCAAAACTGAACCGATTTTGGTGATCTTTTTGATTTTCTTCATGAGTTATCCTCTACTTCAGCTTAAATTTGAAAAACTAATTTGAAACAATTTTTTTTTTTTAAAAATCTAGTACCTATTTACTTTCCTAAAACTTTTTTTAAAAAATTTTGAAAAACAAATCATATATACCTACTTCAAACTAACAAAACTCTGTCAAAGTTAAACCTGAACTGAATGTTTTAGATTTATATTAATGTAAGTTTCAGAAATTAATTTTTAACAATTTTTTTTAAAATAATCAAGTTCCTGTTTACTTAAAAAAAATATAAACAAAAATAAAAAAAAATCTTAAAAATTTTATATTTTTTTATAAATTATTTTTAAAAATTTTAAATAATATAAAAATTAGTATACAAAGTAGTTGAAAAGGAAGTTAAAACACATTTTATGTAAATATGCACAAAGGTTTTATTTGTAAAGCTTCGAAAGCCGCTGCCAAGTTTAAGCCTTCACAACTTTGTTAAAACTAAGCTGATTTTGATGATGGGTGAACATTTTCTTTATGGTTTCCCTTTAGGCAGTTTTTTTGAAAAACTAACTTTTTCAAAATATATAATACTACCCCTTACTCACCAAAGAAAATTAAAAAAAAAACAAATTTAATTATTAGTTTCTTGGAAACACTCCGCATTGGCTTTTTATTTTAATTATATCATATTATAATAATATGAATAAAATATCAATCTGAACAATTTTGATAATCACAGATAATTATGACCTAAGTCTAGGTATTTAAAGATTATGTATTTAAAATTGAAATATTTATTTAATAACTTTTTACTCGTCATTCAAATTTTGTGGCATGTGCCTAGTAATCAGAGAATGTTGCACATGAGTGTGTTTACATATCAAAGTGCACACACATACACATACATATATATATAATATATGTGAATATGCATAATAAGTACTCGTTAAGGTGTCTGAAAATGTGTTTATTTGTTGTGCGCAAAGCTCGTAAAATATCTTTGAGCTGAAAAATTGTTTATTGCTGGCAGTGATTGCTCATAAGACCTCATTTATATATAGCACATAAGTGAATGAATAATATGTTTGTTATGAAAAGAAATTGAAATATGCAAGTGTATATATGTATATATATTTTGTTGATAACAAAGAAAGTCCATCAAAAACTTGAGATGTAGGTGGATTGAGATTAGGTATTTTTTAAAATTATTTTGAAAATATTTAAATTAAATATTAATTTTGTCTTTTTCAACTAGATAGATAATAATAAAAAATTTAAAAAAATATATTATAATACGGAATATATATATGTATAAGAGATGTATAAAAGAAAATCAATCTTAAAGCTCTAAAAGTTCCATCTGAAAAGTGTTGAAAAACAAAATAACATTTAGTTTTAAGTGTCTGCAAGTTTGCCATGGCAACTTCATCGATAACTAATCGATAAGTTCCTGTCGATAATTTACGAACTAGTTCCGAAGTGCTGTAAACTCTAACTTTACAACTTGGCCAACTGCAAAACTCTGCGAAGCAAAACAGTCATTTCAAGTTTAACGAAGGCAGTCATTAAATTCAACTTTGAGACAAAGTTTTAGGGTTTTTAGAAAGTTAGCGGAAATATATTTTTATGTATCCATGAGATGTTTCATAAATGAATACAAACTTACTTGGATACTCATCCCAATAATTGCGCTTGTTAAATATTAAAAGCCAACTTGTCTGCTACAAAATGCACACAACATTTTGGCAAAGCGCAGACTGTCAGCCAGAAGGAGGAACAAGGGAGAGAGGCAGAATGGCCAAAGACAATTTTGTGCTTATTGAGGAACAACAAGGAGGCAAAATGTCGAAGGCGAAAGCGAAACTATAAAATTCATTGAGAGCAAAGTTAAGGCGAGCAACAAGTTATGCCATGGCAGCAGCAGGAATTCTGTCTATAGATAACCTAACGAGTGGGAGGGGGCGTGGCTATGTCGTGCCAAGTAACAGTCACTTAAACTGAGCCCGAGTCGCGGGCTAAAATGTGCGCCGTTCATACTTGAAACAAGAACAGATTTAAGTGCGCACGAATTGGGGGCGTGGCGGTTATATGTGTGCTTGTGTGTGTGTGAAGGCTGTGATATTTTTATCATTTAAGCGTAGGGCGGAGCGGGGGGCGTGGCAGCTAAGATGTAGCCACATTAAGTTAGACACGCAGCGCAACAAAACACTCGAAAGCAGCACAGGGCGTATACGTAATCTGTGTGTGTGTGCGTGTGCGTGCTTTAATGAATATGCTCAATGTCGCTGATAAGACAGCAGCCACGCGTGCTGATAATGACAAGTATCATTAACTCAAGAGGGGGAGTGGGGGAGAGCTGCAGCTGACATTTAATGCCTATTGCCTGAGCCCCATTGTCCTCGTCCTCGTCCTGTTGCTCACTTTAAGGCGCTTTCGGCCATATGGCATTGCCATTTAACTAACCTTGGCAACGTGTTTTTTTTTTCTTTACTTCTCTTAGTTTTCATTTCATTTGGCTTTTTTTGCCTGTTCGCCAGCATTTAGCAGCCATTTGGTAACATTTCCCGTTTCGGATAAACGCATTTGCGCGCGCGCTCCTTCGGCAGCCAAAAACAACCTTTGACACTTTGGCAATCGAGGCCTGGCCGCTGCCAATGGAAATCTGAATCGGAATCGGTATGTGCAAGGGAATGCGAATGCAGCTGCCACTGCCACTACCTCTGCGACTGTGTGCCCGTGAACGTGTACTTGTTACTTGTATTGGCGACACACACACTTACACACGCGCATATGCATGTGTTATTGTAAATGCCTTTAACTGCATTGCCAACAACAGAAGGGCAAAAATGTCGCAATGCGTGTTACAATATGTAATTCAATTAAAAATTGAATTTTGCTTTAGAAATATTTTTTAAAAATGTTATATAAATTATTATAATTATAATTATTATTATCAGAAATTTAATTTAATTTAAAATATGATAATTTATGTGTTTTTTTTTTTATAAAAAGTGTTTTATAATATCTAAATAAAATGTATTAGATAATTTATCATTTTTATGATTCTTTGTTATAACATTTTACAAAATATTATTTAAAAATTTTACTAAAATTTTTATTAAAATTATTTTTATCAGAAATTTTATTTTAATTATTATTTTTCTTTAAATGTCGTATTTAGTATCTTAATACAATTTATATAATAATATTTAAGTTTTAATTTAAATGATTCTTTGTTATTACATTTTATTTAAAAAAAATATTAATTTATAATTTTAAATCAATTATTATTGTTGTTTTTTATAAAAGACATTTTCTCTTCAAATTAAAATAATAAAAAAATATATATATACACTAATATCTATATTATATTATATTACTATCGATTACAGCATTTATTCAAATTTTATCTGTTTAAAATTTGAGAAAAAAAGCTTAATCGTATATTAATCATATGCATAAAAGCATTTTAGTATTTTTTTAAAAAATACTTTAAAATTTCAAATGTTGAATATTTCTATGTTTATTATCTACTATATATGTACATACATATATAAATTTAGTATATATATATACATATATCTATTTATTATTTTTTTTTATTATTTTTCGAGTATTTTATAATCAGTATTTGTAGACATTTAATTGTCTGCTAGTTAAGTTTCGAACCAACATGTAGTCGAATTATGGAAGCTAAACTGTGCTACGTTTATTTGAATGTTATAAAAAGTTTTTTTTTATTTTAAAATATCTTTCAAATTCTCCAAAGGGTGTTTTCCATTATAGTTTTTCTGCCCCAAAAGAAAAATCACTTATATATTTCATATGCTATTCTTGTAAATTAATATCTATGTAGAAAAGGTCTAGTTTTTAGCCTATAATTTTATTTTCTTGAAAGCTAATATTCACATAACATTATAATGTTATTAAGAGTGAAATAAAAATTGAAAATTGAATTGAATCTTTCAATATATGTAAGCTCCAGCATCTATAATATCCAATTGCTGTCTTCTTTTGACTGTAAGCATTGATTTCAATCTGCTTTACTGCTGACAGTGGAAACAAAGCATTTGCTATAATTGCGCTTGACTTTTCTCTTCTTTACTGCGATTTATAGTTACATGATTTATTTCTGGTGCTTGAGTGTATGTGTTTGTGTGTTTGTGTGTGTGCATGTGACTGCCAAATATGGAAGGTAAGAAGCGTCTGGCTGCTGCTGCTATTTTTACACAGCCATCAGATAACGTAATTTGATTTGTGTGCAACACACACACACAAGCACATACACAATGACACTTATTGTCTGTGTCTGTGTGCATCTGTGGCTTTTACGCTCGATTGGCGTCGCCTGCAGCCTCATCTTGTCTTCGCCGTTGTTTTTTCTTTCTTTCGTTGTGCTACAATTTCTGTTGCAATTTCTCATTGCATACTTTTGGGAGCTGCCTGCACTCGCATTCAGCCCGCTTGCCAGCAAATGGAGCGTGACCTGGCAAATCATTGGCAAATGTTTGTCTGAGTGTGAGTATGTGTGTGTGCGTGCGTGTGTAAGCTTCTCGTAAACTGACTTCAGCAACAGGATTCGAGTGCAGCCCAACTCTCCAGGCAGTCTTTAACTCGAGTTCTCAACTTTCGCTTGTACTGCATTTATATACATATATATATATATATGTACACGTATGTGTATATATACTCATGTACATAACCCAAATCGAATCATTCAGTACGTTGAGCAGCACAACGATTCAAGTAGCGAATTATATATGATTGGTGGTGCAAACAAGTATTAAGGAAGTTAAGAGTGGAATGCGATTACATTAATTGAAGATGCTCGGATGAACTATATATAACAATGTGGGGTAATACAATGGCTAAAGTCTTGCTTGTTCTTAAGATTCTTAATTTGGGTGGTTCTTAGAGTTGTGATTGGATTAAGTAAGATGAGGGTTTTTCTTCTGAGTTTTTCAGAACATTAAATACTATTTCAAGACGACGCTAATATGGTGCAGTGTGCTAAGCGTTGATACAGAAGGTATTGATAGGTTCAGAATCATAGAAAAACTTTTTAAAGATATCTTTCAATAACAATGTTTTAAAGTTCTTCAGGTGAAAAAACTCATGAAGATCATTGAGGCTCCATGGTTCATGACAACCAGGGACATTGAGAGCGACCTCTAGGTGCCAAAAATTTTACACAGAATCCAGAAGGTTGCCAAAAAATACTCTGAGACACTGGATTCTCAGCTAAACAGCCTGGTTAGCGTCTATTTTTTGAACCCCTGAAATAGAAATAAAAGAAGACTCAGACCTTACCACCTCAAGAGCTTCCTACAATCCTAAAATACACTAAATTATGTAGTTTATGTTATTTTCCAAGCATAAAACAAAAAAAAACATAAAAATCCGAAAATGTACTTAAAAAGTCAGCAAACATTTTTTTATTATTATTAAAAAAATTTTATTATTATTATATTTTTTATTTTATATACTTTATTTTTGGTATTATACTTTAACTTTTAAGCACATAAAAAACTATCTAGCAATTTTTTAAGTCCTTTTTTTTACTTTTCAACATCAAAAAAAAAATATATATAAAATTATTTTTAAACGTATGAGAAATATGTCTTTGATTTTTTTTTGTAAAACAAATATATCTTAAATTACAATCTACAATCGTTCACTATATTTGTCATTTAAGGATAATCTTATTAAGAATTTTTCACTCATAATCTTAAAAATAATAAATAAATAAATTATTAAGTTTAATGCTAAGCTGCTTTACGGCAGCTGTGTTGTCCTTGTTGCTGTTGCACTCATGTAAATGTCAAATTCGCCTGTTGCACTGCGGTGCGACCTTACCGAACGCATCAGGAGGGACATTTGACATTTACGGGAGACTCTGCTGCGAGTTTTAAGGGCAGCTTTGGGCGAAATTGCTGTTATGCATAAACTGGCCTCAGCATTAACATATTTTAATTAAAAGAATGTCAAGCTGTTGGACCGCGGCATTTCTTGCGGCCGACGCGCTGTACGTGGCGTATGAGCGATGTCTTTTAACGAATGCGAATAGCTTGCTGTGGCTGGCTCAATTTGTTGTTTTTTATATTGTTATTCTCTCCTTTATTTTGGCCATTAAATATGCTTTCTGTCAGCTGCTGCAATTTATTTTAAATCGCATTGGAATGCGAAAACAGGAACAGCTGCGGTCACCTTCAGTTGCAGCACTTTCACACATATGCATGTATGTATGTGTGTATGTATGCATGTATGTGCGGGGGCGTTTATTGATTCTGTTTTCGATTTCGAGTCCGAGTCCGGCAGCTGCACGGCATCCACACACATATCCGGTTATTGTACGTCCCGCACAGATAATTTGGGCCACAGTTTGTCTTCTTCTGCACCGCCCACAGCATGAAATTGCCCAAGAGCAACAACAACAACAACAACTAAAAGTGCAATGTAATTACTCAGCAAACAATCATTATTTTGCCACAATTTCGAATTTTCTTCTCTTTTTTTATCGAGCTGCTGTCAAAGATGTCTACGCCGTCAATTTTCGCTAAAATTGAATGTAGCCCAATAATATGAGAAACAGTAAAAAGCAGCTAAAGGTCAACGTTGCCTGCGCACAGTGGTTCTATATGCCAAACTGTGAGTGAAACTTTTCGAACTCTTTTTGCATTTGAAGGATTTTTACTTTTTCAAGAAAATTTATGAAAAAACCTTATTTATGTCTACATTAATCGATAGTATCGATAGTATCGATCAAGTATTATATTATATTATCAATACTAAATATATCGTTATGCAACACTACTGCTCAGTTCTTTTAACATGCAAAAACTACTCAGAGCATTGATTATGGTTTTATGCTATAAAAATTTAGATTTTGAATGTGTTGTCTATATTTTATTATAAAATCCGATTAGATTAATTCACTATAATTATCTAATCATATCAGTACTAGTAATTGTAAATATTTAAATAAATATAAATACATATTAAAACAAGTAAGAAATATTGTCGAGTCCCAATAATTTCTACCACCTAAATCAAAACCCTCGATAATTAGTAAAAATATGCTGTTTCCTTGTGAAAAATTCAGCCAAATTCGCGATCGATAAATCGAATTGCTAAGTAATTCGTAAAAAATGTGATCCCCTTGTTATTTCGAGCCGATAAAAAATCTAGTATACATCAATCTTAGTTGAGATAAATTTGATAAGTAAAATATAAATATTTTATATACAGGAACTCAATATGTCATTATTTCTGCTGTCTCCTTGTATGAAATTCATCCAAATTTCTGTTCGATAAATCGAATTTTTGTGTAATTCGTAAAGTATGTGATCCCTCTGCCATTTTGAATTAGCAGGATTCGACTGTATATATATCTTATTATATAATACATAAGCTTAGCCAATTCTTTCTGCTTTATCCTTAACAATCCATATTCCTTATTCACACAATCAAAGAAAGTCTGAAATGTTAAGCTCCTAACTCTCGTTTTTTCCAAAGTTCTTTTATCGAGCAATTTATTAGCATTTATATCCCAACTAATACCTTAAATTGTGTCACTGTGCCGAACAAATTTTGACAATTTGCGTGAGTGTGTTGCGTATTGCGGAACGTGGCGCAGTCTTTGCTTTGCTTCTTTTTTTTTGCCATGTTTTACATGGGGAAAATAAAATAAAATAAACATTACTTATGCTCGACACGTTGCCCTTGTCGCTGCAGCCGAAGCGTGACTGCGTATGTATGTGTGTGTGTGTAGGAAGGTGTGTATGTTATCATTTAACTGTCTATATAACTGTGTGTGTGTGTGTGTGTTGGAGCCGCGGGCAACGTCAGCGGCAACAAAGTCAAAGTCGCCGGCGATAAAAGCGCAAACACACACTAACACACATTCTCGCACACACACGCATATAGCATGGGTGTGTGAGTACACTCATTCGTTCTGAACTCAAATTGTTTGAATACTCACATCTTTTTTTTTCTTTTTTGATTTTGGCAATTTTCTGTGCAGCCCCTGTGGAAATGGCAAATTGAATGCGAAATTGAACTTTTGCCAGCCAGCCTTGAAAAGGAAGAGTGCGAGCGGTGGGCGTGGCTGGTTGTTGGTGTGGGTGGTAGACATTCAAAAATGTTTTTTGGCAGCAAGGTGCGCTACATTTCCGCACGGAAATTTAGTATAATTGTGTCGATGTCGTTGACATGGAGCGCCGGAAACTGTTGCTCCCATTTTCGATAGTCGGAAAGTCGAAACAACTGCAAAATTAGTCAGTGGTTCGAGCCACAGTTCACACCAATGCGTTATCTCTAGATTTGATTCATAGATTGCAAATCCAAAATCAAAAGTTTGAGCCAAGGACTCGTCTTTGAACTTTATAAGCCTTCAACTTTTGCTCTCATTTCGATAGGCTTCAAGGCGAATCCTTGGATCAAAATATATAAAAATAATTGGCAGTGGTTCAGAGTAGAGATGGGATCGGGAAAGAAATTTGTTACTGCCCCGAAATAATTTTTGATTTTCCCGCCCGATAATCCCGACAAATTTTTCATTTTTCCCGCGGCTCCCGACATTTCTCGAAATTTTTTTTTAACCTTTAGAATTCTAAAAAAATAATAAAATTTTTTACTGAAAAATAATATTTTCTCAAAATTACTTCTCTAAGATGTGTTCTTCTTTCTTCCGAAATTCGACTAGAAGTAGAATAAACCCTCTCACCCGTTGCCGAAGATGTTGGAACATCAAGTACTTGCCTAGCAAGCACTTGTAACAATGAAAATTCATTGCATTGTTGTCAAAATAATAAAATATTTGAACTTCTCTTAAATTTAACAAGAAATATATTAGAATATATTTCCCCGTCAATCTCATTCTTCTGTTCTTTGATAAATACAAGCAATTTTATCTATTCATAATTTTCTTATCGGGACCCGCGGAAATTTCGGGATCAAGCACTTATCCCGACCGTCCCGGAGTTTTTCAGAATCTTTCCCATCCCGACCGATCCCGAAAAACCAGCTGGATTCCCGAAAATCCCAATCCCGACGCCCATCTCTAGTTCAGAGTGAGGCTCGAACCAATGCCTATACTTTAGCTGTTGTAAGTTAAACAAAATAATGTTGAAATAAATTTATATTAATTCAAAGATCATTTTTTAAACTGGTTCACCTATTTCTATTTATCCACAGTTCATTACTCGAACCGCTTCAACGCCAGTTAATAAAGTTCCTCATGACATGCACAACGCGCTGAGCACTCCAAGTTCATTAAACATTTAACTGCTCTGCATAAACCTCAAGCACAGCACACGTTGCGCATACGCCGCGTCTGCCAAGTAAATTAAATATTATTATTATTGGCACGTGTGGCATGCCGAAATAACAAAAAAAAGAGAAAAAAAAGCAGTTGAGCCCACAAAATTGCTGTCGAGATTTTGTTTGTAAGCGTCGCATAATCTAGTTTAATTTTTGTGGAGGCACTTGAATCTTAATGTTAGACATAAATCGCAGGCTTATAATGCGAAACGAAAATCTGGATTTACCTTGCGGAAAATGTCATTTAAATTGAGCTATCAAAAAGTTGAAAGTACACTTAAGATTAGTGCCCAATAAATGAAAAAATTTAATTTGGTGAAAAGTGAGAAAAATATATTCATCAAATTTGATTAAAACAAGCGTTTTAAATGCAAAAATTTACAATAAAAAAAAGTTTATAAAAAAATATGTTTTTTTACAATTTTTTTAGATAAATATAAATACTTAAACACAAAAAAAATTTTTTTTTATTTCCTTACTGCTAACATTGCACAAATTAAATTTAATTTTCTTAAATGTATATTAACTATTTTTAAAACTTTGTACAAATTAATTTCTATACTGAAAAAAAGTTTTAAAATTTTTCTAAATAATTTCTAACAAATTTTTGTAACTAAAAATAAAGTATTTTAATAAACTGTATAAATATATTTCTATAAATAATAAAAAAAAAGTTTCTGTAACTAATAATATAATATTTTTCTATAATTTCTGAAACCTAAAATTCCAATTTACCAATACCAACATATATTTATAAATATCTAAATTTGAGTATATATTTACTTTGATAATAAAAAGAGGAGAGATATACTTGGAATTAAGCTGTAATTTATTTTACAGAAAAAAACAAATATATATATATACATACTCATATAATCAAATTGTTAATATATAAATAAACACTTTCGATAGCTCAATTATCTATATAACTTTAACTATAATTCAATATTTCCACCACAAATTGTGGACAGTCAACATTTGTCTATTTGCCGTCTAAATATTGTCTAAATTTACAGAGATATATGTATATACATATATATATATATATATGCACAATAGATATAATGCTTATATATTGGGCTATAGCTCATCTGCCGAAGTTCATTAAAGGCAGCGTGCCGCAAATGCAGGTCATGCCACATGCCACACGCCGCACAATTCAATTAAATTTAAGCCACTGTCATGCGCTGTCTGTGTGTGTAAGTGTGTGGGTGTGTAAGAGTGTATGTGTGCGCTTATGTCAATAGCTGTTTTAAGTTAATTAATCAAAGCCGAGGCAATTTCTGCCAAGCGCTGCGGTCGCTTTGCCAACTGCCCAGCGCTCATTTGAATTTTGTTTAGCTAAATTGTAGTCTGCTCACAGGCGACTAACGAGCTGCTTTCCCGCCCATCTGGCAATAGAATTTTCACATCTCATTTTACTAGAAAATCGACAGAGAGGAAGCGGCAACAGCAATCGCTTGGCTAGCTGGCAATTTTACAGCAAATTGTAGAGAAACAAAATTGTGGAAAAATTAAACAATACAAAAATGTGAGAAAATTTGATTTAGAAAGACTCGACTGTCTAATACTCGTTCACAGATAATTTTATTGCAAGAAGTAGATGTCCTAAGTTGGCATGCCTCTAGTAGGCGTGGTCATAAGAATTGTGGGTCTATCTTTAATGCTGGTAGCTGAACTCTAGCTGCTATCTCAAGCTGAAGACCCTATATAGTAAAAGCGTTCTAAAGGCTTTATTTCCTAATTGCCACGCCCCCTTTTTACTCAGTTAGCTATATAATCTTTACATATATGAGCATGTCTGAACTATATATATAAAAAATTTCAATACTCTACTCCCACAACTACACTTCCTACACTCAACTAATATACTCCTTAGATTTCTTGAACGAGTATAAACAATTTTTTGTTTGTTGTAATTTAAACGCAATTAGTTTCTGGTTCGTTTTGTAAACAATTTGCAGTTTGTTATGGCCTTTTGGTTTTTGGCTTTAAACAATTTTGCCATTGGCCGCAATTTGTTGTTATTTTGTTGTATTTTTTGGGGGGGTTTTCAAGGTAAAATAGCGTTCGATTCAGTGTATAAATTTTGGAGCGGAACTAGCTAGGGGTGAGGGGCGTGGCTGAGGTTGATTGGCAGTCGGTATTTGGCTGTTGCAAGCTAAACTAATTGCCACTTGAATGCTGCCTGTGAATTGCTTTGTGCTGGCTGCTTAGCTCGGGTCAAGTTGGGCGCAAGCAGCAAAAGGAGGTCTGCAAAACTGTGACATGGACACCGAGGCAATCCACACACACATACACACACACACAATTTACACGCGACGCCTGACAACAATGCCACACACAATTGTCCTTGCAAGGACACACACAGCTGCCACGTCAACGTCTTGGGCTGCTGCTGTGAAAATATTGATCCATTTAAAAAAATGAAAAAAAAACGTTCAACATGTTCAGGTGTGTACGTGGCGGGTGGAGGTGTCAGGTGTTGCTGTCCCGGGCAATGTCTCTGCCATGTCCTTTGCTTAAAATTTATGAATTGCGCCCCTGTTTGTGTGTGTTGCCTGCGGCTGCGTCTTTGCAGCCAGTTGGCACACATTGCGTATACGCGATGTTTATTGATTGCAAACGAATGTGTTGCGCCAGCCAAACAATTCAGCATTCGCGAAAACCATTTCAGTGCATATTTTTGTTGGCCCTACAAACATTTGTCAAAGGCATAAACAAGCAATATATCAGGTAAATATAGCAACAAAAACATTATTCTATGCTAGATTTAGTGCTGGAAAGTCTTATAGCAAACTGCGAGCGTGATTTTGATATACTCAAAGGGGGCTTTATATTCTCATAGATATGAAAATAAGATTGATTTTTACAGCTTAGTTTTCAACTGTTTTAGCCAACAGCTTTGAAAATGGGGTGTATATATAATCAGCATATATATAAAGAGTATATAGCCATATGTCTGTTTAGGTATACATTTCTATGTAGGCTTTGCTGCTTAAATACTTGATTACAGGATCTTAAAGATCTTTATATATATGTATCTATATACCCAAGTTTTGTTATATATATACACCGAACCGATACATCGAACATCATCTTTATGCACCACAAATTTCTTAAATTTCGCTTAATAAACCAAATATTTCATAAGGATAGATACTGAGTATCTGATACAGGGTATCTATTAGTAGTTCATTATTCACTATAGCATTTTAACTTGTTTGACATTACAAAATCTCCAGCAGTTACGGCTACAAGTCAAGCTAGATGTAGCTCATAGTAACTAAGCTTCCAATTGTATCTTAAAGATACATTTGGGACACAGATGGCAATGTCTCATTGTAGAGCTGCAATTGTATAGATACATATTGTATCTCAGTAGCATCTCAAAGTTATTAATTGTTTCTCAAAGATACTCATTGTATCTCAGAGATACTCATTGTATCTCAAAGATACTCATTGTATCTCAAAGCTAGTCATTGTAACTCAACTGCTCACTAATGAATAATGAATAGTACCTTATATCAGAACTCCTATTTACATCTCATAGATACAACTTAGATAAAACCAGTCGTAAGACCTTTATGTCTAAATTCCCATTCGTATCTTAAAGATACAAGACAGTCATTGTGTTTCAACTTCTAATTTCATTACCTTAATTATACTGCTCATCCAAACTCCCATGTGTATCTCAAAGATACATATTGTATCTTAACTCTTTGAATAAGCATTTAACGCGCTTTTCATTAGAAATTTAGTCTGTGCAATTATTAATATTGCTTAAGATAATCTTTGGGGCTTTTTTACAGCTCGCTGGAATCGCAAATCGAATGCTGAATATTCATGAACAGGCGCACTATTAAAGCGACGTCGACGTCGAAGTCGACGTAATTGTTTTTGTGTACACGCGCCTAAAAATAACCAACACGTAAATATTGTCTAGATATACAAACGGACGAGTACTATATATCGACTATATACATAAATTTATATGTAGTATATATATTTGTAGTTAGTGTATGCGTATTCGTATAGAAGTAAAAGGCATTTGGCTGTTGACTGCGAAGCATAAAAGTGAAATTGACCAGAAAAACAAACGGACAGCCAACGAAACGAAAGCCATAAAAAATTGAGCACAAATTTGAGAAAAGTTTATAATACCCTGTTGGCAAGTGAGTGAGATAGGTATATCGCTTGCCTAGCAATTGACGTGTAGATAAGGCTTCAATTCTGTGCTTATCAAATTAAATATTTAATATATATGCCTTCACAAAGTAGCTTTCGTTTAGGGCTCCTCTTTACTTAGAGGAAGATACGATATGAAGGTAAGAACGAATCTGCAATATGTGAACATTATATACCTACGAAAACAAAAAATAAAGATAAAAAAAATAAATTTAAAATAAATTGAAAATTATTTAAAAAAAATTTCATTTTCTATTCTATTTTTTTTTAAATTTTTTTTTTAATTTTTTTTTAAATTTTTAAAACTTTTTTTTTAATTTTTTTTTAAATTTTTAAAAATTTTTTTTTCTTTTAGAATTTTGTTTTTTAATTTATTTTATTGAATATTGCCAAATATATGTTTTATTTTCAATTTGCCTTAAGCTTTTCTTCTACATTCCATGCAGGGTATCTTAAAGTCGACTTACTCTACCCTTCGCAGCTTTCTTCACTTGTTTCTTGCTGGCGATTTGGGATTTTGGATATTGGAATTGGCACTGGGAATTGGTATTGGAATTGGCCAAAGCTACCGCTGTTGCCTGCGTGTTGATTGGCCAAAGTCAATGCCACACACATACACACACACACACAGATACATCTGTTAGTATGCGTGTGTCTGTGTTTGTATTTGCCTGGAAATTGTCAACTCGACTTTTGCGCCCTTTTTCGAACCCGAATGCAAACAAAACAAAAGTCGAAAACGAAATTGAAGCCCATTAACAGCGCTCGAGTGGCTAAGAATATCTTAGGGTTTTCTAAATATATATATGTATGCGTATATATAATTTGTAATTGCCAGCGACCGAGTTTGAATTCGAAAAAAATGTTTGTAGCAAGAAAAACTTGGCTCAAAACTTATTTGCTGTTTATTGTGGTTCATTTTTTTTTGTTGCCTGTTTTGGGTTTTTTTTTCTTATAGGCATGTTTTGGCGTCCTTGCTGCATAGCCTTGCCTTCATGGACGCGCGCAAACAAAGCGCGAGAGCAGCGAGAGGTCCTTGCCGGCGCTGCCTTCCCGACAAGCCCAACTGGGCCTGGGCCTGGGCCCAAGTGCTGCTTTGCATTTAATTACGCTTAAAAATTAATTAATTTCTTTTTTGTGGCTACGTGGAGTGACTTGAGACATAATCAAGCTGCCGCTGCCGCTGACGCTGCCTCGGCCTCTGCTGCTGCTGCTGCCGACGCCTTAAAGTATGCTACAGTGCTGCCACTTTTATCTGCCTGCCTTTATCCTTGTACCTTGATGGGCGTCTGGCAGGGAATTGGGCGGTGGCGGGTGGCTGCGCACTTGGGTCTTAAATAATTCAGCAAGCGCGGTTTTTCGTGGCAACCAGCAACAACAGCAAACAACAAATAACAACTACAATAAACAGCAGCAACAGCATCTGCACTGCGCACCTTTAAATGCCAAGGATAAACGCGTGGTCTTGTTTAATGCGGATTTCTTTGGATGCCTCCAGCTATATACATTTATAAGCTGCTGCTTACAATATTACAAAAAAAAAATCTCAAAAAATATTTAAATCGAAAAAATAAAAAAAAATACCTCAGAAAAAGAAGCTTATCTGAAAATATCTTAAAATATATATATGCGCTTTTAAATTGTAAAAACTTAAGCTAGATTTGCTGTGATGGAATATTTTCATTTCATAAGCAATATAACAATTAGGCTTTTATAAGAAATGTTTTCAAAATAAATTGTTTTAAGATAATATAAATATTATTTTTTATTTATTTATTTACAAAATATATTACATATATTATATAATATTATAATTATTATAAGTTGTAAATTTAAATAAATTACTTGCCCAACATATGAGAATGTCAAAATAAATATGAAAATCAAGCCGAATTTTAGTCTCACCTGCAAAAGAAAGAAAATGTAGAATATGGATTAGTTAAGCTAATAATTTGATTCAAATTTCTGCTAATTATAATTTATATAATTTATAGCTATTAAAAAAGTGTTAATTAGCTGAATTTATAATTTCGACGAAACGTGCGCCTTGAAGTTTAGTCTACTCTCAGAAGTCAAGGATCAATCATCTAAATTTTCATTTATTTTCTTATATTTGTTATAAACCAGTTTTTTGCTACCGAATTTTTTTTTAAGTGAAAATAATTTGACTAAAAAATGATTATTAAATTTATTTATTTTCATATATTTTTTGAATATAAATTGAATACACTAAAAAAAATCTTTGACTATTGCAAGATTTGAATTCCAAGTTATAATTTGCTTATAGCTTGGTCAACATCAAATTCATTTTATTAAATATTTATAACAATTATTTAAAACAAAACTTTTTTTCAAATTGAATTAAGATTGACTCAAATTTCAATTCGTTTTCTCTTTGGGCAACTGTTCTGCTCTAAACATTCTCTTTTGGCAACTGTTCCGCTCTAAGCATTCCTTCATAGTAAGAACCTAATTGGAATGAATTCGTATCCAATTCATTTGCAGCCCTAACACTGCAAGCCTTTTAAGTTCCTGTTAATTTTACAACTATTCATTTGCTAATTGACTAAAGTTATTTTGTTGCATATTTTATCTGAGAATTTCTAGATTTTGAGTAATTTAGTATATTTGTGTAACAATTGCAAACACAAGCAGCAAATGAACTCAAGACCACGCGGATTCCAATTGGCTTACTTGCTATTGTAATTACAGTTGTAATTGTTCTTATTGCTTTTGTGGCTGACACAAAACAGAAACAGAAACTGCACAAAAGGAATGAAAATGAAAACAACTTGTTGGAAATTCAACAAATGTGCATTTTGCCAAAAACTAATTTTAATAACTCAGCGTGCAGCGCTGTCATAAGCTAGATTAGCAGCAGCAGAGGCAGCAACAACAATGACGACAACAACTGCACAACAGCAAACAACAGTGAAAACAACAACAACTACAATGAAAAACCGCAGCAGCAGCAGCAACTACAGCAACAACAATCGTTGAGTCAATTTGTGTATTTGAAGGTCAACGGGAGGTGGTTGCTGCTGCTGCTGTCTCTGGCAGTGCCGTTACTTTGAGTGCACTAGAAAGCAACGGAGGAAGCGGCCAAACAATGGTGAAAGAGCAGTCTGGAAAGATAGCGAGCAAGCAGTTTAGTTAGATAGCGTTAGGCAGAGCGAGAAAGACAGAGAGAGAGTAAGTGGAGAGGGTAGGGCAGGCACTGTGCAGCTCACTTATTGGATTTTCGCTTACATTTTGCGTTCTCTCTTCCCCCCTCCCCTCTCCCTGTGCTATGCAGCATAAAAATCACTGGGTCGAAAGAAATTTTGTTTACTGCACTTTATTGTGTTGTTGTTGGTCTTGCTGTTGTTCTTATTGGCATTCGTTTATTTTTCGGTCTATCAAGTATTCGAAGAAGCGAATTGTTCTTGCATATTTTATAAATGCATCCAATATAAGAACAACAAACAATATGAAAAAAAGGAAAGCTAAAAGCATTTATGTATTTTGCATAGTTGTTATTACGCATACGTAATGCGTATACACAATGTAAATAAATTTACAACTCAATTCAGATGTTTTTAAACCGTTATTAAATTAGTTGTTTCTTTATATTAATTACAAATTGTTTTCATGGAATTTACAAGCATTTTAAATAAAATAAAAAAAAATATATCAATGTAAATTCTGATAAAATTATATATTTCATTTAATTTCATTTTAATTGTAGTCTTATATGTAACAATTTAAAATTCCATTTAAATATTTTATGCTTTAAAGCCAGACTCTAAATTGATTACCTGAATGAACCCAAAAATTCACACACACACACAAAAGTATGCTCACATGAGCTTTAAATGCCTTTGGGTTTAGCTCTGGCGTCACTAAAATTAAAAGCGTCCCCACACATAATGCAAAAAATATATAAAAAAAATAAATAAATGCAAGAAGAAGATAAAATTTGAGGTCTCCTGTTGGTCAAGCACTAAGAAAGGAAAAAAAAAGAAGAGCAATAAAAATAAAACATTTCGCTTGTCTCTCATTCACTTTGATATGAACTCTAATATCATTGAAATTATAATTATGTGTGCTTTATGTGCGAAAGAAGAGACAGGCGGACGGACGAGCGAGACAGCAACAGGCCCAAGGTAGCCAGGCAGCTAAAAGCTTATATATATACACTCGTATCTGATACATATATGTGTGTATGTATGTGTATATCTAATTCACCTGGGGCCCATGTTGTTTGCTTGGTCGCCTGCCACGCCCACAAGACATTCATTTGAAGCGAAAGGCAAAAAAAAACAAAATTGTTGCCATTGACCGTTGGCTGAATGTTGACCCTTATACAGAACACCATCCCCGCCCGCTGACCCCCCCTCAGGCACAAGGTCCGTGTGCGTGGCAATTTGTTATTTATGCTGCGTTTACGTGTTGATTGCTTATATATGCAAATCGAATAGAATTTCGTTTATATGTTTATATATCTAGGCACCTTTTGCGTATCGATCCAGCTTAATTTATGCCTCTTCATTGGCAGCCCCCAAAACTTATGGCTATCCTCCATAATATACAGTCCGGAGAGATATATACACCAAATATATAAAAAAAAAACATATATTTCACTTATGTTTATTTATTCTGATTTAATCGTTTAATATTTGTTTCAAGTGAATTTCTAAAAAAAATCGATTCATTAATAAAAGCAAAGAAATTGAAAGTAATTTAAGCATTTGATATTCTCATAAATAATTCAATTCGATTCAATTTCAATTTCAATAGAACTAAATATTGCTTTTATTTATTTGCTATACATAATTGCCGAAATATCGCTTTTAATATGTTTGTGCTAAATTTTTTATTAGCTTCATTTTTCTCGAAAAAAAATTTTTTTTTAATACTTAAAAATACACTATTAAAAGTAAAAAACATTTAAAAACAAATCAGTAAAATGGAATGTATCTTATTTTATGATTTTTTTTAATATATTATCATTTTATAGCATATTTGTATACAAGAGGCAACTTTGAAAAGTTTTCGATCTAATTAAAAAAATATATAAATTGATTTTAATAAATTAATTTTAGATAAAACTAGATTAAGATGCCATAAAACTTGTTTAAACCAAATGTATAAATTTTTAACAAAGAAAAAATTTATTTTGATATATGTATACATGTATATATATGTCTCTCATATATTTCCTTTAATATTTCTTTATAAAATACATAACTTTAGAAGCTTATCTTGAAAATAGTTCTTAGGTATGAAGACAAATATTTCCAAAATTATTTTCAGCCAAAATTTTTTTTATTTACTTTATTATATTTAATCCCGTAATTTTAAACTTTGTGAAATTTCAAAAATTTTGGTTTTACTCAAGTTTTTACCTCTTTGGTTTTTTTTTTTGGGCTTCCCAAATTTAAAAACTATTTGTTTCAAGCAAATACTTCGGACTGCGGCTAGAGTGAGCCGAAAAAAAAAGAGGAAACAGATGTGCCTAACGCTTGGCCATCTTGAAAATGGGGGAACTGCATAGTTGAATCTCAGCTGAGGCCACTCGATTCAATTAATTTCAGCTGGCAAACAATGAAGGCCGGTTGCCTAATTGCCAGCATGGCCGAATGTAATCAAGTTCCAAGAGCAGAGAGAAGCGAGAAGCGTGGCCGAGAAGTGACAGAGAGAGAGGGCTGAAACAAAAACATCAGCAATGGATTTACATTTACTTGGCCCAACACAGCTAAACACTCAATAACAACAACAACGGCAACACAAACAAACACACACACATACACACACACAGGCACACAATTGCATCAATTATATGGCCACTAATTTGTCTACATTTGGGTAGCTAAATAATTGCAGACTGCAAGGGGGCGGGTAGCCCAGGGAGGCGGGGCAACAACAGCAGCAGCAATCAAAATCCAACACACACACACACAAATATTTGCATTGAGGGCGCCGTCAAGAGGTGAGCAGAGGGAAGAGATGGGGGCTGGGGGCGTCAACGTTGTTTAATCGAATTATGCAAAGGCAACGACAACATCTGTGTACACACACACACACACACACACACAGCTGTAACGGGATTAACATATTCGATAAATGTATCTGTGTATCTATAGCTCTGCATCTGCATCTATAAATGTAGCTGCGGCAATAGCTGCTGATGCTTTTAATTAAAATGTGCATACGAAATCGACAGCAGCCAGGCAGGCATCAGGGCAGGCCATACGAATTAAACACAGACACACTTCCATAATACGACAACAAACAAATTGAATCTCCCAAGTAAAATTTCCTGAAACATTGAATCTCGCTCGTCGCTCTCTCTCGCTCTCGTGTAAAAACTCTGAAAATGTCGTCGTTGATTGTCCTCTCGATCCTGGCCCTGGTTTTGATGATGCACAGCGCATACCCTGTCGATGCGAATGCTTATCATGCCATATTCAAGCATGAGGGTAAGACTTTAGCTAAGCATATATAATATATATATAATCTCCTTTTTCTTGCAGGATATCCCAACAAGTGCGTTGTCAATTCACTGGGGACAGAGCAATTGGTGATCAACAGCGATGAGACCGTTCCATATCCTGGCAAATGCGCTGAAATCTATTGTGGCCGCAACAGCTGGGGCTTGGTCTATGCGTAGGTATCCCTATTAACAATTCCTTTTATAATAATCAGCTTAATTTATACGCCCACGCAGTTGCGAAACAAAATCTCCGCCCAAGGACTGCGTATTTGGGGACTACATTAATCTAAATGCTCCCTATCCGGATTGTTGTCCACGCCGTGTTGAATGCAATTCGGTTTAAAGTGAAATCCAATTAATATTTTTCGGCTTAATTTAAGATTGTTTGAAAAAATTCTACGTTGTCACTTGGTATCAATAAAAGGTAGATAAATTATTGTAGAAAAAACTAGAACTTTGTCTTGGTATTTGAGTTTGAAATATTGATGCTTTAAAAATCCAAAAGGAGTTTAAGAAAGAGTGGATTTGCAGAGAGGAATAGAAGAAATAAAACTCCTTCAATCACTGGCTGAGAACCAGTGATTGCCTTTGACTCTAAAAGACATTTATTTTACATATGAAACTTGTATTAGCTTATCTGTGAAATTAAGCTTTTGGAAGCTTGGGCACTATGTCAATATACCTACGCCTTATTCCGAAAATTGAACTAGAGATATTCTTTATGTAAAATCTTGCAGACAACCATATTTTAGGCTACTTATGAGGCTTCCTGATAACCCAAATTAAAGACAACTAATCTATGCCTAATCTACCTTAACATTCACGTAACCTAACTTGACCTTACTTTACCTTACCTAACTTT
The DNA here is from genome assembly GCA_035045545.1 of Drosophila gaucha. Lineage (NCBI taxonomy): Eukaryota > Metazoa > Arthropoda > Insecta > Diptera > Drosophilidae > Drosophila > Drosophila gaucha. Next base: position 935,388 of record JAWNOY010000006.1, on the reverse strand, counting down.
ACTTAACTTAACCAAATTTAACCTAACTTTACCTTACCTAACTTAACTTAACTTAACCTAACTTAGCCTAACTTAACCTAACCTTACCTAAAATAATATACCTTAACTTAACTTAACCTAACCTATCTTAATACAAGTCTTTAACCTCTTTATCACTTATCAAAATAAAAATTGAGTTTTAAAACCAACAACATACCATAACCTATCATAGCGGACATAACCCAACATATCCTAAACAAACTTAATCGTAAACTGACTTTCCAAGCCTTCTTAGAACTAAGCTAAGTTCTACCTAACCTAACTTAAAACTAACCCATCTTTAATATAACCTCACTTGAACCTAACCTAAGTTTAACCTAATCTAAGTTTAACCAAACCTAAGTTTAACCTAACCTGCCTTGAACCTAACCCATCTTTAATATATATATATATTTTTAACCTAACCTAAGTTTAACCTAAGCTAACTTAAACTTAGTCTAGCCTTTAACACAATCTCACTTAATCATCTATAGAATGTCATTCGTAATCCTCAAACATTTTTCAGTATTAAAGCCACTTTTTTTGGATTTCAGAGTCTCTAATCTATTTCTTACTAAAATTATTATATCTTTCATAAAGTTGTCAAAGTAACTGCAAAAATTATTCGTAAAATTGCATTTAAAATTACAAATTACAAGAAAAAACCATGAATGTGCAAATTATTGTTTTATTTCTATTGATTGCGTGTTTTACGTACAGACTTCAGGCAGCTGAATGGACGGGCATATATCGTGATGACAGTGAGTATATGTACACAAATTTTTCAGTTAGTAATACCAATGGTATGTAGACTTTCCGGGCAAGTGCGTCATTTCAGCTACCCTGATACTCAAAGAGGGGGTTACCATTAAAGATCCCAATCACGAATGTCGTCAAATTACTTGCGGCGCCAATGGCTCGACAACCTTCCAAAGGTGCGTACTCTTATACATTCAATTGTTAACTGATCTTCGGCATATATCATTTTTAGCTGTGGCACCATCAGTGGATTGCCTCATGGTTGTCGCTTTGGCAATTATGTCGATATCCAAGTATCCTATCCGCAGTGCTGTGAACGTTCAATCATTTGTGTTTGAGCTGCTAATTCACAAACGATATCGAAGCAGACTGTGCACCAAATTTTAGTCGAATCATAATCACAACACACATATTCTTTATATATAATATTGAAGTCAAGATGTTTGTTTTAAAGGCAGTGCTCATTATTTTCTTGTGCAAGTGCATTGATCAGACCCTAGCTTTGAATGTCCTAAACAACTATGGAAATAGTGGTAAGTAATATAATCTTTTTAATATCAATATACTGGATATATCCTAGAAAGACTTTAATGAGATACATAGGTAGAAAAAGGCTATATATCATCTGTATTTAATATCAAATTTGATGAGCTTACATCTTATAGTCTTAAAGATCAAGATGTATATAATATGATGGATGAACAGAAAGTATTATCAGTTTTCCCAAGATCTAGATTTATATAAAAACATTCATGAACGGAAAATAGAAAACAGGTTTTCCGTTCATCTATCTTCTATTAAATAATATGTTAGCACATAAAATTTGGTATTTGTAGTTATCATAATTATTTCGAATAATCGATTATTTACTATTGGCCGATACCATATATTTATCGTCTTTGCCTTGAATAATCGATATTTTCTGTTGGCTTATAACAAGATATAGTCATTGCTACTAAGAACTGATCGAATCTGAAATCGCAAATAAGCTATATGTGCTTCTGAGATGGACAGATCTAAATATTAAGATAAAAAGTATATTTTTAAATTTTTTTTTGACAACTTTCTGCTTTGCAAATTCGATATAATAATATATAATCTACTAAAAATTAACATGAGATTGAGTAAAATTAATACTTGGCTGATGCGAAATTAATTAAATTAATTATAGTATCTTGGAACTGTCTTCTATCTGAGTTTATTCAGTACAAATTCATATTTGATTCTTATCAAATCTAATTTAATCTACTCTTACATACTTTCTTCTAGTCTGCTTTAACTCTTGTACCATCTGTTCCAGCCAGCTTTCTATTTATTCTACTGTCTTAGAACTATTTTGATATATGTATTTTCTGTCCTATTATGTTCTGTATTCTCTTCTAGTTTAATCTCTTCTAACCTAATCTACTCTCATAATATCCTCTTCTATTTCTATGTTATTCCACTCCATCCTAAGTCTATCCTGATCGCTGTGTTGTGGATATGGGCAATTCCGTAGTACTGTTGAATTTTGGGGAGTCTGTCAAACTGGATTCACTGCCCTGCACACAGATCTTTTGCATTGGAGATGGTTGGGGCATGCTGGAAACGTATGTTATGCCAAGATATATTATATATCTTCTATATAATTGATAACTCTTATGCTCTTGCAGTTGCGATTATGTGCGCCCACCAAATGATTGTCGCTACACAAGTTTCAAGAACTGGAAAGCGGATTACCCCAAATGCTGCAAGCGACGCATTGTTTGTGATTGAAATATTCAACTTGGTTGTTAGCTAATTAGCATGTTTTGGCCTTTTTTTCTTGATAACAAAATTAAATAAGTGCTAACCTCTAGCATTTAAAGTAAAATACACTTTAGAGCAAAAGTTGGGAAAGAATTCTGTGGAGTAAACGTATTTCTTTTTGTAGTGTCAGGAAAAAATACAAATTAAAACATTTAAATTCACGAAAATAAAGAGATAGTTCTATGGAAAAGTAATAAAAGTGTATATTTATATGTATTTGATTAATAGTTGTCATTAAGTACACAAACTAAGTGCGGGGCAAGGGTTCAACTTAAAACTTATCAGCAAGCTATGCCTATTATCAATATACATAGTGGAACGAAATAGTAGGAAATTGTATTAATTCAATTTATTTTAGCAGCATTAAGAATTATAAACGCCCATTAACAAAACATAGTGGAACAAAACAGTAAGTATAAATTAAATATATTTCAATAGCAATAAGAATATTAATAAAATAAATTAGAAAAAATTGACTTTATATAAAATATACATAAATATATAACATAATAGAAAAATAACATAATAAAAAAAAAAAAAGACAATAAATTCAATATTTTATAATTTTAATTTATAAATTTTTATATTTAAAAAAAAATATTCAAAAATTTTGAAATTATTATAACAAAATATATATTATTTTAAATTGTTAATTATTATAAACCTTAAATCTTTTTTAATATTTTTTTATTTTAAAATTTCTACAAAAATTTTTTTATATTAAAAAAGTTTTAAAAATACTATAAAAAATGCGTTTTTCATAACAAAATATATTTTATTATATATTGTAAATTGTTTTATTATATTTTGTAAATTGTGTTAAACCTTAAATCTTTTTTAACTAAAATTTAAATAAATAATTTGAAATTCAGAATAAAATTAAAAGTGCTAAATTTTTTTATGTATTTATCAATTTTATTTTTAAAAACATTTTAACATTTTTTTTTTTTATATAAAAACTAAAAATATGAAACAAACTAAATATATCAAAATATATCAAAAACAAAAAAAATAGGTAGTATTTCATTACAATAAATACATTTGTGTTCTAAATTTCTAAAATTTGTGTAAGAACTTAAAAATGTAATGTGAAAGAATATAACAACAAATGTCAGTTAAGTTTAAAAAAAGTTGATCATGAAAAATCTCAAAAAAATGCGAACATGAAGAAAATGAGTATAATTTTTAAAGAGTACATTAAAAATTTGTGTTATTTCTAGTTCTTTATCAATCTAGTTACATTACTAATTAAGTAAAATATTAACTTTTTAATATATATATATATATTTATTTTTAATTTCCCCCTGAATTTTTATCTATTTTACATGCTTCGCTACTATATTCCCACTCATCTATTAAGTGGTTAATATATATATATTATAATATATAAATATTGCACCCACTATGCACTGACGCAATCGAAAACCTGTTTGACCCCTCGTTGGGAAGCACTGTCTAATAAAAAGCCAGCTGCTATTCGGATTCTCTGGCTGAATCAGTACGATTTTTGAGTGCGAAACGTTAAGATGAATCTATTTGTGAACGGAATTTTGTTGACGTTGTTGGCGGCTCTATTACTGCCACCCACAGAGGCAGCTGTGGTACGTGGCATCTTCAAGAATCCCGAACATCCCGACAAGTGTTACATATCGCCAAGTCTCATATTAAGCGTGGGAGAGAGTGCCAAACATCCCGACTTCGACTGTGCCCGTGTTATGTGTGAGAAAGAGAGCATGGCACAAATACACACGTAAGTTGAATATCTTAGAACATTTCACAAACGAAAAGTTTTAATTAACTAATAAGTTTTTTGCAGCTGTGGTGTTGAGGCCCCGCCCCCAGGCTACAAACTAGGCAGTCTGAAGACCCCCAATGCTGATTACCCCGATTGCTGTCTTCACGAAATAATTAAAGAGTAAATCAAAAAAGAAAACGTTTGCTGACTTTTCGAATATATCTATATCTGAAATAGTGTGTGTGCTTGTTCTTCTAGAGACTGCGCATCAAAGTACATATCGAACATCTAAAAATAAATCAACCAAAAACCAACAGCAAAACATCAGCCGATTTTACACAGTCATCTTTACCATAAATATACACAAAGATTCATTAAGCCAAAAATATTTGAGAACATATATATTTCACAACAAGTTGAAAGTGAGCATGGAGGACACAACTTTCACAATAGAAAACCACGTCAACCTCATCAAAGACAATATTATAGAGTTTCATGTTTAAAAGTTATTTCCTCAGCAATATAAAGTGAACATGGAGGACACACATCTTTCTTATTTCACATTATAAACCACATCAACCTCATCCACAACAATATCATTGAACTCTTAATAGAACTTCATGTTTTCCTCAACAATATAAAGTGAACATGGAGGACCCACAACTTTTTATCTCACATTATAAACCAAATCAACCTCATCCACAACAATATCATTCAACTCTTAATAGAACTTCATGTTTTCCTCAACAATATAAAGTGAACATAAACCCCATCAACCTCATCAAAGACCTCATCATGTAACTTCATTTTTAAAATAAACATGGAGGACACACCACTTTTTACGCTCACATTATAAGCCACATCAACATCATCAACCTCATCTTCAACAATATCATAGAACTTCATGCTTAAAAGTAAACATGGAGGACATTTTATATGCAGGTGAGATGTATAAAATTCTGGATAATTTCTAACTTTAGCAAGCCTTAAAATCTCCTGCTTATGCTGATGTGAAACAGCTTTAAAAAGCTAATAAGCTTGCAAGAAAGTAACCATAGATCGTAAAGTTAACATGGAGAGCATTAAAAGCGCTGCTGATGACGAGTAATAAGCTGCACACTAACTTTCAACCGTAAAAATTAGGCAAAAACTGCAATTCTCAATTGCTTTTTTCAAAAAAAAAAAAACAGTATAGTTAGGCTTAGCAGTAAAAAAGTGACCATGGAGAACGCTAAAATTGCCGAAAATAATGTTAAACGGAGCATATCAAAAAATGTCAGACAAAAAATACTTGAAATATTTCTACGCTTTCGCTTATAACCTGCCACGTAAACTGATCATGGTGGACGTAAGAAAAAACTAGAAACCCTTTTTGATTTGCATCATGTTTTTGCTAGCTAGAGCAAACAGACATATAAATTCAACATGCAGGACATCAAAATAGCATCATAAATTGAGAAGTTGGCTATGCTTGACTATATATGTATGTATATATGTATATGTGTGTATGGCAGTTAGTATGTCATACTTATGGCTACTTATTTTATGGTTGCAAAGTGCTCGGCAAGTCGCAAGTTTATTATGAAGGTTTATGCCCAGTTTATGGCAGTCTATTAATTTTGCCTTGGCGTGCTGCTCTTTTAGTATTTCTTATGAGCTTTGAGCTCCAGTTTGACCCTGGGCCAGTTATTTTCATAACATACTTTTGGCAAACAAATTTATTGAGCGGTTAGCGTTATGACTATGCCGATTTGTGTGTCCACATGGTCGAATAGGCTCCACTCTCTCTCTCTCTCTCTCCCCGCAGCTCAAAGCTATCAACAACAATAAGCGAAAAGCTGTGTCAACAACAACAACAAAAACTGCGAGCGGAAAGATAAGAGCAGTTGAGCTGAAACTGAAACTGAAACCGCACCCACAACACTAATTGCCAGCTGTGTGTGTGTGTGTGGTTGGGTGGTTGGGTGGTTGGCCTGTCGGTCGAATTAAGCTCGAACGCTGTGTTAAACGTTTCGATTTTCCTTCAATGATTTTAGTCCATTTCCATTTCCATCTCCATTTTGACCTCATTTCAAATATTATTTGACATTCGCTCTTAATTCCAATTCAATTAAAGGTCACAGCCCATCAATGCCAAAAGCAAAATAGATTTTCGCCTGTCAATTTTCTCAATTAGCTATTAATTTATTCAAAATTCGTATTCTACCAGGAAATCCTTTTAGCTAACATTTATTGATTATTTTAAGTTTAAATTTTAGCTTAAAGCGCTTTTTCTCTAATTGCTTTTAAATTTCTTAGTAGGAAATTTATTCTTCTTCGATTTGTCCTGGTTTTTTAGCTACTGTGGCAACCCTGGCTTCAAAAGTTCTTAACATTATGTGGAAAGCTGGCAACGTTTATTGCAAAGTTGAAAAGGAACTTTGAAGTATGCAATAAAAAGTATATTAAGCTGCATAATAATATTTATTTATATTGTATTAATCAATTTATACTTAAAAAAATATATGTAGGAAGCATAAAGCTTGCTTAAAAAATATATACACATTTAAAAAAAAACCAAAAATTATTTCTCATTTTCTTATAAATTATCAAATATTTAATGATTTGTAGCTAACAAAATATGTGCAAATAAATTTATAAATATATATCCTATATATACATATATCGATCTGTATTTTAAATGTATTAAAAATAATGAAAAAAAAAAAGTATGTAAAATTATTATTATTATATAAATTACTTTAAAAAAGTAAGTATTATAATATTTAAATTTAAAAAAATAAATATATAAAAAAAAAATCAGAAAAAATTATTTATTATACTTAGATAGAATAGAGAATAGAGAAAACTGCTTACTCTCCGTCCGTCTGTCCGCAAATCATTTTGTCTCTATAGAAGCTATAGACTTTAGATTGAATATGAAATATATTTTACCATCAGCCAAAAATATCAGTAATAGATAGCGACTCCTATTGAGGGTGTCTAAAAATAGCCTTATAGATAGTATTCCAGAGCATTGCAGTTCAATCTCTGCTGACATTCTCTATAGATAGAGCTATAAATTATATTCCAAAATATATAATCAATTTAGCTGTTTTTACACCGTAAACGACTATTATGCAGTCCGTTGCAACCTTGAGCAATGCTTTAACTTATTTAATAATTATAGTTTTAGCAAAATTAAATATACAATTTTTATGTTTCTTTACTATAAATCAGTTCTTCAGTTGACTTAAGTCCTTGATTTCTGGCTAAATGCACACTTAGCCACATTTTAAGCAGAGTCAAAAGCCGCAAATGCACACAAGCACACACACATACACACACACATTTAAGCCACAAATTCAAATTGATTTGATGACCGTGTTGAGTGCATTTAACTGAAACTAATTGAAACTGGTGTCGTTCGCTTTATGAGAAATCGCAGTGTGTGTGTGTATGTAATTGTGAGTCCTTAACTCAATACAAATGCAGCCTAGTAAATCATAGACACATAACCTTCAGTTGGCTTTAGTCAACAGGTAAATAAATATCAGAAGCCACATCGTTAATTATTTCGAATTTGGTTTCGCTTTGATTTATGTTTGATTTCCTAAAGCAAAGCATTAATAAAGTTAATAAGCATATAGAGCATTTCATTGATGGACTAACAGACCTAGTTTGTAATTAGAAAGTCAGGTAAATAGGGCACTTATGGTGAACCCTGATCCATGCACATTGCCTCGAAATGCTTTCATAGATTTTTCATTACAATTCACTATCTCCATCGGGACAATGGACCACATTAATGCAGCATCGGGATACTTCCGATCGCCCAGTTTACAGGTTGATGGCACATATGGCTCAAATAAAACTAGAGGTATTTAAAAAACACATATATAGTATCATATTTATATCAGAATACCTAAACTCTCACCCAAAGAAGGTGGCTTTACCGCCGCTTAAGCACGTCGTCAACGTGCAATTCACATTTGAGGTTTCTCCCTCGCTCACCCGGATGAGCTATTGGATTAAAATTCTATATATGTACTAAGTACATATATTCCATTTCAAAATCGCACCATCGCTTTTAAAATTTCCAGTCCATGTTACACCATAGACCTCAGCTGTTAGCACTGCGGCCAGCAGACAAATCGTTAGGGATATATTTCTCATCTCGACAATCGGAAACGTTTTGACTCTAATTCTTGTCTTCAACTCCATTTATAGCCCTAACTTTGCATATTTTGTCTTTGAAGCGTGTTTGATTTGATGACTTCATTTAGAACATTTGTATAAGCTTTAAAACAAATCTTGTTTGCATTGATTTGTGCAAACATTTAACAATGATTAGCAGGTTTATGCTCTGAACCTGTAGAAATGTAAATTCGGAGCTTAATGGTTTATTTAAAGCGTATGCAACAGTCAGAAGAGGACGTGGCTATCCCCATAAAGTATATGTATATATTCTTTATAAGAAGCAACAGCAGACTCCATCCAAATCTCCAATACGCTTCCACTTCGAAGATTAGGACGTGAGCCACTTTTTCACACATGATTGCTTCAAATAATCGATAACTTTTCCCCATAACGATGACATTTATCGATAAAAGCTAGTGTTGAGCATATGTCACACTTTTTTTGGGCTAGAGTGGTATACAGATATTATTTAGGTATAGAAAAGTGTAAGGATACCTTCCTTCATACTCCCCTCAAGGGAATAAAATTTATTTTTGAAGACAAAAAGCTGCACTTTGGCAATAAACACCAAAGATATGCAAAAAAGCAGGGTTCGAACCAAGCAGCGCGCATGCATAAGTGTGCGTGTGATGTGCATGTGCGAAGAATTTTTGCTAGTTGGGCATTTCCGACTACAGAACTCTTACTTGTGAAACCAGGTAAATTTTTTAATTTTTATTTTTAATTTATTTTTATTTATTATTTTTATACCCTGAACCCATTGAAAATGGAAAATTTGGGTATATTGGTTTTTCAATTTAATTTCTATTATTTACTTAATTTTTATTTCCAACTGTTGTTTATGACATCAAACGTATTTTTTTGATGGTCTGTGTATACAGCGAAAATATCGAGTTTGTTTTAGATATTCGATAAATTTTTCCGTTTCAATGTTATCGATTTAAAACGTTATCAAGATTCAGTTATTTGACCATATCTTTTACATATTTTTAGCTACAGCTACCAAATTTTGTTTTTAGCTTTTTATAAATAAAATACATTTTCTATTTTTTCATATTTTGGATACCGGCTCCACATTACACAAAAAATTTTTATTAAAAAAAAAAATTATCAAAGCCACATTTAATTTTTTCAAATTTTTTAGTGAAAACCGTATTTTCAATAAATTAATAGCATTCAATGATCATTCATTACTTGTTTCTAATATGTATTAGTTGTGTCCTTAGCTAATATATGTAGTCAAGTAAATCATAAACGCATAACCTTCGCTTAGCTTTACCTAATAAGTAAATAGCAGAAACCACAACGGTAATTATTTCGAATTTGGCTTAACTTTGATTGATGTTTGATTTCCTATAATATTAATTAATTTCGCAACTTCATAAGTATATAAAGCTACTCATAGATGGGCTAGCAGACCTAGTTTGTAATTATAGAAACAGGTATGGTATACAGGGATCCACATAATCTACGCACATTTATTTATTTCTTTATATAACATGGTAGATTCTTTAATTTTGTTCGCATTGCCATGAAATCCGTTCATAGATTTTTCATTAGATTTCACTATCTCCATCGGGACAATGGACCACATTGATGCAGCACTTGGGATAATCAGCATTGGGATACTTCCGATCGCCCAGTTTACAGGGTTCTGGCACACCTTTGGCACCACAGCTGCAGGCATTGAAAACAGATAAGTATATATAATATAGATACCGGAATAGCTAAACTCTTACGTGGCGAAGGTTGCATCGCCGCCGCTTTGGCAGCTGATGGACTGGCAATTTTCGCCAGTTTTCGTCTCACCCTCGCTCAATATAGTCTTGGCATCGATAACACATTTACCCGGATGAGCTATTGGATTAAAGGTCTATATATTTATGTATGTTTAAAATATATATTCCACTTTAAAGTCACACCATCGCTCTTGAAGTTTCCATGCGATATGGCTCCGTAGACCTCGGCTGTTAGCACTGCGGCCAGCAGACAAATTGTTAGGGATATACTTCTCATCTTGACAATCGAAAACGTTTTGACTCTAATTTTTAACTGCAACTCAATTTATAGCCTTAGCTTTGTATATCTTGTTGTCGAAACGTGTTTGATTTGTTGAGTTTATTAGCTAAACGCAAACTTTTAAATCATTTGAATAAGCTTTAAAACAAATCTTGTTTGATTTGCGCAAACAGTTAACTAATTAGCAGGTTTTTGACTGAACTTATAGAAAATGTAAATTTAGCGCTTAACGGTTTATTTACAATAAAATGTATGCAACAGACAAATGTAGGCGTGACCTTCTAAATAAAATATATATCGATCTAGGCCTTTGAACGCAAATATCTTGGAATTAAAGACGAAGCGAACGTTTACACAGTGGAATTCCTATAGCAAGGGCATATCTTTTGTTTTTTTTATTTAATCAATAACTTTGCCTATAATTTAGATTTAAGTCAGTTTGGAGTTTTGGTTATTTTAGCATATCTAACACGCTTTAAGAGCTAAAGTCACCAAAGTAAAGATATAAAGCTTTTTCTTAGGTATACAGCTAAGCATACCTCCTCTAATCTCGCCTCAGTTGAATAAAACTTATTTTTGAAGATAGTAAGAGATAATGTGCCACATTTATATATACATTATGATAGCCAATACAAAATGAGGCTATTCAAAAACTCAGAGGAAAGAAAAATCAACGGTTTATGTGTAAGTACAAGATTTTTTTTTATAAAACTAGGTTAAGTTGCCTTTAAAGGGTAGCAGAAAACTTGTTAATAAAAAATATAAAAAATTTTAAGTAAAATAAAAAAGAAGCGAATTAGGTGATAGTTGATCGTATTATATACGAAGTCAGTAGGGTTCGAACCTTATTTCAAAATATATCGAGGATTTTCAATTTCCTCGGTTTACGTATATTCGATTTTGAATATTTTTGTATCGTTATGTTGCTCTTTATGTCTATCGAGTATGCTGACGAATTCACCCATTTTAAACCTCGTACATACAAATAGATGTTGCAATATTTAAAAAAGCAGCTCATTTGGGAGTTCAGGGTATCCCATAGTCGATTATTTTTGACTACTTATCGAATCACCTACCATATTCTTTATGAGAAATTTCATTGAATATGTGTGTAATTAGTATTATGCATTAGGTGAGTGCTTAGCTAAATACATAAACACACAACCTTCGTAGAAACCACATCGTTAATTATTTCGAGTTTAGCTTCGTTAGAATTTATGTTTGATTTCCTATAACATGCTTAACATTAATTAAGTTCGCAACTTAACAGTTATACAGAGCTGCTCATAGATGGGCTGGCTGATATAGATTATATGGCCACATGGTTTATTCAGGTAAAATGTTTACTATATTTTTAAGTAGTATCAGCTATATTCAACGGTACAATGGAATATATAATAATATATATATTATTTTACAATTTTGAACCGACGAGAAATTGGTAGGTTTATAGCTCTCATCTTGACAATGGAAAATGTTTTGAGAGTATTTGTGGTCTTTAACTCAATTTATTGACTTCGCTTTATAAAACTCGTTAAATAGGTTCAGACAAAAGTAGTTTGAGTGCTTAACGCCTTCTGCTTGCCGACAATCGCGATTCTTATTGAAAAAATGTCAAATATATTGAATATATTTAGTAGAAAAACATTAACAAAACTGAAAAAATTATTACTGAAAACTAAACAATAATCTTTTCAGTTTACGTTTATAGCTATTTTATGCTTTGAGCTTTAGGATTCAAAGCTTTGGCATATACATGTAAAATTGTCTCTAAAGAATTTAAAACATTATAAGTTAAATTTTAAAAATTACATGTTAATGACTAAATTTGTTGTATTTATATAATATAATATTTAATGATAATCATTATCTTTGAGTAATTTTATAAAGTTTAGATCATAATTATTATTTTTGATCAAAAAAAAATTTATCTTAAAAATTACGATTAAACGATTAACGATTTTTGTTAGACTTTTTACCAATGTTATTTGAAATCCTTGTAAAGGGGTTACAAAGCTACCCCCGACCTTAAATTTAAAATTAGGTTTTTTAAAGATTTTTCAATTTTTAAAGTATAAAATTGATTGGAATTCAAAATAAATTTGTTAAAATTGGTTTATACATTTTATTTTGATTTTTAGCTGGCCCGAGGTCTGGCCAAAGGAACACAATAAATATATGCTTTTAAAAAATTAATCTCTTTATCTAATTCTAAATTCTCAATAGCTGAAAATTATTTAGGCCATGGTCAAATATAATTCCGATATATTTAAACAAACAATGAATAGAGTTCTGATTTTATTTAGTAGTTGGCAGTTAGTTCCAGGGTATCTTAATGGCTTATAGTTTTCTATGAAACTAAATACACTTTTTGGCTTAGCTACAACCCAAACCTCAATCATGAAAAGAGACTACAAAGTATCAAAAAAAAGGAGAATATCAGAAGAGAAAAATGTGAGCAAAGACCGCAGCAAGTTTCTTTTTTTAGCAGCCTCAGCATAAAAAGTGAATATTACAATTTCAGTGTGCCGCAAGTTTAAGCCTGCATATGTGTGTGTGTAAAAGTGTGTGCGTGTGTGTGTGAGTGAGTAAAAAATTGGTATATACACGCACACACATACACATACACAGACATACAACATTTATAAATTGGCAGCCAGGCAACTGCTTTTGGGTGACCTCTGCTGCCAGCCAGCCCCAATGTATGTGTGTGTGTGTGTGTAAAAAGGTGAAGGTAATGTTGGTCAGAAGGCTGCAAACTCGACCACCGAGTTGGTACATAAACTGAGCCGAAACTTTGCCAAGGCACGCGCAAAAAATAAACATACCAAAAATAAAAAAAAGAGCTCGAGCTGTAATTCAAATTTAGACGTATATAAAATATGCAAAGCAAAAAAGAAAAAGGTGCAACGCAGCTCCCCAAAAATATGCAACAAAAATCGTGTGAAATAAAATCTTTAACTGTGCCACAAATGCACGTGCACCGAAATCTCATCTCTTATTCATTAATTTTAAGAAACTTCAAATGTTCGCCACACTGTGCCACACACACACACTGACACACACATATACACGTACAAATTGAAGTCCTTGCCGCACTTACTTTAGCGCTCGCACCCACGAGATGCCTCATTTCATGCCCAAGAGCTGAACGCGTCGCAGAGCTGAGCTCGTTATAATACAAAGAAAGTTACCTTCAAAAGGCAAAAGCTTACATTTGGGGTAGTCCCTAGCAGGGGGAGCTTATACTCAGCTGCAATTCTATTTAAATTCTTTATCGAATAACAGTGTTTTTTTTCTCTTTTTTTTAGCTATGCGTCTAAGCTTTGATATTTTGTTATTAAAAAGTAGATTTACATTAAGGGTAGGTCCAGGTAAGCAAATGCAAGCTTACATTTGGGACAGTCCCTAACAAGTTACTTATACTTTTACTGCAATGCGACTTAAGTTCTAAATCGAAAACGAGTTTTTTAAGCAGTTTATCTAAGTTATAGAAAAGTTAACTTTTAATGCTAAGCAGTTACATTAAGGATGGTCCCTGGCATATTATTGGTAAAGAAGTATCTACGGCTTTGAGTTGATATGGATTATCAGTATTTTTTGGCTGTTTAGTAAAGTTATGATATTTAGTTATCAAGAAAAAGTAGATCATTAGCATTAAGGGTAGTCCCGAGTCAAATTCAACGACAATTTAAGCATTTTTGTGCTAACATATAAATATTAAGAGTCATAAAAACCATGCAATAGAAATTTTATCTAAATTATATACAGTAGAATCCCGATAATTCTAAAATTCGAAAATCTAAATAAGTAAAATTCGTTTTCCGATTGAAAAACATTCGTACGAGTTCCTCTTCGATAATTCGAATTCCTGTGTAATACGTAAAAAATGTGATCCCCTTGCCATTTCGAATTATCGTTTTAATATATTATATTAATATTACAAAATTATAGAACAGTTTTTAATAAAACTTTGAGTACAATTTTTAAAAAAGTTGTACTTATATCGATTATAATATAAAGATATCTTATAATAAAAATATTGTTAGCCTTTTTAACGTTTCCAAACAAACGTTTCAAACAAAGCAAATCAGCTGCAAATCTAAAATAAGGGAAAGCCCCTATTAAAGTTTATTTGTTCATGATTAAGTAGAAATGCTTTTTAATTGAAACGTGCCAATTTCTCGAGCACTTTCTGACACGTTATACACATTCCATCAGTTGCTCATATCTTGCGCGCTTTTCTCACTTTTCGCATTGTCCTTTTTCGGTTTCTGTTTTCTTTGCAGCTTTTCGCCGCATACACAAAAGTAGTGGCAACAGAGTGCTTTAAATTGAGTTTCCTTCGCTCCTCTCATGTTTCCAAATGTGTTCGTGTGTGAGCGAGCGTCTTTGAGTGTGTGCGTAAAAGTCTTATTGTCTTCCGTCGCATAAATATGTATACTGAATTACCAAAACCAAGCAGCGAAAACTTTTGTTTCTTGTTCGACGAAGCATGCCCGTGATTTGCTTTTCAACACACAAATTATTATGGTAAGAAAATTAATTTTTATATTCATATGTCAAAGAAATAAAAGAAACATTTTAATATATTTTTAAATAATATATAGGATATGTCATTTAAGTACTTGCAAATATAAGCAGATCTAAATATAAATTTATTAATAATAATAAAAAATATTTAATATATAAATTAAAATCATTAGAAGTCTGCTAAAAATAAATTTAATAAAAAAATGATTTCAAAATATGAAAAATAAATTAAAATTAGTCAAATGTCAATCTTAATAAAAAATATGTAACATAAAATATAAAAATCAAAAAAAATTATCTGATAAAAATAAATTTAAAAAAGTAATAAAAATTTTTTTAGAAAAATATGAAAAATAAAATAAAATTTGTCAAATGACAATTTTAATAAAAAAAAATGTAATATATAAATTAAAATTAAAAGAAGCTAAAAATAAATTTTTAAAAAAATTAGGTAAATGTATGAAAAATAAAATAAAATTAGCCAAATGTCAATTTTTAGAAAAAATATGTAATATAAAAAAAATTGTCTGCTAAAAATAAATTATAAAAAATTAAAAAAAATATGATAAATAAAGTAAAGTAAAATAAAGTAAAAAGTCAATCCTAATAAAAAAATCTGTAATATATCTATAATTTATAATTTAAATCAAAACAAGTTGACTTCGAAAATGCTTCATAAACATATATCAAAACATATTTGAAAATGTTAACCAAAACAAAAAGTTTGTGGCAAATGCAGCCCATCAAGACTTATCAACGCTACGCTTATGAATAAATCAATTATGTTTGCTATAAATAAAACTAAAATTTATTTTAGATAATTCCCACAGCAACTGCCAGTTGGTCCCGCAGCGCACAGAAGTAGGCTACACTAAGTGCAATTAGGCAATAACCAGTTGAAGCAAATGGCTGCCAAGCTAAAGAGAGAGAGATAGAGAGCAGCGCCCGCTGCTAATTATAGCAAACAGTGTCCATTACACGCCCATTATGCGCCACGCCCCATCCATCTGGCCAGCTAATGAACAATTTTACACGCGCGGCGCCCCACAAAGTTTATTGACTTAGTTCATCAAATATAAATATTGAAAGATTTCAGCGCGGCGCCGCACACAAATTGTTAATGAAACAAATATGTTAAAGCAAAGAAAAAAAATCAAAATTCGATTTTGAATTCCAAAACAAATTACATATATATGTAGTCAATGAATAATATTGATTCATAATAATATTGTGTGAGCACTCGTAACTGAGGAGGTAAACAAAGCAATTACATGGAAAATATTCAGACGAAAACAATGTACTGGCAATTGAGAGACTGCAAAATACCCTGAAATTATACTCAAAAAGGGTATATATATAACTTTTGTTTTTATTTTCTCTTTATAAAGAATGTTCTTGGTTTTTTTGTTGTACTCATATTCACATACCAAATTTGTAGTGCTTAGATATATAAAAATATCCCTAAACTCTTTAACTTCTGCATAGACTGTTCTGATCTACAAATAGCATATCATTGACTGATATCCATGCTTCCCATTCAATGAGTATGGACTCTAAGTATTTATACTTTGTAATAGAATTTGAGGAAATTTTTAAGCATTTCTAAATAAAGAAGTTCGAATACTCTTTTAATACCCTAAACCTATTGACAATGGGAAATCAAGGTATAATGGCTTTTTGGTACTGAGTGATTGATTGATTGATGAAAGATGACCGTACTGCAGACCCCTTGAGAGCTAGAAAGCTGAAGTTTTTACTGTATTTACTAAAAAAATTATATATTATCAATGAATGCCTAAAAGCGTGAAAAAATGGTGAAAAACGCTCGATAGAAAACCAGAATTTTTTAATATCTATTAAAAAATATTCAACCTATAAACTGTGTTTAAGAATATTTTCTTGCTTGCCAGTAAAAATATATTTACATTTATTAATTTTATTTTTAAATGTATAATTGTTTAGCTATATAATTTTTATTTGCTTGATAATTTATTAAAAACAAGTAAGAAAGCTCTAGTCGAGTCACAGCCCGACTACGAGATCCCCTGAACCAAGTCCGAGCTGATGTTTTAAACAACCTAGCTTACATCTTTTATCTATATATATTACCCTCTGCGCGCATATATGCATGCACACATACACACATGCACACATACACACATGCACACATATACACATGCACACATTTGTATACACATGCACACATATACATACCATGCACACAGAAACGCGCGCAGATTACTGCGTAGTTGATTTGAATGTATGTGTGCACACGTACAGGCTGCTGCCGCGTGCTTTTACAATGTTTCCTTTAATAACTTCTGTATTACTTAACGGATTTAAATGCAATTTTCTGCATTGAGTGCTATTAATTTATTGAAAATACGGTTTTCACTTAAAAATTTAAAAAAATTAAATTGTGGATTTGATAATTTTTTTTTAAATAATTTTTTTTTGGGAAATGTGGAGCTGGTATCCAAAATATGAAAAAATAGAAAATGTATTTTAATTACAAAAAGCTAAAAACAAAATTTGGTAGCAGTAGCTAAAAATATGTAAAAGATATGGTCAAAAAACTGAATCTTGATAACGTTTTAAATCGATATCATTGAAACGGAAAAATTTATCGAATATCTAAAACAAACTCGATATGCGCGCTGTATACACAGACCATCATGCAAAATTTGAACTCTCTAGCTCTTATATGTTCTGAGATCGACGCGTTCATACATACGGACAGACGGACGGACGGACGGACGGACGGACGGACGGACGGACGGACGGACGGACGGACGGACGGACGGACGGACAGACAGACGGACAGGGCTAAATCGACTCA
Source organism: Drosophila gaucha (assembly GCA_035045545.1). Classification (NCBI taxonomy): domain Eukaryota; kingdom Metazoa; phylum Arthropoda; class Insecta; order Diptera; family Drosophilidae; genus Drosophila; species Drosophila gaucha. The sequence goes on along the minus strand of JAWNOY010000006.1, from coordinate 917,518 downwards.
GCTCGTCACCCTGATCAAGAATATATATACTTTGTGGGGTCTGCCACGCCTCCTTCTGCCTGTTACATACTTTTTGCAAAACCATTATACCCTGATTTCCCATTTTCAATGGGTTCAGGGTATAAAAATTTTTAAAAAATTGTTTCGCAACAAAAAATATTTTAATAATACTTTTTTATTACAAATTTATTATTTTATATTATTTTTTATCCATTTTTATTTAAAATGCTTCCTTGCTTTGTGCTTGTGTGTGAATGTATATGTGTGCGTGTGTGTGTGCCCGCAGATGATAATATGTATATATAAAAGATGTAAATTAGATTGTTAAAAATACCACCTCAGAATTGGTTCAGGGGAGCGTTCTTACTTGTTTTAAGTTAAATTGTTTTGATATTTAATTTTTAATAGCCTTATAATTTAATAACTAATGTTACAATTAAAGAATTGTGAGAATTTTTTCGTTCTTGTTTTTATATTTGTTGGGTTCGATCCGAAGCGCCTAGGGGTTTTCCACCGCAATAAACCAAATTTTGGTTTTGGCAAAAAATCCATCGACGACTTCTCTTTAAACAAACCAAACATTTCAAAGAGCACGATATCCGATTTACTAACTAAATTCACCTCAAATTTAAACTTCAAATCAAATTTAAACTTCACTTCAAATTTAAATTTCACTTAAAATTTTAATTCAACGCAGCATTTGTCCGATGTGTGTCCTGAATTCGAACCGGGTGTGTTTGTTCTGAACTGCTAGGCCTAATGCCTAGCCCACTGGGCCACACCCGGCCCCAAATCTTGCTAAACGAATATCCTCTTTGAACTGAGAGAGAGATGTCAAAATATTTTGATAATATTTTTTTTTTAAAACCCCAATGGGGTTTGAACCCGGGGCTTCATGACTAGTGTGAACAAGTAAGAAAGCTCTAGTCGGGTCTGCCCGCTACGAGATCCTCTGAACCAAGTCCGAGCTGATGTTTTAAATAACCTAGCTAACATCTTTTATCTATACATATTACCTCTGCGCGCATATACACATGCACACATATATATTTTCATTAAAAATTAGTTCCTAACATTAATAATATGATATTTAAAAATATTTTCTTATATTATTATGAATATTTATATATAAATACATTTATTTTTTTACTACTTAATTATTTAGCCATCAAATTTGTAAATCCCTAATAATTAAATAATTATATTAGATTCATCAAAAATGAATACCTAATATCAAAAATATTTCTCTACAAAAGAGAAGGTTTCGCAACAATAAAAAAAAGTAAGCTTCAGGATTTATGGACTTCATCGCCGATTTATTTGACATAAAAATGCAATTTATTTATTTATTATCTGTTATTTGATCAAAAAATCTATTTGACTCTAATCATTTTAATGAAGCGTCGGTGAGGGAAAAGCAATCGGGAGCGTGGGCACGAATGTGGTGTAGTGCATTCATATAAATAATAACGGCATATCTGAGTCGCTATTAAAAGTCCAGCACGTGAGTAAATGGAAATAAAAATAATATAATTGAGTGTGCGCTGAATTAAACGCGCATTTATTGGCTGCGGTTGAATTCATTTCAATTTTTAATTATGCGCGTAATTCCTTAATGCGGTTCCATTTTGGGCTAAATGCGCACACGAAATGCTGCAGCTGGTTTTTACGAGCATTAAAGTGGATCAGAAAATTGATTGATTGAATGATCGAACGACAGATTCAAATACAGAGCTAAAACCATGACGATTAGAAAGTTGATTTGTTTACCGCAATTTGTTATTGTGATGTAAAAGTTAGAAAAAGTTGCAAAATTTCATAGGCAATTGTGGAAAATGGGCGGAAATTTATTGCTGGAAATTTCCTGTTTTGTTTTTCAGACCATCAACTTTTATTACTCTGCATAAATATAGAGCCTGAAGGTTAATCATTGATGCAAGGAACTTTACTATACATTTTGATTGATAGACGGATTGGGTGATTGACTGACTGACTGGAAATGCAATTGCAAGAATAGAATTTGTAAACCTGGGAAACTCGATTTGAATAACAAGAAAATTCGCAATTCATGTTGATTGATTGATTGACGGACTAGGTGATTGACTGAATGAGTGCCAATGAAGTAACGAAACTGTGGAACTTAGGAAGCTGGAAAACTCATTTGAATGAAAAATAAATTTAATATTCGTGTTGATTGATTGATTGACGGAGTGGGTGATTGACTGGGTGACTGGAAATGCAGTAAGGAAACTGTACTAATTGGGAAGTAGGCTCATTTGAAAAGAAATTCATTATACATATTGATTGATTGATTGACGGACTGGGTGGTTGACTGAATGACTGGCATCGCAGTTCCCAAAATGTAGAAGTTAGGAAGCTGAGAAACTGATTTGACGAAAAATTCACTATTCCAGTTGATTGATTGATTGACGGACTGGGTGATAATGGATGCTTAAAAATTTATCTACAAGTACTATTCTTCTACTACTTCGACCTGTAAGTCTCTGGATAAAAGTTGGGATTCAAGGCGAAAAGACATGGGAAACGTAATGAAGTTAAGAAATTCGTTTAATCTCATTGATAGTTTGACAAAATTGTTGATTGATGGAAAAGGTGACATGAGGAACCGAAGAGAATAGGCAAAAAATGCTTAACTAAAAAAAGTTTCACTAAGTTCATAAATGTAGGAAAAAGTTGTAGTAAAACACTTTGTTGTAGAGTTCTCCAACTGCTTTTAATATATATTTACACTGGGAATCAAGACAGTTTGGCTTACTTGCACTTAGACAATAGTTTTTTTAATAATTAAAAATAAAATTTGTAGAGTAATAAAATGAAACTCACCTTCATGGAAGAACGCCAACTAGAAAGTGCTGCGTCAAGGACTCACAGTTTGTCTAATACTGGGCAAATTGCTGGCTATGCTTGGCCTGGCCACGAGCTGTTGTGATTGTTGATTAGCATCTGCCACTGGCTATGGCTGCAGGTACATTAGCTTTTCAATATATTACCTTTTCTTTTGCTTATTACTTTTTTTCTCTTTTCAACACTTTTCAATTAAGATCGAGCAACTCAACTGAAACAAACCGAACTGAACTTTCACATCAAAATGCGCTGCAATTATGCATTTTTATTGTGCGCTGATTACTTTTCATTGTTGTGTGAGTGTGTGTGGGTGTGTGTGTAAATATTTGTTAAGCAATGCACACATTTATGTTAATATTTGCACTCGTACAATAACAGACAACTGGCAGCGGAGCAAGCTTTGGATGCTGCTGAGGCAGATTGCGTATACGCCGCGTATGCGCGCCATTGAAATTGCGCTAATGGCATTTCAATAACGCATTTGCAACCGCAGCTCTTTTGCAACAAACATTTCTGGAATTTTAAATCAATCTGTGCGCGTGTGTGTGTGTGTGTGTGTGTATCGGTGCTACGTGTTGAATAAAACATTTGGGCAACATCCTTTGAATTATTCAAAATTCATTCTGACACAAAACTTCTCTCTTTCGCACTCTGGCATAAAGTGGGCAAATCGATTTTGCATGCGACAGGCATTTTAAGGTCGACTGGTAATGAAAAAGTTTACCATTTTTCACTCAACAACTTTTTGGTGCTGTCAAAAGGGATTTCAAAATATCAAAAACCGACCAAAAAAATATATGGTCAAGAACAACTCTGGCAACACATGTGGCAAGTGGTTGACTTATTTGCAACGCAAAACATTTTTGTGCTGCAGAATTAGAAATTATAAAATTGCCTAGAGAGCATGGGAACTAATTTTCATTTATAAATAATATATAAAATCAATATTAAAAAAAAATTATTAAGTAATTTGAAAATTATTTTTGGGTTTTTAATAGTCAACAAAAAAGTTCGTATTTCAATGGAGAGAGAGAGAGATGTTGAATTAAAGGAGATTTCATGCACCTAAATTTGCAATTTATAAATATAAATCAAATAATACATTTTTTCTTTAAATTAAAAAAATTTCAAATAATTTCTTTTATTTTTTTAAATAAAGTATGGAGCTAGGGCTCCAGTTATGTAAGAAAAATATCTCCAAAAAATTGGAATTAATAAACAACTAAGACATTTTTTTTTTTAAATTTTGTTCAACGATTCAGTAGAAAGATAATTCGTCTACTAAGAAACACATGTTTACAAAGGAAGCTCTATTAAAGGTCAAACGAGAAATACGACATCTTTTAACCAAAATCTGGATATCCCTATTGTGTTCATGTATATACAAATATATATATATATATATATATATATAGACTTTTCAAAGTCATCCATTTCTGAAGACCAAAATATTTTTTTTTAATTCTTTATTCTGACAACTTTCGCTCAACTTTTCACTATTAGGAAAATATTTGATAAAAAAAAGTTAAGTTTGTATCTATTATCTATTAAAAATAGTTAAAAAAAAAAAACATTATATATATATTTTCATATTCTTTAAATTTATATATTTTTTTAACTTGTTTTTTGATATTTTTAAAAAATACAGCATTTATATTTTTAATGTTTTCCTCATTTTTCTTTCACATACTTTTTAACAGCAACCAAACGGAAATGTTTTAGCGGATGTTCACTTCAGCGAGCTTGACTGCAGCTACAAACTATCAGCACAATATTTGTAAGTACTGTGGCCTTCGATTGCAACTGGCTGAAACCTTGTTGGACAACTTATAACAGAAAAATATAACACTCATATAAAAAATAATATCTAAAAAGTCTTTGAGGCGCCAACTAAGCCTGCCAAAGAAATCTGAACAACAGATTTTTATTTTTAATGCGAACTTAACATTATTTTTATGACATTGAAAGACGCTGTTGATGTTCCCGAGTTGCCTTTGCGGGAGTGAGAGAGAGCGAGAGTGAAAGAGAGAGAGAGAGAGCGCGCGCGCTGCACTTGTATTGGTTACCTGTTACATGCTGTGTGGGTGTGTTTGTAAACCGTTAGATCTCGCTGCTCGCTGGCTAACGGTCGCTAGTTACTATGTTCGAATTTCGAAATTGAAATCGTAAATTTCGAACATGCAAATTCGATGGTTGTCAAATAAAAAACAAAACAAATGAAAATTTGTGAGCTGGCAATTTTAGAGGCTAAAGACGCAAGAAAACAGAACCATTGAAAGGACACACACACACACTCACACATGTACACATACAGTGGCAAATGTACATGTATCCTCGGAACAAGCACATAAAAATGTAATACTTTTTGCTTGACGATGATGATGATAATATTTTCTGATATTTTCATTACATTGTTGTGCTTTTACGACTGTTATCCTTGAGTGAAGAACTTGCTACAGGATGCTAAAACCAACACGCACACACACAGCAGTCAAGCAAAAACTCTGAGCCAAACACACACACATAAATACAGTCCCACGCACACACACACACACGCATGCGAGGTGAGCGAGCTTTTTCCACCTAATGTCTAAACCGTTAGTTTTCAGAGACTGCAAGAAAGAGAGTGGGCAGATTTTTCACCTTCGCACTTTGCGTTTTTTTTTGTGTGTTACAATTGAATTTTTTTTTGATTTTTCGAATATTTTTTTTTAATTTTAATATTTTTTTTGATTGAATCTTTTTAAAACTCTTTCGCACTTAACACAAACGATCGGCACTGCTAAATATATTTTTTTTGTATACAACTGCCTTGGTTGAGTTTTAGCAATTTATGAATAAATTTTTTAAATATTTACAAACGCGCCTTGAGAGCGTGTGCACAACACACGAGATGTTGTACCGTCGCTCGTTGGGATTGAACTGAATGCTAACAAGTACACGACAGCCTAACCACGCACAACTACATGTGCAGTAAGCCAGCGAGCTTTTTGAACACGGACCAACGGTGCGTGGGTGGCCGCAAAGAGCGAAAGCTCCAAACAGAGAAATGGTGTACGTTGCTGTGCAAGAAAATAGAAAAAACTATTGAATAAACTATAACTTAAAAATTGTTACATACTTATATATTTATACTATTATTATTATAAGTACAATAAAAAAAAATTATTTTAGTATTTTTTAAACCAGTATTATTTTCAAATAAGTACGCTATGTCTATCGCACTTTGCAGTTATCGAAAAAGTGTAGCAACAACAAAATGTTCAGCCCTGGCTACAGAATAGTATTTGACAGCCCTCGTAAGAAAAACAAAACAAATCACTTGTTTTTTTCATAAGCAACAAAAAGTAAAAAATAATGTCCGATGCATATGCATACGCTGCCAAAGGCAAACTAAAACTCAAAAGCGATACGGATCTTAAGAAAAAGAAGAAGAAGAGTAAGAGCAAGGACAAGAAGAAGGATGCGCTGCAACGTGCATTTGTCGAGCAACAAATGAACGAAGCTCCACAAGCCTCGACCTCAAATACAAGTGGATACGAACGGAAGCTAACCAAAGCGGAGCTGGAAACCAAGAAGCAACAGGAGAAGATGCGCAACAAGCGCATCATGGACAAGGCTCAGACAACGCATAAGCAAAGGGTGGAGAAATTCAATGAGCATCTGGACACGCTGACCGAGCATTTCGATATACCCAAGGTGTCCTGGACGAAATAAAGGCCGTTCTTTGCACTTATCTGTTTCTACTTGTGTTTTTACTTGTGCGCTATTATAGTGGTGAGCTACGATAAATCGATATGGTGCACGTCTCTATCGATCAACTCCACCCAAAGAAGTTATTTCAGATGTTTCAATCTTTTGATCAAAAGTAGATTCTTAAATATATAAGAAATTGAATATTTGTGTCGCAGATAAACAATTAACAGATCATATTTGCTTTCATTGCTTATAAATAATAAGAGAGTAAAGCAATTTAGTTTAAACATTTCCAAGTGTTATATATATTAAGCATAATTTTGACTATTGTGGTTTGAGAGAGGCCAATGTAAATGGCGCATTAAACTAAATACATTTATGGTAATAGTTACATATACAAAAACAACTTAAATTAGGAGTTTCTTAGATGTTTCCAACATTCAGTCCAGTTTCCAAAGCAAGGCTACGAAATTCGTTTTTCATTGTGGCGTCATTAGCTCCAGCATGGCATACTTCCAGGTCCAGGCACGGACCAGCTGCTCGAAACGGGAGCGCTCGTGCTCATAGATATAGCCCAGCTCCGGCTCCATGCAAACCTCAGTGTAGGGATCTGTGAGGAGACTCTGCACGGACAGCAAGACTTTGGCCACATTTAGAGCCAGAGACCAGTTTTGCTGCTGGAATATGTCGATGCCGACATCGCCATGTCTGGACACATTCGGATGAAGGATTTTGGTTAGAAAGCGCACCGTTGGCGGTGTCATGGGATAACGTTCCGGAAAGTAGATAAACAGAAAGAATTTACCACCCTCATACGGACTGCCAGGCGGACCCAATATCGTTGCCTGCCAATAATTATTCTGTCGATCCAAGGGTATGGCCGATATGCCCTCCGATTCGTAGCTGTTCAACAGATTCGCTTCGCCGCGCAAAAAGTTATTGCGTATCACATTACCCTGCTCGCCGGCTGGTGGCGACTGGCTGCCCAGCTCGATGAGACAGGTGCGACAGAAGCAAGACGACGTCAATGCCCCGTACAGCTTGTACCAGTCGGGTAGCTCGGCAAGGCACTCGAACAGCGGCCAGCGCTGCTTGATGTAGGTCTTCCACATGCTCTGTGCCGTGTTCTTCACAATAATCTCGTGCCACTGCTTGCACACCTCGCTGGCCATCCACAGCGACATGTCATCCAAGTATGCAAATATCTTCAACATGACCTCGACGGGTATGCGGGTGGTGATGCATTTGCTGCCACTGCTCCCGCTGCTGTCGGCATTGTATTCATGTGCACGGGCACGTCCATCGGCCAGCTCGAGCATGTAGTGGGGCAGAGCATGTGGGGCAGCGGGGCGTGGCCGTTTGATGGGCAACAGAAATGGATTTACCTCACGTTCATGTTCGAAATCACGCTCCGGTGTGCCGCGTCTCACTGGCAATGCCTGTGGCTCCAGCTGCGGCTCTGCCTGTTGCTGTGCAGGCTGCGCTTCCTCTACGTGCTCAGCTTCATTGTTTGCCGGCTGTTGTTGTTGTTGCTGCTGCTGCTGAGGCTGCTGCTGTGGTTGTTGTGGTTGCGGTGCAGCTGGCGCCGCATCCTCTAGATCCTCAAAGCCCATTATGTCTGCATCATTCTCAGTTTCATCATCCTCCTGCTTGTCCTTAAAAGGTGGCTCGTCATTGCCAGAGTCCTCGTCGTCTGACAATTCTGTCAGCAGCTCTTCGGCTCGTTGTGCGTTGTAGAGAAAAGCATGACAGGCGCCGCAGAGCGGCTCCCCAAAGTTCGGTCCATAATAGCCATTGCATATCCAGCACGCGTTGCTGTTCTGCAGTTGCCAGAGACATATTTAACATTGTAAGAAAAAGAGTTTTAGCTTTTTTTTTTTTTTGTATACACACCGAAAAGCAGAATGTTGGCTCTGTTAGCAACTGTTTGTCTTTGTCGTCCTCTTCAGCGATGTCGCCTATGCCGTTCATTTCATCGTCGCTAGCGTTTAATTGCTCCAGCAACTGTTCATCTTCTTTTTGCTGCTGCACGCAGCTAGTCATTTTTCTAGTCCGTTGAAAATTGTTATAACAAAAAAAACACAACCGATGCCGTTTTCGTCATGGATACTTCTGAAGAGGCATCGATATAGTATCGATAACGATCAAAATATATGAAGAACGTTTACAAGAATGAAGAAGGTTGTATTTTGTTACTATTTGAAAGTGACGTCAGAATCTTTAAATGGAGTTCATATATCATAATTGATTATTGATATTTTTAATAGTGTCCTAAATTTGCTTTATAATAGATGATGGTTTTATTAATTTATGCCTTCAAATATCAATAATAATAGTATTTATGGTATATTTTCTAGGAGCAATTGTGATTGTGACGTCATAAAACATTCGCTTTGAGTTGCAACCTGTTTCGATAGCTCTTTTAACAGGCAACTGCAGCGTCACACGTGCAATATTTATAAAATTACGCCAGCCACAAAATGAGGCAAAAGAAGAAGCTAGGTGCGATTTATTTATTAATAAAATATACATTAATTAAAGTTAAATTGTTTGTAATGTCGTTTCAGCTGTTGGCCTTAGCCGAGAAGAGCGCCAAGTGCTTGTTATCGGCGAAATCATACAGGAACTGCTGAAGGCACACGAAAACAAAAAGGATGTGAATCTGAATCGCATGAAGTCGCTGATTTCGTCCAAATATGGACTGGACAGCTCGCCGCGGCTGGTGGACATTATAGCAGCAGTGCCGCATGATGCGAAGAAAATACTACTGCCCAAGCTGCGCGCCAAACCCATACGAACTGCAAGTGGGGTAAGAAAATAAAAATAAATTGTTCTCAACTGTTTTTCTTAAAATATATATATCTTTTTAGATAGCTGTGGTCGCTGTCATGTGCAAGCCGCATCGCTGTCCGCATATCAACTTCACAGGCAACATTTGCGTCTATTGCCCCGGCGGACCGGACAGCGATTTCGAATACTCCACACAATCGTACACGGGCTACGAGCCCACGTCGATGCGTGCCATCCGCGCACGCTATGATCCCTTTCTACAGACCCGTCATCGCGTTGAGCAGCTGAAGCAGCTGGGTCACTCGGTGGACAAGGTGGAGTTCATTGTAATGGGCGGCACTTTCATGGCCCTGTCGGAGGAATATCGCGATTACTTTATACGCAATCTGCACGACGCCCTCTCCGGGCACAGCAGCGCCAATGTAGCCGAAGCAGTGCGTTATTCAGAGAAATCGAGGTCCAAATGCATTGGGATCACAATTGAAACACGACCGGACTATTGCTTGAAGCGTCACATCTCCGACATGCTGAACTATGGCTGCACACGCTTGGAGATTGGAGTGCAGTCCGTCTACGAGGATGTGGCCAGGGACACGAATCGTGGTCATACGGTGGCCGCTGTATGCGAAACCTTTAAAATGGGCAAAGATGCCGGCTACAAGATTGTCACACACATGATGCCCGATCTGCCGAATGTGGACTTTGAGCGCGACATCGAGCAGTTTATTGAGTACTTCGAGAATCCCGCCTTTCGCTCAGATGGCTTAAAAATCTATCCCACTCTGGTTATACGCGGCACAGGACTCTACGAGCTGTGGAAAACGGGTCGCTACAAGTCGTATCCACCATCCATGCTGGTCGATTTGGTGGCTAAAATATTGGCTTTGGTGCCACCTTGGACGCGGGTCTATCGCGTGCAGCGCGATATACCCATGCCCCTAGTCAGGTAGGATCTTAAATAGATTATAAATATTTGCCATTTATAATCCTTCTCTTCCATTCTCAGCTCTGGCGTTGAGCATGGCAATCTGCGTGAATTGGCGCTGGCTCGCATGAAGGATTTGGGCACCGTCTGCCGGGATGTGCGTACACGCGAGGTCGGCATTCAGGAGATCCACAACAAAGTGCGTCCGTATGAAATTGAATTGATACGACGCGATTACGTTGCCAACGGCGGCTGGGAGACATTCTTATCGTACGAGGACTCCGAGCAGGATATACTCGTTGGCCTGCTGCGCCTGCGCAAATGCTCCCCTGACACATTCAGACTAGAGCTGCAGGGCAATTGCTCGATTGTTCGCGAGCTGCATGTTTATGGTTCTGTGGTGCCCGTCAGCTCTCGAGATCCGACCAAATTCCAGCATCAGGGCTTTGGCACGCTGCTCATGGAGGAGGCGCAGCGCATCGCTATCGAGGAGCATGAGAGCACAAAGATTGCGGTCATATCAGGAGTTGGCACACGCAACTATTACCGCAAGTTGGGCTACACACTCGAAGGTCCTTACATGGTCAAGGATCTGACGCAACATCGCAAAGATTTTGAAGCGAATAACTCGACGACTTGGTAGATCCAATCCCAATTTCAGCTATAAACGAAAATATTGCTTTGTACCATTATTGTTTGTCAAATATATATTGCTCTATTATATAAACTAGAGATGGGATCGGGAAAGAAATTCGTTCCCGACCCATCCCGACCCGAAATAATTTTTGATTTTCTCGCCCGATTGTCTTTTTTTTTCATTTTTCCCGCGGGTCCCGAAATTTCCCGAATTGTTTTTTCAACTTTTAGAACTCTTATGATAGATACAATTTTTATTTAAAAATATTTTCTCAAAATTTTCTTCTCTAAGAAGAGTTCTCCTTACTTCCAAAATTCCAATAGAAGTAGAATATACCTTCTTCTGACTCGTTGTCGAAGATGTTGGAACATCAAGAACTTGCCTAGCAAGCATTTGTAACAATGGTAATTGACTGCATTGTTCTTAAAATAAAAAAATAAGTGTGAACTTCTCTTAAATTTAACAGAATTTATATTGAAGTCAATTTCCTCATCAATATCATTCTTCTGTTCTTTTATAAATACAAGTAATTTTATCTATTAATAATTTTCTTATCGGGACCCGCGGGAATTTCGGGATCAAGCACTTATCCCGACCGTCCCGAACTTTTCCAGAATCTTTCCCACCCCGCCTGATCTCGAAAATTTCTTCGGGACCCGCGGGATTCCCGAAAATCCCGATCCCGACGCCCATCTCTATATAAATTAAAATTGAAGTTTTGATAGATTAAAAGAATATCGTCGCTTTTAGAATAAATAATCTAAACACATTATGAATATATATGAAATACATTTAATTATGATAGTCAATAAACCAGAGTATGGGCAGTGAAATAAATCGGAATATAGTTACAATTATATATAGCAAGACATTATCTTTATCTTGCCAGGGTACAAAACTTAAAAGTTAGTTGAAAACATTTTAAAATACTTGTGCGTTGTGTAAAAATGACCTTATAATAAACAATATTATATTTATATATTCAATTCTTAAAAGCGAATTAGTTAGGTGATTAGAACTACTTTTTGGGCAATGCCTCCTCGTCCGTGGGATCACAGTCGGCACAGTGCCAGGAGTAGCCGCGTATTTTGGGCGACTTCTTCAGTGGCGGATCGAGGCAGGCGAAATGATAATGCTTATGGCATTCATCACAAGTCACAACCTGATTGGCTTTCGCTGCTTCCGTGCAGATGCAGCAATTGATCTCGACATTTACCTTGGGATTGGAGACGCGTGGTCTGCCCACGCGCGGTTTGCGCGGCGTCGACTTCCGCGGGCTTAGCTTGCGCTGTGGCGACGGCGTCTCCGGCGTCAACTTCGGCTCCTTGACAGCTTTTTGTGGTACTACCACGACGAGTGGTGCAGGTGGCGGCTGCTCGGGTTGGACGACATCCTCGACTGTCTCCACGGAAGTGGGTCGCGATGCCTCGTCCACAGAGCGCACCGCATTGGCGGGCACATAGAAGCTGCGCGACTCGGGCGCATCTTCACCGGGCAAACGCAACGTTTTAAATATGATTTTAATGGGTCGCCCGGAGTTGGCATTGTCCTCATCGGCGTGGGCGCGCTTCTTGCGCTTGCGCTTGTGCTCCTTGCTGAAGGACTTCTCCGTATCCGATGACAAGTTGTGCTTGTTTTTATGCTTATCCTTGCGCTTGCCCTTGCGCGACGCCTGCTTGCCAATGGAGTCATCAATGGAGTCCTCACAGCCAGACAAATGCGAGATGGCAGCAGCTTGAGGGATTGTCAGATCGATATGGGCGACTGTTTGAACTGATGGGAAGAAGAAGAAGGAGAAGATTAGAAAAAAGATTGATATTTGGTGCAGAAAGTCCGCTACAACCATTCACGGGCGTCTTCCTGGGCGACTGCATCTTGGCACGCTTTGGCGACTTGCTCAAATCCTCGATGGCTTCAAGAGAAACGGGCAGCGTTTTGTTGAGCGCACGCTTCTGCTGCTGTGGCACATCCTTGGGCACATCGTCCAGAGAGTACCTATCCACATAGACCAAATGCCCCTCCTTGTTGAAGCGGGTGCGTGACTTACGCGGTCCTGGCGAGATTTCGGTCACTGCATCGGATACATCCGATTTGTCACAGCACTCGGAGCACTGCCAGCCATACTGTTTGGACTTCTTGGGCGGACGTGTCAGCGGGGGATTCAAACAGCCCAAATGATAGTGCAGATTGCAAGTGTCGCACTTGACAAGCAGATGCTGATCGTTGTTGCGCTTGCAGATGCCGCAGCTGACGGCGGGCGCAATGGTGGAAGCTTTAGTGGAGTTCAGCTGAGATTGCTGGGTGCTCAGCATACGGGAGTTGTCCAGCTTGTTGCCCAAGTGGGCGAGTGGGAAGCCAACGCCCATTTTAAGAGCAGCCGCTGTGGGCACTGAAATGGGTCGTTGCGGAGGCGTCGCTACCTTGGGCAACTGTTCTGGCAAAGGGTGTGCAATGAGCTCCACTGGAGGCAAACTCAAAGCTGGACAAAGTTGCGACAAGCTGCTGTGCAGCGATTTGATGGTTGCGACCAATGCATCCCGTGTCGCCTTCACCTGCTTGCGCTCCTCCAGCGCATTGTCGTATTTGGCGCGCAGCACATCCTGCGCCTGGCTCAAAGCGGAATTGTGCTGGACGAGCTGCTGTTGCTGCTGCTTGAACTCCGCCATCCGCACAATGCGATCCATGTAGTAAGCAGTGAACTCGACACTAAAAGCAGGAGCTATATGCCACTTTTTACGTATATCCTGCAAGGCTTGTATGTGAGCCTCTCGCTGCTCCAAGTGCTGCACATCCACGGCCATGAACTCCGCCTTGGCCAGCAGCCGACGGCAGGCTGAAGCCGAGCTGGTCAGCAGGCGGGACATCTTTTGCGTGGGCACCCACGGCGTTGGCTTCATTTGTTTGTGCTGCGCATATTTGTGCTGAATCTTGAGCAGCTTCCGTTGTATGCGCGCCTGTGCAGGATTAGGATTAGTTTCGATCAGTTGCTGATTAGCTTCGATCAGCGCTCGCTGTTTGGCCTGCTGCAGCATATTTAAGCGCAGCGTGTGATAGTTGCGTCGCCGCTTCTTGATCATCTCCTTCTCTGAGTGCACCTTGCAGTGGGCATAGAATGGATCTGCGGCATCATCCTCGTGGTGAGCCTCGATTAGGTATCCGGCGACCTGTGCGCATGTCACATGAAAATAGGTTTTGCACATGCCCGCATCGCAGCCGATGCAGACGCCGGTGCGGGCAAAGAGCGCATTGTCGCACAGCGAACACAGCTTGGCGCCCCATTTGCTGTACTGCATCTCGAAGAGCGTCACCGAGCTCAGTTGTTCCACCTCACCAAAGGCTACGCCCGGCACATACAAAGCACATATCAAATGCACCCATTTGCCCACATCTGTTTCCTTGTATATGCCGCCCTTGTTGGGGCACAGCTCACAGTCCGGCTCCGAGACGCCGGCACGGCATGCCTCACAGAACCAGGGCTCTGTGGAGCAGGTGGAATTCGTACTGGAGATGCTCACATTGTCGCTAACGCCATAGCAGCCCTCGTGCACAGATACGCCACACGAATCGCATTCGACAATCTCGTTGACATCGTCGCTACGCTCGCCCAGGCAGACGCAACACATGCGCTTCGGCGGCGCCAGTGGCTCCAGGTTGAAGCCATTTATACGAGGCGCCGGAACTAAAGCAAGCTGAGGTGGTAGCGCAGCTGCAGCTGCAGCTTGTGTTGCTGCCTCCTGTTGTGCATTGTTGTTGTTCTCAGCTAGCAGCTGGCGCAACTGCAGCGTAGAATCATCGCTATCATCGCCAGAATTACCATCTGCATCGCTGTCGCTGCTATCGCTGCTGCTGCTGGCGTCGCTGCTGTCGCCATCGCCGTCGCTTTCGTCCTTTGAGCCATCCGAACAGTTGTCAATGTCGGGCAAAAAATCGCTGTCCGACGAACTTTCACCCAAATCAAAGTCGAGCAGCGCCTGTGTTGTTATTTTTGGCTGGCGCATCCGTTTAAATGGCGCCATTTAAATACAATTTTTTGTGATTTTTGTCGCAGAATGCAAGAAAAATCGTGCAACGTAATAGAGCTGGAAGTCTTTCGATAAATAATATCGTTTGCAAGAGCATCGATATAAACACATCTCTACACACATATTTGGCCATATGCAGATAAATTCCTTAGTGTTGCCAGCTCAGTTATTTCCCGTCAAATCTAGCTTTTTTATTTGCACATGAGCATTATTCGTTTTCTCTTCAATAAATCATAGATCTTAATTTAATATTGAAAAATTAATATTAAAGTATCGTTTACAAAAGAATCGATATCAAAACATCTCTATAGCCAAATATTGTATGTAGATAAATTCTTTATAGCAGCCGCTTCCAAAGATTTCCGGAATATCTAGCTTTTAAACTACTGTAGCAAGCGGAAATCTTTTCCCATCGGCTTTTCCCCTATTTTCATTTAAAGCACTTTATTAATGATCATTAATTCATTATATTTTTAAAATGTACAGTATTATAAATGTATCAACACTACTTCTAAAAGACCTCTAATTGTTCTATGGGCAACCATTTGGAGCTCTCCAATGCATCATAGAGATGACGATCTGAATCGATAGTCTCTCGATTGAGTTTCTCAACGTCGAGCACAAACTTATGATCCTCCAGCCCGTAATCTTCTTCGACGGCTGGAGTGCCGTTAGTTGGGGTAGTCTGCTGTTGCTGCTGCTGCTCGTATTGAGCGCTGCGCTGTGCGCTCCACGCCTCCGCGTGCTGAGCGAGTGTCTGTGGATTCGAGTGGGATTGTGACATCGCTTGCTGATAGTAAGCAGCAGCGTCCGTTATTGAAGGAGCAGCGCCCTGCTCATAATAGCCCTGCCAGGCATTGTAGCCCTGCCAGTAGGTGCTGGTCGGATCATAATACTGCGAGTAATCAGCGGCGCCTGTACTTGTTGAAGATGTGGTCGCTGTGCTGGAGCCGCCGTAGCCATAGTTGTTGGCACCATTGCCCAACGCAGCGCTTAGCTCAGCCTTTGGCTTGGGCACTGCATTGCAGATCTTTATGGGCTTAGTGCCCAGGCCAACGTAGCCGTTCATATCGTACAGCGCCGACTTTTGCTCATCCTCAATGCCAAAGCGCACAAAGCCGTAACCCCTGGAGAAGCCAAGACTGTCCAGGATCACCTTGGCCGTCTTGATCGATGTATATTTGCTGGAGAAGACCTTGTACAAGGAGTAGTCATCCACATCTGAGCTAAGATCACCCACCCAGACGCTGAATTCACGCTCGTTGCCTGGCAATTTATATGAATTGCTGGCGGAGTTCAATCGAAAGCGAACAATGGGATTTGTGCCGGGTATGGGTTTGCCATTTAGTTTGTGCATGGCGTCCAATGCATGATCATCCGATATGAAATTGACAAAACAATAGCCAGCCGGCTCGCCAGTGTATTTGTTGCGCATTAGACGCACCGTAGTTGGATCTTCGCCCATTTTACGAAATGCGGCAATTATGAAATTTTCTGTCATGTACGATTCCAGCTGCAAAGCAATTCAAATATTTAAAGTGAAATTATTATGTTTTGGCTATATGCTACTTACACTGCCCATCCATAGTTGACAATGTACAGACGTCATTCTGTTGCTTTAATTACTTTATCTTGCGTTGTTTTGAAAATAAATTGAGGAGAAAAACACGCGTAAACAAAATTTATTATAAATTGACAAACAACAGTGTTGCATGACATTTATCGATAGCAAAGCTGCCACCCTAAGTAAGCTATGCATAAAAATTGTAAACAGCAACCAAAAAATAACCATCTGGCAACACTTGCAAACAGTTCATATTTAAGTTTTGACGGCTTATCAAAATATTCAACTGATATGCGTATAATTTCAGCACTTTTCGATAAATTTACACCTAAATTAAAGGAATTACGCATCATCTATGATCCAACATGCAAAGCTTCGAAGGGCGCCAGGTTCCTTTTTAAAAATTTTTCACTAATTAATTATATAATTTAATAAAAACCTAATATTATGTATAGGGAATATGTGGGTAAATTTTATCCAAATGTAAAAAAGAATAACCCAGACCTGGCCATTTTGGTAAGAGAGTGCAAAGGCGTGCAGCCAAAATTGTGGGCACGCTATGGTAAGCCGAGAAATTGGAGTATTATAATTCTATATTAGATACAAGTCGCATTTCAGAGAAAGGCAAGGAGGTCTCCATCCCGCTGGCAAACCGATCCGCGCCAGATATACACAAGCACTTGGAGGCGGTTGGCCGATAATTCGGCCAGAAGCTTACATATGAAGATGTAATATAATGGCAATTTTTGTCTAAATTAAAACAGTAAATGCTACCAACATACACACATTTGTATTTCAAATTTGAAATTATACTAGGTACACGATCAATTTAATTACTAAATGGCGGCAGCCCAAATTCTTCGGGCTTAAAGTCTTCCAGCGAACGCAGCACTTGTGTAGCATGGGCGCAACGATCCTCCGAGAGCCGCTCATCGGGCACCATGATGACCTGCATGCCGGCGCTGTTGCCCGCCTCAACGCCATTCGGCGAATCCTCAAACACCAAGCAATTACCCGGCGTAGGCTTATCGATAAAACGATTGGCCGCAACTAAAAAGATATCGGGCGCGGGCTTGCCATTCTTCACCTCACTGTCCGAAGAGCCACAGACGCGATGGTTAAAGAGATTAAAGAGTTCACGATGATGTGTGGTCTTTAGTTCGACCATGTCGGCGCCCGAGCTGGTGGCCAAGGCAAAAGGCACTTTGTTCGCGTGCAAATGGCGCAAAAGGCGCTCAGCACCTGCAAGGGATTAGGAAACAAATTTAAGTATTATTTATTGCTGTGCTGCATTGGATTAATGCAAATGGTGAAAGCAGGCAATTTCTTTGACAACAGAAAGCATATACATACATACATATATATATTCTTAACCATGACTTTTTTTTAATTAGTCAGTTTTATAGAAATTCCGACTTTAAATTCGAGCTAGAGACGAGAAAAGGACACAAAAGACACCATAATTTATCGCTTATCGCTCTGGTCTAAATGCAAGGAAAATAGAGATGGCATATACAAACATCGTCCTTAAACTGTCAAAACTATCGGACAATATATTTATAATTTTTTTATAAAAGCTTCTGTAGCTCACGATTGCTAGTCGGGCATGCAGGACTAGAACACACTTATTAAATTTCGACAAAGTTCAAAAATTGATGTAAAGCAAAAACTCAAACAAATGGGTGACATGAGCGTTGCAGAACGTGTAGATAAATAGTAAATGATCGTATTATCGTTTAAGTTCTACTCTAGGAAGACCTGAGGAGCGAGCTAACCTTCGAGTAGGGGAACATTCTTCAATCGTTCGCCGCACATTTTGTGATAACGTTGAAGAAAATCATTCACCGATATTGGTAATTCACATTCATTGATGGCTATTTCGGCTGACCGTCGTTCTGTAGTGCCCATTACTCTGAAACGAACTGCCTCTGGATATGGGCGACCATATGAGCCAGCTATTTGCTTGGTGATCTCCTCGTATATGCGTTCAGTGTCTGAAATGGTGCGAATGGGGAATCAAAAATTAGTACCTGGCATCAATTGTGCATCGATCATGAGGGCGCGTGCATTGTCCGTCTGCTGTTTGGCGTACTCTTCCCATGTTATCGGCAGATCATAGTATTTAATCATAAACTCGGCCACCGGACGGGTTTGCAGACCCATTATCTGTTGTTTCACTTCGAACGTGTAAGTCTTGCCATATGGATCGAGCACCATTTGGGCGGCCTTCGTGTAGAGGGTCTCGGTGTCTGGTTAGAAGCATGTGTAAACTATGATATATCGATAAGCCTTTGACGCTTACCCAGCAAGAGGCCATCCATATCGAAGATGCAGTGCGTCACATTTCGCAATACTTTTTTGGCCATCTTTCTCCCTTCTAATTGCTCGTTATGTAACGTTGTAAATGTGTTTACAGCCAATTTGTTACACGTTTACTGCAAGTAAACAAAACAAACAAATTTAGAACAAACTTTCCGTTAGCGGCTCTTGCAATGGCACTTTGTTGTTTTTGCTTGGCTTTTTTTTGAACAAGTTCATTTGCAGTCTTCACTTTTCATGCGGGTAATGACGTTCGTCCTTCAGTCAAGGACAGCCGCCCGCGTGTGCCGCAAATATAACAGATAAAATGAGCTACCTTGACCTACACGTAATGCTTCCTGTTTTTTTCCGCTGCGCTCGCAAAAAAAACACAACCGTTCAGCCAAACGTAACACGAAAATCTGCCAGCAAGTGCGAAATTTGTTC
This sequence comes from Drosophila gaucha, assembly GCA_035045545.1. Taxonomy (NCBI): domain Eukaryota; kingdom Metazoa; phylum Arthropoda; class Insecta; order Diptera; family Drosophilidae; genus Drosophila; species Drosophila gaucha. Next base: position 898,274 of record JAWNOY010000006.1, on the reverse strand, counting down.
AATACGGTGAAGGGTAGCGACAAGGTTGCCAGACTGTTAACATTTGGCCAAGTTAGAAATTTTCCATCAGGCATACCCTGCACCGGCTAAATAACGTTAGAAAGGGTATATGTATTCTATACAATTGCATCTTGAATATGCAGTACTGTCATTATATAGACATAAATATATCAGAAATGTATGTGTTTGCTTTTATATAGACAATTATATTTGAAATATACAGACTGTTTATAGGGTATTTGCCAGTCGATGCTCTGCATAGAACATGTAAACTTGTTGCCACAGTGATCCATAAATATTGACGCACGCGAATTATATTGAAATGTAAGCGATAGCCATAAATATATATATGCACACAGTTTTAATGGTTATCAACATGCGGGGTTGCCCACAAGTTTTGCAGTGATGCTATAAATATATCGAACTAGCCCTGACGTCACAAAAGTAGTATGGAAACACAGTTAAATTGTTTTTCTTTTAAAATTTATTAAAAAACAAATACATTTTTGATGGTCGAATGTACTACGTTCAGTTGCATTTAGAAGAGGAATATCTGTAAATAGCAAAACAAAACAAATTAGTAAGAAAGTAAATATTTGAAATCAAAGATATTGAGACGAACCTTAAACTTAGGCGCTCAGCAAGCAGACACCACCGGCCTTCTTGATTTTGTCCTCAGCCTTCTTGGAGAAGTACTTGGCCTTGACGATGACGGGGCGAGCGGGCAAATGACCACGACCCAACAGCTTGTAGTAGCCCTAAAAGCAGGAAGAAGGAACACACATTATTGACTGAAAACAAGTGGAGCCACATATATGAATGATTATAATCAATTTGATTTTTGTTTGGATCTGTAAGGCTTTCGCTACACGGGGAGAGCAATTGTACGGTCGCATTCAGTCCGCCCATCGCCTTGGGTGTCTCTTCATATCAAACGAAAATCGTGCATTGATATTTAATCCAATATTCTTGGTAGAACTTACAAATTGAACCAGATCGATAACTGGCGCCTTTGTGCTCTTCTCCTTCTCCAGTTCAGCGAACTTCTCAGCTCCGACCAGGGACCAGAGTTTGTCCAAATTAATTTCGGGCCTGAACTTGTGCTGGCGACGGAGATGGAAGTTCCTCATGCCGACCTTGCCGAAATAACCAGGATGGTATTTATCAAAGTTGATGCGGTGATGGTGCATGCCACCAGCGTTACCGCGACCTCCAGGATGCTTGCGGTGCTTGCCGATACGGCCATGACCATGACTGACATGACCACGCAGCTTCCTGGTCTTCTTCCTCTTGATATTCGACTGCAAGCAAAGAAGAAAAAAGTAATTCCAATTATAAGATGCAGTTACACGTGTATTGACAGCGGCAAGTGAAGACGTTGGCTTTCAGCTAAACACATGGCAGAGGTTATGTTTGCACGCCGTCGTAGCTTTTTTTTTGTTATTTTGCTCACTTTTGCTTTGCTCAAGCATGTCTCAATTTACTGTACTGCAAGCGGTATAGTTGCCATTTAACGTTCACACATTTGTATTTGTTTGTACATTTTCTAAATTGGTTTAATCCAAAATTGGAATGCACAACCTATTTCGACGTCCACTCACCATCTTCAGAGTTTTGGAAAGAAAGAAGTGAGCAAAGTTGGCTGCGCTTCAAACTGTCATTGGAAGCATGCTCAACGTTTTCCAGCACTGTTAGGGTGACCTTAACTCAAAATAATCGATTGTGTCGTGACTTGAGATAGCTGATAAAAAATATTTTTTCAAACACATTATATGACTAACATGAATAATAACACTATTGAAAAAGTGAAGATTCTGATTTAAAGAATCAATTAATAAATTAACTATATATTTTCGCAGTCAGTCACTATTTGTTTAAGGTAGTCAATAATTTCGATTGAGGTAGTCGGCAACTTGACTATTTGAAGTTTATATATTTTCTGTCGATATATCGTTTAAGCATTTCGATAAGGCCATGTGCCGTATGTGGTATTTTGTTGTTAATCACGTGCAGTCACACTGCTGTTTATTTATGTTTAGTCGCTGCTGTCGAAAATTATTGCATATTTTAGTTTAATCAAGTTTAAAGTGGCATTTTAAAACAAATGCAACTGCAACCACAAACAAATTAATATCGCATTACGAAGAGCAGAACGTTTATTCTGCAACAGCAGCAGTACTTACGCGACATTGGCAACGCTTTTGAGGAGCCGTGAGTGTGTGTGTGTTTCTAGTCTGCTGAGACCCAGAAATAGAAATTCTCTTGGCCAAACCAAAAAGGCATTTTGTGTATTATATATATATTTATATGTATTTACATATGTGTATAGTGAGTGAAAGCGCGTGTTTTAGTCATATTTATGCGCGTGCCTAGGCAAATGCGTTCCGGCGGCGACAACAGCAGCCGCGCTAGATAAAAGTAAAAAAAGAGCCAAAAAAAAATTGTGCGGGGAGCAGCAGCCAAAAGGAAAGGGGCTTCACCTCATTACTCATCCGTCTATTTTGTACGTGCAAAAACGACAAGCGAAACAACAACAACAACGATTACACACAACGAACAACGACAGGCAGCAGAGGCGCAACAAATGTTTGTTAAAACGTAACAAAGTTAAAGGTAAGAAGAACAACAAGTAGAAGCTGAGTATTTCTTAAAAAAAAAGGAAGTAATATAAACAACAGAGTTGCATAGATCTAGGCGTGCATGGAGTCTGACTCATAGGTGGCAACACTCAACTATTGCATAGGCAAAGTTCAGTGGCATCGCCCATTCTTAACAATGGATGCGTCACACAAACACACACACTCACACAGACGCGCGCTTGCAATTGAAGCTCATCTCTATGACAAAACCCAGCTGCACTAGAATACATGACTGATATAGTGACATTTAACAGAAAGTCTCATGCATATTTTAAAACTCGATGAGTCAAGTGTCATATTAGCGCTAGCTGAGCATATTTTCGACGTATTGGAAAGTCAGTTGTCTAGGCTCTAGATTCAATTGCAGTAAATGTCATTCTCATATATTCGAGCTTAGTCAACAGCGATTTTCCCACTGGGTATTTGCTGTTTGGCGCTGCATTGTCTACACAGCTCAGCAGCAGCAGCAAAAAGCATTTCAACACATTTCTTGCCCTCGTTTTCTTCTAGCAAATGTTATTTATTGCCAAGCTGAAGTTGGTTGCACTCTGCAGAAGGTTGAAGTGCCCGCCACTTAGGCTGTACATAATCCATAGGGTCAATAGCAGACATAGAAGCAAGCAGCCTGTCCTCAAGTAGAGAAGTCTTGTTTGTTTGTGCTCGGCAAATGACACCACAAAGGACTCCTTTAGGACTCACTGCAGTGGCCACAAAGCACACGATACGGCACGTTGCCAACCCACACATAAACCCAAACCCCAAACCCGATTCCAATTCCCTTGCGAACAAATTTGAACTGTTGCCAAAAGCAGAAAATGTGCACGTTCACTAAAAAAGAAGACGAACAATTTCGGCATTTTATATTATTCACCTTGGGACCAAGGATTTGGGCGGTGAGGCAAGAGTAGGAGCAGATAAAATATATGAGAAATGTCTGTTTCCTGCTTTTCCTAGTGGTTCGACAAGCTTAAAGAGTTGACTTTAAATTATTTATAGTTGGGTAGAACAGAGAGAAAACTTTGATGAAAATTAAAAATGAAAAAACATTCGTTGCACGCGCAATGCCGGGTAATTCTTCATAGCATTACAATTCTTTTATTACCTTATGTCTGTCTGACTTGTGGCTCATTATTTGATTGTTGACTTTTAAAAATGTTTTAAAGTGATTTTTTTTAAATAAATATATATGATATAATTTTACTTATATTATTGTTGACGTAAATACTGGACAAAGTAGACAAAAATTTGAGATCATTTAAAAATGTGTCATTGACTCTTCCCTTATTTTCTTTTTTATTCTTGTTTGTTTTTCGTCAAAGCTTTTGAGTTGTTTGCATTGCATTCAGAACTGTTCCATAAATGTTGTGCACTGTCTGCCGCATTAGAATTCAGTTTTGAACGCATTATTATTGTTGTTTTTGAGCATTAATGAAAGCGATTCATTGATATTTCCCTCCCAACCAAACAGAAAAAAAAAATAATATTGGGCATTTTCGTGCCTTTGCTTTTTTTCTCAGTTTTGTGGCTGTATGCAAAACAAACATTATTTTCCTTTATTAAATTGAAGTGGGTATGATAACTTTTACAGAGAATATGGCACACAGTTATTAAGGCTCATAAGATATATATTTTCGATATAGTATTGATATGGCTACCCTATTTTTTTTTAAACAAAAGAAAAGGTATCAATTATATATATGTTAAAGAAACAATCGATCATAAAATGACAAGTGGCTTTAGAAACATTTGTATTTCTATTTGTTAACGGTTTTAATACATTCAAATTTTAAATTTTAAGCAGGTTAAAAATCTGTTGGATAATAAATGTGAAATTTCATATTTTGGTTTTTGCAAATTGAGCATATATTATTTTTAAATATTAAGTTTCTTTATAATATTAATAAGGAACTATAAGTACCTTATAGTTTAAAAATGTATTAATAAAAAATTTAAAAAAACCACTTTAGAATAAAAAAAAATTTTAAAATAAAGAAAAAAATTTTTTTAAAATACAGAAAAAAAAATATTTTGAAAAAATCATTAAGTATCTTAAAAAAATTGATATAGAAATAAAATGTTGCTCATATTAAATATTTAAATATTTATTGATAATAATATTGCTAATAAAATTTGATTTATAGATTAATTTGATCCAAGTTAGTTTTTCTGCTAGGGTATTTAGTATTCGACAACTTCAAAGACAAGTTTTCATTTAGTTTTTTGTTTTCGCTATTTGCTGTTGACCTCATTTTTGTCGAAGCGATACAAAATATGCCACATTCAGTTAGCAATTCGATATTTTGTTTTGAACAAATTATGAACTGCCCGCCCACACACGCCCAAGAAGAAGAACTAGAGAAGAGAACATTAAAATGAAGAACAACATGAACTTCCTACCCACAACTTGAAACTCTCGACAAATGGGGGGCGTCTTGATTGAAAGTCTGTCGTAGGTATATAAATAGAGATGCAATCAAATTATATTATGCCCATATATCTGTCGATCTCTCTCTCTCCCTCTCTCGCTCTCTCTCTTTCCCTTAATGTAATCTCAAGTAGTTTGAAAGAAACTTAAATCTCAGCATCGACATTGGGGCTCGAGAACCAGACGTGACAAGATTTTACTGGCTGTCGAACTGCATTCATTCGGTTTGTGTTTTCCAACGTTGATTTTTCATTTGTGTTTTTCCTTTTGACTTTGTGATGTGTTTTCGTTTGCATTTTGTATACAAATTTTACATCGATTGTATAGTTAGATAGGTGCTTCAATTGCCAATTCGTTCACACCTAATCCAAAATTAGTTTTTGTTTTTGTTTACAATTTTTGTTGGGTTTTTCTCAGTTTTCATTCTGTTCTGTCGCCCAAAGTAGAATGAAAAGAAAAACAGCAAGAGTGCCATGTGAATTTCTCTCATCAAATTGCGCACTTCCGGAAGTTGTTTTTCACCAATAATGATCATCATAATTATCATTATAATTATTTGCCAGAATATACCCTGCAAAAATATAATTTCACGGCAAATAAACAATTGTTGCTGCTTTAAAAAGCATTAAGTATCGCTTAAGGCATAAATTAATGATCTTAAAATTGTTTATAACAATATTGTAGAGGGATGTTAGCGACTGTGCAATACCCTGTAGTAGAGTAGAGTTTGACGTAGTTAAAGAAACCTTGCGTCTCAGGTGATGATTATGTGTATACCCTGTAAGTAAGGTCAGCTAGGCTTGAGTATGTATACAAAATGTTTTTTTCATATATTCGGTCCTATCACCAGCCTGTCGCTAGGAAGTTACTTAAGATATATAATTTTACAGGGTATATTCTAGGTCAGACTAGGGTATACTTGACTATATATTCGATATGTTTGGTTTCCTCTTTTAATTGCTGTGCCCTAGCCAAATAATAAATAAAACAAAGCGATTATATTCTTTTTACAGGGTATACATAAAGCCGTCATATTCAAAATGTTTAGTCACTTGTTTTTATAGATCTGCTATCTTCAATCTATCTTTAGGAAGAACCTAGCTATACTCCTGTTTTTATTTTACAGGGTATATTTAAGGCTTTATATAGGTGTTCCTGTCTGCTTGTTGCTGCACTTCTTTTCGCTTTGACTGCACTGAATGACGCCTCCTCCAACTTGTTGTTGTTGTGGCTGCTGTTGCATCCTCTGTCGGCGCCATGTGCAAGTTTAATGAATTAATTAAAATTTTGTTTGGTATGCGGCGACGGCGACGTCGACTGCGACGCCGACGGCTTCTCTTTGTGTGCAGCGGGCATGACCTCTGCTTGCATCATTTTGACTGTCGCTGGCAGCCTTGCACATTGATGAGAGCTGCATTATGCTCTACCTACGGAAATTTATATTTGTTTTCTGTTTGCTGATTGTTTTTCCCGGCCATGGACATTATGCTATTTCAGGGTTAGGCTATGCACCGATTCATTATTGCTTTATAGTCCATGTGGGTTGAAGAGATAAATATTGATATAGCCAAAGAAACACATTGCATTTATCATTTCGAGACAGAGGAAGACGAAATAATAAAGTGTTTCTACCATACATTTAGATTTTGTTCTGTCTTTGAAGATGAAAATGAGATGAAAATGAAATGAGATACTTAAAAGTTATAAAAAATGTTCTAAGTGATGGAAATATATTGAAAAAATACAGTTTTAACAAAAAGTAACTTGTAATATATTAAATCTATATTACCCGATTTTTAGTAGAATTTTCAATTTTAAATAAATCATAATTTCAAATTAGGTTTTCCTTTCATATCATCTATAACAACAATATTTTTACTACGTTCCATATCAAACAGAACCTGTTGCTCACAGATCCCACTTTAGAATTCCAATCATTCACAAACATCCATAAACTGATTGGGACAGGTGAATTTCCGTTAACAAATTTTCCCGCATATTATTTGATTTTTTTTTTGTCATTTTCATGCTCTTAAACGATTAAGTAAAAAATTTCATAAAAATATGACGCATTTTCTGTGTGGGAACAACCAACAGTTTTTCCCTTCTTGTTTATGATTTAACCAAAATGTTTTTATGCATATTTTCAAAACAAAAGACGAATAAATAAAAGCAACCTGACAATATTTCTCAATGAAAAGGAAAATTGTGACAAACACCCCGTTTTCCTGTTCCCTGCTATAGACCAAACTGCGTGTGCTTTTTTTTCTTGATTCGCATTCCCCAAACCCGATGTTGATTCGGATTTTCAAATTTTGATTGCCTCGTTTTGTCATCTATGTGTTTTTCATGAAAATAAGCGCTGTATCCGGCCAAAAAGACTATATAGTAGCAGTATAGCTATATAGATATATGCATATATATTTTTGAGAATGTTAAGTATTTAGCTGGGGGCTACGCGATCATTAAGAGAGCGAGAGAGAGAGAGAGCGTGAGAGAACACAGCAAATACATTGTATGTGCGAGCCCAAGTGCTGCCAACTTTGAAAAAAGCTAGATATAAGTAAACAGAGATAAAAAAAAGCTAAATTTTACTATAAAAAAACATGTTTTTAAAAACTAAATATAGGCAAAATGAAATCCAGAAAAACTTATTTTACTATAAAGAAAACATGTTATTTTAGCTTTTTATATATTTCAAAAACATTCAAATATTTTAAACTTAGACTTAAAGTTTGTTATGAAATTGTATTTTTTTTTGTATAACTAAACAGTTTTAGCTAGAAATTTGCTCAATATGCTGCTTTAAAACTAAAAAGAAATAAGAAAAAAGTTAAAAAATTTCCTTTTCTGTTTCAATTAATTCCAATATAATTCCATAAAAAAGCTAGATTTTACGGGAAATATATTTCAGCTTATTAAAATTAAATGAGTCTTACAACTCAAAATTCTACTGTTTTCATATTTTTTAACTATTAAAAAAGGCTAGATTTAGCGGGAAAAATCATGTCAACACTGTTGGCGACACACGGGCAAAGCCGTGAAAATTTTCGGGTTGCCATTTTTACGGTTTTGTGGGCCGTGGCTGTCGCCAATTGCCGCCATCGCAGTTTTGTGGAAGCGATGAGCGCGTGCGGTGCAGTCAAAAGCGAAAAGCGGCGAAAAAATCGTGCAACAATTGATGCTTGAACAGGCATATGGAAGAGCTATAGCTATATATGCCTTATACAAGCTATACAAGTGCATATCAATGTGCGTGCGTGTGTGTGTGTGTTTGTAAAAAATGACAAAAAATAATGTTGAATCTTTGTGGATTTTCACTCAAAAGACGACCTTGTCTAACAGATTATAATCTCTCAACGAGCATCAGGAATAGGCCCAAAAGTCTATGAAACAAAAAGTTTATGAAACACTCTCTTTAATACCTGTAATGGAACAATTTGTGTGTGCTTCTTTTGGCAAGTGTCTGGGCCAGTATTTCTGTGCATATTTATATATATAGTATGTATATATATATCGCCTGATTTCCATTGGCATATGGAAAGCACATCAAGATTTATATATTTTCGTTACGCTGTTATTTTTGGATGCGAAAAACTTAATGGTCAAAATACAGGAAAAAATTGAAATAAAAACATGTTTTTCTTTCATATTTTTGCGGTTATTCATTGTGGCAATAATAAAAAAAAAATTGTTTGATTAATCTGGATATAAGTAGAGCATATGTGATTCGGTATTTGTAAGACACACAATAAAATTAGCACCAGAAAGACAAAATTTAATAGTAAATCTAACCAGAACCTGTTTGTTCCCATACATTTTTCATAAACAATTTATGTTCTTTTTATTGTTTATGCACAAATAAGTAAAATTTCTAAAAAAAAAAAATGTGGAATATTCAGGTGACAAGCTTAAAAAATCTATATAATGAAAAATCAACTACATATTTCACAATTTGGTTTAGAGTTTGCAGAATAATAAAATAGTTATGAAAAGAACTTATAGTTCGATTAATTTCTCTTATGAATTGAACAATTGAACTTTTAGATCAAAACAACTTATAGGTAGATTAAGATGTCTTATAAGTAGATCAATTGAACTTTTAGCTAGATCCTTATATGGTATAAGTAGATCAAAAGAATTTATAGGTAAATCATTAGATCTTTTAGGCAGATCAAAAGAACTTATAGGTAGATTAATTTATCTTATAAGTAGATCAATTGCACTTTTAGCTAGATCTTTAGATGCTATAAGTAGATCAAAAGTAAATCAGTAGATCGTATAGCTAGATCAAAAGAACTTATAGGTAGATTAATATTTCTTATAAGTAGATCAATTGAACTCAAAGCTAAATCAAAATATCTTATAGCTAGATCTATATAACTTAGATATGATATGTAAATCAAGAAAACTCAATTGATCTTATATCTAGATCTATAGAGCTCATAACTAGATGAAAAGATCCCAAAGATGATTGTTCTTAAGTCCCAATTAAAATTTATCATGTACATTTTTATTCATTTGCTTTTCATCTACTCAAAAACAGTGTTCGCACCCAAAAATATTCTTCAAAAGAAGTAAAAAGAAAAAAAATAATATTCAAAAATTCACATAAAATCTTTTTTAGAAATAACTTTATATACCTTATAATGGATTGTTGTGATTACCAAACATTATCTTACAATCAAAATAATCCACATGAAGAAATCATGTTTATCTTCAAAATGTAGTATTTTTATAGCTGAATACTTTTTCTGGTCATTAAGTTTTAGGATCTTGTGTACAATGCTTGAGTTAATTTTCGAACATATCGTAAAGAGTGCTCTCGTAAATGTTTTTTTTTTCATGAAATTCATGACATGGTCATTTATTTGACTGCTGTTGCTTATGATTTATATACGGTTTTTAAGAAAAACAATCTTTCATTCAATTCTTTATTAGCTTTTAACAATTCGACATTTCGTAATCACAATTTCCCGAAATGCTTTTCGGTGCCGGCCTTGGCCATCGATCGTTCCTAACGATTTCACGAGTCTTCCAGATTGTAAAAAAAATGTCAAGAAAGTATTTTTTTTTTGAGCACGCGAGATCTTCTAGCCTTAACGAAAACAGATGTTATTTTCCGAAACGCTTTTTGGCCATAATAATAATTTGTGAGCGCTGAAAACGAAATGGATTGAGGAACGCATTCGCGTGGGTGTCGTAAAAAAGCATATACATATATATATATTGTATAGATAATTGATAGATATATGTGACGACTCTTCACAAAAATTTTCATTGAACAATTTCATGATGTGCACACACGCTGACTTTTCAAGTTCAACAAACATTGACAATGATCTTATAGAGTATAAAATGTGTTGGCTTCCATTTAGATAAAAATCGTTTTTGGGATCAAAATTCATTTATCGCTTTAATTTAGAATTTTCTGTATTAAAATTGGATGTGAAATAGTTTCATAGTTCAAAAACTCAAATTCTTTACAATAAAAATGTTTTTATGGTTAGAAATTTAGTTATGAGCAGGCATTCAGGAGGAATAACTCCTTGACAAAGTCCTTTGGTTCGATTCCAGCTACAAATAAAATCCAAAAAATATTTTTTTTATGATTTTTTGTTGTTTTCAATTTTTTTCACCTTTTTTTTTTTAATAATAATATATTCTGATTCAACTGCATTTTTATTTAAACTAAAAGGTCTTAACCTGTTTTATCATCAAGAACTCAAGTTCTTTACAATAAAAATCATTTTATGGTTAGAATGAGCAGGCTTTGAGGTGGAATAGCTCCTTGACAAGGTCCTTGGTTCGATTCCAGCTAAAACCAAAAACACAAAAATATTTTTTATAATTTGTTGGTTCTAAATTTTTTTTTAACTTTTTTTTTTTTTTTTTAAATATAATAATATATTTTAATTTAACTATATTATTATTTAAGCTTTAAAATTTTAACCTGTCCTATCATCTATTTCCAGCTGAAGGTAATTAGTGAGTCGGATTTTGAAGGGAGTTGGCTGGACTTGCAAACAAAATGGAGCAACCGTTGATTGTGAGAGCCGAATACTCGTTTATGGGCAGCAACAACGATGAGCTGTGCTTTAAGAAGGGCGACCTAATCACAGTGACACAGCGCGAGGATGGGGGCTGGTGGGAGGGCACACTTAACGATAAGACTGGCTGGTTTCCCAGCAACTATGTGAACGAGTACAAGGCCCAATTGCCGCTGGCCGAGACCATACGACCGCCCGAAGAGATACAGGAATACCGTTCCGTTGTGCTCAAGGATCTGCTCGATTCGGAGCGTGCGCATGTGGCCGAGCTGCAAGGACTCCTTGAGAATTTCCTGGAACCCATGCAGCAGACGCAAATGTTAGTATTTTGAGTTTGTCATGATTAAAAAAAAACTAACTAATCTTTTGTTATTTTCTTTAACAGCCTCAGCCAGGATGAGTATGCGCAGCTGATGTGCAACTTTGTGGAGGTGGTGCACACGCACGAGGAGCTGCTCACACAGATTGAGGAGTGCAACGATCGCGTCGGCAAACTATTTCTAACCAGTGCGCCGCTCATGAAGAAAATGCACCAAGCCTACTGTGCCGCGCATCCCAAGGCCATAGTTATACTGGACAAGTATAAGTGAGTAGGGATTAGAGATGGGTGAATGATTCTGAAAAAGTCCGGGACGATCGGTATAAGTGTTTGATCCCGAAATTCCCGCGGATCCCGATAAGAAAATTATGAATAGATAAAATTGCTTGTATTTATCAAAGAACAGAAGAATGATATTGACGAGGAAATTAACTCTAATAGAAATCCTGTTACAAAATGCTTGCTAGGCAAGTACCTGATGTCCCAACATCTTCGACAACGAGTGAGAGGGTTTATTCTACTTCTAGTAGAATTTTGGAAGAAAGGAGAACACATCTTAGAGAAGAAAATTTTGAGGAAATATTATTTTTAAGTAAAAAATTTTAACCCTCATAAGAGTTCTAAAAGTTGAAATAAAATTTCGAGAAATGTCGGGACCCGCGGGAAAAATAAAAAATTTCTCGGAACAATCGGGCGGGAAAATCCAAATTTATTACGGGACGGGATGGGTCGGGAACGAATTTCTTTCCCGATCCCATCTCTAGTAGGCATGTTATACAATTAAACCTCATGCTAACTTAATTTATTTTCAGGGATGAGTTGGAGAAATATATGGAACGCCAAGGCGCTGCCTCGCCGGGTCTATTAGTTTTAACTACCGGGCTCTCTAAGCCGTTTCGCCGCCTGGACAAGTATTCGGCCATGCTGCAGGAGTTGGAGCGTCACATGGAGAGCAGTCATCCGGATCGTGGTGATACGCAGCGTAGCGTGGCTGTCTACAAGGACATTGCGGCCACCTGTTCGGCAACGCGTCGTCAAAAGGAGCTCGAGCTGCAGGTGCTGACGGGGCCGGTGCGCAACTGGCAGGGTCAGGAGCTGAGCACACTGGGCGACATCATACACATGGGCAGCGTGGCTGTGGGTCCAGATCATCGTGATCGCTACTTTGTGCTATTTCCACAAACACTGCTCATACTGAGCGTTAGCCAGCGCATGAGCGCCTTCATCTATGAGGTGAGTCTTGGATCTATAAAGCGTGTACATAAAATTAATAATTACTTTTTTATTTAGGGTAAATTGCCATTGACGGGCATCGTTGTGAATCGCCTGGAGGATACGGATGCCATCAAGAATGCCTTTGAGATTAGCAGTCCGCTCATCGATCGCATCGTGGCCGTCTGTCAGGGCCCCAACGAGGCCAACAAATGGGTGGAACTGCTCAATGCCAACAATCCCAGTCTGCCCATGGGCATAAAGCGTCAGCTTAGCAACCTAAGCAACTCCTCGCTGGGCAATCAGCAGTTGAATGCATCGCATGTAAGTACAGAAGTTTTTAATGGCTGTTTTCACAAGTGCTTGGCAAGTTTAACATGATGTTTATAATGTGGTTTTAATCAAATGAGAATGCAGCCAGATATTTGTGAATATTGATGTCAGAAATTGAAGAAAGTCAAATGGGAAATAGGCGCCCTTTAAAAATGCAGTGAAAGCTAGTAATAAGAAGAATTTGTAAAAAAATTATATTTGTTGCAATTTTTATAAAATTTAAATACTTAATTATTTCTGTAATTATAGCTCAGAAATAATTCTCATTAACCATAATATTTTGTAACTCTCAGGCTAAGACATTCGGGCTAATTATACCCTGAACCCATTGAAAATGGGAAATCAGGGTATAATGGTTTTGCAAAAAGTATGTAACAGGCAGAAGGAGGCGTGGCAGACCCTACAAAGTATATATATTCTTGATCAGGGCGACGAGCTGAGTCGATTTAGCCCTGTCCGTCTGTCTGTCCGTCCGTCCGTCCGTCCGTCCGTCCGTCCGTCCGTCTGTCCGTATGTATGAACGCGTCGATCTCAGAACCTATAAGAGCTAGAGACTTGAAATTTTGCACGAAGGTCCGTGTATACAGCGCGCATATCAAGTTTGTTTTTGATTATCGATAACTTTTCCTGTTTCACTGATATCGATTAAAAACTTTATCAAGATTCAGTATTTGGACCATATCTTTTACATCTTTTTAGCTACAGTCACTAAATTTTGCAATTAACTTTTTGTAAATAAAATACATTTTCTATTTTTTTAAATTGTGGATACCGGCTCCACATTTTACAAAATCAATTTATTCAAAAAAAAATATCAAATCCACAATTTAAATTTTTTTTTTAATTTTTTAGCCAAAACCGTATTTTTTATAAAATAAAAGCATTGAATGCTGAAAATTGCATTTAAATCCGTTAAGTAATACAGAAGTTATTAAAGAAAACATTTTGTCTACTGCGAAAGGCATGCGGCAGCAACATAGCATTTGCTCTATACGTGTACACACATACATTCAAATCAACTACGCAGCAATCGACGCGCGTGCTTGTGTGAGCATGTGTATATGTGTGCATGTGTATATGTGTATATGCGCGCAGAGGGTAATATGTATAGATAAAATGTGTAAGTTAGGTTGTTTAAAACATCACCTTGGACCTGGTTCAGGGGATCTCGTAGTCGGGCCGATCCGACTAGAGCGTTCTTACTTGTTTTTTTTATGCATACAGGAGTGTCTGGATATAGTGAACTAATTATTTAAAGGCCTGTTCACAGTATTAAGGTTGTTTACTGTATCAAGGTTAAACAGTGAAAACAGTTACAGTGAAAGCTCCTGTGGACGGACAGCCACGGTTCCAGTATTTTTGTCCGACCGCGGGAGATTTTGCTGTACAATAATATCTTCATCTGAATCGTTTAGTTCAATGTCACTTTGATTAGTAACATTAATTTCAATGTTGTTGTCTTCTGTGGGTAAAGAGTTATCTACTCTTAAAAAATCTTCGATATTGTCTTTTCCAAATTTTGAAATTAAACTTAATTATGATCTATTAATAAGTGTTTTTTGTCCGTCTGCGAGAGATATTTTGTAAAAAATGTTACAAAAAATCGTATCCACGTCCGGCCCAGGATGCATCCGCTCACGGGAACGGATTTTGTATGAAAATCATGCTAAGAATCTTGGGACTATGAAATTCGTCCGGCTACGGGTGATGTCCGCCTGCGGGAGCTGTCCGCGACTAGAGCTTTCACTGTATGTACTTATTGAAAAAATTGACGACTTCAACCACAATCGGTGTGGACTCGACAAAAAACATAACCACCATGTCTAAAAGCAGCTGTATTTGTAACAATCAACAGCAAAAACACAAATTAGGTTAATACCCTCTTTAATTTTTGATTCCTTGTGTTTTTTGATGATTTTTCCTGAAATCGCTTCAAAAATTGTATTCACTATTTAAAAGGTTTTCAATTGTATTGTTAGAATACTCTATGTAAAAATTTTGGTGTTCAATATATCGAGGTGTACACTATACCCAGGGATAACTGTATTTAAATAATTTAGATCAATTGTGATACAAAGTTTTAAGATTTTTCCATTAGTTTTTAGCTAAAGTTATTTCTCGATTCCTTGAGCTTTCACTGTATAAGAAAAACGTTTGCCAAGCATTTGTGAAGACGTTAATTGATATATAGAAAATGAGTAGCTTTCATTACTGTTCCACATCTTTGTGCCTTGGCAACTGAGCAGCTCAGCCAGCATCTGGATGCGCGCGGCTATTGCACACGTTTCTCGCTGTGCGCCTACTACAGCCAGCCGTTGCAGCAACGGGCGCAGCGTCTCACCTTGCCGCCGAGTAGTTATCCGCCAACGGCGCCGTATACCAATCTCAGTGCGCATTTCGCGCGACTCGTCAAGGCTGGGAGGCTGCGTAGCGCGATTGTCAAGATGCTGCTGTATCCACAGGCGAGGCAGAGCATCGATCTCAAGCGGATTGCGTTGCGCAAGAAGCGCTGCCACAAGGCAACCGCTAAACTCCTAAAAGACATCAATGCCAATGTGCAGGAGTCCCTGCTGGAGCTGGAGCGTCAGGATGCCTTTGAGCTGCCCACGGATTCGGAGAGTTACGACGATGAATATGATGATGAATATTTGCGTAGCTGCGACTCGGATCCGTTTGAGTATGTGCGCTTCTATCAGCACCGACCAGTTGAGTCCACCTGTAATTCCACGGGCACTTTTGTGAAGCACGCGCAGCGGCACAGCTCCTCCATAAATCTGATCAAGTTGGATTCCTTCGATGCAGATGAGCTGCTCGTGCAGCATGAGCTCAAGAAGGAGTCGCTTGTCATTGGCTCCAAGGCGTTGCGGGCGCTCGCTCGCAAATCCACCGAGCGCAACTCCAGTGTGCACACGTCGACGGCTACCATCAATTTGGGTGGCTCCAGCATAACCAACTGTGTGGAGGAGGAAGAGGAGGAGGAGGAGCAACCCGTTGAGCCACTCTCGCAACCTTCCACTCTCAAGCAGCAAAGCTCCGATGCGAGCTCTTTGTATGGCGCACGATTGGGCGGCGCTTTTATGGCCTGCGAGAACTTGGCCAGCATTCATGATGATCTCAGCCAGGAGCCGGTGAAGCCACAGCCCGTTGTCACTCAGCTGTCCGGCTCACCCACCGAACGGCACAGCATGCCCAGCATATTTGTGGGCAATCGCTTCAATCGCTGCGCCGACACGGAGGTCTATGTGCCCACCTGGCGGGAGCGCCACCAGCAGCAGCAGAACCAAAGCGTGGATGCCCAGCTGCTCAATGAGGAGGAGCAGTGTGTGCACTCCAGCTCGATGGATTTGCCAGCGGCATGCCTAGCGGCGCCCGACCAGCTGCAGGCGGAGTTGCTCTACAACTATAAGCAGGCGGTGGAGCAGCGTGCATCACATAAGAGCGACAGTCCCACCACGGGCAATCCTCGAAGTGAACCTGCACCGCGCAGCAGCTCCAACAACGAGCTGTGCATAGAGGCTAAAGGCGGCAGACAGCGGGACAGCAAAAGGGATTCCATTAGACGTTGCATTAGCTATCAATTCCTGCAGATGAACAATCGTTCAGCTGCACTGCCTCCACCGCCACCTCCGCCGTCTGGCGCACGACGGGATCAGCAGCCGGCGAGGCATAGCCAGTGCAAGTGCCGCTGCTGCGAGAGTTCGCAGTGTCCCAGTCCGCGCTCCAGTGACAGCGGCATGGCAGGCAGCTGCACCATTGCCTCCCCCGATCCCCCCAATGTCGAGTGCTGCGGCGTGGATGTGCTCGACCAGGTGGAGCCGGAGCCGCGGTTCGATGTGTGCGGCATGTTCCGGGAAAAGTTTCTAACGCCCGAGCAAACACAGGAGGAAAAGGAAGATGAAATGCAACTAGAACCTCAGTCTCAGCCGGAGCCGGAGACGGATACAGATACGCCTGCCACGCCCACTAATCAATCCGCCGCACAATTCCAAATCAATACAAAAAGTATTTTTCTGGCCTCCAGCTCCATGGATGAAGCCACGCCGACAGCGACAGCAAATGGTCTGCAGTTTAGCGGCAGCTGCTCTGCGGATCAGCTGCACATGGAGCCGCGGCCCACCTTTCGATCCGGCATGTATGCGCACTGGTGGAAGAAGGAACGGCTGCCGCCGGAGGTGCTGCGCGGCATAGCGAGCGCATACAATAAGCGTCTGCCGTCGGAAACGGCCAGCGGCAGCAAGGATTCCAATTGCTCGACCAACTCCGTGTGCTCCAGCTGCTATTGCTCGCTGGGAGCGAGCGGGTTTAGCGAGGGCGCCATTTACTGTGCCCTCTGTCACAATTGTGGAGATTATGCGGGCAGCAGTACCGGCACCACCAATACAACCACCACAACAGCCTCGATCTGCTCCAATTGTCCGGTGTGCAGCGAGGACATGGATCTCAATCCGACAGGATCTCAACAGCGACGAGAAGCCTTTGCCGCGGCACAGCCATCGTATTCGTTGTCGCTCGATTGCCCCATTTGTGCGGCACGCGTAGCTTTAGCAACCGAAGAAGGCAAGCCAAAACGAAGTGAGACGCCGGCCATGTGCTCCATCTCCAGGTGGCATGTGGCATGGCGCACGTTTCTTTCACGTGCACGTGTTCCGTTTGATTGTTTTGTAAATTCGTTTTGCTCACGTTTCCAATTCATCTCCATCATCTTCTAATTCAATAGCAACCATTCAATTTGGCAAATGCAGCACGCTCGGTACCAAAAAAAGAAATTATTCTCTTCATTCAGTTCATTTAATCATGAACATGCTTTCCACTCAGTCAGAAACATTCAGTCACCCAAACATGCCTTTGACTAACCTCTTTATATCATTATCGATCGTTTTACTTCTTTTGATTGGAACTAATTTAGGATTACTTCAAGTTGCGAGTTCATTAGAACTAGTTCAGTTAGTTGCAAAAGCTGTTTTATAGTTAAATAATGTTTGCGCAATCCAAAATTTTTATATATTCCATTAAGTTGGGTAATTGAGCTAGTTCAAATGTACAGTAGTTAATCGAATATAAATTTCAAGAGCTAATTCAAATTTTCTTATTGATATGGCTCATTTACTTGTTGAGTACAGATCTTGAACTAGTTCACATGAAGAATTTACCGAAAGAACTAGTACATTTCCAATTACGTGATAAATGAGTCACTTTTTACAGTTACATTTTGTGTATTCCAATGAACTAGTTCTTTCAGTGAATAATATTTGCAATATTTCTTAATATATTGTGTACATTTTGTGATAAATGAAACACT
Organism: Drosophila gaucha; assembly: GCA_035045545.1. Taxonomy (NCBI): domain Eukaryota; kingdom Metazoa; phylum Arthropoda; class Insecta; order Diptera; family Drosophilidae; genus Drosophila; species Drosophila gaucha. The sequence continues at coordinate 879,997 of JAWNOY010000006.1, read as the reverse complement.
TGTTAAATTTTGTGTTTTAATGAACTAGTTCCCCATATCAATGAAAAGTTCACCGAAAGAACTAGCTCATTTCAAATATTTCCAAATATATTGTTTACATTTTGTGATAATTAGTCACTTGCTAAATTTGGTGTGTTCTAATGAACTAATTCCCCCATTAATGAAAAGTTCACTGAAAGAACTAGTACATTTGCAATATTTCATGATATCTTTTGTACATTTCGTGATAAATGAGTCACTTGTTACATTTTAAGTGTTCTAATGAACTAGTTCACTGAAAGAACTAGTTCATTTCGAATATTACCTAATATATTGCGTACAGTTTGTGATAATTGAGTCATTTGTTACATTTTGTGTTCTAGTTCCTCATATCAATGAAAAGTTCACCGAAAGAACTAGCTCCTTTCCAATATTTATTAATGTATTGCGTACATTTCGTGATAAATGAGTCACTAGTTACATTTTGTGTGTTCTAATGAACTAGTTCCCACCATCTATGAAAAGTTCACTGAAAGAACTAGTTCATTTGCAATATTTATTAATGTATTGCGTACATTTCGTGATAAATGAGTCACATGTTAAATTTTCTGTGTTCTAATGAACTAGTTCCCCCCATCAATCATCCACTTTGCCAAAGTTGCGCCCACTAACCAAAATGCAAACACCAGAAAAAAAGTTTGAATTTGAGTTTAAAAAAAAACGAGTTACAAAACATTTATCTAACGCTCCACCAGCACAAAGACAAAAATAAAAATCAAATTTAAAATTGAAAAATTTAAATTACGAAACGAAACAAAACTCATTCGATTTGATTTGCTTGCTGCGCTTTGCTCGCTAGCTGCCCAAAGGACTGCAGCCCGTTGTTGTTGTTGTTGTTATTGTTGTTGTTTTTAGCAACTGTTGCTGCTGCTGCTGCTGTTGCTGTTGCTGTCAGTTGCCAAGTATTCCTTAATCAGAACTAACTACAGCCCCCATATATCATTTAAACACTTAAGACTCTAAATTGAGAACTTAAATTAAATTGTTTTCTTTTTTGCTTTCTTACAGATGTCTCCGCCATCGACGCACAGCCTGTTGCTGCCGCCCGGCAGCCGGAATCAGACGCCCAGCAGCATCAGCAACAACAGCTGCAACAATATCAACAACAGCGGCAACAGCAACAGCCAGCAACAGTTGGCGGGCTCGGCGGGAGCGTTGGCAGCCACAGCGATGTCACAACACAAACGGAGCCTCTCGTTCAATCATCACCTCAGCTACAACCAGTACACGCACACTCAGCCTCCACAACATCATCTGCATCCACCACAACCACCAAGTCTACCAAGTCATCTGGGGCAGCTAAGCCACAAATCAAATTTAGCCCAGACACCAAGCAGCAAGACAGCAGCGGGCACGGAAGCAAGCCAAGCAGCCATCCAAGCGGCGGTAGCGGCAGCAGCAGCAGCGGCAGTGGCAACGGCGGCGCCAAACGCAAGGAAAGGAAGCACAAAGGGTAAGTCCTTAAACCAGTGTTGGCAAACTAGCTGACTTACAGCTAGCAGCTAGCTAGAAATTTAAAATCTCCAGCTATTATCTGCTTATTTTCAGTAATTTTTTATTAAAAAAAAATATATATATAAAGTTTGAATTTCAAGTTCATATCTATTTAACAGGATTCAAAACAAAATATAAAATCAAGCAATAATTATCTAAATTATTAAAATAATGATTTTTCAAGATTTTTTTTTAAATATTGCATTTTTAATACTAAATAAAATAAAATTTCTTTTTGAAATTCTTTGTTGTACTTTAGTTTACTCCTCTACTTATAAACTTATTGCTATTTTATACTGTGCCATAAGTTTCCAACTCCTTTCCCTTAGTAATTGTTTAGTGTCTTATTTATCTATGAGCTGTTATCCTTTGGTTGTTCAATTTTAAGCCTTCTCCAAGGTCTCCAAGAATAAAATAGTCTAAAAAGTGTAAAACACTTGCAATTTGAATTCTGATGTAGATTTTTAAAAATAAGTTTTTGGGGCATGTCGAAGGCAATAGCAGCTAGTGCTTGTTAAACAATCATTAAGCTTAGTATAAAATAACGAACGTTAAAAACAATTATTTTAAAAAAAAATAAATTAAAAAAAAAATAGTAAAAATTTCGAATTTTTCTCAATCTAAGGCAAGATCTGTAAAAAAAATCAGCCAGATCTAAGGGCTTGTCAGTCAATCAATCCATCAATCAAGCTACTTTTTAAGTAAAAGCTAGCTTTTTTGTGCAGCTTACAAATCAGTAAACAGTCAAGCTACATTTCCCTCTAAAACTAGCTTTTTTTTGTAGCTAGCAGCACTGGCACTCAGGCACTCAAATTCAAATAAATTTAAAATGTATAAAAATCTCAAACAAAATAAATAAAATATTAGATATAAAAATTCCACTAACTTTTACAACCCTCGATATTCTTGCAGCTAACTGGACCATCAGCTGTTTGCGTCCGACGCCGCCCTTGCGGCCCAGCTTGTTAAATACAATCAGCGGCTCCAACTCCGGTTCCGGGTCTGGTTCGGGCAACTCCAACAATGCCTTGGCCAGCTATTGCAGCGGTCGCAAGAATCAGCCCACATTCGAGGAGGATGCCTTGGTGTTGCGCGTCTTCGAGGGCTACTGTGCCGCCTATCAGAACAGCGCCCGGAATACCATACATTCGGGTAAGTACCGCCGATCTCCCATGTGCTTCATGTAGATGAAGGCAGCTCAACAAATTTCTGTGTGTCTACTTTTTTTCGCACTTGTGCTCAAGTTTATCTTTTTAAGTTTTTTTTATTCCTCCCCATCATTAAGAAAGTTTTGTAGCCAAATAAAATGCTTTATCACACACAAACACACACAAACACACAGACACACACACACAGAAAACACGCCCACTTAAATGTGCAAAGCTGCTAAAAAAAATTTGAAAAATTTTTATTATTACATTTGTTGGTTTGGTTTCATTTTTAACAACGCGTTGAACGTTTCACAAAAAATAAAAACAAAATTCAAATAAAATAAAGAAGAATTTTTACACCAAAATTGTATTTAGTTGATAAGCAAAAAAAGAAGAGAATTGTCTAACAAGAAAGAAAAGAAATTGTAGAACTCTCTAATTAAAACTTTTTCACATATGCCAAACAATTGTTTAACATTTTTTTTAATTTTAACAATTGGATATTAATATAGATATATAATTTATGAACCATTGAATTTTAACTGTAACAGCTAAATGGTTTTTTTTAATATTATATTTCTTTTTGTTAGCTTTTATGATTTGTGTTACAAATTTTGTAATTGTTAAGAAATCTGGCAAATAGCGCTCATTAAAATTGGATTAAATGAAGTATTCAACATGTAATATCTATATGCTAATGTGTTTTGGTCTCTTATATACATATATATATATATATATACATACATAATAAAAAATATACCTAATATATTTGTTTAAATTTATCCATTTACTTATGTACGACTCAGTTGAATTTGTTTAATTTCATTTAAAAAAGAAACTGCTCATTATCATTATTATTATCATTGCCATTATCAATAGTCTTAAGGCTTACATAATTGTATATTATATGGGGCGCATTTTGAAGACGAACTTTGATCAATAGGTTATATAGTTGTTGTCTGAATGATACTAGATTAAAATCTTGGCCTGAATTATAATAAGAACCACAAAAGTAGTTTCAGTAATTAAAAAAAGAATTAAAAAATTAAAAGAATTGCTCTTAAAGTAAAGTTCATAAGCAATATGTTAAATTTTATAGATTGGCAGTGCTTCGAATCGGAATCAATCGGAGCATTAGTTTTACAAATTTTTACTATAAAAAAAAAAAAAAATTCATGAATCAAGTAAATGCTTTGATATATTTGCTTAAAATTCCCTTAAAATAATAAAAGTCATTATCAGTGACATAATTTTAAAAAATATATTTTAATGCATTTTTGTAATAGTGAATCGCTTTGAAATCGTTTAGTAATTAGCCAAAATAGCGGTTTGAACTGGAGTTTGTGATTTTTATTGTAAAGACTAAAAACAAAATTTCAGAATTCAAATCAGTTTCTAGTTTTTTTTCTTATAACATTATTCGAAAGTCTCTTCTAACTGCGCTCCATATATATTATCAAAATTTTCGCGTATAAAAGTCCACTTTTCTGCTGACTGAACTCTTTTACTTCCGTCCTCCATGCTCAGTTTGTTTTCATACCTCTATTAAGTATCCTTTTGGTAATGGTGTTTCCTCTTTTCGTTTGCTTTGTATTTTCCAAAAAACCCGCTTTATCTATTGATGTCCTGCTTTTGTCTACCTCATTAAAGTTGGTCTTTGTTTAATGTTCATCCACGCACACAGACACACACTCAGTCTCTCTCCACACACACACACACCAAGACCCTACCCTGGCTTCATTCAAAGTATTGTTGTTTGTCTTTTTGGTGTCCAACATTTTTTTTTGGTTTTTTTTCTAAATTTATTTTTGTTGTTTGCGGGCTTTTCGTTGTTCTTGTTGTCTTGTTGTTGGTTGTCGTTTCTCGTTTTTTCGTTCTTCAAATATCTTCATTTTCTCTCTTTGTCTTTCACGCGCCTCTGCCCAACGAACTCTAAATACCTCAACTATATAGCCTTGCAGCCGTGGACGCCCTGCTTGCCGATACGCGGCGGCAAGCTGAAAACGAGCAAAACCTTCTCGACCTCCAATCCGCAGCTGCCTTTTATAGCTAATGCGCCGCACCTAACACCGCAGCAGCAACAGCTACAACAACAGCAACAACACCAGCAGCAACAACTGCAGCAACAGCAACAACAGCATTTGCAACAAACACGCCAACACTCGGCTGGCAGTCTGAACTCCTCCTTCATTTGGCGTGAGGCAAGTCCAAATAGTTTCAATCTGTACTCGAGCTCGGTGGGCTCCTCCCTGAATACACCTGGCCAACGGTATTCGCTAACCGGACCTGGAGCTGTAGGTGGTCCTGGCATCAAGGATTATCAGCGAGCGCTGTCGGAAGAGCGTGCCACACGCAAGTCTCTGAACCGGCTGAAGAGTGGCTTCGGCTCGGGCTACGACAACGTTTGCACCTCGCCGCTGCTGCCGCGGAAGAACAAGCCGTCGCCCAAGCTGCTGGCCCAGCAGAGCTATCAACGCGGGTCTGGTTATACGACGATTGTTAAGCCGAATCCCGATGGCACTGTGCATCCGGGTCTCTACGACCGTCGCCTGAATCGCTCCTTCGAGACATCCACGTCGCATCGCTACGCGGGCTTCGGTGGCGGCTACTTGATGAACTGTGGTGGAGCACTGCGTACCAGCACGCTGCAACGTAGCACACCTCAGCTGGCGGCTGGTGGCGAGCGTTCGGATGAGAGCGACGGGGAGCGCGGGGAGCATGGCTGTACGGCGCTGTTGCGCAATGGAGCCGCCAGCCAGGGGCGTGGCGCGCAGGTGGAGCTGAATGCGGATGGAACGAAACGGCAATCGGGCAGCTGGTGTTGCGGTAATTTTGTGATGAAGCAGTGGCGCAAGATCAACCATCTCTGAGTAGTCCTGCGGTTGTGGTTGTGGCATGTCCTCTTCTCATCTCGACCACGCCCATTAGCTTCACACGCATTCATTGCTGCCGCCTACAACAACAACAACAGCTGCTGCTGCTGCTGCTGCTGCGCTCGCTTTGCTTTGAATGCTCGCCCGCTCTGCAGTTGTATTACAATATATATATATATGTGGCTGCTCTATAATTACCAGATTATTTTTTATTTCAATTTGCTGTTGCTCAACAAAACAAAAAAATTATAATCTACAATTGAATTTAACTGAAATATGTATAGTTAAGTGAGACTGTCTGTCTCTAGTTTCTGTGTGCCTAGCTAATATATCAAATTCTTAGAGCAGATCTGTAAAACGATTTCAATTAAAAAGTATTTTTAAAATACTAGCAAATATATATTCAATATATTTTTGTATTAGAATTTATAGCTAATGTTGGAGCAAGGCATGACCCTAAGAACTTCTTCTTTTTAATAGATTTTTTTAAATTTATAAATATTTTTTTAAAAATCAAATTGTAGTTTTGATTCTTTTGAAAAATTTTTGAGCATCTCATAATTATTTTTTAAATTATAATTTCAGAAGTTAATATTTTAATTGCTTTATAGCAGAGCTTTTATAAAAATATAGTAAATTTTTTTATATTAAAAATTTATTGTAATTTTTATCAATTTAATATTTTGAAATTTTTGGAGGTATCAAAAATATTTTTCAACAAAAACTAGTTTTTTAATCAACTAAATAATTTTTTTAAAAAATACTTGAAAAAATTGTTTCTTGATATTTGGTATATTCTGATATATTTCTTGATATATTTATGATATATCATGACACATTCTTGATATATCCTGATATATTCTTAATGTACCCTGTTATATTCTTTAATATATCCTGATCTATTCTTTGATATATCCTGATATATTCTTGATATATCGTAAGCCCGTTGAAAATAAGTAAAGAGGGTAAATGCTTTTTTTTTTACATTTTATTGTAGCTCAACATAGATTTTTAATTTAACATTTCGTCTATCAATCCGAGGGAATACCCCCAACATTTTTCAAGCGCAGAAATTTTTATATATCTTTTTTTTTATAGTGAAAATAGCTTTTATAAAAGCTTAAATATTTTAGATGCCAATTGATTCCTTGAAATATTTTTTTTCACATGCCGATTGATGATTAATGTTTTACAGATCTGCTTTAGCGTAACTGTGTGTAATTGTCTGAGCTATATATATTTTTTTTTAATCTTATACTAACTGTAAGTTGAGTGATCTTAAAACTAGTTAGGTGAAAAAAGACTCAGCCAAAAAAAGACTAGCTAACAAAGATTTGATTGGATATTGTAGAGTAAAGTTTATTGTACTAGCGTGCCGTCGACTACTTGCCCCACACATTAGTTACTCGTACTTGAAGTGCAACTGCAGCTGGTTCCTGATCCTTAAAGATCCTGTTGACAGGCAAATCAAAGAAAAAAGGAGAAGAATATCAGCGATGCTTTATATTTTCCGTCCAAGGCTTTTACACGCGTTTTGTATGCCACCAGCGGAACACACTATATACTAGACTATACATACTCTATATTTATACATATATATATATTTGTGACTTGATATACATGATTTGCCATAGCTTTTACTCTAAAAATACTTATGTAGTTCTAAACGTATAATACTAGCAGCAATATTTTGATTGTGCTTTTTCTTTTTTGGGGCTGCCCAGTGTGAGTTCTTTGTTACCTGCCTAGCAAACAAACAAAAATATAGGGTATTACATATACTTATGATGATCAAACGAATGTGCAATGTGTAATCAAAAATGAGTTGAAATGCTTTAAGTGTTAGTCAAGTACTTGGCAATAACTAGAAACTAACTAAAACAAATATATATTACAAAGAAATAAAAGTTCATTGTTGTTGTGCATTATATTAAAACAAAAAAAAAGATGAAGAAGAAGGATCAAAAATTAAGCTATAAGTGTTTTGTGAAACGTTGTCTAACCAAATACAATTACCATCTAACTATATTAATAATGATAAATGCGTTTATACGTTTGTATTGTATTGCGATTTGAATTAATTTCATTTCAAGAAATTACGAAAAACAAACAAAAGAAAAAGAAGCAAAATTTCAATAAAATCATTTATATTATCAAGAATTTTGTTGTATTTGTATTTGTATTTGTGTCTGTGTGGTATTTGTTAATAAGCAAAAACATTTATATATCCCCTGATATAATTTAATTATAACCAAATCGTAGATTCGTTTTTAGTTGATTTCACTGTAGCTTATCCAAAAAAAACCCAATTGCGTTTTGTTAAATTATGTGTTGCACTTCAAGAATCCAAAATTTTCGAGCAGTTGCGATTGCTGAGCAAATAAAAATAGTCTCGATATAAATGTATGTTAGCAATAATAATTTATTCATTTTCGTTAAGAGTAGAGCACATTTAAAGTAAAATATAACACAGTATATGCAGCTATACACACACACTTCAAATGTTACATGCCACAACATCAATCGAACATAAACCCAAACACCACATATCATAAGAAACTCATAATATTTACAGCGTATACACTACTAAGTTATTGAATATTCATAAGACGTAGCAAATAGTTTAGTCTATTCATTACGTACTTATAATATTTAGTGGAATATCATTACGGACTCATAATATTCATTCGAAAATCGTTAAGCATTCATAATTCCCACTAGATAAATATCATATACTCAGAACACTCATCTGAAATACATTAAGTACTTGTTCTACTTAAGATATTTCATATAATCATTATATTCACTTCAAACATATCGCTTATTTATAATACGTACCTAAATTTCATCTAATAATACTCACTTCGCATACATCAAACACTCATCCTACTCACTTGACAAATATCACATACTCAACATACTCTTTTAAAACATATCAAATACTCATTATATTCTTACATTCTAATTTTCTTATATTAATTTATAACATATATAAACATTTATTCATAATACTCACTTTATATATACCAACTACTCAAAATGACTATTTGATAAAGTGAGTGTTATGAATTACTTTATTGATTCATATCTTATACTCATAACACTCACTAAATCAAATACGCATTCTACCCACTTGACAAATTTGAAACATATCATAAAATCATAATACTCAATCCGAACATCTCATATATTCATTATACTCATTCCACTATATCACTCATAGTAATTACCAGAGTAATACTCATTATATTCATTTTGTTACGCTACTTGCCTAGTTTCACACAACACTAACATAGTATTCCCGTTTATTCCATTCTCTTTGTTTGTTTTTTATTGACAACAACCTCACAAATCAAATCGAATTTCGAATGGGGCAGGCCTAGAGAATGAGGATATGACGCCGACGTTGCGGCAACTGTGGACGGCCATACGGCAGATGCAGCAGGATATGTCGCAGATCAAGCTGCAGATCAACGAGGAGCGGGCGCTGCGTGCGGACTTGCAGCAGCTGTTGATGCAACATCTGGAGACGAGCAGCGTCAGCAGTGGGGCAAATACGCCCAAATGTTGACTATGTGAATGATGCCCAGAAGTGAAAACAAAAACGGATTCCCACTGAAACAAAACCCGCCGCTGCATTCAGCTTTAAGCTAAGAAAACCTTTTTTTTCTTTTTGGCAATCTAGGCAGCTGCTGGTCAAAAGAGAATGTGTACCAAAAAATATAAAAAAAAAAAACTAAAAAGAATCGCTAACCTAATTTATTTGTGTATTCGTGACATTGTGGACAATACGCCAACTGCATGTAAAATTGTTGAGCAGCTGTTCTAGCTATATCTATCTATCTATCCAGTTAAGAGATTTGCTTGTTTATCATTTAGGCAATGCTTATATATTTATTATAATATGATCTTGCAACGATTTTTAGCAGCTAATTTATATATAATTTTGTAATTGTTTAAGCTAATGTCTGTAAAACTGTTCTCTAACTGAAAGTTTTTGTATTTGATTCTGTACAAGTATTGAAATTTGAAAAAAAGTAAAAGAAAAACTCTGAAAATGTGCCAATGTTTTAGTATTTAAACTGAAACAGAACGAAACAACGCTCAATATAATGTTGTATTTATTATGTAGTAAATTTAATGAAAATGTATACAAAAAACTAAAATTAAAAAATAAATTTAATAGATATAAATAATTGAAACTTGGGTTTTTGATTTCATTTGCAGTTAAATCAATCTGAAAGATTTTTTCTTTCAGAGTTTGTGCTTTTTTGTTGTTGCATACTTTTAGGAGTTGTCTGATAGAAAATATAATATTGGCGGAGTTTAGGCGTTTTAAGAAAGTTGGTAAGCTTTTCAAACATTTTAACAATAATATTTAAATATTTTATATATTTTTGTAAAGTTAATTGATTTGAAATATATTTTTGTAATTATAATAATCAGAGCTGTAAGTACACAGTAAGTATCAACTCCATGCCTTGATGTTTGCTTTCTTATCCGGATTTTCTACATTGCTGCAGTTTGGGTTAGTATTGCAGAAGTTCAATATTAAATTCATAATAATTAAATTTTTAGAAAGTTTTATATTAAGCTATTTTTATGTGATTCTAGAAAGTATTATCTTTTATAAATGATAAGGCTTTCTGATACAACCAAAAAAGATTAAAGCCAAAAAGTTTTTAAATGTTATACATTTTTTCTTCTCCAATTTTTTTTTGGAAAGTTTTCTAAGGAATTTTTTTATAAGCTGCAAGATATATATAAATTTAAAAAAATTAGAAAAAATAAAAATTAGATCTAATGATATTTTATAATTTTTTTTCTATATTTATTTACTTTTTCCTTCATAAAAAAGTATTTTCAAAATTCTTCCTTCCATATTAAAAATAAAAAAATGTTAAATAAAGACTAAATTATACAAAATATACAAAATTATCCTAACTGTTCTAGTTTTATATTGCCAAAAAAAGTTCTGCATGCCAAATAATGATGTCAAATAGAAATTTAATTGTAAAACTAACTGTGTCTAATGTTAGTTATGTTGATTGTTTACTAAAGATTGCATTTTCTGTTAAGTAAATACGCTTAAATTATTTAAGCAGTGTGAAACAATGTGAAACAATGTTTGAGTATAACTGGAAAATTGCTGGCTTTGACAGTTTGCCGCATAGTTTTTGAATGCTTTTAGTTTTTCTGCTCTGCTTCACACAGACAGAAAGGCCAACTGTAACAGTCTTCGCGCGCGAGTGTGTGTGTGTCTGAGTATCTGTGTATCTGCCAGCTACATTCGTCAGTTGTGGCACATAATGAGATTACAATCAACTCGCTGGCGACAAATGAGCGACAAGCGACTGTGGCAGCTGCAACAACAAACAATTTTAGTGTGTCAGTAAGGAGCTTAGAACAATAGAGATGTATATATATATATATTATTTGGGGCCTGTCGCAGGTGTCACGACGACTTCCTTCCGTGGACAGCGCTGTCTGAACTGCTGTTGACTCTCACACTTGCTTATCTTGTAGCCAAAGCGGATGGCAATAACGGAAGTTTTCGTTTGCATAAAGTGCATAGCAACTTATACCCTGTAGATATGCAAAAGTGGATAAACACAGAGAGTAGAGGAAATGTATGCATCGAACATATTTAATATGATGTTTAAGTTTTAGTAAGCAATAAGGAGTTCGACTGTTGAAAATTTGCAATTTATCAATATATAAATTTTTCAAATAAATTTTGCAGCATAGATTAATATGATGCGAAGACATTTGATTTGAGAAGAATATAAGTTTTCTATATATTTCTTGTATTTAAAAATAGATCGAATTTCGTATATCTTAACTTAGATCGAATTTCCTTTATATTTTCTATGTCCCAAAATAGATTGAATGTATTGATCACAGACATTAAGTAAATAAATAAGTTGTAAGTAAGTTCGGAGTTGCTATTTATTTGATCTTTTTATTCTGCTTAGCCTGGATCAAAACTATAATTAAAATAAAAACTTGTTAATCTTTCCTGCACTTATAGCATATACATATATATTTTTGGTTTTTCCGATACAGACTTCAGATATACATTAAAAAATATAGTCTCTGCAAATATAGGAATACATTTTTGAGATACGAACTTAAATTTAGTGAGAAAAACTTACTGTAAGCACTGAAAAAATCAAAAATTCTTTTCTCTTACATATTTAAGACTCTTAGTAAAGGAAAAGCAACTGCTTTCACAGGGTATCTACTAGTTGTTTACTATCATTTCTCTTACATATTCAAAAAACCCAGTAAAGAAGAAGAACAGGGTATTTACAAGTTGTTTACTTTCATTTCTCTTATATATTCAAGACTCAAGGTAAAGGAAAATGAACTGTTTCCACAGAGTATTTGCTAGTCGTTCACTCACATTTAAATCACTCTCAACTTGTTTCCCACTGCCCACTTGCACGCCCTTTGCTTGTTAGCAAAAATTTACAACAGCTGCTTAAATAAATGCTCGACTATTGTGGCACCTTTGCCGGCGGCTTGTGGCATGCGGCATGCGGCATGAGGCGTCAAGCAAGAGCAAAGTCGAAGCGACTGCAAACTAAAAGTCTAATGACAATCATTAGCGCGCCAACGTTTTGGCTCGTCTTTCATATTTTCCAACAATTTAATTATTAATAATTAGCAATTATCTGCTCTCTGGCAATTTAACGCAAAAGGCCAATTTGTTGCGGCCAGACTGCAAGTAACGCTCGCTCTCTATCTCTCTATCTATCTCTGTCTGTCTCTTCTGACTTTGTCATCATTAGACAACATTTGTTCGCCCACAGGCTGGGCTGCACGCTGCACGTTGCAAGTTGCTGACTAAATTATAGACCCAGAGTCAAATTGCTCGCTTGATGTTTTAGATTTGAGAGTTCTTTAAAGAGAGTTCTTTGCAGATGCGGGCGCTCTACTTGACTCTCATATGTAGTTAACCCATTTAGACAGCTGCTGGCCCCCCCACTCTCCTCTTCACGCTGCATCAAGTATACGCCATGTGGCTACAGCTCAATTTTGGCCGGTTTTGTTTGAAAATGAAATTATAATTTCTAATGTCAATCTCAACTGCCAGTTGCATTGTCCAATTTGGCTTCAACAATTGTTATTAGCAGTTGGCACATGCATAAACTTGTCTTTCTCTCTTACTAAGCATGCATTTAATAAATGTGCATTAAATTGCATTAATTTTGCATGTTTGCTGTTTGCTTTGCAAGTTTTCATTTCGCTTGTTGGAATTTAATTATGTATAACACTCTAACGGGCTTGTAATATACCCTGTAATTAATATATGTAATCAAATTGTGGTGGAGCTCAAATATAAAACAGCATAAATTATATTTATGATATATAAATATGTCGGAGATAGAATTGGCAACTTCTAATATTTTGAAAAATGCACCTAGTTTTTGAGGCAAATTGAGCAGTGTTGTGTAATGCATTAACTGAAGTTGTGCAACACTAAAAAAGTGCGACGGCAGTATGAGATTTTCAGTGGGAAGTCGAGTGAGAGAGACAACAATGTGGATAAATGTGGTTGTTGTAGATGAACATCTAGAAAATAGTGCAGTTTGATGCGAAACGTGGACTCGCTGTTCAATTAGTAGAGACGAAATAAAAAAAAGTACAATCGTCGACCCTTCACAACTTATAAAGCTTATTGACCCGCCGATATATACATATATACTACTCGATTAAAAATAAAAAAAAATATTTTTTTTCCCTTTTATACAGATTTATTTAAAATCTTAATTTGTTTGTATGTTGTCTTTAGGTTCCTCCATCAGTCTTGAACTGACGCCCTGTTAAGACTAAATTATAATTGTCGATTATACTCTATTTATCATAAATAAGAATAGCTTATGGGACTATTAAACAAGGAGACAAATTTATTTATACATTCGATTTGTTTCTGAATCAGACTTTGAATCTGAAATTTTCTTACTGTATTTAATATTTACTGCAACCATTTATGTTTATGTTTGAGTTTGGGTGAAATGCTTAAGTTAATATCAGCTCATATGCTGATTTGGTACAGTGGTGCTGGCATACTTATTCCTATATTAATTACAGTGGGCAAAGATATTCATTATAGTGTTGCGAATATACTACTTTAGCATAGTCATAGTCATAGCATAATTAATGTCTTTTTGCCCCTAGAGTAAAAAATTGTTTGATTCTGATATGTATATATTTTAGATTCCAAATCTTTCACTTTTATATACTATTAGCTGATGTCACTTTAATTACTATAATATATATGTTAAGTGCGTATGGAATTTTCAAAATTAAAATTTTTTACACTGACAAATTTTCTCAAAGTTAAACTCTCACAAAATTAGTTTTCAGACTTGCAACATACATAAATAATGTAAAGATTTCTAAGACATAGTTGGCCATGGATAATATTTTCTTTAATTATATACTATGATGCTCAATAGAGAAGAGCTTTACAGCTTGTCTACAAGCTAAGTTTACCTTCAACTGCAGCCAACTCCCTTGTTCTAATTAAAAGTTTATAGCATAAGACGATCTAGTATATCATAAAATAATAATGCATTCTGCATTCTTCTGTAATTAGTTTGTTATTTAATAGTAGATCATATCTTATGTTGCTTCCTTAACCCTATTACATGTGAGGGCAATATATCAACTCCCACTTTTCATCAAAGTTCTTTTTTTTGCGCTCTTCACTCTATTCACTTTAAATTAAATGCTGTTCTTTAAAAGAGTTGTTCTTATCCTAGATCTCTTTGGGGCACGCCTCGTTACGATTGGGTACTTAAGCAAGGCGAGTCTTGCTCTTTTTCAGGGCAATAGAATACAGCTTAATTTATAGCCTGCGATGTTAATAAAGTTAATTTATTTAAATGCTTTAGAAGAAGTCGAGTTTAAAATATAAAAATAAAATAAAATATTACTACTACTACTATTACTAACTGCTACTACTATTACTACTACTACAATTACTAACTGCTACTACTATTACTACTACTACAATTACTAACTACTACTACTATTACTACTACTACTATTACTACTACTACTATTACTACTACTACTATTACTACTACTACTATTTCTACTAATACTAATACTACTAATACAATTACTAACTACTACTACTATTACTACTACTACTATTTCTACTAATATTAATACTACTACTAACTACTACTACTAACTACTACTACTATTACTACTACTACTACTACAACTACTATTACTATTACTACTACTACTAACTACAACTACTACTATTACTACTACTACTACTACTACTACTAACTACTACTACTACTATTACTACTACTACTACTACTACTATTACTACTACTACTACTGCTATTACTACTTCTACTCCTATTACTACAACTACTACTACTACTACTACTACTACTATTACTACTACTACTATTACTACTACTATTACTACTACTACTACTACTAACTACTACTACTACTACTACTACTGCTCCTACTACTCCTACTATTATTACTACTACTACTACTACTACTCCTACTACTACAACAACAACTACTTCTACTACTACTATTTACTATTTTATCATTAAATTTTAGAAAAATAATAAATACATTAAACTCTTCATAATTCATAATTCTTAAGCATAGTTCCACTCCTACTACACACATTCAACGACCTATATATCTCTCTTTGCTGTGCTATTTGTGCTCAATTTTTGGGCATTTATGTATGTCGCACTCACATCATATTATCATTTGTGTATGTGGCCTCTAATGACGGCCTAGTAATACTTTTTTTCTTTCTCAACACAAATCGATTCCCGAGTGAGTGACCTACTTCAAGAACAGCCGCAACAGAGAGTCTGAGCAAAAGAATCAAAGCAACAGCTCATCATGAATATGATCATTACAGATATAAATATGTATATGTATGTGTCTAAATCATCGATACTCTTAGCTGTTACTCACTTCAGCATTAACTCATTTTAATGATAGTTGCTATGTGTAGCAATAAGTTAATGCCGCTGATTGGCAGATTGTCTGCGGCTGGCTGTGAAATGTGATGCTTCTAACCCAATTTGCGAGATATGGAAAACTCGACACTTGATGAATGTTGCATGCCCCCAGCAGCTGCTGGCAATCTACATACGAACATGCATATATAGGGCAGCTGTTGGCTAAAGGTTTTCCATTTGACAGCTGTCATTTTTGCCAGGTACCTCCCAGGGGCTAATGGTCTGCTGCTGCTGCTGCTGCTGGCTCCGGGTCCAGCTTGCGGCTCTGAGCTAAGTGACCCTAATTACAGTCAGAGTATTTGCAGCATTGTTGAGTGGTAAGCTTTTAGCTGATGACCGACTGCTGTCTTATGGGCAGGTATTAATGACATTGGAAAGCCTCCTCCAAGAGTTGACACCAACTTTCAGCTGATCAAATTTATGGTCTGCAGTTGGTCTATTTTGAATTTCACATCAAACGCTTTCAACGTATTTGATCACTATGCGATTTAGGTTTTAGTTCGTTTTGCAAAAAGAAAATCGTTTCTTTTCGTTTCCGTTTGTAACTTATAAAAATTTCTTATACACGTTTTTAAGTTACATGTCATAATTGATAAATGGATTTGCACAATTTTAAATATGTATACATGTAAATATTTATCTAATATGTTTTTATTATTCTACTAAAATATTTGTGAATTTCCTTTTTGCATCGTATATATTAAGATGACCGATTTTTAAAAAGTATGTATCGTAATTATTTTTGAAAATGGATCCTTTTTATACCCTGAACCCATTGAAAATGGGAAATCAGGGTATAAGGGTTTTGCAAAAAGTATGTAACAGGCAGAAGTAGTAGCGTCTTTGTCACTAATAACAATATGAAGAGTGTGGTGCTATAGTTAGAGATGGCGGCTTGTAAGCGAGGAGTCGAAGGTTCAATTCCCGGTGCTGTCAACATTTTTTGTTAAAAAACAATTTTATTTTTACTTTTTTAAATCTGCATTCAAGAATCTATAAGATTCGAATAGATCAAGATTTGTGAAAATTCAAGTTTTTTTTAATAAATACTGATCCGTTATTTTAATCTGCATTCAAAAATCTATAAGATACAAACAGTTAATCAAGGTTTTTTCAAAGAAACCAGATCGGTTCTGAATTTCACAGCTTTGACCTTTCCATTACTGTAGCTTGGCTAAATTAGGTCAGATTTTCACTTGAATTACTTCTTTTTATTCGTACGGATCGATTTGCATTATAAAATTCAAATTCTAAATATAAATAAAATAAAGTTTTTTTCCAAAAATTGGATAGAGTCAGAAATCAGCCACTCGTTGAACTTCAAATGGCTGTAACTTAGGTAAATGTTGACCGATTTTTAAAATACAGGCCTTTTTGAATTAGTAGTTATCCCTTCTTTTGATTTATGTTCAAGAGTCTATTAAATTCAAGTAGTTTTTTTAAAGATTTCTTAAGAAACATGGGTCTGACTAGTTGGTTTTATAAATTTGTATATTATTTGTTCTGTAATTAGTATTCGCTTGGACTCTTAAATATATAATTGAGAAATGCAAATATCTACGCAACTTACAGCCCCGCATCATATATATAATTAATATAATATTGTAGCTGGGTTTATGTACGTATCTGCATAATTAGATCATGAACCGCTAGTCTCGCTGATCACGGACTAATTTTGCCCCTGGGTCTAATTGAGCGAGTGCGCAGCGAGCAGCACGTCAAAAATGAAAAGCAAACAATGTAAAATCAGGCAAGATCTGTATATAGCTATATAGCTGCCATAACGGGCCAATCTGCGGGCTCGTTGTGACTCAAATTTATTATTGTGGCAGCAACGGCAAACTTGCCACGCGCGTGCGCCCGAGCAACGAACTCCGCGGAGAGAAAGAGACAGACAGAGAGAGAGAAAGAGAGAGAGAAATGCTACCTGCATAGCTAAAGCACTTTCATTTTCACGCTCACTCACAATGGGGCTTATTAATCTGGTAATTAAGAAAGGTGTGTGTGTGTGTGAGTGTGCATTGATTAGACCAAACATAGAATTAAGTTAGTAAAAAGTTTTGCATTGTTCACAGAGGTGTCTTTGTAACTCAGCCCGAGCTGGGAAATTGTGTTTTCTTTTCTTTTCTTTTTTAGGGCTTGTTGGTGTCGGAATTTTTTCTGGACAGCGTTTTTATGCTGTTCTGCGTTACGCTTTAAGAAATTTGATAGTGAAATGCATTTGGCAGCTGGTTAAGCTGTGAAAATTCCAATGTGGGAATTTACTTAAGTGCACATACTTACATACATCGATGGGAATATATTTTTTTTCAGATCTTTGTTAGAACCAAGAACTAATGGAAAATGCAGTTAGTTAGTTAGTTGGCTAACGCAATTGTAGGTTTAAAATGAATTGCAGTTAGCTGTTTCTAATGTGGTTGAAAAGGTTACGTTTGTTTTGGAGTCTAATGACTGCTTTTAACTATTAGTTAACATCTATTATAGAATTTCACAATTGATTTGACCTAAAACTTTGAAACATTTCGAAAATGTTGTTTCAGGCAAATTTAAATTAATAAAAATGTTTAAGTTTTTCCTAATTATTTGATTTAATAAATCATAATAAAACAGGGTATAATAATTCTGAACTTAAAAAAAAGGGAAGTTCAAATATTTTTAATTAAAATTAAATTAAACATGCGCTATACAATTAAGTACAAAAGCTGCAATAAAAATGAAACTAAAAAATAAAAAAATAAATAATAAAAAAATTAATTTAGAGATAAATTTGGAACAAAATAATAAACAATAAAAAATAAATTAAAAAAATAAAACAAAAAATTTAATTTAACAAAATAAAAACAAAATAATTAAAAAATAGCCAAAAACAAATAAAAATAAATTTTAAATGTGTGCTTAGCTATAATATTAAAAGTGTATATTTAAATTTACTAAAATGAAGTAATCAAAAATTGAATTGTAAGTAATCAAAAAGATATTTTAGATGTAAGATATATTCTTTTTTAACAATTATAATAGTTTTAGCTAAGTCTTTAGTAGATATAGCTGTATGCTATACGATAAACCAATCTTCTTTTCTTATATGAAACATAAGATTACAATTTTAACTCCATAAGTGAAGTAACTAGTTCTAAATTCTACTACTATATCAAATAGATGTCTTAAAAAATCAAAAAAAGCTAACATATCTTCTACAATATTCAACAAACGACTGAAGTAAACTATTCCCTTCTACTTTTCAAATATGTTTATCTAACAGATTCACTGCCTACAGTCATAACTCCATTCATAACTTGTTCTACCAAAACATAGTGCTTATGTCAAGTTTTTTATACCTCTGCCTATTGTTAGGTCTATAATTTAGCCGTCTATAAAGTAGTTATCAAATTATACCAATTCTTCTTTTATTGTTATATCCCATGTAAATTTAATTCCAATGTCATTGACGTCGTCTGACAACCGCAATTTGACATGGCAGGCCCTTACAAATCGCTTGTAACTAGAAATGGTCTAGCCATATAATGCGTCTATATAGAACTTGGCTCGAACATAATTTAGCGTAAATAAAAACTAGCTACTCTCGCACGCATCGCATTTGGAGCCTGCCACAAAGACTCGTATTCGCATAGATATACCTACATATACATATCTATATATACCTATGCACCTGCTGAGCTACCTGGCTGGCTCTCGGCCCGGCTCGTTGGTTTCCTGCATCAGTGCATGCGAGCTATGTCTCTATCAGGCTTTTGTATTTGTATCTGACGCCGCGCAGCGCTTTTATGGCAATGGGATGGGGAATGGGAGGCAGTTGAAGCGCAACGGCTGCTGGAATACAACAGCAACAAGAACAACAACGGCAGCTATAACAACAACAAGTACAGTAAAACTATTACAACAACAGTAGTAACTGTGGCCATTGGCTGGGCCAATGCGCGTGTCGCGGTGTCGCAATGCGACGCGTAACTTAGCCATAGCAAACGCCTCGATTTGTACTTGCTGCATACCCAGTGAGATGTGCAGCTGAGCGGGTATATTAGTGGCAAAGTTGCAATAAAAGGGACTTTGACTTTTGCTCAGTCAATTATTGTTGGATCTTCATAAGTGATGCCTTTTAGAGTATATACGAATCTCATCTATCAATTCCAATTTATCGATATCAAATTTACTGTATGCTTATTAATTGCAAATACAGTCGAAACTCGATAATTCATTCCTAGCTATATCGAAAGCCTCAATAATTCGTAAAAAATGCTGCGCCCTTGAAAAAAGTTCGCTTATAATTCGTTCTCGATAAATCGAATTCCGGTGTAATTCGTAAAAAATTTTAATCTCCTTTCCATTTCGAATTTTCGGATCTCGACTGTATATGTCTCTTTTCTAACTACTCCCCAAATAATATATAATTTTATTTAAAGGGTTTTTGCTAAAATTTTCTTCGTCGACATATCTATTATCATTTCTCAATTCTTCTTTATTTTTATTTTACTTTCTAAGCAGAAAAAAATTTTTTTTAAGATAATGTGAATAAATGAATTAAATTGAATTGAAATAATATGTAATATTCATTCAATATACTACATAATATATAAAATATTGAAATACTAATCTAGAATATTTCTTTTTGAAACTAGCTCACAGAATTTATTTCCCCTAGGTTTACCTGCCTAACATTTTTACACCTTAATAAACGTATTTGAAATTTTTTTTTTTTTTTTAATTGTTACAGAGAATTAATTCTTAATAACAATTTATTATAAAGCCAGAGCAGCAAAGGCCTTCAGACAGTTATTTGAACTATATACAAATGTTTCTCTATAATAAAATAATTTATTTTCAAAATATTTAAAACATATTTTTCTAGGGTATTTTGTAGTCGAATAGCTAGACAGCATATACCTTCCTTAAGCTTACCTGTTTATCAATTTTTTTTCTTCTCATTTCTGTACTTTTTGTTTTGTTTTCGTTTTCTTAATAATTAAATAATTTATTTTCAAAATATTTTAAATATATTTTCCTAGGGTATTTTGTAGCCGAATAGTTAGCCAACACATACCCTCCTTAAGCTTACCTGTTGATCAATTTTTTTCTTGTCATTTCTGTACTTTTTGTTCAGTTTTCGTTTTCTCTATAATAAAATAATTTATTTTTAAAATAATAAAAACATTTTTTCTAGGGTATTTTGTAGTCGAATAGCCAGTCAGCACATACCTTCCTTAAGCTTACCTGTTTATCAATTTTTTTTCTTCTCATTTCTGTACTTTTTGTTTTGTTTTCGTGTAGTTAGTTTTCGTCGCACATTTTCAAGTGTATTTTAAAGTATGTTTCTTGTGGCATGTGGCGCATCCCAATTCCAATTCCAGCTCATAACTGTTCTTGACGCGCTAGCCTTTAAAATTAGTGGGCATGCCATTGCCATTGCCAGTGCGTTTTGGGCCATGTTTGGTGGCGCTCGACTCACTTGACTGACAACAACAACAACAACAAGAACTCTGCACAGACGTTCTCTGCCTTTGCAAACGCTGCTACACGCCCCTTAGCCACTTTTTCTCCTTGTGCCTAGCTAATCAACTGCGTATTTCAATTTACCGTTGTCATCTTTTTCTTTTTTATTTTTGGCTAGAAGCTAGCTACGTTTTTAGCTCAAGCTGCGCAACGCAATTTCCAGCATCCAGCTTCAGCTGCCTTTGGCTGCTTTTTAAAGTTAATTCAAATTTCGTATGGGACGCCGTTAGGTCTTATTATTGCTCTAGCTCTGTCTAGCTCCAGTTCTGGCTCTACGAGCCGTGCTAATTGTGGGAGAATTTCGTATAGAGCACACAACCACAAAGTATTGTGTGCCAATTTTTCGTAGCAGCTTCAACTTCAACTTCAGCTCCAACTCCCATTTCAATTCCAACTTCAACGCCAACACCACAAGCAACATTAAGTAATTTTCTCATTGAATTTGCTCTAAATTCCCACACAATTGCTCGACTCGCAGCCTGCTTATTTCTCTCCTAATTTTATTGCTTTTTTCTTCGTTTGTGGCCCAAAAGATTTTGGCAATGAGGCGAAAGTGTGCTTTGGCTTATTATCAGACTCCTTAGGAAATCTTGGGCTTGGGCTATTAGTTTTGCCTGCTGCAAGCCCATTTGCCAGACGAAATTAGCCATGGCTTCACTGAATTCGATATGTAGTTTAATAGCTGCTTCGTGAGCAAAATCTTGCAGAGAGATTGAAAAAGATATTGGAGCAAGGGTTTGGCTAAGCGTAACTTCAATGAGATATTATATAAACAGCAAAAAATAATTCGAAAATAAGATATATGTACATACAACATTTATCTATTCGGTTTATTTAAATATTACATGAAAAGCTGTGCAGAAATTGAAAATAATATATGCATGTATATATATATCTACATATATATATATATTTTTTTTTTACTGTATAGGATTAGTTATGCTCTCTCTATCTCTCTATACGTCCCTTTCTCTCTCATTTCCTTTGTTCTTTCATAAAATCGTAAAAAATTTGTAGTTTATTTAATGCTTTGTTTTCTCAGATGCTCCGAAATGACAAACATTTTCTATAATTTAAGAAAAATGTTGGGAAAGCCAAGTGTCATTTAAGATAATAGTCAATTGCTTTTTTACTAATTGCAATAGTGTAATTTGTAATTTTTTTTTTTTTACCATTTTTGCTTTATTTAAATTTGAATAGAAATAATGACTTTAAATATGATCAAAAATGTTGATATTTCATCATATTTGTAATATATTACAAAATATAGTCGAATCCCGGTAATTCGTCCCCGGCTAAATCGAAAATCCAAATGCTGTTCACTAAAAAAAATCAGTTTGAAGTCTAGTTTGATAAATCAAATTCCTGTGTAAATCGTAAAAAATATGATCCCTTGCCATTTCGAGTTATCGGGACGGTTGACTGTATATATAAGATAATAAAAATATTTCTTAACAAACAATTGCTTTAAGAAAATATATTATATATATTTTACATACATTTTTTATCTATTCTATTATTTTTAATCTATTTTTTATTGTCTAATTCATATATATTTAAAATTAATGATTATATTTTCTTACATTTCCGACTCTCATGTAAACATTCAAATTATTTTAAATCTATACATATTATGTATTAGGTTGAAACTCTTCAGACAACTTTCGATTGTTCAATTCGATGTTATGAAATTCTATTTAATATTAGATGCAATTAGATTTCTTTTTTTTTTTAATCTTCTAAGTTCCACATTTAACTTCATTATATGCTTTTCTCTTTTATAAGCTATAATATATTCAATTCTTATGTCATATTCTAATATTCTATATTATATAATATATAATAATAATATATGACAAATAATATATTTTACTAAAATATACTCTATTTTCTTTTGCCATATGCCATTATTTAAATGTATGTATATATATATTTCCATGCCTTTCATAGGCTCGTTTTCTATACCTTCACTTGTGGTCTAACTTTATTACCTTCTTAGCAATATTTTTACAGACTTCTTTTATGGCTCTGCTTACTTTCGGTTCCCTGACACATTTACCATGTCACATATAAAACGTACAGTTGCCCGACTCTATTTCACAATCGCATTTCCCAAAGTTGACACCGATCTATGTCCATTACGGGAAACCACACGAAATTCATAATCATAATCATTAAAAGTGCCGCTGCCATTAGCCCAGAATCTGCCCTCGCTCTGCCTCTGCCGCTGCCTCTGCTTCTGCCGCTGCCTTGGCACCCGCTTTCCCGCTCGTGAATCTATTTTTGGTATTCTGTATTCTGTTCTTGTGGTTCTTTTGTAATAACTCTGTTTATCAACCAGTTAGATCGCGATCAGCCAGCGATAACCCAGTTCATGCAACTGACACAAATTTAAATCTGAGGCACAAATCGCAATAATTAGACTTCCAATTCGCTGGATAGCTTAAAACAAAGCCCAGAGGGTTGGGCGTAGAAGCATTTTATTTTTTTAACTAATTGCCCGTGGAGAATTGTTTATGCGGCTTTTGAGGTGCGTTTCCCTTATAATTATTTACAGTTCTGAAATTTATTAAATATGAAAAAAAGCAGAAAGGCATCAGAGAAGTAAAATCTTGACTAGAGATTTTGTAATGGTAGTCTGAAAAATTTTAAGATTCAAATTGATAAAAGATAAAAATTATTGAATGATGGAAAAATCTAAACAAATATGTTTTAATAAGGGACCGTAATCCTTATAAGTTATATTATAAAAAAATGTTAATGATTAAATTAAAATTTTTTTTCTTCAATATAATAATTTAAAACATAATTAATATTTTTGATAAAAAAAATTATTATTAAAAATGATTTTTATTATTTTCGCTCAAAATAAAACTCAACAGCAATCAACGGCTTTTTTGTTAGAGTTTTTATCAATATTACCAATATTATTGGGTTCAGGATATAAAGACTATTCGCTTGTAAAATGGATTGAGTGCATAGAGTAATTGCTTGTTTGGCTAATGAATACTATGAGTAGATGCCTCTAACGCTATTGTGCTCTGAATCTCTGTCTGTTTTAGTATTTATTACTATGAATAACAGCTTAGGCTATAGTATATTGAGTATGAATGAATACTTTGAGTAAAAGGGCTATTGACTACAATGAGTACTTGCAGGCGAAGTTAAGGTATGAATAGTAAAAGTATTTATGAATACTAAGAGTAAAAAGGCTATTGACTGCTATGAGCACTTGCCTGCAGAGTTAACGACTGCTATGAGTACTTGCCCTTAAATCGAATGAGATCAATAAACATTCCTTGCTTGCCTAATGAATACTATGAAAGACTTTAGACTGCAATGACTACTTGCTGACTTGTTTAATTTCAGACACTATAAGTAGTTGTTAGTAAGGCTAATCTGAGACAAGATACAATGAGTACTTTCTTGCCAGTGTGATGAGTACTCTAAGCACCTTTTCCCCAAAATTGATGAGTAGCTTTTACCAAAAGGGCAATTGTTCACTCTGTGCCCACTTTCTTGCCAAACTTTCAATTGCTAAGGCGGACGAATGTTAATTATCTGTGGAAGCAAGAATAACGATCCCATGGAACGGCCAGATCTTAGATGCGTATATTATTTTTTGGCAAAAAGTAATTTAGAGCTAAGCAGCACTTACAAAAAAAAAACTTTCACAAAAATTTTTACTTTCATTCTAACAGCAACAAAAGAGCAAAACGAGCTGGCAGCAGCAGCAGCAGCAGCTGTTGGGGCTGAGGCTCGCTTGTTTGGTGTCTCATTAAGTTGTTTGGCTGCTTGTGGCCAAGATCGTTGGCCCCATTATGCCTTAGCCAAGATCAGCACGAAGTCATCTACTATTTAATAAGTGCAACAGTTATGCTCGCCTAAACATGGAAAGCAATCGCAATCGCAAACGCAGATCTAATAGAAGTGCTCTACAAAAAGGGAAACGGAAGCCCCAGCCAAGACATTAAGATTTATGTATGCCACATGCTAATCAACGTCAAGCCACCAGCACAGTGGGTGAAATTTGAGCGGATCGCATTGAAATGGGTGAAGGTGACGTCCACTGTGGCAGACGCCAGCCAGCCAGCCATCGGCAGCCTTTTGCTAGATGAGAAAGTTTTTCCCAACTCTATGTGTCCGATCTTAACGCTCACTTGGTTTTTGTGTTCTAATAATAACAGACCAACAACAATGGACTAAACAAAACCTTTCATACACACACACACACACACACGCATAACTAAAATTTATACAAATATATATTTGTATATATAGTAGTATCTGATGATGATTAAAAATGCCTAATGGCTTTTCTATGCAAAATCCATTTGAGCACTTCCCCTTCCTTCACAACACTTCAATCAGAAAGTTTTGATGCCCTAGCAGCGGGTATTAATGATTCTTTGCTAGATATATTATGCAGCTACCTGTGAGTTCTTAGAGAATATTCATATAATTATACTTTAAAATTTCATTCACTTTAATTTTAATTTTTAATAATTTTTCAAATATTTATAAATTTAATTTTTGTACATATTTTCCTCTATCTTCCTATATTTTCAAGTTAGGGTCGGAAATTTTTCAAACATTTTAATTTATCTATGCAGATTAGTTTCTTTAAAACATTGATTTTTATATTTCCATCACTCTATTTTCTTTTAAAGACTTTATGGTCGAAAATTTTTCAGACAGATCTGTCAATTCAGATTAGTTTCTATAAAACTATGCTCGAAAATCTTTACCAATTCTATTATTCAGGACACATATCGATGTTGACCAGACCGTCTAACTATATCATGCAGCTGCCCCTTGAACGATCTACAAGTTCTTCTTCTTTTGATTTCAATATAACTTTTTCGAACTCTACAAAAAAGTCTCTAAAATTTTAGAGCTCTAATCGGTAAACTTTATTATCTTTCTTATTTTTTGTCGAGCTCGACTGGATCAAACTACTTTATTCCAAAACTGTTCTTTAAAGAAACAGCAACTTTTCTTTAAAAATACTTATATTATATATTCTATTCTATATTTTATATTTTCACCACAAAGCAAAAGTTCTCGGTATATCTCATCTGCTATTCTGGTAAATTAATATCTTAGTTGAAAAGGTTTAGCTTTAAGCCTATAGTCTTATTTTTTTATGCTACTCTTCACATAACATTGTAATATTATTAAGATTAATATTTAATATTAATATTAATATTTTTACCCACAAAAAACATAGTCCTAAAATAATATTTCTTAGCATTGCAACAAAACTAACATCCATTACATGCTTACAAGGGTATTCCATATTCGTCATGCTGTTTTTTCTACCAATTTTTTTTACCCCCAACTTCGGATGGAGATCTTAAGTCGATGTTGCTTGAACATTTCTCCATATTGGGCAATCAAGAAACGACGTCATTGAAGTTGGAGTCGAAGTTGAAGTTTATGTTTTGTCGGTGGGCTCTACGTTTATTATTGTTGTTATAGCTGTTGTTGCTGTTGCTGTTGCAGTTGCTGTTTTATCTGCCGGCTTCCGTTCAAGAACCCAGAATATAAAACTGAAAACTTTTGTTGACAACTTTTTGTGCCACTTTCATGCAAATTGTTCGTTGACTGTTAGCTCTGTCCGTTGTTCGTTGCGCTTGTTGTTGTTGTTCTTTCCACTCTTAACATAATTTCGTAACGTGTTGTTGGTGCCGTCATAAAACGCAACGACAGCGACATCTATATTCTTGATAGTATCATTAAAAAAAGTAAGCAACTCTTTTTTCATTTTGTTTTTTTTTTCTAAAGTTAACTCTGCGATTATTATGTGAATGTTAATGATGATGATATATGATCGCTTCCAGCTAATTCATTGGCATTTTAAATTATGGTAAGCAGAAGTGAAAGAAGACATGAAAGAACTTAAGTATATATTATATATTGCATGGTTTCGAAAAATGTCTTTGAACTTTCATAATTCATACAAAACTGAAACTATTTTAAGAATTGATTTAATTTTTGTTAATGGTTGAATATTTAGATTAGTTAGCACCTAAAATTTATGAACACATGAAAATAAAATATGGATTATATCATTTACTTCTGAAGTCCTTGACTACATATATAATATATCAATGTTGCTGATAGACCCTTTGAACTTATATAACTCAGCAAAAACTTAATCGATTTCCAAAAGTTTCCAAATTTTTGTAATCAACCTAAAAATTTTAAAACTAATTTAAAAAAGTAAATAATAAAATAAATTAAATATCGAATATACCTTTTTTTTTTTGCCATTCATAAATCTTAATAATTAAAAATTCAGAACTGTTTTTTATTAAAATATAATGAAATAAATAATTTCTTTATAATTTAATTTGTAATTATTGCAACAGTTGTTTTTTTTTTAATAAAAAAATATTTTTAAAATTTCTAGAATAAATATAAATATTATATATAATTTCTTTGTAATTATTTAATAATTGCTTTTTCAAATAAAATATAAAAAATAAATAATTAATTATTAAATTTTTTATGTTTAAAACTTTTGTAAAAAAATCATTTTTTATTTTTAAAAGCTTGCAACATAAAAAAATTATACAAAAAAATATATTTTATTAAAAATAACAATTATTACAGTAAATACAAATAAATAAAATTTTTTCAAATATATTAAAATGAGATAAAATCTTTGAAAATAATCAAATATTTGATTTCTAATAAATCCCCATTTTACCTTTGCATAATAAAACAAGTAATTTTTATTTAAAATATATTGTATATATAAATACTCGTATATTTAACATCATAAATATATAAAATAGTTTATACAAAAAACTTAGCTTAAGTTAGGTCTAAAATACTAAGCACTAATCCGCTGTATATCAAAGTGTATATAGTTTTCTATAAAATTTCCATAAATTACGGTTCACTAAACGCAGCATCGAGGAGGAGCTTCGTGTGGGATGCTGCTGCAACGGCCGCTGCTGCTGCTGCTGCTGATCCCGTAAGTACCGTTTGTTAAGCTTTCCAGCTGCCATGCTGAGAAGGAGGCGGCAGAGGAGGAGGAGGAGGCACTGGCCCAGCTATGCGCAGTCGTCTTCAGCTAAATGGGTTAGGCAGCGCAACCCGGGGGCTTCAGCAAGACAAGTGGGCATAGTTAGAGGAGCTAGGGAGTGAGGGGAGCGGGGGTGGGGGGGGGGGGGTTTGCATAAAGGTGGGCTCTACAAGGTGCACTGATATTGCTGCTGCAAAGCACGGGGCAGCGTCTTGTGCGGCAGATGGGCAACGGGGCAACCAAAGGAAGCCAGATGCGACTTGTTGCTGCTGCAGTTGTTGTTGTTGCTGGGGAATCGCTGTCGCTGCAGTAGAACGAGGCAAATGCTGATGATTATCACAGATATGGAAACAGTTACCAGCACGCTGCCTAGATTGGCGCTTATATAACGCAGCGAGGCGGCATAGACTACACAGATAAAAAGAGTGGGAGAGAGAGAGAGAGAGAGAGAGGATTGGCATTCAATTCACGATTGTCAATGTTGTCCATTTATGCATCTACTTACACTCAGCGTCATCATCATCATCAGCATCAATATCATTTGCATCCGCCTTGGCCCGTTCCACAACCAGCTTGGCATACTTGCTGCTCAGCTGCTGCTGCTCCTCGGCCGTCTCAGCCAAGTTGTTCACCTCACTGAGGCTGGCCAGGCTTAGAGCTCGTCCCTGCAATCGACTGGCTATTAACAAAGGTTGCGACTGCTGCTGCGGCTGTGGCTCTGGTGACTGAGTTTCTATCACCATGGCCGGCTCTTCCATGGACTCCTCCTCTGATTCCTTGAGCACCAGCTCGCTCTTGTTAACAAAGCGCATGTGGCGCAGTTCGCGTCCCAAACGCTCATCGTCCGGCTGGAAGGGATCGTTAGGCTCAATGGCAGCTGCCACGCCTGAATTCTTGCCAGGCACAGTAAAGCTAGCGCGCACTGTTTGCATGCCCGACTGATAGCTGCAGACGACGACAAAGCTGAGGGGAAAGTAAAAAGAAAATAATTGATAGATCGATTAATTGATTGACAGATAGCCAAAGAAAATTGATGATCGATTTGATTTGCATAGAATAGGGGAATTCGCATATAAATGTTCATTTATTACTAGGATGTTCTAAAGGAATAACAATCCTCACGTAAAGATTACAAAATATTGAAAATTAAAAATGAATTTGTTTAAATTAATGTTGTTTATCTTTGGCTATGCCGAATAGTTTTCAGACCATATCTCAGCTTACTTTAAAATAAGTCTAAATTCTATTATTAAGAATGGAAAATTGGAGAAAATATGACACTTAATTGGCTTTTCGCTAAGAATATTTACATTAATTATAAGATGAAATATTGAAGTTGAAAAATGTTTTCTATTTCTATTTCTACTGTCGGAAAATTTCAGGTTTACAAGTAATTTATTTGCATAAACAGAAAATAGACTGAAAATTAAAGGTAAATGTAGAAAAAAATATAATAATATATTCCTTGGAAATTCTAGTATATTTTTCATTTCATTATTATTATTTTTTTTCATATATTTAATAATATTCCCTTTTTGCTTTATTTATAATTTTATTATTATATTTTTTTTTATATATATTAAATTTTTTAATTTATTTAAAACTATTCCCCTTTGCTTTATTTATAATTTTATTATTATATTATTTATATTAATTTTTTATATAGTAAATTTTTAAATATATTAAATAATATACTCCTAATTTTCCATTTTATTATTATATTATTGTTTTAATGTTTGTTTATATTAAATTTTGTAATATATTAAACAATATTCTCACTTACCGCCTTGTGCTGTGCGTAAAGATGCCCAGATTTTCTTGAACTGTAATAAAAGTCTCCACGGTGTTTGTCTCTGGCTTGACCATGCTGCCGCATTGCTTGTGATCGATGCGCATCGTATATTTGTCGGCTGGATCATTGGCATTACCTTTAATGCCACAATCGCCGCCATCGACGACAATGCGGCCGCCAAAGTAAGGACCCGTTTCCACCTCGATCTCCGAGGCATGGGCCAGGCACTGCGTCGCATGAGCCGAGACTGAAAGTGATGAGCGGTCAATGTGGTTAAAGTGGTGCGGCGTGGTGCACACAATCAACTTACAGCCCTTGGTGGGTATAATGATGCTCTGACCGGGCAGATGAGCCACAGCTGCGCCCGCTCCCTCAATCTCATTTTCGCCATGAAATTCGGAGCGAGCGCTGCTGCTGCGCAGGCGTCGCGGCTGCATGGGTCGTATATGGAAGCTATATCTCGTGGCCATGCGCAGATTATCAACGGCAGCTCCAAAGTGTTGCACTTGGGCGCTGCAGCAGAGTTGAGAGGGTTAAGCGAGTTAGTTAGAAGTCGGTTATGTCCGACTGCGCAATACTCTGTTCACATGAGTTGAATAAATGGGGTAAAGGGAGAATCTGCTTGATTGTTGAGATGAGAGTGTTGAAAAGAATATGCAGGAAATGATGTGAGAAGAAGGCTGTTAAGAGACATGTCTTTAAGGAAGTGATACATATATATATGTATAGAGAAGGGAGTTAAGGTATAGGTCAACTTTGTTAGGAAAGGCAAATTTAACTAACAGATTTTTTGAGAAATTAATTCTATCTATTTAAATTGCTTTAACTGAAAAGCTTCTGAATTCAGAATTTCTGACAAATTATATAAAAAAAATTTTTTAAATTAAGTTAAGTCATTTTTTTGTAATATTTTATATTTCTTCATTTATAGAAAAGGTTTTAGCTTTGTGAGACTATACTCGCTTACTTTTTTTTTTGCAAATTTCATAACATCTGTTAAAGCAAAAGAGTATTACGGAAAGCATGTGACTTAAATATTATTTATAGTTCAGGAACTTAGTATTAAAAAAATTAAATCATATACAATTTTCTAATATGTAAAAAATGTAAAAAGCTTTATCTGCATTGTTTATGAAAATTTATGCAAAATTTCATTTCTCTAGCTTTCTTTTACATTCACAGATAGACGTCGCCTAATGGATGTATCCCCCCTCTTCCACTTTGTGAACAGAAAGTATAATAATCAATGTAAAATTAAGCAAAAGTGAGGAGCTTCTTGACTGCACTTACTCCATAGATTCCTCGCTAGATGTGGGCAGCTCGGCAGCGGTGGCATTCACCAGCTTGACTCGACAGCGCTGCGGTCCATAGTTCTGCATTTCACAGTAGAAGATCTGAAAGGCTTTGGGTGGTTCGACAATGCCGCTCATATTTGTCACGCCATTCGCATTCACAATGGCATTCGGATTGGTAATTGTATTCGTATTCGTATTCGTATTGGCATTCGTATGGGTATCTGTGTCATGGGCCGGCGTCACGAACTCAACTTCCCAGGTCAGATTCACCGATTTGTAATTTGGTTCACCAGCTACGCCGCGTATCTCTGCAGGCCCAAATAGGTTTCACAAATGGGGTTTACAAAACAAATACATATACATATACAATAACAAATGCTACTTATATAAAAATGGGGTTAGTCAACTGCAGCAGATGCAGATGCAACTGTGGACTGCATTTGCTGCAGTTCATCGCAGGCCCAGCTCAAAGTCGCTTCTTGCATGCAAATCAGTTAAGAGCAAAAGGCTTTCAAGTGGGGAGAGGCAGCGGGCGGCCACGCTTTAGAACTTGTTTCATAAAAACAAAAAAAAGATCGTCTACGACTGCGACTCGCTTTTGGTTTAGTTTTGCTTTTTCTTTTACTTGACTTCTTTTTTTTATTTTTGTTTCTCTTCTTGCATGTTGTGGCCATTGCACCACTAAGTGGTGTAGCTGGCCATCAGATCGTGGTGTGGAGCGTGTTTTGTTGCACCGCAGGTGATGGAGGATTTGGCTGGAAGTGTGCCGGGAATTAGCATGTCCAGCTAACTGATGGCAGTTGTAACCAACTGTGAGCTATTCCAAATCACATTCAGTGGCTTAAACGATGTTCCACAGAAGGAGAAGCCGAAGAAGAAGAAGAAGCACCAGACGTAAATGAAGCGCAACAAATTACTGAGCTGTTACTAATTTTAAGACAAATGCAGTTCCTTGAATTGGATTGCATAAAAATTAGTTTTAGAGCTTTATCAAATGTAAATCGATTTCGATTGATTAAAGAGAAGACTTAACGGCTTTAGATAGATAGACAACCAAATCAAATTTACTTAAAAAATCAATTATTGGCTATATTCACAAGTGAAAAAGTTCATTAAATCAATAAAAATTTTAATTTAAAAATATATTCCAAATATAAAATTCTAAACATAAAAAAAATATACCAAAAAAATATTTTATTAAATTATTTTAATATTTATCTTGGTATAAATCTAAATAATATGCATGGATATATATGTATAATACATGTGAATACATTTCAATTTTTCTAACGATTTATTTAAATACAAATTACAAAAAATTACTAATAGTTCTCTTTTAAACAAATATTTTATACTTTTTAAGTAGTCTAAGTAATATAACAATGTTTCCGAAAAGAAGTATAAGAAATTCACAAATGGAATTTTTGAAATTAGCATAACTTGAGACATAAATAATAGCAATAAACCACCCTAATTTAAAAATTTATAGTATATATAGCTACGCAGATTGGGGGCGTGGTAAATCGAATAAAACTGTAGCTTCTACATTTTTGGAACTAGAACACCCAAATTAATACATACAAAATAACAAATTGTTTCCTACGTCTTTTCCAATTTGAGAATTCTTTTAAACTTTTTTTTAGAAAAATTTAGGTAGAAATAAGAAAAAAATATTTAAGATAAAAAAATATTTAAATAAATTTTTCTCAAAAATTAAAAACTAATTCTTTAAGTAAAAAAAATTTAAAAGATTTGAAAAGACAACAAAACAAACATATTTATTTTTAAAAGTTAAATAAAAAATTGGTAAATTTGAAGCAATAACTAAAATCATTAAGAAATATAAGTTACAGCTTGATTAATTGTAAACTTAATCATAAATTGTTTGCGAATATATAATACATCTAGAGTAGTTTAAAAAATATTCCAGCTACCAAAAAAAAAATACTTAAATAATACATTATATTCCATTATATAAAAAAAGCCAACAAATTTTTAGTTCTCCGTCGCATATTTAAAAGAATTTGGAAATAAATTGATGTATGAAATAAATAGTCGATAATTTGCTTAAGCTTCAAATTCCTTCGTGAATTTCTATAAGAATACAATATCTAATAAAGTCTTTATATGATAAAAAAAAACTAGAAATAATTGTATTCTCATTTAACTGGTAAGTTATTTGGAAGCTCTATGCTCAATCAACGTATTTCGCTGACAGAGATAGCAACTGTCTAAGCCTGCCAACTAACTAGTCAAACAAAATGGCTAATCACACTGCTCCATTAAGTGAAATTCCCCTCTTGGAAATTTCTACCCCGGCGCTGGTCCATGGCCAATGACACATTTGTCGCATATCTTTCATCTTGAAAAGTGCGTTTTCCCCGATTTCCAATTGCCAGAACCTTGCATAATGTGCAATTAGAAATGCAATTTTCTAAGCTAAGCAGCTGAAATGTTGTTGCTTGTTGCCAGTTGCATGTTTGTTTGCTTGCTGTTGCTGTTGTTGATGTTGTTCTTGTTGCTCGTGCATTTTCCCATGTTGAAATCATTGACACCAATTTTGGATTCGCCAAGCCGCCTCCGTGCTGCTGCTGCTGCTGCTGCATTCGGCATTTAGGCGAATTTCACACAAAGAGAAAAAAATGGGGGAAAAAAAAACACAGCAACTGCAGCAGGCGACTTGGAAAAGTGAAAATTCAAGCGCTGGCACCATTCTGCAGAGAACTGCCAATAGAACAGCCAGACGACATCTTCATCATTTTCCACTCCATCAAGTTGGCCAAAAACAGATTAGAAACTGTTGACAAACTGGCCAAGCGCTGTCAGCAGTTGCAGCATCAGCAAATAAATCGCTTGATTAATGATTTTTTTTTTTTCGGTCTGCTGTCAGCGCTTTTCGTTCTTGGCCATTGTGGCATGCCACATGACGTTGCACGTTAGAGTGTGACTTGTTATGTAATGCTGGTGTAGTGTGACTTTTCGGCTAATGATCCGCTTATTTGTGGCCTAAACCCTGGCATTTTAGCGAGCTCTAATGACACTTTTGCTCTCGCTAGCTTATCATTAAAAATGTTGCCGCAATTTCCGTTGCACGGTTTTTTCTACTTCTTCTTCTTCGTCTTTTCTGCGGTTCTGGGGCGGGTCGCGGCCTCTTTGCAGCGCTTGGACAGGAAACGTTAGCGCATTGCTTTGATTGGCATAAAATGGCTAAAATTAGCGCTAGCCGCAAGTTCGCTGCCTAAGTCTTTTGTTTCCTTTTTTTTTCATACCGCTAAAGCGTGAAACAATTTCGCTGCCAAGGGCAACCCTTTTTTGTTGCAATGTTGCAAACAAGCTGCTGCTGCAAGAAATGCACACGTTGCAAGTTCACAAATCGTGACCAAATGCAATTAGGCAGCAGCTCCGCACAGAACAGGCACAAATGCCAGACAAGTTTGCAGGGAGCGAGCGTGTGGGGTGGTGTCTCCTGCTTCTTTTTTTTCCTTTTTTATATAGGACTTACCATATTTGCTGTCTGCATTGTTATTGTTGTTGATGCTGTTATTGTTGTTGCTGCTGCCTGTGGATGTTTTCAATTTTGCTTCGGCTGCTGTTGTTGCCTGTTGGGCCTCTGTCAACGGTTCGTTGTGGGTATTGTTGTTGCTGTTGCTGCTGCTGCTGTAGTTGGCTGTTATTCGGGCGCGTCGTGTTGCCGTTGCCGCAGCAGCATTTGGCATTGCCGGCAGCAATAGCAGCAACAGCAGCAACATGCTGCAGCAGCTGCTGCTGCCGCATGCCATTGATTTGTTTGACATTATTTTCGCTTGATTTATGAAATGTGTGGCTGTTGCATCCAATGTGTGTCAATGACAAACTTATAGTTATTAGTATTTTTTAATATATATATAAAAATATATATTTATTTTATATTTTTATGTCACTTCACAAATTGCACAGCATAAAATATTTAATTTTTTTCTTTAATAAGCATTGATGCTCACGCGTTTTGCTTTATCAATTATTTTCAAATATAACGGCAATTGCGTAGAAGCGCTACGTATTGATACCGACAACCGCACGCCTTCGCTGGCGTCGCACAACTGAATCGCAACTCGGCTGCAGTCGAACTTTGAACGAAGCGCTGCCGCGAACAGCTGTTGCGAGCGATCCAACGCAATGCCAAGGCCGCGCGCGTCTAATGAGCGAGCTTTCAAAAGCTCTCGCTAGCGCTCTCTCTTTCTCCCTCTCTCTGTCATATGCTGGCCATATGCTTTCGGTTTTCGGCTGGCGTCGGCGTCGGCGTCGGCGTCGCTGTCGCAACAGCAGAAATGTTAAGCAGGCAGCGCGGGCTTATCAGCAGCCGCTTATCGTACGGGAAAACTCGCTGTTTTATTTATTTTACAAGCGCTAAATTAAAAATCCATATTAGAGCAAAAAAAAAGCTAAAATAAACCTTTCTATATAATTAAGGCAGCGCCTAATAATCTTTGATAAACGCTGAAAAGCCATACGTCGCTTTCCCTTTTCATTTCCTCTTTTCTGTCATCTTCTTTTTGGCTCGAGCCTTTTGTTTCTTTTCCCAGCGCTTTTTTGTTGCTGTTGCTGGCACTGCTTTGATTAATGCTTAATCAGCAATATTATTGTTATTAGTTTTCTATAGCGAACGATATTTGGCTGCTGCTTTTGCCTTTTAGCATTATTCATGAGCACATTTTCGGTGTTTTTATACAAAAAAGCTTAAAAGAAAAAAAACTCAACCGAACGAAATCAATTAAAATAGTCGAATAAACAATTTCACTTTAATAATAACAATAAATAACCGCATGAAGTGCGGTGCAGGCCTTTTGTTGCCGTTCAATATGTTATAATAATGCTAAAAAATAATTTGAAAAAAATTCATTTCGATTATATAATAATATTTTACGTATATTTTTGTGCTAATTTGGGGGCTTTTGAAGATGGTTAAATTGCTAATCAAGTCACATAAACTAAACGTAAAGATATTTAATTTTATGACGTATAATGGTACTCAACATAAGCATAAAGATTGATTTGTGATTCCATAAAAACTAAATGAACTTAAGTTTTATAGCTAAATAATGACGTTTGATTATTTAACACTTTGTTAAATAATTAATGTGCCATGAAAAGGGTATTAAAAATATTAGGTATGGGCTAAAGATAATATTAATAAATAATAACATCTTTATATTTTACAAAAATTTATTAAATGAAATTGACTTAAATTATGAAATATTAAATCAAATTAAATTGAAATCAATAAAAAAGTATATATATTATTAAATTAAATTAAATTGTGTTTAAGATTTATTTAATATGAATATATGTAAACAGAAAATCCATTTTACACTTAGTAGCAATCGCTTTACACTAAAATATAATTTGTAAATACAAAATTTTCCCAATTTATCCAACTTTTTACCTGAATTGCATATTTTTAACATAAACTAAACGAAATATTTAAAATCATATATGACGAATATGGATTTTGTTAAATTTAACTGGGAGATTTATTAAATAAAATTAAACTAAACTAAATTAAATTCTGTTTAACATTAATAACTATATATAATATATACTAAAATGTGTTTACATCAACTTGAAATTAACTTACCTCTTACTACACTAACAAAACATACCCTGTAAATACTGCAATTCCCCATTTAATCCAATCATATAGCTGAATTGCATATAAATAAAAAAAAAAATAAAAATATTTAAAATCGAATAAAAACTAAATAATTAAATTAAACTTAAAGAAATATTTAAATAATAATGCAATTATTTTTAATATCAAAGAACCAAATTATAGAAAATTATTTTTACATCAACTTGAAATTACCTTACCTTTTAAGCCCCTCTTAAAAATACCCTGTAAATACTACATTCCCCGCATTTAATCCAAGCACTTAGCAGAATAGCATATCTACGATCTCAAGTTGTATGCAGCTTTATTTGATTTTCCACCACCTTTTTATCTTATTAAATAATTTCCATACTATTTTGGGCCATTTTCTCCCCATTCAGAACTTGTTAATTTACTAACACGCAATGTAATTTGCCTATTTCATAATAAATTATGCCAACTATTTAGATGATAATTAGATAGGCTTTACCTTCTACTTATGCATGACATAAACCCAATTTTTTTTAGCTTTTTGTTCCTTTGAGTTCTTAGAGGTATGTCAAGGCCATGGTTAGTCGGCTATTATGTAATGGCTCACCTGTGCTATGGCATGTGACGTTAGCATATCCTTAGAGCTACATTAAAGGACACTGACCGCTGTACAGGTCAGGCTAGGCGCTGTCCGAGTTCATAAACATTTCAACTGTTTTCTAACAAATCCCTAGGCAGACAAATGCCAGCACGTTACAAAAACAAAAGCACACACACGCACACACACACCACCTGTCCCCTAATTTCACTAATTAAAAATTTAATAAGGCTTTCAACTAAAAATAAACACGTCGCGAGGGCCGGGCACCTCACAATTGGAACACCTGTTGGGGCCACAAAACTCTTTTGGCAAGTTTCCCATGAGATTTTAGGGCACACAAAGGACAGCCGCAAAAGCTGAAAGGCAAACAATGCGCAAATTGAAATGTGTTTGCCAAATCACTTGCCACGCCCCACCACCCACAGCCCACCGCCCACCGAAAATGGCCTGCCAAGAAAGGTTGAAAGCGAGCGGAACCGCAGTGTGTTTTTACGATGTGCCTGAAAGTAGGCAACGATTTTTTTCCGTTTCTCTTGTAGTCAAGCAGTTACATATATTTTCTATGTGTGCGTATGTGTGTGTTGCGCATGTGTGGCGTATAATTGAGTGGTCGTCGCCAAGTATCCTGATTTGCATAGCAGTCGCATGTCATTAGCAGGCAGAGCCAGCTGGTCCAAATTGACATGGCTTCCACGTGTCCAACATGCGTCGCGTATACGCAATGTCGCACGAACCAAAACTTTCGCCACGCCCACCCGACCACCGCCTACCACGCCTCCAGACACAAGCGC
Organism: Drosophila gaucha; assembly: GCA_035045545.1. Lineage (NCBI taxonomy): Eukaryota > Metazoa > Arthropoda > Insecta > Diptera > Drosophilidae > Drosophila > Drosophila gaucha. Next base: position 841,778 of record JAWNOY010000006.1, on the reverse strand, counting down.
AGGCACCAGCAACGGCTGTCGATTGTTTGACTTTCGGGTTGCCAGCCAGGATTACATGTCTCGAGCACATCAAACAAGTTTACTTACCAATGACCTCGTTAATGACACACACACACATACACAGAGAAACTGCTTGAAGTACGGCAATTTGTAGATGTATGTGTGTGTATGCTTAGTGGCGTATGGTGTGTATGTTTGCGCCTGCATGTTGTTGAGTTTACTTTGTAATTTGCGCTTATCAGATTTATTTTATTTTTGATTTTTTAGCGGGTAACCAAAACACTAAACAAACAAAAAGTTTTCGATTTTCATGTGCGCCGACTGTAAGCATACTCTGCAAAATATGTAAAGTATTTAATACTGGACTTATAAGCTTTTGAAATGCACTTTGAGCAATTGTTCAGCAAGTGAATTTAAATATACATAGCTAAAAATAACATCAAACAAATTAGTTGAAATAGTAGTAGAAATAGTAGGAATTCGTAAAATCAATAAAATATATACATATATATTAGGTATGAAAGATTTGCTATTATATATATACATAATAGATTAAAATGTTCTAAATACAATATTTTCAAATACTTTATACCATTATTATATTTATATGCATATAATATATAAATGAACACTATTTCCTTTGTTATTCTACATCTCAACTGATCTTAATTAATAATAATAAAAATATCCTTTGCACTTCATCGCATAGACAATATATACTCCATATGCTCAATCAATAGTTGACAATCTACTCAATCATGGTCGTATATTGTTCACATAGCGTCACAAGGAAAACGATATGGATAGGGAAAACAATCAAATGCTTGGCTAAAGCTCAAATAACACGAACCCCAACGAAATGCTGACGTCGTCGTCCTGTAAGTCCTGTTGGCCATGGCCTATGGTCCTGTCACAGTTGCCATCACAATTAAAGTAATTACCTAGCCGCTGGCACAATAAAAATCGCTAATTCCCTTTAATAAACGACTCCCGATAATTATCATTGACATCACTTTGTGCACTCAAAGGGCTAGAGTAAAGGCGGCAGGGGGCGTGGCATACTCACATTGTTTCACATTCATTAATGCTTATGGCAATTGGCATAGGGTCAAAAAGGAAAGAAGACAACACATGTGTTTATGGCATTTGATACTGTATTTGTATTTAGTTCATCATCATCGTCATCATCATCATCATCATCATCAATGTGATCATAATCGTAGTCATTCATCATATAACGATTAACACATGCTCTATAATTACATAAACTAATTTTAGTTAACTATTAATTAATTGGTCGAGCGCTGGCAACGTTTACTTTCTCTAAGTAGTATATATAGTATACATATATATATATATATCTATATAAGTAACTTTATAATTTCGTATTTGTATCTTTTAAGATTAAGGAAAATTTGTGGTTTCATTCACTTTGCATCTAACAAAAACAGCCTACGGCCTTAAATTATATTTAAATAATACTTGTGTGTAGGTGTGTGTGTGTGTGTGTATGTTGTTGTAAACCATATATGACTTAACTATATTATAGAGTATTTGTGTATGTAGTCACATAAATGTGGAATAACCGCAAATTAAATTTACATATCAAAGGAATTTTGCTAATAAAAACCTAACTGTGCTTTAGCTATAATAAGGTTTATAATTGGTTGGTTCTTTTAATGTAAACAACTAATTAGCTTAAAGATATTTCCATTATAACAATTTCCATACCTTAATTTTATATTTTTTGTTTATAAATAGAATTTCTAAGCTTAAAAAGAATAATAATTTGGAATAGTTTTTGGCTCATATTAAATTTAAAACAATAAAAAATTAAAATTATTCAAACTTTATAAATTCAATTCGTTTTAAAAAATTAAAAAAATGTAAGTATAATAATAATTGAACTCTAGTTTCAATACACAAGTTGTTCCGATTTGACTCTGCAGAAGTATTTAAATAAAATATCTTAAGAAAATCTTAAATCTTAAAATCTTAAAAAAATTATTATTTTTGTAGTTTTGTTTATTGAAAAAAATATATCTTATTTTTTCCATTTTTAAGTTTTAAATTTAAATAAAAAAAAGAAACGTCTGACCGAATTTCCAAATTCTTTTTTTTTTTATTTTTCCATACCTTTACTACAAAATAAAATATGTCCGAATGCACTTTCAAAACTTTTAAAATAAACAAAATATACTGAATAAATTACTCTTATTTTACCTTTTTCAACTCGGAACAGCTTAAAGCTTATTAAAAAATAAGATTTAAAAAAAATACCTTAAATAAAAATTTCATTATTAAACTTCGTTTTTTTAGAACCAACCTTAACAAAATTGTACAATTTTTTTATTACAATTTTTTTTGTTGCTTTGCATTGTGAGAGGAATAATTTTCAGTGGGCTCATCATCGTATGTTTGTGTTTTATTTTAATATTTTTTTTAAAAATTGTTTGTTTTAGGTGTAAACTGGAATTTGCTTGCTATAAACTAAAACATTGACTAAACTTTAATTGAACCTACTTAGGCAGCTGCACCCCGCACCTCTTCCATGATCTCTAGCTGTGCGATTTGCAGAGACGCAGCAGCAGCGGATAGTGCAGATCCTCGTCGTAGAGGGCGGAGTCCGCCTTGAGCTGCAGATGGCGTTGCCAGATGGTCTCGTTGTAGCGCGTGGCAAGGTCAACGCGAAAGCCACGCGCCACACACTCATCGCGGAACACATTCAGGGTGCGGCCGCGACGGGGCGCCATGATGAGCGCCACGCCCTGGGGCGCCAAATAATACCAGATGGTATCGACCAGCGCCGATCTGGCCTCATCGAAGAACAGGCAATCCGCGCACAATATAAACTCGAATTTCGATTGCTCGGCCACCGCACGAGCCGTTGCCTCCTGCCACTTGAGCACGGAGCACTTGGTGTAGCAGCTCAGCTCGTTGAGGCAAACGGTTTTGCGCACATTCTCCACGCTCACCTCGTTCCCGTCCGTCAGATGCACCGCATAGGGCTTGGCGTACTTGGCCAGCATGAGGCCCGCCAGTGAGGTGAAGCCACCGCCCAGCTCCAATATCCATTTGCCACGATATGCCGCCAGATCCGAGAGGACGAGCGCTGTGAGCGCCTCCTCCGATGGCCAGACGCAGATGTTGCCCGTGTTGTTGAAGCCCATTAAATCGTTGGCCGTCAGCTGGCGTTCCATGTGATGTATATTTACAGAGTATTCAATGTCGTTGTGCAGCTGCATGCGATACTTGTACCAGTTCTCCGTCTTGCCCAAGCACTTCAGGCTCACATGATCCTCGAAGCTGTCCTGGCGCAACAGATCGAAACTCTTGAAGCGACGCACCGAAGCCGTTTGCTCCTCGCTAAACTCATCGCTGGACGAGCTGACCGTCTCCTCGGAGTCCTTCCGCAATACTTTGGCCAGAATACGCCAACGCTTCTGCGCCGTATTCTGCAAATTGGGCGTGGCTGGCGGCGTGGGCGGCATAAAGCCATTCGCAACGCCCAAACAGGATTTCCCTGTGACAATATCTTCGACCTCCAGCTCAACGCTGGGACTGCCAGCTGTACTCTGACTCTCGGCAGGCATCTCCACGTTGTTATCCAGGTGCGACGAGTTATTGCCGTTTTTACTGCTGATATTTGTTGGCTGTGCCATTAGCGCATGTCGCTGTTGCTCCTTGAGCGCATTCAGCGTATTATCGATATCGTATTGCAGCATCTGCGATATGGTCGCAATATGTTTTAGACTTGCCACGCCCACAACTTCTCTGTTTGCCCTTGTATGCTCCTGCTCCAGCTGCTCCGAATTGCAATTCAGTTTTGTTTTTTTATTTGATTTCTTTTGTACTAAGTTAGTTGACATTTTTTCAGGTTCCGCTTGGGCTCAGTTGCTGTCTTTCTCTCTCTCGCTCTCTCTCTCTCTGCTTGACAGTTACAGCATGGTGTGCTAAAAAGAAAAAACATACATATATATAAATTTGTTAAAAAAAAACTACTAAACTAAATATATATATCAATATATAAATTCACGCTGCAACAGCTGTGGCAACTTTTTGGGGCCATCAACTTTTCAAATTAACCGCCAACAACTTTTGCCTTTTCGACTTGCCTCAAGTCTTTTGCCCTATTATTTTGCAATTATAAATTTTTAATGGCTTTCCAAATGTAAATTCTATGTCCATAAAAGACGCAAAAAGCAACAATAAATCTTTGGATAATCTTAGGGCGTATACACGAAAAAAATAAAATAAATGAAACAAAATATTTCACACATTTTCCAACTGCACTTGTTTGAATACTTTGGTCAAAGCATTTTCTTAGCTGTAAATCAAATATGAAGAAATATATAAATCTTTTTAATAGAGAATAAGGAAAATGTTGTTTTATTTTTAAATATATGTGCCTAGAAAAAGTTTTAGAATTCTTTATCACAGCATAACACAGCATGGTACAAAAATTTCTGATATTATTAAAAAAAATAAAAGATATTTAAAAGTATACGACTTTTTTAAATATTCAGATAAGCCAATAAAATGTACATTTTTGGGATTCTAGGTGCAAAATTGTAAAAGATACAGTTTTACCCGGTATGCCTTGTCCCCAAAGGGTATAAGGGTACATATGCTATATATTTTTTAAGGAGGGTGTAATATTCGAGTATATATTCCAAGTTTTAAGTCTTAGACTTAAATAGCGACGAATTTTTTTGCTTAAAATCTATCTATTCTATGGGAGCTATATGATACAGTCGTCCTATCCGTATTTTTCAATATATACAATGCCTGCAATAGAAAGAAGCCTCTAAGCAAAATTTCAGCACTGTAGCTTTAATACTCTAGGAGGAGATTGCGTTGATCCTGTTAGATGGGTAGAAAGGCAGACAGACAGACAGACGTACAGAGTTATATAAAGTAACTTCGTCTTGCTGATCAAGAATATATATACTTTACATAGAATAGAAGATTCCTTCTCTGCGATGCAAACTTCTGACCAAAATAAATATACCCTTTTTGCAAGGGTATTAAAAAATGAAACAAAATATTTAATACATTTTCCATCTGCTGATGTTTGAAAAGCATTTTCTTAGCTGCAAATTAAATATGAAAAAAAATATATAAATCTTTTCTAAAAAGAATAATAAATTTTTTGTAATAATTTGAATTTATGTGCTTAGAAAAATTATTAAAAATCTTTGTCACAGCATGAAATAAAATTATTAGAAAAATTTTTTATTATAATTTTTTAAAATATATTTAGTATAAATAAATATATTCTGATTAATATATTTAGAAAATATACTACATATTTTTGAACTAGGTATGTAATTGATATATATATATATATATATATACGACTATATATATAACACTTAACTATGTCGTAGCTATTATTTTAGATAAGAAGTTCCTATTTACTTATATACTCTATAAACTAAAATAGTAAAAGTAGCAGAAAGTATTTTTTATATATAGAACAGTCGACATTTAAGTAACCATTTAAATAAATATAAAATGCCTTTATATAATTTTAAATTATTGGATAATAAACACCTAGACAAAATAGCTATTGCCAATGAATTGGTGTATATGATAAAGGCAACTAGTTCCAAAATTACTTTGTTTATTACAATTTAAAAATGGTAAAATCAGCTGAAAATCTATTTTGTATACATATAAAACAAATACTAAATACATTGCATATACTCTTTGTATATATACATACGTATATATTTAGACATGCCAATTTTGGCAACATTTGTTGTCGCTGTTGCTTGCTGCTCGGTTGCTGTTGGTCATATAAATTCATCAAAATTAAGAAATTTTACAGCTCATAACAAATTTTAATTGTGCTGACGCGGACAACAACAAAAATAAATATACATATATATGTATAAACAATGGGGACTGATTAAGGATGGGTCTATAGGATGTGAGGGGTGCATGGGGCTAACAACAACAAAAACATATGGAGCCTGCGCGCGATAAGAAGGCGTACAATTCTGATTAAAGCGAGAGCGGGTGGGCTGTTATGCGTGTGCGTGTGTGTGTGTGTATGTGGGTGGCTGCCCGGCTGACCCACGACACCTGCTCGCCCCTGCTTAATTCGTAATCAAAGTCAGTGCAATTAAAATTCAGACGAATCAGCGTATGTGTGGGAGTGTATGTATGTGTGTATGCGTACCATGGAATGTGTTGATATTATCCCGAGCATTCACTTAAAGCGGATGTTCAAAGCGGAACAAGCTTTGCATATAAGAGAGAGAGAGAGAGAGAGAGAGGGCGTGAATGTGTGTGTGTAATATGAAAGCAGAATCGGAAGCCGATGCCAACGGCTATAGCAACACTTAATTGGCATACATGCCTCTGGGACTGAAATTTACCTATTTAACAACAATAATTTTTTAAACAACTAAATTTGTTTTGTTTTGAGCTTTTGTTTTTGCTTTTAAGTTGTAGCAAATCAACGAGCAGTGGCCATGTTTAGATAAAACATTAAATATGATAAGCGGAGCACTTAACGTTTACCTTTGGCTTTTCACAAAGCGCTCGCAATTGTGATAAAAAAAAGTACTTGAATTGTAAATTATTTTTACATATAACGCATACGCCGTGTTGCTAAGGCAGCAATCAAATGGAGATGGACACAAAGAGATAACTAGATACGGCTCAAGTGGCTCGCTTATTGGCTTAGATTTTAGCTTATATCTTAGCCATGACTGTTGTTAACTTCTGTTATACTAATCGGCTTAGAATCTTAAAAATTTCCAGTCTCGATTTTGACTGGGTTTTCTTAGAAACAAAACAGATTTGCAATTTTCTGGATCTTCCATTCAGAGCAATTTAATACATATGTATACACTCTTTAATAATCCGATGTAATCCACCACACTCTACCTTCATGAACAGTTATACTGATACATAACTCTCACTTCCCAATTAATTCGCTTGATGTCTCTAAGACAGTTGCAAATAAAGACAACAAAAAAAAAAAAAAATTTCCATGAAAAGCTTTTGTACACAATTCTGTTATAGACAAAGACTGTTATACATAAAATACTGTTATACAAAAAACTGTTATACATATAAAACTGTTATACAAAAAACTGTTATACATATAAAAGTGTTATGTAAAAAACTGTTATGCAAAAATCTGTTTTACATAAAAACTGTTATATAAAATTTGGAAAAGTACGAACTTGAAAATTGAAGACAACAAATTTTTTAATTTTGTCAACAATATAAAAATCTCTGCTACATAACTTAGTTCTTAGTTTATATAAAGCTGTTGAATAAAAAACTGTTATACAAAAAAACTGTTATACATAAAAACTGTTATACAAGTTTAAAAAAAAAACTACTAAATAAACTTCAAAATTGAAAACTTAACAAATTTTTAAATTTTGTCATAATCTGTTTTTAAAAATCTCTTCTATATAACTTAGCTCTTAGTTCACAAAGTACAAAAGCAATCAAGTTAAAATTGGGAAGGTCAAATAAAAGTTAAAAGACAACATAACATTTTCAGCTATATCAATAATTCACCAAATGCCCCAACCCGAAGAATGGGGAGCCACAACAAAATCAGACAATGCCAACTAAATTCAATTTGATAAGACGCGCACTTGATCAAACATTAATAACTTTGAAGCATTCCGCAATCCACTCGAGTGGCGAACTGAAAAGTTTTTGAAAACTTGCTTAATGTGCAGCCAAAAATGTTGATTTGCATATTTGAAAATATGAATATTGAGCAGATGGACGGTAAAGTTATTTTGGAAACACAAAACTTGCGAGTTCGAACTACAGTTGAGGGCGGGGCACCGAGTAGGCGCTGCCTGGCAAACAAGTTAAGTCCTTTGGTAAACTTTAAATGGCGGCTAAGAGCACAAGAGTACAATAAAACCGAAAAATCGTTTCACTGTTTGCATAATTCGCCGACTATCCAGGATATCCTAACTGATCCTGGCTGACTGCCAACACCTGCTGATAGCTGGCGGCCAATGAAGACGCCTGAAAGTATACATTAACTAAATTTGCAAGTACAATGAGATGGAGATGCAGCTCCAAGGGGGGCGTGGCTGATTGTAATTTAAAGTTTTCTTTGCGTGCGAATTCGGAGCGTTCAATTCAATCACTCCAGCAAGTGGCAAGTGGCAAGTGGCAACTGTGACGACAGCGATGCCAGACCCAAAAGAAAAACTAAAGTTGAGGGCCAAAGAACAAAGCGAAAAGGTTCTCCTAATACCACACCAACACACACACACACACACACCAAAGCCCACCCCGACTGAGTGACGTGCGTAGAGGCCACGAAATGTGGGCAAAGTTCTGAGCAGTACCCTATGCCACGACCCCCACCCCCTCTCCTCGAACGCCTTCGCAGCTGCGCTGCTCCTTTTCATTTGCTGCTCCGTGTCAACGATGCCGCAGCACGCAAACTTATATGGTTCACATACGCACATACACCCACACATGCACACGCACACTCTCATATATACACACAACAGGCTATATACATATGTGTGCGTGTTGACACTGACCGAAATATTCAGCTATTTTGTATGCAAAACAATTATAAGACGAATACTAATTCAATTAGGTTCGTAATTTCTTTATATGTTAAAACAAATGTTCATAATATAATTTAAAATTTTTAATAAAAGAACATATTATTTAAAAATGTAACAAGTTTCTCATTATTTACCCATTATTGCCTATTTTATTTTTATTTTATATAAGTTTTTTACATATAAAAAATTATTTTTTTTTATATTATATAGACAACATAACAATTTGTATATATAAATAATTATTAAAAAAAAAATATTTTTGTATATAAAAATAATTTTTTTACAGTTTTTAATATTTAAAATTATTTTATATTACTTTATTTTTTTGTATACAAATTGTTATGTTATTCATATAAAAATAATTAAAAACAAAATAAATAATATTATTATATATTAAAAGCTGTAAAACAAATTATATTTATATACAAAAATATATTTTTTTATAATTATTTATTTATACAAATTGTTGTGTTGAGTGTATAAAAATAATTATAAAAAAAATTATTAAATATAAAAAACTATAAAAAAAACATATAAAAAAAATATTTATATTTTATTATTAATTTGTTATATTGAATCAAATTATTTTTATATACAAATAGGAATGTTTTGTTTTGTTTTACGTATTATTAACTATAAAAAAATTATTTTTATATAATAAAAACACCTACATTGTTTAAAAAATATAAATATATCAATAATTTTTATGTATAAATCATATCTACATAATATACAAATTTACGAACTACTGTACAAATGTACATATATTTTTCTATAAAAAGAAAGCAATAAAATATAAATAATAATGTTATGATAATATTAAAGTGCAACTTAGGAATTTCTGCGTTAAATAAATACAAAACTATTGTTAAAAAAAATTTTTAAATTTATTTAACACCAAAATATCTAATTTGCAGTTTCTTGATTTGATTTCCAGCAAACAAATATATATTTCAGCCAAATGCTAAATGTAATCTTTTTTCTTCAGAGAGAATATTTAATATGTAATTTACATGCAAGTTTAAATGCCATATGAATTGCTGATTTTCTCGCAGTGCATTTGGCTTTTATGTGCATATGCTTTGCTCATTGCTCGCATAAACTCTTACAATTCATTATTTATTACTTTCACTGTCATGAAATTTGCTCAGCTTTTTGGATTTTATTTTTCTTCTTTTTTTTTGGTAGCTAACCTTGAAGCCATCAACGACAAAGCACACACACACGCACACTTGTACACACTTTAATGTAAACGTTATGCTATAGATAAAGTCTGTGAATCCGACTATAAAGGGTTTCGTTAACGGTGCTAAGAAGATAATAAAATCTAACTTAATTACGAGCAGACGAGCCACGGAAATTTATCAAATCGACTATTTTATACTCTGCCGAGGCGAAGCTACCTTATATAGTAAATGGACTGTTTTGAATTGATTACAATGGAAGTTGAACTATTATTCATAGTGAGAGCTATTAATGGATTTTTTTTTAAATTTTAGATCGAAAAACTGAGAGAAAGGAAGTGACAGAGAGAGTATAGAGATGATGGTTGTATGCCAGTTCAGCCTAAGGCATAGAAATTGTTAAGTTGTTAAGCATTGAGTTAAGTTGTTAAGTGAACACGCCCAGCTGAAGGATAGATATAAAACAGACATGATTCTCGAAACTATCATTAAACGTAGCATAAAATCATTGTTGGCAGCTAAAAGGCACAAAAAAAGGACAAACGGCTGAGAAAAAAAGGGGAAAAAGGGACAAACATTTTCAAAAAGGGACTCAAAACAGGACAAGATTTTTTAAGTTTAAAAACTTAACTTTTATTTTATATACATGGATATTAAAGTGATTTCAATTACGATCACAATTCTTATATATTTCAAGTGGTGGTACGATGACTATTTGGCCGATTCAACTACATTCGACTAGACTAAGAAAAAAAGGACAGATCTATCCGGAAAACGCTGAAGTGGCAATTATAGCTAGATTTTAAATAGATATGTTTTCAAATTTGCGCATCAAGCTGACCTTTTCAGCTAGACTTAAAGACCAAATCCAGCGCGAACTTTCACCTATTGAAAATCCTATTGGTATTTTGTAGTTTAAATAACACTTCAAAATAATAATCAAAACCTGTGAATCCCCGCAATGGGAATATAACTCACAAACAAAAATCACACAAAATTCCACAATAATTTATATAAAACATTAAACGTTTCCAAATTTAGCGCAGATCAAACAGAAATACTGACCCAACTGCAGACTATTAAATGAAAGGGCATATTTATAAAGCATAGCCAAAAACAGAGGAGATATAGAAACATTATCAGCCTACGCGGCGTATGCGTAATCTTAAAAACAAATGAATGTGCGCTCGATTAAAATACTTTTTTTTTCGGTGCGTCTTAAACTTTTATTAGCGCACATAATGCCCGTCGATTTATGAGCAACTAGCTGTATGTCTAGCTGTCCCAGCTGTCTATCCGTTTTTTTCTGTGCCCAAGTGTGTGTGTGTGTGTTTGTTTCTCTAACGATTTGTTTACTGTTTACTATACATTAACGCAGATTTACAGTCGTAAGTCGATGCGAACTGAACTTTTGCGCATTTAATAAAATATATCCAGATTCATATATATGTGCACTATCTGACTTACACAGCTATATATATATGAATATTTTTATTTATGCATTTAAATGAACACGCGCATTTCTCGTTGGAAGCTGAATGCGCAGAGTCCTCGAGCAACTGCAAGAAATATATATATGAAATGTATTTCAATTTCATATATTTCTCATTTTTTTTATGCCCCACTTGATGCATTCGAGATGCCAGGGGAATTGCCTCGCGAGCTTTGCGCTGCCTTAATAAAATATTAATTAAATTATTTACATAAGCTACGGCGGAAGTGCTTGGCCAAGTGTCAGCCACGTTTTTATTGCCTGCCATTCAAGACGCTCGGGGTGGGCGTGGCACACACATCTGCAGCTGTCTGAGCCAGACACGTGTGCTGGATTTTGGTTAGCTGTCCCCATCTCCCCATCTCTCTCCCTCTCTCATACACTACTTGCTGAGGTAGTCGAACTTCACACGCTGACATTCAGCTGAAAGTTCAAGGATCTCTGCATTTATTGCAGTTCCCTTTTCGGATGAGTCGGCACTTTACCTACGTGTGTGGACGAGAGTGTAACTGCCATATAAAACAATAGTTGAATATATATTTTTTTATTGATTTATTGTCTGTTTGCTTGACATTTGCGCCTGCTGTGATATATTCCATATTTGTGTTTGGGCTACTTTTTAATTTTGGTTTTTTTCTTTTTGTATTTTTTGTATTTAGGGCATAATTTAAGCCACGCGCCGCTTAAAAATATAATTTACATTTTTTATGTCATGAGAACATGCGGCTAATGGTGCTGACACAGTTTTTTTATGCCCCACTGTTATATAAAAAACACATAATTTTTTTAAATTTAAAAATACGAACATTTTTTATACTTTAACATCTTATTTTAAATAAAAAAAAATTATTTTAAAAATTTAAAAATTATCTTAAAAGCTATAAATTTATTTTGTATCTAAGAGCAATTCAGATTTTTATATAATCCAGCTTTTTATTTTAAATTAAAAAAAATTATACTAAAAATTAAAAAAATATCTTAAAAGCTATAAATTCTCTTTGCTTCGAAGAGCAGTCCAGATGCGACCACAGCCTACATATTTTTACATGCAAAAGGCAAATATGTAAAACATTTCAGTGCAAATGGTTTAAAGTCGCCAAACTGCGCGTAATGGGCGTGCCACTTAAGGGGCTGGAAACAGTGATTATCTGTGGAGCGCAAAATAAAACAGAGAATTCACGTAGCGCCAAAAAAAATGTGAAACCCGCAAACAGCTTGACCTTTTGACAGCGCGGTTACAATGAGATTCTATGACACACAAATACATGCACACATTTATATATATATATATATATGTATTTATATTACACGTATTTGTACTGCCAGTAAGTCGAGGTCGCCGCTGGAGGCATTTGTAAAAGTCATTGCCGCCTTCTTAATCATTGGAGCTGACAAAAATTTGTTTGTTGGCAAGCGCCATAATTTAAAAATAAACGCAAGTAGTCAGGACATAGCATAGAGAGGGAGAGAGAGAGAGAGGGGGGCAATAGCTAGCAGCATCGTTAGCGCCAACATTAACATAAGCAAGAAAAAGACATAAACATCAAAATAAGGCGACAGCCAAACAAACTAAGCAGAAGCAGAAAAAATTTGAAAATTTCTGCTATAATCCACTTAGCGGGCAAATGCCACGTGCTGAGCCAATTAGTTAGCCAATTCGAGCAATTTGGCATTAATTTAATAAATAAATAAATGCAGAGTAATACATAATAAGCAATCCAAAAAAAATGAGAATAAAAGTTGCTGCTAACAAATAAATAGAGACATAAATAAACAAACAGGCAAATTGTTTGCGCAATAAACAGACTCACACACACACATACACACTCTCATTTATGGCATGTGTATATATTCCTGTTTGTCGACAACATTGCCATAGGTACATGAAAGCCCCCACAGAGTCAGTTACAGTGCTTGGGCTGTCCTTTGACAAGGCAACGGTTAAGGTAACGGGGCAACATGCTACATGCGACATGCTGCTGCATACTACATGGACACAATGTCAGTCTATAAATAGTCAACGGTGTTGTGGGCGGGCAGATCACTGCCTGAGGTGCAGCCGACAGCGGCAGCAGGAACAGCAGCTCAGCTCCGCTCGGAGGCTGTAGCTGGATGACAACAAGCGACTGACAGAAGCGACGTGTCTCGATGTCATCGTCTGGCACTGGTTAAAGGTTTCCAGGCTGCCAGTTGCCGGGTGCCGGTTGCCAGTTGCCTGTGACAATGTTGGCTTTCAAGCACACTTACAGAAATTACCGACAGCTAATGTTGAGGAACAGTAAATGTCATAAAACAAAGAAATTTAAAGTTAGATGTATGCAACAAAGAATGAGATATGCTTGAACTTCTATTTAATTTAATTTAATTTAATTTCTATCGATATTTATCGATTAATCAAAAAATATTTATAGATATAGAGAATTTCGATCAAAAATAGAGATTAAATTATGTTGTTTTACGCATGCTAAAGGAATACATAATTTTATAGCTCATCAGCTTGTAAAGTCCAATTGATATTTATCGATTTCTAGGCGATAAAAAATATTACAGATAACAAAGCATTTTGATACAAAATAAAGTTTAAATCAAGTATTTCTATGCATGTTAAAGGAATATACAATTTTATAGCTTATCAGCTTGTAGAGTCCAATTGATATTTATCGATTTCTAGGCAATAAAAAATATAAACAGATAACAAAGAATTTTGATAAAAAACAAAGTTTAAATCAAGTTGTTCTACACATGCTAAAGGAATACAAATTTTTTCGCTCATCAGCTTGTAGAGTGCAATCGATATTTATCGATTTCTAGGTTATAAACAAATAAACAGATAACAAAGAATTTTGATAAAAATAAAGTTTAAATCAAGTTGTTCTTCGCTTGCTAATGGAATACATAATTTCTCAGCTCACCAGCTTGTAAAGTCCAATCGATAGTTATCGATTTCTACATATTAAAAATATATCGTTAATTTCAAATAGACTTGATCTGAGCTTGCTATGGAAAATGTGTTTAAAAGTATTTAATTGGCATCGATTTATATGGATTACTTTGACATATATCAATTAATTTGATGTCATGAGATATTATCGGATATTTAGAAAATGAACAGATCTGTGTAAACTAAGAAAATTTAAGACAAAAGTATGTTCTACTTAAGGTTTTATTAGAAGAAATATACATAAGTAAAACCAAGGTTAAAAATCAATATTTATCGATTTTTAGACAATATGACATATTATTGCTAATTTAAAATAAATGCTATTAGCAAATATAGGTTCTGTAGACATTATAAACAAATCGATATTGATTGATTTTTCTACATGCAGGTATGCTATAGTTGAAAACAATATTTATTATAAATCATTTTTAATATGGCATAAAAACTTATAAGATATGAGAATAACAAATACATAATTATAGAAGTTAGTTAGAAGGTAATTCTTTTTTCGCTCAGTGCATTGTCACGTTTATGGTTAGAGTATGGGTGAGTGCCAGAACTGCTGATGTTGCTTACTGGCGCTGCTGCTGCGTGCCACGTAAGTGCTCCTTTGGCGCAGAGCAAGTAGGAACTGAGGGGGTGTGAGGTGCGGGGTAAGGGGTAAGGGGTCGTAGAGCTGCTGGGGATGCTTAAATGCTTTCATCACTCAGCTGGAAAGCCTGGCACGCTTCAGCGCTCGCACGCACAACAAGTTAGCTGCCCTCCAAAGCAGTAGTAGAAGAAGAAGACCAGTTATCTGGAGCACGGACAGCGACTGGGTCAGCTGCCTAAGTAAACATCATTCACAATGCGGGAGGCATAGGCGAGGCAGCAGCGGCTGCTCTCAATTGACCTTTATAGGCCATAAACCGTTACCTTTGCAAGTAACTGGTTTAAGGTCCTGCCATATGGGATATATGCTGGACAAATCAGCTCTGCATGATTGATGCCTTGAGAGAATGAGAATGGGAATGAGAATGGAAAACTGAGCTCAATATTTGCGACAGTTTTGTTGAGTATCCAAGTGGCTCGTTGGCATGTTTATTGACTGTGAATGAACTGTGAGCGGCCGTTGTCAAAGCTCCACAAATCTTGGACTCAAATATTCCCATTGCTAACTGCATTGTGGGCGTGGTGAAAAATAGGGATGGGGGCGATAACTGCGTGACAAATTGTGCGTATCCTGGCAATCTATTTGAATAGCAACATAATCGTTAAACTTAAGTGGGCCTGCTTCTAATATGCTTGTAAAAACATTAGAACAATGTTTTAAGCTTAAGTTTAATGTGGATTTAAATTAGGGTAAATGTATCCCAGGGATTATGTGTAATGTTATGGACATGTTTGAAGTACTTAGTGGAGGCAGACATTTGTATCGTATAATTTTTTATACTTTTAGAATATATTTCTAGCTTATTTTAAGTACTCTATTGAAAACTTTAAAAAATCTTACAAAATTCAAAAAGTAAAACAATACTTAAAACTTATTTAGAAATATTAATTTCTAGTTTAGCTATCGAAAGTTCTCTTGTTGCCATATCGATAGTTCTCTAGTTTCTAGACTGAAAAGCAATCGATATTTCTAGACAGTTTTATATTTTTCTTGAAAACTCTTAAGATTGCAAAACTAAAACAACACTTTTAGGTATATTTACTTATACTTTAGCTATAAACAATTCTCTAGTTCTCTCACTTCGAAACTGAAAAGCAACTAATATATCTTTAAATTTTTTTTCTTAGTAAACTTATGCAGAAACTACTTAAATTTAAAAAAAAAACAACACTTTAAACTATTTTAGGTATATTTATTTATACTTTGGTTATCAAAAATTCTCTAGTTTCAATATCAATAGTTCTCCAGCTTAAAATCTGATTAGCAATCGATAACACAGGTCAACCAAATTTATTTAAATTTACTTCTACTACTACCCAAGAAGCAAATTAAACTATTCGAAAACTTATTACGTGCTCAATCCGAATCAGAATTTAGAATTACGTATTATTAAAATATTCCAGAAAAAAAGTTTAAAAACTCGTTTTCCAAAACATTTGAGGTCTTGTAATATTTACACAAAATTTTATTTAAGAAATGATCATTATAGCATCTGAATGCACTACAAATTCCCTTGAAAATCCATTTAAATTTTTTAAAAATATTTTTATTTATCACTAAGATTTAGTCTGTAGAAAGAGACTTGCCTTAAGAAAGGCCTAAGTTACAGCGAGTTAGGCAACAAATTAAAAAAAAAACCATAACTTGGTAACAAAAAATTATTTTTTATAAAGCGTAGTTCAAGATCAGTATTTTTTGAGAAAATCTCAGATTTGGATTAAGTTTAAACCCTTGTGAAAACTATAAACAGACTCTTGTAAACTAAATACTGTTGCCCTTTGTAAGAACCTTTTTTTGATAAAAGTTTTTTTCAGTGCTTTATATTTTGCACTTTAATCTGACATCTCCAAGACCTAATGTTTATTCCAGCTCGAGGCAAACAAATATATTTCTTTCTCTACTTGATTTTCAATTTGGTTTTCAATTCCAACTCAAGTCTAAGCTCCTGCCCTGCCAACTAACAAACCAATCACAAATCAGATAACAAATGCAACGCATATTGAAACCATAAATCTATCCAGCTTAAAAACGAGTTGTATATAATAGAAATAGCTATGCAGTTACCATATATACATTTTTTCGCACTCTTCATAAATCAAATTACAATTCGTTGTGGCATTCAGTTTGGTTATCTATTTGATTACACAATTTCATTTGCCAATTCATGTATACGATATATATACTATGTATGTTTTTCAATTAAAAAATGTTTCTTTTCTGACAACAAAATAAGAGAGGGAGGAAAGCCATTTAGCAAATGTGCCTGGCTGAGCATTTAACCTCTTCTGCAGGCAAGGCAGCAGAAATAAAGCAACATTTATTTTCCTAATGAACTTTGACACGTGCGCGCGGTGGGTCAATTGAACAAAGCATGGGCAGCAGCAAAGAAAAACACGGTTCGCGTGTTTCTGTCACTGGTCGAGAGCTGAGCAGGGAAAATGTGAAAAGTGCATGTGCAGAAACGACAACAATAACAACAACAACAACAGCAACAGCAAAGCAAGCAGAGCAAAAACCAAAAGCTACAATGAATGAAAAATCAGTTTGGCGCATGCAATTTTGAAAGTGCCCTCGGCGGGCTAACTGACTAAATGACTGCATGACTAACTGCATGACTTGACTGCTTGACTGACAAGCTGAGCACTAGCAGCAGCAACAACAACAACTAACTGTTGGCCGAATGCTTATCAGAAAATCGCTGCAACTGCAACTAAAAAATAGTTTGAAAACAAAAAACTATATTCGACTTCAATATACGCTGTAAACAAGAGATGGATAGCTATCGATAATTGAGTTAATCGATAGCTGTTATTATCAATTGCTAAAGTTATCGATTTTACCACTTTTAAGAACGATAGATATGCTATGGAAAATTTTGAGAATAATTTTTGGGCTAAGTAAAAAACTTTATGAAGAATCCAATTCTAATGTAGAACTAAAAAATTGATAGCTGCTGTTTATGGATAAGACCGATAAACGAGACCCTAGCAACAGCAAACATGTACATTTTTTTAAATTTTTTCATGAAGAACTAAAGACATTTAAAGGAACTAGATTAATATCAACTAGAAAATATCTGATTATATACAATATATAAATATAGATATACATATAGATATAGATATAGATATATATATAGATATAGATATACATATAGATATAGATATAGATATAGATATAGATATAGATATAGATATAGATACAGATCGATTTCCCATAATATTCAAATCATATATACCTTATTCCAATTACCTTGTATTCAAGGGGCATCTACAATACATAGTTGATTATTAAATGTCCTGTGTTCCGGTCTGCGCTATTATTATTATTTTTAGCTAGTTCTTATCTGGCCTCTATGGTCGACAGCTATTGTGTGCGTGTGTGTGTGCTGGTACTAAGGGCTGCATATTTTTTAGCTGACGCAGCGTATACGTAATGCACTCAATCGCCATCGCACATTACGTATACGCCGCATCAGACGAAAGTTCAGCTGCTGCTCAGATGGTTGGGCACATTATGCAAACTTGGCAATAAAAATTCAATTAAGTCACAAGGACACATTGTCAAGTGGCAGGGCTCGATAAATCAAAAAAAGAAGCGAACAGCACGGCAACAACAACTGCAACGGCAGCAACAACAATGCCAACAAAATTGTGACATGCTGCGCAGTCGTTATGACTTTGATGCACGTTTTAATTATAATTTTGACGCCAACTGTTTAAACACGCACACCCAGACCGATAACACATGCTAGCATTTAATTGTGTGTGTGTGGTGTGTATGTTGTGTGTGTATTTTGTTTGTTGTTGCTTTTGTATCGCTTGCACTAATTGTTTCGGACAGAGCCGCATAGAATATGCTGAGCCGACCAACATTTTGACAACGAGCTGAGAGAGCGCAAGCATAAGAGAATATAGAGAGCGACAGAGAGAGAGAGAGAGAGAGAGAGAGAGAGTAAAAGTAGAAACTCTACATTTGGCTCAAGCTTAATTGAGGCAACAGCCAACACAAAGGACAATAGCCAGTACTAGCCGCAAGCACACACAATCAGGCACACACACACACTCGCACACACTCAACACACACACTTGCACACACATTAACAGCGCATATGGTCAACATAAGTCACAAAACCAAAACGTGCTGCCCACTTGCCGCATTGCCCGCCTTCTACACTCAACAAAAAAGGAAATTTATGTTTTCTTAAACTTGAAATAATATAAAAGTTTAAATATTGCTTTTTGAAATTTAGCAAACTGAAATATTTGCAAAATGTGTTTGAAATTGTTTTTATCTTGTTTTGAATTTATTTGCTATAATTTTTGGTGAATATTTATTGTTCAGGTATTTCACAGTTTTTTGGCGGAAAAAAAAGCATAAATTGATTTTTAATTTTAGGATTCTAATTTGATTGATGAAATCTTTAATATCTGCTTAAGTTAAGAAACTAAAAAGTGGTAAGAAATTACTTAAAAAACATGGGATGCAAATTGATATTTAAACATTTTCTAAATTAAAATATATATTATTATATTAGTTAAATTATATATTGAAATATATAAAAAATTATATATTATATTATATAAAAGATATTTTAATTTATAAAATTTAATTTGATGTGGCAAAGCTTGGCAAAGCTACCTTATTTCTTAAAAAAATATATATATATATAAAAAAATTAAAAACTATTTTACCTTTTTATTTTTAATTTTTTTCCTATTTGCAACTGTTGTTTATGACATGAGTCGAATTTTGTTGTTATTGAATGGATTGTGCTATCAGGAACTGACCTCAGTAGGGTTCAAACTATATATCTGAAGGCATGAGTGCTAATGCATACCCCACTGGTCTCCAAAGGTTACACTTTAAAAACATGTTTTTAAATGATGGAAAATATATTTTTTTTTGTATTATAACTATTTTTATAATTTTTTTTTTATAATTTTTTTTTTTCATTTGTATTAATTATACCCTGAACCCATTGAAAATGGGAAATCAGGGTATAATGGTTTTGCAAAAAGTATGTAACAGGCAGAAGGAGGCGTGGCAGACCCCACAAAGTATATATATTCTTGATCAGGGTGACGAGCTGAGTCGATTTAGCCCTGTCCGTCTGTCTGTCCGTCCGTCCGTCCGTCCGTCCGTCCGTCCGTCCGTCCGTCTGTCCGTATGTATGAACGCGTCGATCTCAGAACATATAAGAGCTAGAGACTTCAAATTTTGCATGATGGTCTGTGTATACAGCGCGCATATCGAGTTTGTTTTAGATATTCGATAAATTTTTCCGTTTCAATGATATCGATTTAAAACGTTATCAAGATTCAGTTTTTTGACCATATCTTTTACATATTTTTAGCTACTGCTACCAAATTTTGTTTTTAGCTTTTTGTAATTAAAATACATTTTCTATTTTTTCATATTTTGGATACCAGCTCCACATTTCCCAAAAAAAAATTATTTAAAAAAAAAATTATCAAATCCACAATTTAATTTTTTTAAATTTTTAAGTGAAAACCGTATTTTCAATAAATTAATAGCACTCAATGCAGAAAATTGCATTTAAATCCGTTAAGTAATACAGAAGTTATTAAAGGAAACATTGTAAAAGCACGCGGCAGCAGCCTGTACGTGTGCACACATTCATTCAAATCAACTACGCAGCAATCGACGCGCGTGCTTCTGTTGTGTGCATGTGTATATGCGTGCCTGTGTGCATGTGTGTATGTGTGCATGTGTGTATGTGTGCATGCATATATGCGCGCAGAGGGTAATATATATAGATAAAAGATGTAAGCTAGGTTGTTTAAAACATCAGCTCGGACTTGGTTCAGGGGATCTCGTAGTCGGGCTGTGACTCGACTAGAGCTTTCTTACTTGTTTTTATATTATTATTATTACTATTTTTTTATTTTTTTAATTTTTATTATTATTTTTATTATTATTAATATTACTATTTTAATTGTAAGCTTTAGAAACTTTTAGTCTTCTTTAAGAAGCATCATCTAATACTAACAACATTCAACAATTTGTAAGCTAAGAATTAGTATAAATTGTTTGGGAATTTTAAAGAAAACTCTAAGCAATTGGCATGAATAAATTGAATTTTAATTAAGCTTAATGCACAGCATCTCACAATCAATTAGTATTATTAAACTAGAGTAACTCAACAGCATTTCGTGAAGTGTAGTGAAAATCAACAAAGGCTCAACTTTTTGCAGTACTTCGTGTGTGTGTGTGTGTGTGTATGTGAGAGTGTATCTAAGTTTTCGCCTGAGCATTTCAATAGGGGTGTTTGTTAGATTTATAGCCCCAAAGCTATAAGTTTGAGTGAATACGAATGTGTGTGTGCGTGTGTGTATGAGTGTGCGTGAGTGTGTGCAAGCTGTACTCAATTAATACACATCAGTGTGACATTAGTGCCATTTATTTGAACAGGCTGGGGACATAGAGTGGATCAAAGACACAGATATAAGATAAATGAGATGAACACGTGCATAGCAAATTGTTTTGCATTTGGCCAGCTGGACATGGAGAGTGGAAGAGGGGGCGTAAGACGTAGGTAGCATTTAAGGCCACTTGATGATGCATAATCAAGGCTCATTTGCGACACGCCCACCGCACATTTGTGGCATATTCCATCAATAAAGTGCACATAAATTGTTGGTGTCTATCCATCAAAGCGTTTAACTCAACCTTAAAGTGCATGCAAAATTTATGTGTTTCTACCAAAAAGAGAGAGTGAGAGGCAGAAATGAGAAACAACCAAGCAGAAAATAAATTACAGCGACATTTGACTTTAATTTGGCCATAAAATGCGAACGTTGCGCCGCCGAAAAGCTGCGCGCACTAAAATAAATTAAACGCTAGCTAAAACTTTATTTGGGATATAAATAAATAAATAAATGCACGTTAAAATGCACCAAAAATAAAAAGAAAAACTAAAACTGAAATTGAAACTGAGACTGGGCAAAAAGCTAAACTCAATTTCGCGAATGGCTGCAAATCGTTGAGCGTAAATCAAATGCAATTGAAGCATTTGAAATTGCCAAACAAATACCTCGCAATTATTTACTTATCAGATTGAACTCACGTGAAGTTCATATTGATGATGCATTCCAAAATTTATTTGTGACGCAACGACCTAAGCAGAGTATTATAAAAAGTCTGTTTTTAACTTTATTTGTTATCAGAATTTAGGTAAAAAGTAAAAAACTGCTTAAGAAAATGCTTTTTATGCACCAGCAAAATATCTTAAGCTGCTTATAAAGCTCAAGCATACCTTTTAACGGAATTTATAAAAAATTCCGAAATTGATTTTTGAAATATTTTTATTAATGAATATTAGAGTATTAGAACCTAAACTGCGTGTTTAAGAGACAAATACTTTTCTTGCCTTGAAGAATTATATATAATATATAAATATATGTACATATATAAACACACTTATAACTTTTTTTTACATTATTTAACTAACAAAAACTATATTTTGTACTTATTTTAAACAGATTTTTAAAAAGTTGTTGGACTTGGGATAATATTTCTATATTAGAATATATTCTCATAATATAAATTAATTTAGCCTTGCAAAAATTTATTTTTTGAATATTATTCCTATAATTATATTGTTAATATTATATTATATATTATTAATATTATTTATTATAAATTAATAACATTATGTTTAATAATTGTACTCCAAAAATAAAGCCCATGGTTCTTTGTTTTTATTTAGAAACAAATTAACTTAGTTTGTCAAAGAAAGAATCATAAGTATGCAAGCTAATTGGGTTGGTAGATAAACAAAATTTATATATGAAGTTTTTAATTAAAATTTTGATTCAAGTGCCGCTGAAAGATAAGTAGAAAGAATAAGTCTAAAAGTCGTTCGTCCATCTTTGATGAATTCTTAACTTTTAACATGTTGGCTCAACATTTTTTTAAGCACGAAGTATTTACCAACAAACTAAGAACTTAATATAAAAACAAGAAAATTTATTGATTGTTGGAAACAAAGTTGATTTTAAATAGGAAGTTCGTGTAAACTTTCAAGTCTCTATATCTTATAAGTTTCTGAGATCCACGTGTTCATTAGGACAGGCAGACGGCCGGACAGACGGATAGGCAATCGGACGAACGAACAGCCGGACGGACGGGCAGAGGGAAGGAAGGACGGAGGCTAGGACCGACGGACTGATACATGGACGGACGGATAGACGGACCAACGAATAGACGGACGGACGGATTGACGGACGGACGGATGGACTGACAGAGGATGGACGGACAGTCGAACGGACGGACGGACAGAGAGGCGGAAGGACGGAGGCTAGAATCGACGGACGAATATACGGACATACAGACAGCCGGACGGACAGACTGACGAACAAACTGGCGTACATTCAGACGGATAGAGCTTAATCGACTTGGATGTAGCTCCTGATCAAGAATATATATTTTTTATGGCTCTGCCACGCCTCTTTCTGTCAGTCAAATACTTTTCACAATACTATTATATCCTAAACTCCCATTTTCAATGGTTCAGGGTATACAAATATAGCCTAGCTTATCTGAAAATAACATTAGCCCATCCGAGCTCTTCTTTATCTAATTCCCTTATTTCAATTCCCTTAGATGACAACCTTGCTTTCTTCTTCACAACATTCTCATCTCTTTAAGCTAGCAAAATCTTATA
The DNA here is from genome assembly GCA_035045545.1 of Drosophila gaucha. NCBI lineage: Eukaryota > Metazoa > Arthropoda > Insecta > Diptera > Drosophilidae > Drosophila > Drosophila gaucha. The sequence goes on along the minus strand of JAWNOY010000006.1, from coordinate 818,244 downwards.
ATTAGCCATTTTACTATGATTACATTTAAAGCAAATTCTTAATTTAAATAATAGATTGCTCAACACATTTTTAAATACGCTTTAAGCTACCAATTTGCAAGGATCTTAATTATGCACTCAGCTTGTATATTTCGTAAAACTTTTGCTGTCGCATTTCTTTATCTAGCGCCGGGAGCACAAAAATTTCCTGAATTTGAATATACATAACAAAAGAGAAAAAACTATTTCTGTGACATTTGATAGTCTTTGCACCTCGACAGAGCTGGAAATAAACTTTGAATTGCAATTGGAAATTGTAACATTTTAAGTACATTTCAGGCAGCTCAAGTTGAACAATCGGGTTGACCTTTTGCAGTGCCCAACTATGCGACTTTCAGCTGTCAAGTTGCATAGTTTCGGCTGCAGTAGCAGCTTTTGCCAATTGGTCCCTTGACCTGCTGCAGAGTTCTCTGTTGCCAAAAATAATAATACAATGTTTGTGCAACACAAAAAGTCAGAAGACCCTAAATTTAATAAGGCGTTGGGCACTAAGTATTTAGGAGTCTTTACACTCTGCTGTGCAACAACAAAAGTGTTTACAAACAGATTTTCATAACAATGTCTTACCATTCACAAAATATAATAATAATGAAATGATTTCAAGAATCTCTGCGGCAATTGAACTCAGCACGCAAAACAAATTCTGACTGCGATATGTTTTGTTGTTATTTTCAGTTTTAATTTCTATAGGCTTATGTTTTTTTTGAGTTTCGACTGTTTATGAGTTTTTAATGCGCGCAATTATTAGCACAATTTTGAGATTTCTCTATTTTGATTTTATTTCGTTTTCAATTGCACAAATGTTTTAAAAATACGTTTAAAAAATGATTTTTGAATTTCTTTTTTGAACAGTTAATAATTATTTTGAAAATACACTCGAACACACACACACACGCACGCTAACACTGCCGTTATGTTGCGAGGCGAGGCGCACGCGGCCAGCGACAACAACGAACTGAAAATTGTTTGAAAATGATTTTTTGGCCGCGGCCAACGTTGCGTATGAGCGACGGCAACAAACTGAAACGCTACAAAGGTCCCGCACGTTGTTACGCTTACAACCTGTTCGATCGAACATGTTCGACGCTGCTCGCATTTCTCGTTGCGTGGGTGAAGAACACTTGGAACGGTTTACAGTTGGTCGACAGACGCTTCGGCTTATCACTAGAAATTAAGACAAAAGCCGGGCTGCTCCTGCTGCCGCAGCTGCGGCATAACAAAAATTAAATGAGACCGCAAGAAGTAACTGAAGGTGGAAGAACAGACTTCCCGTTGTAAACTAGTTACAGCTTAATCTCTAGCTCGGTTCAACAGATTCTTTGAAAATTGAGAAAAATACAAATAAGTTTGGAAGTCATTGGGAAAGAATATGTAAATCATTTTTAATATTTTTGTTGAAGTTGAAAGAAAAGTTTTGAGAAAGAATATTTCTTGTGCCTTTGTAAAAGTTGCTGGAGCTTTATTAAAATATTTTCTTTTAAGCGTTTTAAGCCAGAATATTTATTAATTTAAATGCTAGACTATGTAAATGTTTTCGCACTTAAAATTTTTTGTTTATTTAGTTAGTCGACTGTAAGTTTAATTCATTTAAATAATATTAGAGCTCTATTTTATAAATATTTTATTTATTATTTTATTTATTCGCCTGCCTCAAAATAACTTTAAATAATTATTTCATGTTTTCATTCATAATTTTCGCTAAGTCGCTTCGTATTAGCTTCGAACTACTTACTGATTCCAAGCGAGCTAAGCTGAGTTCCATTAGCCATGCTTCAACCGCAACGGTACCAGGAACTAGTTCCATATGCAGGGCAGGCAGTGCTGTAGCTGCAGCTGACAGCTCAGCAGTTCATTTGAGAGGAGATCGTGGAGAGCGGAAGAGAGAGAGAGAGAGAGAGAGAGAGGGCGCAGAGGAACTTGTGCCAACAAATTGACGTTTCTTTGGCTACAAATTGGCGTGGCCCGCAATTCGCAGTTGTTGTTTTGGTTTTTGTGTTGCCTTTAAATGATTTTCCATTTGCACATTTCACGCGGCTAAATGTTTGCCTTTCATTTCGCTTGTTGTTGTTGTTGTTATTGCCAGTGGCAAAATTTTCATTCATAAAAAATAAGGTGAACGATTGTGGGCGTCTAGGAGCGTCGAGCATTGAGCGCGAAAAACAATAAAAGGCGAAGAAGAAGAAGATGCAGCAGTATAGCCAGCGGCAGCGGCAGCGACGTCGGAAACGACAATGGCCCAGGCAGACAAGCAGGCGTACAAATAGCCGAACGAAAAGAGTGGGCAAGGGGAAACGTAAGAAAGGGGTGCTATACGCAAAAAGGGAGAAAGAGTGAGAGAGAGCGAAACAGAGCACAATACGGACAAAGTTTTGCACAAGTTTGTCGCCGTTATTGCTGTTGTTGTGATTGCTGTTGTTGTCGCTTCTTTTACGTTAGTATTTATTTATACTTATTAATACAACACACATGCACAGCAAGTTGTATGTATATGTGTGTGCGTACTTTTATTTATTTTCTTTTTATTCAAGCGCGCGCAAAACAAAAAAGCAAATACTTGTTTCCAAATATTTGTTACATATTTTTTTGTTGAGCCAAACGAATGGTTAAGCGAAAAAACAATACGAGACTGTAACTGTACCTAGCACACATTTGTTGTGTATATGTGTGTGTGTGAGAGTGCGTGTGTATGAGTGCCGAGCTTGTCACATTGTTAAAACCTCAGAAACCCAAAGCCAGGCAGGCGGCATTTGTGCGGTTTTTGTACTATAAACCTTCAACGAGCAACTACCACAGACATTTCTCCCCCCTCTCCGCCCCTCGTAACCCCATCAAAACGAAAAACATCTAACGAAAAATGTCGAGGCAATGGCAGCAAAATGTTAGAAAGAAGAAGAAAAAAAGGGACTCACACAAACTGTTGGTCGATAAGGTTGTCCAAATCAAAACATTGAGACCGAAGACGTCTGTTTGGATGGTTGCGACGGTACGAAGGGAGGGACGTAGGTAGACAGCCTGACAGAGGCAAACAAACCAGCGAGGGCTTAGGGATAATGCCTAGTTTGAGTTGGCTCAATTTGGCTATACCGCGCAATCATAAAATGGTTAACAAGGGTAGGCACAACTGTGGGGAATGCAAATTAATTATTAAAGAAAGCAATTTTAGAGGAGAGAAATACTGAGACAAAAAGAAGCTAAAGTATGAAATGAATTTCAATATTGATAAAATTTAAAGATATCAATTTACAGATTTTTGTAGTCTTTGAAGAGTATTTGTAGCCTAAAGAAAAATATACGCAAAAAATATTTTCTATTAAAAAAATCAGCACAAAAATTGTTTTTTTACATGATAACAGAAATTCCTAGTAATATTTTCAGTACAGTTTATATAGTAGCAAGTTTAGAAAAACGGAAATTAAATTTAATAGTAAAGTTTCTTCATCAAAAGTCTTCTGATAAAATTGTATCTATAAATTGTATCAGGTGCTGGAGGTATGACCATCCTTGAACTATTTATACCTAACGATCTCCAAAACTAAAAGAGCCAGTTCTACAAAATTTGATATTTGAATAGTCCAATATATATTACACTTTCAGCTAAAATATTTCTGATATAAACAAATAAAATTAAAAGAAAATAATTTAAGCTTCTATTTCATATTTTCCACTTTTAAACAGGGTAACATTTAGTCAAACATTTTCGATTCAGTGCCTCTGGAGTTTTTCATTTATTGCTTGAAGGCAATCGTACACTGGGTTAGAGTTGAGCCCTCGACTTATACTTTAAGCTCGCCTCCAATTTTTGAATTTCTTAAGATTTATGCGCCGCTGAAGGAAAAAAGCAAAAATAACTTTGATGAAGGACATGTAAAGCAGACAGCCAGGGCAAAAAAGGTACATAAAAAACAGCTGCTGATATATAATATTTGATTTTAAATGTTAAAGTTCTTGTTTTTTCGTTTTTGTTTGCCCTTCAATTTAATGCCACATAAAGTAATGCTTAAGTAAGTAAGTGGTAAATTGATGGACAGCCAGAAGAGAGCTTTGAAAAAGGTTAAGACAGCTTTTGATCACTTTTTAAATATTTACAACAAGGACATTGCAAATTAAATTAGAAAAAGGTTTCTTTAAATAGAAAAAAACCCTTTTTAGATAAGTTTCATAGAATAATGCTTCGACAATTTTTTCAATTTAAACAAGAATATTTCCAAGAAATTGAATTTAATTGGGGCTCACAACAAAAACCCAAATAACTTGAGTCGGGCACAAAGCAGCCTAATTAAAATGAACTTTACTGACAAGTATCCCTCAAAAATGCTTTAAAAAATTATGAAGAATATAATTGTAATTGAATGAAGACAATCTGACCCTATTATCAAAGTTGGCCCAAAACAAATTAAAAAGCGTAAAGAACTAATAAGGAAAAGAATTTGGAAAAATTCTTTAAACTTGCAGAAATTTATGAACATTTTTTATGAACTTAAATAAAACATTTTCTTAGTGTTTAAAATTTATAAAATTTTATTTTAATTTTTTGCAGGCTTTAAATTTTTTTTGATATTTTATTCAAATTTTTTTAAACTATTTTTAATTAAATTTGTTTTCTGTCTCAAATTTGTTGCTTATGTAAAATATATTTTCAAGGGCACATTTGCATAACCAAGTGCAGAAGGACAAATCTAGCGGCTGTTGGCCAACGAATGTTGAATTTATTTTTGTTTACGATTTATATTCTCTATATATATATATATGTGTTTTTTTTTTAATTTTATGTGTGGCACAAATAATGCATGGCTCATTTGCAGCTGCACCTGAAGGCTTATTAAAATCAACGAGCTGGCTTTTTTTGCATGCGGCCAACAATATTATTGTATATGCAATTATTTATGTATATATGTATATGCTATTGGTCAAAGCTTGTGCGTCTTCCTGTTGACAACCTGCCATTACAACAATAACAACAACAACAAGTTGAGCAACAAAATGAAATTATGATACCACAAGTCAGAGGAGCAACAAACCGGCCGAGCCAGTTGGCAGATTCGATTTACGTCAACATCGTCGTCTGTCGGCTGTCTGTCCTCCCCCTGCCCATGCCACACACACACACGCTCACTTACACCGACACATCCGGCGGTTAGGGGCAGTCATGTAAATATGATGCATGCCACTATCTCTCTCTCCCTCTTGCCAGCTCTTTCTTTCTGTATGTTTCCCTCGCCGCATGCAATATAATTATTAATAATAAAAACAACTTGCTATGTTGTTGTCGTTGTGTGTGTGTGTGTGTGTGTGTTGTCGTTGTCCTCGCTGATGCATTTCCGCTGGGCTGCAATGTGACTTGCGTAGGTAATTAACACACAGCAGGGGGTGTTTTTTCTGTTGTCTGTTTGAGAGCAAAGCTAGTGAAGTCCGTCGTCAAAGTGGACAACAGGGAGCTGACAGCAGCTAAAACTGGGCGACAATTGAAAACTTTGCCCCTAAGTGTTTTTCTATACTCTCACCAAATGGGGCATCAGCAGCAGTTGAAGTAGTTTGTGAAGTAATTTCTTTATTGTTTAAACCATTTATATACGATATATAAATATGTTTTTATCAAAGCTGCAAAATGATTTTGATTTAAACTAGCTCAAAAGCGGATTTTGAATTTATTCTATGGCTTGATTCAAACTTTTAGTTCCAAAAACAAGAAACGAACCGTAACACGACTGAACCATTTTCTTTTTCAATGGTTTTTGTTGTCCCTTTTTTTGTTTTTTTTTTTAAATGTTTAAATAGTGAAAATAATATTTTTAAAAATTTGTGATTTCTTGTATGGATTAAAAAATGCATGAAATAAAAATATTTCCTAAAAATCTTAAAATTATTTTATTGGCATATTTATAATATTTTAAAAAATTTATTAAAAAATTTAATAAAAACTAAAAAATGTTTAAATAAAAAAATGATCTAAAAAATTTGTTTAAAATGGTTTCACCTGCAAACAAAATGTATTAAGTAATTGTCATTGTTTTATAAAGCAAATAAAGAAATTTAAATAAAAATTAAAAATTTAATTAAATTTAAATAAATATTAATAAAACTAGTTTAATTAAAAAAAAATTCCTGGAATAAAAAATGAATTACATAAATTATGAAATAATAAATTTAAATATTTAAATCAAAATAAAAACTGATGATAATTTATTGATTAAAAAATTAAGAAATTATACTACAATACATTATAACAAGAACAAAAAAATTTTATTTTTTTTTTAGTTTTTGAAAGAAACAAAAATTGTGAAATAATAAAATAAAAAAATATTATAAGGAAAAATAAAAAGCTTTTAAGTTAAGTATGCATAAAACAAATTCTTTTTTTGCTTTGTTTACTCTGAAATATGCAGCTGATGAAATTAGTTAGAAACTGCTTAAGCCTTTTAAAACCTTTTACCTTTTACTTTTTCAACTCTTTCTATGCTGCCTGCAAATTAATTTAATTTGCTAGCGTATTTAAGTCCCCTAACATTTCGAATGCCTTTTGTTATCAAATGTTTTCCTATTTTTTTGTGTTTGTTTGTTTTGTCAATTCTTCTTGTTGTCTTTTGTTGTGGGTTTTCTTTTTGTTTTTTCAATTTTATTTTTATCGTGCTTGACTTTGGCAGTGCGCTAATTATGACATTTTTCTCTCGAGCAATTACTGCCAAATGCTTGAGAGCACATTCAACATTAAGTATACGCCCCCACAGCCCACCCTGCCCTGCTTCAGTAGCTACTACCCCTATCTCCCCCTGCCTCCCTCCCTTGCTTCGCAGTTTGCACTCTGCAATTTATTTTGCTTTTCATTTGAAATTAAATTAAATGCTTATTTTTAAACTCGATTTATAAAATTACATTTTGGGGATTTGGCATTAATTGCAGCAGCTGATGAATATAGCTATATATACTATATATAGTATGCATATATGTGTATGTGTGTTTGACTTATGTTTGTCTGTATATTGCTTGATTTTTATATAACTTTTATTTATGTTTGAAAACTTGGCACAGTTTTACCCCAGCCAAATTGCAGCATGACGCAATTGACACGGCGACGAACGCTTTGAATTTTCCCACAGATTTTCTTCGTGTCTTTCTTTTTTCTTGATTTTTGTTTAAATTGTTGGCAAAGCAAATTGTAAAACTAAATGTGCAGCTACAAATTATGTGCTCTAGTCATTATTCTGCAGTTATTTCACAGGCATTTGTTAATTACTTGCGAATTGCGTATACGACGCGTTGCCCACTAAAATGTTTAAATATAAATTCTATTACTTGACGCACAACCAAAATGGTTGCCACAAATCAAATGATTAAATCGAAATTACTCATTATTCTTCAAATGGCTATCATAAATATGATTTTCACTTAGCTCATCATGATCATCATGATAATGAACATGTGTGTTTATTAAATAATTAGAATACGTGCGAACTTAGCCGGGGCAGAAAGCAACTACAAGATTTCTGGCTTTTGTGCATAAACAAATTCGAAAGGCAATTGGCCGTTCGCTCAGTTGAAATAGATTTTTGTCTTCCATCAATATTGAAATCAGGAAGTGAATTAAATGGGGTATTAAAAATATTTTAAAAATTATTAAAAATTAGGCAGGCTATGAAATAAATGAATAATATAAAAGGTTTATTATACATATATGCTATGTACAGTAGACATTCGCTAGCTAAAATTTTTAGATTTTAAAAATTCGAAAAATAATAGTATTAGTATTAGGCATAGTTAATGATCTATATAAGTTGAGCTTTTTCTCTATTATTGATATTCCACTATATATTATTATTATTGTTTAATGCACTTTATTACCCTATAAAAAGTACAATGTTCTTTAAGCTATTTTGTAAAAGAGAATTTTCCAGAGTTTTATCAAGTTGCTTTTCTACTGTAACATTTTTATACACTTGTTAAAAGGGTATATTAATTTTATACTGAAGTTTGCAACGCACAGAAGGAAGCGTCTGCAATCATACAAAGTATATATATTGTTGATCAGCAAGACGAGCTGAGTTGGTATAGCACTGTCTGTCTGTCCGTCTATCGGGATCAACTCAATCTCCTCTTAGAGTATTATAGCTACAGAACTGAGATTTTGCAAACAGGCATCTTTCTGCTGTAAGCATTGAATATCTCGGAATCAACCCGATCGTACCTATATACTATAGCTTCCTTAGGATAGATAGGTTTTAAGAAAGGTTTTTGTAGGAAAAAGTCTTAGACTTGAAAATTCGAATATACATATACCCGTGTATCGCAGCTCATTCAAAAATATATAGTATATAGCTATGCCCTTTGGAGGCGTGCCAATAGGGTAAAGCTACAACTTTTACAGTTTAAGACTATATATATATAAGCTAGAACATCCAAATTTAGCAAATATTATACTGTTGACGTCTCCTTAAGATCAATTAAAAAATAATTATATATGTAGCTAAAAAAATAGGTTGCTGTTGCCCTCCTCCATAGATTGACTAAAAATCATATAGATCTGAATCTTAGGGACGTGGCAAATCAATAAAAACTGAATCTTCTATAATTTTACACCTCGAGATCCAAAAACTATCAAATATGTAAATCTTGATCTCTTCATCACAAACTAGGAAAATTTTTTTCTATTTCCTCTACAATTATAAGGGTATTACCAAACTTTCGACCTGGTCTAAGTAAGCCCATTCGTCTAGCTAAATCTTTAGTTATATATTATAATTTATAAGTAGTTTTAACTCCAATATATATATAAATTCCATCCAATCACTATCATCTATATCTAAAGCTATTTGCAAAAACTGTGAAGTGTTTTCCTTTGTTACTTTATACAAAACCTGCAATATTTGTACTTTTATTTAACATTCCACATACCTGCAGCTCCTCAGAAATCAGCCCTGTTTTAGGCCTCCCTGGACTGTCATTAACACCCGAACCCCAACCCATTTGTAACTCAACTCAAATGTTATAAATCTAAGCACAAAAAAAACCAAAAGCAACAAAAAACATTTTTACCGCTGCGGCATTTGGCATATGCTGCTTGGTCAAGGCGAAGACTATTATTGAATATTTCATTTTGCATCGGGCGCTGAAACACATACACACCCTATGCACACACACAGTGTATACAGTTGAATGTAGGAAATATATTGAGCCAAAAATTACAAACTCAGCTGAAAATTATGGCATGAGTTTTTTTCAATAAACGCCCAGCGCCAAAAATATTTGTCGAGAATTTGAGAATTTCGCGTTGCGGAGCGAAGCGTGAGAAGCGCAAAGAGCGGCGCAAAGATATAGCTGTTGATTTTGGGGGAAAGGCCACTCGAGAAACGGCGCGCAAATTTGTTGCCAACTTTTGCGGGAAAAAAGCATTGCCGCATATAAAGCTATATATATATATATGTAAATGTATTTATATATGTCTATATATATGTATGTGTGCGTGTGCTTGTGGCACACTAATTTGCTGCCGTCGCGCTGCTGCTGCTCGGCGTTTATCGTGCGCAACATTTTACATATTTATTTGGGCTACATTTTGTTGTTTTCATTTTATTTTATGCATGGGCTAAGGATCGAAATAAAAGGCAAGGACAAATGCAAAAAGAAGACATCGATTTTATTTTTATTTTTCAAATATGTGTTTTTATGTGAAACACTTTAAATAAGTACTTTAAGCAACACTTTTCATCATAAATAAAAGTAAAATTGAATGAATGATTAAAGATATGATAAGGCATTAAATAATGCTGCCTTTTTATAGATATGATAAATGTCTTAAGATAACTTGGAGATCTTACTGTAAGTAACTGGTAAGTAGAGCTGCATTAGTCAACGGTGTTTTTTTTCATGTCAGGTCATATTTTCGATACCTGGAATGAATTTTAGTACATATTGGAAAAGTTTAATATGCTTAAGCTCAGTATGCTACAAGAAAAGTTAAATGGAACAGAAAGGCTGAAAAAAACTGAGACTACAAATATAAGGAAATTTTCTTTCTTATGATAATCATAGACGACAAAAAATTTGAATTTTGAAAAGGAATAGCTAAAGCTCAAGATATTTTTAAACAGAGAAATAATAAAAGAATTATAATATATATTTAATCCTTATTAAGCATATATTATATATTATTAATATTATATATATTTATATACATCAAATGTAATATTTTTATTAAAATTAACATTCAATAACTGACAGCTAAATATAATACTGTTCATAATAAATTCTATATATATATAAACTTATAAATTATATACATTCATTCTATATAAAATATTAAAATATTCCGGATATGAAAAAAAAAACTTAGCTAAAAGCTCATAATATTTTTGAACAGAATATGAAATAAATCGTGAAATGATAATAGAATTCTAATATATATAATCCATATTATATATTACATATTATTTACATTATATATATATATATCTATATAATGTAATATAATTAAATTAAAATATTTTCTAGCAGAAAATTAAATAATATTGAGAAATGAGAAATAAAAATACAGTTATAATTGATATATATGTATATACTATCCATATAAGCTATAAGATACTTATAGCTAAAGCTCAAAATAGGTTAAAGAAATAATATATTTTACGGGTATTAAAAAAAAGTTGCAACAATAAATATTTTACAATTTCTATTTAAAATATATTTTTTTTTTATTTTCCACCTTTAGATTATAAATCATGCTATGCCATTTTTTTCTTTTTACCATATTTTATACAATAAAACCCTAAAGCTTTGCCAGTGAGTTCTGACCTCTTATGAACTTTGACCATGAATAAAGATATTATTCATCTCCTTTATATATTTTCTACTGCCATTTTTTATTTACTCCATATTATTTGGCGTATTATGAGTTGGTTGACCCATGTTTAATGCGCTTATCGAACACAGCGGCCACAATGCAAAATAAATGAACTTTGTGCCGTCATTAAAAGTACAACAAAATGGCCACAAAATCCGCTTACGCAGGACAGAAACACAATTTTATTATAATTTATTTAATTCCACGATAATTGTAGAATGCATATGAAATCAATGCAATTCTAATCAATATGTGTCGAGCTAAGTAAATATTATATAAAATTCATTACACACACAAGCACACACACACACATGCACAAAAAGTTAATTATGCGCAAATCGAAACCAAATGTTTTCGATCAGGCAAATGGGCAGCATGTCGAACAAAATTAACACTAATGAAACAAATGTAAATTAAGCCGACAACTGAAACATGACGCCCATTTGCGGATTTCAAAATTCGAAATGAGCAAAAAATAAAATCTAATAGTTGAAAAGCTGTTTTAAGTTAAGCAAGTTTAGACTCAGAAATACCCTATTAACAGTTATTTATAATAAAATATATATAACTTCTATGAAATCTTCAAAATATTAAGTTTATATTTAAAAGAAATATACATATAAATAAATAAATATAATACATATACATGTTTCTTAAAAATCAAAAAAAACAATTTCTTTATACAAAAAAACTGACAACAATTTTTAAAAATTTTAAGATACATGTTTCTTCTATAAGAATATATATATTATTATAAGAATATGTATATTTTGCATAACTACTCAGAAAACAAGAAATATTCTACTAGGTCCAGCTAAGTTCAATATTTTTTAAACTAAAAAAAAATTAATATTTTCAAAACTATTTTTTAATGCAGAAACTTCAGTATACAACATTGAAACACAATTTTCAACTTAAACAATATTATGCTTTATTTCAAAAAATTTTTTCTAAAATTATTTTAACTCATAAAATACTTGATATAAGTAATTTTTTCTTAATTTTGTATATCATTCACAGAGACACCATCCTCCAGACCTACTGAAAGTGTCTTGACTTCTAAATAAATATTCCCAAGTACCTTCCCTTACCTTATACCCAACAATCCTGACATTTCCTCAATTATGTCTTCTAAGTTCAGTTCCGGAATGAAACAAAAAGATAATAAAATTAAATTCAGATCAGTTTAATAACTGTAATATTTAACTGAAAGTAAGTCGAATACTTATCCTCCCACATCCCCCACTAAATCGAAAACCTCAAAAATTCGTATAATAAGCTGTTCCCTTAAAAAAAAATTCGTTCAAATTCCTATTCGATAAATCAAATTCCTGTGTAATTCGTAGAAAATTTAATCCCCTTGCCATTTCGAATTATCGGTATTCGAGTGTATTAACAGAGAGTTCTTTTATGAGGAAACATTGAACTTTACTCGCAAATTATAATAAATTTTTTTGAAATTTTTATTGATGAAAATTGTTTTAAGATATTTTTATAAAAATGTATTCAACATTTTTTGATGTAAATGAATTTATGAAATCTTATGAAAATATATATAATTTAAGACCATTTAAAGAACTTTTAGAATTTTTATTGGGAATTTGCATTAAAAGTATGTTTTTAGAAATTTTGAAATGAGAATTTTTTAGTTTTTGAAGCAGAACTTAGTTAGATTACAGTTAAAGTCTAAGTAAAAGAAAATATATTTCTATTCAAAACTTAAGGCAATCTCTTTTGATGCTAACAGACACACAGCTACCACTATCAAACATAAAAATACTTACTATATAGAACAGCAGCTATCTCGACTTTATTATACCCACAAGCGCTCACTTAATGGCAACAGGGTATAAAAAGCAAATGCGCACTGCAAACGTGAAGGGAAAGGACGCGCTCCATTTAATGGCCAACTGTCCATTTGCCATCAAGTTCAAGAATAAATATATAAAAAAAAAACATACAACATGAAGAAGCAATGTACATAAATTCACATCAATATAAAATAAATAAAAAACACATTTCAAGTGCTCAGCAAAGCAAATGGCTAACAAATTATTTATAAATATTAATCAGATTTCATGCATTTCTCTGTTTTTTTTTTTTGATGCTGCTTCTAATGGAATTTTAAATTTTTTATTCGAGTGCTTAAGTTGCGCAGCAGCTGAAAAATGTAATTACTTTTGCGTATCAATTTGTTTGCAGCGCTAATTTGCTGTCCGCTCGCTTCACGCTTGCCCAAAGTGCCACGCTGAGTATGAGTAATGTGCGATAGAGCAATAACTAATCATGATCTATGCCAGCTGACAGAGCCAATAAACTCTGAGCGCTTGCTTCTCGAATACGACGATTGCCACCAGATAAAGGCCTCCATAAATGCCTTCTGCACTCCTGACTTTTCACTGAATCAGCGCTACGAACGAGTCGGAATGGGAGGGGGGAGACGCGTCTACGGTGCTGTGTACCAGACACAAAAGCAGACGCCGCGTCGACGACGCTGCTCAAAAAGAACAACAACGTGAAAAAATTTAGGCGATTTGTAAACGGGAGGTGACGACTAGGTAATACACTGTTTATTTCAACTTTGAGTGAATTGAGCAGAATGTGTTCAATAATCAGGTGATTCTAAGAGCTGCGTTGAGTTCAGTTCAAATTATATATATGTTATATAATATAAATATAAATATTATAAAAAAATTATGAATATTATGTAGATAGTTCTTGGAACATCTAACTGTATGAATGTAATTTTTTTTTTGAATTTTTAAAGTTAGAGACTTGGAACTTTTAGTATATGTATGCTGTCAAATAGAAATGGTCGTCAGGATGGGGACTTTTGGAACCCGAAAATTTCCGGAAACAATTTTTGAAAGATTCTAGATTGTAGTGATTCTAGGGATATGCTTATGAGTCGATGTGTAGTAGATTCTAGATTCTAGAGATTGTAGAGATATGCTTAAGAGTAGATGTGGGCGTCGCTATCGACATTTTCGAGACCCGCGGGTCCCGAAAGCATATCTCTGGAATGCCACCGTCTCAGAGCACATCCCTAGAAGCTCTTACCATGATCATGTGACCAAGCACTTATCCGACCGTCCCGGACTAGAATCTTTCCCAACCCGCCCGATACTGAAAATCGTTTCGGACAATTTCGAATCTCGAAAATGCCTATCCCAACGCCCAACTCCACTCTAAATCAATTTACTAAAATTCAAAAAAATTTCTTTATCTTCAACAGTTTAAAAGCTTGAGGAAGCAAATTTGCAATGTAGATTGTTAATCAACGCCATTAATAGATTGTTAATCATCATTGATATAATAGAATAGCAGTATATCTATAATATATATATAATACTGTATACATATTCTCAGCCAAACATCTATCATACTCTTAAATATCCAAATATTTATGCATATTCTTACAGCTAATTAGACAAATAAACCTATATGCCCCTCTACACCTTCACAAACAGTGTATAAACAGTAGAATGAACGGGAAAAAAATGAGAGAACACAATATATTGCCAAAATAGCAAAGTAATTGCGAATCGTAAAAGTCGTGCAGGCATATAAATGCTACATAGAACAGCTACCCTCAAATGGCAAACAATTCTACAATATGTGTGAGTATGTGTGTGTGTGTGTGTGTGAGAGGGTCGTTTATTCGCTTAGCTATTGAAAATGTTTAAGAGCCATTTGTTTCTCGCAGTAAACACGATTTTCATCACGCTATCAGGAAGTTTATCTGCAGGTTTAATATTTGCAATGAAGGTAAAATTTAAGTGTTGCCACCTGGCATATTAAGTGCAGGAAATGTTGTACATACTAGATTTATAGTTATTTTGTATTTGAAGTATATTAAAATTATCAATTACAATCGATAATATATATATTATAATTATCGATAACAATAGTTAGGCGATAACAACAATTGATTGGGGTTACACAAAGTTATATTTGAAGTTGTTTGCTGGTGCAGGTAAACTTTTCTTAATATTATATTGAACATTCTATGATAATCGATCTTATTAGTTTGTTATTGATATATAAGTAGCTTACGATAGACATCCACAACAAGAGATATTTTTCTAAGTCAGAGATATTTTCAACATTTGTAGCTGTATTAACTCTATAACAAACTAACTCCATTTCCATTTAAAATACTTAAATTATGCGTTGATAATCGATCTTGCTTATTGTTATCGACATTTAAAAGTGGTTGTTAACCAGTGTTGCCACTTCAGATTTTTTCTGAACAGATCTCTCCTTTTTTTCAGTCTGGCCGAAAAAAATACTAAGCACCCATTATCCGAAAATCTGTTCCTTTTTTAACGGTGAATGTAGTTGAATCGGAATAATAATCACAAACTTTTGATAACGCGTTGCAATCACTTTAATATACATGAATATATGGTGAAAGTTTAGTTATTAAAATTAAAAATTGTTGTCCTGTTTTTTGTCTTTTTTAAAAATGTTTGTTCCTTTTTTTCGCAACCGTTTGTCCTTTTTTGTGTCCTGGCAACACTGTTGTAGACTAAATCAGATAGATCAGCAATATTTGAGATAACTTAAAAGCTAACTAACCTTTCTTTATATACATATTACATGCATCTACTTTGGTTATCGATCGTTAATAAATAAATATCGATAAATAAATAAATAATAATAATAAATAACAATAGATTGTGATTACTAGCCAATCATAGAGATTTTTCCAATACATTCAGCTGCATCAGTCCCTATTTTATTAAAGAAACTCTACATATTTTATGACAATCAATTTTGTTAATAGTTAAGAACAACAAGAATTGCTTGTGATTGAAAGGCTTTCTTTTCATCATTTTTGTTTGTGTAGAGCATCAGCGGAGTTAATTTTTGTTAAAGTAAATATTTGTCTAAATTTAATTAATTTTAATTTATTAAATAATTAAAATATTGTCTTAAGGTTTGAATAAACATATATAGAAGCATAATTGTTTTAATGCATATTTATATATATTTTTTTTCTATATGTATTACTAATTAAATTTATGACAAACGCATTGATTGCCCCCCGCGCACAGCGTTAGCTTTATTTGTATTTATTTATAGCTTCGTGCTCTCGCTCATTATGTGCGTGTGTGTGAGTGTGTGTGTTGTTGTTGCGTGTGGAAACCGTGTGAATGCCTTGGCCCCTTGTCAGACGTTGACGCGTCGCTCGGCTGATGATGCTGGCGATGATTAGCAACGAAGCTGCCTGACACATTACGCATACGCACAGTATGCCAGAGCCCCTACCCCTACTCTCCCTCCTCCTCTCTCTCTCACTCTCCCGCTCTGGCGAGTTAATTGAGGCAAGTGCACTTCAAGTAAGTTGCACACAAGTGCAATTAAACAGCTTGGCAGAAGACGACATTAATGTTGGACGCCAGACGTCTGATAGCCAGGATATGGGCCAGCTTTCACTCTCGCTCTAGCTCCATCTCTCCCCCCCTCTTTGCGTCTCGCGCTGCGGGCATCTTTTGGCTGTCGTTTGTCTTCATTCATTGCGCCATAAAAGTCGTAAATTGTAAACGCTTTGTAGGTCATTGCTGCCAGCAGCAACCAAGTTTCAGTTGAACTTTTGCTGCCACCTCCACCTGCAGTTTCGCCCCATTTTCTTTCCCCTCCATTTCTCGTCGAGTCTTTTGTAAGTAACAAAGCGAAAATTTATGCGCTTGACTGAACGGTCAGCAAAATGGCGCCAAAGTTCAAAGCTCGCATCGACTGCAGCTGCAGGGGAGCAGCAGAACTTTGGCCAAAGGAGCAGCCACTCAGTGGCTGGACATGCTGCAGATACGTCTCGCATCCCAGCTCTTTGTTTATGGCTCGGGTCTCTTTCGGTTGAGGTTGAGCTCCAATTGTTGTTGATGGAATTTGCCGCCGGTTGCAATTTTATTGCAAATTGTTTGCAACCCAATCCCTATTTTTTTTTTTCATTTTTCCTTTTGCGGTCATGCAAAATGCAGAGCATGTCCTCAAACGTGGCTGGGAGCTTGTAACCAACTGGCATTTGGCTATAAAACAAAATGTGGCTGCAGTGGCAGGCAACATCCAGCTTGGCAGGCTGCCTGCACAATGCTCGCTGTGGCAAGTGTGGGCGGGGCACGCATAACCAACCCGTAAGTGGCAGCATTCCATACGTGACGCGACACGTGATGTTGCCTTCAAACTAAAACAAGATTTGGGCGTGTGGGCGTGGCAAGTGCATAGTTCAGAACAATTTGTTGGCAAACGAAAAGTAGTTCTTGACAATGCAATCTCAGAAGAGTTGAGATAAACTACAAGACATTGTATAGAAGATACACAAGTTTCATATCAATTTTTTATCTTACCAAGCGAGATTTTGACAAATAACAGAAAGAGAGCGTTAGATTTTTTAATCAAATATATAAATGAGTAAATTTAATCAAATAAATATAAAATATGAAATAAAAATCTCATAACAAAAATGAAAAACATTGCTTTTATATCTACTTGAGCGTTAGTTTAACGATATGATTAGGAGTCATAGAAAGTTCAAGATCTTTTTTGAAAATGAAATATATATATTTTTTTTAAAATCAAAGTTCAAGATCTTTTTTCGAAAATAAAATATATATATATATATTTTTTTTTAATTTTTATACGATGTTTGACGATATGACTAGGAATCATATTGAGCGAGTATTTTTTTCCTTTACAAATTTAATTTTAAGATCTTTTTTCCTAAATAAAATATATATATATATATATTTTTTTACATCAAAATCAAGATCTTTTTTCGAAATAAAATATATATATTTTTTTTTTTAAATCAAAGTTCAAGATCTTTTTTCGAAAATAAAATATATATATTTTTTTTTTTAAATTTTTTATGATATTTTGACGATATGACTAGGAATCATATAGAGAGAGTATTTTTATGCTTAAAAATTAAAAGATTAATAGAATAATGTCCCTTTGTTGCAATAGTTTTAGATATCTACCTGCGAAAACATGGAAAAATGCAGTAATTTCTAAAAAGTAAATCAATTTCTTCGAAACAGCTCGAAAAATTGTCGAAAAAGATAGGAAAACGATAGGAACTCGAATTTGTGAATGTTAAAAGACGCTCCAGAAAAAAGAAAATACATTCGAATTCCGAAATTCGAAATGGCAAGGGGATCACATTTTTTACGAATTAAACAGGAATTCGATTTATCGAACAGGAGTTAGAACGATTTTTGTTCAAGGGGATAGCATTTTTTACGAAATTATTGAGGTTTTCGATTTAGCGTGGAACGAATTATCGGTATTTGACTGTATTTCTTACTCAGCAAATTTTGTAATTCCTTAAGAAAACTAGAGCAAGTGATATAACCTCTAGCCGCCACAAATTTCCTAAAAAATGAACTAAGCATAGAAAAACGTTAAGAATTCGATAATTAAATCTCAAATCTGTAATGTCTAATATATCTAACTCCTTACCTAAAGATAAATAAAGTTTTACAATTTCCCATCAAAGAATTTCAACATACTTCATATCACGTTGCCCCTGTCCTGCTGCCTTAGCTTTAAAAGCAATTATAGCATATTTTCCAAAGTGCCTTAGCAGCTTATTCAAAATTCCAAATGTATTCATGCCACTGCCCTCGCCTCACACACGCACACTAACACATGCGCAGGTATTTATTGCAATGCAAGGCATGCATATGCCGAAAACAATGAGGAGATTTCCACAGACACACACACACACGCACACACACATAACTTAGCAGCAGAGATATGGCAAATTTACAGACAAGCCGAATGTTTTATTCTACTTGAATGTATTTCTATGCATACATTGTATGTACATACATATATAGTATTTATTATATAAATATATGTCTATAGCTGCACACATGGACATACATATGTACAATATGTACAATTAATTTGGCACACATTGCTGCATAATTTATTTTTTTACATTTATTTTGGCCGTCGCCGTCGTCGTCGCCGTGGCCCTTGCGGCAATTGAGTAAATCCGTGGCAATTGGCAATTATACAAAATTTCGGGCATAGACAATTGCAAGAGCCACCACACACAGACAGATAGACAGACAGACGTAAATAGATTGTAAGCACTGTGTGTGCGCTAGGTTAGGGTTGACACATTTGCTTCGCTTTGTGAAAGTGCGAAAGTGCGAAAGAGAGCGCAACTAAATCGGACTGTGATTGATGAGCATACTAGACTCCAATGATGTGCCCACTGACAGGCAACAAATGATTCATCTGTCACACACACCCACACACACATGCACACATGCCAAAGGTTATGTGAACTTTAAATGTGGAGAGCGTTTACAGTTGAGTCGAAAGCTTTAAGCGACATGCATGCAAATAAATAACTATTCTACTACTCACCGAAGGCAAAAAAGAGAGTCAGAGAGTTGCAGAGTAAGAGTGCTTGGGGGCTGTGTGTGCGTGTGCGTGTGTCCGTGTGCGAAGCCGTCGTAAAACTATTAAAGCGCAGTCGGCGTCAACGTTGACTGCGCTAATGGCAAGGCGCCTTGTGATATTTTAACATAAACCAACACACGGACACGTTATCCATGAGAGCTGCAGGTGTCACAACAACATGGCGCGCGTACACATGCACACATACATATCGACATATATCTACATATATCTACATATGTATATACATATGTATGTATGTGTGATTATGTAGATGGAATCACCGTTGCGCGCATTCCATAACAAATCCCGCTATACAAATCCGCATAACTTCAAACGTTGCCGACGTCGACGTCGACGTCGTTTATTTGTATAAAATTAGTTTATGACGCGCTAAAACAAAAGGCGCACTCGCACACACACGCACACACACTCGCACGGGCACACGTAGACACGTTGCCTTTAAACAGACACTTAAAAAGTGCTTTGTGCGCAAAGTTTATTATTTTAATAATTCGTTATATTTTGGCGGCTCTTTGACGCACAACAACAAGAACGGCCAAGCGGACTGCACTGTGTGAATCGAGCATGGCAACTATTTTGGCCAAGTGCTTAACCACGAATTTACAGAAAAAATCAAATGCATGCCATGCCAGAAATTTGTTTATAATTGTTGCTGTTGTTGTTTCAACATGTGTGTGCGTTATTAATTGCAATAAATGATGCCGAGCGTGGGCGTAATTTCATTTTTGTTGTTTTTGTTAGCTTGCCGTTTGTGCGTAACGTTTCATTCAAAAGGGCACACGCGCGCCATCTACCGAGTTAATATGCAGTTCGAATACACAATTGTACGATAGTTGAGCGGGGGTTTGCTATCGATATTTAGTTCTTTTAAATTTAACAGATCATGTAATTTAACATTTTGAAATAATTTAATAGAAGTTATATTTCAATAGTGCTACATTTAAAAACACTATTTGGTAATACAAAATTTAAAGCAATTTTATTTCAATGGTGTTTGCGAGTTTGCCATTCAAAAAGGCACTACAGCGCCATCTGGGAGTATATGCGAGCGATAATTTGGCGCGCTTTACCTTCGATAATTGCATTTTAAATTTTATAGATCATTAAACTTCAGCACAAAAGCGTTTTAAGATAAATATACGCTATAAATATAATAACCTTTATTTAATATACAATAGGGAACACTAAGCAGCTCCTCTAAATCAATTAAATATGTGACAAGGCGCCACATCCTCAATTTCCTGCCCATCCAGAGTTTTTATCTGGCATTCACATAGGAAATGCACAATTTTACGTTCCGCCTGCCTTCGCTGCTCCACATCCAGCCCATCGAGCAGCATTTGCACTTTGCTCAACAGGCTTTTCGATGTCTGGGCGGGTGTATTGTTTGCTGCCTGCTGCAGAGCTTGGAGGCAATCCTTCGACTGCTGCAGCACGGTTTCCATATTAGAGATAACTGTGCCCATTAGCTTTTCAGCCGTGGGTAGAGCGGGATCCTCCTGCAACAGGACTGATGAGTCGGCTATGGGGTCGTCCGTCAGGCTTGCCAGCGTTGTCTCCTGCTCCTGGTCCGGCTCATCCTGCTCTAACTCTTCCAGCTGCTGATGCTGCTCTGGTTCTAGAGATTCTGTTTGCTCCAACAAGTCCTGCTCGTCGAGCACAAAGTCCATGTGCGCTTTATGCTCTGCCTCGCTTAGCACCTCAAAGTCCTGCTGACTTTCATACTGTAGCTCCTCATCCTCCAGTTCGCCCTCCAGCTCCTCATCTTTATCGTTATCGGTGCTATAAGGATAATCTGCTCCCCAGATAAGATTCGTTACCCGCTGCTCCTTTTGGCATGACGCCGCCTTTGGTGGCCTGCCCCGCTTCTTGATATTCTCTATGATCAAGGGCACACCCTTGCGAAAGTGCCGGCCCAGAAAGAGAAGATCATTGAAATATCTCCAGGTAATTGGCGCCGTTTGATTGATCTGATGATTGCGATATTCGCGAGCAAAGCGATCCCGCAGCTTCTTCCAGCGATTGTAGCAGAGTTCCTCTAAAAATAAAGATTACTACAATTATAAGCGACTCCTCAAATCCTCTCCAGCTTACCAGATACATTCAAGCTCTCGGAGATCGCGCGCCAAGCTTCATTCTTGGCCGACAAATTCTTGGATATTCGTATTTTATGCCGATCGTAGAGCACGGGATGCATTTTGACCAGCTCGATGAGCTGCTGGCATAGCTCAATATCCTCGGCATTCTCCACATAATCCTCCTCGCGCTGCTTCTTCTCCTGATCCTCCAAACGCGTTCGTCGCGGCTTACGATGCCTCGGCTCAAATTTCATGCCATCCAAATTTTCGTGCATAACCAAACCATGTTTGTAGTGATCCTTGAGGAAGAGCAACCGTGGAAACATATCCCAGTAGGTGGGACTATCTGGATTTTCCTGGAAGCGACGAAACTCCTTGCCAAAACGATCTCGAATGCTCTTCCAGCGGGTGATGCAGGCTCTCTCGCTGGCTCCCAATTTTAGGGAAATAGTTTTCCAGGCGGCGTCTTTGTTGGCTGCATTCTTGGCACTGCGCGCACTGTCCTTGTCATAAAGTATGGGATACTTCTCTATCAATCTAATCAGCTCAACGTCGTCCATTTATTTGTTTTTCTTAACCAAACAGCAAAAACAAAAACTGATTTTATTTATTTACTATTTACAACTCTGCTTTAGTCAGGGCTGCAAACAGCTATCGATTAATGTTTGCGCATCGATACTTACATCACTAAGCAGTTCGCTGTAGCTGGCCACACACAAGTGCCGAGTACCTGGCCACATGGATACGCGTACTGCACATTTCTGCTACTTTTATAATAAATGAATAACTACAATTAGTGAAAAGTATACCTGCAGTAGACAACAAACTGCAAAACACAACAGCAGCAACACACACTGCAACTGAAGCGTGAAAATTGCTTTAAATAAAGAATTGCTGAACCAGCAAACGTGAGTGTGTGATTGTGTGTGTGTTGGAATTTGCAAGTGTGTGCACAGAGATCAGCCAAAAAAAGCCGACAGCCAACGCTGCGCCCATTTTTTGTTGTTGATTCATTAATACGCTACACACATACATACCGAGGCGAGTGTGTGTATGTTGTTTTTTTCTTCATATGTATGCATGTACGAATGCCTGTGTGTTGGTGAGTTGGAGCAGCCAGTCCAACAATCTCCCCCATAATAAGTAACAGTGTCTCTCACACCAACACCAACAAACGCGCTCGCAGCAGCAGCAGAAGCAGCGACTGCGACAACGGCAGCAGAAGCAGCAGCAAAGAAACAGTTACCGCACGAAAGAGCACCGCATTCGCAGCCGGAGCGGCAAAAGCAACGTCATAAATTTGTCATCGCTTTTTGGTTATTTTCTAATTAAGCACAGTTGAATTTGAAATCGATTCGAGTTAAAAATAAATAAACACATTAAATCAAGATGATATTGCTGGAAATCAATAATCGCATTATTGAGGAAACACTCCTGGTCAAATACCGCAATGCACAGGCTGGGTGAGTCGTCTTCTTCTTTTGCGCTGTGTCTCATTTGCTCTAACCGTAAAAATGCCCCATTTTTTTTTATTTTTATCTATTTTCTTGCTTTGCGACCGTGTTATCAATTTTCGTTGTGATTATCAGCATATTTTACACACACATACATACACACATACACAGAGGAGCCTTAAAAAGTCGGGTGTAGTTCAAACTTGGAGTACACTCATGCACTCTAATCAGTGTGCGTGTTTTTCTGTGCATGGATGTATGTGTGTGAGTGAGTGAGTATTGATGGTCCCCTTCCCCGTGGCCTTCCGCACAGCATTTATTAATTTATTTTAGCTCGTTTATCGCATCATTATGCATAATCCCCAGCTTTGTTATATGCTATACACCTCACACACACACACACACACAAATAACAAATGCATTTGAGTCATCGTCGCAGTCTCCGAAAGGCCTTTTGGGCGCCGACCGCCAAAGCAATACAAAATACTCGATGAAGCCAAATCTGTTATACAAATTTAAACTACTCAATGGAGTCAAAGTGGCATATTTTGGATTTATATTCTAACCTGTGTCTCAAATGCTCCAAAATAAATCTAAAGACGAACGGCATCCTGTTTAATCCTTCATATTAAAACAGATGACTTGTGTTCGTGTACAATCGATTTAAACTGTTATACTCTGTGGAGTCAAAGTGGCATATTCTGGGATTTCATTCCAGTTTGTGTCTCAAATACTCCAAAATAAATCTAAAGACGAACGGCATCCTGTTTAATCCATTATATTAAAACAGATGACTTGTGTTCGTGTACAATTGTTCTAATCTGTTATACTTTGTGGAGTCAAAGTGGCATATTCTGGGACTTCAACCCGAACTGTGTCTCAAATGCTCCAAAATAAATCTAAAGACGAACGGCATCCTGTTTAATCCTTCATATTAAAACAGATGACTTGTGTTCGTGTACAATCGATTTAAACTGTTATACTCTGTGGAGTCAAAGTGGCATATTCTGGGATTTCATCCCAGTTTGTGTCTCAAATACTCCAAAATAAATCTAAAGACGAACGGCATCCTGTTTAATCCATTATATTAAAACAGATGACTTGTGTTCGTGTACAATTGTTCTAATCTGTTATACTTTGTGGAGTCAAAGTGGCATATTCTGGGACTTCAACCCGAACTGTGTCTCAAATGCTCCAAAATAAATCTAAAGACGAACGGCATCCTGTTTAATCCTTCATATTAAAACAGATGACTTGTGTTCGTGTACAATCGATTTAAACTGTTATACTCTGTGGAGTCAAAGTGGCATATTCTGGGATTTCATCCCAGTTTGTGTCTCAAATACTCCAAAATAAATCTAAAGACGAACGGCATCCTGTTTAATCCTTCATATTAAAACAGATGACTTGTGTTCGTGTACAATCGATTTAATCTGTTATACTGTCTGGAGTTAAAGTGGCATATTTAGGAACTTCATCCCAGTTTGTGTCTCAAATGCTCCAAAATAAATCTAAAGACGAACGGCATCCTGTTTAATCCTTCATATTAAAACAGATGACTTGTGTTCGTGTACAATCGATTTAAACTGTTATACTCTGTGGAGTCAAAGTGGCATATTCAGGAACTTCATCGCTGTTTGTGTCTCAAATGCTCCAAAATAAATCTAAAGACGAACGGCATCCTGTTTAATCCTTCATATTAAAACAGATGACTTGTGTTCGTGTACAATCGATTTAATCTGTTATACTGTCTGGAGTTAAAGTGGCATATTTAGGAACTTCATCCCAGTTTGTGTCTCAAATGCTCCAAAATAAATCTAAAGACGAACGGCATCCTGTTTAATCCTTCATATTAAAACAGATGACTTGTGTTCGTGTACAATCGATTAAAACTGTTATATTCTATTTCAACCCTGCTTGTATCTCAAGTACTCCAATATAAATTGCTC
Organism: Drosophila gaucha; assembly: GCA_035045545.1. Classification (NCBI taxonomy): domain Eukaryota; kingdom Metazoa; phylum Arthropoda; class Insecta; order Diptera; family Drosophilidae; genus Drosophila; species Drosophila gaucha. The sequence continues at coordinate 793,451 of JAWNOY010000006.1, read as the reverse complement.
ACATTTATTAGCCCAAAAGGAGTTTTATTAACATGGTATGTCGAAGATGTTATTTCTAATTTGTATTAGATATTGCTCCCATATTATTTTAAATCCGCAAATAACTTAGTCTTTGATTCGACATATTGAACTACATTTTTCTCGTTCGCTGACTTTATATCAAATTTCTACTGTAAAACTCTTTTTAAACCTTCATTAATCATTCAAATGATAATAGTATCGGTTCGGCATGCGACCGATAAGATATTGAATGAAGGAAAACTGTTTATTAATATTTTGTTACCCATTTTGTTTTTTTTGCAGACTCAAACCTGAATCGATAGATATACTGATAGCTGACTTTGATGGTGTTCTATATCATATTTCCAATGTAAATAATGATAAAACGAAAGTGCGGGTGAGTTTTCAATTAAATTACAAATGTTTTTGCTTTTCTTTTACTATTGATTAACGGAAACATATTTTATTTTAATTAAACAGATTAGCATTTCGCTTAAGTTCTACAAGCAGCTGCAGGAACATGGAGCCGATGAGCTGTTGAAGCGGGAATATGGAAGTCTGCTGACCGAAACGGAAAAAGGTAGAAATAATATAAATAACCAAATTATTTCATGAGTACCGTACTTAAGTCTCTTTCATTTACTTGCAGGTTACAATGTTTCTGTACTTATTAATCTAGAGGATATACCCGAAGATTGGGAGCAGATTGCAAAGAGAATTGGACTGCTTAAACGCAATTGTTTTGCCTCCGTGTTCGAGAAATATTTTGATTTTCAGGAACAGGGCGAAGAGACCCAAAAGCGAGCGGTCATTAACTATCGGAACGATGAGACGCTGTAAATTTTATTTAATATAACCGAAAAGTATCTTTATACTCAATCTAAACTTTATCCCTAGCTATGTGGAGGCAAAGCCTGATCGGGTCACAGTAGTGTTCAGCACCATCTTCAGGGACGAGGACGATGTCATCATTGGCAAGGTATTTATGCAGGAATTGAGGGAAGGACGACGTGCGTCCCATACAGCGCCACAAGTGCTCTTCTCGCATCGCGAGCCACCTTTGGAATTGGCTAACACCGATGCCATAGTGGGAGATAACATTGGATATGTTACATTCGGTACGTAATTCCTCCGCTCTGAAGTTTTTTTCTACACCCCAATGGAGTCAAAGTGGCATATTTTGAAGTACTATTTCGATTTGTGTCTCAAATACTCCAAAATTAATTAATAGACGAACGGCATCCTGTTCAATTTCTCATATTATAACAGATGACTTGTGTTCGTATACAGTTGCATCTATCTGTTATACTCTTTGGAGTTAAAGTGGCATATTCTCGGACTTCAACCCGATCTATGTCTCAAATGCTCCAAAATAAATCTAAAGACGAACGGCATCCTGTTTAATCCTTCATATTAAAACAGACGACTTGTGTTCGCGTACAATCGACTAAAACTGTTATACTCTCTGGAGTTAAAGTGGCATATTCAGGGATTTCATTCCAATTTGTGTCTCAAATACGCCAATATTAATAGATAAGCGAACGGCATTCTGTTTAATGCATTTTATTTCGGCAGTTACTTGTTTCGCTTACATTTAATCTAAACTGTTATACACCTTGGAGTCAAAGTGGCATATTTTGGAGAACAATTACCATCTGTGTCTCAAATGCTCCCATATAAATTATTAGACGAACGGAATCCTGATTAATCCTTCATATTGAATCAGATGACTTGTGTTCGTGTACAACTGCTCAAATCTGTTATACTCTGTGGAGTTAAAGTGGCATATTCAAGAACTTCATCGCCGTTTGTGTCTCAACTACTCCAAAAAAAATCTAAAGACGAACGGCATCCTGTTTAATCCATCATATTAAAACAGATGACTTGTGTTCGTGTACAATCGATAAAAAATGGTATAACCTTTGGAGTTAAAGTGGCATATTCTGGGACGTCAACCCGATCTGTGTCTCAAATGCTCCAAAATTAATTAATAGACGAACGGCATCCTGTTTAATCCTTCATATTAAAACAGATGACTTGTGTTCGTGTACAATCGACTTAAACTGTTATATTCTATGGAGCTAAAGTGGCATATTCTGGGATTTCATCCCAGTTTGTGTCTCAAATACTCCAATATTAATAGCTAGACGAACGGCATTCTGTTTAATGATTTTAATTTATGCAGTTACTTGTTTCGTTCACATTTCACTTAATCTGTTATATACCCTGAAACTTTATTCACTAATAAATGATGCTTAATATGTTTTTACAGTGCTATTCCCTCGACATACTAACAAGGAGACACGGGATAATACTATCAATCTAATACACATGTTCCGAGACTATTTGCATTATCACATTAAGGTTAGTGACAGATCAGACACTTATCTATATAGAATCTATACTAAAAATCAATCTATTTAATAACAGTGTTCAAAGGCGTATATTCATTCGCGCATGCGCGCAAAAACCTCAGACTTCCTCAAGGTGCTAAATCGTGCAAGGCCCGAATCGAAGACAACGGAAAAGAAGACTATAACGTAAGTTGTATAACAGTTATAACAGAATGCTTCATTTACAATAATAATAATTCTCTTTATTTTTAGGGGGAGAACATTCATACGCAAAGAATGATGCGCTCAGTATAATTAGTTGTTTTTATATATAAAAAAAATATAAAAATAAAAAAAAACGTGTATTAAAAAAAGAATTGAGATAAACTGCAGAATTTTGGCAAATGAAAGCAAATGTTTCCAAAACTAAATGGTGAAAATAAACCCAAACAGTAAACAGAAAGTAAGAGAAAGTATTCCAAAAGAGCTAAATCTAAGCCGGAGCAAGTTAATGAACAATAAAACAAAAGTAATAATAGTTATGCGTTAAATAATTTAAATCGTGTGTATTTGTCGAGTCAGTAAGTGGAACAGAATCAAGCGTGAATTAATTTGTTACAGTCGTCGCCAAAAGTCAGCGTACATACATATATTATGTATATCAAAACTAAACAATTGTCAAGCAGAAACATTTTTGAAACTAATTGCCTAATAAATCTAAGTGAAACGTAATGTCGCAAACAAAATCAATTTGTTAATGTCGCAATTGTCGTAATGCTGCCCAAAATCAGACAACCCCACTAGCCTGTATGTGTAGAGAATTAAAAAAGAACAAAAAATACTAAAAATAAAAATAAAAACATTAATAAATCCAATTTAAAACAAACAAATGGAAATATCTTATTTCAATTAAAAGCGATAAATCAAATGTGTGGACTAGTTTTATTATATATAAGTATAACAGTTTTGTATAACAGTTTAGATCTTAAATTTAACATTCTGCTTCTCGTTCATGCTCTCCACACTGGCCTGCAGGTTCAGATAATCGCTCTGAATACGCGCACAGACTGCAAGAGAGATCGAACAGTTCGGACTGCATATGAATATATATGTCATATATATATTTATCAATATATACATATATATGTAGAGCTACTTACTTTGGCAGTGGCTTTGTTATAGTATTTAGTTTTTAATTATTAATGTATTCCAATAGTTTTTTGTTTTTCATGTGCTTTTTGTGATGTTTTGCATATGAGAATTTACAGAGAGGGGGGCCCTAGGGATCATCGTATTGCTCCAATTTGATATAAGCAAGTGCTGTGTGATAGAAAAGTGACAGAAGTGAGTGTTATTTATATAGTTTGAATTCCAGAAGACATGAAAGCGCTATGAACTGATAAATGAAATATTTATTTATTTTTTGGGATTTTTTTAACAAAATAAAATTTTTTTTACTGAAGTAACTATGAATATATATTAAAAAATAATAAAAAAATAGAATATCTATAAAAAAAAAGGAATATTTGAGACAATATATAAAAGCTTTTATACAATAGAAATAATTTAAAATTGCAAAAAACTCAATTTTATACATTTCAATTGTGTATAAGAATTTATGAGAGAATTTTCAAATGTTTTTATACAATATTTAAATGTAGAAAAATTAACAAAAATTATTTCCTATCCGCTCTAGAGAGCTTTCACTGTATGTATAGTTGAAACTAGCGTGCAGTACGTAGGTTCAGACAGGCTCAAGGAATCGTTTATCATATTGTACGAGTATACATACATATACACATACACAACCACATACACATGTACACATGCGTGAGTCTAGAATACAAAAAGAAAAAAAACTAAACTTGAAAAAAATATGGAAAAAAGGGCTTGGTCTCGCATTTGGGTGACAATGGAGTAGAAACTAGGGCAAGTAAAAGGAATTTTAGAGTATTTTAAATGGAACTCCATAGCTTACCTTTCTGCAGATCCATATCATCCATTTCGGAGTTCTTAATCTGTTGCAATTTCTCGCGAAACTTTTTAGTGATTTGTTTGCGTTGATAATCGGCTTCGATTTCCTGTTTGGTGCGCGGTATGCGAAAGCGTATGCAGCAACAGACCATGATCACTGCAAAGATACCCTGTACTTTAGCAGAGACGAGTTTATCTGACAGACGAAACACTCACTAATACTCATTAGTATGCCCAGCACAGCGGCTATGATGTGCCAGCGTCGAAAGCCGCCTATGGTTATCTTTTCCAGCCAAGCTTCCTTTGGATCTATATCAAAGATATCCGTATCATCGTCCATTTTCTATATCTTTTTTTGGGAGGAGCCTCGATTTCACGTCTGGCTGCTTGGCCTGGCCAATTCGGACTGTTCATTTCATTTAGCCACACTCAATATTTCTTTGGCCAAACTGGCTGCTAAAAGTATGTATACAAATGAGCGAACCTTTGTGCTGGGTCTATTTGCGACACACCCTGTATGGCATGTGTAGAGGAACAGTGTAAAAAAGCAAACAAAAGTGAAGTAAGCAGAGGTTGAAAGGTTCCTAAATATCCTAGAAATAGTCCACTAATAATTGAAACTATTTCGTATAATACAGTTTTCTATTTAAGCTAGGGTTACTTGCAACATACCCTGTATAGAAAGTGTTAAATTAAAATCAACATTGAGGAAAATACATATAGAAACGTTTTTGAAATGTACTACAAAAAATTTGGTTAGTTTAGTTTAAATTATTCTTAATAGATCACTTTTTTTTAATTTTAAATAAAAAAATTAAATTTTAGACATTTTTTTTTTATTTTAAATATAAAAATTAAATTTTAGAAAATAGTTTTTTCCATATTTATTATTAAATTAATTTGTAGAAAAAAGTTTTTCCATTTTTTAAACATTTTCTTCAATATATTTAAAGAATTCAAAAAAAATTAAATAAAGATTAAGTTAAAATTTTTAAATTAAAAAATATTAATATGTTTTTCAAAAAAAGAGTGTGGCCAGCTCATTGAAAAGTTATACCAATCGCTTTGCCATATTCAAAACCCATATACCCCATATATATTCTCAGTTCATTTTAAGCCAAATCTTAATATCCCCTAAAAAAAAAAAATATTTTTAAAAGTATGGTAATTTTAATTTTTTTTATTAGATTTTCAACTGTTGTATTAGAACATCAAGCGAACTAGTTGATAACAGATCGTATTATGTACGAACTCAGTAGGGTGGGTTCGAATCCCATTTCTGAGAACTTATATGCCTAATCATACTCACTCACTCCTACCCCGGTCTATACTGGTCTGGGCTACACTTCAAAATTTATCTTCTTTTTTTTTAATATTACTAATAGCTTTAAGTTGAAAAGTGTTCTAAAGATTAGTCTACCTTCTCAACTCATATACCCCATTAAAGTGATTCCAAAATTCAAGCTGCATAGTACTGCTAGCTATATCTTGAACAATGTTATCATTGTGAAAAGGACAACGGTCGCCTTCCAGAACTGGGTGCGGTTGTTAAAGCTAAAGCGTACCGCTAACCGCGTACCACCACAGCAGGACAAAGTAATTTTGCATACTAGCTAACAGAGAGAGAGAGAGAGAGAGAGAGAGAGGGACAGAGATAGACTTTATAAGTAGCGACCGTAACCCCAACAGGAGACAACATGCATATGGTTAGTTACAAAAGGAAGCCACATGCTGGGCACACCCAGCTACCAGCTAAGAGCGCGGAGTCCTGGCAGGACTCGCCCCCAAACTAGTTTGTTAGATATTTAATTTGTTGACTTTTTGCCAGCTATGAAATAGGCAATGGAGCTGGAGCAGGGACTCGACTGGCTGTTTGCCTAATGACTGTGGCATTTTCTCTCTCCCTCGCTCTCTCTCTCTCTCACTCTGTCTCTGCTCGCGTGCTTGTCGCAGGCGTTAAACATTATGTGATTGCAATTACAAATATTGAATAGATAGATGACCTTTATTAAATACAAATTAAAATTGGGGGAAGTTTAGATAGATAGAGGGAAGTTTCGATTTCTTAATCAAATATCAAAGCTTGATTATTTGATTTGAATTATTTTTATTAATAAAAATATATTACTTTTTTTTGACAACTTTCGTTGAATTCAATAAATGATTTTTAATTGCTAGTAAACATTTTTTCTCAATTTTTTAGCAAGAAATTAAAAAACAAACAATTTTTAATATAATTCTGATAACTAAACATGTTTTTAAAATTTGGGAAACTTGTGCATATTGGTTTAGTGTGATGTCTTCCTGTCTTCATGTCTTCCGTCTGTTTTTCTGTCTGAATGAACAAAGCTAGAGACTTGCAATCTGGAACATAGTCTCGTTGGTACTAGAGATGGGCGTCGGGTTGGGGTTTTTCGGGAATTCAGCAAGTTCCAAAAAAGTTTTCGGGATCGGGCAGGATGGAAAAGATTTTTTTTTAAAAAAAGGTACAGGACGGTCGGGATAAGTGCTTGATCCCGAAATTTCTGCGGATCCCGATAAGAAAATAACAATCGATAAAATTTGTTGTAATTATCAAAGAACAGAAGAAGATAAAAGAAATTAATTCTTTTATAAATTATATAAAACTTAAGAGAACTTCCAGATCTTTCACATTTACAGAGAAAAGATCACTTTGCAAGTAGATCTCTGCTGAACTCTTCCACTGATAGACCAATTAGTTTTATAGTTTGCATTGAAGCAAATCCCATAAAATACATATATACATATTTTATTTTCTACGACAAAGCAGAATCGATTAAATAGTTATCAAAAATATTTATAATATAATAATTTATATAATAATAATTTATATAATTATTTATAAATATTTAAAAAAAATATCTTTAATATTTTAAAATAATAAAAGGTAAATAACAACTTATTTAAGTTCAGATTAAATATAAATATTTTTCACCAACCTTTTCCCTTTTTACTCCACTGTGCGCTGGCCCAATGACCTAAAAAGAAAGCTGAAGTTAGAAATTGTAAATAGATAAACGTAAACGTAGCACGCTTTAAAGTCGCTGCGTTACGTTGCCTGGCCGCGTTACGTCAATGCAGAGGTGGCAACACCGCAGCATTCACAATGGACACACAGGCCGACTCGCCCTATTGTGCGCCTGTGCACAGAGCAATGTTACCGTTAAAAACGAACGAGTTGCAATGGACGCACAGCCACACAAACGCCTACACACATATGGAAGATGCCACACACATGGCAGCTTTCATTGAGGCACTCATTCAACAAAAATATATGCTTATCCTTGCCACAGCGCTGCTCAGTTTCAGTTGAGGCTCTCGTTCGGTGGCACACACGCTGGGCTCGTCGCAGGCCAATAAGATTTCAAGAATTAAGAGTCACTCACAATTCACAAAAATCACAAGCAAACGAAGAAGGAAAAATAGCTGTATTTAATACGGGACAAAAAGTTTAAGCCAAAACAAAAAGAAATCACAAATACAGCAGCAGCAGCAGCAATTGCGGTAGTCGTTCATTGTACGTATTCGTAACGGGCGTGTGTGTGCCTGTGCGTGTGTGTGTGCGTGCGTGAGTGTGAGTAAGTGAGCATGTGTGTGTGTTGAGTACATAATAGGGCCATGGAGTTTTATTGAAAAACGAAAGAAAGAAGAAAAAACGCTTTTGCCTGCCATAGAGCAATATACATATATATGTATATGTATATGTATAGGCAATACCAGCAAATCTCAAAGGCCACACACACACACACATACAGAGAGTGGAAAAAAGTTTTACCGTTGGCCATGTGGGCCAAGCCAGAGCGAAAATCAAAGAAAACTGCTTTCAGCGAAATTGTGTAAATAAAGCATATGTGCATATATAAGCATATATAGAAATTAAAATATATATGTATATGTATATGTAATATATAAATATATATACATATATATTTAGAGCCAGCAACAACAACACCCGACCTACACCATTTGACATAGGTGTGGGAAAGTGTGTGCAAAAAAAAGAGCAGATAAAAAGGACGAAGCGAAGGCAACGCGCGCGCGCCTTCACTGTGTGAGTGTAAAATGCGTGGGTGTGTGTAAAAGGTGTAAAAAATGTACATTTTGTGAATTGGCCATATAAAAAAAAACGAAACGAAAAAAAATAGAGAAGAGAAAACGAGTAACGAGTGTAACCGAAAAACAACAACAACAACAGTAACGTAACGACAACGACGACAACCGTTATATTTAGCCGCCGCCGAATCCAGTTATACGACCTACTAACACCAACGCACATTACGCACAAATGTAGCCGAAGTTCTTTGCTGCTGGTTGTTGTTGCTGTTGTCTTGTTTGTTATTGTTGTTTGCGAATGAAGCAATTTTGCAACTAGACAAAATGCACACAGATCTCGATATCGGTAACAATATAAATCACAGCAGGTGCGCATTGCCAATGCGCCGTCAGCAGCAACAGCACTTTTATCAGCACACAACTCGTCCACCCACGCAGTGAATTTAATTAAACTAACTAATAATTATAACAAACACCAACAAAATAAACAACAGCAAAGTAAGCACCGCTTATTCTTTTCATTTTTAGTTTAAAACCACAGCAATTAGCGAACAAATTTTGAAATGCAATTCTTTTGTTTTGACCGCTCATCACTAGCGATTGCACAGCGCCGGCTAATCGATAATTTTCAGCTATTAATCGATCGAAAGTGCAGTTAAATTATATGCTTTATGCTCTTGGCTTCGCTTTTAACATATGGCCATTGTGCTATCGTTTGATTTCGAATTATTGCTTTTAGATAATTGTCGATGAGCTGAAAGAAACATATCGATAGTATCGTTGCACGTGCAAAAACTATTGGCACGCGAAACTTGGCGCACACGCATAACTAAAAACAAGTAGTAGAAGAAGCAGCTGCAGAGAGAGCGCATCCAATTGGACTGTCAGACGGACGCGCACGTACGTACGGTTTGTGTTACAGCGGCACTTTGACTGGTCGACCGTCCCCCGGGTCCCCCTCTTCATAAAAAACAAAAGCAAACACGAATTAAATGTAATTAAGTGCATTTAAATTTGATGCTTACGTGATTTGTGTGTGTGTGCGTGTCAATACAAATACTAAGCGTGCGGTAGGCTCAGGATTTCATTCATTTTATTTCGTTTGCACAGAACAACAAAAAAAGAAGACGTTAAATGTTGCAAATTATATATGTAGCTAGTTTCATATGCCTGACTTTATGTGCGCCCTTTTATTTCGTCAAGTTTAATTTAAGCAATTTCGCGTGTGCCTTTTCGCTTCTCTTTCACTCCAGCGTGCGTGTGTCAGTGTATTTGTGTGTGTGTGTTGGCTCTGATTGGATCTGCTGTTGTTGCCGTCATCAGTTCTAGTTGGGGCCGCATTTGTTATGTCAATAATTAACAGTAAAACTTATGGAAAAGCTAAAAGGCAACAAAACACTGCGTAAGGCGTGCTACACAGCTGTAAGGCAGTTTTCTAGGGCTGCAATTGACTCGTGTCGTGTCTGTCCAGGGACACCCAAGGAGTTTTTCTTCATTTCGTTTTACTTACTTTTCTTCACTCCATTTTTTTTGTCATGTGTGTCCCCATGTGTGTGTGTGTGTTGTTGCGCCTCACTCTTGCGGCAATTGCATTTGGCAATCACACGGAAAATTGATTTTTTACCAAATGCGCGAACATTTTGCTGCATATTTGTATATGCCTTGCGTTCCTTCCTTCCTTCTTTTTTTTTTGACCACTTTCCTGCCTGCCATTGAGCACTCCAATTGGATTGTACAGCAGCTGCCCAATTGGCACATTGTGCGTTGTTGTTGCTGCTGAGCTGCCTTTAGCTTGATACTTACTTGTCTCCTCTTTTTGTATTACATTAAATATTTAAAGCATATGCAAATTTGAACAGTAGCACCATAAAAAAGTACCTGCCGCGGCCTTAACGCGGTTGTTATTGTTGTTGCTGCTGTTTCTCTCATCCATGACGTCGCTCTCTCACCTCCTCAATTCCTTTTTTTTTTTAGTAGCGTGCGCCCGTTTTTAGCTTTAGTGTCGTGTAAATCGTTTTGTGTGGCAAGTGCTCTGCCCTTTTTATATACTTATACATATATATATATTTATTCTTCTTTTTGGTTGTGCCCTTTTCTTACTTCTTTTTTTTTTTGCATTACGGAGCACTTGCATACACCCACATGCAGTCACACAAACACGCACGCACACAAACATACGTACTGCAATCAGCGCTCGCTGCTCAATTCAAATGCATTTCGATTGCTTTCGCCTCTCTCTTCAAGCACGTCTATGCATAAGTGTGCGTGTGTGTGAGTGCACTCAACTTGTGAACTGCGATACTTAAACACCATTTTTCGTTGATTCCTTGTGCCTACACACTTCTGCATGCAGCTGCTTGTATTTGTGTGTGCTTGCTTGCCACCTTAAGCCGTGAACGCTGCTCCGATTTGTGCGCTAGCGAGCGTGCCCCTGCCCCACCTGTCGCCTTCTTCGAGCTTTAGTTGCTGCGACACGTGCCCAATTGTGCCGCAACAAATTTACTCCACTTTTTGACTTTTGCTCCGCATTTTTCTTCTACAATTGTCTATTGTGACCTGCATGTCTATGTGTGTTGCTTTGAACTCCTTTTAGCTTAGAGTGACCAGACTTTAAACATAGTCAAAGTAGAAAATGGCTGAAACTCATTTTAGGTTTTATCGCGTGTGCAAGTAACATGGCAAAGAGAATAATAATTTTGTGACACAAGAAATAACAATCTGGAGAAGTCTGTTGTATATAAATTATATTTAATTGTTAATATTTTCGATCAGTATTTTGTGCTTTGTTAATAAATAAGCTTTCGATTTATACTGGCTTTTTATCAGTGCTTCTGCTCCATTTCGCCGCGTGACTTTTTACTGTTGGAAAGATCTGTGGACCTAGTACAGGCTGTACTTCATTTTTTTTCTACATCAATTTTTCACAGCTATTTCTTTATAGGTTAGTCCAGATATTGGCATATAATCGATATTGATGATATTTTCCCGTTGCTTCTCTTTCCCACTCTTTCTTCCCGATTGCATTTGCAGTATGTGACATACAGTTATAGTTTCTACTCTCTTTACTCTTTTTAGCATTTGCTTTTCTCGCCATTTTGATAGATTTAGCTAATGTGCTGTCTAGTTCCTATTATTGGCCCTTTGCTCAATCGATTTGCAAGGTCAACGCCAGCTGCTGATAACCATAACCATAAACAGTAAATGTGGTTGAGAGCTTGTTGTTGGTCGCAATTAAAACTTGTTGATTGTGGGCGAATTTTCATGTTGGGAGTAAGAGACAAGCAATAAATGTGATTTATTTGATATATAGCTAAAGGTAAAAAAAGATTATTGCAATTCAAGAAAGGGCCTTTTATGGTTTAGTTTTGTGTGAAGCTGACTTGAGGCAGAAATTAATAAAAATATTAGATTTAGTTCAACTAATGCTTCAGAGCGAGCAGCAATAGAAAGAGTCTAAAAAATATTTTAAGAAAAACAGTAATATTTAAAAAAAAATATTTTTTTAAACCATTTCCGTGTAGAAATCAACTTTAGACTATTTTTTTTTTTATATATTTTATCAAAAACTTAAACTAATATTATTTTATTATTTTTTTTTGCTCTTCTCTTGCAGTTTCTGCCAAGGAGATCAAGTGGCTAAAAAGTTAAAATTATATATGCAAGCAAAATAAATTTATTTTTGCCCACAAAAAGTTTATTCAAAAAGTGCAACAAAAAGTGCTCAAAAGTAAAAAGAGAAAAAATTTATATATTAAATAAATAGCACCCGTTTGTCGAGGTGTGCGTGTGTATATGTGCCAGTGTGTGTAGTTGCTCGAGTGTGCGTGTGTGCGTGTGGAGCTGCAGTTGTCGTCGTCGCCGTTGTCGAGCCAAAGAGTCGTCACAACGTCGTCGTCAGGAAAACCCACGACTTCAGCCGCTGCTGCCGCCGCCGCCGCCGCCGCGTCCAAGGTAAAAAAAACACAGCGCCAAGCATCCACGCAAAGTCCACCACCAGGAGGAGCAGCAGCAGCAGCGGGAGCAACACCAGCAGCAGCAGCAACAACAACAACAACAACACGCAGCGGTGTTCGCAGCGGCCATCGGCGTCGCAGTAGCAGCAGTAATCCAAACGCCGGCAACACGAAAGCGACCAGCGGCAGCGGTGGAGCTGGCTGCGCCGGCGTCGCTGGAGGTGGTGGTGGTGGTGGTGGCGGCGTTGGCGTTGCTGGAGGTGGCGGTGGCACAGCCAACATTAAGCAGAGCGTCAGTCGCAACAGCAACATACGCAGCAGCTCCTCCAACAGCACCATGGCATCGGCGAATCATCGGGGCGGACGTGGCGGCATCGCTGGCGCCGGCGCTGGCGCTGGCGATGGCAATGCGGCTGGCTTGCAATTCGGCTCCGCCTGGTTTCAGCGCAAAATCAATCTAAGGCCGCAGCATCGCGGCGTCCATTTGGTCACCGAAGAGATTCTTAGACAAATGCCGGAGCTGACGCAATTCTCTGTGGGATTATGTCACATGCAAAGTAAGTAGAGATGATCTTTAAAATAAAATAAGAGTAACTAGAGGGAAGAAGAAGAACTATTTAAAAGTAAAACTTAAAGATTTCAAATTAGGTTTTCGAAAAATGAAAGGAATTTGCCCCGAAATACTTTAATACTTTACGTACAGATGATCATTAAAAGAAAATAAGAATAACTACAGAGAACAAGAACTATTTAAAAGTAAAAGTTAAAGATTCTAAATTAAGTTTTCGAAAATTCAAGGAATTTGTCTGAAATACTCGAAAAAAAAATGTGTTTAATAAACTGACTAAAATTTTAAAATAGAAACAATCTAGAGGATAAAACATGAAGAAAATGTTTCGGATCAGCCAAATCGGTCTATTTTTGACAAAGTTATGGATGTTTGAAAACAGGTCCTTCTCAAGATTCTCGAAAAAAAGTAATGGGGGAAGTGTATGATATTTGCCCCGAAATATTTGAAAAACAATTATTGCACAGACGGAGTGAAATTTAATTGTAAAAACAATCTAGAGAACAAAACATGAAGAATATGTTTTGGATTAAGAAAATTGGTCTATTTTTGACAAAGTTATGGAGGTTTGTGAAGAATTGTCAACATTTTTGACATTTTTGAATGAAATTTGGTAAAAATGTAGAACTCCTCAGAAACAGCTTTAAAGTTACTCTTTTTAATAATATAAACATAGAGAACTGCTTAAAAGTAAAAATTAAAAATATTTAAAAAAATATTTTTTCCCCAAATGGAGTCAAATGTTAAATGTAGAAACAAACTAAAGAACAAAATATAAAGAAAATATTTTGGATTAACAAAATCGGTATACTTTTGACACAACTATGGAGGTCAAGCTGATCCAGAGAGACTAACAAACAGACAGACGGTCTGACGGACAGGGCTATATCAACTTAGTTTGTCGTGCTGATCAAGAATACACTATATACATTAGAGATGGGCGTCGGGATCGGGACCCGAAATTCTCCTGAAACAATTTTCGGGATTGTTGAGAAAGATTCTAAAAAATTCCAGGAGATATAGAGATATGCTTATGAGCAGAGGTGGGCCTCGGGATTTCGGGTCCCGCGGGTCCCGAACGGGTATCTCTTAAATGCCGCCATCTCAGAGCATATCTCTAAAAATTTGTTTCCCTTCATCTCATGACCAAGCACGTATCCGATCGTCCCGACTTTTTTAAAATCGATCCCGTCGCCCATCTCTAATATACATTATATAGTCGCAAATTTATATTTCCTTTTTGCAAGGGTATAAAACTAAAGTATTTTGAATATGCATTAAAAAGAACATGCTAAATTTACCTATAACATACAGATTAGAGATATGCGATGCTCAACTCTCAGCTGTGTCTACTTTTCTACAATACAATTTCATTTGACAACCGAGATTAGAAATAGATTTTCAAGCAAAGCCGCTTTCAGCTCAAAGTTCAACCGAACAAACAACAAAGTGTAAAAACTTGCTAAGTACAAAGTACAAAAATATATAAAAATGTTGCTAAAAGTTACAAGTTGCATTTCGGCAGAGACTTTTACACATACATACACACATATGTACATATATGTGTATAGATATAAATGGATATTTTGCCAGCAAAAGTACATTTAGCTAAAGAAAGTAACTGGGTTAAGTGACAAAGCGTATGGAGTCCTCTCCTTAGTCGTCCGCTTTGTTGAGTGCCGAAAACTACGTTGACATCGATTTAATTTGGCACAAATTGTCGAGTCTATAGCTGCAATCCAATCGACACACACAAAGCAAATGAATTGTCCACATTCCCATTGACTACTTCAAATTCAAGTCCAATGACAATTTTATTTTTGATGGCTGGGCATTTATTTCCAAATATTTAGAAAATTGTTGGTTGATTATAAATGGAGACAGTTTAGAAGTCAAGCTAAGGTATAAACTATAAATGAAAGGCTGTGGCTGTTGATAGTTCGATGTAATATGAGCTTGGTATATTTACAAGGAAGTTTAAAACCTGGTTCTAATTTATTGCTTACTTTAAATCTAAGTTTCTTTGAAGCACTAGAGTTGTAGCTACAAATTAAATACTATGGCTTCTGATAGCTTATAGTAACATTTAAGATGAGTGTAGTATATTTGCAATGTAGTTTGCAAGCTGGTTGTAATTTATTGCTTACTCTAAGTGAAAGTTTCTATCATGCACTAGAGTTACAGATACAAATTAAGTACTATGGCTTTTGAAAGCTTATAGTAATATTCAAAATGAGTTTGGCATATTTGCAATGTAGTTTGCAAGCTGGTTGTAATCTACTTTTTTCTATAAATAGAAGTTTCAGGCAGTTGTCTCGAATTGCAGCTACAACTCAAATGATATGGCAGTCATTAGTTTATGGTAACATTTAACATGAACTTGGTATATTTAGTTAATTTACAAGCTGGTGGTAATTTGCTTCTTTGAAGAAAAAGCTTCAGGTAGGCCAGGCAGTTGTCTTGAATTTGGGTTATAACTTAGGTGCTGTGGCTGTTATTAGTTGATGGTTACATTTAACATGAGCTTGGTATTTTTGCAAGGTAGTCTGCTAATTTACATTTTGCTTTAAGCCGAGTTTAGGGGAACGCAGTAAAATACTTTTTTAAAGTAAACTGAAGTTTATGAGACTACAGTTAACATGAGCTTCGTATATTTGCAAGGCAGTTTGCAAGGTGGTGCTAATTTACATTTTACTTTAAGTCGAGGTTAGAAGAAGGCAGTAAAATAATTATTTAAAAGAAACTGAAGTTTATGAGATTACAGTTAACAGGAGGCTTTTATATTTGCAAGGCAGTTTGCAAGCTGGTGCTAATTTACATTTTACTTTAAGTCGAGGTTAGAAAAAGGCAGTAAAATACTTATTTAAAGTAAACTGTAGTTAAGGAGACCACAGTTAACAGGAGGCTGGTATATTTGCAAGGTAGTTTGCAATTCAGTTATAATTTACTGTTCACTATATTGCAAAGTTGGCTAGAATCGTAACTCTAGCTGACAGGCTATTAATGTTGGTGGTTTAAGATAGCATTTGACATGTGTTTGGCATATTTGCAAGGAATTTTGTGAGCTGGTTATAAACCGTAGTTAAAAGCAAACAGATGGCTAAAGCTCTAGCTATAAAAGAAATGCTTTGGCTGTTAACCGTTTATGGCAATCCTTAACATGAGCTTGGATAGCTCTACAATGTAGTTTTAGGACCAAGCTTTTAAACTGACCCTGAACTTAATTTACTTCCTACCATAAATCAAATGTTATATAGCATAGATATCGTATATAGCATACCATTTACCATTTACTTTCCATGCATAAACTGTTCAAATGCTGCGCTATATTGGAGAGGATTGCAATTGCAGCTTAGCTTAGCTTAGCTGCACTCTGCACTATTTTTCCATCCAAATTCTTGTGGCTCGACGACTTCTGACAGCCTCCAATGCGACAACAATAACAACAACAACAATGGGAACAACAAATACGTGAGCCTCGAGCATTTGTGGTCTTGTTGACAGTTTGCATTACAATGGCAGGACGCGCGTTCTCAGTGCTGGAGCTGAGTTTCGTTTCAGACATGGGCAAATAAATAAAATCGTATCATAAAATGCCAGTTGGAGCAGTCAGCAGGCGGTGCAGGGCGTGGGGAGAAGGGGGGCAGGTGGTGGGGGAATTGGGGCTTAGTTTTGGGCCGCTTAGACGGAGCCTCAAAGTGAAAAGCAATCGTCGTCGTCGTCGTCGACATCGTTTCTCATGTCTTCATGTCATGGCTCTGTGGCTATGGCGTGTGAATGCTCGAGGCAAACTTCTTCTGCCCGCCTGCCCCATCTTCCACAAATCCCCACCAACAACGTCCCCTAATCCCTCGTGCCCCTGCCTGACTGACTGACTGCCTTCCTATAGTGCCCACAAATCGTCTTACCCCAGTCGAGTCTCTATTATAACTGTTTCTTTCTTTTAATGCTCTAGCGGAGGGTATTATACTTTGGGCAGTCGGCGTCTGTAAGAGATTTATTTTACTACTACTTTTACTATTGCTACTACTAGGACTACTACTATTGCTACTACTATTCCTACTACTAGGACTACTACTACTACACTGATTACTATTACTACTACTTGGACTACTACTACTGCTATTTCTAATTTTACAACTAGTATTAATATTAGTGTTACTAATGCAACTACTAAGATAATGACTACTGATTCTACTTTTACTACTATTAGGATTGTTAAAAAAAAAGAAATAAATAGTATTCTTATTACTTTTACTACTATATTCTACGACTTCTATTAATATTGCTACTACTACAACTACTACTACTATTTCTACCTCCACTTCTTCTACATAGACTACTACTAGTCCTATCTGTACTACTACTACTACTTTTACTTTTACTGCTAATATTTACTTTTACTACTACTACAACTTCCTATACTTATACTACTACTGACACTTTCTTTTACTTTCATTACTACTATAATTTCTTCTACTTATACTACTACTTCTTATACTACTGCTACTACTACTACTACTTCTTCTTATACTACTGCTACAAATACTTCTACTTGTACTACTACTGCTCTTTTTTCTTATACTCTTACTACTTCTACTTCTACTCATACTACTACTAGTACTTCTATTTATACTCCTACTATTACTACTACTTAGATTACTACTATTTTTACTTCTACTTCTACATCTACTATTGTACTATTACTTCTATTAATTATACTACTACTGCTTCTACTTTTACTAGTACTAGTACTTCTTATACTTATACTCCTACTACGACTACTATTTATATTACTACTGCTTCTACTTCTACTTCTACTTCTACTACTACTACTACTTCTTTTACTTATACTCCTACTACTACTACTTCTTTTACTTATACTCCTACTACTACTACTTCTTTTACTTATACTCCTACAACTTCTACTTATACTACTACTACTTCTACTCATACTACTACTACTTTTACTTATACTTATACTTATACTTATACTTATACTTCTACTACTACTTCTTCTACTTTTACTCCTACTACTACTACTACTTATAATACTACTACTTTTACTTCTGCTATTACTACTACTTCTACTACTACTTCTACTACTCTTCTTATTACTACAAGGACTACTAGTACTGCTTAGTCCTAGTAATACTGTTACTATCACTAGGAGTACTTGTATTACGCCTACAAATATCTTTACTACGACTACCCCTAATATTTCTACTACTACTGCTACTACAACAGGGCACGAGACAAGCATAGAATAGTCTTTTTGTATAAGAATAACCTTAATAACCTACACTATATAATACAACCGTGAGATATAATATCATGAAAATAGGATGATTATAGTGCAATAAGCAGCACTGAGAGCATACTCATTAAAATTAAAATTAAAAAAAAAAATAAAAAAATTAAAAACTATATAATACATACTACATTATCAGCTGCATATATCTGTGCTAGAGTATT
The DNA here is from genome assembly GCA_035045545.1 of Drosophila gaucha. NCBI lineage: Eukaryota > Metazoa > Arthropoda > Insecta > Diptera > Drosophilidae > Drosophila > Drosophila gaucha. The sequence continues at coordinate 775,074 of JAWNOY010000006.1, read as the reverse complement.
TATATGATATCTGTGCTAGAGTATTTAATCTTCTGTCTGTTCGAATCTGTTTTATGCTGTTATTCTTTCGCTCTGGGCCAAATGAAAAGCACGTGTGTTTATTATGCCCCTGCTACCCCTACCCCTACCCACCCAAAATGAATCTCTGTGCTAGGTGTATGTATGTGTTTGTGTGGATAAGCGTGTGTATTTCTCGTTGTCTGGGGATCCTTTTTGGCTACGTGTGTATTGTGAACTGTAGTAAGCGGAATCTAATTGAGGTCAAGACATGTTTATTGATTTTCTTAAAAGGACTTCCTAATTAGACTCACTTTACTTAAATATGTGAATGTGCATGTCTCTGTGTGTGCGAGTGTGTGAGTGTGCCAGGTCCCTCTCGAACGGCAGCAACCTGCACCTGCACCTGCACCTGCACGTGCTTCTCTCTTCCTTTTGTCACAGCTAGGCAAAATTTGCAGCGCCATCACAAATCAAATGGCAACCTTTGTCCCACTCTCGAGCCGCCACTTTCACCTGCCTGCCCACACCTGCAACCCTTTTACAAAACGGCACAGAAAAAAAGTTAATTTCAAAAAATTATTTCAAAGCAACCTTGCCATATGTTTTTTTCTTGTTGTCTTTTACTATTGACCTCAATACCCTGTCATTGTTTCAATCGGGGGGAAGGCAAAAGGATGAAGACAGAGATACAGAGAGAGAGAGAGGGGGGCCAATTTAATGGCAACTTATTAAATGAAAAGAAAAACACAATTCAAATAATTTGTAACAAAGAAAAAACTGAACAGGAAAAAATAAATAAAAAGAATGTGAATATCAAAAGGTTTTTAGAATCGAGTTGGGCTATTAAAATGAAATGTTTTTCCTTTTGTCTTTTTAATACTCATATTTAAAATGTTTCCGGTAGGTTGATAGCTAGAGTTTCCTTGGAAGAATTGCCGAAATTCCATAGATATAGCTAAATATAAATAAATATAAGTAGAGCCATGGTTACGATATAAGCTTTAACCTTCAGAAAGTTTTAGGAAGAATTTTAAGGAAAGGAGAACACATCTTAGAGAAGTAAATTTTGAGAAAATATTATTTTTAAGTGAAAAATTTTATCTAGCATAAGAGTTCTAAATATTAAAAAAAAAAATTCGGGAAATGTTGGGATCCGCGGGAAAAATGAAAAATTCGTCGGGACTTTTGGGCGGGAAAATCAATAATTATTTCGAGACGGGATGGGTCCGGAATGAATTTCTTTCCCGATCCCATATCTAGTATGATATTCTATAGAAACTATAAGTCTATTAGTCTTAATATAATAATCAATAGGAATGCTATGAAATTTATAAATTTATAAATTATAAACATAATTTTTTCGAGTCTTTATATAGTTATATTAATATAAGATCAAATTTTTAACTTCATAAATAAATACGTATTTTTGGAAGAATTTAATTTTGAAACCCTAGACACAACTTGGATTTATTACTCTAGAATTCAATCTGAAATACATGCAAAAAGTAATCTGAATATATTTACTTCTTTCTAATAGAGTTTTAGTTTTAGTAGTCACTTCTCAATGATTCATAGCTTAACCTAAATATATACTTTGTATTTGCCATACATGAAACTCAATTTTCGTATTGCTTCTGCGACAAATTTCATTGCCTGGGGATAGAATTCGCTAGCTCTCCAGCAATTTGCTGCATAATCGTAAGATCATATAAATGGCTCAACTTCAATTTATAACCCGAACATATTTTTCAAAGCTAGCGACGACGACGACGACGACGCCGACAAAAAAGGACTCCCCAATGTCCTGTGCGTAGTCGAAAGAGAAGCAACACCAAATAAATCAACAGAAACCGAAAGTGGGTCTGAGAGAAAAATGTTGGGTAGGTTAGGGTTAGAGGAAAATGGGGGAGGCTATGAAAGTAACATTGCGACGCTTTAACATTTATTGTATGTGTGTGGGGGTTACAGTGTGTGTGTGTGTTTTCTTTTTATTCGTGACTGCGAAACGTAGCGAGAAACAATAGAAGCATGAAAGCAGCAAAGAAAATCGTTTTGTTTTCGTTTTACTTAACCCAACTTAAATACCGCTTCGAGCTTAAAATAAAGTAGATGATTTTATGCCAATTTAAGAAGTAATATAGCCGTTTTTTGTACTCCTTTTACTTGATATTATCTAAAATTGTTTGTTTTAATATATTCTTTATAAAAATCATGTATATTTTATATGATTTATATAATTATAATCTATAATCAATTTCTTTTTATTTTTTTTTACTTTGCGAAGGTTTTTGCTATTGTAAGCTACCTCTAAAATAGCTCCTACAATTTTAAGAAAAAAATTAAAAAATTACTTTGACAAGGAGTTAAATTCAGTTTTTTCTTTTATTTGCTCTTTTTATGTATCTTTCATTGTAGCAAAACCTCAGTTAGCATCTTTGGCTCTCTTCATCGTTGTAGCAAACCTAATGGATATTTTAACACACTTAACTTAACCTCAGTTTCTTGTTTCTTGTTTCTTGTTCACATTCTGTTAGCTTGTCTTCAAAAGTCTCATGTCAGCTGTCTGTTTATCTATTTGATGTTTGTTAACAAACAGTCTGCAGTTGACAGTTGAATTTAAAATTTGGAATTTCTTGAATTTCATTAACGTTTTTCGTCAACTGAGCGACATCTGTTTGTCACAACTGGCAGTTAACTAACATGAACTCTGACAGGCACCTGCGAGAACGTGACTCTGCTTTGCTGCCATATAAAACTTCATATGCCCCGCAACAAGGACATCCGATTCGAAGTGAGGCAAACGATGGCATGGCATCGAAATGTGTGCCATGTGTGTGTCATATATTTTCGTTTCCATAGGTTGCCCCAAGGTTCAGGTATTCCCCCCTTTATCCACCGTCCCTTCAGAGTCCTTCGGCGCGACTCCATGGACAAGGCGGCGCCTCTAGCATTAAAAATTGTTTCGCTTATGAGCCGCAAATGCTGCGCCAGCCAATAAATCAATATTATTTATGCAAAAAAACAAAAAGCCAACGAATACAATAAAACAATAAAAACAACAATAGGAACAGGGCGACACGGACAACAAACCAAACATTTACGTTTGTTTGCCATGAAAAACTTGAACTAGTTCCATGCAACTAGCTAGATGTGTTTGTGTGAATATGTGTGTGTGTGTGTTAGGGCTAGGGTCGCCTTGCTATACCCTTACAGCTAGGCATTATAATAATGTCACGCAATATATTTAGCTTTGATGTGAATATCAGAGATTTGTCCAATAAAGAAGAATAGATATAGGAAAGTTGCTCTGTATATTTATATGTATGTAGTCCATTTTTATCTTGACAAAGTTTTGACTGATTATATATATATATATATAATAGTAAAGAATAATGTTTAACTTAATTAAACTTATTATTGACAAATTTGTTAACTTTTTCTTCGCTTTTGGCGCAATTAAACCAAAGACAGCTATTTTTCTGAACCGCGAAATTCGTGTGCATAAGCACAAAAGTATGAAAAACGGGGCTAAACGAAGCAAAACTAATGGGACTTTTTCGCTTTTCTTACGTTTATATTCCATTTTACAAAAGCAAAGTCCAAGAATTTATTCTATAAGAAGGAATATGCAAAAAAATATTGAAATCTCTGTTAGCATCTACTGCTATTTTTGTGCACACAGCTGTATATCATATATTGCTATCATATAATATATATCATATATCATATACCATATAATATATATCATATATCATATATCATATATCATATATCACATATCATATATCATAAATAATATATTATATATCATATATCATATATCATATAGGGTATGGGAACTTTCTTAAAAATATTCATATCAGATATCCTACTCAAATAATATTTACTATGCATTTTTTATATGAAATGTTTTAACTAGATCCTACTATTATCAAATAAAGTTTTATTTTCATAAAATTTGCTTTATTTAAATTAATATTTCCTATAGCAAATACTAAGTTCTTCTTTAGAATATACCGACTGCACTCGTTAAATACCAGCTTAGTATTCCTACCAAATGAACAAAGTTTTTAATAAATTTTGTTACTACTACCATATTTTGATATAGATTATATTATATGCATTATACTAAAAATCTTTGTTTAGTCTCATGTAAAAATATATAGAAAGTCTCCGCTAACTTTGCTAGTGTATTAAATCTTCAGTCATATGAGACTAACATTTCTTTCTTGTTTTAATGAGCGGTTAGCAGGTGCGCTTGCACCTGGCGTCTCGTGCTACTTTTTCCCCAGGTTCTGCCCCTGCTTCTGCCCTCTTTAACTCTCACCCCAGCTCGTGCTGCTGCGCCTGTGAGCATGCTATAAACATTTTTTTTCGGGTACTTCTGCTTCGGCTCTTGACCACAAAATGAAGCTAACGCGCTGTGTAATAAGGTTGATGAATTTAAGCGTTTCGTGCTGCGTTATATCATGTAATATGCACACACACACACACACACTCACACACATGGGCACAATTGCTACTTATGTATGCACATGCATATATGAATGAATGAGAAACATAAGCTAGCCGCAGTTTCATTGTTCAACATTTGCAGCAGCCGCAGACGCTTTTGCCTCCATGCGTGTGTGAGTGTGTATGTGTGTGTGTATAGCGGTTTTATATATGTGTGTGTGCCTTGTGCTTGCTTATGCTGTCAGAATGTTTGACTTTGTATAATAAAAAAGGCCTCTTTTAAAAACATTAGCAACTTTTGTAGTGCCTAAACGCGCCGCTAAATGTGAGAAGCCAACAACAACAACAACAACAACAACTACAACTACAACAATAACAACAACAGCCACTCGAAATTTCACATCTAACTCCTACTCACTCTTACACATACACACACACGCACATATGTGTGCGCACACACACTTGTGCACACCCTGTGCTTTCCCTGCAGTCAACAAAACGCCATCTGCCACTCAATGAATGCGTGCTACACTGTGAGAAAAGTATGCATAGGTGAGTTGATGGAGTTTTTTTTAGTTATAAAGAGAAGCTCTTTAGATCTATCTTAATAGAAATATTAATTATAACTCTATTATGGATCTATGAGAATGCCATAAGTATTAAATAGTAAAAGTTCAAAAATAAGATCTTCCGAAAATTGAAATTGTAAAGAATGTTATGATAAATCAACCTAATGTGTTTTTACTTATATTAAAATAGATCTTTTACAACTTATATTTTTGGCAAAGATAATTAACATACGTATACATACAACAGCCTTTGATTAGAATCTTTAACTTCTTTTGCTCTCTAAAGGACTATTCCATTAACCCAATTTATCTATTAGGGATTTATATTTCTTATGAATTTTATGCGTAGGGTTTGAACTTTTGCCTTTACGTGTTGCCTGCTTAGTCCACAGCTTAGTTGGATTGTTAGAATGAGGTTCATCAATATGTTATATATTGAAACAGTCGCTTTATAATTTTCATACATTAGGTACTCAAAAATGAAAACTCCCAAAAAATAAAAGCTTTGAAAATATATTATATTTTTAAATCGAAGACCAAGTTGTTATAAACTATTAGCTGAGCTTACACTATGTTATCAATAAGGTCTTTGACTAAGCCAGTGTCTGCATACAAAGATTTACTTTAAGTTATAGACTGAATTTTTCCTTTTCTATGATAATTAAGACTGCTTCCATTTTGGTTTAGATATATTTCCTGGCACTCTCTTAGTAGGACACTAAATTTCTGCATAAACATTCTGATAAAACTCAACGAATACTGAGCTGGCGATTTTTAAGCGTAAGATAAATGTTATGTTAAAGGAAAAAAATAAAATAAATTAAAAAATAAACATAAAAAAGGTTCTCTTTATTGCTTTTTTTAAATAAATAAAATAAAATATAAAAAATAAATCTGAAATCTAGTTCCTTTCTTACAGATCTTGGTTCGTTTATCTATTTACCTATCATTTGTAAAGGAAAACTCAAATTTCCATTTTCAACAACTTTATTTTAAAATCCATTTCACTTTATATATATATTCTGTCTTATTTGGGAAACATATATGAACCATGTATTTTTATTGCAATCCTTAAACATATATTCAAATGTATGCTTACTTTTCTTTCCGAACTTTTGTGCATATATTAGAACTGCTTCCCCAATTTCTTGCAGTGCAGTAAAACGTAGCGTTCTGAAAGCTTCTGCCTCCGTTACGCGCTTGCATGTGTTTCCTGAGCGCCTTTAGCACATCTGCCCATTGGCAAACAAGGGTTATGCTACGACGCGTACAAATGTCGCCTCCCCTCCCCCTACCCCTCCCCCTTCCCCTCTCTCACTCTTCCCTTGCCCTTCTCTTAAGCTGCCTGCCCTGCTGCTCCATCATGGCTAAATCATATTAAAGCCGCTTGTTTGCTGCCCCCCATTCCCCTCTCTCTTTTTCCTTTTCCTTTGCCGTTTTGTTGTGACGCTTGCAGCATGAAAATAGTGTCAGTCGAGTGGGAGAGGGGGCGTGGCAGGGAATTCCCCCTTTTTGGCCACTCGACAGACACACGCACAATTATGTTAACGCATTAACATATTTATAGTTGGCACAATTACATATACATACATATATATATGCAGAAGTACCTGCCTGATCTGCCGGAACTGCAGTCAGTTTTTTCCACGTGTCAACTAATTGCGGTCGCTGCCCGCCTCCTGCCACACAATTGGCCAACGAGCCGCTGCCTCCTCCTCTCAGCTCTTGGCTGAAATCAATTTGCAAATTTGTATAGGGGCCGCTGCCTTTGGCTGTCAGTTTTGAGTTCATTTTCATTGTATTGTCCGGTTGTCCATTTGTGATTGTGCCTCTGGCTTGTGTTTGCGCCCCCTACCCGATGTTCCCTGCCTTCTGTCTGCTGCCTCTGATTCAATCTGTCTCTCGATTTGTCGCTTCATTTGGTTGGGTATATCCTATATATACTCATTAAAAGTGACTGAGCGAGGCTGTTATGCAGGTATGACAATGTATGTTACAGGTGAAGGAAGGCGTCGCCCAAGTATTTTCATTTATGAAATCGATAGTTATCGATTTTGTCTTCTCATTAACTTTTTATTCATTTTACACATATTTATTGAGTTAAACTTAGTACAATTTGGACTTTGAAGACTTTAGTTAGGCATACATGGACCTTAATGCTGCGTTTCTCTGTTATCGATAAATACCGATTTAGCTTTAGCTAGACTTTCGTTAAGTAATATATTACTTTTGTACTAAATGTGTTAAATTTGACATTGAGATTTTGCATTAAGACTTTAGTTTGCATACCATGATCGTTATTCTGCGTTCGCGCTATTATCGATAAATATCGATTTGGTTTTAGATAGACTTTCGTTATGTAATATAGGCATATTACTTTTGTACTAAATCTAGTCAATTTTACGTTGAGATTTTGGATTCGATTTACAACTAAATTCATTAACTTGTCTAACTTAACCGAAGTCGATAAATATCGGGTTTGCTTAGCTTTAGGTTTCATTAAGCATGTCTCGGATATATTAAGTATAGGTCTGATTTAAGGTTGAAATTTTGGGTTTCCATACACAAAACAAATAGCGCATATGACTCATTTAACTGAAATCGATAAATATTGATGTTGCTTAGCTAACGTTTCTTCAATCCTGGCTCGGATATATTAAGTGCAAGATGTGTTTGATTTAGTGTTGAGTATTTGGGTTTCCATACACAAAACATATGAATCATTTAATTCAAATCGATAAATATCGATATTTAAGTTAGAAGATTATAAATTCTATCAACTTGAATTAACAGCGCCCACCTATTGTGTATTTAAAAATTTATATATTATATGAAAAAACAGCATTTTAAAGCTTGTACAGGATAACTTCTAGTCTAACATCAATCACTTTCGTCTTTTCCTTATTTCTGATTGTCTGTGTCTTACATTTAAATTCCTGTTGACCATTTACACATGTCCAACATGACATAATCGTTTTTTCGGAAATTATTTAGCAAGGTCCCCAAAAACTTGAAACCTAAACTTTGATAAACACAAACAAACACACTCATACTCACACTCACACAGAGTCGCACACACACACAGTTACGCACATAGAGCGTTTGGGGGCTTCGAATGACATCTGTGGGATTTGATAATAAACTAATTTACGCAGAGTGCCACTCATTTGTTGTCTCCTCTCTTTTATTCATGAATATGCAATTAGTGTGCAAATTTAAGTGTTACGGCTAGTCTATGGCTCTATTTATTATTAACACTAAATGATTTTAAGTACTAGTATTCAATTTCAATGCTCGTCGGCCTCTTTGCTGGCATTTGGCCAATTTGCCAATTTGCTCCATCTGAAAGCCCGCAAAAAGTAGGCAATGAAATTTTTGTCGAAATGCCTCAGAGTCAAACAAGACATGAATTGGTCATGTTTACCACACAATATAACGGTAAAATAGGGCCAATATATAAATGTAACTGTGCATGTGTGTGTGTGACTTGTCAAAGAATTTTTGTATAAATTTAAGTGAGCTGTGGGGCAAGTGGAGCTTGAAGCGAATTTCCAAGTTAATTTTGGGCTGGCTTAAAATAGAGCAGTAGACAGTAAATTGTTGATATGTGTATGTGTCATCGTATTGAGATATGAGAGAGAGAGAGGAGTATATCATAGGTAATAGGGTGTAATTTTATATATATGTATATGTAGATATATGTAATATTATCATAAACGCAAATTATTTTTAGAAGATGAAAAATCAGATTGTTATGCGTGTAGCTCTTTTTTTTAGTAGAGCAGCAGATCCATTGATGAGGTTCAAGACTTAAACTCTACACTATGGATAATAAAATAACATAATAAATATATAATATAATATAATTAATAATTAAAAAATATTTCTTTACAATTTTAAATGCATTTTTCTACTACAAATATTGTTTCTTTAATCATTGTTAAAATGAAACAGATACAAAATATTTTAAAAATTTACTAAAATTTAAATGAGAAGTAGGAAATTATATATGTATATCTAGCTTCCAGTGCAGCTACTTTCATAGATCGAAGCTGCTCTTTAGCCACATGATGATTTTATTGCTTCAAGTATCACTTACCGTGTTGGCTGAGATTAAAGTAAAATTCTTAGTATTACACCTGATGAGTTTTCTTAGAAATTTATAAAACTTTGAGCAGCAAGAAATTCTGAATATTAGATATACATACTTAAGAGACTTTTGTTTGAACAGAAGCCAGAAAATAGCTCGCTGAAATTTGAGAGATTAATTCGTTTTCTTAGAAACCAATCTTACCATTAAGCTCTCACATCAGAGATTTCATATTAAAATAATGGCTGACAAATTCTTGCTTAACAGAAAAATGTATATACAAAAATGATAAAATTAATATGCAAAATATATAACTTATAGCTATATTAAATGGTTTTATATATTTCTATTTTTAAAAGTAAAGTAAAGTTCTTCAAGTAGAAATGCTTAAAATTTAAAGTACATATAAATAATATAAAATAAAACATTTAAATATATAATTTAAAATATCTATGTGGAATTCATAAAAATATATTTAATAAATTAAAAATAAAAATAAATAATTGAGTAAAGAAATAAATAAATCAAAAAGTTTATTAAAAATAAGAAATAAATAAATAAATTAATTAATAAACAAACTAATACTTAATAAAATTAATTAATTAATAAATAAAAAACTAAGTTAAAAAAATATCTTTATATATAAATAAATAAATTAATAAATAAAAAAAAAACAAAAAGATAATAATAAAATAAATAAATTAGTAAATAAGAAAAATAAATAAATTAAAAATTAACTAATATATAAATTATAAAAAAATAAATAAATTCAAATGTAAAAAAAAATAAATAAATAATTAAAAAATTAACTAAATAATAATAAATAACAAAATAAATATTAAGTAAATAAAGAAAAATAAATAAATAAATAAAAATAAAAACAAACAAATAAATAAATAAATAAAAATAACAAAATAAATAAATTGTTTATAAATAAAACAAAAAAAATAAATGAATTAATTATTTAAAAATGTCTAAAAGTAGAACAAATAATTTGTAAACTAATTGAATTTATTTATTAGGATTTTTTTTTATATTCTTTTAAGTTTTTCACATATTCAAATCTGCATCATGATATCAGTTTTCCCTAAGCGAACTTTTACTCAACATCATTATAAGCTCCATTTGCATGTTGTTCGACATGCAGCCAAATGAAAGTCAACTGAATTTCTAAAGATGTTCATTTTCTAATAACCAGCCTTTGGATTAACGACCATAACAATTGCTTTGTCATATAATTTGATGGAATTTGTAATTAAAATTGATTGAAAATAGCTTTCGCGGCGTGCCTTAAGCTCATTAATACGCCGCAGATGCAGACGGCTCTCGCACAGAGATTAGGATTCGTGTTAAATATGTTGGTTAATTAGCGCTACAACTCAATTGAAAATGCATTGTGTTTGGGGCGTGGCACGCCCACGTAATGGTCTAATAACTGAGGGGCTATTAAAATGCGGATATTTACTGGCGAATTCAAAGTTAAACCACAAATTAATTGACGCCGCATTCACTTTGTCTCATTTGCAATTATTTCTCTTTTTTCTTCTTGTGTGTTTTTACAGTACTTCACACCTCGGCGAGTTTAGCGTTAAACGAGAGCTGGGATCCAGACGTCAGGTGAGCCGCAAGCACGAAATATCTTAAATATATATCTATATACATGATATATCTTGTTATTCACAGAGACGATATGGAAATGATGTTGAATAAAATAGTTCCCGAAGGTTTGCCCTACAGGCATTCGTGCGAAGGACCCGACGATATGGTAGCTATACAAATATAATTATATATCAGTATAGACGAGTATCCTATAACTTTCGTTTTCGATCTTGCAGCCCGCACACGTGAAGGCCTGCTTTTTGGGCAGCTCACTGACAATCCCCATTACCGATGGCAAACTCTCGCTGGGCACCTGGCAGGGCGTTTGGCTGTGCGAGCATCGCGATCAGGCCGGCAGCCGTAAGCTGGTGATCACACTGACCGGCTGTCCGCGCGAACAGGCTGTCCGCAGTCCGCTGTCACCCGTCTCGCCCATCGCGAGTACGTCCAGTTAGGGGCGGCCTCGCTCCACCCGCGACAGCCGGTAATCGCGGGGGAGCGACAATAATGACATCATTTCGTCGAGGAAGTTGATTTTACAAAAGAATTTAGCTAGGGCCACAGCACAGCAGCGAGCGGCGGCCGTTATAGCCGCCGGACATGGTTTAATTGGAGCAACTGCATCCGTTGCGGCACCGGCGCCACCCGGCGCTGTGCCCATCGATACGAAGACGCAACGTTTGCTGTTGCGGCAGCGTTTGCATTTGAATTTGAATTTGAATGTGAATGAAACGCTGCAGGATGGCGTTGATATTGATGATGTTGATGAGGATGTCTGCGACGACGATGATGACAATGATAATGATGATGATGTGGATGACAATAAGGCTGCATCCATTAATGATCGACGCGTTGTCATTGTTGACAACGTTGCGGATGTCGTCGATGCTCAGGGCAGTGGGCGTCGCCGTGTTGGTGATAATCTACAAACCGTCACAACAGTGCCTCAAACCAAACAACAACAACTAAGACATAAGATCACCGCAGCAACAACAACAACAGCAACAACAACAACAACAACAACCAGCTCATCAACAGCATCCAGCGCATTAGCTAAATTCAATCGCATACTCGACTCTGCTAAACTGGAACCACATCGGGCCTCGTCAGCGTTCAGCAGCGCAACGCTGCAGCAACGCCTGGCGCTGGCCTATCCAGAGCTGCAACAACAACAACAGCAGCAACAACAGCAGCAGCAGCAGCAGCACGAGATGCGACAAATCGACAACCTCCCACGTAGCACAAGTCGTGGCATTGCCGTCGTTAGCACCCCATTAACATTGCAAGCACTAGACACAATAAAAACTAAGACGACGGCAATGTTAGAACAACAACAGCAACAGTTGCTGCAACAACAGCAGCAACAGCAGCACGACGCCGCTGATCAAACGAAACGAAATGATGTGCATTATTTGTTGAAACAGTTAAATAGTTTTAGTGATATAGAAGAAATAGAAATTGTTGATATGAAGCAAAGACAGCAGCGACAGCAACAGCAGCAGCAACAGCAGCAACAACAACAGCAACAATATATACAGCAGCAAGAACAACGCACAAGCAGATCCCCTGCAGCTGCGCCTGCTGGCTGCTCGAGCTCTCTGGAGCTGATGCCCATGTCCCGTTCCATGTTGCCCATAGCCTTGGGCTCGCCATCGACACAGTCGCACAAGGGCAACTTTATGGGACATGCGGGCGACAGTACGACACGTTTGCAATTCGATGATTATTTGTTCGAATCGTGTCATTATCTGGAGACAAACTATTTTGCCGCTACCTATCGCACTGCCATGGTCGAGAGCAGCTCGCACGAGTTCCGGCCCTCGACCACAACGCCGACGAGCACGCGCTCCGACAGCTTTGAGTTGCACGAACTGGAGCCGCCGAGCGTTATATGCAAGGCGGCGCCGATGCTCGATTATCATGACCCATCGCCGCCGCCCTACCAGGCGGAGGTGCGCATGACCAGCAGCGGGGTCCAAACGGAGCTAACGGTCGAGTCGCAGCTCAGCCACAGCAGCAGCTCCAGTTCAGGCTCAGGTGGTTCGCCACATTTGCCGCCCTTCTTCATATGCTGCTACACGCCCATCGATCGTTGGCGTGCGAGGCGTATGGGCGCGGCAGCTGCTGCCAAACGTGCGAATCCAGAGAAGAACGGACACGCTGTCTGACAGTAGATAAGAGAAAAGAAGAGAAACAAAAACAAAAGCGTCAGCTGCGCTGTTTCATTTGCGATATCAACAAACGATTCCATTTCGAAGACAGTCAATACACGAAACTTCGCCTAATATTCATTTCAAAATGTTATAAACAAAAACATGTACAATTTTTTATACTCACCCACACACTCACACACACACATACAACCAAACATTCGCACATTTTTGCAATACACAAGAAAAAAAGAACAAAAACTTATTAAACATTTTGATAGACTTAAAAAACTGAAAACATGAAAAACAAAATAAACTCATTTGGAAATGTTGTAAAAATAATGAAATGAAAAGCAAATTGAAAGCATATGTCAACATAATTGAATTGTAATTGAATTGTTTCAATAAAATAATATACTAAATAAAATTTAAAGCAAAATAAAACAATTGTTAACAAGAAGCGCAGAAATGAAGTTGAGAAAAGATAAAGAAAGAGAGAGCTTGTATAATAAGTTGTTTAATAAATAAACCAAAAAAAAAACACTTTCAAAACTGAAAGCAAGAAACGCACATGCTGAAAATTTTAAGAAAATTGTCCGTTTGGTCTGTACCATAAAAATCTTTAACAAGAGAAAAACGAAAGAATATTTTAAAATATTTGGAAAATTTTAAATTTGACAAAAAAAGTTTCTGGCATATTTTATTAAAATTTTAAATTCAATTTAAAGTACAACAGAATTAGAGGCTGCTTATATCAATATATGCTAGAAACATTTCTGAAATCAAAACATGTCAGGTACAGTTGCGTGTGCGTTTCATAGTCAAGACAAGGCAAGACAAAGTAGCAACAAATGCAATTGTTATAACAATTAACACTATAGTATAACAAACAACTAATTTTCGCTACAAATTTCACAGCAAATTTCTATTGCATACTTTTTGGGGCAGCAAAGAATTTCTTTGTTAAGAAAAGTATGCTATAGATATTTCAGTGGATTTTTTGGAAACGAAATTTTGTTGGAATTTCATTTGAAATCCAATTTGTTTTTGTTAATTTAATTTGTAAGCATCTCAAAGAAAGAAATCACCTGGAATTGTTCGAGCACAAGCAGCAACTGCTTTTTAGTTTCGTTCTTCTCTCATCAATTGTGAACCCAAAGGAAAGCAATATTAGTTTTTAAAATTCTGAAAATAAATCATGTATAGAATTTGATCAATTTGGTTGGAAATGAAGAAACAATGTAAGCTAATTTATTCCATTAATTAATAACTAATACATAGACATAATATCACTAAGCTTAACAAGAACAAGACACGCGCTTTAGTTCCAATATTGCAATTTCTTTGATCTATCAGTTCTCTGAGTTCTTAACTCGAATGTGTGCTTTTTTTTATGTGTACAACATATATATAGAGCCTTAAATTTTAAATTGGGCATATCATATGCTGACATAATTGGAATGCTAGCAAATAGTGAAAGTAATTTCAGGTTTTTCAGCTCAGTTCTTCCAAAATAAAAACAAAAAACCAAAACATTTTTAATGATACGAGTAAAAATAAAAAAATACACAAAAGAAACCAAACAAATGCCTTTTACATGCCCACACGTACACTAATGGAAAAAAACTAAAAACTAAAAACTTAAAATAAGCTAAGAAAAAAACAAAAATGTTTAAAAACAATTAAAAGCGATGGAATCGGCTTTCGTTCAAATCATTAACAAATTTTCACAAAATTGTTAAAAGTGAAAATTGTTAAAAAAAAATGAGAGAAAAGGAGAACAACAATTGTTAAGTGGGTAAAAGTTAGCAAAAATAATATTATTAAATATAATATCTATTGTTGTATGTTTTATTCTGAAGCGCACGAAAAACATAAAAGGAAACAAAAATACATGCAAAATGTAGCTAAAGAAATGTTAAGGTAAAATTTTTGTAAACTTTTTGATATGTGATGATGATTTGAATAAATTAAAACCACAAATACACATAACTTAGCCGTAGATATTTAAATAAACAAAAAAAACTTATAAAATAATAATAATAATAATAATAAATTCTTATAAAAATAAAGTAGCGCAACGCAAAATTTAGTGCATAATAAAATATGAAGAAAAAAACAATGCTAGTTAAATTATAAAATAAATAAATGATGGAAACTTGTTAAACTTTAAGCTGTAGACTCGGCAAGCCGAAGCACATGTCTAGCCCCAAACTCTCTGGTTCAGCAAATCTTTTGATTTGTATTTCAAGAACTTTCGAAAATTTCCACAAATGTTTTTGAAACATTTTGTATTTTGTTGGGCTTTAAAGCGGGGCTATATATCTAGCAATATTCATGGCAATTCAATTGTATTAACGACATTGATAAATCTGAAATGTAAGCAAAACAAAAATAAGATAAAACAAAATAAATAGCGTGCATTTTGTAGGAAAGTATAACTAAATAATATTTATCAAATTGAATAGTAAATCTATGTGCATAAGTAGCGAAATATTCAATTGTAAATAGACTTTTAAAGAACACGTTGAGTTTTCTGTATTCTTTTTTTGTTCAGATGAAATCAAATGCAATATTAGAATGTTTTATCATTTGGTCTCTTAACATTCACATACACACACACACACGAAAAAGCTTTAAATAATTTAATTAACAAATACATCATTCATTTCGATAACAAAATATCATCGATCGATTCCATTGTAGATACAAACTTGTATTGAAAAACCAATTAATTAATTAATAAACAACTAGCCAGCTAAGTCAATGTCGCCTAATGTGAGTTCTATAAGCATAAATAAATTTATATATATAATAATAATAATAATAATAACAAATACAACAACCACACACACATATTAACTATAAAAGTGCAACTACTTTTCAAAAACAGCAACAACAAAATCCAAAAAAATATATACATATATATATATATATAAATAAATAAAAGCAAAAACTAAAACAGGCCTGCAAAAACCACAGAAAAAAACTAAATCACAACACAACATCCACAAAAAAGAAAACTAAAAAGAAAAAACAACACAAAGCTTTTATAAAACTATTTAAAAATATATATTTCAAAAAAGAAAAAATAAAAAAAAAATAATAATCCTGCCAAGTAACATTCGAATACCTGCTTGATGAAGATACACCCGCTTTTGCTAAAGAAAAAACCAAAAACTAAAACAAAAAAAAATTCAATAATAAAATGAATAAGAGAAAAACAAAAAAAAACCAAAAACATAAAATGAAAGGCTTAATACGATTTTTATACTTTCGATATAATGATTTTTTATACTAAACGTAAAACTCTTTGAAATGAAACAAAACAAAACAAAAAAAAATCGAAGAAAAGATAACTGAACGATTTTTTGGGGGTATCAGCTAAAAGTAATGTAACACGTATTTTTTAAAAGACCGATATTGATTTGTTGCAAAAATCGTACTTATAGTCGATATATATATATATATATATATGTATGTATACATTATATATATATATAAAAACCCTAACTGCAACTATGGAACGAGAGCACAAATTTTGTTGAACAAAAAAACACACCAGGAATCAAATACTAAGAGAAAACATTTTTTTATATTCCACACTCAACACACACACACACACATACACACATACATAGCATAAAATGAAATATATACATATTTATATATATACAAAATCCTCAAACTAAATATATGAACATATATGTATGTATATCTAGCTAAAGAACCGCACAAATTGATCACCGAAGTTTGCTTTACGCCTTCCTCTCATCCTTCCCCCTACACACAAACACACACACACACACACACTAACTACAATTTCTTAATTATATATCACACACGCCTATAAACGCGATTTTTGTATGCGCATACAATTTGTAAATATATATTAACTAATTTTACCTAAAAAAAAACAAAGATAAAGAAAAAGAATTTCAAGCATTCATTTGAATACAATTTAGTTTTCTCCTAATTGCATTTGTATATGTGCACAATGTGTTTCAGCAGAAATGAAAATAAATAAAAATAGAAAACAGAAACCGAAAGTTTTTACCCAAATGGAACACATGGTGTATGTCTATTTATCTATGTATTAGATATCAAAAGTAAAACAAAAAACGCATACTTTAACGAAGAAAAATGTCAACTACAATAAACGAGCAGATGGAGAAAAGAGATATTGAAAACAAAAACAGAGAAATGAGAAGAAAAAACTAGTGCAATAAATAACAAATTATTCGGTAATAAATGTAAAATTAAATACATTTAAGTAAACGCTTTGTAAAATACATATAAACAATTTATTAAAAAGACAAAAAATGGAAAACAATAAAAAATAAATGAAAATGATATGAAATGAAAAATGAAACACTATTGAGTAATTAAAAAGCGTTATGCATTGACATTGACACACGTGATTCGATATCTCATCTTATAAGCATAAATCAATAAGATAAACAATAAAGAATAAATTAAAGAAACATTTCCATTTCTATACGATTCTGTACAATTTTAATTCACAGCATAGTAAGTATTACAAATTCAGTGCTTCATATTCTTCTCTCTATATAAATGTCTTTTAAGATCTTTAAGACTTTCATTGTATGGCTCGTCCAACTCCATCGAAGGCCTTTTCCTTGTGATCGGCGGCATTGGCACGTGCCTCATAGTTGCAAATGGTAACGCCATGATGATGTGCCTCCGTAAACTCACCGCGCAGACCTGCAAAGGAAGATTGTTAATATATATATATATATATATATATATATATATAATTTAAAGTCGATTCACTAACCTATATAGTAAATGCGTGTTGAATCATCGCCAAAGTTGCTGGGAAAATGCAGCGATAAATGATGAACAGAGGAAAAAATTACAACTCTGCAAAGGTAAAATTTGTTAAAATTATAATAAAGTATATATAGAGTCTAATAGTTTATATAGCATATAAGGTTGTCTGAAAAATTTGCCTAAACTAGAGTTATAAAGTAATAATCTAGATAAAAATAATCTTATTTTTCTATCTCTCTTCACTTCAATATTAGCAATTTTTCAGACTACCCTCGTTTGTGATTCATAGCATATGTATATATACTCTCATTCATGATCACCTACTTAGGTGAGTATTCAACTTCTCCTCGGCAATCGCGCGTCAATTCAAATTCCTGATCCGGCTTCCCGCCTACATCATCAAAAGTCATCTTTGGTCGATTCTTAAAGCTGTCAACAAAACCAAATTTAAATCGTTTACAAAACACGACTATTTGAATACCCTGTATACACGCACAGTTTCAGCTTATTAGGATGTGAATTATCATTAGCGCCTCTGATGATGATACCCTTTAGCTTAATGTTGCCCGTAAAAGGTATATTGAACAAAAGCTCCTCATCTGCATCACTTTGCACAAACTGCAAATAAATAAATTAGAATTTATATGAAAACAGTCAACGCTACTGCCACGCCCACCTTGCTGGTATCCAAGCGCTTTTCGTAGGGCTTGAAGACTGTCTTGCCGCTGCCGTCGCTCTCCTCGTTCAAACATTCTGTGTTCTCGAGGTCGATTTTTGTATACAAACTGTATTCGATGCCCATTTCCAATGCATTGTCGATATCGGTTGCCTCGTGGCTGCAGCCGTGGCCATGATCGTGTGAATGTCCGTGCGGCATTTCGTTTGTTTATAATAATAGTTTAAACTGTAACTACAATAATGTGACAAGAATTTTATGCAAGTAATTGTTGTATGGAATTCAGCATCATTATCGACTTATCGATAGTTGAGCTTATTTAGTAGACTAGTGGTGACAGTGAAGAAAAACTATCGTTGCTTTCTATTTAACTACTTAAACACTTTATTTAACGAACATTATTTAAATTGTCATATTTTATGCAAACAGTTTTGAGTTTTAATTATTGAACTATTGATTAACATAGAGCTGTCACATTTATGCAAGCATTTGATCACTTTTGGAGACACTTAACTTAATTAAATTGCTGATTTTTTTATATGTACTCGTTTACGAAGTGAAAAAGGGATATTTTTTGTGCATAGTCCTGCTATCCTTGCAACTTATCTAGAGATTTGAAATTTGTAATTTATAATCGTGTGAATTGCCTTATAAAGCGATTTGATTAGTCCCACTGGGTCGTGGCAAATCAGAAATTATTATATCTTCCACAATTTTAGAGTTAAGATCACTCGGTTTTTTCATTATAAATATAGCTGTACCGTGAACGAGTATGATGCAGTCGGTTGAAGTAGTTTATGGTTGTTGCATGACAGTGCGCACATATTGAAGTACTTCTGGATGGACCAGAATGCCCATGTGATCGACACCCTGTAGAGCTAGTGTTGTTATATGGGAGGATGTATAGCCCTCCCAGTGTTGGCAGGCGCGAAGCGAACGCTGATTAACGGTACCATCTCCGTAGCCCATTATGAGCTTAGGGGTTTCCCCGTTTATATTGTCCTTTTTGTACTGCAAGCTAAAGACAAAGATTGGAGTGAATAAATTTTGGAATAATTGTAAATTGACTTTGGAAATTACCTCTCCACTGTGCTGACTCCATCGCCATACAGGCAATGCAGCTCCACATCTGGAGGACTAAAGTTTTGTGTATAACGCATTGTATCCTTGCGCATTTCCCAGCCCGTCCTGTAGTCAATGGCATCGAAGAACTGCTCCAACTGCGCCATGGTGTAGTTGCGCGATGGCGTCGAAACCAGAACCTCAGAGGGTTTCCAGAACAGTGGGGATGGCAGCAGCCAAGCTGAGGATGGATGCGAAATCTGTTCGGCACGCAGAATTTTGGCGCTCAAAGCGAACGAGTCCAGATCGTCGCCCATGGCAAACACCTTGACCGCCTTTATGCTGCCCGCCCAGGCGCCAGCCAAACTAATTTGACGGCGCACATATTGAGCCTTCCACTCGACTGTTTGCTCCTGCAAGAAGACGAGGGTCATGGGACTGCCCATGCTGTGCGTTATGAAAGTGACGGCTGTTTGATTGTTCGCCTCATAGGTGTCCTCCACCAGCTGCTTGAGATCGATAAAGAACTGTTGATTCTCATCTGCAAAAAGAGAAACTTTAAATTAATCTATAAATTGCATTTACTTGCTGCACTTACTCGGCGCCCGTCGAAAATCGTATGGTGCTCCATGTATATTTTGACGACGCACATAGCCCAGTTCTACGAGGACATTGGCAATGTCCTTGAAGTAAGCACCAGCTTTGTTTCTCGTCGGATCTATCCATTCCACAACATCGGGATCTCCCCAGCCGGGTATACGCGTCTCGACACCTGGCGTATTGTGCGTTGTCCTCGTCACCTTATCATAGTAGAGCTTCACATTGTCTATCCAACAGTAGACCATCGGTATGACTAACTGCTCCAGGTCCAGCCATAGATTATACCAGTCATGCGTCTTTTCGCATATGAAGTAGGGCGAATTCGACTTAGTCAAGCGTGCCTCTAGCTGAGAGCCACCATCGCCTGGCACTGAAAAATCAAATTGCTCTAGTAACCTTCACTCAATCTGTGTAAATCAATACTAACCAAATATAACGGGACTCAGGCTTGGCTCCTTTGGCGGCTCTGGTTTTGGTGGATGTTTGCCTTTTTTGCTAAAGGGCCAAAAGCAGTTGCCAACATTAAACAGTGTAATGAAGAGCAGCAAAGTGAATAATATGCTGCACCACTTAAGTCTCATGATGATGTGCGTGCTTCAGTGCGCAGAGGTTCGTAATAACGGTATGAGTGCTCAGCTATAATTGGCGAGCCCTCGTTTCAAATCGTGACACTCACTGGCCGGACAGATAAAGGTATTACTGGTATTAAATTAGCTGTCGCAAACAAATGAATCAGCAACACATACATCAATTTACATATAAACACATAAAAACATATATATGTACATATATATATATATATGTATATATATGATTTTATATCAGATTGTCAACTCCAAAACTCAATTGACCTTTAAACCAGTAAATGTAACTGTAACTGCAATTTTGTGCGGCTCTTTTCCGCATCTCAATATGGCGCGATCAGGACGGGCATACTGCTGATGCTATTGTTATTGTTTTCGTACGCTTTCATAAACAAAGAAACCTTTCTTGTTGTTGTTTTCTTGGCGTTATCATTGATATTGGACACTTTTGTTATTGTAACTTTTTTTGCGCAGCTGCTTTGCCAGTGCTATGCAGTTTTGCATTGCTTGCAAATATTTGGTATTTTTAGTTCGTATGCGACTGGTCACATTGCGCAGTGTTATTGATTCAAAACGTTTTATTTTAAACTACTAAATATACTTAAGTAAAAGTAGCAATAATTTTATCATTTTTAATTTTTAAATTAGAATATAAAAAAAGCAAAAAGCAATTAATAGGGCAGCGAAATATCACTTCGATGCAATCAATACAAATCTATCGGTACTCACGACCTGTTAGTTGACGAATTATCGATAATCGCATTAATCGTCACGACCGGCAAAAGCACTTGTTTAGTGCGTTCAAAAGCAAATTTTGTTAGTTTAATTAAATATAGTATCAACTGCAGTCTGGAACGCACATAAAGCAGCATGCAGGAGTTCTTCAGCGTAGTGATGCCAGACGTGAAGAAGGAGCTGCGCCGCGGCATCATCGAGTGCTCAAAACGCGGCCTGCTGCACAGCACAAAATGGCTGGCCGAGATGCACCATGGTTTGAGTGATGTCAACATCGACAATGCGCCACCGGATGATGATCATTCGTTTAGCGAGTGCCAACTGGAGGGCATTGCGCCAGCCGAATACAGCGATTACTTCCTGGCCAAAAGCTACTACGATGTGCGGGAATACGATAGAGCAGCGCACGCAGTGAGGAACTGCGAGTCGAGCGTGCCACGTTTCCTTCATCTCTACTCCACGTACATGGCACGCGAGAAGCGGCGTCTCGACTCCACCACCGATCAAGCGAATCTCAATGAGCCAAATCAAATGCGTGACCTGGCAGATCTCTTGGCTACGCTGCGGTCGGAACATGGACGCAATCGCTTAGATGGCTATGGTATCTACCTATATGGCGTTGTGCTAAAGGCATTGAACCTAAATAAAGCGGCCGAGCAAATGCTTTTAAGCGCTGTGCGTCTCGTGCCCATGCTCTGGAGCGCCTACTTAGAGCTATCGCCACTCATTATGGAGAAGAAGAAGCTGCTGAGCCTGCAGCTGGGCGGACATTGGATGCGCCACTTCTTTCTGGCACACACCTATTTAGAGCTGTATTTGAATGATGATGGACTGAAGATCTACGAAGATCTGCAGGCAGCGGGCTTTAGCAAAAGCATCTATCTAACCGCACAAATGGCGCTCGTCTATCACAATAAGAGGGGTTAGTAGCCAAAGCCACGCTATCTGCACTTTATAATCTTTTTATATCTATCTCACAGATGTGGACAAAGCCATTGAGCTATTCCAGGCCTTGCTCGAGAGCGATCCCTATCGGCTGGACAATGTGGATACGTACTCCAATCTGCTGTTTGTCAAGGAAATGAAAACGGAAATGGCTCAATTAGCGCACAAAGCTGTTAGCATAAACAAATACCGACCCGAGACATGTTGTGTCATAGGCAAGTGCCAAAGATCAACTGGGCTAATCTAAAACTAAACAGTTCTGTATTCCTAACCAGGCAACTACTATAGCATACGCTGTGATCATCAGGTGGCAATTTCATATTTTCAGCGTGCCCTAAAACTGAATCCCAAGTATTTGGCCGCCTGGACGCTGATGGGTCACGAGTTTATGGAGCTGAAGAACACAAATGCGGCTATACAAAGCTATCGCAAAGCGGTGGAGGTCAACAAGCGCGATTATCGCGCTTGGTATGGATTGGGCCAGGCCTATGAGATCATTAAGATGCACTATTATAGCCTGTATTATTTTAAAATTGCCCACCAATTGCGACCGTATGATTCGCGAATGCTTGTGGCATTGGGCGAAACATACGAGAAGCTGGACAAATGCGAAAACTCGGTCAAGTGCTATTGGAAGGCCTGCGATGTGGGCGACATCGAGGGCATAGCCATGTACAAGTTAGCCAGCCTGCACGAGAAGCTGGGCGACAACGAGACGGCCGTGCACTGTTATATTATGTACTGCGAGGACGAGCGGGCAGCCACCGACAAACAAAGCCTTTACCAGGGCTTCATGACGCTGGCCAACTACTATGAGAAGAAGTGCGACTATGAGCGTGCCGCCTACTATGCCTACAAGTGCCTGGACTCGGATGATGTAAGGCCACCAAGTTACATTATTCACAGCTCTTTAATTCTCTGTCTCCTCTTGTCTATTGCAGCGCAAGACGGAGGCCAAGGCGCTGCTCAAAACGATCGACTTTCGACGAAGCGCCGAAACTCAAAAGAAAAAATCTGCCACAACAGTGGTGGCCACGGCAGAGACCAGTTCCGAGGATGAAATGGAATGGGAGCAGCTCGATGTGCGTGTCCGCGTGCCATTTACTACCATAGCCGATGCGGGCAAAACAACGTCAACGGCCACCACAACTAGCGCCAGCACCAGTGCCAGCTCTGCAACAGGTGCATCCACCTCAGCCAACGCGAGACGTTTGCGCTCGGTGCCGGAGCGAGTGCGTCGAGCACAGACCAGCCAGCGTGCACCGGCGGGACCCACGGCAAACAGCACAGCAACAACAACAACGCCGGCAGCGGCAACGACAACAATACCCACAATAAGCGAGGAGACGCCCGGAGGTAGCTCAGCAACGGTAACGGCAACAGAAACCCTGGAGGATTCCACCCCAGCGACGGCAACAGCCGATCAACAGGCAACAAACGATGGCAGCTCCATGGAAATATCCAGCGTGTCCATCGATTAAATAGAATACACTTCTTTTTTTTTTGTTGTGAATTATATTTGAAAATTCTTTTATGGATGAGTTGAAAAATTGATGTGTTTTTCATTGATGCAAGCTAAAAGTGTTCGAACCATGCAACTTAGATAAAATAAATAAATTTGTAAGCAAATTTATGTAAGAGGCTAATGGAAGTATGTCCGATATCTCTATAAAATAAAACTTGAAATTAGAAAATTATAGCAAATTTATGTAAGAGGCTAATGGAAGTATGTCCGATCTCTATATAAAACAAATCTTAAGAATGAAAAAATCAAAATCGATAAATATCAAAATCGATTAATACATCTTTATATGGAAATGGAAGTTTGTCCGATATCTCTATAAAATAAATCTTTAGAATAGAAAATCGAAATCTCTAATAATAGATTTCGATCCTTGAGTTTTTCAGCGTAACTCGAAAACTTTTAAAGCTAGGGACACCAATTTTGAAACTTAAAATGATAAGATCTTAAATTTTTGACTCCCAAAAATTCAGGAAAAAAAAAACATTATACCCTGATTTCCCATTTTCAATGTGTTCATGGTATAAAAAACATTTGAATATTTTTCTTGAACTTCATTGGCCTAAACTATGATATATAAAGTCTTAGCTGAAAGCTTTTATTATATATTTATACATATTAAACCCATTCCGAGTCCTAGCCGATATGTCTATATATGATTAATCTAGCCAACCTGCATTTCATACGTAAACTTAAACTAAAGCAAACTAAAACAATTAATTAAGAACAGATCCTTAACTCATCTCACAGCGCACTTCGGATGCACACATGCAGAGCCACATTGAGGCTGATCAGCAGGATGAGCACAATTATGCCCAACGCCAGGAGATCCGTTTGAAAGAAATCGCCCAACATGTCGAAACCTTTGAGAAAGTGTTCCGGCGACTTATAATAGCAGAAGTCCTGGTGGCAGGGCAAATCGTCGCGATCATAGCCATAAACAGCGCGCATCAGACCCTCGAAGATGTAGCGGAAGAAGGAGATGTCGCAAATGGGACGCAGCAGCCAGGAGAGGTCACGCATGCGTATAAAGAAGCCGGAGAAGAGCAGAAACGGTATGGACAAGCTGGGCACCACGAAGATGGCCAAGTTCACGGATAGCAAGGTGCCACTAATCACGCCTATAAAGTGCCCAATCAAGGCGGTCAGCACGCAGATGCTCCAGCACATGAGGAATCTGTTCAGCTCCGGCGGCTGCCCGGACATAAAATAGCCAATACTTATAAATAAAGTCGGACACAGGGACTGGAGGGGCAGATCGGCCAACACCTTGGATGTATAGTAGGCGCTGAGGGAGTACCAGCCGTTATAGTACTCCCTGATAAAGACGGGAGCATCCTGCAGGCAGAGCAGTATGGAGGGCATAGCGTTGCCAGAGAATATAAAAAGGATGATGAAGAACAGGCAGGAGACATTGCTGACCACCTTGTCGGCATCGTTGCCAATCTGCCAATAGACCAGGCCCAAAAGCAGGGCGATCACAACATGCATAATCACGCGCATCTGGACGGCAATCTGGCGAGGATTAGGAATAGATTAATATATATATATAGATGTATAGCTGTGCTACTCACTGCATCCCTGGACATGGTACGCACATGTCTGAGCATCAGAATACGCAGCTGATACCAGTAACCCACCTGCTCCTTGGGCCGTAGCGCTTGATTCAGGGACAAGTTCTCCGAGAGCGTAATGAAAGCTGCTGCAATTAAATTGAGGGGGACAAGAGAAAGGAACAGATAGAGCAATGGGAAAAATGGCGAAGAATGACATGCAACATGGAACAGGAGACAGAAGCCACAGGTAGACAGGTAAGCAGTTAAAGATGATCAGCAAACATCATCCAGTTGAAGAGCCACCAAGACGCACTTACTCTGCTCATCCACCGGAGCACTCTGGAAGCTCTGTAGGCTATCATACTTGGCTTTGTTTTGTGTGATCAAAGTCTCGCAGCGCTGGTTGGAGGACTCGCTGCCCACCTCGAGCACTAAATGGGGAAGAGTGAAAATTATTCTTCAGTTAATCCAAAGCTGCTTCGATTACCCACCAAAATCTCCTGGATTGTAGTACTGTGGGCAGCTAAAGCCAGCTGCTCGAAAGCTATCCAGCATCTCAGCTTGTGCGCCCGAGTAGAGCATTTCGCCATGGGCGAGCACCATAACATCGTCGAAGAGCTGCATCAGGCGCGAACTGGGCTGATGCACCACACACACCACGATCCGTCCATTATGAGCCAATCTCTGCAAATAGCACATCACCTGGTAGCTAGCGACGCTGTCCAGTCCACTGGTCGGCTCGTCGAAAAACATGATGGGCGGATTGGTGATCAGCTCAATGCCAATGGACAAACGCTTGTGCTCCCCTCCTGAAATGTTGCCGACCAGCGTGTGACGACAGGAATGTAAGTTGAGCACCTCAATAATGTCATCCAACTGGGAAACGGATAACAGGCGGATTAGAGAGAGTTTGGAAGGAGTGATATATAAATTTAAATGAGTAGGTATATCTCAGATGACGAAGATCTAGGTTAATCTAGTGTTCTCTTGAAGACTATAAAAGTTAGGATCCACAAATCAACTTGCTTATCTTCTTTCCTACACAATCGATAAATATCGATTTTAGGTCTAAATTCTATATTCGAGAGAAACTTGAGACGTAAACAAATGGTCACATGTAGTCCACCAATATTACATGCAGCATTCACAGTTTTTAAAAGCTATCTTCTATTGTAGGAAATCGATAATTATCGATATATAATCAAATTTTTGTTTTACCTTGTTTCAAGAGAATTTAAGATATTAAGTAAGTTACATTTTTAGGCTATCTTATGAAATACAGTATATGTAGGGTTTTAAAGCTATTTTCCTTTATACACAATCGATAAATATCGATATATCATCCAATTTACTTTTTCTTACACACAATCGATAAATATTGATATATCTCCAATTCACTTTTTCTTACCAAATTTAAAGAGAACTAAAGACTTTAACTAAATTACAAATACATATCACATATCGTATCGAACTGCATGCAGCTTACATAGTTTTTCGAAGCTATCTCCTATTCTACACAATCGATAAATATCGATATACAATGAAACTATTTTACTATATTGCTAACGAGCTTAAGATGCTAACTAAGTTACATATATAGGCTATCGTATAACATAACAATATACGTAGATTTTTATCTTTCACTCTACATAATCGATAAATATCGATGATAGCGTAACTTTAACTTTGAACTAATTTTTCATATTGGGAGAGAATTTGAGATATATTGAAAGAAGCCTGATAATAACATTAACACTATCGTATTACAAATATACACCAACTTAATTCACGTTGCCAACCGATAAATATCGATTTGTAATATTAATTTTTTTTAGCCAGATCCTAGCCATGGGTGTAGGTTCTATATGCCTATGTCTCTTAAATATATATGCCAGCTGTTCATAATTGTATATAGGGTATATCGTAGTCGTACACACCCTCACACTAATACTTACAATTTGTAGCTTCTGCTGCGTAGTTGTGCCCGTGGGCAGCTTTAAATCTGCGGAAACCTTCAACGTCTCCTGCACCGTGAGCAGCGAGAGCATCACAAACTCTTGTGGTATGTACGAGGACATTTTGCGAAAGGCGATCAGATCCCTCGGCTGCCCGTTGAGCAGAAACTGACCCGAAACGCCGCTGACCCTGAAAAGTAACCGATTAGCAAATTGATTTAAGTTTTTATGAGCGCACTCACTTGAAGCCAGCCAAGATATTGAGCAGCGTGGATTTGCCCGCACCGGAGGGACCTAGAATGGCAGTCAGACGACCCGCTTGAAAGGCGCCGCAAGTTTCATTTAGAATTAGGTTCTTTGACTGCTTTGAACCCTTCAGCTTGTAGCAGACCTGCCGGAAGAGCAGCTCCAAAGGCTGCGGTTTGGTCAAGCCATTTGGCACACTGGCTGCAAGATTATCGACCATTATCCCAGAATCGTTGATACGAAGGCGTCTGGCCCGGTGTAAAGACAACGCTCGACTGGGCAACTGCCAAATGCGGCTATCGGCTTTGCACTCTCTGTTGATTGTGGAGTTCAAGTGCCTGCATTTATTATCAACATTGTAAGCGAGCCAACCGATTAATCCGAATTCGTCTAAGGCAAATAAAAATTATTGCAATCTTATCTGACTGATCGGCTATATGACTTGGCTTGAATTGCCTTTGTCCAAATTGTAGCTGGGAAAACATAAAATTTAAATACGAGAAATTGTGTTAAAAATATGCAATAATAAATTATGGCTAAGCGAGTGAGTTAGTGATTGACAGACAGATTAGTTAGGCAAATATTGACTGACTGATTGATTGATGAATGAAAATATATTCATACTAAATGTCTAACTGATTAATGGATTGATTATAATGGAAACAAAAGTATAAATATTCGTATACTAACTGGCTGTCTGATTGATTGATTGACTGATGAAAATATAACAATACTGACTGATTGCTGAAAATATGATTGATTGATTGACTGAGGAAAATATATTTATACTGACTGACTGACAGATTAACGGATTGATTATAATAGAATATATGATTAATACTAACTGGCTAACTGATTGATTGATTGATTGATGAAAACAAATTAATAGTCACTAACTGTTTGATTAATGAAGTGATAATAATAGAAAATATGATTGATATTAGCTGGTTGACTGATTGATTGATTGACTGATAATAATATATAAATATTGACTGACTGATTGATCCACTGATTATAATGGAAAATATGCTTGACTGATTAATGAACAGACGATAGTAAAATAATACTGAGTGATTGATAGGCTGACTATAATAGAAAATCTGTTCAATGTTGTTTGACTGATTGATTGGTTGACTGATGATAATATATAAATGATGACTGACTGATTGATCGAGTGATTATACTAGAAAATCTGCATAATAGAAATTGGCTGACTGATTGATTGATTGACTGCTAAAATAGTAAATATGTTTTATACTGCTTGACTGATAGATTGCTCGATTGACTGATGTACAGGCTAAACCCTAACAGCTGAGTAACTAAATATATGTAATCATTTTTAGATAAGAAAAGTTAAATAACACAATCAATCAACTGCAAAAATATAAGCTTTATTTGTCATTAAAAATTTTCCTTACTATTTAACAACTCTGTTTGGAAAAGCTGCTTTACAGTTTTTCAATTAAATCCATGTAATTAAATCGATTCACTCACTTAAGATCTTATGACTTGACTATGGTTAGTTCAGTTAACTAGTTTCTAGTTTGTTTTCTATCGGGTTTACATGCAGTACGATAAGTTCATTGATAACAACTACAAATGATTAGTTGTTGCTCTTAACAACGGTTTCAAATGATAGAATGTCATATACTCTGCAATTGTGCATTTTTCTCTAGCCAGGCTGTGGGATTAAAAAAAAAAAATATAATTAAATAATAATCAAGCTTATGATATGGTAGCATATTAAACTATGTCGAGAACCCAACCCAATTTCCTATTTACATATATAGACATACATATTGTACATACATACATCGTAGTTCCACACTTCACAGCTTAAAAACTAAGCCAGAAGTAAGCAGATTTTCTTCATAGTTTGTTCCTTAAACTGATTCTATATTCAAATTTAATTCGGAATAAAAAAAAATAATAAATATCAATTTTTTTAAAAGTAAGCAAGGGGGACGCTTTGAAAAATAAAATACTTTAAGTTTTGAGCCTTAAAATTTTATTTTTTATTGTCAAAATAAGTGTTTTAAGTAATCAATCTGAAAATTTTCAATTTTGCTATGTACAACTTATACGTTTTTTACATATACGCGAGGAAAGTCTCTATACCAAACTGATTTGGTTAAGTTACAACTAAAATTTGAAATCCATTTTATGCAACTGGAAAAGGCTATTAATGATTTTTAAGAAAATTGATCTGCGCTTGGTAAAGAAGGCTAGAAACATAAGTCAAAACTTCCAATCAAAAATGGCATAGACCTCATACAGAGGCCAAACAGGCAGATGAACGAAGGGATAGCCAGACGAATCGTGCTAGATGAACTCGGCTATTGATCTTGATCAGGAATGTATATGCGAGCCTTCTTCTGAAAATTCTTTCTAAAAATTCTCATTTTCAAAGAGGTTTAGGGTAGGAAAACTATTGAAAACCATCTTCATATTCAATAACGCCTAAAAGTATGCAATAGTTGAGAAAATGTTTGTTTTCGGGCCAGCTATGTTTTGTTTGAAATAAGAGTGTAATTGAGCATGCTTTGATCAATTGAAAGTCACAAACAAAAAAAAAACAAAACAGCACGAAAATTCCAATTAAACATTAATTAAACTAATTTAACTGCGTAAAATTATGCAGAATGATTGACTTCTTATATATATATGTATGTATATATATATATTGTATAGATTAAAAAAGTACATCATTGCAGCTGAAACGCTTTCCCTTGAAACCAGCTTATCAGCTTCCAGTTAATATATGGAAAAATTTGCAAATAGCTTATATATTTTATATAGTAATCGAGGCACAGCTGGAAAAACACTTGCAGTTGCTTTTCGAGGTGTTTCACTTGCATTGAAAACTAGTTAGAGGCCTTTCACTTGATAGTTAAAGCTGACGAATTGCGTTTTAAATACCACTTTGGAATCCCTATAGAGGCTATATATTTATCCGTATAGCATATATAGATTGTTATTCTAACAATTGGTTGCTTCGCCTAATTAAATTTTCATCACGCGTCTTTCCTCACTCGATTTGGTAACCGATTCCCCGATGCAAACGGCGATCACTTTCCACTGAAACACAAAACACAACTGAATTCAATTGGTTTTTATTTTTATTCTGCCGGTTTCTGTTTATATTAATATAGTATTTAAGGCGAGCCCCAACATGTTTGAGTCGCACTTACATCAATTGGTTGGATCTAAACTGGTATGCTGCTATCAAGAACAGCATATCGAGCTAAATGAATGATTGCCAGAATTACAGTGGGGCAAAGTCGACTTATTTGATTCAAATATACATTTCTTCATGTACTGAAAATATAACTTAACTCTTATGAAATATCTATATTAATACCATTGCAAAAAGGGTATATTTTAATTTTGGTCATATCTATATAGCTCCTGCTATATAAAGTATATATATTCTTGATTAGCCAGACGAGCTGAGTTGATATAACTAAGTCCGTCTGTCAGTTTGTCCGTCCAGATCCTTAGATGACCCCATAATATTCTGATAGAAATCAATAGGGCTGATCCTATCGAATATAACGCACCATGTCATTTCGTCCTGTGAAAGGATATGTCCGAGTTATGGCTATTTTTCCGGAAAGGACATTTTTCTTTAACTATAGATAAGCCAAATCCTTAAGGATGTTGGAAGGACATACCATTTTGAGCTCGTAAGGAGCAGGACTATCGATTGTCATTCAAAGAATTTCGGGATTCTACGAAAAATTTGATCTGAAATTTTTGCAAGGGAAATGATCGAAAAATGGTAAAAAATTCGAAAAATCGGTTGTAACTTAGCCTTTTGAAGGACTATCGGCATGTGCTTTACACAAATCATGTCCTTATGATGCTGATTAGGAATTACTAGCAACAAGTACAAAAGTCCATTTACTTGCTGAGATAACATGACTATTTTGTAATGATAAAATAGGTTTTAACTCGGCTGTATCCTTGCGTATCCTGTCGGGTAACAAGTCAAACTGATCGGGATCCCAAGCACGATGGACCAAAGGGCATCTAAATTGTTCTTGTGGTTTTTGAGATATTCAAGATTTTGTAGATGCAAGGTGATTTCCATGGCCGTTGCAGCTAGCCTGAAACTGAAATATCATAAATCCTGGATTCTTAGACGACCCCATAATATTTTTATGAGAATCCTTCAATCATTACGATTGAAATGCACTATACCCTTTCGTCCTGTGCAAGGATGTAGACGTGTTAAAGCTATTTTTCTAAATGATATTTTCCTTGACTTACTTTAGAGCTTTAATTGCTTCGCATAAAAGTATGCAACAAAAAATGGAAGTTTAAAAAGGGTTCGTGAAAAAATAAATTGAAGTGCTTAAAAAATCTTTGCATAGCCTCACGAGGCGGATATTCGATGCGACAATTGGTCACTGATTTTTGGAAGAACTTTTTTCTGAAGTACCAGGAGAACAGAAATGAGCAGCAGGAAGGAAAATGTTATATTATGATGAATTTTATAAAATATTTATTTTTATAAAAAAAACATTATTATCTTAGTGGCAAAACACTTTCATATTTGCTTATAATATCTAGTTTCTTATTTAAAAAAAAATTTTATAAAAATTTTATTTTACAGAATAAATGTTTTTTTGTATTTTTTTTGCTTTTATATTCATAAAACTTCTTTTAAAACATACTATATATATATATATCTCTATGAAAAATAAATATATATATTTATTTATATTATTTTCCACTTTTTTTTATTATATCTAGTTTGTTTATTTAAAAAATTTTATAAAAATTTCATTTTACACACTAAATGTTTTTTGATATTTTTTTTGGTTTAATATGAATATTATCTTTATTAAAAAAAAAAATATATTTTTATTTATATATGTACAATTTTTTGATTTATTAGATCCATTTAGATGATCCAACAAAAGTAGGCATTAAAAAACTCTTCCATGCTATTAAACAAAATAAAAACAACGAATACAAAATATTTAATATTTATTTAAAATAAGTTCACCGAAAGAAAAAAACACTTTTAGCTAATTAGAATATGTACATGCGCTTAAAACTAAGCAATAGTTGATGATGGGGGTCATTAATACGATTGTAAAAAATACAAGAGCTAAGCTAAAGGCATTTTGTATATATAAATCGAACAAATCTATACATATATATGTATATATATATATGTGGAATTATGAATTGGTGTTATGTGTCGGGTAAATATTATTTGCTTCAATTAGATAAGATAAGTATGTGTGTATGTATGTATGTATGTATATCACGATTTCTCCTTATGCTAAACGCTGTTCAATTCTTTGGCACATGGTTCACTCAATTAAATGCTAAAAGAAATCATAAATATACTCTATATATATAAATATATATATATATATATCACATATATATAAATATACATAAGACATATGTTGACTGTGAACGGAATGTGGATTCAGCACAGTATAGTATCATCTGAACAATCTTAGCCTGAAGGACATAATGTAGAAGGCTATAATGCGCAACATGATCAGCAGGCCGAGCATAAAAAAGAAGGCCAGCTGATAGTTGGCACGCTCCATGTCCAGATCCTTGAGTATGTACTTCGGTCGAGACAGATGACAGTACATCTCGTTGCACTCCAGACGCGGCCGATCGTAGCCAAATAAGGCCAGCATAGCACCATCCAGACTATATTTAAGAAACGAGACATCAAAGAACCAGCGCAAATACACAGGCGCATCCTTCTCCTGCAGAAAGAAGCCGCTGAACGCAAGAAATGGACAGATGAAGAATGGTCCCAGAATCGCACCCAGATTCATGCTGAGAGCCGCACCCACAGCCAGTCCAATGCTCTGGGCCACCAACGCGGTCATAAACACTATCAGAAAGAACATGCCAAAGCGCCAGGGCTCCAGCGGCTGCCGTGTCATCAAATAGGTGGGCACTATAAACAGTGAGCTACAGATGATCTGTATGGGCAGATCCGCCAGCGTGATGGCCACGTAATAGGCGCGTAGCGAATACCAACGATTGAAATGCTCACGCGAAACAATCGGGAATTCTAAAGGAACTGCAATTAGAGAGAGAGTAAAAAATAAGTATTAAGCAAGTAAATTTAAATTAAAATACCAGATATATACGTTAATAAGGTATTTCTATAGGAAATCTTTAAAAAAAAATTTGTATTAAAAAAGTAGAGAAAACGTTTTTAAATTAAAGTATCAGATATATACGTAAATAAAGTATTTCTATAGGAAATCTTTAAAAAAGTTAATATTAAACAAGTAGAAAAAACAGTTTAATATTAAAATACCAGATATATATGTAAAAAGGTCTTTCTATAGGAAAACAAGTAAAGTAAACAAGTAAAGGAAACTGTTTTAAATTAAAACACCAGTAATATACGTAAATAAGGTGTTTTTATAAGAAATCTATAAATTTAAGCTATTGATCTTGATGTAATATAATATAATATAATATAATGTAATATAATATAGTATTTTAATAGTATATAGTATTTTAATATAATATAATATAATATAGTATTTTAGTTATATTTTTGTAAAAGTGTGTTTATTCACTATCTTTATTTTAAACCGATTTTTCGCATATATTATAGTAGTCTGATTTCAGTTGTTTTTATAGATACAATGGTGGCCAAAAGTTTTTTGACAACACAGTGTAAAATGGTAAGCCGTTTAGTTCTGCAATCTGAAAGAAGTTACGGTATCCATTTAAATTTCAAGAAAGAGAGAATATTAAGAGCTTTTCGAGCGCAAAATATTGTATTGATAACGAAACGCATTTGTTTTCTATAATTATCTGCGTTGCAGAATTTCATTCACTGTGTTGTCAAAATACTTTTGACTACCATTGTATGTTGGAAAAGTAGTGGAGCTGAAAACTAAAAAATCTGCAATCTGTTCTTTCTATCTCAATGTTAATATAAAAATTTTTAAAAAAAATTTTAAACTCAAATTAAGTTTTAATGCTCGTTAACGAAGTGAAAGGGCTATATTGGTTTTGCGTCTAAATTGATTTATTTATTTGATATAATTATTTAATTATTTAAGAGTTAAGATCTCTTGGATACGCCCACTAAGGGTGTGGCAAATGGGGAAATATTGTATCTTTTGAAACAAAAATATTATTTTCCGCAATATTGCCGGATAAGAATATGGATTTGGAATATATATATATACTCGTGTATTCCACCACGATACAAAAAGAAATAGTATATATAGTTACGCCTATTTGGGGTAGATATCGAAGAAAACGGTATCTACTACAGTTTTCAAGCTAGAGCCCCAAAATGTAAAATATAAGTTACTGTTTATCACTGCCTTTGATTGACAAAAACTTATTGATATACCCTTCTTGGAGGCGTGGCAAATGGGAAAAAACTACATCTTCCATAGCTTTAACGCTGTCATAACCAAATGTTGCACCTAAATTACTGTTGATCCCCTCTACTGATGATATTTAACTACATTTTATCTGTTTTCTTAGCGTTAACGAGTATATTTGCAGTCGGTAAATCCCGACTGCAACGTTCTGACTTAGAGTTCATATAAGTTCAAATCCCTAACCTTAATTTTGCCTAAGTCTGCTAGTTTATAAGTTCATGCTCTTAGCTATTAAAGCCATATAAGTTGACGACTTACACTTGACCAGAATGCCGGAGAAAGCGCAATACATGATGAACATGATGGTGTAGAAGACATAGCGAAAATTGTTCATCGAGTTGCTGGCATCGTTGCCAATTCCATAGTACAGAAAGCCAATTAGAAGTCCGATGGCCAAGTGAATGCCAAAGCGCATCGTGGTCAGCGAACTGTCCCGCCAGATGAGCAGAAAGGTGCGCAGCAGCAGTATGCTGAGCTGTCGATAGAAGGGCGTGGCATAGATATTCTCCCGTTTGCACAGATGCGCCGGATCCAGCTCCAATGTGGGCATCGACATGGTCGGCTTTGGTTTCTTCTTCTTTGGCTTACAGCAATTGGCATCGCCTTTGCTGCCAGCCACATCCTCACCCACCGTCTGACTATCCCAGACGCGCGACGACATCTCATTAATGGTCGTCAGCGGCTTAAAGTTGAACGACTGCCGATTGCCAGTATTCATAATGGGGGCAGTGACAGGTGTGAGCTGGCTCATTTGTTCTGTAAATTGCAATTGGATGATTTATATGATTTTTAATTATGATCGATTTCGATAGCTTACCAATTTTTCGCATGGCCGTCAGCTGTGCCACGCGCGCTGTTTTGCTTTGTCTGTAGTCGTCGTTGCGTCCATTGTCCATGACCGCTATCAGTCTGTCCACCTGTTGGTCATCCTCCGTATCATAGTCGTGCGTCGCTATTTCCATTACTATAAAGGAGAGCAGATAGAAAATTAGATGAAGTTTAGCTTTTGATCGCATCAACTATTAAAGAATATTTGGATTGGTTTTTTCTTCCATTTCTTAAATAAAAGCGAAATTCTATAATAATAATAACTAATATCTTGTATGTAAAGTTCATAGATATCATGCTCAAAGAAGAAATTTGAAATATTTATTTCTTATTTTTTATTCTATATCTTTGGGCTTGCCGCTTTATGAAGGCGACACCGAATCTGACCCAGCCTAGGCTCGAGAAATTCAAATTGAAATTAAATGTAGTTCGATTTGAAGAATTATTTTTAAAGCTTGAGAAACATTCCACTTGGGGTAATGAATTCGGGGAATCAAGCTTATTGAGTTAAGAGAAGCTAAGCTCAAGTTAGAGACTAGGCTCCAAGCAGAAGACAAGTCCTGTTATACAGCTAAGTCTAAGCGCGAACCGTACCTTGATTTTCTGTATAATTTAATTTTAAAAGAGTATAATAAAAATCTCCGCATTCAAAAATTATTCTCCTGTTAAACCAGCTAAGTTTAAGCATGAACCGAACTTTGATTTTCCGTATGATTTCATCTTAAAGGAAGATTTTCACTCTTGAGTAGAGATGGGCGTCGGGATCGGGATTTTCGGGAACCGAATTGTCCCGAAACGATTTTCGGTATCTGGCGGGTTGGGATGGATTTTTAAAAAAGTTCGGGACGATCGGATACGTGCTTGGTCATGAGGTCATGGTAAAAAATTCTAGAGATATGCTCTAAGATGGCGGTATTTTAGAGATACCCGTTCGGGACCCGAAATCCCGACGCCAACCTCTGCGTATAAGCATATCTCTAGAATCTCTTACTATGCCAGATTGATGTAGGGATGAAGCACTTATCCGACCGTCCTGAAATTTTTTAGAATCTTTCCTAACAAGCCCCGAAATTGTTTTCGGGTCCCGAAAATCCCGATCCCGACGCCCATCTCTACTCTTGAGTATAATTAAAATCTTTGTTCACAAGCCCATTGAGATGAGACATTAATTCAATCCGTCAGGCTAACCACCCATACTTTCCTTTACTATCTAATTAGCTATCTAAAAATAAAACCATTATACCCTGATTTTCCATTTTCAATAGGTTCAGGTTATAAAACCTCCCTTCACAAACTTACAATAATCCACAGGATTGTAGGACTCTGGACATTGCAGATTGACAGCGCCCAGAAAGGGCACCAGATTCTGTGGGCCGCCCGCATAAATGCACTGACCCTCGGCAATGGCATAGAGATGATCGAACATGGAGAAGGTTAGAGCGCTGGGCTGATGAATAGTTAAGATGACATTGCGACCCTCCACGGCCAGCTTCTTGAGCAGCGTTATCAGCTGATTGCAGGTGGAGCTGTCCAGACCCCTAAGAATAAGAAAATTAAATTGGAATTCCAATTGATTAGAATATCTCGCTACATACGAGGTGGGCTCATCCAGCACTAGCACAGGTGGATTGTTGACCAGCTCCAGGGCAATGGCCAGACGCTTGCGTTGTCCCCCACTCAGATTGCCCGTACGTGTATTCCGACTCTCGTACATGCCAATGGCCACAAGGATGCTGAGGACCCGCTCCCTTTTCGACGCTGGCGACATGTGAGTGCCAATCTTTAGATTCGCTGCAAAATGCATGGCCTCCTTAACGCTCAGGAAAGACTGCAGCGACGTGTCCTGCGTAATGAAAGCCACATTCGGCTTGAAGGCCTTCAAATCGCGCCGTTTCCCGTTG
Organism: Drosophila gaucha; assembly: GCA_035045545.1. Taxonomy (NCBI): domain Eukaryota; kingdom Metazoa; phylum Arthropoda; class Insecta; order Diptera; family Drosophilidae; genus Drosophila; species Drosophila gaucha. The sequence goes on along the minus strand of JAWNOY010000006.1, from coordinate 737,404 downwards.
ATGCGAAAATCACCCGTGTAACCTGTAAAGCTGCTGGGTTAGCAAACAAATATAGATGAGCTAACGCTAGGAATTTGCTTAAGGTGAGGCATTATATTACGTATAGCCTGAGAGTATGTTTAGCAGTGTGCTCTTGCCCGCTCCGGAGGGTCCTGCAATGGCATTCAGCTCGCCGGAACGAAAGAAGCCCGATATGCCTTTTAGTATGTCTTTGTTTTCTGAAAAATAGGATGGGAAAATAATTTAAATAAAAGATATAAGAAATACAGTCTAATCCCAATAATTCGAAATGGCAAGAGGATCACATTTTTTACGAATTACACAGGAACTCGATTTATAGAAGAGGAATTCAGATGAATTTTTTTTCAAGAGAACAGCATTTTTACGAATCATTGAGGTTTTCGGTTTAGTGGGGGACGAATTAGCGAGATTTGACTCTGTAAGTATTATATAGTATAATTTCTATAAGCTACATATATAGATACATACAAGAATTCAATATTATAATATTAATTCTATAATATATGTAATTAGTTCTATAAGCTATATATATGGTCTTATGATAATGTTGTAAATATGCGAGGGTTGTCTTAAAGATATCTGATCTTAACGAAAAAAAGAAAGATAGTAAAAAAAATTATGTTTTTATATAGGTAGGCACATACATATATGTATGCATATAATCTAAGATCTTAAATAATCTTTAAAATATTCGTTTAGTTTTCTCAATTTATTGGAAATTGCAAATTGAATATATTGAACTTTTATTTATATAGGTGTATATATACCTATATATATATAACATCCTATATGATCTTTAAAATATTAGTATGGTTATCTCTACTATAGGGAAATTCATTTGTTGATTATTATACTGGGAAAAATATCTAAATAAGTTTTTCTTTTATGTTTAGTTGGTAAAGAGAACCAAAAAACAAAATATTTTTCATTCTGTAAAGCTACTCTAGTACCTTTATTTTTAAGTAATATTAGGCTCTTATAATTCTCGAATTATGCTGATATATATATGTTTTGGCAATCGATAGTTATCGATAATTAGCTTATTAAAATAAACTACTATATACAATCTACAAAAAAAAAACAAAAAAATAATAAAACAATAGTTTGACGCCCTGATCAATAGATCAGTAGTTGCCATTTCAGCCTTTTTCGGGATAGATCTGTCCTTCTTGTTTTAGTCTAGGCGGAAAAAGTGTCCGGAAATATGTCCTTTTTTAACGATGAATACAGTTGAATCGACCTAAAATTTATCGTAACACCACTTGAAATGTATAAGAATTATGATCGTAGGTTAGGTTAGGTTGATAATGTTGAAAAGACTTTAATTAGATGTATATGTATATATTAAAAGTTTAGTTTTTCAACTTAAAAATTGTTGTCCTGTTTTCTGTCCTTTTTTTGTTTTTTGTTTATTCCTTTTTTTCTTTTTTTTCAGCCGTTTGTCCTTTTTTTTGTGTCCCGTAGCTGGCAACAAGACAACAGATTATATATACATATATATATATATATATATATATCCCATTTATCAACTCAACTTATTTCCCTGCTCAATAAATATATACTATATACTATTGTGGATGCCCTTTTCAGCCTACTCAATTCATTTGATCAAGCCCATTATAGTCCGTACGTCCAAAGTTCATTAAATATTCAAGATATGTCAGTATCTAGACGTAACTCAATTAATAGCTATACGAGGAATATTCATTGTTTTTACACATAATTATGGTTTCAAGTGTGTGTGAGAGAGAGAGAGGGAGAGATATTGGAAAATAGAGTTGCTACTGTGCCTAGTCACAGCTGATAAGGGGACCCCATTAGCTGCGTTCCATGTGAGCTAATCGCCTTTTGCAATGATAATGTCATAAAATAAAAAACTTTTGTTCAATTTGTAGTTTGCAGCAGTTGGCGGGTTTATTTCGTGTAAGGTTATTTTTTGTTCTTATTTTTATGGCACAATTTAGACGACACTTTGTAGTATCGAAGATAATCTATCGATTAAGTTGGCTATTTGAGCAATTGCTAATCGGACAGAGACTCGCAGCCATAGACTGTTATCAGAAAGGGGTTTTGGTTTGCGACTCGCTTGAAATCTTATCACGATTCGGTTTACGAGCAGCTCCGAAACAGGTGCTCGACTATGTTTTCTTTCAGATGTGAAAAAAGAGGTATTAGGCAACACACCTGCTGCTAATTGCACTTATAAAGTCAACAGCAGGAAGACAGCGGAGCTCTGACATGGCCTTGGGATTGACATTGCATTTTGCAGTGGGGCTTTATAAAAAGTATCGATCGGTAGATGATTATAGCACGAGTCTTGCGCCTCGTGCCTGCAAGCTGATATCATTATTCTAGTCTAAATTTGCACTCACGGAATGTATATATTCATCTATATACATATACTTAATCTACTGCTGATCCCAGCAATGGAGATTAGTGAAACTCATTCAAAATAAGCCCTCGGACCGCTTATCTATATAGAAAAGGTTTGGTAACTACATAGGTATGCCATTTTAATTAGTATTATAAAAGTATTACATAGCCTTAACAATATTTTAAGTGGCTATTGAAGGGGCTAGAAAGAGGCATATAACAACTTTTATGCGATGATGATCTATGACTAAAAGTCCAGACTAAAGAGTAAATGCATGTTTTGAATATATTTTTATAAATTTATAATCACATATGCTTGATCAATAAAAAGGAGCAGGCTACGTTGCGTATACTTAATAATTTATGCTGCATGCAGAAAACTTAAGCAATTTCAGAATATTTTCTTGCATTGACGGTTTATTGTATATATGTTAATACCTATGTTAATATAATATAAATATATATATTAATATACTTAGAATAATATATTATTCATAAATAAATATTAGTCAAATGTCGATATTGGAGACCATTTTTATACCCTGAGCCCGTCTGTGATAGATCATAGAGGCTTGATCGTGGGATCTATGATCTAAGAACTGTCTCATGTCAGGCTTGATTATGGTACACAGGATTTATGATCTATCCCATGCTTGAGCCCCAGGGATCTATCATATATTATACTCTTTGTTTATTAAAATGTAAATTTCTATTGAAACCCACGATAGATCGTACACTAGATATCATTAAATATTTGATATATATCACTGATCCCATGCTCGAGTCGTTACATATCAAATATTTAGATATACCTATTTATATTGAAACTTACGATAGGTATAACTAAATATTTGTTATATATCAGTGATCCCATGCTTTGAGGCTCTAAAAACCAAATATATGTAGATATATGTACGTAGACCAGGATCTATAAATTATATTTAGTGTATAATATTTACATTTTCCGTTTAAAAATCCTATGTGAACTCTAAACTCAATTCGCTTTATCCACTAATTGCATAGTAGACGACTTTTACGATTCTAGATCTCTGATCTGATATAATACAGTAGTTAGTTTTAAATATTTAATTTTTATGGACCTATAATAAGACTTTTAGAACAAATTCCTTAGTTCCTTTTCATGCTCAAAAAATGTCTTTGATCTTCTGACACGCATAAGCTGTCAGCAATATCCGTAAAACAGATCAGATTCGCTAATTAAAGTACACGCTATAAAATGTTTTGAGGAAAATAAAAGGGAACAGGGAACACACACTAAACGTGAATCATGCCAAAGGCCAGCTGATATTTTATTTTAATTTTCAAGTGTGAAATTGGAGCTGCGTTTGCAACGATAAAAATGCGCCACACTAGGAAGACTATAACAGGAAAACTCACTCAAGATGATACGACAACAATAATAATAATAACAACAAAGAGAAATCAAATGAATGAAAGAACATGCATAATAGTTAATGGAGCTTAAGTGATATTAATTAAAACGTTGGCGACCTTTATATTGTTTAAGATTTGTTGCCAGGCCGAGCAACTATTATGATAGTGGAATATCCATTATAAAATATAGCTATGAACATGTATATATTTATATAATATACATATATTTGAATATATATATATAAGCTTATCTATATATATAAATTTATGGGTCTATTTAGCTTGGACTTTATATTTGAAGCTCTCGCTTATTAAGTTTTACGAAACTCTCACGTTTCATATATTAGTTTGCTTGCACTCAACCAAGTTATATATCATACATACTTTATATATATATATATATATATATATATTTTTTTTTATCATTTATCAGTTGTACTTATTTAACTACAATATTTATCAGCTTTTCATACCCTGAACCTATTGAAAATGGAATTTCAGGGCATAATGGTTTTGCAAAAAGTATGTAACAGGGAGAGGGAGGCGTGGCAGACCACATAAAGTATATATTCTTGATCAGGGCGACGAGCTGATCTGTCCGTATGTATGAAAGCGTCGATCTCAGAACCTATAAAAGCTAGCGACTTGAAATTTAACACAAAGGTGCTTGTATACAGCGCGCCTATCAAGTTTATTTCAGATATTTGATAACTCCCGTATCAATTGTATAGAATAAAAACTTTATCGAGATTCAGTTTTTTGACCATATCCATTACATCTTTTTAGCTAAAGTCATCAAAATTTGCATTTAGATTTATGTATATAAAGCACATTTTCGGTTTTTTAATATTTAATTTAAGTTCAGTTGCAAATATAGCCACAATTTAATATTTTTTAATTTTTTAAGTAAAAACAAATTTTAATTAAAATAAGAGGATTCAATGCTGAAAGTTTAATCAAAATCCGTTAAAAAACACAGAAGTAATTAAAGAAATCATATTGTGAATCGGCAAAAGCTAGCGGTAGCAAGCGCATGCCATTTCATTAATGTGTGCACCCATACATATAAGTGGCTTGCAAGCGATGATTCGCAGGTTAAAATCCCGCTACAAGATTCCAAATCGAACAAAGATTCAGGGGATCTCGTAGTCGGGGAGACCCGACTAGAGCTTTCTTACTTGTTTTTTGTCTATGTTTGTTAAGCATTTTCTATGCATTGTGATTTATATTTAATTGCAGTTTTCCAGACATACAGTTAGATAAGCAATTAGATAAGTGTATTTTGTGTTTCTTTTTTCGTGGTTCGAACTCGATGTCATAATGAATTGACGTATGAGTCATTAGCAATTATGCAGTTATGGGAATTGGTCATTGGCACGTGCTCCATTAGCTATCAGGATAATAAAGAGTTACCCAGTGACTCAATGCTCCTATCTGAATAATCATCTTTTTTATAACGCTTCTTAATCTTTTATCATTTTCAGTAACCAAGACAAATCCAACATGTTTTCCCATGATAGAAAAATAAAAATTGGGTTAATTTGAAAAGAACAATATAGATATATGTCTCCGTACAATTGAAGGGTAGAGCACACATATGTTTGACTGTGTTTAAAGGTCCCTTGATAAAAGGCGGAAACATTTATTACAGCATGTACTTATGTATACACACATACATACTTACGCATTCATATCTATATATTACGCTGTTATTGTAACCCACAAATCTTATCGGCTTGTCACTTTTGTAATATAGGTATTTTTATGTATAGGTAAACACACACACATACATACACACGCCCATGTGAAAGTCAAACTGTTATGCAAATATTCAAATCGTTTTTGTCGAAAACCCATAAAAACTGCAAATGTCGACCCGAACGACCCCCATCAAATGATCATATAACTATAGTTGCGGTAAGTTCTTTATATATATATTTTTACATTTTCAATAATAATTTATTTAATTGATTATAAATATAGCACATGATATTGACCCTTACATTTGACCATAGCATTGATTTGCTCAATTACTATCATTGTCAATATCTTTTAGTTATAGTTTTTCCTATTTATTCTTCATTGGAACTTAATCTTCTTATCAGTCATTACTCATCTTTATCAGTATTTCACACATGTTTTTCTGCTTTCCTAAAACTCTACGTAGATAAGCCCTATTTCTTGAGTCTAAAATCTAGCTAATAGCTAGCACAAACATTAGCAGGTGTATCAATACGTATTTCATCTCGATGATAATGAATTGAGCTGTTGCAAGCAGACTAATATTATATTAATTGGCTCGACACTGATTGCAGAAATCAAGTATTTATTCCAGGGAAAATTGAAAATCTGATATTGAGCATGGTTCATGGTCTAAAAGTGCTGTGAAATTTATAATAATTAGATAGATATCATCTAGTGGTTTTAACTAATACAGCAAGCAATTAAATATTGTTAAGAATATATATAAATCGATTTTGGATATTTACTCTAAATGGTTCACAATCAAATTTAATGAACAGAAACGAATGAGAGTAAATATATAGAAAATGTATTAACACAGGGTATTCGAATCGAAAAATAATGATGACAGGGTGTTTACTGTTCATAACTTGTTGTCTTTAATACAAATTGTACATGATCAAATAAATAGTAGAAATATTCATATAATAAAAAAAATTCTTCACAGGGTGTTTCATGGTAACCAAAATTTTCATTAATCTCCAATTCAAGCAGTCAAATCTCATAAACTCAAACGAATGCAACGCAAATGAGTATTATAAATATTTTTAAATAAATCATAGAGCTTATAAGCTTTCATTTAAGTGAGTACAGGGTGTTTCGGAGTAACTAAACTGCTTACTAGTTTTTAAAAAAATGTTATTTCTTCGAATTCTGTGTACGAAACAAAATGTAAGCAAAATAAGTAGACGAAATATTTAAAATTAATCAACAATGAGCACAGGGTGTTTAATAGTAAGATAACTAACAACTTATTATACAGGGAATTTCATGGTTAAATATACAGCAGGCGCTTCATGATTCCCTCACTTCATGTTCACAAATCTTCCACAGGGTGGCATACAGAAATAAAAATGTTTTAAACAGGGTGAAGCAGGTAAGCAAGGTTCTTGCAATTGACTTGATTTTTCTCATGGCTTATTTTTTCAAGTCCTTTTCTGCACTTTCAGCAACAGAACAACTGACTATCCATCTATGTATACAAACATATACATATAATAAATATAATATGCTTTTAGCCAATTCAATGCCAAGTATACCAATGAAATATCTGTTTGGGTTATCTAAACACGCATCAAGGCGTGACTGGAAGTGAACTGGCAAAAGAACAATCTGAACAGCAACAATAGAAACATAAATGTAGGTTGTACTCTGATAAAAACTATGGAGTGCTAACAACATAGTCCAATACCTAATAGGCTATTAATGAACCACGTTGGAATAGCAAAAATAATTAAAAAAGCATTTTAATATTGCCGAAATGGAAATAAAAGGTATATATAAAGAATTTGGTTACTCTGTAATAAAACAGATTATTTCAATTGAGTTATTTAGGGATAACTCGAACTAGATTGTTAAAGGTATCAATAGGGAACCCTATGTATAAAAGGTATCTTAAAATTATAAGTATATGCTATTAGCATCAAGTAAACCTCAATTTGCTTAGTAAAATTGATTATAGGGTGTTTCACAGACATCCAATTGTCCAGGTCGATTTTTGCTGAACTAATTATTACTAAGATCCCAAGGCGTATCATATTTAAAGCCTACAATTGCACACTGAGTGTGCCACAGGGTGTTTAATAGCCGTTCATTACTGATGAAATTAAGTACAGGGCATTTAGTATTTAAATAGTGTCAATCACATATGGAAAATCTTCTCACAAATAACAAATAAGTTAATGAGTTCAAAACGGTTTATAAATCAGAATTAACTAAAGGGTGTTTCATATTTAAAAGTTGTCAATGATGCATGGAAAAAGTTCTGATTACTTATCGAATTCTTATTTAGCAGCTAAGGATTATAAAAGTCATTTTTAATATATCACAGGGCGTTTCAACTGAGTTATTAGCGACTGTTGTCTTATATAATTAAACACAGGGTGCTTCAGGGCTAAATTACTTGCGGCCATCAAAATAAAATGTACCACAGGGTGTTTCAACTAAGTTAATAGCTACTAATGACTCATAGAATGAAACACAGGGTGCTGCATGGCTAGACTACCTGCAGCTATAAATATGAAATGTACCACAGGGTGTTTCAACTAAGTTAATAGCTACTGTTGTCTTATAGAATTAAACACAGGGTGCTTCATCGCTAGATTAAAATAAAAAGCAATCAAAATAAAAAACACCGCAGAGTCTTTCAAGTAAGTTAATCACTACTGTTGACTCAGACAATTAAACACAGGGTGCTTCATGGCTAGACTACCTGCAGCTATAAATATAAAATGTACCACAGGGTGTTTCGTAGCCAAAGATCGAGTAAAACTCAATACCACATTGCATTTGCAACAGGGTGTTTCATAACTGAAGATTGAGAAACTCATAGCAAATGTGTGACAGGGTGTTCCATAGCAAATTATTACAATTCAGTATGAAAGAAGATCCAGCAATTCTCATTAGGGAAAATTCCAATTGGAAACAGTTAATCTAGTTCTATAATATTTGTATCTGTATAAACTTTCGACTTACCCCTCTTGAAGAATCCAAATTTTGCGCTATAACGCACATTATCGAATTGTATGTCTAGTTTTTTGATCGTCTTGTACTGCTCGTGGGGAAAAATTGAGCCAGCGGTGCTGTTGCTGCTGTGGCTGGTGGAGCTGGCTGTATTTTGGCTGTTGGCGGTTTCAAAACTTTCCGGTGTGACAGCAGCAGCTGCTGCTGCGTTTGCTGCGGCAGAGCACAGTGGTGTGCCATAGATGGAAGAGCTGGAGGAGAGTGCAATATTTTCCGCTTCAGCGAGGGGCGCTTCGTGAGCCTCTGTTGTTCTTGCTGTTGCTGTTGTTGTTGTTGTTGGCGATTGGATGTGCAATGTTAGATGTGGCGGCCGCTTCGAGGTCAACTTCTTGACGGGCACAGGTGTGGTTGGACGGGGTGCTTTTTGTTGTTTGCTATCAGTCGTTGTTGCAATGTCTATGTCGGAGGCGGCTTTGAGATTGCTTAGCCTGATGACGTCACCGGCCGCGGAGCCCGTGACCGTTGGCGAAACGGCGCTAGCCAAGCTCCAACTTGACATGTTGACAAAATTCGTGCAGTTTTTGTTGTTGTTCTTCTTGTTTGTTGACCTTTGATCTGTCTGTGGCTTTGGTCATCAAATTATAATTACTTGTTACTTTAAATATTACTTGGTTATCTTCTCGCTCTCTCTCTCTCTCTTTCACACTCGAGTCGAATGCGCGTCAAAGATTGTGTTTAAATATATTCTAATTCCCTGTGCGCTCTCTCGTTCCTTCTCTGTCTCTTTCTCGCTGGGCTGTTGTGGTCGAGTGTGCCTATTAGGGGCGCGGCATAGAGAGAGAAAAAATTTGCATATATACAGTTTTAGGCCGAAAAAAATACTAATAAAAAAAATTTGAAATGCTTGCTACACGCGTTGATGACTTCTTTCTGTTTATTTGTTTTTGTATTGCTTTTTTTTCGTTTTGCACATAAAGAAAACGAAATGAGCGGAGCGCTCTTAAATGTTGCCTAAGTGTGTGCGTGCGTGTGTGTGTGGGTGTGAGAGTTCATTAGCTTTTTAGCTGATTGACGGCGGGAGCGGGAACTACGTTGCACTGTTGCTAATCAGAACTTGCCCCAAAGCATGTGGGCAGAAAATAGCACAAAAAGAGAGCATAAACGCTTTATTGTTGTTATTGTGTATGAAAACTTTTCGATTTCGTTGGCAGCTGTTGTTGCTATTGATGTTGATTTGTCTTACACGTGTTGCTAGACTATTGTAAACTCTTATTAGCTCGCTCTTACTTTAGAATTCGCTCTTAATGCTCCTGCTTAACTTCGATCCTGTAATAAGTAACAAAGTCTAATTAGTGCAAAGTCTATTTGGATCTCTCTCTCTCTCTCTATCTCACTATCTGCTGCTCTCTTATGAACTGATGCTCTTTGTAAACAAACACAGTCAGTGCTTAGCCTATGCAAATGCATTTGAGGCAGGCAAATGAATATTTATTTAAATGTGTGTCTGTGTGTGTGTGTATTTGTTCATACATGCATATGTATATGTATATGTATTACAAGTATTTCATTTTGCGCGTCTTCTGCCTTTGTTAACAGTGGCACACATTATTATATATACATTTTCATTACTTTATTTTTTCGTAACCGCGTTTTTCGTCTCACTTTTAATTACTGTTAATTGTTGTATCTTTTTATTTTAACTTTTATTTGGTTACGCTTTGCACACACTTTCGTTCTCATTCTTTTAGCATTGCTGAGCGCCAAAAGCCAGCTGATTACCACATATATATTTGCGTATGTATGTGTGCGTGTGTGCTTGGTGAGTCTTCCTGTTTTTTTCGGCCTATTCAGCTAGTCTATAATTCAATTGGCAACGCTGCCGCAACACACACACACACTCACACATAACTAGTTCTTATTAGAACTACTATCCCATATTGTGTTAAATGCGAACGTGTTGCTCGGGGTCTTCTGCGGCTTATCGCGGGTTTTAAAAAGTGTTGCACTGAACGTCAATGTAAACCACAAAATATTGTTTTCGATTGATTGGTCAAAAGTTACTGATTAGAGTAACAGCGTTGATGCTGTTGTTGTAACACAATCGCAGCTGATATGACACCAACACACACACACACATTCACACACACACACAAGCACACAGAGTGCGGCTCTTATTAGACATTAACACCCGCACACACAAAATACATTATTTGTAGTACATAATTATTATAATAAACTATTTACTCGAATTTCAGCGCTTCACTTATAATAGTCGCCTTTTGCGTATATTCGTTATATTGTATATTTGCGTTCAATTGGCGACGAACGATCCTCAGCGACCGTTAACATGGCACAGACTGTTTTCATCAACGAAATACTGTAAATTATATTCTGCTTGTTGCTGCCCATTATCTCACTTGCTGGCGCTCTCTGCCGCGCTGCTTAGCTCTTGCTCTCTGCCTCTCTCTTCTGCTTGTCAGTGGCGCGCCTAATGCGCTTATCAGCTGTTGGCGACCCCACTCAGCGGCTAACAGACAACGCCACTGGCTGTATTTATGAACTTATGTTCGTTGCCCTTGCAGGGGGTGTCTTTTCCAGCCTGCACTCAGTGCATTTAATGTTGTTGTTGTTTCCTCATACGACGCATTTTCTTTTACTCATTCAGCGCTTGTGCTGATTCTTTTGTGGTAGGCCCACATTGCACTCAACCCCTTTGTCGCAGCCCCCGCAGCAGCAGCAGCTAAACAAAGCGCGCAAACGAGTTTGACCAGTTAAGAGTGCGTGTCAGAGAGAGAGAGAGAGAGAGAGAGTGACCGTAATTGCTTGACTTTGTATTATAAACATAAATATTATCAGCTGTTCAGCAAATGAAAACAATCTGATATTATACAACAGAAAATGTTTAAATACATATATGTGAATAGAAAAATGAGAGTATTAGAAAAACTTTAAATATTATTGTCTTACTAAAACTGTTTGCATTCGAATTTATAAAATGTTTAGCGCCGTCTTTAATTGGATATTTTAAACGATATACAGTTGACTATCGAAATACTGTTGCTATGCAAACAAACGGTCACACTGCTGTTCAGATTTAACAGCTGTTAGTTTAACAGACAGCTACTAATATCGTAAGTACTAAAAATTCTGGCTAATATGGAAAATTTGCTAACTTGATAAGAAAAAATTAAGGTATAGTAAAATTATAATACAAAAAAATTAAATAGTTATATTTTGCTGCAGCAGTTTTGCAAAATCCGGCTTGGTTAATTGAGTTCAAACTGTGCACCTGCCGCAAAAACATCGATTGCACTATCGATAAGCCTGTAGTGTTGTCTCTAAAGAACGACAATCGCGCTACAGCTGTGCCCTGGCAATTGCTAAAAGTTTTTCTATACAGCCGCAGCCGCCGACGCAAACAGAAGCACGAAAAAAAATAGAGAACGAATAACAAAAAGCGAGTACGTGAATTGTTTTGTACTTTTTTTAAACAACAACAAAGCCATAAGATGACTGATTTGCGCAACGACATGGACAGCGATCTGGATCAGAACTACTCGCTGAACAGCAATGCGGATCCAAAGAATATGCAGGAGCTAACAATTTATGTGAGTAACGCTAAAGATACGAGAGACCACATTACAGTAAATACAACAACAATACGCCCCAACTGTCCCCTCCCTCTCTTTCTCTCCCCCTCTCACTGCCATGCTGTGTGCTTTATCTACTAGGTACAAAATCTCTTGCAGAATGTGCAAGACAAATTTCAAACGATGTCGGATCAGATTATCACACGCATCGATGATATGGGCAATCGGATCGATGATCTGGAGAAGAGCATTGCGGATCTGATGAATCAGGCGGGTGTCGAGGGAACGGCACCAGAGAAATGAGTGAATCAAGATATCAGTGCCCAGTGCCACGCCCACAATCAAGGCATGCAGCACCACAAACACATATACATCGAACATCCATACACACACACACACACTCTCAACACGTTTGTAACAATTCCAGATTTCACATTCATTCACATCCCACACATGCAATTGCTCTCAAACTGTATCCAAGCCACATTTTGCTCATTTCCTAGTTTTTTGCATAGTTTTAAGTTTTTTGTCAAAATTTACGTTAAGTGCATTTTGGAAAAGTTTCATTGTTCAGGCAACAATTTGAAATTTTTGCCTATACACGTTTTTTTATTATAATTAAAAATCAAGAATTGTACACAGACCAAACGAAAAAACCCATTCCAATGCATGCCAAACTGTTTAGATCTTAAGCACGCTTCGATTCAACAACCGTCACCTGGCGACGTCCTTCAGTTGCTATGCCAGCGCCTCGTTCCCTTCGCTGCTTCCGAAATGCCGACTGCAACGAGAAAATAGAAAAGGAGGAGGAGGAGTAAAAAGGAGCAGGAGGAGGTTTCACTTGATTAGCTATGCATCAATATTATTATTGTTATAGCTTTGCAGAAGGATAGTTGCAGTTTTTTATGAAATATGTAACATTTAGCAGGAGACAGCTCCAAAGCTCTTAGGTATATAAGAACTAGATCTGTATGATACAAATCTTTTAACATACTGATTGTATCTAGAATCTTTTTGAAATATGTTAGGAAAAGGGCAATCTCTGAATCCATGTATTACATATTTAATCTAGATCTTTTTTTTAGAACTATTTTGTTATGAAATGTGAATCTCTGAATTCATATATTACATATATAATCTAGATCTGTTATTATAGAACTATTTCGTTATGAAATGTGAAACATATGAGCTGTTTTTAAGCTTATCTAAAACATATATACAAACCAGATCAGTGTTTTAAAAGAATTTTAACATAAAGACTGAAAGTCCCTTTGGATCATATGTAATCTAGAGCTAGAACACTTTTAAAATGAAAAAGGTATAGAATGAGATCTAAATTTTAGATGTATCTTAGTGAAAATAGTATAGAATGAGATCTAAATTCTAGATGTAGAAGAAATCTGTTTCTAAAATTTGAAGGAGAAATGTTTTGAGCGCATTTTATAAGTATTAGCTAGATCAGTGTTTATAAGGATTTTTTAATATCAGTTCGCATAGTTGGTTTATACAACGATGTAAGCTATGTGGGATCGTCTTATATAACTGCCATAAGAACAATCTTTGGAGCAATTTATATACATTTTTCTGAAGGAATTCGAAAATTTGGTAGATGTAGATAAAATCTGTTGTAAAATTTGAAGGAGATAGATTTGAGTGTATATTATAAGCATTCGCTGGATTAGACTCTATAAGGAGTTCTTAATATAACCTCTCTCTGGGATCGTCTTATATAACTGCCACAAGAACAATCTTTGGAGTAATTTATATACATTTTTCTGAAGGAGTTCGAAAATTTGGTTTTCTTTACAAGATATTTTAAAAAAGAATCGGAAACTTGTGTCTTGATGGAATATATGTAAGATATAATTACATTACATATGGAATATGTTAGATATAAACAGACGGCTTATATGCCAGAGAGTACCAGATGGGATCAGCTTATCAACTACTTTTCTTAGAAACAATCTGTAAAAGTTTTTATAAAAGCTTTTGGATATCGGATATTAATATATTTGGTAAAGTAATTTGATGAAATCGATTATAGCCATATATGTTACTTCTATATGACATATTTATATGATATTTTTTTTAAAGTCTCTAGTTACTTATATATGACATATTTATATGATATCTTTTTTAAAGTCTCTAGTTACTTATAGATGACATCTTTATATGATATCTTAATGAAAATCTCTAGATATCTTGTGTTTTATAATGAAGCTCAACTTTTCAGCATTTCAGCAAGATCTATTACAGCTATATCAAATAATTTTCATATTAAACACTCAACTCATCTGCAAGGGTATTTGGGCTTCGGCTAACCGAAGATAACGTTTCTTGTTTTCTCGTTCGATTATTGTTTATTTGGGATAAATAATGAGGGGCGTGTGGGGTAGTCAAGCGAGGGCGAGGAGCTATGCAAATGAGTTCTAGTTTCTGGGTTTCTGGCTTTGTAGGTTTCTAGTTGTGTGGCACATGGAATTGCTTTTGCAATCTTACATGCGTGGCTGCCACGGCCTTAAAAGGATGTTTGACGCTCTGTCGCACCACCGGCTTCAGAGGAGTTGTTGTTGTTGCGCTGGCCGAGTCCTTGTTTCTGGCCTTGGCGCCGAAAACATTCTCGAGCGGCATTTCTTTGTCGCCTTCATCATCCGAAACGCTGCCAGAGGCTTCTTCCTCCTCCTCCTCTTCCTCATCGGCGCTTTGGTCGCTTTCCTGCATTTGGAATCTATTATTAGCTATGCTTGCTGTTTATTTATAAAAGAGAAAAGCGCACCTCCTCCTCCTCCTCCTCGTCGTCCTCCTCATCCAGCTCGCTTTCGTCCTCCTCGCTCTGCTCCTGCTTGCTTGCACGTCCTATGCCAGCTCCAGTCAAATTCTTTGTGCTCTTCGATAGCTTCTGCTGCCGCTTGAGCGGACTCAGATGATTGTGCTCCAGGCTGTCCATGGACTGGGAGCGCAAGCCCTTCTTCAGCGCAGATTTGCGAGTGACAGCGGGCTCCTCCTTGGTCTTCATTAGCTTCTGGAACTGCAGGAAATCATCTCGCTCATCGATGTTGCACACATCGTAGTAGCTGGCGCTGAGCACCTCCAGCGCCTTGGTATGCTGCTTCATGGCAATCAATATGAAGTCGCTGAGCACTTGTTTCACGTCGCGCAGCTTCCGCTGCTCGAAGCCGCTGATAATCTCATCGATGTCCTTGTTGGTGCGTTGCACCTCCAACTTGGTCTTGAAGAGCTCCGAGTCAGCGGCGCTCTAAGGGATTAGAGCAGAGTTTTAGTGGGCAACTAAAACGAGTTAGGTAACTCACATTGTTCGCTGCAAACTTGGACTTGAGCTCCAGCATTTGACGCTGGCTGAGCACCTCCTTGTCCCTAGCAATGACAGCGAGGCGCAGATTATCCCGTGTGGATTTGCAGAGCTGCTCAAAGTGCGCCAATTCGTTGACTATCTAAGGTTTAAGAAATTCTCTAAGCTGAATTACTTCATGTAAGTCTTTAGCTCACCTTTAATTCCAGTCTCTTCACATTTATGTCCATATAATCTCCCGTTATGGTCAGCGCATTGGTAAAGCTCTTTAGGCCATTGCAGAGACTCTCATTGATTTCCTCCTCATCCGCATAGTTTTTAATATGCTTGGCCAGCTCATCGTGTGCATCACGATACCTAATACACATATATGAATAATAATAAATATAAATACTTAGTAATATAATTTTCCTACTTGGCCATTTTGCGTGTGAGCAACGAAAAAGCTGAACACATTTCCATCAAATGACGTTCAGTTAAATTTATGCGCTCATTTATGATTTTAATGCGATCATCTTTGCTGGTCAGAAAGGAGAATTTGCCGCGGCGAAACATCTTTGATCTTTACTCGTCTTTTATAAACAAAAGAAACCAACAAACGAGGAAAACACAAAATCAAAACAAAACTGTTGCCAGGACTACGCAGGGTTGCTTCGATATATCGATATATAGTAAACTCTGTCAAGCATAACAGGCTACTTTATCAAATGTTGCTCTAGTTCATTACCAAAGTTCAGTTGGGAAAAAAAAACAAAAATTTTGAACGTTACTTTTAATATTTATAAAAAAAAAATAGTTTAATAGCTGCTAAGACATTCTGCACTTACCCGATTTCAAATTTTGCGCCATTTACTGCAGTTAAATATCGATTAACTACCGAACTGCAGTCGATATTTATTAAAAGCAATAGTATAGCATTTGATACTGTAGTGTCATGCAAAAAACATAGATGGCGCCAAAAGAACAATGGCCTCTTCTTATAGAGCGCGCTACAAATGTAACGTTTTATGTTTATTTTTAAAAGATCCTCCGTAAATATATAACACCAATACAAACAGTGTCAGGGTCAAGAGCATGTGGCGCTAGTGACTATACGTGGGCGACCACAACAAGCAGCTATGGAAATGTGGCTATATTTAAAATCAAGATTTCATGACAAAATCTTGCTCATCTTTATAGTAACATTTTGTATAAGAGATGCAAAAGAAAAGAGAGTGAGGCAGAGAGAGTTAGAAGCTCCGAATTGTAATTAAATCAGGATGATTCAGTTTGGTCATCTGGATGTCGACCTTGGGGCACGTTTCTTTGGAATATAAGCATCTGCAACCGCAAGAATGTTGCTGCAACAACTTGTTAAAATTCCCCACCAAAAATGACGAACAAAACCAAAAACCGTAATTAATTTTATGAATTGAAATGCTTTTCGCACTTAAGGCAATGCACACTCGAACCGGTACAGCAAAAAAAATCACAGTAAAATGTGCAGTTAAATTGTGAATCCGGTTGGGCAGAGCGAAGGCAGACGTGCAAACACACATATATGTATATATAGTCGTTACATGTGTGTGTGTGTGTGACAAGAATAAAATGTGAAGAGTCCGCGATTGTGATCCCAATCTGTGCAGCACAAACAACAACAAAACAGTTGAACTGAGCCGAGGGCGTTAAAGCTGTTCTTTTGTTATACCCTATGTTGTGCATGAAGTGGGTATATTGGTCATTATTAATGTTATAAGCACTAATCGGAAATTGGGTAAATATGAGGTGGGAGATAAATATAACAGCTCTATTCTTTATCATTTAAATAATTTTTATCTCAAAAAATCTAAAGTTTTAAGTATGAACACAAAAATTGTTCCTAAATATTTTAATATTTAAACTACAATTAATTTAAAGCATAAATTGTTATTTTTCATGCTATATACTTTGCTTTTACTAAAAAGTATTTCCAAAATTGCTTATAAATGCATTCAACAATAAATACTAGGGTATTTGCTAGTGGAACCTCCTGTTATTTTCTACTCCATTCGCTTCTCATTGGAACACAGAGAACGTTGCTTGGCGCGCGTTCCTCGTCGCTGTCGGCGATTCGCCGTGAATTCTTAAGGCGAAATAAACTTCAAGCCTTGGTCAAGGGCTCGTTTCGGTTGTGGAGGTTCGTTTCGTAGTCAAAGTGCAGTCGAGACATTCACTTTTTAAGGCACTGTTCGTGCCGCTGCATGCGTTCCAGTTCTTGATCGTACGCACGCTCTCCCCCCTCTCTCCCACTCTCTTTCGCTCTTGTCTGTTGTCGTCTCTCTCTCGCTTTGGCTGTTCTTTGTGTTTGGTTAGCTGCGTGCCTTGGTATAAATTAAGCCAAATTTTGTACGCAACGTTTAGTCCGAAATTTTATACTAAAGTCAACAGACGCGAGACTTGAGCGATCGCGCGAGCAACAACAACAGCAGAAACAACTGTAAATAAATTTTGCAAAATATTTGTGTGTACATACATACATACATATGTACATATGTCTGTATAACACACTTGTGTTATTTCCGTTTGATGTTTATAAACAAAAAAGTTGTTTAAAGAAATTAAATACCCAAAAGTTAAAAAAAATCGCTAAAAAGTGAAATTTATTTGTGCAAAAAAACTAAATGCGTTTAAATAAATATAAACATTGTTTATATGGTAAAAACCATCAAAAGCGTGTGCAAGCTATGAACATAAATATTGTTTTAGTATCATATTAATAAAAGCGAATTATATTCCTCATATCAAATTTTGTTTATGCTGTGATTTGGCTGAAATATAACTGAATAAATAAAAAAAAGTATATATAATATATAAGTTATAAATATAATTCAAGAGATCAAACGGAAATTTAAAATAATTGTTAAAATAAAATAAAAAATTTAGAAATTATCTCAAGTAAAATATTTTTATTTTAATATTTGGAAGTTTTTTAAGCAATTTCCAAAACTATAGATCTTTAATTAAATTAACAAATATATTAGAGAATCATCTAAAATAAAATTTAAATAATATATGAAATGTTAAAAAGAAATTTAGAAATTATTTCAAACTAATATTTTAATTATTAATAATATAAGGAAATTTGTTATTAAAGCAATTTCAAGAACTATAGCTCTTTATTAAAATAATAAAAAAAAGATGAAGATTGCACTCACATTTTTTTTTAAGTTTAATACATTTTTAAAATTATTTCGATAATTTTTTAAATAAAAAGCTTGCAAAATTCTTATCCCTAAAAGAAATTCAAGTGACTTAAACGACAAAGGACTTATGTGAATGATCCTAAATTAAAAATGACGGATAAAAAAGTTTCTTTCAAGTTTATCGATTTAAATAAAAAAAATTCTAAATTTCCCATTAACAAGATCAAAGCGATTAGCTAAGTAATCTTATAACTGTTCTGCTATAATTCATAAACCTTAATCGTGATTTTCAATATGCGCTTCGATCAATCGTGACTTTGAACGTCGTTTAACAAATTACCACGAATCACTCAATCATAAGCAAAATAATTACATACCTGCCATATACCTGCTATTCAAATGTTTAGCTATAATTAAATTAAACTTGGAATTAAACCAGGAACTAATGAGATATTCATAGTTCAATCATATTCGCTTACATAAAAGTTATCGATACAAGCTGCTGCGATAATTGAATTGAGTGAATCAACTAATGCAAAAACACAAAACAAAAGCAAATTCAAAGTGTTTATAAGGCCCGCAACATTGACCCTGAACTCGGTAGCCAGTCAAGCAACAACAAGTGATTATTTTGCCAACAAGCTGATTGACACAATTTCTCTGAAAAGCAACAAATAAAAAACTAAGCAAAATAAAAAATAGAAAAAAAAAAACAAAACGTGCAACTAACGAAGCACAAACGACAATTGATTAATCCGCTAAAAAAAGGGGCACATGCAACAAATACTAGAAAACACACAAATTGCGCATTCGCCGCGTTTGCCGCCATGCACTGCCTTACACTAGTGTCCGTAATAAAGTGTACAGCTGAGAGAAAAGCCATTTTAAAAGCTTTTTGATTACGGAATACATTTTTAATTATTTTTTATTTATATTTGATTATTACTATGATAAACTGACAAGGCAATTTGATGAAATTTGGCAGATATATTGTTTATATGATATACTTATATAATGGAATAGTTTGCTTTTTAAGCGAAAACCTGGCGATGTGTAAATATACCATACAATTGATAGGAATTCGATTTATCGAACTCGAATTTGAAGTAATTTCTTTTAAGAGATTAATTTTTTAAGAATTATTGAGGCTTTTGATTTAGCGGTGAACAAAATTTTGGAATTCGACTGTATATATATATCTAATCTATTTTCTGAACATAGCCAATTGAACATCAAGCAATATCGCCAAGATATCCATGCAAAAAAACTATGTAGGTCTATATATAGCCTATATATCTTCCACTATATCTATTGTTTGATGGGTATACCTAGACTCTAATAAGATCACATATTTTCATTCCAACTCTCTTAATGCTATATACTGAAAACTTGATCGCAAATTTATCGCCTAACTATCTTCCCCTATAAATATCGTTTCCACACAGTCCTATACCCTCTGTGACCCCTTTCTCTTACTATCATCATTCCCTATTGTTTTTAGCTTTAGATTTATATTTTAGTGACACTTTCGTTGTCATTTATTCATATCAATAGCGCTCGCAGCTCAACTAATTGAGTGTGAGTGGGTTTTGCGTTGAGTGCGAGCTGTGCTCGGAGTCTCCCAGTCTCTCCCCACGATTCTCACCTATTTGTAGCGCTCAGTGTGTTGCTCATTTTACTCAGTGATTTCTGTTCGTTCATTCTGTTTATTTGCCGTTTCCTCGACGCATTTCAGCGCATTTGACTATTGTTTGTCTTACGAAACAGAACCGAATCCGGCAACCGGTGCCAGAACAAAAAACCAAAAACCTAAACAAATCAAACCAGAATTTAACAAAGGTGCTTTAAGAATACAAAAACAAAAGAAATAAAAAACATTTGCTAAAAAGTCAAACAAAAACTCGTGTGAAAATAAATATGAAGCTGCTGTGCGGTGTTCTTCTGATCGCGTTGGCTGTCAGCGACGTTTGGACTTTGCCAGGTGAGTTCCATAATTACAGTAACCTATAAAAAATATATTTGTAGTAAAATTAAGACAAGTGTATAGGCAAAAACCAGTTTTAAGTTGTTTAATCAGGCAACAAAGTTATATAAAAAGTATTGTAAATAGATTTCCTGTTCATTAAAATAATAAAGCTGATAATGTTGTTGAAGACCTTTTGAACTCGCGACTGTCAGTCGCATCAACAATGCAAATTGATAAGCTACACTTGGCGAAAATTGGAGTACTGAGTGCAAATTGAAAAAAAAAAAACTAGAAAGAAATGTAATCAAATATAAACTTAATTTATTAATAAGAAAAAAAATTTATAAATTTGAAAATTTATTTTTAATTTTTAGTTTGCTTTATAATTTATTTTAAAACAAAATATAAATATTCTTTAAAAAATCTTTTTTTTTTATTTTTAGTTTGCTTCATATTTTATTTAAGTTTATTTTAAAGTAAAATATAAATAAATATAAAATTTCTTTAAAAAAAAATATAAAACATTTTTTTAAAGAATATTTTTAGTAAAAAAAAAAAAAAAATTGTAACTTTATAAATTTGTTTTTATATTAAAAATTAAAAAGTTAGTGCTTAAATTAAAAGTAATGTTTCTTAACTAAAAATACATATATAATTCCATAAATTTCATTTAAAAAATCTAGTGCTTAAAAACGCTTAAAGAAAATAAGAAGAATAAGAAAATTTCCAGCTTATCAGAACACTTGAACTTGTTTTAAGTAAAAAATTCTTAGTGTTTTTCTCTGAGTGCTGAAATCTTTCGTGGAATTAAGCCATTGTGTTTGTAATTTGTGATGGCATAATGATGCTCGATTTTGATAAGAACGTTGCAGGCAAACACTTGACAATCGCAAAAAAAAAAACTACATCCTGCAGATGCAAGATACAAGATATAAGATACAAGCTGCAAGCTGCAAGATAGAAGCCAACAGCAGAAGTAGCAACTGCCTCATCATTGTCGCGGCTGCTGCCACTTGAATGCATAAATTGCAGCAGCTAAAGTTGAAGACGGCGAATTGGTGGCAGTCAGCAGTCAGCTGAGGGGGCAAGGAGTGGGGGTAAGGGGTAGATGGAGCAGCAGCAGCAGCTGCCACTACCACTTGAAGTTGTCAAATTTGAAGCAGTCAAATCATTTGCCAAAGAAATATGCAAATTTTATGCATAATTCCGTTGCAAAAAAAAAATTAAATTTTATTTTTTAGATATTTTAGAATATTATTTTATTTTTTGGAGTTAGACTAAATTCAAGAAAAAAGCAAATTTAGAAATGGAAAAAAACAAACTTGAGAACTATTTTAACAAATATATTTAAACTTTAAATAATTATAGACAAGCAAATAATATTTGACTTAAGTACTATTCGAATATATGTTTATATATTCATCTTTTGCGACTTTCAAGGAAAATACAAATTTATTGAACAAATATATTTAAATTTGAAATAATTATAAAAAAAATATATGACTTAACAAATACTACTCGAATATATGTTTATATCTGTCTTGAAATTAATCAAAAAAAATATTTTTATTTATTTTTAATAATTTTAGAATATAAGTTTATAAAGTTATCTTTCTTGAAACTACTCAAAACAAATAGTAAAAATATATTCTTAAAATATATACCAATTTTTCAACGTTCTGTCATAAATATCAAGCCAAATACAAAATATAAGAAATTATATTTAAATTTGAAATAATTATATAAACGCAAAAAAAAAAAAATTTGCCTTCTGAACTATTCGACTACATATATGTTTCTCGAAACTACTTATACAAATAGCACAAAATATTTTAAAAATATATAAAAAATATTTAACCTTCAGTTATCAATATCAAGTAAAATACAAATATGTATACATATATATTTGCTTATATGTATATATTTTGTTATGTTTATTATGTGTCAGAAAAAGTTGTGTTTCCCAGCTGCACTAATGAGCATATTGAACAGATCTGATTACAGTTTGATATTGAATTAATTCTAATTTGAAACATGTGACAATTTATTGAAAAAAGCAAATATTTGAATAACAGATAAAATTATTTATAAATAAAATTAATGCTGCCTAATGAAATATGATTTTTGTGGCATATCAAATGAAACAAATATTGCTAAATATTTTTATTTTTTTTTAGATATGGATTATCATATAGGAATTTTAAAATCAAATAAAATTTGTATTTAAATTAAATATAAATACTTGAAATTATAGTTATGTATTTATATTATCTATGTATATATATATATATATGTATATTTTGTTTGATATTTGTGTTATTTTCGCTATATAATATTAGGCAAAGTCAACAAAAGCAGTTGCTATAACTAGTTAAAACCTAAATATACTTTAGAATCAGCTTTCTGTATTCTATAGCCATATTTGTGCCACACGCACAATTTCTTATACATATATATTTGAATTTTAATTTGAGTGCCCTATATATATATATATTTCGCGAGCCGTTGGGCCCAAAGCATTCATCAGTTTAATGAACCCAGTTCTTGAGAATTGCAATTTCTTTTATTTATTTTTATTTTCTGCTCGTCTTGGCCTGATTTTCTTCTTCTTTTTCTCGCTGTTGCAATTTGTCCAGTGCAATTGTTCTCGAGCTCTTAAGCAATTTCTTTCGCTGTTCCTTACTTAATTTTTTTCATATTTTTTATATTTGACAACATTTATGGCATTTAATTTTATGTGCAGCTGGCAGCAGCCAGGGCCAAATGCAATTGGGTTAATTGTGGCCATAATTCGTGTTTAAGGCCTTTTCCATGAAATAAATATATGTACCTCTATATATTGTATATAGGGGGTGTACGAGCGGCTTACATGTACAAATTGCAACTGCATGTTGTGCAAATTGCAGTAAAAATCAAATAAATCATTATTTACTCTTCTTTTTGTATGCACTTGCTAAAAGGGTATATTGATTGCGGGAGGAAGTTTGCAGAGAAGCAAATATCTGAGTATAATGAAAACTCTAATCACGGAAATCACAGTATATATAAAGTATATGTATTCTTGATTATAAAGAGGAACTGACTTCATATAGCCATATCTATCTGTTCGTCTTTCTGGATCTGTCTGGATCAAAGCAACAAAACTTCTATTGAATGCAATTTTCCATAAATATTTATTTTCATAGTAGACAAACATATATCTTGGTATCTTTCGGATCCGATGATTATATCATATAGCTGCTGATCGTTTCAAAAAATTGTTTTTGTAGGAAAAACTTTTCATATTCTTGAGTTTCTAAATCGCTTTAGACAACAAATTGCATTTTCCAGGGTATTTTAACTTCGACTTGGCTGAAGTTAACCCAGTCTAACTCTAGTATATTTTTTATTAAACTAAAGACTCGGATGCCTTTTTGTATATAATAAATTGCTTTATAATTATGTTATGAATTATTATTTTCATTGTATAAACATTTTGTTCATTTGTTTATTTTTGCATGTGACGCAATTTGTTCAGTTTTGTCACAGTTATAAATATATATATATAAATAAAAATATATTTTTATCAATAGGCGTTAATTTTTGGTGTTCAAAACAAATGTTTTTCGAATTAGTTTCATAAATTTGCGGCTAATTAGCTTGGGACTGCATTTTGAATTGGTCAATAAATTATATATATATTTATTGGGGCTGTGCATATTTTTGATGCCTGGCATTTATTGTGGTTAGTAATTGCCTGAGAGACATTTGATTGCTTGAATATGATTTGTGCTTGGAAAGCAAATCAAATACAGCTTAAAATATGATTTAAAAAAAAAAACAAAGAAATATATAATAAAGTAAATATTGTATAAACAAGTAAGAAAGCTCTAGTCGAGTCACAGCCCGACTACGAGATCCCCTGAACCAAGTCCGAGCTGATGTTTTAAACAACCTAGCTTACATCTTTTATCTATATATATTACCCTCTGCGCGCATATATGCATGCACACATACACACATGCACACATACACACATGCACACATATACACATGCACACATTTGTATACACATGCACACATATACATACCATGCACACAGAAACGCGCGCAGATTACTGCGTAGTTGATTTGAATGTATGTGTGCACACGTACAGGCTGCTGCCGCGTGCTTTTACAATGTTTCCTTTAATAACTTCTGTATTACTTAACGGATTTAAATGCAATTTTCTGCATTGAGTGCTATTAATTTATTGAAAATACGGAAATTTAAAAAAATTAAATTGTGGATTTGATAATTTTTTTTTAAATAATTTTTTTTTGGGAAATGTGGAGCTGGTATCCAAAATATGAAAAAATAGAAAATGTATTTTAATTACAAAAAGCTAAAAACAAAATTTGGTAGCAGTAGCTAAAAATATGTAAAAGATATGGTCAAAAAACTGAATCTTGATAACGTTTTAAATCGATATCATTGAAACGGAAAAATTTATCGAATATCTAAAACAAACTCGATATGCGCGCTGTATACACAGACCATCATGCAAAATTTGAACTCTCTAGCTCTTATATGTTCTGAGATCGACGCGTTCATACATACGGACAGACGGACGGACGGACGGACGGACGGACGGACGGACGGACGGACAGACAGACGGACAGGGCTAAATCGACTCAGCTCGTCACCCTGATCAAGAATATATATACTTTGTGGGGTCTGCCACGCCTCCTTCTGCCTGTTACATACTTTTTGCAAAACCATTATACCCTGATTTCCCATTTTCAATGGGTTCAGGGTATAAAAAAATAGATTTCAAGATGTTTTTTATAAATACAAATTCTTTGATTGATATATTGTTAGATCAAAGCAAAAATTTGATAGAATTTCAAAGCTTAAACAAATTTGCTATCAACATTATTTTTCCATTAAATTCATTTTAACTTTTGCCATTTGAATGCCGACCTACGATTAAATGTTCATTAAATGCGCAATTCAATTTACAAATCAAATAAAGTAAATTAACAAAATGTAAAAAAAACAAATGTTTATATATGCGGGCGAAGCAAACCGAATTAATTTAGCAAAACAAAAAACCTCATGGTTGACATATGTGCCCATGATTTTATACAAGTTTCTTGAACTTGATGTCAATTTGGATTTGAAAATACAAAATTAACTTAAATTCAATACCAAAGACGATTCACAAGTCAAGCAATGTAAATGAAATGCTAAGGGTATGAAAGGGTTCCGAGAATTTCACTTTTCATTCGAGTTTGTAATTTCAGAATGTAAATTTTAACATATTCATATATATATACATATATATATATATATATATATATATATTTTATTATTATTATTCCATTCCACTATTATTATCATTATCATTAGCATTATCATTACGATTATGATTATTATTATGAATTCACTACCATTGTCATTATCATTAGCATTTTCATTATTTCATTCCATTATCATTACTATTAGCATTATCATTAGCACTATCATTATTCTATTATTCCACTATCACTATCATGATTATGATTATGATTTTCATTTCCATTATCATTATTATTAGCATGATCATTATCGTCATGCATATCATTATCATTATCATTATGATTATGATTTTGATTGTGATTATGAATGTGATTATGTTTATGTTTATGATTATGAATTTAATTACCATTATCATTATCATTATCATTATCATTATCATTATCATTATTCCATTCCATTATAAATATTATTATGATTTTGATTATTATTTGCATTACCATTATCATCAAGCCTATTATTACCACTATCATTATCATCATGATTATGATTATGATTGAGATTGGGATTATAACTAAGATTATGATTATGATTTCATTACCCTTATCATTGTAATTATGATTAAGATTACAGCTAAGATTAAGACTAGCATTATCATAATCATTATCATTTTCAAACTCATTGCATTAAATATAAGTTTTAGGTAATAAATAGTAAATGCCATCTTCCACGTATTCGAGCCGCACTCTTTACTGTTAAGTTCCCCACTCTCATGCAACCGTATTATTGATTCGATTTTCTTTCTCTCGTTAATATACACTTTTATTTTCGTACAATTAAATTGAACTGTGGAAAACGAAGTAAGCCGCTTAGCAATTGAAAAAACAATTTGAACCTTTGTTTTTTTTTCTTTTTTTCACATTTTACAAAATAAAATGTTTATTTTTAGCCACACAAACAAAGAATTCAAATGAATAATTCAATGGAAAAGTAAATGCGATGTTATATAGACATCTCCATTCGACTTGTTGCTGTCTTTGTTTTTGTTTTTTTAATAGTACTAGCTGAAAGTAGACTTTGTTGTTGATTTTTAATAAAATAGCTATTATTGCAGCTGCTTTGCCGGTATTTAAAATGATTAATCATCGCTCGACTAAAGAATATGTCTATGTACACAAATGTTTGTCGTAAGTGTTGATAGCGGGAATATTATAAATTGTTTAGCTCAGACTATAGAAATTTCGAGTTTTCATTTGAATAAATAACGAGAGAATTAAATTGTTTAACGACTGTGAAAATTGTATTTAAATATTTATGGAGCTGTGAATTTTAGCTAGAAATTCAACAAAGAAAAATAGTTTTTTGAAAAGCGAATTTAGCTACAGAGTAAAAATTTTGGGTTTAATGATATTTTCTCAGAAAATACATTAAATTAAAGTTGAATAGTTTTTTTTATGAAGCAAAGATTGCGTGATCTTTTATCTACTAAGGCAATTTTTTTAATACAAAAATTAATTTTTCTATAAAATTAGAATTTTATTATTGGACTGATGTATATTTTGTATAAAATAAAATTATAATTATAATTATTTATAATATATTATTAATTATAATATATATAATTATAATAAAATAATATATAATATAAAATATGAAAACTTATGGATTTTTCTAGCAAAATCGAACTTTTATCTCAAAAAACTGTATAAAAATATATTAAAAAGTATTGATATATATTTATATATTGTATATTTGGTATAAGGCTATGCAACGCTATTTAATCTTTTATATATTGAACATAATTATATATTTTTTTCTACTTTTCATATCAATAATTAGACGTATTTATTAAAGGGCTATTGCATAAATATTGGGTCGTTCACTAAGTAATATCGTTTTTTTAGTGCAATTCAACACGATTTTTATTTTTGAAGATAGCTTAGAAAGCATAGAGTTAGCAGGTTGAGTGTTAAGGTAAAGGTCTTCGTGCTTCCCTGCTGCTAAGCTATAGCCACTTGAGATTTCGATGGTTTGATAAAAATATCCAAATAGAATGAAGCCAGCTGCAATTTTCTATGTTCTCATGTTGCACATGATGATTTCTAAGAGATTTCTAAGTTTCCAAAGTTTCCTATTTGTTTCCTCTTAAATATTAATTTTATTATGAAAACGACATCAGAATTAGCGATAACAAAAACTAACTTATTCAAAACGTGATTACTCCACTAAATATAATACTTTTTGTAAATATTATAATAATATACACTAGTCCACACATGTATGTACATATTTGTAAATATAAAACTAGATTAACTTTCCACTAACAATAGCAGAAATAGCTTAAGTCAAATGAACAAATTTTTATCAAAGAAAAAAAACTTATGCAACTTTTTTCTGATAAATCTCGTAATTTCAAATTTCAGTTAGTTTCTTGACTGAACTTTAAGCTGTCTAAAATTGTTTTATTGTCTGCTGCTAATTGGCTTAAATTCAGTTGCATTGTTGATATTTGAGATCAGGTTTTGTTTTGTGAACGAGCAACGTAAAATTAATAAACAATTTCGTTGCCTGCTTGCTTTATCAGCTGCAATTTCCGGCTATTACAATAACCACACACACACACACACACACTGACAGAAATGCTGCCAATTGTCAGCTGTCACGAAAAGCTCTAAGCTAAATGCTTCCCCTACTGCCACTCCCACTCCTGCGATGCTACTAATGACTCAGATGGAAGCATTTGCAAATTTTAAAGCTGAATAATCATAAATTTTGCCAACTGTCTGTCTATCGCCTGGTTGTGATTGAAAGCTGCACAGGCACTTAGCTCTGGTTCAATGTCACGTAAACGCTGCAAGGCCTCCCACAGCAGTGGGTGGCACCTACCAACCACCCGCATAGCTCTCTCTCGCTCTGCTGCTCAACAGCCGGCTCTTTATGTTAATTTATGTGCTGGCAAAATGTGCAAGCGCCTAATGCTCAGCCACGCATGGCGCAAACCCAAAATCAGAAATAAATTACGAAAGCAGGGGCTGTAGACAGTGCAGAGGCAGTTGCTCATATTATGCACACAAACACACACACACACACACTTCTATATATACATATGTGAATAATTGTGTATTATAATGAAAATCCTAGAGTATTACTCAAATAGTCAGCTGGCAATGTCAACGTGTGCAGATTTAAACGATTGCGTCTGTGTGTGTGTGGGGCACCATTCTGTGGCTGTAAATTTAATGAGATTCCTGTCAAATTAATTTCCGGTTATGATTAGATTTTCGTTAATGGCAATTTGCGGTTTTTGCTGCCAAACCAAAAATGTTCCACAACCTCTCACTAACTCAGAGCGAGAGAGAGCATCATATCTGTTTCTATCTATAGCCCCATGCATATCTATCTGGCTGTCACAATGCATTTGCGCTGTAATTAACAACAAATTGCAAGTCACATAGAGTTGAGCTTTGGCCCCGTCCCAAAAATTGATTAACATTAAGTAGTTTAGTAATCATAAATCATGCTCGAGTACTCGAAGAGCTGAAATCTCTTCTCATTCTCCTGGCATTCATGAAATTTGCCTGGCTTGCATTTCGAGTTGCGTCTTTTATGGCCATCTTGGCATCTTTGAAGGATTGGCCACATTGACATCTTGCCTGACTGCACATTTTGTCCTGCCATACTCTAATTGAAGGCTCAGCTAGACATATTCAAACTGACAGCTAAACTGGGTGGCACAGCTTAAATTGTGTCTTCAAGTTTTAGTTATGCAAATTAAGCTAAGATTGAGTTTAAGTTTAGATATGAATACATTTTTAGAAGGAGATGTGGCACATATTAGTATTTGTCTTTTAAAGAGTTCCTTACTTAAAGATGTCTCTGTATATATTTGTGATTAATAGAGTCACAAAAGTGCTCTTCTCTTTTGATTACTTACATTTTGCTAGAGGTTTGCTAGGCATATACCAAAAAATGATATTCCACTATAAATAATAAGTATATGGGTTGATAGAATCACGATTTAGAGTATACATATATATCATATTCTACCGGTACAACACTAGACCGCATACATCTTTGGTCACTCGCCAAAAACTGCGAGAGCTTAGCTGAGAACTTTTGATGCATCCACCATCACTTGCACCATCAGACTACAATTTTTGCGGTCTTTGCAGAACTCCTTAAATGATAAAACTTTCCAGAATGATAAACACTGTGAAATCACACTTGGTTCAGGTTTTTCAATAAAAAGACTAGAAGTTCTGTGAAGATGGAATCATGAAATTGCTCGAAAGGTGGCAAAAAGTCATCGAACAAAATGGAAAATATAAAATTGATAAAAGTTCATTCTAAGTACTAGAAAAATTTCTTTACTTTCTATCAAAAAACCCGCTATTACTTATAAAATAACTTAATATAATAACATAAGCAATAACATAGATTTTCGTTACACAGTCAACAGATCATTTTACTGACGACCTTTGCCAATAAAAATATTTTTAAAAATTTTCAAAATATTTTATAAGTAAATAAATAGTTTGTTTTAATTTTCTGATAACCCTTTAAAAATGTTGTTCTTTACTCTTTATAATTTTCCAGTTGACATGTTGCACTAAAAACATTTTAAAAAAATTTTATTAAATAATTTATTTATATTTATAATTCATTTTTTTTATAATTTATCCTCTAGCTCTTTCTTTATCATTCTGCTCTTGCTTTTGAAGTTGTTCTGTGCATTTAAATTTTTTTTTGAAAATTTTAAAAAATTAATAATTAGCAAATTAAAAAATTAAAAATAGTATTCTGATAATTTTTAATAAATTGTGACCATTTTTTGCGTTTTGCTTTCTCGAGCTCAAGCGCTCACTCCATCACTAAACATTATATGACTGCTCTTCTCTCTCTTTCTCTCTTACCTTTCGTATTTCTCTTGCAAAAGTTGACGTCCAAGCGTTCTCCTTTACTCTCTCACATCCTCACCTACTCACCTACTAGCAGCACCCTTCTTTGCGCTTCTCAAGTGAACAGTTTTTCAGCATTCTGCCCTAAATTTTCACTACAATCACAATATCAACATTATCCACAAATATATCCAGTGAAAGCATTTTTTCCTCTTCATTTACAATTCACCATCTCCAAAATTAATTAGCAATTGCTGCACCTGTGCACGAAATCAACCAAAATCAACGTTGAAAATGTATTTAAAATTTTCTGCACGTGGCGTCAGTAAAAATATAAAAATAATAATAAATCTTAGCTGGACGCTGATTGAGGAGTTGGAGGTAAAGCCTAAAATTAAACAATTTTCATTTTTGCTGCTGGCAAATAATTTGCTACATGTGGCAGTTGAGATGAACGACAAATCATAGCCATTTGGGTTGGCTTTTTTTTTCTATAGGTAGAGTCGGGAGTAAACGGGACCCGTGTCCGGGTGCCAAACAATCAAAATCAAATTCAGACTGGGGAAAAAAACTCATTTTAAACGCGACAAACGTAACGTTCAATCTTCCAGAACATTGCGTACGTGACACGATTGTCACATTTGGCAATGCCAACAACAACACCAACAACAATAAACAACAAACAAACAACAACAGTTTGCAATGGGGCAAGGCTTTTATTTAGGCATTTTGTTTTTCAATTGTTTTTTTTTTTTTTTGTGGATCTCTCGCCAAAATGCAAATGAAGTGAATGAGAAATGAATGAATGAATGCGTGAATGAATGAGAAGTGAAAAATGAAGGCAGCACCTGACTTACCTGTCGTAGCCAAGACGTGGGCGTCACCTGACCCAGCAACCCAAAAAATTAATTAAATTTAATTTTATTATAATGCAAATTTTTATATTTTGCTTTGCGGTTTTCATTGGTTTTACAATTTCCTTATTGATAAACACGTTTTTTTTTTGGTGTTTGCATAGGATTTGCTGTCAGTGTTTGAGAAAATTGCGTGCTTCGTTTTTAATTCGATCAACAATTATTTTCGAAATTTTGCTGTGAGGAGATTTTAAAATTAATTGTTGATCGAAAACATTTTTTTACAATTAAATTCTTTAGAATTAGTAGCTTTAAGGTTGAAGAATATAAGAAAAATGTTGAAGAATTTATATAAAAAAATTTTAAGAAAATATATTAGAAATATATTTTTAATTCCTATATGTATATCACAACTTTATATAGAAAACTTAATGGTACAGCACTTTAGAGTTAATATATGCTTATATAATATATTATGCTGAGGGCTTATTTCTAGAAAACTCAAGTGGTGATCGAACCCAGCAATTGCTGAAATATATTATAATATGATATACATATATATATGATATATTCTCATATAATATCCCAAGGGAACTAAAGTACTGATCGAACCCAACAATTGTTCAAATAAATTATAATATAATATATTATCAAACATTTTTTTTACTTTTTACTTCTATTTTTTTTTAAATTATGTAGTAAAACTTTTTTTGAGTTTATAATTTGTATAACTACTAAAATAAATGTTTTTTAAATTTTTTTGCCTTTTGCATGAAGATTTGTAAAATTTCCCAAAAATTTCCCTTTAACAAAATAAACCACAAAGTCACAAACATTAAGAATCTTATATCAAACTCACGACGAATCTTTCTGGAATCTAAAGATCTAATTATTATCTGTATATTTATTTCTGATTATTTATATAATTATCTATTTTCAAGTTTATTCTTAAGTAATCTTCAAACAAAATTTCAAAAAAGAACACAAATAGCTATTTAAATTTTATTTGTTGCAGTGAAAAACATAGATTTGAAAGTTTCCACTGCATCAACTTAACCCCTTTTGACTCTCCTAATTTCACTTCACATTTTGCTGCAAGTCTCCTAACTGAATTCCTTTTTAAACCACTTGCAACCTTAAGGTTCAATCCCAGCACGTAGCACCAAATGACGCAGGACAATCGGCAAAACTGCGACAATATTCAATGCACGCCTTCGAAACACACCCACATTTTCAATTACGTACAGGAGCAAGGCAACAGCAATCCCCTCTCACTATTTAGTGCTTGTTCCCCCCTTTTGAAGCAACGCCTATGCCGCCAGCTGACAAACTGACAAACTCAATTGTATGCAATTTGGGTTAAAATGATTTCAAATCAGTTGAAAACCAATGCAGAGCCAGCTCAAACTAAAACGAATCAGGGGCAGGGGCGTCGTCAAGGCGGGAGGGGAGGGGTTCGGCTAAAGAGTGAGAAATCAGCAGTAGAGCCGATGTCCGTTGGCAGAGATGCCAGTTAGTTAGTTTGGCCAGCCAAGTGCGGACTTCTGTCACGTTCAAGAACTCTAAGCAGGGGGAAAATTAGTTTGATGCACACACACACACACACACACACGACACTCAAACACACACACACGACACTCAAACACACACACACAAAGTCTAGCATGCAGCACTGTCAGTTAGCTTTCTCTGTCTCTGTGTTCCTGGCCACTGCCAAGTGTCAACAGCATTTGAGCCGAAAGTGAAACTCAAGCCAACCCCAAATTTGAAGTCTATCCCGTATATCCCTCTCTCTATCTTTCTCTCTTTCGCTCTTATACCCCAACACAAGTGAAAGTGCCCCAGAGCACAGTTGAGCTGTCTGTCCCCAAGTGAAATGCCATTCAATTGACGTGTGCTGATATTTTGTTAGCACGCATTTTTGCATTCCCAATGCTAGAGCTGGCCACAACTCGTGCTATTCTAGCGTGACACGAACATATATATAAACATGCAAAGTGAATTTTAAAAATATTTTTAAAAAATATTATAAATACATTAATATGTATATACATTAATGAATTCAAAAAAGTTTGTAAATGAATTCAAATAATTCCTCATATATGATATAGAAGTTCGAAAGCTTACTATCTAAATATCATTTTTGATTTCGTGTTCGTCGAAAAGGTGCAAAGCGTTGCCACTCAGTCATAAAGGCAACTATTCAATCTCCTGTTGCAGAATTTACTAAAAAATATTTTAAAGCTATTTATTTGAGCAAAAACTAGAAAACCTTATTAAATTTTATTTATATTACGCGAGTAATAGTAAAAAAAAAATAAAAATTTCAAATACTTTAAAAAAAAGTAGCCTGAACCTATTAATGTTTTTTTGAAGATAGATTACTCCTACTGAGACACTAATTTATATTTTTTATAATTCATATATTTTTTTTTATTATATATATATTTTTTTTATTATATATTTATATTTTTATATACATATATGCACATATATTTCAAAAATATATATGAATTTTGAATTTTTTCCTTTTATGGCAGCATTATATGATCTTATATTTATATATATGTATATACATATATTTATTGTATAAACATCTTCTATTTTAAGTAGTTCAATATTTCCGTATTAATTTTTCAACCTTCCGTTGCCTCGCATCTCCATTAAAAACTCTCCCTAAATAGGAGCTGCTACTGCAAAAAAGTAAAACTTTTAACAAATGACGGACGTGCTGCAAGGTACGCCCCCTCCAGCACCTTCTCAGCCCTTCATATGCATGGACTTCGTTTTCCCTTTGCTTTCAAAGGATGCGAGAATGAAATTTGTTTAACGACAACAGCCGCAATGGAGTCGAAGCCACCCGCTTTGCATTTGCATTGTCATTGTGAGAGCGAATGTGTGTTTGTGTGTGTGCGTGTGTTGGGGGTCTGCAATGGGGCTAGCTGCCCCTCTCTCTCTCATTGACTGCCTGCCCGCCTGCTTGCTATCAATTCTAATTACAAATGTCTACAATGATTTTTCGGTCACCCTACGCTGGGGCAGCGCAGATGATGATTATGATGCTGATGATGATGATGATGATGCAGGTGGCGATGGCTCTGGGTCTGGCTCTGACAGTGGCATGTGGGACTTCGGTCTAGGCTTGATTAATGTCACGCGCAGCACAGCCATAATATAAGCAACAAAAACAACAACAGCAAACAGGAGATGCGAGGCAGAGGCGAAGGCGGGGGCAGAGCAGCTGCGCCTGGTCCACAGTCCGGGATCTCTGTTGCGGATGCGTTGCCTATTAGAGGTTGCGGCGTAGTTATCTACGCGACTCACCGAACTGGGGGAGTCCATTGACTGGCGACTGATTGGCAGCGGCGTGAAAGAGACCATGACACGGCGATAAGCAAGAGATACAGTGAAGCCTGTCCACTGATAGCCAAGTTGAGGCGAGATTCTGCTGTGGATAATTGGCAACAGAGACACTGAGGCAGGCTGGAGGCAGTGGGGGTAGATTGACCTAAAAAGAAAGTGTGCAGGGAAAGCAAAAATACAGCGCTTGTTTGCACAAAAGGTAACTTTGGTTGTTTTGTGGAGTTAAATAGCTGAACTAGATATTCGGAAGACGGGCTTCGATCTGGTGGAAGAATGTTGATTTGGGATATGGTATGAATGTGTTGACCTCAGAACATATAGGAGCAAAAACTTTGCACAAAGCTCCTCGTATACAGCGGGATAACTTTCCCGTTTCCATGATATCTTATTAAAAACGTTATCGAGATTCAGTTTTTTGAGCATGTCTTTTATATTTTTTAAGCAAAAGTCACCTAATTTGGCACTTAATCAAAATCCGTTAAGTAACACAGAAGTTGTTAAAGAAAATATTTTGTCAATTGACAAAGGCACGCGGCAGCAAGAGCCTAGCGCATGGCTTTGCTCTATACATTTCTACACATACATTGAAATGCGTGCACTCTTCGCTAAATATTTTTATATGAATTGACTTTGCTAAGAGTTCTCGACCTCGACCTTCATGGCCTAGCGTTACGAAGCCACTGAGTGTTTAGTGAAGATATTCAACGAAAAATCTTGAGAAGTTAACAAGGCCCTGACAACTATCTGTTAGTATTCTATATTGCTAAGGATATTATGAGATTTGGAAATGGCTTTCAATAAAATCACAGACAGATAGATGACAGACATCTGAACAATAACATTATTCATATGAATATAAATAATGTATATTTTTTATTGATTTTTAAATTTATTAATATGAATATAAATAACATATATTTTTTATACATTTTCGAATTTATTGATTTGTCTACAAAAAAAAAAGAAATTTGTATTTAATAAAAAATATTCTTATTATTATAAGTATAGAACTACTATCTTCTTAATTACAATTTTAATTTTAATTTAATAAATTAATTTATTCACATAAAATATTAATTTCATAAATTATTTTATTTATTGCTTCTTAAAATGAACGCAACCTTCGCCAAAGATACAATTGCCATCATTTAGTAAACTGCAATTCAAATTCATAAACTTTTTTTCTGATGCATAAATAACTTTATCAGACAGATAACTAATCCATATACAGTAGAATTGAATATTCATAAAAATATATTTACGCTTACGATTCAAATATCACGAGCTATTTATAATATCATCAAAGAACTCAACATCAAATTATTTATAATAAAATAGTTTTTCATATTTCAACCTGAAAAGTCACAGATTATTTTAATTATTTTTCAATTAAAAATGCAATTAAATAATTTGGACCCCCCTCTAGTCGCACAGCTAAAACCTTTTTGCAATTTAGAAAGTTTCAATTACATTTCATTTCGATTGAAATTCTCACGTAATTACGCTTGACTTCTAAGGCAACAATATTAATGCCAAAGATTATTTGATATTAAATCAAATGCTGGCAAATAATTTGTTATGATTTCGGCTCAAATGCAGCCACAATTGAGGGCATAAATGTATATACACACACACATACAGCCGCCGCCACGTGATTGGAAAGCTTTACAGTCGACCACAAAACACAAATTCATTTTGAAATATGATATTAGGCACAGACAAATATGAAATACGACGTAGTCCAAATAAATATGTGACGATAATTACAAAACTGCTCATGCCCAATAATTTATGCCTGTGTGTGTGTGTGTGTGCGTGTGTGTGCACTTTGGCTTTGTGCGCTCAATCTCGTCTCGTTTGGCTAGCAAATTGCTGCAAAATATGAAATGCTTTTTCGAGCCAAGCCAAATGTGAGCCCAAAATGGTAATTAAAATGCTGGCCAAAAGTGTCGGTTGCTCTGTTTCCAGCCTCCCCCTCTCTCCCTCCCTCTCGCCCCTTTTATGCCGAAACACATTTGAAAATTTTCAAGTGCCCACGAAATTGAATATGGCCAGCTTTTGCTGGTGAAAAACCAATTCAATGCAATGTATTTTCCCAATTACTTTTCGGCTCCGATTGCCAACACGCACACACACACACACATACATACATATGTATTTTGTAATACAACTCTTACTCATCAGCTAAGTTTTGGCCTTTTACAATTTTACACTATTTTTGATCGAAAATTCGATACGAAAATCTAAATTAAAGTCGAAATTTTGATTTGTGTGCAGTTTGCTCGACTGTCCGCAAAACTTTTCTAATTAATAGCTATTACAGCAGCCATTTTTTATATACTCTTCCACAATTTATTGTTCAGAAATTATCGTATTGCAATTTATAAATATTCGCAACTTTCTCTGCGGGCAAATTCTCATTAAATTCTGAGCGCGTCCTATCTATCAATTATTTTACCATTTTGCGCGCAAATCAATTAAACTTTTCCCAGCGAGTTTTTTGTTTCGTTCTTTTTTTTTGTATTGTGACACCCTTTAAATATGAAGTAGGCAATATAGGGTATAGTTAAGTAAAGGCTTGTTGAAGTTAAAATTAAATTAGCTTATTTTTCTCTTAAGCTAAATTTATTTTATTTTACAATTTTCATATATTTCATATTATATATATATATATATATATAAATATAATATATATATAATCATTTTATTACTTTCTTATATAATCCAAATTTTCATCAAAATTGTTGAAAATATACGACAATTGAGTTCTCTAACCCAATCTCAAGTTCTTTATCCTTATTAACAATTATTTTGGGTTTTTGAAGTCTTCAAATATTTTGAATATCAATTCTTGATTTTCATAATTATAACTATAGGGTATCTTCTAGTTGCGTGCAATCTACTTCTTATGTTTTTATGACGCATTTTGCTTTTCAGTTGTATGCGATTAATGAATTTTTAATAGCCCGCACTTTGGTTAATGTAAAAAGTTCCCATAATAGTTACAGGATGTTTCTCTAGATCCTTACCATCTATCCTCTCCCACCCCTCGAATACCCTGCAGGCAGCGTATGGCTTAGGCTGTCAAAAGAGTTGGGGGACGTTCATAATTATGATGGCCGTTGAGTTGAGTTGAGTTGAGTTGAAGAGCTGCAGCTGCCATTTAGTTACTTGGAATATGTAAATCTTTTAAAGCGTTGTCCAGCTACAACTTGCTAAATGATTGAGTGAAAACATTAAACAATCAAGATTTATAAAGTGCAAGATTATAAGAAGAAGAAGAAATGGAGGGAGAGGTATGGAAAGTGAATGGGAAATAGGAAATGAGGCGAATCTAAGCTTAAAGTTACAAAATAATTTTTCTCTTTAAGCTGAGGGAGTTAATGATATATAGTAAAGTATAATTATTTTTTTTATAATATAATATTCAATAATAAATAATAATTCTAATAATAATATAATAATAGTAAAAAAAAATTATGAAAATAAATGTTTAAAATATTATTATATTATCATTAAACAATTATGTAATGATAAGTGATATAATATTAAAAAAAAAATAATGCACGTTTTTCTGACTTTCAAAACAGTTTACAGAAAGTAAAATAATAAAATAAAAAAAAAAAATAAACTTAAATAATATTTATATTTATTATTCATACGTAAATATTTTTATTGTCCGAAAGCTATTATATTTATGTCAATGTGATGATATGTTATTTATTTAGCTATAGCGTAAAAAAAAACACAGCCGTGAAATATTTATTAATATTTACCAATTTCAAGATAGATAATTGGTTTTTCTTAGGGTTTTTTGTTCATACAATTCAAATTCTGAAACATTTAGCTGTTGCCTTCACAATTATTATTTTTATAATATTCGAACCGTGGCTGCTTAAGCTTAAGTAAAAATTAAAATCGCAGCATAGTTAATTATGCAAAATTGTACAATTATGTTAATTAATTGACGCACGGGGCGCTTGGACGGACCACCAAGGACCGGCCTCTATTCTTAACCGTATCGGGCCCCGGACCCTGCCTCCTTCTTTGGCAATTAGCACCATAAAACGCAGGCAAAAGTGAATCGCCACGAACTGTTGGCTGCGATTTTATTTCAGCGCAAGTCAGCAAAAAAGGAAAAATAACAATTGGGCAGGATTGCCCCTGCTACGCCCCCCTTTCAGGCCAACATTTAACCTTACATAATTAGCAACAAATTCGTTGTGTTTAGAACAAAAGCGCCGAGCGCTGCGAAATTTTGCCAACTGCTTTTATTAATTTCATAATTCAGAAAAACGAAACAATAGAGGTGAAGCTGGGGCTAAACATTGCCATTGCCTCTGTCAAGGGGGAGGCCAGGCTTAATTATTGGAAAATTAATGAATATGCCATGTAGATGTTTTCATTAGGGGTACGCCCGCTCTTTTGTATAGCATTCGCATGATTAATAACTCTGTTATTTTGCTTTCTTTTTTTTGGGCTGGTTGGTTGGTGGGGAGTCTCTTAACCATGCCCCAACATTTCACTTGCTGCAACACATTTTCATTTTCATAAATTCTTTGGCACGTTCCCTGCCCGCCCCCACTCAAACATGTTTCAATTTGGTTGGCAGCCAAATCTGCCATAGCAACACAGTGAACCCCTCCAGGTATGCAACACGAAACCATGAAATATTATATGCAACAGTGTAGCTGACTTTTTGATCTGCTTTGCAGAGCACTACAAATATGCAAATGGGGTATATTGGCTTGCATAAATAAATTCATTTGTATGTACCAAATTGTGTGAGATTTGTGTGTATGGAAGCTGAGTTACTTGGGTTATAGAATATGTATATCTTTGATATAGAGCGTAATTTTAAGGATGGCATTATAAAATTTGCTAACCATGTTTGTTTAGGCATTGCAGCTGATTGAGCAAATCTTCATCAGGAATCTCTGTGTTAAAACCAGGGGCCGTAACTAATAACAATTTTTTTTAAACAAAAAACTCATTTATTTATAGTTGACCTAGAAAAAACTGATAAGCACCAATATATATACTTTTGTCTGTGGATTGTCGTCTTGATTTATAAATTCTGTTTTTTTAAGCTTATATTTAACGACAATCATTATTTTTGAGTATTTTCTTAGATTTATATTAAATAATGATTCTAAATTATTTTTATTTATTTTGATTAAAACATAGCTAAACAGCAATCGACGACTTCTTAAGATATGCATTTCTAACAAGTTAGAAGGCTAATGCTCGACTAAGAGATACCCTCGATATATGTAAAGCGGGAAGCCAATAAGTTATAAATGTTGATGCTGATCAACTTAAAACTTAATTGTGTAGTTCAGAGATGGGATTGGGAAGAAATTGGTTTCCGAACCATCCCGTCCTAAAATAAATTTTGCTTTTCCCGTCCGATTGATCCTAACATTCTTTTCATTTTTTCCGCGGGTTCCGACATTTCCCGACATTTTTTCTCCATTTTTTTTTTCATTTTTACCATTTTTATTTAAAATTCATATTTTCTAAAAATTTTCGCATATGTGGCGTGTTTTCCTTTCTACTGAAGGTAGAAATCACCCTCTCACTCATTTCCGAAGATATTGGAACATTAAATACTTACCTTCCAACTATTTCTAACAATGGTAATTCATTGCAGTATTGTCAAAATAATAAAATACTTTACCTTCCCTTAAATTTAACATGATTTATATAAGAATTAAGTTCCTTGTCAATATCATGCTTCTGTTCTTTGATAAATACAAGTAATTTTATCGATTCATCGGGATCAAGCACTTATCCCTATCGTTCCGCATTTTTAAAGAATCTTTCCCATCTCGCACGATCCCGGAGGTATTTTCGAAAATCCCGATCCCGACGCCAATCTCTAGTGTAGTTCATTGGCTAGTCGCATTGACTCTATATTTACAATGCATATGCATATAAATATCCACGCTGCATATTTGCCAGCTTGTAGCCCACTTTCGTATGCGCCACAAAAGGTAAATATTTGCACTTGTAAATGACATTCATATGTGTGACCCCAGCCCACATTCTGTTTATGTTTCTCCTGCGTCAACATGCAACGTCAACCAGAGACGCCCCCACCTATTTTTTTATTATTTGTTCCTCTTCATTTTAAACCAAACATATTGCGAGTGCCGTGTGTTTCACTTATAAATCGGCTTACAAAAAAAGAACAGAAGTGCATTCGTTTTGCGACCTCCTCTGAGCATATGAAAAAATGGGGTTTTCCGTCCAGGGCTCACGTACATTTTGCATTTTGCGTACGCATTTTACGCAGCATGTAAATCTCCCACATATCGCATTTCATGCCAAGTCAAGTCTCAACTCGGCTGGACTTATTTTTAACATCGTTAGTTGGGTTGCTTTCGTCTTTTTGCTACTGCTGCTGCTGCCACTTGTTGTATGTCAGTCTCAGCTGCTGAGATTTATGAAGTGCCACATGGCCGGGGGGATAGATTTATCTATGAACCGAAACGGAAAGCAGCCTGAATGAATGTGAACTGTGGCAGCAGTTGCTAGCAGTTGTTTATTTACCCCTACGGCCATAGCAGATGGTTTATTATGTAACCATGGCCTACTTCTAAGATGCTGAGTGAGTTTCTAGTATTAAATATGAAGTTGGAATGGAAAAAGTCAGATTTTTAGTGAAGGAGAGTGCCTAAGCAGCAGATGCTCTGTCCATTCGTGTGTTTCTTTCCTTTTGCTTAACATTTTTTGTTGCTAATCGATATTTATCGATTTGAAGAAACAGGTGAAATTATCTTTGCTCAATTTTTCTCTTTGAAGAAATTAAAGCATTTACTTTCCAAATAAGTTGTAAAAATATTGAATAATGTTTTTGAAACCTTTAAATCACAAGAAAAAACAATTCTTTATCTTCAATTGAAATTTATACAAGCATTTATATAAAGTATGTGATTTTAACGATATTTATAATAATTGATTTTTTTTTTGGGATAAAAGAATGGTTATAAATACGTTTTCTACCAAATATAAAAATTTTGATAAAAAAACATAAAAAAAAATGAGATTATAAATATCGTAAATATTTAATTTTTTTAAAATATATTTATATTTTATGTATAATCGTTAAAGCATATTTAACGATACTTTTCAAAAAAGCGAAAAAATCTAAGATTACTGTTAATTTGAGATACATATATTTGTATATATATATACGAACACAATATTAATGATGCTAATCGATAATTATCGGCAGTTACGACTATCGATGCGTATCGATAGTTATCGATTTCTAAATAACAATCAAATAAAGAGATATAAATTTTACATAAAAATTTGAAAACAATATTAATAATGCTGATCGATAAATATCGACAGATATTATTATCTACGCTTATTGATATTTAAAGATTTTTGGATAACAATGAAGAAATCAATTTTATTAAAAATTTAAAAACTATGTTTCTAGACAACTAAGGGTATTTAAAGTATTAGGCTTTACATTCTCCTAAGTTAATCAAAAGAAAAATTTAATTAAATATTTAAATAAAAATTTTCATCTCTTAAAACTTAAACTGCTGGCTTTTTATAATTTTGAATTAATTTATGAACAGCTCTCATCAACATTTCTGTGGCAGCTAAGTCAAAAGCTCGACATTGAGAAGGTCAGCGGGCAGTCAAGACATTTTCCTATAGACAACCTGCCCGGCGCCA
This sequence comes from Drosophila gaucha, assembly GCA_035045545.1. Taxonomy (NCBI): domain Eukaryota; kingdom Metazoa; phylum Arthropoda; class Insecta; order Diptera; family Drosophilidae; genus Drosophila; species Drosophila gaucha. The sequence goes on along the minus strand of JAWNOY010000006.1, from coordinate 694,814 downwards.
CAAAATATGCAAAATGAAAACTCTAATAAGCGCTAATGAGGCCACTAAATGATTAGCAGAAAGGGTCGAGAGGGAAAAAAGTATACAATCTGCAGCGTTCTGCGGTTTCTGCTTACGAATTTGCTGATTTGGCTTATTTCGAGGCAGCTCTTTGGCAGCTAATTTATGGGCGGGGCGGGACTCGTCTTAACTGTGCTTTTAATTATAATGAGCAGCACTATTTATTTGTATTCTTATTCCGTATTTTCATTCCACTTGCAGCACGCAACAGCCCACAGGACGATGCGGAGGTGATTCGTCTGCCACAGGCCCAACCCGCACTGAGCGATCCGACTTTCCGCGACTTTAAGGGCGTAATTGATACGGGCTCCGGCAATCCGTTCCTGCAATCGAATCCATCTTCCTTCCACTTTAACCTCGGCTTTGCCAATTCTTTTGATGGTAAGTTCTTTGTTGTTGTTGTGGCTGCCACGTGACGCATGTGCAATTGCATTTAATTACAATTTTATGTTGCAATTGGTTGCTCTGAAAACTTCCCTCAGCTGCGAATAATTACAAAGTGTAGCATGCATTTAATGCACTTTTCATTGTTATGGTTATTACATGATGAGAGATTTTTATGACATGCTCAAACAAGAGCCGGACAAGAGACACAATTTGCAGACATTATTTATCTGAAGAATACAGATAAATGAGATCTCGTATAGTATATAAAAGAAGATATCTGATTTTTCAGATTTCCTTTAGATTAAATTAACTTAACGTAACTATAGAATTAGATATAAAGCATTTAACTAATTAAGTTAGAATTTGTTGAGCTCTTAAATAAATATAATATAAGCAGAGTCTTTATAGCTCCTATCGTTCATATGACAGATCTATAACATAGCAACTCAATCTTTATTAATTTATTAATATTATTTAATGCACCAAATGTTCTTAAAGGTTTCTTAATCTATTCCTTTGTATTACCAATTGTTAAAGACAAAAGATGAAGAATAAAATAAATAAAATTTTATTAATTATTAATATAAAGAAAATATGCGACCATTTTACGGGGTTCCTAAGATTTTTCTAAAAATTAGTATGCTTTTAAGTTTTTTGAGTTCTCAAATGAAATTTTAAATACATTATGTTTATTATAAAGCTCAAATGTATTTTTCGAGTCTCCCAGGATATATAAATATATAAATATATAAATATATAAATATATAAATATATAAATATATAAATATATAAATATATAAATATATAAATATATAAATATATAAATATATAAATATATAAATATATAAATATATAAATATATAAATATATAAATATATAAATATATAAATATATAAATATATAAATATATAAATATATAAATATATAAATATATAAATATATAAATATATAAATATATAAATATATAAATATATAAATATATAAATATATAAATATATAAATATATAAATATATAAATATATAAATATATAAATATATAAATATATAAATATATAAATATATAAATATATAAATATATTAATATATAAATATATAAATATATTGCTTACCAATATATTCCTCCTTCGATTGCTTACCACATGCAAGTTTCGCCTTTTAGGCCAGCCAATTAGCCTTCAGTCCTTGCCCACAAGTCCTTTCATACCAGCCCCTCACCAAGTTTAAGTGAGAGCTCAAAGTATGCCACACAGATAAACTTGGGCCAGACAAAGTTTATGCCTTGTACTTGTCTTCATTTCTCCATATATTTATATTGATATGCATGTGCTGGGTCACAAAACTCTGCTGACCATTAAAAGTGAAAAGTTTGAGCCTTCGGGCTGTTGGCTGCCCATATAACAAAAAAAAAACAAACAAGCATTGAGAAAAAAAACATTTATAAAATGCCCGGCTCTTAACTAAGGATGAAGAAGTGGCCAAACTTCATAAATCTTTTGCTAACTAATACGCTGACAAAAGTTCTTAAGCCAATGGCTCGTTTTATATGCAGAAAACTTTTATTTGGCATCAGCTTCAAAGATAACAAGTGAATAACAACAACACTGGCAGAAGCTTCTAAGATGTTCACAGCTATTCTATACTGAGAGAAATACTATGTTCGTTAGGAGTATTCAATAAGAATTTATTCTTTAAAGATAGTTTAAACTAACAGTTACTTTAACATGTGGTAAAATTTTGATTTCTCTTAGCTAATATTTTGCCTGCTAGTTAAAGTAGTCGTTAAACATTTGATATCAAGGAAATTTACTGTTGTCACAGAAGAGCTTATCGCTTATACCATTTGCCAACGTACAAACATATATCTCTGCTTTTACTTGACATTTACTTTCAAATTTGACGTGAAGATAACATTATCTTTAAAATAGCTGATATATAATCCTTAGTATAACAGTTTTACAACAAAGTTTGATGATTTGAATGGAATATATTCTCAATTTTCTAATTCAAATTAGTTTATGAAATTCCACATTAAAGTAATGTCAAAGTAATGGAAAAAACCCTTCCACAAGTTAAAGTACCTAAAGAACCTTCAATAAAGTTCAGAGGTCATTGTTTTGTAGAACGATGTCAGGCATTTGCCTGGTCAACTGTATTGAGGTCCACTTTAAACTCATTAGAATGCAACAAGCAAATGAATGAGCCACATGCCAAAGCCAGGCAAACAATGCGGTCAAGTATTTATGACAAGGTTGACGACAAGAGACGAAAAAATGTAAGCTCCAGCAGAGAAAGAGCGAGAAATGTGACAGAAGATGGTTAGATAGGTGGTGTAGACGTTTGCATGGGGGCAAAGAGGATTAGGTAACAAGCAGACGGCGACACAGAAAACGATTCTTTTTTTTAGTGCGATTACGGATTAGGGAATTTAAACAGAAAAACGCATTAGCTAGGCAAAAAGCGTCTAGCGTCTGGGCGTCATCAAAGAGATGACACCAACAAGACCTAGAGCCAAGTCGATTCCAGATGACATTTTCGGCACTTTACAACACCTGCGCCAGTTCCCAGCGCGGTTCGCCTTTGTAGCTGCTCTCGTAAGCATAGCTATTTCAATTTGACAGTGGCCTTTCTTTTATTAGTATACCCTGTAGTCTTGAAGTGGCCAAAAGGAAGTATTGAGGAAATGATTGTAAGAGCTGAGCAGAGACAATTTCAAATATATAAAGTATATAAGTATTTGTGATAAGCATCAATAATGAAGTGTAAAGCTATTTACGAGTTATCGAAAGATATTGATTTCGAGTTCTGTCTTTAACTCGTGTGTATGTTAGAGCTGATGGTACGATGTGAAGTGAGTTATCAAGAAAATTAGCTTTTCATATGCCAGATGCATATCAATGTTAATATTTGTAATATCTTTAAGTTTTCTCATATCGATAAATATCGATTTTAAATACAAAAGTTGGTTAGAAGTTAGTGGATATGGTGTTTATTGTAGCTGCAGGCCTAAGAGCCTGCACCAGAGGTAAAACAGGAGACACGAGAGTCTATAGATTAGAGACGAGAGACGATAGACGAGACACGAGACACGAGACACGAGAAACGACAGACGATCGACTAGAGACTAGAGACTAGAGACGAGAGACGAGAGAACGAGACACGAGAGAACGAGACACGAGAGACAAGAGAAGAGAGATGAGACACTAGAGACGAGAGACTGGAGACTAAAGACGAGATACTAGGGACTAGGGAATATCTTTGTAGGAATAAGAATCTTAAACTTTGCTGAGCTAAATGTATTGAGAAAATGTGTATAATATAATTTGCTACACTTCAAACATATCGATAAATATCGATAATTATCATTTTTACTGAGAGATTTCTACTGATTGTAGCTGTATATTTCTTTAATTGACTGTTCATGAAATTTATAAGTACTTTTTTCAGGTGCAGAGTATCTGCTAGTCAAGCATACTCGCCTAGCCCACTTTTACTTGCTTGTTTTGGCGTTAAGTTATACCACAGACAACAAAATTTTTTATGCATTCGCATTTTGCAGACATTTTCCGCCGTCTGCGCGCCCGTCTCTGGCCCATTGCCGTGGATGAGTCCGATGACTCGGTGGCTGGCTCCGGCGCCGGCGACTCAGCTGAGGCACTAACTCCCCTTGGCTTCGGACTGCGCCCGCTGACAACGCTGAACACCAAGAATGGTAATACCACATCGACGGTTAAGGTGAGCCAAGATCAAAGCGTTACAGAAATGTTTAATTTCAACTTCAATTTCAAATTCAAATGCATTCACAATAAAAGGTGGTCGATGGTCACAAGGTGGAGATCAACGAAACCGTCTACGGCGACACGAACAGCTTGTTCAAGGTGCGTTTGGTGAATGTCCGTCCGCTGGAGAGCGGCGAGGAGGTGGCCGAGGGAGTCATCAACAATCGCGGCGATTTCAAGCCGGTAAGTTCGCCCAGCACATCGGCGCCACCGAAACGCAGCGAATTGGATGACTTCGAGGAGGGCAACGACAACGATCGCCGTGAGCCGCTCGAGAAGCAGCCCCAGGACAATGAGGTGCGCGACATCGATGAGCCTCAGGTATAAAAGCTTTTAACAGCATTTCCAAGCAACTAAAAAAAAACAAATCTAACCAGGAAATGTTTGCAAAATGCCTTGCCAATAAAAATATAAAAAAAATCTGCGTAGCGCTCTACTAACCAACTATATACTACACTATATATACATATATATATATAACATAAAAACATGTATATTGAGCCAACTATGTAAACTTGTAATGTATATAAAAGAAAAATTTCTAATATTTTTTTTTCAAATAAAGTTTTGCATAAAACTAAAACAAATTGTATATACATACTATATAGAACTATATAACTAAGAAGTATTTTTTGCCTGCTTTTATTCCGCGACTAATGCTTATGTTTATATTATTTCTGATATAATATAATAAAACTATTCTTAAGGCAACTGGTTTGTGGCAGGTTCTGGCTGTGGTTTTTTATATTTTTATAAATTTATAATATTTCTGCTTTTTTTATACCTAATTTCCTTCCTCTAATTCTTTAATAGAGCATTCACATTTGCTATTTATTTATTTTTAATTTTCAATTGTTTCGATTTTTTTTGTGCTGCTGCAACCATAATTAAGTTTTGTTTATTTGCCTGGTCAATAAACTGTCAGCCGCCGCACTCATAAATATTTTATTAACACGACAAAATGTTTAATTGTGCAATTAGATTTTCTACTTTTTTTTTGTAATGCCCTGTCAGAATTATAAAAGGATGAATGGGCTTATATGTTGAAGAAAAGCTAAATGTAATAGAGAAAGGTTGCTTTTCCATTCAAAAGTAATTTTTTTTATATTTTATTTATATAAAATATCGATAAATATCTAATTTCGTTAAATATCAAAATTCAATCAGACTTAAAGAGTTTTGTCTTGCTATTTCAAAAAGTTCTTTGAATATGATTTGTAATCATAGCTTATACATTTTATAGTCAGCGAAAGTATGTAATATCAAACATACCATCCCGGGATAATTATCGATTTAATGCAATCGACTATTATCGATTTAGAACATTTTATATTATTGATCTACCTTAATTTTTGATGTAGGCATATTTTAAAATACTTTTTTGTGTTTTTAAAAAATTATATAAAATTGTGAACTGTTTACTGGGTATCTCCTAGTCACTAGCTTTTCCCTAGCATTGTAATATTCATATATTTGTATTAGATGTGTGAGAATTAACTTTTTTTTTTGTTTGTTTGCTTTCGGATTGACTTCATTGCGCCTAAATTAATAATGTAAATAAATTATATATTTTACTATGTGTCAACGAGGTGCATAAAAACAATTGCTAAAAAAACGCAAATTAGATCCATTTTCTAATTTCGTATAGATAAGGCCAATTGCTGTCTGCGTTATAAAATATGCACAGATTATTTGCATATTTGAGGAGGTTTTTGACAGCTAAAAAATTATAGTTTCATTATTTTTTAAAGTGACTTAAAATGAAATAAGATATGCAACTTTAACAAGCTTTTAAAAAGGTTTAATTTTCTAAAGCTTTAAAGCTTTTAAAATAGATTTCCTTGCAAATGGAGCTTTAACAATCTTTTAAATCGCTGCTTTATCATACATAACTTGTTGTAGTATATGAAAATACTCGGAAATATATATGAAAGAATTTTGATATATTCCATATTACTCAATAATATTTCCATGTTTTTAAAGTATTTAATATTATTTTTTATACAATCTTTATTATTTTTATTTATAAAATTATATTACTGCTTTATATATTTCCCATAAAGCTTTGCAAAATTTGAGTTTATTTCTTCACTTAAAACATATATAATATCGCTTAATCACTCGGGTTAGACATTTTTTCGAGGGCAATTCCTTTTTTCCAATTCATTTTGCCTCGGGGCTGTCAGTCGCTTTTTCCCAAACAAGTTGCGTTATAAATGCGATTTTCCACCTTCCCCTTTTAGCCCACCTCTGCAACACGTTGCAGTTGTTGCAGCAATTTAACGGTACATGCATCATATATGCGGTTTTTCAAGTCCATTAATTACTTTTAGCCATAATAAAAATTAATTTATATTAAAAGTCATGTGCGCCAAGCGCATAAATCCTTGTCTTGGGCGTTTCTCTCTTCTGCCTGTGGGCGTGGCCATGCCCGTGTTGCATTTATGAGAATTTATTGTATCGAATTGGACGAACACGCGACTTGCGAGCATTTTGCGTGTTGCCATTTCAAAGTTTTTTATTTTAAAATTTTCATTTTTAATGCTCGTCTATAGAGAAAGGAGAGAGTATATGGGTTTCGGGGAATATAGATACTGCTGCCAGTTTTTCTAAAAGAAATATGATACTCTTATATGTTCTAGACTTAAAGTAGAATTATGTGAATTATATGGCTGGAGACGTGTCAAATCAAGAGATTCTATTAAGTTTCAATGAATTTTGATAAAGAACAATTTAATAATAAATTTTTTACATTCAAAGAGATTGTGGAAAATGGAAAAGCTATCCAGTTTGAATTTTGCAGCTGGACCATTTACAATCTTCTCTGAGGATCATTTATTCACTAGAGTGAACATATTTTTGTAATGAATGAAGAATGTTAAAAAATCTCATCTAAATAACCTCTTTTCATTAGATAGACCATATTTATACAGTCGAATCGCGATAATTCGAAATAGCAAGAGAACCAAATTTTTCGTGAATTATACAGGAATACGATCGAACAGGAATTGGAACGAATTCTTTTGAAGTTGACAGAATTTTTTACGAATTATAAGGGTTTTCGATTTATATTAAGATAAACCTCTGTTAAATTTCATAAATTTTTTAGTCTTAAAAAATTTAACGAACGAGCATTACGTAGTCGCCTATGCCCTTTTGCATAAATGCTTCCATGTTACATATTTTTCGAATTTTATTTTTTTCATAATGACATAAATCAACGCAAAATTAATAAATGACTATAAAAAAAGTGTGCAATGCGCAAATTATGAACAGCTTTAAAGCAGAAGTGCGACATGTCAACATTGCCATATATAAATATGAAACAATTTAAAATGTTGCAACAATGAAAAACGTTTGCGGATAGCAAAAACTATTGCACAAGTCCCACAATTTATTCAATTTATGCAGTTATACATATATTTTTATACACTTGCAAAAAGGGTATATTCATTTTGTTCAGAAATTCGCAACGAATTGAAAGAAATACCTAGTATATATATTCTTGATCAGCACGGCAAGCTGAGTTGATATAGCCATGTCTGTCTGTCTGTCTGGATCAACGCAATCTCCTCCAAGACTATTAAATCTGACTGCATGTCGAGCTGAGTTTATATGCCTTTTTGTTCGTCTGACTGGATCCGATGAGAATGATTCTGGTACATAAGATATCAAGCTGAAATTTAGAGTTCTTTTTACTGAAGTATTATACATTGACTTCAGTGAAAAGATCCCTAAATTTCAGCTCGATAGCTTATGTATCGGAATCATTCTCATTGGACTACTGTATCATATTCCTGTCATAGGATTACTCTGTTATATTTTATATTTTCAAGCAAGGCAAAGCTTTACTTAATTCCTGAACCTATACTTCATTTAGACAACATATTAAAGGGTATACAAACATGGACACGAAGTTAGCTTAGACCTCTAGTTATATTTTTATTTATTTTGTTTCCATCTCTCACACGGATATTGAAAGCTGCGGTTTTTGGCACCCCAAACTTTGTTGATGCATTTATTTTGAATACATGTAAAATGCATGGTTATAAATATTAATATAGAGTAGCACACAAAGTAGACCCCCCACTGAATACCCTTCCTCTGCTCAGCTTAAGCCCCTGGCGGAAATATTGTAAAATTGTTGAGGGCTGTTAAACAATTTGCCTGTCGCTTGGCACAAACAGTTCAAAACTCGTACTAGCGTATGCAATATTTTATTAAAATTTTCCTATTAAAAAACTGTGCAAATAAATATATTTACATATATACATATATTTAAACCGCATTTATTGCATATGTGTGTCGAAAGCCCTTCATAACTTTGTAAAAATTACTTTGTGCACTTGCATTTCAATTTGTTATGTGCCCAGCTCTGTGCTTTTTTATTGCGCTATTTAAAACTAAGGGGGGTTTACGTATGGGGCTGCGTGCGTGCTACAAAGTGTGCGTGAAGTGAGCAAAAAGCAACGGCTACAAATTGTGAACTGTGAACTGGCTCACAGCACAAACACATCAAATATGCAGCGTAAAATAGAGCGTTAAACTGCGAACAAATTTTCATATGAGAGTGGGCAAAGTGGGGGCGGAGCTATACAAGGAGTGCTCCACATCAAAATTGGTCATAAATTGCTTAAGTTCTGCTGCTGAAATGACTGCTTAACACTAAAGTATTTAATGCGGGGAAATATTTATTAAACTTTTAAAGCATAAACTCTGAAAGACTGCTTGAAAATTTTATAGAGTTTCTTTAAATATTATTAAAAAAAAAATTCGATGATTAACTTATATATTTTTTTTTCAAATTATTTAAGTTATTTTTAATGAAACTGAAGTCTATAATTGTGGTAAATATTTAAAAAAATACTGAAAGATTTACTCAAAAAGTATGCTTCAAAAATGTTTCTTACTTTCAAAACTTGATGGAAACTTTAGTTTTGGAATATTCTTTGCAAATTTGTTAATATATTAAAAATAATAAAACTTTTCATATAATCGAAAAAAAATAAATATATTTTATATATTTTAAAAATTTGCAAGGAATATTTTAAAACTAGTTTTTAATCAAAGAAACAATTTTTTTAGAAGATTTATTTTTTGGTTTGAGCCAAAATTTGAAGAGCACTTTTTAATTTCAAATTATAATTTATCAAGAATCTTTATAATATCAAGTGTTTGATAAGGAAACAGCAAACAAAAAATTCTTCAAGATCTTTTAGTGTAGACTGAATGAAATTTTTTTATCGAAAATATGTTTAATTATATAAATACTGTGCTAAATACTTGTACATTATAAATTTGCTCATAAAATTTGTAATGGGCATTCCAGAGTTAAGCGCCAATACGAATTATGCTCATCACAGTCTTAATTCTCGAGAATTTCCCCGGAAGCAATCGTTAAGAAACGTGACTCAATCTTAGCGTTAGCTTAGCATCTGAGCATCTTCTACAGAGTATATTTGTTTGTATAACGCTGCCCGGCAACCAGTTAGATAATAAGAATCATCCAAAAAACTTAAGTGAGCGTTGCAAATAAAAATAAACTCAGAATTGCGACAGCTAATGCGCATTTTGTATTATTAATACAAATTTCTGCGAATTTGCACAATTGGTTACAGCGCAGCCACACAAAAACTGAGAATAGAAATATACATATGTATGTATATATAAATAAATAGTCATATATGTAAATGGTGGGGGGCAGCTGTCATATGCAATAATGATAAATGAACTTGTGACGTCACGGCTACGGCGGACTCGACCGAGTGACCAACAAAACGCATGAATGACAAGCCGGGGGCGCTTGGCTCTCTGCATGCTAATTTCGATTCGGCAAGGTGTATATAAATAGATTTCAACGAATTGTTATCAGACAGAAGGTGAATCATGCGTGATCCAATGCATAATAAGCAGAAATGTTAATGTAGGATGCCAAAAGCGAGAGTGAGACCGAGCGAGAGCAATAAAAACAGCGAATGCTAATTAACAGCGAATGCTAATATCAAAGGGATTGAAGCGCTGCTTAGAAAACCTGTTGAGTAACAGAAAGCTGCTCAGCTCAACAGCGCTCTTTCTCGCTCTCTGTTAGTTGAAGCGCAGCTTAACAGTTAGTCACGTATGAGAGTGAGGCCGAGCGAGAGTAATAAACAGCGAATGCTAATTAACAGCGAATGCTAACATAAAAGGGAAAGAAGCGCTGGTTAGAAAACCTGTTCAGTAACAGAAAACTGCTAAGATTCACAGCGCGCTCTCCCTCTCTCTCTGTTAGTTGAAGCGCAGCTTAACAGTTAGTCACGTATGAGTCAGCTACGCAGTGCGTAGTATTTTAGGGTTTGCATAAAAGACAAAGCTTTGTTTAACAGCGCTTTAGTAGGAACTTTCGTTGCGTGGCTAACAAAACAGAATCTCTGCTGTAAGTTTATTCACTTGTTAGGGGTATTCTATATTTGCTTAAATTTGCATGTGGCGACTGCTTGTACTAAAATCTATTCACATAATTGGCAAACTCCAAAGTAATACAAACTTTTATTCCATTTATTTGCGCACACACATACATACACTTACGCACATTGATGCACCCGCCACTCATTTAACACAGAGCACAAGAACAAAAGCAACTACAGCCACAAGCACAATTGCCTCCATAGAAGACGCCGCATTGGATACCCTCGCAGACGCCACAGACATCAAGCAGACTGCACAAACCGTAATGGCCGAGCCAATGACTGAAATGAAACAGGAGGAGCAGCAGCAGGAGTTGGAGCTGGAGCAGCAGCTGGCCGCAGCTCAAGATGCCGGCACAATGGCGCATAATGAGGAAACGGAAATGCCGCTGCCAGACAGCGACAGTCATAATGCGGCGGATCCCGAGTCCTTGGCGGCCATTGAAAACTTTGGCGACGCATTGGACGACGAGTTGGCCGTGCCACAGTCGGAGCAGCTGTACAGGGAACGCGAGGAGCTGGAGTCTTCAGACGATGAGGATGAGCACGCGACGCCCGTCGAGATGAGCGACACCTTTAACGATGAGTGGGCGACACTGGATGAAGATGCTGCTGCAGTCGCAGCTGCAGATCCCGACAACGAGTTGAATAATCACATTGACATCTACGAGAATTTCGCGCCCGTGGATCTCTCCAATGATATTGCTGTTAACGATGTGGCTGCCGCCAATCCCAACTATCCATACAATCCAGATGCCGAGCTGATTGAGTTGCCCGCAGCTGTCCAAACGATGCCCAAATTTGAGAAATTATCTTTGTTGCCGCCGACGCCGACGACGCTGATGAAGTGAACCAGGATATCTAGTTTAGTTTCCTAATCTTAAGTGTTTTAGCTTTGTAAGCATTCATTTTCATTGCTCAAATATAATTCTTTAAGAAAATAGCATGCCTTAAGCGCATCGAAATACCTTAAGCGAGTTTAAAGAGCGCCCATTAAATTATTATCAAACTGCGAGTACGAGTATTAAATGCATCTAATATATGCATGCTAATATATTTATTGATCAAAAATATATATATAAATACCAAAAAAAAATTATATTTAAATGATTTTTTTTTTAGTTTTAGGTTTGAATTTTTTATTTTACAGAAAGTGTTCTAAGTATTATAAATATTTATGAAACCTAAAAATTCCACAAAAACTTTGACATTTGAAGAACTTTCGTGATGTAATTTGGACCAAATTATGTCATATACTTATGACCCTGATTAAGAAATAAATGCAATAAGGACGAAAGTCCTTTAAACTGTCATAATTCCTGGATATTTACATAATAATAATATTGATGGGGAATCGAGGGGGTAAGTCTTCACGATCCAAAAGCGCTATGCTACATAAATCGGGGTCTTAAGCACCATCAATGGGCTAAAGAACACCTAAATTCTCTTTGTGGGTTTTGAGATATTAGGGATTTTGTGTATTTAAAGGGAATTCCTGGCCTGGTACTGAAATATAACAAGTCCTGCATCCTTAGATGACACCATCATATTTTGATAAGGATCGATATGGCTGGTCCTCACAATTCAAACGCACTATGTCCTTTCGTTTTGTGCAAGGATATAACCGAATTGAAGCTATTTTTCCACATGATACTTTTCTTGACTTGCAGTGCTTTAATTTTTCCGCTTAAAAGTATGCAACAGAAAATAAAACTGAAAAAGGCTTTGTCAAACAATTAATAAAAATTCCAACAATAGCCGAGCTCATTGGGTGACACAGCTCACGATACGCGGATAGAATATCCGCCCACCCTAACCAACTAGCAGCCAGCCTAATTACAAATACAAGTAACAGATATTAGAACATAAACCTAACAATTAGATATTTATATGAATAAAGCCAAGTAGGCCATCCTAGACAAAGTTTGCATCAACATGCACTATAGAGTTAAGTACAAAAGCTGCAATAAAAATAAAATTAAAAAAAAAAGTAAATAAAATAAATAAGTGTTTAAAAATCTTTGGCAAATCAGAGAAATCTATATCTACAAGGGTATTACCAAGTTAGTCAAGCCCATCCCTCTAGTTATGATAAATATGAAATTTAGATTTACATTATCAATTCTTCTTTATTTTATATTTATTTTACATTTCTTGATTTGAATTACATACATAAAACACATTTTGTATGTTAAAAGATCTCCAAATACAGTATATTCTTATTTCAATATTATTTCTTTTTATAAAGTAATAAATACAAAAAAGATAAAAACATAAAGAGAAATTTAAATTTCTTGTTATGTCTCCTTTGCCAATTATAAGAAGCAATCGGTTGCACAAGTTCTTGAAGATAGAAGCAAAAGTTCTGGCAAGGTAAGAAAGTTATACATTGAGGATATTCCCGTAGACTAACGTCTACTTACCTTTTGGCTTAAGACCTTGGCAAATGGTATTGCCACAGATGGTTCCACTCCAGATTTGAGCCAATCCCAATGCAAAAATTCAATGCGAAATAGATTTTTCCTCAGCGATTGATTAAGCAATTTAATGCGCTCACGGCAAACTGCGAGCAGAAGTATTTTAAGCAAAGGCGCAACGCAATTAATAATTCGAATTTCATTGATTTCATTTATTGGCCGATTATAGATGATATTATATATATTGTAGGCGTAGTCCTGAGTTAGTCTAAGCAGAATGACAAACAGCACACCGGATACCCGAAGCCAGACTTGGCTAACGCTTTGATCGACTCTAATCAGTCGTATATATAGTCTATAGAACTTTATAAGCTGACGACGTGATCGAGAACTCGGAAAGATTCTTTGTTGAGGATTTAAATAATAGGTACTTAAGTTGGCAAACAAAGCTCCCAGCCAGGCCATCAACAGCAGCTGATAGACAAAGTAGGCGCAAAAGTAGATTTCAAATAGCAGTATATTGTATGTATAGGTCCAGGCTTGTTCATAACTTTGCTTTAGTTGCACTACTGTCATAATGTATTGCAGATAAAAGAACAGTATTATATAAGTTTTCGTCTTCAATGTCCAGCTGCCGCAGTTAAATTTTACAATTTTGTTGAATTTAATTATTTTATTAATCGCTAATTTGCATGCTTCACTGTACTTTCGGCTGTGCGCTAGGCCATATAGTTGGTAGAGCTGCCAGTTATTCATCAGCATCGTCGAATAAAAAAAATAGGCCTCGGCACCTTCCCGTTTTCTGTCAAAGCGCGTCTCAGACTCGAAGAACCAACACCATAAAACGCCAAGGATATTGCAATCATCTAAGCACAGTATAAAGATTTTAATAATCCACTCAAATTTTTTACACGCTTTATCTGTGCAGAGTTTTCGGATCTTCGAGTTGTATCTGAAGTGTCCGAGGCCAGAGAAACGACAAATTAAATAAATTGTTTTACTCAAAAGTCGAACACTCCCTTCGAACAGAAACCGCTCCAAACGCTCCATTGAGGCCAACTAAATGGACGAAGTGAGCTACCGTTCCAGTTCCAGTTCGATGAACTGTCTATGTCATATAAAAAATGTTTACTATAATGATATCATTACTATAATTATACATAATAGTATTGGGTTAAGTTTTTCTATTCTGGCGCAAAATTCTATATCTATATTTGTATTTGTATTAGTTTTCCAGACTCATTTGATTGCTGGAGACAAAGACAGTAATTTTTATAATTTATAATATAATAATAGAATTTATGTATATTTTTGTATACTGCTAGAACACATTGGTGCAGCTGAAAGGGCAGTAGAATAGCAGTAAATTCAGTTCATAGAAGGAATGTTAAGACGACTTTAATGTTAGAATATGTTGACAAGTTAAAGCTAATTTTTAATTTTCCGAAAATTATAGTATAGTTTTATAGTTTTATATGGTATAGTATAGTTTTATATTTATATTTTAAATTTTCAATATATATCTGCTTTTACAAACTTTGCAAATTAGAAGACCTAAGAATATTTACACTGAGCACATTAAAAAATCAATCTAAATAGCTTGTAGGTTTTTTGTGTATAAAAGAATACTGTAAATTGGACATTGCATTTAGAAAAGCGAGCCACATAAACATCAAAAGATATTCATTATCAATAGTTTGTCCCTTGTGCCAAATATGATTTCTGATCGGAGACGTGTGCTGCTGTAGACTAAAGCAGTTGAACTGTGAAAAGATTGAAATGATAATTGATCTATTGTAAAACTATGGATTCTCCTTACCTGACAATCCAGAAGTTTTGTGAAATTCCTTTTCTGAGGTAATCCAAGCTTGCTCTCCGACCTCTTCCAGTGCATCAATTCAATTATATCAAATTGCTGACTCAAAAGTTTCGTTAGATCCTTGATGTGATTGTTACATAGACTCAAAAGTAATATTTTCAGTAAAGGAGCCAGACAATTGCCAACTTCGAATACAAGAAAATTTAGCAATTTCTGCGTTGGCCTCTTGTCATGGTAGATTACATCATATAGTTCGTCAGCTATATCTGAGGACAACATGGCAACACTGGCTAAAAGGTAGCTAGATATTTTGAGCCAGTGATCTGTGACCTCGCTATGAATTTTACATATTCGAAAGTACATTCCATATATGCGAATGAGCAGATGACGATTCCGTTTTCTCCCAAAACAAGAACTAAGCAATACCTGGTGCCATGTGATAAGTAGCAACTGATAGAGGACGAAGCCCCAATAAAATAGCTCAAATAACACTAAGTGATATATGAAAATATAAGTGTATTGATGAATATCTCTTATTATTTGATTCCACACTTGAAGTATTGAGAACACGAATTCAAGAAAAGATATCACAAGTATATTATATTCAATTGTGAAGTAGGTTTTATCAAAAGATGATATCATATTTCTATGTAAGTCCATTATCTTGTTAATGATTTCCACGTAGGATGCACTATTTTTCCAGCTATGGAGGAGAATCATAAGTTTCAGAAACTGTAAGTTACCATTGCCGTAAATTATGGCTTCTAGATAAAAACTGTATCCAGAATTTTTTTCTGAGAGACCACCAGCGAAATGAAGAACAATGTTAGCTATCAAATACATATAGTTAAGATAATCGATAAGCAATAATGCTATTTTAACAATCCAGCTGAAATACTTCTTAAAAACCTCATGTGGGCAGATATATAACTTTTTCGTATCTTCATTGTACTTAAAATAGCCAAAGGCACAGATTCGGCAGATAAGATATAGAGCGCGACTCAAGAAGTGGATTGTTTTGTGGAATAATAACTGTTTCATTCCCACTCAGTCGATGGTTTCAATCAAACTGAACATGGTTGCTTTCTAGATTGTATAGTTACAACATTGGATATGTTCTAAGCCACATAAATGAAGTCATTATGTTTCCATATTATGCTTAATGAGAGGGCTCCCTCTTTTCATATTGTAGCATTGGATAATGTTCTTCAAACCAGCGAAATGACAGTAGAAACAAAGTGCCTTACATAAAATTAAAACAAGGGTATAATGAGCTAGTAGCATATATTGAATATGGGAATTCAGGGTATAATGGTTTTACGACAATATATGTAACAGGCACAAAGAGGCGTGGCAGACAACATAAAGAATATATATACTTATATAAACTTATATAAACTAGAAAAGCTAGAGATTTGTAACTATAAATATACATATTCTTGTATACCTACGCAGTACAAGTTTTTTTTTTCGATAACTCATCCAATTTCTTAATTATCGATAACAATCGATATTTTGACTTCCATCATTTTGACCATATAAGCGTGAGACACCAAATTTACTATGTAGGTTTATGTGATGAAAATACAGATTATAAATATTTCAGATTTTAGATACCTCCCACAATGGAAAGAAAGCGTAGTTGCTTCAAACATTACCTCAGAGTTGGCTCATTGGATCTTCTAGTCGGGCAGTCCCGGTTAGAGCGCTCTTACTTGCCAATTAATTATTTAAAAAAAAAAAAAACATTTTAATGCTATTCAATTTGTATTTAAAAGTTTGAAATAGTAACAAAATTGTTTTAGCGCATCAAAAAATCATACTAAATGGTTAAATACATAGTTCATAGGTTTCTTCCGTATAAATGCGAACTGTAAATTTGACATTGAATTTAGAAAAGCGAGCCACATAAACATCAAAAGATATTCATTATCAATAGTTTGTCCCTTGTGCCAAATATGATTTCTGATCGGAGACGTGTGCTGCTGTAGACTAAAGCAGTTGAACTGTGAAAAGATTGAAATGATAATTGATCTATTGTAAAACTATGGATTCTCTTTACCTGACAATCCAGAAGTTTTGTGAAATTCCTTTTCTGAGGTAATCCCAGCTTGCTCTCCGACCTCTTCCAGTGCATCAATTCAATTAGATCAAATTGCTGACTCAAAAGTTTCGTTAGATTCTTGATGTGATTGTTACATAGACTCAAAAGTAATATTTTCAATAATGGAGCCAAACAATTACCAACTTGGAATACAAGAAAATATTCCAATTTTTCGGTAGAACTCTTTTTGCGGTAGATGACATCATATAATTCATCAGCAATATCTATGGATAATATCGCAACACTGACGAAAAGGTTGCTCGATATCTTAAGCCAGTGTTGCATAACGACGCTGTGAATTTTGTATATGCGAAAGTACATGCCATATATGTGAATGAGTTGAAGACGATTTCGTTTTCTACCAGAACAAGAACTGAGGGAACTGAGCAATACCTGGTGCCAGGTGATTAGTAGAAACTGATAGAGGACGAAGCCCCAGTAAAATATCTCAAATAATACTAAGTGATATATGAAAATATACGTAACTTGACGAACATCTTTTATAATTTGATTGAACAATTGAAGTATCGAGAAAACCAATTCAAGCAAAGATATCACAAGTATATTATATTCAATTGTGAAGAAGGTTTCATCAAAAGATGATATCATATTTCTATGTAAGTCCATTATCTTGTTAATGATTTCCACGTAGGATGCACTATTTTTCCAGCTATGGAGGAGAATCATAACTTTCAGAAACTGTAAGTTAGCATTGCCGTAAATTATGGTTTCTAGATAAAAAATATATCCAGCAACGTCTTCCGCAGAATTATCAGAGAAATGTGCAGTAATGTCAGTTATCAAATACAAATAGTTATAATAATCTATAAGCAATAATGCTGTTTTTACAATCCAGATGAAATATTTTTTATTAGGTTCATGCTGGCAGATAAATAACTTTTTCGTATCTTCATTGTACTTAAAATAGCCAAAGGCACAGATTCGGCAAATAAGATATAGAGCGCGACTCAAGAAGTGGATTGTTTTGTGGAATAATAATTCTTCCATTCTGATTCCGTTGTGCTCCTCACGATATTGTGGAATGGACTGAACTCCATAATTTTTCGGAATAAAACTAAAATAATTTGAGGCATATTCTTACCTACATTTGATGAAGTCATTAGTTATGTTAATTATTCTTTATGATTATGCATTAGCAAAAGTTGAAATAAATTGGTGATATGTCAACCAATCTACTTAACATATTTTCTCTATACAGACACACATACACATGCACAAGCATAGTTTATTTAGCGGCTGCGCTTTGGCTGCATTCTGGGCGGCACTGTGAGAATTGAATTGTTAAATAACTTGGGATCTAGATGTACTTTCTTAATGAAATTTTTAAAACATAATATTGGCATCCAAATGTGTGTATACGCAAATATCTTAAGTGTCTACTATTTTAAATACGTTTTTTTTCAGTTTTGGGGCTAATGGGAGGCGGTATCAAAATCTTATCTTATTATCTGTATTTATATCTTAGGAATCTACATAGTCAATTTGGAGTGTCTAGCTTTTATGGTCTTTAACTTATGGCTTACAAATGAAGTCAAAATATCGATTTTTACCGGTAATAAGGAAATAGGATGAGTTAAGGAAAAAAAAAACTTGTTCTGCGAATGTTATACACGAATATATGTTTCAAGTTTCAAATGTCTAGCTTTTATGATTTAGGAGATCGTTGCGTTCATTCGGACGAACGGATAGACAGATGGACAGGGTCAAATCGACTCAGCTCTTCGCCCTGATCAAGACGAAATATACTTTGTGTTCTCTGCCACGCCTCCTTCTGCCTGTTACATACTTTTTGCAAAACCATTATACCCTGATTTCCCATTTTCAATGGGTTCCGGGTAGAGATGGGCGTCGGGATCGGGATTTACGGGATCTTTCATTAGCATATCTCTAGAATTTCTTACCATGCCACCTTGATGTAGAGATCAAGCAGTTATCCGACCGACCTGGATTTTTTTTAGAATCTTTCCCAACCAGCCCAAAAATTGTTTCGGTACAATTTGTGATTCCGAAAATCCCGTTCCCATCTCTAGTTCAGGGTATAAAAATAAAAAACAATTAAATATTATTAAATTTGTATTTCAAAGTTTGAAATAGTACCAAAATTATTTAAAAAAAAAAATCGAACAAACTAGCTTAGTGCACAGCTCATAGGTTTTTTCTGTATAAATGCGAACTGTAAATTTGACATTGCATTTAGAAAAGCGAGCCACATAAACATCAAAAGATATTCATTATCAATAGTTTGTCCCTTGTGCCAAATATGATTTCTGATCGGAGACGTGTGCTGCTGTAGACTAAAGCAGTTGAACTGTGAAAAGATTGAAATAATAATTGATGTAAAACTATGGATTCTCCTTACCTGACAATCCAGAAGTTTTTTGAAATTCCTTTTCTGAGGTAATCCAAGCTTGCTCTCCGACCTCTTCCAGTGCATCAATTCAATTAGATCAAATTGCTGACTCAAAAGTTTCGTTAGATTCTTGATGTGATTGTTACATAGACTCAAAAGTAATATTTTCAGTATTGGAGCCAGACAATTGCCAACTTGGAATACAAGAAAATATTCCAATTTTTCGGTAGCACTCTTTTTGAGGTAGATGACATCATATAATTCATCAGCAATATCTATGGATAACATGCCAATACTGGCGAAAAGGTTGCTCGATATCTTGAGCCACTGTTCTATAACGTCGCTGTGAATTCTACATATTCGAAAGTACATTCCATATATGTGAATGATCTGATGACTATTCCGCATTTTGCCAGAAGAAGAACTGATACAACTCAGCAATACCTGGTGCCAGGTGATTAGTAGAAACTGATAGAGGAAGAAGAACCAATAAAATAGCTCAAATAACACAAAGTGATATATGAAAATATACGTAAATTGACCAATATATCTCTTAATTTGATTAAACAATTGAAGTATCGAGAAAACCAATTCAAGCAAAGATATCACAAGTATATTATATTCAATTGTGAAGAAGGTTTCATCAAAAGATGATATCATATTTCTATGTAAGTCCATTATCTTGTTAATGATTTCCACGTAGGATGCACTATTTTTCCAGCTATGGAGGAGAATCATAAGTTTCAGAAAATTCCAGTTAGCATTGCCAAAAATTATGGTTTCAATATAAAAAGTATATCCAGCAACCTCTTGCGAAAAATTACCAAAGAAAACTGAAGCAATTTTACTCATCAAATAAACATAGTTAAGATAATCGATAAGCAATAACGCTATTTTAATAATCCAGCTGAAATATTTCTTAAAAACTTCATGTGGGCAGATATATAACTTTTTCGTATCTTCATTGTACTTAAAATAGCCAAAGGCACAGATTCGGCAAATAAGATATAGAGCGCGACTCAAGAAGTGGATTGTTTTGTGGAATAATAATTCTTCCATTCTGATTCCCTTGTGCTCCTCACGATATTGTGGAATGGACTGAACTGCATAATTTTTCGGAATAAAACTAAAATAATTTGAGGCATATTCTTACCCACATTTAATGAAGTCATTAGTTATGTTTATTATGCTTTATGATTATGCATTGGCGACAGTTGAAATAAATTGCTTTTCCGAAAGTTCTAATGTTCTGGTCGAATATTCAATACAACTAATTTGATGATTTTTATTTATACTCGTTTACAAAGAGAAAAGAGTATTTTGGATTAGTGGCTGTCCGTCAATCTGTCTGTCTATCTGTCTGTATGAACGCGCACCATTTGGACTTTTTAAGCTAGAGACTTGAAATTTTGAAGTTATACTCGTGTGTATAAAAAATGCATATCCTACAGTTTTAGAGCTAGATCAGCCAAATTAGGCAGGTGGGATACATTTGACCTCTCCTTAAGATAAGATTTACATTTACGCCCACTAGGTCGTGGCACATAGGGTGTTTCTATATTGCGATTTGTATAAATCCTCTAATATTTTGGGCGCTATATGAGCTGTAAGAATTGTATATATTGAAAATTTTGGGCGTGGCAAATTGGAAATAATTATTTATTTTCAGACGTGAACCTATTATTTTCGCAAATATTGCCATCTAAGAGCCCCAAATTTGATATATAAGTTACTGTTTCCCTCCTCCTTATCATTCCAATATGGAAAAATCTATATCTTCCACAGCTCTAACTGTAACCAAATTTTCAGTTAGATTACTGTCGATCTCTCACCTCTACTGATAATGATTGATCACTGTCTTTTCACAGTGAACGAGTATATATGCAGTCGGTAGCGCCCGACTGCAACGTTCTTACTTGCTTTTATTGAGAATAGTTAATCAATTCGTTATTGATTATTTAATCGGTTGATATGAAAGATTCTGGAACTGGCAACAACGTCATTAAGTTACAAGCTTTTATTTACAAAAATATTAATGTTTTGCAATGTATACAAGTTTAAACTGTAAAGTTGACATAGCATTTAGAAAAGCGAGCCATACAAATAGCAAAAAAAATTCATTATTAATAGTCTGTCCCTTGTGCCATATTTGATTTCTAATCGGGGACGTGTGCTGCTGCAGGCTAAAGCAGTTGAACTGCAAAGAGAATGAAAAGTAAATGGATCTATTATATAAGATATAAGATAGATACACCTTACTTGACAATCCAGCAGTTTTTCAATAGGGGTTCTCTTAGCTAATCCCAGTTTGAGATTTAATTTCCTCCAGTGCAACAGTTCAATTAGGTAAATTTGTTGACTGAAAAGTCTTGTGAGATTCTCGACGCGATTATTACATAGGCCAAAAAGCAAGAATTTTAATAGTGGGGCGAAACAATTCCCCACTTTTATATTAAGGAAGAACTTCCATTTTTTCGTTGTGCTCTCTTCTTGGTAGATGATATCATAAAGTTCCTCGGCAATATCTGAGGATAAGATGGTAACACTGGCAAACAGAAACCCCGATATTTTTAGCCAGTGTTTTGTGACCTCTTCATGCACTTTACATATACGAAAGTACATTCTATAAAAGCGAGTCAAACGAAGATGATTACGCTTTCTGAGCGAACTGAGCAGTGCGTGGTGCCATGCGATCAAAATCAACAGATAGAGCAAGTAGGTCCAATAAAATAGTTCAAATAACACTATCTGATATATGTACACAAGTATATGAATATTACTGAGCATATGATTCCTCAATTGAACAATAGTGAAGCCAAATTCAAATACAGATATCACAAGAATATACGAATCTATTGAGAAAGAGGTATTATCGTAATATGATATCATGTTCTTATGTAATTCCAAAATCTTGTTAATCACAGCCACATAGGATACACTATTTTTCCAGCTATGCAGCAGAATGAAAAGTTTCAGAAGCTGCCAGTTAACATTGCAATATCCTATTGTTTCTAGATAAAAATCAAACCCTGTACATTTTTCGGAAACATTTTCAAACAAATGAACCACAATATCTGCGATCAAATACACATAGTTAGAATAATCTAATAATAATATAAATATTTTAATAGTCCAGCCAATCCATTTTTCCAGAGCTTTGTGCTGGCAATTAAATAACCTTTTCGTCTCTGCATTGTACTTAAAATAGCCAAAGAGACAGAACCGACAGATGAGATAGAGGGCGAGACTCAAGAAGTGAATTGTTCTATGGAATAATAATTTTTCCATTCCCACTCTGTTTTGTTCTTTTTGATGTTTTTGAATAAACTAAACAGGCTTATGTTTTGGAGCAACAAAAAAAAAACAACAATATTTGATTTATTGTTATAAATGAAGTCGTTATGTAGGCATATTATGCTTAATGAGAATTCAATTCTACAACATTAAGTAGAGAAGGTGGATTTGACAGTGGAAATAAAGTGCCTTACAGATAAATTAATTTTTATACCCTTAACCCATTGAAAATGGGAAGTTAAAAAAGGATATATATTCTTGATAAAGTCACAATTTATTTTTTTCTATTTTTTAAGTAAAACTGTATTTTTATTAAAATAAAAGGATTCAATGCTGCAAATTTCATGAAAATCCGTTAAGTAAAATAGAAGTTATTAAAGAAAACATTCTGTCAATCGGCAACAGCACGCGGCAGCGAGCGCCAATACGTGTACAGTGCACACTGTACACACAGTCTATACACACAAATGTTTGAATTTTTTTTATGAATTTTGTTTGTTTAATCGCAATTTCAGTTTCGTTGTTGTCTCGCCGCTGCTACTTTAGTGGCGCCTTTGTTACTGAGATCAATATGAAGAATGTGGTGGTATAGCTATAGATGGTGGTTTGCAAGCGAGGAGCCGTAGGTTCGGACCCGGAACGAATACTATTTTTTTATACCCTGAACCCATTGAAAATGGGAAATCAGGGTATAATGGTTTTGCAAAAAGTATATATGTTCTTGATCAGGGTGATGAGCTGAGTCGATTTGGCCCTGTCCGTCTGTCTGTCCGTCTGTCCGTATGTATGAACGCGTCGATCTCAGAACATATAAGAGCTAGAGACTTCAAATTTTGCATGATGGTCTGTGTATACAGCGAAAATATCGAGTTTGTTTTAGATATTCGATAAATTTTTCCGTTTGAATGATATCGATTTAAAACGTTATCAAGATTCAGTTTTTTGACCATATCTTTTACATATTTTTAGCTACAACTACCAAAATTTGTTTTTAGCTTTTTGTAAGTAAAATACATTTTCTATTTCTTCATATTATGGATACCGGCTCCACATTTCACAAAAAAATTTATAACAAGTAAGAAAGCTCTAGTCGAGTCACAGCCCGACTACGAGATCCCCTGAACCAAGTCCGAGCTGATGTTTTAAACAACCTAGCTTACATCTTTTATCTATATATATTACCCTCTGCGCGCATATATGCATGCACACATACACACATGCACACATACACACATGCACACATATACACATGCACACATTTGTATACACATGCACACATATACATACCATGCACACAGAAACGCGCGCAGATTACTGCGTAGTTGATTTGAATGTATGTGTGCACACGTACAGGCTGCTGCCGCGTGCTTTTACAATGTTTCCTTTAATAACTTCTGTATTACTTAACGGATTTAAATGCAATTTTCTGCATTGAGTGCTATTAATTTATTGAAAATACGGTTTTCACTTAAAAATTTAAAAAAATTAAATTGTGGATTTGATAATTTTTTTTTTAAATAATTTTTTTTTGGGAAATGTGGAGCTGGTATCCAAAATATGAAAAAATAGAAAATGTATTTTAATTACAAAAAGCTAAAAACAAAATTTGGTAGCAGTAGCTAAAAATATGTAAAAGATATGGTCAAAAAACTGAATCTTGATAACGTTTTAAATCGATATCATTGAAACGGAAAAATTTATCGAATATCTAAAACAAACTCGATATGCGCGCTGTATACACAGACCATCATGCAAAATTTGAACTCTCTAGCTCTTATATGTTCTGAGATCGACGCGTTCATACATACGGACAGACGGACGGACGGACGGACGGACGGACGGACGGACGGACGGACGGACGGACGGACAGACAGACGGACAGGGCTAAATCGACTCAGCTCGTCACCCTGATCAAGAATATATATACTTTGTGGGGTCTGCCACGCCTCCTTCTGCCTGTTACATACTTTTTGCAAAACCATTATACCCTGATTTCCCATTTTCAATGGGTTCAGGGTATAAAAACAAGTAAGAAAGCTCTAGTCGGGTCACAGCCCGACTACGAGATCCCCTGAACCAAGTCCGAGCTGATGTTTTAAACAACCTAGCTTACATCTTTTATCTATATATATTACCCTCTGCGCGCATATATGCATGCACACATACACACATGCACATATACACACAGGCACGCATATACACATGCACACATATACACATGCACACATATACACATGCACACATATGCACATGCACACATTTGTATACACATGCACACATATACATACCATGCACACAGAAGCACGAGCGCCGATTTCTGCGTAGTTGATTTGAATGTATGTGTGCACACGTACAGGCTGCTGCCGCGTGCTTTTACAATGTTTCCTTTAATAACTTCTGTATTACTTAACGGATTTGAATGCAATTTTCTGCATTGAGTGCTATTAATTTATTGAAAATACGGTTTTCACTTAAAAATTAAACAAAATTAAATTGTGGATTTGATAATTTTTTTTTTTAATACATTTTTTTTGTGAAATGTGGAGCCGGTATCCAAAAATATAAAAATAGAAAATGTATTTTATTTACAAAAAGCTAAAAACAAAATTTGGTAGCTGTAGCTAAAAATATGTAAAAGATATGGTCAAAAAACTGAATCTTGATAACGTTTTAAATCGATATCATTGAAACGGAAAAATTTATCGAATATCTAAAACAAACTCGATATTTTCGCTGTATACACAGACCATCATGCAAAATTTGAAGTCTCTACCTCTTATATGTTCTGAGATCGACGCGTTCATACATACGGACAGACGGACAGACGGACAGACGGACAGACGGACAGACGGACAGACGGACGGACGGACGGACAGACAGACGGACAGGGCTAAATCGACTCAGCTCGTCGCCCTGATCAAGAATATATATACTTTGTGGGGTCTGCCACGCCTCCTTCTGCCTGTTACATACTTTTTGCAAAACCATTATACCCTGATTTCCCATTTTCAATGGGTTCAGGGTATAAAAACAATTATCAAAGCCACAATTTAATTTTTTCAAATTTTTTAGTGAAAACCGTATTTTCAATAAATTAATAGCATTCAATGCAGAAAATTGCATTCAAATCCGTTAAGTAATACAGAAGTTATTAAAGGAAACATTGTAAAAGCACGCGGCAGCAGCCTGTACGTGTGCACACATACATTCAAATCAACTACGCAGTAATCGGCGCGCGTGCTTGTGGGTGCATGTGTATATGTGTGCGTGTATATGTGCGCGCAAATGGAAATATGTATGGATAAAAAATGTAAGCTAGGTTGTTTAATACATTGCCTCGGACTTGGTTCAGGGGATCTCCTAGTCGGGAAGACCCGACTAGAGCGTTCTTACTTGTATATATTTGGTTTAATGATAAAACTCGCTCTCTTTAGTGTTCGAAATGACTAAGCAATAAGATATAATCGCCGAAATAATAATTTCATTAGAAATTTACGGTAAGAACCGAGTGTATTCAAGAAGCCTAGAACGGTTGAAACAGCTGATCTGTTCAAGGCTCTGAGTATTTAACTCTCTTCAGTCTACTGTCGATATAATGTAGTGTTTCCACTAAGTTCCAAGTAAGATTCCTGTCTGTTTCGGGGAATCAACTCTCCTGCAGAGTGTAAATGTGGTGTAAATGTGACGATTTGCTGAGTTAGCTTTTTATGACTCCAATATTCCAGCGTCTGGTCCAACTTTCCAATACTCCTGTGCACGTGGTTAATAGGGTAAAACTGAATCTTCCACTGTTTTAATTGTTTGAGCCTTGTGCCATATATGATTTTTAATTCCCATTTTGATTCAGAGAAGCGTTAGCTTCGGACACCCGCCCCCTTATCGAAGGAATTTTAATGTATTTCAAAAGTTGGGAGCAAAAAAATTTTTTGACATTTTGCCGACCCTAATAAGTACCATAATGAGCCAAAAACATCACGCTATTCTTGACATTTTGCCCCCCTAAAAAGTGCCGCCCGGGGCGCTCCGTCCCCTTGCCCCGCACGCCACGCCATTGTATTTATCAAATAAGTGAAGTTAACATAATCTAAAAGCAATGATGTTTTTAGAATCCAGATGAAATATTTTTTATAAATTTTATTCTGGCAGATAAATAACTTTTTCGTATCCGCATTAAACTTGAAATATCCAAAGATGACTAAAGAAGTGAATTATTCTGTGGAATAATATCTTTTCCATTTTGACTCCGTTCTGCTCCTCGAGGTATTTTCGAGTGAGCTTTGTGTTTTTTTATCATAATAAAAATATTGAATTAATAAAATTAAAGTGTTTAATTACAAGTTCAACGCTCCGGCTTAATGTGAACTACTCTTTGTGCGGTTATGAAGTCAATAAATTTGATAGTATCAAGAACCTTTAGTTAAAATTTCCATAAATGATAATGTTCCACAAATAAATTTGTCCACACATGTATATATGTATTTAACATTAATGCAATATCACCTGTATCACCTGAATCTTTTTTTCTATAATGTAAAACTATATTAAGTTGGCACTAAAGGAGTTATTAAAAAAAAAAATTAATAAAAAAAAAAAATAAAAAATAATAAAAAAAAATAAATAAAAATAATTTTAAAAAATTTTCAGATTGACTCTACAGCCAGCTTCATTTTCCTAATATAATTATGTATAGTTATCGTAATCTTGCACTAATCGACCTCTGTTAATAGTTCAGATAATATATCTTTTAATAGGTCGATGTTGACAGATACAAAATTTTTCCTTTTCCACAGATAAGATATAGAGCGGGACTCAAAAAGTGGATTGTTCTGCTGCTCTGCTACAGATGATATTTTCGAATGAACTGAACAATAAGTGTATAATGACTGACAAAAGCTTATCTACATAAATGCCTTTGACAACTATTGTAGCATTGGAAAAGTTGACACACAGGAACACTCTTTTGTGTTAATAAACTGTTGTGTAAAAAAAAAGACGCTTGATTTAATATCTCTTTGCTGTTAATGAGTTTTGCGTTTAATTAATGGTTAACTTATGGCCAGTTAATTACGCATTATCCCTTTGTCCTGTTGCATACATATGTATATTTTTTCAACTTGATTAACAGCGAGCGCTAAGCTGCTTATTGAATTGTTGTGTAGCCTTTAACAGAGTTCTGTTAAATAGGCTGCTGTTAGTCCGACAATTATAACAGCTTAACAGTCTTATACAAAGTATAAGACGTTAACATTTGTGCAGGCGGAGAGGGAGCAATGCAGAGCAAAACGAAATATTACAGTTACAAATAAGTGCAAGTCTTTAAGTGCGTGTCTATGTGCAATGTAAATATATATATGTACATATATTTAATAGAATTGATATCTTTAAAGCAGTGTTGATTTATGTTGTGTGCAAATAGCAGAAAAGCAGTTGTAATTTTTGCCATTTCATTTTATATTTACCTGTTTTAATATTTACGCGTCAATTTCATTTTGCTTTCGCTTGTGTGCAGACACTTTACGAATATTTGTATACCCTGTGTGCAACGGCAATGATTAAAGTAGGGTATATTGTTTTTTTCTCAAGCAAGTGCAGTTATAAAAGTTAAAAGAAGCGAGTGTGATTAAGAGAAAGAGAAGCACAGTTATTCTGTTGGTGAAGTTTTGCTTTTAAGTACAAGGTATTTGCTAGTCGACCAACCTCAGAGTTATTTTTTTTTCGGTTTCGTTATGCTGCTGTTGTTTGGGCGAATTGGAGGCCCATTGAATGCACAAGTGGCCAACATATTTGTACATTATGGGAGATGGCACTTCAGCTGGCCCGCTGCCAGCTGCCCAGCCAGCATCATCATCGCCATCTTTGACATGATGATGAGCATGTGCAGCAACATTTCAACATTTTTCCGTGCATGCATAAAGCATAAAGGTAAGTAATTATGGCATTGCCACCCCCGCTAGTTATCCTGTGGCAATTGGCGCCTTTTCAAGTGGCAATCGGCGGCAGCGCTGCCAGCGCAATCTGTCTGCTTCAGTTCTCTGCTCGCTTTGGTATTTGCATAGCTGTTCCATGTTGCGCTGTTGGCAACTTTGCAATTTGTATTTTGTATTTGCATTTACAAAAGTGAAATAATACGAGTATATGATTGTTAAATAAGATCTATTTGGATATGTGCAAAGTTTTGTGTATTGCATATTTTGAGAGTCTTTGTATGGGCTTAACAAAAGCTGAACAGCTGCTTGAGTCTCACGTTATCCCAACAATATTATGTTATTTAACATTGACTTAACATTTCTTCGCATTAATTAAACTTTTTTAAATATGAAACCTATTCTATC
This sequence comes from Drosophila gaucha, assembly GCA_035045545.1. NCBI lineage: Eukaryota > Metazoa > Arthropoda > Insecta > Diptera > Drosophilidae > Drosophila > Drosophila gaucha. Next base: position 665,811 of record JAWNOY010000006.1, on the reverse strand, counting down.
TGCAACTATTTCTATTTGCTATCGTTTGCTTAAATTTCATTTGAAAATGTGAACTTTAATTTATTTTCGTATCTCTATTTTCTTTTGCTTACTTTCGTTACTTTTTTTACACATTTTATAAATGCATTTTGTAAATACAAATTGTTTCATAACTCTGCCATCCTTTTTGCCTTCAGTTTTTCTGCTTTCAACACAGATGTTACAGATGCTTACCACATACATACACACACACATACACGTGCCACAACCGCAACACAGTGGCTAAAAGTGTTGTACCCTGGTCTCACCTGACGGGTTCTAAAAGCAGATACTTAATGATCCGGCGGGGGCGCCTGTTCCACGTGTCCTTTGGCAAGTTTTTTGGTCGCATCCTCTACTCGTAACTAAATACATATTAGGTGGCAACGCTTTGTTGTTGCGCTTTCAAAGCCCGTTACGGTAAACCTAGGGAGATTTGGCAGAGATTAGCACAGAAGGTTTTTGTGGCTTCTATGCTTGGCTGCTGCTCAGCGAGCGGAACTTAATTAATTTTTGTTTATTTTAAGTTAGAAAGGGACTTGGAAGAAATATACATAATATATTTTATTGAAATAAATTTATTTCTGCAAAACTGGCTTAGAAATGTGGAACAAATATTTCAACAAAACATAATTTCATTAAAAGCATTTCATTTCTTAACAGTATTATGTTATTTAACATTTTTAAAGTCGCTATATGAAGTCTATTCTATCTGAAAACTTTTTTTGCAAACGTGAGAAAGTGGTCTTATTTACTTTTCTTGATTTCATTTTCCACGCGCTTCAATATGCCATCCATATTGGCTACGAGCTGTTCTAGAATTTCCTCCAACAATGAAACGCGATTATTGAGACTGCGAAGAGATTTGATAGTTATATATTCATTTTATATATGATATAGTTTATAGTTACCGATACATATCCTTGTTCTTAACTTCATTCGGTACATCCTCAAAGTAGTGTGCTCTATAAGAAATGTAATTTAATTATTATAGCAAGACATGATATATAATGAATAATAAATATATTACTCAGCCTCTGTTAGATTTCTGCGCAAATGAACTCTCTCACTAGGCTGGTAGTTATTGTGAACCAAATTAGCGGCATAGTCACGTTCGGCTTCGAGTGGCTGTTGTAGAACAGCTCGGGGCTGACGCTTACGTCCGCAGTGCCTAATTAAATGGAATAAAGCCAAAATTTTCTTATAGACATAGGAGCCCAGCTGGCTGCGACCCTGTGTTATTTCACTCTTCACCGAGTTATACGTTTCCATGATAATGGCCAAGAACATATTCTAAAGAAAATAATGATATTGAATCAGCTGAAGAATGTATAAAAATATTTATGAATATTACCAGTAAAATAAAGAAGACCAGCAGAATGTAGGTTAGAAAGTAAATGGGCCCCAGCACCCGATTAGCCTGCTCAATAAGATTATATTGAAAGTCACCCAGAATCATGCGTATCATGGTCAAAATGGATGTGAGAAAATTACGAAAATCTGGATGCTTGGTGCCAAAGAGCAGCAGACCCAGTTGAGCATAGGCCAGAAATACGATGCCGAACATGAGACTGAAGCCAGCCAAATCCTTCGAGCACTGAAGAAGAATAAATAAAAATTTGGGAAAAATTGGGAAAATCCATTAACTTACGCGTCGTAATGTGGTTGTAAACTGTACGAGCGTCTTGTTGAAACTAATGAATTTAAAGATCTTGACCCAAACGAGAAAGGCCAAAATTGCCATCATATCCACATAGATGGTATTCCACAAACACAAAGTATCCAAACTTTGGTAGGATTGATTCAATTTAAAGCTATCTGTCAACTTTCTAACTTTGAACATATGCCAAATGTTATAGACCAGGGCCATGTAACAAAACTGCTTAAAAGAATTTAAGAAATTTAATTCACAAATGAGGTTAGATTGAACGTACGAAAAGTATAAGCAAATCTTGTATATTCAGTATGGACCGAAAGTAATTCTTCAAGCCACATTTACGCATTGCGGCAATCTCGTAAATATTATAATAGACAACCATAATAAACCAGAATATATAGACACAAGACATGGCTAGACTTTTATCGGTTATGAAGGAGAACTGTTTAACTGTCTGCAGCTGGCACTGCGGAATAACACCGCCAGTGGGCGGTATTTCCGCTATAAATCTGAAAAGAGGTAAATTGAGATGGTAAATATACATAAGCCCAACTCTTTTTTTACGCGATTTTGAAATAACATGGTTCAAAAAAAGACCGTGGCAAAAATGTAATAATGAAATCCATTTTTTAACACTTTTTTATAAGAAATTTTAGTTCTTGGACAAATCCCAAAAAATAATAATATATTTATATATTAAGGTATTTTTACGCGAATTTTAATTGCACGATTTTCTAATGAACGTACCTACCGTGTAAAAAAAGAGTTGGGGACCAACTTCTTTTAAGGCTCTGAAACAAGTCTGTATTTTTAAACTCTTTTCATACACGATTTTGAAATAATTACAAACACACTTTTGCTTCACGAAATTATTGTTCTAGCACAAATCTTAATGGATTTCATTATTACTTTTACTCGGTCTATTTTTTGATCTTACATTACTTTTTAGACTCTGTTCCCAAAGGGAAAAAGAGTCTATTGGATTTGTGCAATGTCCGTCTTGCTGTCTGTCCGTCTGTCCGTCTGTCCGTCTGTCCGACTGTCCGTCTGTCCGACTGTCCGTCTGTCTGTATGAACGCGCAGCATTTGGACACTATAGAAGCTAGAGACTTGTAATTTGGAATATATACTCGTGTGTACCCGCGTCAGATCAAGTTTGAGTATTTTTCCGATACGCCCACAGGGGGCGTGGCAAATTGGGAAATGCTATATCTATTAAGACTAAAACGCTGTTATTTTAGTCAATATTAAAGTCTAAGAAATGGGATTTAGAATATATATTCGTGTACACCACGCGGACGTTTTAAGATATAGATTATATATCTACGCCCATTGTGGGCGTGGCAAATCGGATAAAACTATATCTTCTACAGTTTTGAAGCTAGAGCATCCAAATTTGGCATGTGGGTTACTGTTGACCTTCCCTTAAGTTAGATCAAAAAGTTATATACCCACACCCCTTGGGGGCGTACCAAATCGGGAATATATATATAGCGATTTGTATAAATCTTATAATATTTTAAGCGTATTAAGAGCTAGAGACTTGAAATTTGGAATACATGTGCAAGTAGATCACTCGGAATCAAAAATATATATTATAGATATTTACGCCCATTAAGGGCGTGGCAAATCGGATAAAACTGTATCTCCTACAGTTTTGGAGCTAGAGCGTCCAAATTTTTCATGTGGGATACTGTTGACATCTTCTTAAGATAAGTCAAAAGTTATGTATCCACGTCTTCTGGGGGCGTGGCAAATCGGGAATTACTATATCTTTTACTAAAACCGTGATAATTTCGGCAATATTTCCATCAAAGAGTTGGGACTTGGAATATATATACTAGCATCCTACCTCTACCCAAAAATATATGCTATATATAGCTACGCCCATTTGGGGCTTGGCAAATAGGGTAAAACTGTATCTCCTACAGTCTTAGACGTAGAGCATAAAAATTTGACATGTGGGTTACTGTTCATGAAATTTAAATTTACGAAAAAAAAAAAATAATTTATTGAGCCTACACACCTTTAACAGGAACAGAGTCTGACGCAGTCGGTGGCGCCCGACTGCAACGTTCTTACTTGTTTTTTTTTAAATTGTGAAACATATCTATAAATTTACCATATTACTCAGGTATTTTTTTACGCGATTTTTAATTGCACGTGTATAAAAAGAGTTGGGTGTATTCTTGACTTTCTTTTTAACTTACTTGACCCTTTGAAACAAATCTGTGTTTTCGTTGTACATATTGAACTCGATGACGCATAAACGTGAGCCGCGATCCAACCAATTTTGACTCACCAATCTCTTGATGGTCTTTAGATTTTCCTTTTTGTTGTAGGTCAGGTCGATGGTATAGCCACCGGAACGATATAGTCCCAGGATTGTCCACAATGGCGTCGAATCCAATTCACTCATTGTTTTATATGGTGCGCCCTTGTGATTATCGACGATCTCTTCGGAGCCAGCTGAATATTCAGCATAGCAGGTGTTAAAGTATCGTATAAAGGCATCATTCACATAGCAGCTATCCTTGCGAACACGAATCTGGCGCAGTCGAGGCGGTCCCAGCAATAGGTTCTCATGCAAAAAGACCCGACCCAGCAGGTTTGTCTTATTTATTACTCGTTGAGGTTGAGATGGAGGGTCGGGATCATCTGCTACTTGCTTTTTGAAGCGACGACGATCATCATCACCATCTTCATCAGAGGGATTTTCAGTTGTAGGTGAAATTGGCAGTTCTCTCTCAAAAATTGGTGTGCCGTCCGTATCAATGGTGGCCATATCGCCGTGTAGCGTCACCAAAAAATTATGTATGACATAGTCCCAAAAATCTGGTATGGTAAGAATTTTCTCAAATGATATAGTCACCGATGGCATTATAACCATATCGCGGGTGGTAAACAGTTTCTTCACCGTATCATTGAAATAAAACATATACGAGTGTCGAACAGAGAGCGTGACTGCAATGGAAATACAAGATGTAAAATGAAAGGAGTTTAAAGTTGTATTTGAGTAATATTTATTAGATTTATTGGGTCGTGCACTAAGTAATTTCGTTTCATGACAACAGCTGATCTTATTGAATTTTTTCGCAGCCAACTTCGCGCTTAACCGCTTTAAATTTCAACAAGTGATATGGTAAACTTTATTTGTAACAAATTTTGTTGGATTTTGTGAAATAGTTTTCATTTGGTGCCCTATTGAAGATGGAAGATCAAAAACAACATTTTTGGCATATTTTACTGTTTTACTGACAAAAATTTTATGAGCGTGGAATCAATCTCTTGCCCGAAAGATGGCAAAAGGTTTTAGATCAAAATGAAGAATACATATTTTCATAAAATGTTTTATAAAATAAAAAAAATCGTGTTTGGATTTGCACTAAAAAACGATATTACTTAATGAACGACCCAATATATAGTTTTTCTGATTTGCCAAGAAGAGGTGTAAATGGTGTAAAATTGCCAAAGATAAATTTTTAACCGATTTGCGGACTTAAATGATTTTTGGTTAGTTATCGAGGAGCGCAACAGTAACATAAATAACCTTGAAATATATAGTTTTGTCCAATTTGCCTCTAATGAAGGCAGTTATATATATTATATCTTTTTGTATGGGGGTGGGATACATGAGTATATATTCCAAATTTCAAGTGTATGACCTATCTATCCTATGGCAGCTATAGTATATAGTCGCCTCGATTTGGATGATTTCGAGATTTAAAATGCCAGCAGCAGAAAGACGCCTATGAGCAAAATATCAGCTTTGTAGTTTCTGCGTTGACAGACGAACAGACAGAAGGACATAGCTATATCAGGTCAGAGACGCATCCTTGCGTGGCTAACTTTTGACCAAAATAATTATACCCTTTTTGCTGTGATATTATTAGTATAAGGCCTTTACAGTGAAACGGCTAATATGTAATAAGAAACTAAATTTTACTCACCCAGCGAGGTTAGGATAAGAAATATGATAAATACGCCAAATTCCATGAGGGCATCGCGCACCTCCTCGTCGGTGGTGTAGAGAATGCGAGTGCCTTTCGTTTTCATGCCTTCTCGTCTGTCGAGCACCGATCTACGTGCTGAGTCCGGTTCGGTAGTTGATTCGCGTCGATTATCGCCCTCATTTTCTATCTTATCCTTGCGTCTGAAGAGTCGAGAGATGCCCGACTTATTCGAGGGCCGTTCTTCTTTATTGTTCGTGTTCAAAACAATTTCAGAGTCTGGTTGCGCAATTGCGACCGTGTCAGCTTCTTTATCACTCAATCGTATGCGGCGCTGAGCATTGGGCGACTGATCGCTCGGCGATTGGTCGCCTTGGGTACGCGGTGGGCGTGGGGGCGGCAGCGGTCGGCGACTCAAACGCTGCTGTGTTGACTTTTCGTTCGCTCTCGTCGGCTTTGACGGACCCGACTCTTCCTCCTCTTTGTCAGACATTTTTATTTCGGCTCAATATTAAATTTTCTCTATTTATTATTGCTGTGCTGGGCTACACAAGCTCGACTAGACTGAGCATTTTGGGGCAAAGTGAGCGGGTCTGACAGCACAAGGAGCTTGAAGTTTGAGCAATGTTTGCTTTGACCTGCCGAGCTATAAAACTGTGCTCGGGGTCAAACAGAGTGTGTGTGTGTGTGTGTGGGTGCGCATAAAAAATGGCAAGAAATGCAGCGAACATCTGCACAGCAACTGCAACCTTATGGCCAAACATATCCTGGCGTTCGCCCTTATACATATGCATATTTCATGCGTTAACGCCAACATTTGAATTGCAGCAGAAGCAGCAGCAGCAGCAACTGCTGTGGAGGGAAGCGCGGGGGCGTGGCTGTTGGCAGTTTTTGATTTATGTTGGTCGTTGGGGAGCTCAGCGACTCCTTTGGGCTATCAGCGCCCAGTTGAGTTGTCAGGACACATAAAAAATGCATGTACAATCGCATAAGTGTGATAAGATCCCTCAACAAACCGCTCGAAAGGACTTAAGCAGCTCGCTCCTTGCACAACATAATACAATTATTTTCCATGCACATTTATTTATTTATTTTTACTAAGAACAAAAAGTCTTAATAATTTTATTTTAATTTAATCTTTGTTGTTTCTTTGCATTTATTTTAAAATTTTGCTAAGGTCAAATTTCAATAATCCCTAAAAACAATTAAAATTTTAATTATTTTTTTTTACTATCCAATCAATCCTAATTCACGCCATATATCCCAATACATAAATATTATTTCCCTAACAGTCAAATCGAAAAACCTGCTGTTTAACCCTGCTGAAGTGCCAAAACCAGCCTCGAAAATTGCTAAAACATGGGAATCGGCTTAAAAACCGAAGTGGGAGTATAATTGTCAGCTTATTGCTTAAAGAGAAAGACAGTTCAGACAGCCTCAGACAGTTCAAAAAGTCTTAGCAAAAATGACCAACATACGTACATAGTGTGTAGAATTCAGACGAAAAAATTGTAGATCAACTGGTGTGGATAGATGGTAAACATTTAATGCTACGAAAAATATTCTGTTTTGTCAATTAAAACAAGTAAAAGTCATGCAGAACAAAAATAAAAACATTACGAGTATTGCACGATATATAACTAGATATAAAACAGTTTAAATTTTCAACAGTAAAATTTTCAAATAATATTTTTATTAGCTCTAAGGCTCTATAAGCTGCTATATATTACCATAACATCCAGATTTTCTTTTGTGTAATTGCTTTAAGAGCGATAAGAGTGTCAACGTTGGTTCACTTCGATACAAAATTTGAATTTCTTGAGCAAATTTCCGAAAGTGTGAAGTAACACTGTCAACTTAACAGACCGCTTTACATAACCTAGTATTAATCAATCGTGTCTTGCTGTCCTGCCGTCACTCCATCTGAGGCTTGAAGTCCGGAGCTCGTGTGTAGCCTCGCCTTATATGGTGCTAAGATATAAATCAGAAACATATGTATACCTTTTAGAGATCGGCATGTTTGAGTCATTAAGTTAAAAAATGGCTATTTCAGAGCCGATTTTTTTTGTCAAATATTAGAGCTCTAAAGCTTGATTGCCAATCGTTATTGCGGATCCGTGGTATAAAAATAAATATATCATTCGAAAAAATACTTTATTTATCCAAGTAATTGGTGCTAAAAGTTCAGAGAGGTTTTTTTTTCGCAATATGATATTTCTTTTATATAAATCGCCATTTGAATTTTTGGCAACAAATGTGAAACTTTCAATGTTGATTTTCTCTGCTGAAAGATATTTAAATTTTTCCTATAAAATGGACTCGGTTACTCCCGTTTTATAATCAGTTTTTTTGTAAAATATCATAGGTAGATGTATTTAAAAAATGTTTCCGCTTTAAGTACACTGTTCTTTTATTTAAATAATAATTTGAATGATTTAACAGAATAGGTAATAACTATTTAAATATAACATATATTATATGATTAGGCTGTTGTTGGTGACGAAGTAAGAATTGAATTATAACTTTTGCTTAAGGTTAGCTTTAAGAAACAATAGTCTATGTTTTATAGTACTACAGACATAAGAAATAGTTGTGTGCAATTATTAAAACTAAGTAGCTGCAGGTTTTTCCTTTTTCACTAATATTTCCCGATTTTCATTAGAAAGTTTTTCCTATTTTTTAAAAAGTTTTTAACAGTTTTTGCTGACTTTTACAATGTGTGCTCGCTACGAACGGAATTTCGAATGTTTTCGTGCCATAGAACTATCTCTATCAAAGTATATATATTTCTCTATATAAATATATATAAGCTTTTTATAAATATTTATCAGAACTAAACTGGATATTGATTTCAATCAAACATTTTGCTTTATTTCGCTTTGAAAGTAAAATCCAGCACAAATCTAATTTCCTTTTTAAATATTTTCGCTAATAACTACAAATTAATTTGCTAGCATGATATTTTTTCTGTATGAGTTTTTTTGATTGAAAATTTTCCAATGATTTTCCCACATTTGTTTTTTTTGTTGCTTAACTATTTGGCTTTGAAAATACTTTGGCGCCACAACGCAGCTCAGTTTTATGTTTTTAATTTTTCCATTTTTATTTTTTCATATATGTATATAGTTTGTTTTTTTTTGTCAGTTTTTAGTTTTGCCAACCGCATGAATATTGAATATAATGCACTAGAAATTGTTTTCAGCAAAAGTGATTACAACAAAAGGATGCAACTTTTAAGCTACTTCTTTGGTTGGGTTTTTGTGTGAACATTTTTGTGTTGTTTGTTTGTTTATGTTTCATTTTTCTCTCTTTTTTTGTTTGTGCATGTAAAGAATTTATGCTTTGTGCCCCCACTTTTTGCATATTTGGTGTTTGCTTAACATTAGATACATTTTATTAATTGGTCCTTTGGTTTCGAAAACATTTCACGCTAAAAGGCACAATGTGGAACTACTCTATTTCTATTTGTGTATCAGTGTTGCTTGTGTGTATTTGTTTGTGTGTTTGTTAGCCACGCCCACTGCTGTTTAATAGGGTTTGCCCAAGTCCTTGGGTCGCTTCAGTTGGACCTTCAAGCGCTTGGTGCCTATCTGAAAGCCATGCATGGCCTGTATGGCCGCATCTGCCGAGTGCCGATTGTCGTAGGAGACGAAGCCGAAGCATTTCGATAAATTTGTTTGCTTATCGATAAACACTTTGGCCGATAGCACATTGCCGAAGGGCAAAAATGTCGAGGCGAGATCGGTATCTATGAATTCCTGAGGTAGATGATAGATAAACAGATTGCTGCCATCGGGACCTGTAAATGAAGACGATATATATTTGTAGTACAAGAAGTTTTTAAGGAACACTCGGCAAATGGATATTATTATTATTGTTCAAATTAGTAAAGTATTTTCATTTTCCTAAAATTCGTTCATTCTTCATCAAAACTTGACTATCCATTTCAAGAAGCGTTCACTGCCTGAAAACTTACCCTCGATCTGCTTGCCTGCCACGCCCGCTGCGGCTGCTTGCAAGGCGCTGGCATTTAAAGATTGGGCGGCTCCATAGGCGGCAGCTGCGGCACTCGCTCCATTGGGCAAGCCACTGAAGGTGTTGGTCCCATAAGGATCTGCGGCGCTAGTGGGCCCTAAAATTTTAGATTTTTTATAGTTTAAAAATTGTTCTTTTGGCAATAATCAAAAACTTGTCGCTGTTCTAAGGGAGAGAAAAACATGAGTAGTGATTGCTGCCGCTTAAGTTTACACAAGTTGTATAAAACAAATTCAGTAAAAGACAAATTACATTACACACAGATACAAAGATAGAAAAAGACTTGTGGAAACGTCCACACTCACACACTACACACACAACGCCACAGACGCAGCCTGAGCTGAGTAAACGCATATAGAAATTACGCTTTATATATTTTGAACCGGGCTTACCTTGTTTATGGCCTTGTGGAGGGTATTATAATTTGGTCATAAGTAAATAGCATATATATTTCTTATAGGTATGAGCACTAGTGGGTAAATAGCCATGCCTACTTGTTCCTTCATTCTATTATTTGTTTGTCTACTAAAAAATACCTAAGTCTTAAAGTTAATATCAATAAACTTTGCATAGATGAATTTTTTATATTTCATATACTTTTATAATTGCTAAAAAGAATATTATCTTTTTTGTTCCAAGTCATTCTACTCACAATTTATATTTAGCAACTTTCCTATGGGCTTTATACCTGAACAAAAATATAGTCAACTTCGACATACTACTTATATACAATATGTTATTTAGTTCCATAAGAAGAGGGGGGAAATAATTTTCTCTTAAATATCTATTAAGTTTTAAGTTTCCTTAAGTTTTTTATATTTTGACCTAAATGAGATAAGATCCTTTATCTTCTTCTAATATATCTAAAATTTATTAGCAAATCGGCCTACAATTAGTATATACCTTCTGTTAACTCAACTAACTACTCAGATTCAAGCTTCGTCCTGTTTATAATACATATTCTTTTCTTTCTTAGTTTTGTTTTGCATTTCGTTGTTGCTGTTGATTTTTTTTCTTCCGCCTGCTGCTGGCCTTACATTATTAAATTTTATATAACCTTTTGTTGAAGCATAAAAAAATTTGTTGTTAGCCTTTGTTGTGCGCACAGCGCCTGTTTTTTAATTGAGCTGAGCCCCAGCCCAAACCCCTAACCTGGCCTCTGCTTTGTGCAACACACTCGCACGCACACACACAAAAGTTTTTGTAATCTACTAAAAATTTATTACGTTTTCTCCTCGCTTCTTTTGTTATTTACATACGTGTAAAACATAACAAACAAAAAGAAACAAACAAAAAAAAGGAGCAAAAAGCATGTTACGCAATGAAAGTTTTGCATTTCATGCAATTTTATGTGCACTCGACATGTCGGTAAAAAGAGAAGATGCAAATCATCATAAACATGGCGAAATTTTTTATACACCATCAAATTATGGCTTTACATTTTTTACGCCCAACATTTATTTTATTGGGTTTGCTGCACAATTCAGAGAGATAATAATTTTTGAAAAGCCTCGTGGCATTTGGTCAATTACCAAAAAATGTTGATTGGAATGCTTTGTCTAATCAGTTTTTGAGAAAATAAAACAAAGAATGCCAGGATTGGTAAATCCAATACTTTTATTTCCAATTCATAGTCCATATATTTTTTAATATTTAAACTTTTTTCTCAATTTTTTTTGTTACCTAATTCTATTGCTTGACTGCTTTTAATAAATTTTGGACACAAAAAACTTCTTATCACTAATATTTCTATTTAAAATCTTTAAAGTATTTTTAATATTTTAATAATAGTTGATTTTCTGAAACTATTTTTTTTTTATATCAGCTCTGGAATTTTATTTGTGTATAGAATTCACAGAAAAATATTTTAATTTTTTTTTCAAAAGCAACAAAAAAATATGAAAAAATATTTTAATACCTATTGTCAAACCTTTGAGGCCGCGAGCGTTTTTTGCAGGCTTTCAAATTCATTTCGACGACTTTGTTCAGCATCTGGTGGGATTTTGATTTTGAAATTGACGTTACCCAGTAAAAGTGAGTAAACTAGGGTAGATTAGTCAAGTACAAATAAAAGAGGCAAAACAAAGTTTGTCAGATATCAGAAGATTATTTCTGATTCAGCAGCAATAGCTATTGCTATCTAAGTCCAAATAAATTCTTTCGGTCTCATTGATTTTTAGAGACAATAAGAGCTAAGAAGAGGAGAAGAATCGTTATCGATATCTTGTTTATGTTGACTATAATTTAATATAGGTAACTTATTGGAACTAGATCTTTTTTTCTACCTAAATAATATTATATAACCTCATTTCAACATTTCTTATATTGACAAACCTTTTGCAGAGTAACTCCTAGTCTAGCACTACCTATCCCTTACACTTCTATTTTTTTCTCGTATATTGCAATCAACAATTGTATTTTTTTTTTCGGACAGTGGCATGATTTGATTTTTTCCATTTGCTTTTATTTAAAATTTGTAAAGTGTAAAATTGTTGAACGCTTTTTTTCTGTTATTGTTATGGCATAACAATTTTTATTGACAGAGTGTGTAAATAAAAACTAGGGAGAACTTTAACAGTTAGAAACATGATAAAGGGTGACACAGAGGGGTAGTGGGGGCTGCGACTACATGTGTTTTTAATTAACAATAGGCCAGAGCGAGGGAGGTTTTAGGTGACTGGTTTGGAATCAAGTTGCGTGGGCGTATGTGAACTTATTCAATTTTATATATTTATTTGCTTTGAATAGATAAAATTCAAGTGGGTGCAACAAAAAAGATTAAAAGCCTTGAGCTTGTTTATATATTTTTTTAATTTAAATGAATTAGAGAATTTATAAGAAAAGATTGAAGTTTCTGAAGAATTTTTATAATATATATATAAATATATTTAACTTTTTAACTCTTTCAATAGCAAATAATAATGTATTTGATAAGAAGTTTAGTTTCGATAGCATCAACTTTTTTATGCCCCATACATTTAAGACAACCGATAATAATTCTGTTGATATTTAAGACCTTATCGTAATTTAATATATTTTTTTAAAGTAACTATCTTTTGGTTTTTTCTTCAATTTAATTTATTTTATTTTATTTTATTTATCCCGATAATTCGAAATAACAAGTGGATCACATTTTTAACGAATTACGTAGGAATTCGATTTATCGAACTGGTATTACACTTTTTTTCAAGGGACATTTTTTACGAATTATTGAGGCTTTCGGGGGACGAATTATCGGGATTCGACTCTATAAATCTTTAATATGTATATTAAGTATTAAAAACATATATTTTTTAAAATATTGTTAAACTCTATAAAGTCAAACATTTGAATCATCATAAAGATTTAATAAGAGAATACTTTTTTAAAAAATAAAAATATGAAAAATGTTCGAATTTTTTTTAATAAATCAATAACTAACTAAATTTGAAAATCTAAATATAAATCGATATATCGATGAATTCTAGAACCCTTATCTAAAACATGTACATAGCTTGGATAGTTTATAGGAATTAAGGATTGTTATTATGGTTGCAATTAGTTTAATTTTTTTGCAGCATACTTTCGGGGCAAGTGTTTTGTGTAGACTCGGCCTTGAGCTTTTAATTGGTATTAGTGTTTTGTTTGGGGGCAAGAGCCAGGCGCATGCAGGCGGCATTTAGCTGCAGGAATTTGGAGGCGTGCGTAGGTGTGTGGGTGTGGGTTGTGCAGGCGTTTTTTTAGTACACAATTCCAAAGAGACAGTTAACAGTTAGATACACACATTCACACCGGCTGCTATTAGACACACATACACATACACACACACACATATAAATACATATACATACATTCAGAGAGATTGGCATCTACTTACAAAGCGCGCTCAGCGCGAGCGTTTGGCTGGCGCTCGCTGGCGGCGGGGGCGGTGCCACGCCCATTAGCTGTGCCAAATTTAAACTGTGATGCGCATGCGTGACCAATTGTCCAGCGTTGGGCGCATAGCTGGCGGCAATCTGACGTTGTTGATGGCTATTGAGGATGTTGCTGCTGTTGGGTATATTGCTGTTGGGTATGTGGCTGTTGTTGATGTTGCTATTGTTGCTGTTGCTGTTGCTGCCGTGCAGGCGATGGCTGTGACTGAGGCTGCTGATGCTGCTGCTGTTGCTATGCTGGCCGGCATTGAACAGCGTTACCAGATTCTGCATAGACATGGATGCATTGGCGAGCAGTCCAGCGCCAGGAGCATGCCCGGCGGCAACGAGACTCCCGCTGCAGCTGCCGCTGCCGCCGCCGCCGCTGCTGTATGCGGATGGTGCGATGCCAAGTGGGAGAGATGATGATGATGTTGGGGGTGGTGGTGCGCCTGCTGCTGCTGATGCGGGTGACCCGGCGACAGCTGCTGCTGCTGCTGCTGCAGCTGCGGCGGCGGCGCCTGCAGCCGATAGAGATGCTGCTGTTGTGCTGCCGGCAGCGCCGGATGATGGACCGTGTTGGCCGTGGTGGGCACTGTTATCCGGTGGGTGGAAATTTAGTCCTGTTTTCAGTTTCCATTTTTTTTTTGATATTTTTTTTTTTTTGGTATTTTTGTTTTGTACAGTTTTTGAGTTTTGGTTTATGGTTGTAAGGTTTGGTTGAGTTGGTTGATTGATTGATTGATTGATTGATTTGTTTTTGTACATGACCACAGAGTCAATCATAGACATACCAAAAAATGTTCAACGAATATTTATATATATAAAAAACATAGAAGAAAACACACACCCAATTGGATTATTTACATTTACAAGAAATTAAAAATTAATTTTGTTGAAATTGTTTTTTTTTTGTTTTTGCTTTTCATGTAAATATATATAACATACAAATCATAAAACATAAATAAACATAAAAGGGCAAACAAATAAAAAATGATACGAAAATAATATAATGAATAAATGATAATTAAATAATAGATGAAAATAATTAAAATAAAATAATAAAAATAAAATATTATAACAAAAAATTAAAAAAAAAAAATTATGAAAAAAATTATTTAAAATTTAAAAATAAAAAAAAATATTTTGAATGCATGAAAAATGTTGTAAAAAATAATAAATACAATTTTTAAATTTTTTAAATAAAATAAATTAATATTAATAAAAACGCATAGACATAAATTCAATTTCAAATGCAGTTAGACATATATAATAACTAAATAATTAAGCTAAAAGTAAATTAATAATTATGCATTTGCATTAAAAAGGCTGCTCGAAATGATAGGCGTGGCGGGATTTTAATTAATTTAGGGCGCTAATTAACTGCGAATTGTTGTTGTTGTTGCTGCAACATACTCTTAATAATTGTAACTAAATTAGTTGGCAAGCAGCTACAAAAACCAAGGACTCCTGAACACAAAGTAGAGTACAGAATAATATTGATAGAGGGAAAGAAAAAGAGCGAGCGACACATAGACTGCCAGGCATTTGTGTGTGTGTGTGTTTGTGTACATATGCGTGTGTATGTTTGTGTGTGTATGTGGCATGCCCACAAGAATAAATGAACACAGACATGGGGTCACAACATTAAACAAAACAGGCAGAGTTTTAGATACCTTTCTGCTTATTTTACAAATTTTTCTATTCGTTTTTGATTTCTTTTAAGCTTTTTTGACTATTTTTTTTAAAGAAAATTTCACTTTGAATGAGCTGCAAGTTGGCCGCTGCAAAAGCCATTATTTCAACTATCATAGACCATGCATTGCCCTTACCCCTTTAGGGCTTTGTCGTCTTCATAAAATTTTAAGTGCTTCACCTGTGGCCAGGTGCACAGCGAGAAACTAATTACTTCTTGTCTTTTGTTGACTCTTCAAAAATAACAAATTCGATTAAAAGATCGAAGTAGATTAATATTAGAATTTTTATTTTTTTTATTATTTTATTTTTTTTACAAGAAAATAAAATCAAGAAAGATGAAAAAAAATTTTTTTAATTTTAAGAAAAAACATATTTAATCAGATATTTGATTTGTGGTGTATTAGCGTGTATTCAATATTCGAAGATAAAAAAGAATATGTTTCAAGATTTGATTCATAAATCAAAAATAACTAGAATTCGATTTTAATTTTCTATATTTGAAATCAATTTTTTGCTGAGTGTATTTTCACTTTGTGTTCGTTTTTTCTTAACATTTTCATCTTTTCTATCTTGTGCATTTGTTTACTTGCTGGCGTCCTCGCCAGTGCCTCGAGCTATTGGGTATTACAAGCGCCCTCTTTCTCTCTACTTCCACCTCGAGGCAGCTCTTATGTCTTTCTTAGACCTCACCTGCACTGCCTTTGATGCTGCACTGCCGCTGGGCCTTGTGCTTGGCTTATAAAAATTGCATGCCCAAATATGCCAGATGTGTGGGTAAAAGACAAAAACAAAAAAATCAAAAAAAAATGGCATGAAAATTTTGCCAAAGTACACGACAAAGGCGTTTGGCAAGTGCTGCACATGCTCGCATATCATATTAAATAATTAGCAAGTGCCACGCCCTTTTTTGTCAGCCTTTTTCCCTAATTTAAGTGCAAGCGCGTAAAGTTCTTTGGAAAACTTTTAACGCAAATTGGTTAAATCAGGCACATTTACAGGTTGCACACTTAGCCAGAATGGGAGAATTTCTATTTTTTCTCTCTGCTCTTTTTGTTGTTGCGCTAACATAAAAGGCACGTCCCATACATTTGCTGACCATCAGGGAGCGCCCCCATTTAGAGTCCAAGTTTGTGTCTCGGCGTCCGTAGCTGACATTTAAAAAACGTCATTTGTTATTCAAGTGGCATACGTCGCTCTAAGTTGCCTCTAACTGCCCATCTCTGCCCTTGGCTGTCACCGCTTACCGTTGTCGTTAACTGTTCCTCATTTGCCACCACCCAACTGCACTATACTCCACTTACAAGTGGGCATAATGACTTTCTGAAGAAGTTTGTAATACTATAGAAAGAAGGCAAGTTGAAGAGTTTTGCGCTAAGAAAAGTTCTTAACATACAAGAGATAATATATCAGTTTATAACTGCTTTCTAGACATTATGTCAGTAGCTAGCAATCGGCTTTTCTGAGATTGATTTTCCTATCAATTTTAAAGGATTTTGATTTATTTCTTAAACTAAACTTATAGCCAATAGAGAAAAAGTTATAAAGTCATTAAAGCTGCCTTCATTTATGGCTTAAATTCTTCATCAATCATTCATTTTATACAATTTTTTATGGCTTTAACGTTTCATCAATCAAGTCAATTAGTTCGAGAGTGTTGCCTATGTTCGGTTTTTACAGTTTTCTATATTACTTCTTATTAAGACTTACTAACCACTACCAGTCTCTTAGAATTTGGTCTTTATATTGATTCTGAATCACTGTCAGTCAATCACTTGAGTAGTGTTGTTCAATAGTATGTTTGATAGTTCATATTAAGCAAAAGTTTATTCACCTGTAATTTTTTTTGAGACTTGAAGCTATGTATTCAACAATTGATCATTCAGTCAGTCAATCAGATCAGTCAACTCAAGCTGTCAATCAGTTATGAAGTGTAATATAATATTTATGTTAGATTTTTACAATTTTCCTACAGTTTAGGCAATACATTGATCATCAATCAATCAGTCAGTCAATCAAATCAGTCAAGTCAAGAAGTCAATAAGTTAGGCAGGTTAATATAATATTTTTGTCAGATTTTTATTTTATGAGACTCCTACAATTTAGGCAATGCATTGGTCATCAATCATTCAGTCAGTCAATCAGTTAAGTCAAGTCAAGCAGTTATTCAGGGTGTGCTACTTAATATTTCCGTCAGAGTTTTATTATTTATGGTTTCTAGAATTTCGGCTACGCATTGATCATCAATCAGTCAATCAGCTAGTTATTAACATATTTGACTTTTGCTGTAATGGAAAACATGCTTGGAAAACTGCATTTTATCTCATTAGAATATTTTATTTCAATTAATAATTAAAATAAATTCAACATGTTCAAATATATGTTATATTTTAATCAAAATGAAAAAGTTCAAATACTATTTAATAATATTTATTTTTTTATTTAATTGTATATTATTTATTATATGCATGTCTGTCTATACTCCAAACACTTGAAGAGCATTCAAACTGCGGCCAATGTAGACCTAGTTACATCAGCTTTTTTTTTACGTTTACATCACGCGTCGCTCAACATTTGGCTGTCTGTGATTCTTTTGGTTCTTTTGCTGAAGTTGTTGTTGTTTTTGTTGCTGGCAACTCTTGTGCTTGATTTGTTATGCGCAAAATGTTCACGTCGTCGAGACTGGCCAGACAGATGGACGGACAGACAGACAGACAGACAGACAGGCAGGCAGGCAGGAGCTGAGAGTTGGGCTCTATGGGCGTGGCATGTTGGTCATTCTAATGAAGCGCCGTTGCATATGCAACACGTTCACATTGACGCCGCGTACGTGTCGCTGTATTGGTGTCTGTCTGTATTTGTATTTGTATCTGTAACTGTGTTTTTTTTTTGTTTTTTCTTTTTTGTGTATCTTTAGTCTGAAATCTGTGCAATGCCTTGGCCATTGCCAGTGCCTGTCCACCTTTTAATCCTATTAGAATTTTTGTTTTATTCATCATGCTCTTTAGTCCGGCCTGCTCTCGAAAACCCACTCGTAGTTACCCTAGCTTTACCTTTTTTTTCCATGCATTCTTTTTGTTTTTCTCTGTTCTACATTTATGTAAATTTCGTTTGCTTAAATTGAAATTAATTATTTGACAGTTGTCGCTTGCGAATGACTGAAGAGACGCCAGCTTTGGGTGCAAAGGGGCTTCGGTTCTACTGTTATTCATGCCGTTGTTAGTTTCTCTTTAGCTGACTTTGTGTCAGTCCAGAAGTCACTTGTTATAAATGAAACGACGACAGAGTTTAGAGAGAGAACAAAAAAAATAAATAATAGAAAAAATCGCTGGCATTTGCAACTTTTACATTAATTCTTGTTTACTTTTTTAAATGCTCAACAAATGACTTCAGTGTTCAGGCGCTTAGCTTACTACATTTAAAGCCATTTATCTTCGAGGAAGCGCTATGAAATATAGTGCAACAGAAATCCCAACATTCTACCTGAAGCCCCAGCGTTAAATGAAGATTTATTAAAGTTAGCTAGATTGAGAATCTGAGAGGGAATGAGTTTTAGATTAACAAAATTGGATTTTGGCATATCTTAGACAGCATTTTTTTTGGTTTTTGAGAGTTTGAAACAAGTGTAGCTAGATAAGCAGAGGATCTTACGAAGTATCATAAAAATATTTTTTTTTAATTAAACAGCTATTCTAAGGGGAAAAAATATAAAAATATGAAAATCTGAGTCTTCGACGGTTATATGGACAAAATATTAGAATAGTAAGAATACAATTCCTGATTGATCTGAAAAGATCCAAAATTTTACAAATTTTTTTTAAACTTAAGCTGAAGAATTTAAGGTCTCGTAAAGTTGATTATTCAGAAGGTCAGTATTCGGTATTCCAGTGAAAATTATAGACTACTTTCAAATTCTGATAAATGACAATATTTCGATATTTATATCAAATTGAAAGATTACAAAACAAAAATAAATTTTCCATAGTCTCAACTAGTATTACTAATTAATTTTAATTAATTCCCAGCTCCTCTTTTACAGCATTTGCAGTTCATTCAGTGTGGTTTTCTCTTTCTATTTATTTTCCTTGCCAATCATTTCCTTTATCTTGATAAACCTTTTTATTTTTTATTACTTCCTTACCGAATTCGAGGTTCACATAAAAAAAAACAATGAACACACAAAACTAAACGCAAACTAATTTAAATTCCAGATGAACAACAAAGTTCGATGGCGAAACGAAACAGATAAATTGATAGATAAATAGTAAAATAGTTAAACAAATTTTGGTAATGGGTACAACGCATAGATAAACTAAACACGCAATTAAATAAAACAACAAAAATTGATTTTTGGTTGCAATTAAAAAAAAATATACGAAAAAAACAAGTCACAAAGTGCGCGCAATTAACACGAGAATAATACGAGAAAAGTTTTTTTTTTTTTTTTCGAGCAGTATGTGTGAAAAACAAAGAAAAAGAGAAATATATAGAGACAAATGCAAACAGAGAGAGAGAGAGAGAGAGGTAGAGGTAGAAAGGGAAACACTGTGGATTTTTTCTGTTTGTGGTAATGACTAACTGAGCTGAGAAGGAACGTTGAAGTCAGGGAATTTTTGTCGGGGACTTATTGACTAACTATTTTTGGCCAGGGTTCGAACCTCGCACACTCACCTTGCAGATAGTGGGCCGGCAGTAGTCCGTAGGGCTGCATCTGTTGGTAGAGCTGCAAGTGGGCCGTCGGATCAGCACTGAGATAGGCAGCAGCTGCTGCTGCTGCCGCCGCGCCCGGCGTCTGTGCATGATGCGGACTGCTGCCGAGCAACGCTGGGGCCAAGGAGGCGCTCAGAGCCGCCGACGTCGGCACCGTCACGAGCGTCGCTGTCTGTGCTCCCGCTCCGGCACTTTGCACGGGCGGCACACCGGCCAAGGCGGCGGCCATCGATGGATTCGGGCGTTGTGCTGCCGGCGCCGCTGCAATCAGCGCTGTTGCCGTATTCGCTGTGGGCGTGGCAGCTGCTGCAGCAGCGCCACTGGGCGTTTGTGTCAGTGCACTGATGCCGCATATGGCCTGCAGCTGTTGCATCTTCTTTTGATCCTTCTCCTTTTGTGTGTCGGCGAACTTAACGACCAGAGGCGCCGAGCAGCCTTCCATTGTCTGGCTCTGGTGCAGGGCCTGTGTGAGAAAGAGAGAGAGAGAGAGGGTTGTAAATAAAATTAGTGTAAGTCAATGAAAACTTAAAGAAATTATTGATAAAGAAATAGCATTATAGAGTTAAGGTAATGATTGATAGACTTAGTGAATAACAGATCATAAATTGTCAGTTTGATTGACTGACTGGTGTACTAGTTGATTGACAATCTAGATGTATTGTATTATTTAGTAATAAGGCTGATAAGCTATTGGAATATTTAGCTTTCTGATTGAAAGATTTCTTGATTTAGTTACTCATAAAGGATTGCATTTTAGTTAGGATAAATGCATTTGTTAAAAACTTACTGCAGTGTCTGAATGATTGATTGACTGTTAGCATAACTTACAAATAGTCAGCTTGAATGACTGTTTGATTGACCCACTGATAAATTAGTCGATAAATTGGCTGATGTAAAGAAGCATTGCCGGATAGCTTGAAATATGAATGAGCTTATATCCATTCAAAAATCAGATTAAATGTATGATTGACTGATAGATTGTCTGATTAATTGATTGATTGACACCCTGCTAAGCTGTTAGTTGAACTGATTGATCAACGTCTAGCATTTCCTTATAATTAAGCGCTTTTCAGTTCCCATTCGCGGATCTTTTCATTTTTGAAACTGTTTTTAATTTTTCTTTAAAGGATTTCTGATAATCTATTCATTAGAAAACCTTGTCAGCATCTTAGATAAGGTCTACATATGCCCTTAATACGGCTAAGACAGCATATATATAAGGTTTTCTTCTAGATCGAAGTTTTATCTCTTTATATTTCGTTTTTCAAGAAGTTCTAAAGCAGCGTTCCGAGAAAATCTAAGCTCTGATTTTCTGGCTACCAATACACTCAAGTATTTGTTTCCCAATCTCAACTATATACCCTTATACACTACTTTGTTTCTACTTGAGTAAAGTTGCATTGAACGTCTGTGCGCCAATTACAAGCTTCGGCAACGCCTTCATCGACGCCACTCAAAGTGCAATTTGTGTTAAGAGAAGACTGAAGCAGGCAGCCGCGAAGGCAACTTCAGTTGTTTTCATAAGTTTTATGGCCACAACAAAATAATGACGCGAACTTAAGCTGGGCCATAACAAAGCCGCTGCCTGGCCAAAGCATCCTGTTGCAGGATCTGCTTGGTTGCTGCTGCTGCTGCTGCTGCTGCTACAAGCCGCAGCAATTTAGCCTAAGCGACTTAATTTACACCTTTTACTAAGCCAAACAAAACAAACAAATGGACACAAAACTAAAACATAAACCAGGCCAAATCGCGCGCGGCATTAGATGCAGTTCCGTTGGAGTGGATAGAAGAGGTGGCCAAGGGCTGAGGGCTTGCAAATGGGATGGGATGGGATGGAATGGGCCCAAGCCACTTTAGTCATTTACCGGTTTATGTAGACTTTATCATTGAGACCAGGCGACGAGCCTCGCCAACTTCCTCTCAATTGTGGCCGGGGCCGACAGTTTGTGAAATTCTGGCGGCTGTGGCTGGGCTCTTGGGGAGGCTGTGCCCTGGTCGGGGTGTCCTGGCACAGCCAACAGAAGTGCTCTTTAATTACATTGACTATAATTCTTGCGGCTGTGGCGCGACTTTTATGACCGTCTGCTGCTGCCGTTGCAACTGTTGTTGTTGCAGCTGTTGTTGTTTCAGTTGCAGTGTCGCATCCTGCTGCTGGCAACAAAGTAATTAGGCAAATTTCCGAGTTTTTAAACAGGTCGCTAAAGTTGCTTGTCGCAATAACCTTGTTGGCAAAGCCAAAGAGTTAGAAAAAATGAAATGTAAACTAGATGCTGCTGCAATTCGTTATATATCATAACAATTTGTTTTGTTTATCATTAGAAAGAGAATTTGAGCAGCAAAACTTGGTGGAATTTGAACAAGAATATTGTTTAATATATTGATGAAAATTAAAATAGTTTCTTAAGTTTAGCTGTAGCTCCATAAATATATATTTAATATATAGTAATATTTATATTATATAGGTTAGTAGATTTTTGTTAGCTTTTAAGCAAGTATTTCAAGATTGTATCGAAAATCTTCTTGTTTAACAAGAAGTTTTCTATTGGTCAGCTAACATTTTTTTAAGTTTATCAAAACTGATGCAGAAACAAATTTGGAAAAGATATTAACAAATGGAAAATATAACAGTTAAATCCCGATGATTCGGCCCATCTAAATCAAAAACCTCAATATTTCGTAAAAAATGTCCCCTTGAAAAAAATTGCATTTTCTGCTTAAAAAAAATATATAATAAATTATTATAGGGCTTGATATAAATGACAAGATTTATATTGCACCCTTAACTACTAAGCCAAGAAATATTTATAATTTAATATTTATTTATTTTATATTAATTTATTTATATAATCTCGACTAAAGAGTGCAAACATTTTGGTTAATTTATTGCTTAAAGAAAACTTGAAAAAAAAAATAAATTTTTTGTATCAGCATTTCTGTTGTCTGTCAGTCCGTAATCTGCACTCTTTGCCCAGCTGTGAAACGAGTTAAATGACCTGGTAATCAACATGAAGTTCCACTTAACAGTCCGAGCCAAGTGCCCAGAAACACTTGACAAATTAGCGCGAAAGAAGAAAATCTGCATGTGATGACAAATTGTGTATCATCATTTGCGCTACACAAAAAAGAAAGCACAACAAGCATAAGAAGAAGAAGAAGAAGAAGAAGAGACAACTGGCGGATGGGCGTGGCTGTGGCAAAATAAATTGCTGGGTTTACAAACATGGCAAACATTAATATTAAATGCATTTTGCTCTTCGCTCGCTCCGCATTGCATACTTTCAGGCGTCAATGGACTGCAATGACTTGCAGCGAACAGCCACGCGCGCTGCTAACCCTTAAGCCGCCCAACGCCTCTCAAAGCTTAACCCTTGCCCCGCCCCCTTACGCTGACTTGCCAAATCATTTGGCCAGCAGCAGCAGCAGCAGCAGCTCATTGCGTTTGGCTTGGTGCGTGCTTCGCATTCAGTAATTTGACTTCAAATGCATTAAAATTGCACAACAAACACATACATATATATACTTAAATATATATTTATATATGAAGTTATATATGCATTTGTCTGCTTGTACATAATGCAGCTCGCCCGCAACACATTCATCTTGCAAAAGGCGACAAATTATGTGCAATGCACAGACACAGAGACAACATGGTTGAGTCGCCCACACTTTGATCCACCCTAAACATACCCATGTTTAACACACTCACACACAGAACGCCTCCCCTTTTTCCCAACTCACTTTGGTATGTGCTTTACATGTGTTTGTGTTTGCCTGTCGGAAGTTTGTAATTTTGCCTGTTTCCGGCACAAAACTTGCATTAGTGTGTGACACGTAAGTATGTGTGCAAGTGTGCGTCTGTGTGTCTGCATGTGTGTGACCAGGCAGGCTGGGCACATGGCTTTTGCAATGGAATCTGTTTGGGTCTCTGCTATGGCAAAAGCATTGCCGTTGACTTCTTCCGCTGCCAGCGGCGGCGTCTTGCTTGCATTTCTACTTCCTGTTGCTGATGTTGTTGTTGTTGTTGCTTTTGTTATTGTTGTTGCAGCTGCATGCGGTTTATGCTCAGGAATTTAGGTATACATGGGGTATGCTAGACTGTATGAAAAGTAAAATATGTCTCAATTATATAAGCAGTTTTAGAAGCGCATCAGCAAAATGAGATTAGCTAGATGATAGAATGGAAAGAATTTGATCTTTGATCTTTGAATTCCTAAATTCCTATAACTCAAAATTAAGCTTTAAGTCAGGGCAGCTGCTTCAAAAATAATACATCCGAAACATATTTTCCTTTATATATAGTCTGCTCCAATAAAACAATCTTTGTAAGAAGAAGATTTAGCTATGAAAAAAGCAAACCTTGCACTAAGATAAGTGTATAAATTAGTTTAACTGTATGATAATTGTACTTTTTATACGAAAACTTGAATCTTTTAAATCAAATCTATTTTTCACTTCTGTCGAGCGTTTTAATTAGAGATGGGCGTCGGTATCAATACTATTGGATCCCAAAATGATCCTGAAACAATTTTCGGGCTATTTGGGAAGATTCTGAAGAAGTCCATAATAGTCGAATAAGTGCTTGATCCCTAGATCATGATGATCTCGTGACCAAGTTTTTGTCCGACCGTCTCGGACTACTTTAGAATCTTTCTCAAGCAGCCCGACACCGAAAATCGTTTCAGGATAATTTCGGGTCCCAGAAAATCAATCAAAACAAAACATTCGATATTTCTTTTAAATATAGTTTGCTCCAAAAAACGAAGTTTGCAAGAAGATCTATCTATAAAACTTAATAAAAGTTAAAGCCCTTGCAGTAAGCTAATATATAATAGTTTAACTGTATAATGTTGTATTTTGATTGAAAGGCTCGAATCAAAGTAATAAATATTTGTCTTACATCAAATTTTTATATAAATATAATTTTTTTTATAAACAGGTAAGCTTTTATATTTTAGTTTAGAAAAATATTTATTAAAAAAAATTTGTTTTTTTTTTAAATTGAGTCGTTACAATTAAAACAAAAAATTCAATGTTTGAATAATGGAAATAGATATTTTTCCATACAACATTTTTTACTTAATGCAAAAAATACTTTGTCTAAGATCCAGCTTTAAGGTTTTAATTTTGTTGATCCCTTCCACTTATCTAACCATATTTGTTAAGTCCAAAACTTGGCCTTAATATTTAATATTAGAGGGTATCATTAGGTTAATCATCTACTTAATAGCTAGTAGTTTCTCGCTCTATGCCGCTGTAGAGCATCGTGTTTTATATGCGCGACTCTTGCCGCCACAGCAATTAATCATTGCGACAGTTTTGCGATGCGGCCAACACAGATCCTTTCACACACACACACACACACACACACATGCACATGCACATACTGCCACAATGACAGATTTAAAGCTTTAAGCGTACTTTGGAAAGTCGATCAACTATTTGATAGTTTTATATATATACTATATCTCGCCTTACCTTGATCGCCCCAATGGCATTCTGTTTGGTTGCGAATGTTACGAAGGCGCAGCCCTTGCTCTGGCCCACCTGATCCCGCAGCACGGTGCACTCCTCGATGGTGCCGTGGCCCGTGAACAGTTGCCTCACATCGGCTTCGGTATATTTTTTATTCAGCATGCCAACAAAAAGTTTTCGCTCTGCAAATAAAACAAAATGCATAACAAATTATATAAAAATTTCACTATAAAAATTGTTCTAGAAAAAACGAAAAAAAAAATGTTAACAAATTATATATAAATGCAAAGTTCAAGTAGTGGGAGTCAGAGGGAAGCAGTGGGCAGAAAGAAGCCAACAACATGGCGACAATTTTAATTGTTTTGCTTGCGAAAAGAGTGAAAAGAGGTATATGGGTTTTGTATACTGAAATATTAGATTTTATAGAAGGAAATATTTTCTTAAAAATATATTTTATATAAAATAAAAAATATAAAAAAAATATTGGAATATATATATGATTTTCTAAAAGATCAAGTCCATTAATGTTGTTACGTATCTGAATTTCAGAATGCCCTATAAAAACAGTTTCGAGAGCATAGTCTTGGGTTTTCCAATTCTGAATTCATTATGCCTAAAGTCAAGAATAAATTTGTATTAGCTGCTTTTGATCGAATTTTTGAATATTTATAGAGTATGTCGCAGTCGGTTTTCTAGCAACTATAAATCCTTTTTTTTACCATTTATGTAGCCCAACTTAATTGCCAACAACTACTCATAATTATGCTCTTAAGGCAGTTTGATTGTATTTGTGTGTTTGGAGTATGAAACTTGACTCCAGCTTCAACTAGCATTAAACACTGCAAAAAATGGTTGCCTGCCTAAATTTTGACAAGCTGACTGAGCTGGAATTCACCGCTTGAGTATACTTTAACATGTCGTATGCGTTATATTTATAGAATTTATCAGCCGTAATTAATCAGGCAGCAACTGCTGCAAGCAACTTTAAAAGTCATTTTCTGGGCAATTGACAAGCAGCTGCTGCTGCTGTTGCTGCTGCTTACGACTTGCCGGCAAAGGAAATAACTTTAAGTTGCAACAATAAATCCAAGGAACAAAGCTCGATTGCTGCTTGGGCCCCCTCCCAGTTGGGTATTTGTGTGCAAAGTTTTTGCATGGCAATTGCATGCTTTATCTTGGGCCAAGCACAATACGCATACGCAGCGTACGCCCACAAAATGCCCACACTCACTCCCCTTGCGTTGGGGCCAAAAGTTTTGGAGCGCACATGCAAAAGACTAAAAACGCAATCGCAACAAATCGAATCATTGCAACAACAAACCGCATGAAAACTTTTCATTTTGCAACACTTTAGAGAAGCGTCCCCAAAGTTTCCGGTGCATAGACAACACTCATACGCAACGTGGTGTCGCTTGAGAAGGGGCAGAAATAAAGAGAGAAGGAGAGGTAGAGGGGCAACAAAAGGAGGCGTTGGTAACCAATTCCAACTGAAGCTGGCTTCAAAAACAAACTAAGCGTGCATTCAAACCACTTGCCAAATACCCTAACTAAAGTTTACTTGATTTTGTAATGTAGTTGGTCAGAGGTAAATTTTTATTTTAATTTAAATTATTTTAAAAAATTAATTAATTTAAATTTTTTTTTTAAAGTGTGGATATAAAATAAATTATGTAATATTAAATATATTGTATAAATTTTATATCTCATATTGTATTTTCAAATAATAAATAAATATTTTATGAGCTATTTTTAAAAACTAAAATTTTTTAAAAATGTTATAAAATAGTAATATATAAAATATTGAAAACTATGTATATTTTAAATATTTGAGATGTTCTTTATATGTTTTTTTAGTATGGTTTTTTTATTTTCATTTTATTGTATTTTAGTGGGTAAAATATAAGTTTTATAATATAAAATATATCTTCATAAAACAAAAAAAAATTTCTGAGCTATTTTCAATATTTACAGTTATATAAAATTTGTTATGTTATTCTTGTGAATATTTTTATAAAATATTATTTATTACCTATTTTAAAAACCTAAAATTATTTAAAAACTTTTGATTAATTTTGTGGATAGAAAATAAATTATATAATATTAAATATATTATATATATTAAATGTCCCTTATTGTATTTTTATAAAATATTATTTTAGTGAGTTTTTTTTATTAAAAAATTTTTTTTATGCTATATTCTATTTTTATAAAATTTTATTTATCAGCTATTTTTATGTATATCCTTAAGATGAGTTTAACTCTACTAAATCCTATGTCAATAAAAACTACTTGGAATAGATGCAGCTCTTAGGTAGTTAGGGTATTCAATCTTTGCCTAACTCTAGATGTTCTCTCCCTTTTTTTGTTGTCATTCCCAACCATTTTTTTTGGCAGGGGACTGCTGTCGTAAAGTATAAATATAGAAAATTGTGTCGCTGCAACGGAAGTGATTGGAAATTGTTGCGTTTCGCCTGCCAGAAGAAGGTTATTTGAGGTGCTGGAGTAATGGAAAAGGGGTGTGGGGGGTTGGGTATCTACTACGCATAGCACTCAGCTACAGCCTCTGGTCTTGCCCGCTGGTCTCTTATCGAACGGAAAGTTTTTCCACACACTCCTTGTGCTAAATACATACACATATATGGATTGCACTTTGTTCATTCTTTTGTTTGCTGCTCGCCTGCATGGCACATGTGCGAGAAATTTATTTGAGGTTAGTTCAGGTGTGACACAGAAAGTAACATTTTATATATTTATTGTATGGATTTGCCATTTCAAGTCCCAACTTTCTCACCAGCAAAAGATAACGAAAACTATGACAAAAAAAATGAAGAAAGAATAAAAACGAACCAACTTATTGCAACTGACTCAGCGACAGGTGCAACGATGTTGTTGCTGAGAGCTTGTTAAGCACCTCTTTTGCAGCTGCCAGTTGTGTGTGCAAGACATAGAAAGAGAGTGAGAAGGGGGGGAGCGAGTGAGCGAAAGAGAGCGACCATCGCTGATTGGAAAGTTTTATGCGCACGTGATTTTGCACCGATAAAGCTGGCAAAGTCGAGCCAAGTATCTATAAGTATCTACAAGTATCTGCATTGTATCTGCGAATGCGCGTTTGCTGCTCCTGACATCTCGTAAATTGCGAAAACGATAAAGCAACATCAATATATGGCTGCAATAGGATATTGGCAGCGTATATGCACTTCATTTAGACCATAAAACATAGTGTGTTCCATATAAGAAAGATTTGATATCAAATAAATGAGCTTGCAACAAATGACTGTCTTTTATATCGGGCGTATAAAATTGAAGCCATATTCGAGATTAGGGCTTAGGTGAACAAAAAGTTTATGCACTTTAAGAATTTATAAAAAATGTGGAAAAAGATGCTTACAAAATTGAATAAAAAGAATCCATAGTTTGATATCCCAATCATTTTTCAAGTATTTTAGAAGGCATGGGTTCTAATAGTATAAAAAATATAAGTTCTAGCTTAATTTTATAAACATAGCTCAAAAAAACAAATTTCTGAAATTTCATATCCATACACAAAATTCTTTTTATGTTAAGATAAAGTAAATTCTCTCAGTAGACAAAAAATTAAAATTTTACAGACATTTAAAAATAATTTAAAAATGATTGCAAATTATTAGAAGCTGCAAGTTTTTGAATTCGAATAGATTTTAAAATATCGCAAAAGAAAAGGTATGATTTAAAGCTTTCATTTCTTTAACAGACCAAGCATGGTTGTATAGATAGATGTCTGTTATAACTGCATATACTCTAAGCCCAGCTCTCTCTTAGTTCTCTAGAGTTGTATCTTTTATATTATATATATTATATTGATTGCATTTAGCTGTGATGTGAGACATAGCTGGCCAGTTGCGTAAATTTTTATTTTTATTTTGTTAAATTTTATATTTTGTTGTAGTCAACATTTTTAAGTAAATAAACTTTAATATATAATATTATAATATATATTTAATAAATTAAATATATTTCTAAATGCTTATTTAAATGTATTTCAACTACCTTTGCTCTTCATGTTGTATATATCTATAATATACTCTTGATGTCTTTTGTGCTTGCTATCAAGTATATCATGTTTGTCACTTACTCACGCAATGACAAGACATTCAAAGACCTTAACGGCCAGTGCATTATATCAGCTCATCCACACACACGGACATACACAGTTTTCTTAGCGCGTTGCAGTTGCAGGAACCTCATTTAACCAAGTCACGCCCCGCCTCCCATTTTGGCTGCGGCATAACTGTAGCTGCACTTGCCCCATTACAGTTGCAGAAATTGCAATTTCACGACAATTACCACAAATTGGTTTCCTCAAACCGGCAACGCGCACTTCGTCCTCTCGAGTTGCATCTGGTGGCTGCCTCAGCCCCAGCCCTGCCCCTGTTCTTCCTCTTCACAATTATGCGAAGAATGAAAAGCGCATAAAGTTCTTCACAGGCTTCATGCGGCATATAATTTTTGGGAAAAACAGCTTCCACAGCTTCCTGCAAGTTCATCTGACCCCGCTGACTTGGCATATGATGTCGTTAACTGTCTTAAGATTTATGTGCAGAGTCAAAGACGGAAACTGCACTTATGTGCGCCCCCATCTTTGACACTGTGTGCCTGTGTGAGTGTGTGTGCATTTCACTTCACACTTGAGACATCAACTTTTGTGTCAAAAAATGTTGTTGCTGGTGCTAGTTTGGGCACAGATCTTTTATCTTATTGCAGTTGCATTTTGTGACCTGCTCGAAAGTTAACTCGAGCAGGCATCGCATTCAATTTGCATGGCAATTAAATTTGCATTTCCATTATATATATATTCGTCGAGCTTTGCTTTAAGATCTTGTAAGACTTGGCTATATGGAATTTTAATTATTTCAACAATTTGTTTGCCATGCATAAACAAATTAAGCCCTTTTGCAAATGTTTACCAGAGCTAAGTATCAAATGCAAAGCATACTTTTAGCCCAATAGACACGCACACGCACACACTATCAAACGCACTTAAGTATGCTACGAGAAGACAAACAACGGTTCAGGTAAATGAATACAGTTTAGAATGAATACTGAATACGCTTTCGAGTTGAAGAAAACATATTAAAAATATTTAATGAAATCTTAAAATTTATTATAAATGGCTATATTTTAGTATATATATTTTATTAAATATTTTGGCAATCTCATTTCTCTCCATTCAATAACTTTAACCGGTAGTAAGTGTATGAGGAAAACAAAAGTCAATGCATTAACCAAGACAAAGGTATTCACAGTTTCAAGCAAAATGTTGAGCAAGAAAATATGCCAGAAGTGTTTAGGATTTGCATAAAATATATTGCTGCACACACACATGCAAGCAGGCAACAAACACACACATGCATTTATATACATCTGCATTCATATGGATTGCTTGGAAATCGTTTCTAATGTGCGCTGCATTAAAATGCTTTGTTTTTGGCAAGCAGAAGAGCGCAAAGAAGTAGAGAAACACCGAGATAAATATGTAAACTTATGTGAAAGCTGAAGTCGAATTGTAACTAGGGGCCAATTGCAGAGTGGGGGAGGTGGGTTGACAAGCGTGCAACATTATTCAAAGCATAGCTGCCGGCGTTACGGCAAAAGCTGTAAAGCAATACATGTGTAAAAACAGATGTGAACAAGCTGAGCTAATGGCTGTGATTGTAATTGTGTTTCGGCTTCAACCTAATAAATGCCACATAAATACCGCATTTAGTTCAAACAGTTTCATGTATTTGAGTGGGGGTATGCATTAAATGTATTTATAATTATATTGCTTACTTATATGTATTATATTTATCAGAGAGTGGTTCAGTTATGAATTTCCGTTTTCATAATTACAATATTTTTATTATTTTCTGTTGGGTGAGCTGACAGTGCGTATGATTTATTAAACAATTATTTTAATATATGCAATCAATAAAAATAATAAAAATATAGAAAATATAGATATTTGCAAGAAAAAAACTTAATAAATTGCATAAACAAATTTGAAAAATTTTCTTATTTTAAATAAACTTTTGGTTTTTAAAATATATACAATTTAAAAATTATTTTAAAATTTTTTTTGGCAAGCCAGGTACTTGCTGACTTACAGGGAGTATGATCTTTTACAATTATTTTAGTAAATTTTTGTTTTCAATAGCTCAAAAAAATTTTTAAGTTGCTTAAAATATATTTGAAAAATTTTCCTATTTGAAATTAATTTTTTGTAATCAAAATATATATTTAAAAATTATTTCAAAAATATGTTTTTGGGAAGCTAAGTACTTGCCGATTAAAAGTGCACATGATTTATTGATCAATTATTTTTATATATGAAATTTAAATATTAATATAATTGTAATATATAGAAATTTAAATATTTCCCAACGTATTTCATTAATATTTAATTTTTTTGTCGCATATTTTTTGCTCTTCTTACGACTGGGAAATTAGTTGAAATTCCGTTTTAATTTCCGTTTCCGCATCAACATTTTCCGCTTGTCAATTATTGCAGAATTATGCAAATATGTTGCCGGCGCAACACAAAGCGAAAAAAATGACTTGAAAAATGTCGAAAATGTGCGCATTAAATGCGTCACCCACAGTCGCACGTTCGCTAAAGTTTCAGTGGGCGTGGCTTGCCGCCTAATTGAATTAAAACATAAAAAATTTTGCACCGCAATAAGTTTTTGGTTGTGCCCAACGACCCCTCGGGGTAGGCTATAAACTTTGCCCGCCAAGGGAACCGAATACTGCGGCACCTCCAGAGATAAGAAATGAGCACTGAATGCTATAATGGCATGTTGTGCGGGTATGTGTGTGTGTGTGTGTGTTCGTGTAACGCATGTCGTGCAGAGTTTTTACTGCATTTTGATATGCTGCTGTAAATTTGAGTGTATTTTGACTTTAAGCTCTATTAAAAATACATTTCCCCATAAAGGTTATTCTACTGCTAAGCAGCTTAACTGGGTTGCATAACTCTTTAGCGTCGAGTTAGTAAAGTATTTTGCAACACTGGATTAACTCCTGATTGCCAGCTTATGTGAAAAGTGACTAGCTGATTGCTAAATATAAATATATCACAGCAACTTTTAATGAGAAGCAAAAGTTTTTGAAAGCTAAGTATTATTGATAGTTTTATAATTATCGATAATTAATCGATAACCATTGATATAGCATAACAACTTAACTAGCATGCCAGCTATGCTATTTATTTACAAATCTATTTTTGAATTCCTTTTATGCCCGCTTTGGGCATATTTCCACAAATTTCTGGCTAAACATATTTCACATATTCAAATTGAATTTGAATGCAGCGTTTAAATGTTAACTGGCTGCAATTATGCCGTTAAGTATGATTGTAAAAACATACGCAAATTACGTAGCTGTTGTTGCTTTGGCTCGTTGTTTAACACTTTTGGCAACTCATTTGCAAAATATGCAATAAATATTTATGCAGCTGAGGCGGCGGCGGCTGCCAGCAGCGTCAACTACTTAACAACACAAACAGATACAAATATGTGAAAAGTTGCTCCTGTTCTACACACACACACACACACACACACACACACACGCGCACAGTCAACTGGCAGCACTTGAATGGAGGCTCCACATGTGCATTGCATTTTCATTTATTAAGTCTGCAGCGTTCGCTTTATCTGAACAACAAACAACTGCAACAACAACATCAGCAAATGGAAAGCTCTGCAATTTTTGGTGCGTCTTGTGGCATGTGTTTATGTTATAATTGAAAACGGTAAACGCTAAATGTTTTGAGTCTGCGGATCATGCAAATTGCATCCTTCGCTCCAGACACGCAAATGTTTTATGCAACAATTTTAATTGAAACTTAACAAGGCTTGTTTCTTGCTGCCGGCTAAGACGACAAAGTAGTTTTACAGTATTATGCTGAAATTTTAGTTATTAATATATATTTTTATATAAATATTTGTTTGCTTATTTATATTTATATATATATTTAGATAAATAAGTATTTTCTTTACTTTTTAGTTTAGTAAGTCAATGATTCTGAATTTCTTTTAATTCTATTTCAATTCTTCAAATTATAGTTGAAGTTCATTCTAGTCTACCATGCGCTATAAAGCCATTCTGCAATAAAAAAAAAGAAAAAAAGTATTTCTCTTAATGCCAAAACTTCTTCAAAGTTAAATAGATTTGTATGATTGAAGTAATTTTTATCATGTTTTCCGTTTCAGCTTTTTTCTGCATTTATCAATTTTGACCCTTGGAAAATACAATTTTCAGGACTTTTTCGAAAGGGAGCTATGTTTTTTTACACCTTTTTCAAAACATTTTTTTTCCCATATTTTAAATTTGATTTTAAGTTGCTTGCAGTTGCTGAAATAAGTATAAAAAGAAACAATAAAAGTAACATTTTATTAACTCTTTATTAATTATAGATTCCACTTTTAAGAAATACAATTTTTTATATTTTTTTAAACCTCTTCCGTCAGTTGTTAGTAAATCATGTTTTTGTAAAAATCGATTTATTTATCTTGAGAAATTCCATAATTTGGTCTTCATGTTATTATGACAACATTGAGGTAAATTTGTCATTTTTAAACTTCAAATCAAAGGCAGCTCGCATATTACATTTTATGTGGCACTGCAATTCTCAGGGCAACAAAGTAATCACCTGGCATTCCATTCCCCCCTCTCTCTCTCTCTCTCTCTCTCTCTGTCTCTATCTATCTCTAGCTGTGCTTAGCTCAGTGGCTATGTGAGAGTCCCTGTTGATTATTATGCAAAGCGCATGGTGAATAATTTTGAGGCAAATCAAAAACCAGCGCCAAAGTTACAACTGAGACCTGCAGAAGAAGAAGAGGAAAAAAACTGAAGAATATCTCAAAGAATTTACGACTGTCAGCGACAACGTAGAGAGAATTTGGTCGCATTTGAGTGAGACTCCCTCGCTGCCAAACTGAAACTGACTGACTGACTGACTGACTGACTGAGTGACAATCCAAGTGTTTTTGACGTGACGTTGCCGCCAAAGCCGCAAATATGCAGAACACCTCAAGATTAAATGTGCAGCACGCTGTGGAGTCGAATGAGACTGACATAAGATACTTTACGACGTCAAGCGAGCAGCGCGTGTATGTATGTGTGTGTGTGAGTGTGTGTGTGCTGTTGTTGTCGAGAGCAACGCTCATTGTCTCACATCAGCATTAAGAGGCAGCACGTGCGTCACCAGAACCAGTTTCAGCTAAAAGACACGACCGGCAGCAACGTCAACGGCAATGCACAAGCCAAATAATCAGACGAGAATACAACAAAAACTGAAACAACTGAAATTAATAAGTACAGTGTAAGCTTTCAGAGTTTAACTAAATGTATCTGTGAGATGCATAAATGAAACTATAGTTTTGAGAGTTTGACAAAATGTATCTATGTAATGCATTCTTAGATTTTGAGTCTACATTTATATTTGGATATTATATTCAAATGAAACTTTTAGGCTTCTAGAGATTTGCTGAATGTATCTATAAGATACATAAAGTATCTTTAGTATTTATTAGCCTATTCCACCAAATTCACAAATTTTGCATTTTATAGTCTTTTGTATATTCTATTTGACTCAGGATAATAAGCTTCGAGATTTCTAACGAATGTATCTGTGAGATACATAAAGTATCTTTAGTATATACTAAGCGTATTCTTAAAGTTTTAAAGCAAATCAGATACAGCTCGTTCTAGAATTTACCCAAATTCTAAGTCATTTTATTAAATGTATCTATGAGATACATTAAAATATCTTTGGTATATACCAAGCACATTCGCAAGCTTTTAAGCAAAATTTAGTAATTTTGGATTTTATAGTCTTTTGTCTGTCTTTTTTAATTTAAAATGATAAGCTGCGAGATTTCTACTAAATCTATTTATCAGATACATAAAGTATCTTTAGTATCTACTAAGCGTATTCTGAAAGTTTTAGCGCTAATCATATACAGCTTGTTCTAAAATTAAGCAAATGCTAACTGTATCTATCAGATACATAAATGTATCTTTAGTATCTCCTAAGTGTATTCTAAAAAATTTAAAGCAAATCATATACAGCTGCTTCTAGAATTTATTGTAAGTTATTTTTGCATCTTAGCTTAGCTGAGCTCTTAATGCTTCTTACAAAATGTGTCTATGAGATACATTAATGATACATTATCTTCAGCTAATACTAAGCCCATTCTGCTTTTGAATGAATTCCCATATTTTTCTTTGTAGAATTCATCGCAGTAAAATTGTATTTTGTTCATAAATGAAACCTCAACTTTAGTATAAATTAATTTCGAGTTTATCCTCACCCACATTCCATTTTGCAACTTTGAGCCATTTAAAGACTTGCTGTCTGTCAAAATGCATTTGGCTAATGAATTGCCATGACCTGAAATGCAGCCATGTGAGCAAAATAGTTTTGTGGCCAATGGGATCTGTCGATCTTAACTGGTATTTGGGTTTTATTTACTAATTATGCCAGGCATTAATGGGCATGCCTCGAATGCCAGACAATGCAAACTATTTGACCACAAACTCGAATAGTTTTTAGAATTGAATGTTTCAATCATGTTTGTGTAGTGGCCGCCACTTGAGATACACTTTCAACTCATATCAACAAATGCAGAGTGGAAATAGAATTGAAATGAAAAAGAAAACAAATTAAATAAAAAACATTTATATGGGAAAATTATAATAAAAGACTTGCTGAGCAGGCAGTCAATAGGCTGCCGCGTTGTCTGGCAACAGTCGTATATGCACTGCATGCACTCATCTTTGGAGCTCAGGGCAATGTGCCAGCCAAGCACTTGAGAAAATCAAAGGGGATGTTGTTTGGGGCAGGGAATTGGTGTTGTGGAGGGACATTAGAATAGGAATTGCTGGAGGGCAGCGGTAATTGAATGAGCCAGCAGCACAAAGCACAGCGCAAAGCGTTTCGGTCAGCGCTATAAAAATCATAGTGTAATTAAAGCAACTAACAGATACCCTGTGAACAATTTTTTGCATTTACTTCAACTTAGATATTTGCTATTAAAAATTATTTATTAAAAAATTTTTTTATACAAAAATAATCGATTTGCATGAAATGCAGAAATATATCAAAAATAAATAAATATAAAATAAATATATATAAAATATAAATATATAAAAAAAATTTCGTTTAACTCAAGGTCGAATTTCGATAAGTTAATATCAGAGACTATTTGGTAAAATTTAAATATTTATCAAAGCATAATTAGGAGGAAAAATATTGAAAACATTTAAGGCAACTCAGATAGACCCCATTTAGCGGATAATCATCGATAGTCACATGATATCTTCTATGTGCGATATGACGCGAGATCGTCTCAAGCAGCAGCATATTAGTTTGCAAAATTAATATGTTAATTTAATCTGTTTTAAATAATGAAATAAATAGGAAGGTAAGTCAAACTTCCAAAGATATAATTATTATATTATTATAATATTTATATAAATATTTTATTTTTTTTCATTACTTTTCTGTATTTATTGTTAAAAAAGATAAAAACTACTTAATCTTCAACTTAAAAATAACAAAATAGTTATTTGTTTAAAGCTAGCCAATGGATGGCAAAAGCCTGTTGCCAACTCTAGCTTAACTGCAATATACCCATTAATATGCTTCTCCTAAAGGGTATTATATATATATTTATACTCTATACACATACATAACACACAAATGAACCCTTCAAGCAAATGCTGAAATGAACCCCACTTCTCGCCCGCGTCCTACAAAACAGATCCATCCCCATAGATTCCCCAAACGCGTTGACGTTCGCCGACTGCTGGCAGTTTGGCGATTGCCCAAACGAAAAGGGAGGTGGGAAAGAAGGGAGAGCAGGGAGCTCTGCGGAAATTGTGGCGCTCGCGGCCCGGAAGTGTTGCCAACGTAATCGAAACGTGCTGGCTTTGGCAACGCCAACGACTGAGGCTTCTGCTCTGTCCTGCCAGCTCCCAACTGCTGCTGGCTGTCGACGACGCCGTCCGGTCAAAGAATGAAGCACAGTTGCCACGCCCCCTCCAGTCGCCAGCCCTTCGTCAGGTTTTTGGCATGTCACACACACATTGGGGGTTGCCAACTGATTTAAATGATTTTGCACATTTGTCGCGGCGGTTGGCAACGCGCATGTCATTAGCTTTTATTAATGCTAATTGTATTTGAACAGTTCGTATTATGAATGGCGTATTATTTTAATTACCTAAAGGTCGATTGCAAATATATATTTGAGACTAGTTTTTTTTTTTTGCAAATTTAAGTTCATTTTCATAGCTAAACTGACTAGACGTAGCTTTTTAAGAACTCTCAATTAGCAAACATTTCATTCTGTCTGTGGCACCACACACACTCTCACACTCACACTCTCTCATTTACACTCAATTCAAAACTTGTCTATGCTAAATAAGCGCCCCACAAGCATTGCTTTTGGTACAATAGAGAAATACAGTGCAGAGACTTTGACTATTGGCTATTGCATATGCAGAATTCAAAATGCTTTCAAGTTTGAGAACCGACGCCAGGTATTCCCTGCGCCCTTCCGTTATGCATCAGTGCAGGACAATGTGCTGGAGACAGCTACACACACCAATGCACACACACAATTATAGATGATGAGACTGTTAAGGATGAGCGCGTGTCTGATATTCAAGTTCAGAGACTTGAAGCACGAAAAGAAGCTTAAGTAAATCTTAAACTACGATATTTATTTTTCAAATATTTTTGCTTACTCTAAATGATTATATAAATTGTTTTTGAATAGCTAAAAGTCGTGTTATATATATTAACGTGTATAAACAGTTAGGTATTCTCGTGTAGAGTTGAAATATGTTCCATTTCCTTTTAAGTCGTGTTAGATTTGTATACAGCCTTGTTATGTTATGCGAAAAAATTCAATAAAATCAGCTGTTGTCATGAAACGAAATTACTTAGTGAACGATCCAATAATGACAATAGGTCGTGCTATACTTAACTGGAAATCGTGCACACTCGTGAGTAGTCGTGTTACTGCCGAGTGAAATCGTGCTTTATTTCGCTACATATAAATATAAATAATATTCGATTCATTCACTCAAAGTCTTCATCCTAACTCCTGCATATCTTTGTCTCATCTCTAATTCACATCAATATTCGCATGCGATTGCTCAGATAAATAGGCAATAAATGTGCATGAGCTGTTTTCGTTTGTAGCTTGTCAAAGTTCAGCAAAGTATTCTGTAAGAACTTTCGTCTGCCTTTTCGAGTTCCACTCAATGTACACTAGGCAATGTAAATATATGCACGCCACAGTCACACAGAGACAGCTACTCAAATAAGTATTTGTATATATACAAACATACACACTATATACGTACATATATCTGTGCTCCAATGTGTATTTGTATTTATATCGATGTCGGCAATTGATTACGTATTCCGCATGTTGTATTGTCGCGACAGAATTTAATTTCGTTCTTATGGGACGCACATTCGATCGAGCGACCAATGCGCCCAGCCCCCTACCCCTATCACCCCCGCCCAGTGCCTCTCTCTATTGGCTTTATCCACTCTGACGGTCTGTATTGAACTGTAACGCATTCAAACTTGTTGTTGTCGTCTGTCTATCGCACTATTGTCTATGCAAAATGGACAACAACAACAACAACAACAACAACAGCAGCATATTTGTTGCTTTCACTGAAAGGTCCCACAGAATTCACGCATTTGTGTTCTCTGGTCACTTGTCTGCCATTTGACGTTTCGGTTTTACAAGTGTATAGGTGTGTGTGTGTGTGTTTTTGCTGGTGTGTGTGGCTTAAGAGTGGGCGCATTGTAAAATTTTCAATAGTTCAGGAAATTAGTTACAAACAAATTGACTGACCCAAGCTGAGCTCAGCAAGTCACATCCAATAAAATTGTCAAAAATTTGGTTAAAAGAGCTTCGAAAATTGAGTTTTCTTAGATTTTCTTTTTGAATGATTTAAATTAAATAGCTTTATATTTATGAGATATTAAAAATTATAGACTCTTAGCATACTGTTTGAATTGTATAGGCAAATTTGAAAGCTTAGATTAGAAGCTTTAAAAGCACATGAAAATTGTTGAATAGCTTTCACACGTGAGTTTATTGCTCTCCTTTGAATATGTCTTAAAGTGCTGGCATATGCGAAAGCTTAATTTTTAAAGCTTTCAAATCACTTAAAAGTTTTAATTCAGCTATATTATAATTCTAAGTGATCTCTTTCAAATGTGCTCTGTCGTATGTTAAGCTCAGATAAATAATAAATAATCTTTTACTTCTGAAAGTTAGAATTAAAATCAAAATAAATAAAAAATCTTTAGAGCCTCCTTAACTTGTATATTGTATCATTTTATATTTATATACATAAATATAAATACAATCGTGCTCAAAATAATAGGAACGCATTTGAGTTTCATGCAATTGGTCAAATATTTAATGATAAATGCAAAATATAGACATGAAATAAGGAAATCCTTATTTATATTTAAGACTATTTATAGCAACTTTCACCATAAAGATTTTTTGTTTGTGTATATATTCATATATATATATATAGTTTTAACAGCTTCGTCTCAGAAGTCACGACATTCAGGTTTCAAGCCTTACTCAGTGGAGTCATAAAAATACTTTTGTAAATAAATCAATTTCAGCTGATATACAATAGTTGTTCCAGGAAAAGCGCAGACTTAAAATAAACATAAGAGGAATATAAAAAATAATAAGCAAGTCTTCAAGTGAGTCCCAGAAATATAGCTTTCAAAACACATGAAAGCAAATATTAACTTTGATAGTATTGCTATCTCGCTCTAGTACGTTTTACTTTTCACTTAGACTGAGCTTTAATTTAATGCCTAAGCATATACTTAATCTATTGTTAATTGCATTTAAGAGTCAAGTTTCTGAAATGAAACTTTGATCTATCTGTCTGTCTACATCTACCATTATTTCTGTCTAGCTAACATCTATATCTCTCTTTATCTCTCTCTAGCTAACATCTATGTCTCTCTCTGTCTCTCTCTTTCTCTCGCTGTCTTTCATTCTGGCTTCGCTTCAATCTCAGCTAGTTTCTACTTTAAGCTTTAAATTTGTTCTGTATTTGCATGCTTTGACTGAGTCAAGTTCATTAGATGTTTGCTCAATTCTCACACGCGTGTTATTTTTGTAATTAGCAAGCAGTTGCGAAAGCCACAGACTAACAGCAACATCAACATCAACATCAACAACAACAACATCAACTCTGATCAGTTAGAATTCTATTTTTGTTCGCCTAAGTTGATTTGAGAATAGAATTTTTGGTTTTTGCTTGGGTGAAAGGCAGTTTCCACAATTTTCTTGACACTCGCAAAATTTGTGACAGCTAAACTTGATGGTGGTGCTGGTGGTGCGAGGGTAGCTCGAGCGAGGGCTGACATGCAAAAAGCAGCTACGTGACATGGCAACGTGCAGTGTTTGTTGTGGTTGGTTGTTCGCTTAGTTGTTGCCACAGCGAAACGTGTTACATTTATGTTAACACATTTGCACACGTTGCGTGCGACCGAAATGCAGATAATGACCAAAAAGCAAGCTGCCATCTCGCTCGCACCCAAAATTCTAAAACAGATAAACTTATGCAACACTCAAACGCTGAGAGAGAGAGAGATATTTGCACGGGCTGTTACGTTTCACTTTGAGTGACAGCCATTTCGACTTTGACTGTTCGAGTCGCCTCCTTCCACACACAAAAACTCGTTCCCTTCCACTGTTTGTCATTTGATCTGCTCATAAAATTATTAGTTTCGCTGCTGCTGCTGCTGCTGCTGCTGGGCTACGTGTCTGCTGCATTGAATTGCTTTTAAAATATATCATCGCCTGCACTTGTTGTGCTCGTCATTCATTCATTCATTCATGCACTCCTGCATTCATTCATATTCACATAGTTCTTTATTTATTTATAACCATTTCGTTTTCTTTTCTTTTTTTGTTGTTCAGTGCAGCCTTTTGACGTCGCTTTGCTTATTTATTATCATTATTTGCTGCCTGTCAGTATTGTCGCTTCTTTAAGCAACGACAACAGCAAAAGCAATAGCAACCACAACAAACAATTCATTTCGCATATATCGCATAAATATGCAAGTCATGCGCTTAGTTAGACGACGACGACAGCGTCCACATCGATAGAAACGTCAAAGCTTGGCAACATTTTGCGCCCCTCCCCACAGACACGCCTCCTGCCACGCCCCAAGCTACAGACACAAACTGCAATCCAGCAAATATCCCAATTCCCAACAGCTATTCCCAAATGAGCGAATAGTCTGCGTGTGTGTGTGTGTGTGCGTATGTATCTGAGGTTACAAATTTTGCATGTGCTTGTGGCCAGAGCCCCAAGAAACATATTGAGAAAAGTTAACTTCAAGAGAGAGAGAGAGATACATTTAGCCATATTTGGAGCAATCTGTATGCAAGTCGCAACAGCGGAAATGGATTAGATCGTTAACTTATTGATTTGCATGCACAGCACTCATTTTTGCTGTAGTTAGAATATGGTTTGAGCTACAAAACAATTTTCAACATTCAGCTCTAGCTTGAGGAGACTTCTGGGCGTAACACAAAAATAATTCTATTGTAACTCATTTGCATTAAAAGCGGACATAATGTTTACTTAACCAGCGATTAAATAGACTTTTATTTTATTACTTGATGGATTGATAAAAAAATATATTAAAATCAATGTCAGTAATAAAGATAAGCTCTCAGGCAATTCGAAAAAAAATTAAATGAAAATTGAGAGAGATTGCACAACATTCAATTTAATTTTCAATTAGTTATAAATATTTAGTACAAATATATAAAGAACAAATTTATAAAAAAAATGTGGTAAATCAATTTAAAGAAATAAGCAAAAAAAAATGTTTTTTTTTCTTGAATAATAATCTCTTGACTATTAACATTAAAGCTTTAAAAATTTTAAAAGTGCAAGATTCGATCGTAAAATCATAAAATTGATTAATTAGCGTTCAGCTGAACCATTTTAATTAAAAATTAAATCAAAGCTAGTTTCGGATGCATAAAAACTTCTTAAGAGAAGTTTAAAAAATATCTAAAAGAGATAATTTCTTATGTAAATTCAATTTTAATTTTGATGCGTACTTTGCTACTTTAAAATTGTTTTTAATACAAAATTTTAATTTAAATATTTTTAAATATAAATTAGAAAATTAGAAAAATAAATAAATATATATTTTTATTTATTTATATTTTATTTATTTTAATTTTTTTTTTTATAAATTAAACCAACAAATTCCTACATGAATGATTTCGATATTCAATTTGAATGCCTTTGACATTTATTTGGGTAACCTTGCGGCTGCCAATAAGCCACAAATTGTTTATTGTGGCAGCTCACAAGCAACAGTTAACAAAATAAACAAGTAAGAAAGCTCTAGTCGGGTCTCAGCCCGACTACGAGATCCCCTGAACCAAGTCCGAGCTGATGTTTTAAACAACCTAGCTTACATATTTTATCTATACATATTACCTCTGCGCGCATATACACATGCACACATGCACACATACACACATGCACACATATACACATGCACACATTTGTATATACATGCACACATATACATACATGCCATGCACACAGAAGCACGCTCGCCGATTACTGCGTAGTTGATTTGAATGTATGTGTGCACACGTACAGGCTGCTGCAGCGTGCTTTTACAATGTTTCCTTTAATAACTTCTGTATTACTTAACGGATTTGAATGCAATTTTCTGCATTGAATGCTATTAATTTATTGAAAATACGGTTTTCACTAAAAAATTTGAAAAAATTAAATTGTGGCTTTGATAATTTTTTTTTTTAATAAATTTTTTTTGTAAAATGTGGAGCCGGTATCCAAAATATGAAAAAATAGAAAATGTATTTTATTTATAAAAAGCTAAAAACAAAATTTGGTAGCTGTAGCTAAAAATATGTAAAAGATATGGTCCAAACACTGAATCTTGATAACGTTTTAAATCGATAACATTGAAACGGAAAAATTTATCGAATATCTAAAACAAACTCGATATTTTCGCTGTATACACAGACCATCATGCAAAATTTGAAGTCTCTAGCTCTTATAGGTTCTGAGATCGACGCGTTCATACATACGGACAGACGGACAGACGGACAGACGGACAGACGGACAGACGGACGGACGGACGGACA
The DNA here is from genome assembly GCA_035045545.1 of Drosophila gaucha. NCBI lineage: Eukaryota > Metazoa > Arthropoda > Insecta > Diptera > Drosophilidae > Drosophila > Drosophila gaucha. The sequence goes on along the minus strand of JAWNOY010000006.1, from coordinate 622,148 downwards.
GACAGACGGACAGGGCTAAATCGACTCAGCTCGTCACCCTGATCAAGAATATATATACTTTGTGAGGTCTGTCACGCCTCCTTCTGCCTGTTACATACTTTTTGCAAAACCATTATACCCTGATTTCCCATTTTCAATGGGTTCAGGGTATAAAAACACAACAACAAAGGAACAAACAAAATGTTTTCCACTTTGGCCCGAAGTGCAAATCCCCTGACAAAGCTAAAATTTAATTAGCAGCCAGCAAGCGGCGTTTGCAAATGAAATTACACACAAAAAGGAGGCGCCGCTGCGTTGCATGCAACCGATGCCCGAAACAAACGCCCCCAGCACACATATACACCCACCCACACTCGCATGCCCTTACAAATATGTATGTATGTAGGCAGCATTAAAATCCAGCCCCAGCTTCACACACTGGCTTAACATTTTGCCACTTTGTAGCGCGACTCCCGGACTAAGCGAAATACGAGAGAGAGAAAAAAAGCGAATGGAAATAAATACAATGACAACACATTCACACACACACTCGCACATACACATGCAACACGACACGAGCGCCTTGTGCGCCCAAACAGCATGTTTTGTGCACCTAAAGAAAAAGTGTTCTACATTAACTCAATTATTAATATAAGTTTATTATTCTTAAAAATATTCTAAAATAGAAAAAAGGGAAAAATAAGTGGAAAATTAACTAAAATTTACTTTTTTAAGAGTTTACATACTTAAAGATAGTATGAAACAATATTGACTCAAAGTTTGATTGTCAATGTGGTTGCCAATTTAGCATAGATTTTAGTTTTGTTAAAAAATGGTTTATTATAAGAGTTAATATTCTTATTTTAAGCTAAGAGCTTTCTTAATAAAAGTTTAAAATTCATTTCATTATGTATGTGTATCTTGTATATTAATAACATTGATTGAATCTTCTTAAAAGTCGTGAAAACAAGAATTTAAAGAGTTGAAGAAATATAAACTTTAATTTCTTTAAAGAAATTTAACTACACATTTAAATAATGATAGCCATCGAACTTATCGATAAGATTTTAGTCTTTCGATTAAAATCAAAGTTTTCCGAAGTTTTCTTATGCTTAATAGTATTAATTAAGTATTAATTCTTCAACTGAAAAGAAGTAAAATTGTGAATAAAAATCCATGCAATTTCAGCAATTTTTTAAATAATTTTTGACTGATTAAATGTGATACTTTAAACAATTTTAAGGGTCCCATAAATATTTTTTTATGAATATGAATTGAATCAAGTCTAAACTCCTATCAAAATTTGTCCCATGACTAATTCTTAAACTAAGAAAAAATTCGTATTTTAAGAATTGCCTTTTTAAAGTTATATATGACTTATACTAACTCACTCAAATTATATATAACTTTAAAAAGGCAGTTCTTAAAAAAGCATATTTGCACAGTTAAAGAAATAGCCAAATAGCAAAACTTTTGATGGAAGCTTTAACTTGTTTCAATAAATATTTATAGAAAAATATTTATGGAACCCTAAAAATTGTTTTTGATATGATATTTAGTCATGCAAATTTTATTATTTTCAAAATTGGAGAAATAGCCTACATTTTAATTCAGTCTACCTTTTCGCTCAGTGTAATCCTCGTGAGCTTTACAATAAACACGAAAATATAATTTGCAACATTGCGAGGCAGGCAGCAGGCGACGCGCTTCCGTAGCCGCAACGCAAGGTGGAGGGCGGACAGAGGTGAGGTATGTTGTTGTTGTTGTAGCTGGAGTTAGTGTAAGCCCGAGATGGGGCTTTTTGGCTAGGGCAGCAAGTAACACTAATTACCTGGAACTAAATATGGCGCCGGATTTGGTGGCGGCAGCCAATACGTTGCCGTTATCGCCGGATACGACTGATGGCCATTTGTGGCCATGTTTGTGGGCTGCTGCGGGGGTGGCGAGTGCGGCGACATGCCGGAGCCGCACAATTTGTTGTTGCTGCTGTTGCTGTTGTTGCTATTGCTGCTGGGCTGGGCTGTTGCACATGTTGTTAAGGCTGTTTTGGCCGACAGAGGGCGCAGCTGCAGCTCACTAACATTGCCATTTCCGTTTCCGTTGATATTGGACGCTGAGAGGCTGCTGCTGTTGTTGTTGTTGTTACTCTTATTGTTGTTGTTGTTGTTGTTGTTTAAGCCATTGCTGCATTCCATGATATTTGTATTTGGATTTTTCATATTTATGGGCCGCTAGATGGCGCCACACACACACACCCACGCCGAGGGCAAACTTGTTTTTATGAGCCTCTTGGGCTATATTAAAATGCAAAGCTATATTATTAAAATTTATTTATATTTACATGTAGTTTAAATAAACATGTTTCTATAAAAGAACACAGAAAAAGAACACCACAATTATTCACTTGTGCATAATTTGAATTTTATTTGTGTCTATTTTGCATTGTTTTTTATACTTTTTAATACGCAGCGCGTGTTGCAACCTTATTATCATTATTATTGCTGCTGTTGTTGTTGTTTTTGTGTCACATACGAGTATTTATTTATATTTTTTTTTTATGGTCTACCATTTTTGTATAACCAATTAATTTGCTATATTGCACCGTTTGCTTTTGTAATATTATTATTATTGTTGTTTTTTTTTTACGTTTTCTTGATTTTTATTTACTTTCAATTTGCTGCATATCATCGCATCATATCGAGCGTTAATGTGCCAGGCATGTCATATACGATATTTGCTATTGTTATTAAGCTTATTATGGCGATCACATAGCGTAGTTATTTGATTTTGCATTTATGCCTTGATGCCAGTTAGGAGTCGGGGCAATGAAATGATTTTGTTGCCTTGTTTAAGGCCCTCTCGCTAGGCGCAGCTTTCGCCTCAACAATTTTTATGTGCACTTTTGCTTTTAAATGCCGTTGCAACACTCTCAAAAATAGCAAAGTAGCTAATAAAATGTGCAAAATTAAAATAAAAATAAAATAAAAACTATTTGGCTAAGCAAATTTTAGCTTTCCAGACCAAAGCGAATTTCACAAATGTCACAATTTGTCCAGAGGCCACGCCTGTTAGCAAACAGCTCTCCATAACTATGTATAACTATATATATATATAGCATATATGTGACACCTGTCTGAAGCTCTAATCAGCTTGAATATAGCTGGAGGAAGAAACAAACGTCTGTGTTTATATAGCAAATGCCTCTTTGTTTATGTCTATAGCCTACTCTCGATTGTATTACTCGCAGGGGGCGTCTCTGCTTGTTTAGGGGCGTGTCTGTTTTGCTGGGGAACCCGAAACCGAAACTAAACAACTGTCGACATAACACAAAATGAATTGTGAAATTTTAAGCTCATTTATTTACAGCAACAACAAGCAAAGTCTCACTTGATTTATTACTATGTGAAATTCTCTTTTTACTTAAAAATATCAAGAAAAGAAAGCTTAATCGAAGATATTATGTGATTTTAACTGCTCGTGAAATGTGGCTAAGCAATAATATTTATTCTTTATAATATAGAAGATTTTATAAATTTTTTTTATTATTAAGCTACAAAGAAATTGATTGTTTAGGAATTTTCTAAATTTATTTACTGAGCTCATTTGTTGGTGAGATAACATGGGATTGTTGTTCTTAGGGTTGAGTATAATTATAAAGCAGTTTCTTACTTTTGAAATAATTTTTTTTTGTTATTTTTCTTTTTATTTGCAACTGAGAATTGAGAACTGAGCGAGTTTGTGCATAGAATTGATCGTATTAATAAGAACTCGGTAGGGTTCGAACCCCATATTTGATGACTTCTATGCCTACGCATACTCCACTGTTATATAAAGTCACTTTTGGTATATGTTTGATAAATCAATAAAGAAATTTATATTATTATATTATTATAATTATAAAGAATATATCTTCTATTTGAGTGCCTTCTTTAATATCCTCTATAAGGTTTTATTCTTAACTAGTTCATAAGACTTTTCGAGATAATATGAAGTGAAAACTGAAGCAGAGAGCATTTTAGAAACTTATCGATAGGTTTATGTCTAATCGATGGACCTAAACTTTTGTAGGTTTGACTCTTAAACGATATATATAATTCTTTTAGGGTTATTCAACCTAATCCAACTTCAAGTGGTTGTCTCTAAGTCTTAACTTGCTGGTTTTTTCCATGACAATCGATTGTTATTGTTAGTCTTAAAATAACTTGATGCTTTCATTGAGATTCGGTTGAGGAAAATGAAGTATATTTTCATGTCAACTATTTTCTATTTATTTTGTTGTTGTTGTTGTTCGCTTCTCTAGACTTTCCACAACTTGTCGGGCTTGTCTATTTTCAATTTCTAGCATCGCAGCTAAATTGACGTTTGCCCGTCTATTGACAGACAGCCAGCTCTGTCTATGCATAGTTGTTGTTGCTGTTGGATCATGTTGTATGTAGTTGGTCAACATCTATGTATGTAGACATAAATATGCGTAAATATACGATACTTATATGTATGTCTGGTTGAGAAGAAAGTGCAAATATTGATGGAAATATTTGACAATTTTTTGAGGCCTGAGCTTAGTTGCAAGTAGAGTGCATTGCAACACAACGTTGCAACATGCAAATGCAATTGATTTGCAACTGCAGCTGCTGCTGCTGCAATCATGTACGTTAATAATGGCATTTAATATGGCATATTGCAACACTTTTTGTAATCATTTGTATTTCTATATTTTTTTTTGTTACGCTTCGCTGGCATTTAAGCAATTTGTCAACTCGGTCAACACATGCGACTCCAACTTTGTATTGTCAATTGCTCGACTGCAGTTAGAACTGATTAGCCCAATTACTTAAGAACTTTGACCTTAACTAACGCCAGCTGCCTATCATATGTTATATGTTTTATATCAAAGTCTGCGCTCTTTGTACTTTATCTTGACTTTGCATAGTCTTGTTCTTACTTTTTTCATTCAGCTCATTTGAGTAAGCACAACAATTATCGCATAAACTTCATAAGCTTCACATTTACACTCTGAACTTTGGTTAATGTGCGGGTATCTGAAAATTTTTAGAGCGTAAAGCAACGCATTTTCATTAAAAAAAATACTGACGTATTTGAAGCATGTTAAAAAAAATAAAATAAAAAATAGATTACGCTGGCAATTTAATTTTATGACTGTAGAGAGTTGTAGCATAGAGTGAGAGACAAAAAAAAATACTTATGTATTTTATAATATGTATAAGAGAAGTGTAAAAATTGTTGATATTAAAAATGCAAATATTTGATTTTTAATTTTTTACAATATTTATATATCCACATAAATATTTTTAAAAATATTATAAAAAAAAACATTTTATGAAATTTAACTCAGTTTTAATATAAATTAATATAAAATCAAGAAAGAGGTAGTAAATATTATGTTAGATTGAAGAATTTGAGAAGTTTATAGAATAACCTTTGGTATATCATACGCATATCAATCTTTAGATGGAAAATTAAAGATGGCATGATGAAGTGTTTCTTATAGAATGGCATTCCATATATAAAAACATACCCATTGACTGATCAATATTATATTGCATAAATTTAAAGTCTTTCTAAGTCTTAGCTGTCAGTTTATTAATTTTTTGGTATATTAATATCTATTAATGAAAATGTATTTTGATAAATTTTTTCTATACTCTCTTCTCAATGGAAAAAATAGTATATTGGTTTTTTATTGCCTAAGCTGTGCTGTAGCTTAAAAAGCTAATATTTGACTGGGAATCAATTCTTTAGAATTATATATATATTCATATAAGTTTGTAGAGGATTAGCATTACATTCAGTTACCCTAACTGTCTATGACCTCAAGTTTACTTATAAAATATCACCAAAAACCTGACGTGATAAAGCAATTCTAGTAAATTCGAATTCAGCACGTCTCAAAAAAGTTTAGTCTGATTCTGTATAACTTTGACCTCTATAATTATAATTAACTAAATATTTTTATATGCTCTACAGAAATATTTTTAAACTTAATGAAAAAAACATTTCTGGTTAAGCATTTGCCCTTAATTTGCTTTAAAGTGCACTCGCATAGCTGAGTATTTATATAGAGATATATCTATAGCTCAACTGGCTGTACTATACTTATGTATATATATACCACATGTATATAAGAACTTTTTTTTGTGTTTTTTTGGGTTGACGAGTTGTTGACATTTTGTATTTAATATGCCGCACACCTTTGTTGTAGCCGTTGTTGTTGTTGTTGTTGCTGTACTTGAACAAAAAAAAAATTGACAACTGACAATTTCCGTTTGTTGCCGGGCAATACGCATTTGTAGCCCGCCCGAGTTTTTTTACCTCGACTGATTATTTTCAATTGGAATTTACTTAGCTAACGGCCAAATGATTCATTTTCATGCTGACGCCAAGAAATCCATTACGTGATGTCTATATGTTTCATCTCTCTCTCTCTCTCTCTAAAAATGATATATATATATATAAAGAGAGCTATTGCGTGGCTTGTCTATAGATGTTTTCAATTTAATGACACTTGTGCTAGTTGTTTGCCCGCGGCATCTTTTTTAATATTTGCACAAATGCGGCAGAATCAACAAATTTTCCCCTATTGTATTCAAGTACATAGATATAGAGAATATATATATGGAGAGCTTAGGGCGCAGTCGACCTTGAGCTAGACTTTACGCACGTACGTTCAGGTACCAGATCAAACTCTCAGATCGTGAAGATGCCAGCACATCTAAAGCCATATATGATGAAAGGTGTGTACGTGTGTGTGTGTGCTTGAGGCACACCCCGAATAAACTGAAGCATTCAAGCGTTACGCCAACTGTATCGGAAATCGGTTTAACTTTTATACAAATATGTCGCATATATATACATATATTTAACTATATATATAGAGAGCGAGAAGGTGAGAACTCTAGTGTTTGTATAGTTGGCTGGCTATTGTTCTCTGTAACGAATCAGCTGTTGGTGTGCCTGTACAGCAAATTTATGTAAATACATTCGACACGTTTCTTAATGCACATTCAGTTCAGGTAAATAGGGTTTATCAGCAACTACAGTGATAGCTGCCTATGTGTGAGGAGGTGTTTAAGTTGAGTGTTGCAAAAGCAAACTTTAACTGTGCTATTAACTAAAGGGGAGCATATGAAGTACAGTAATGACTGACTAAGTTGAAGTTTTCTTTAAGTACTTGGCAATTACAGTGTTAGCTGCCTAAGTAAGTTGTGGCAGAAGCCAACTTCCCTCGAGTTTGTAAGCCAAGATTTACTAAACTCAAAGTCAACTCAAAGTAAACGTTTTTGAGTAAAATATGTACTTTACAGTCATAACTGCCTATGAAAAACTTGACTCAAAGGCTTTTTAGCTCCTTCTCTACAACCAAACTTCACTTAGTTGAAGCCAAGCTCAAAAAACTTATATAAGTCATCTTCAATGTGTTTCACTGTACTCAAAGTTCATTTAAAAGTACAGTACTAACAAGCAAACAAGCACATGTAAAGCAAGCTTCACTGTATTTTCTAAAATTCCCGCTGTTAGCTTAAGATACATTTATTTCAAAATAACAATCTGTATCTTATAGATGCATTAAATTAACCAAAAACACAAGTTCACTAAGCAAGCTTCACTGTACTCTAGAATCGAAGCTCTTCACGCTTATTGCGAATATCTTTACAATAACAACAACAGCAACAAGGTTGCAAAGTTGGCATTGCATTTTGTTGGCAATTGTATCTTAGAAATACGTATGCATATTTTGTATCTTCAAGATACATTTGATGTGATAGATACATTTTGACACTTCGAATTGAAGAAGACGCGCGTGCGCAGCTTGTAGCGAGTTGCAGCGATGCGCACACGTCTCGCGGCTAGAGCGAATCTGCAAATGTATCTATGAGATACAGATAAGCAGCGGCATTCGATGCCGAAGACCGAAGAAACGTAAACGAAAACGAACACGAAGAAAAACGCGACTGATTGCTGGGCGATTGAGTGACAAACTGCTTGCGTCGCTTATTTTTTCGCTGCTGTTTCGCGCTGTCGTGCGGTTTATTTTACTTTACTTGATTTTTTCCCACTTTTTTTTTGTTTCTTTAGCTTTTTGTTTTGTCTCGGTTGTAGTTGTAGCTCATGTGTGTCTGTGTGTACTTTAGCCATTGTGTACTCAGTTCACGATGTGCCCAACCGCATGGCGAGGCATTCGAATACGAATACAAAATTATCATTATTATCGTTGCCTTTTAGTTTTGGCATTTTTCGTTTCGGTTAAATGGCATTTGCGACAAAATGAAAAACCACACACACTCAACACACACACAACTCACATACACTCAACACACACTTTAAATGCAAATTCGAAAATTAAATACTCTTGCAGAGATAATTTTAATGAGTTAAAAAATTAACTAAAACTAAACTGATTTTAATTAAAAAATAATTATGTGAAAGCTATTGTAGAAAAAGGTAAAGTTTATTGTAATTGTAATTAGATAAAATCTACATAATTTTAATTATTATTAATGTTTTTAATTGGGCTAAAAATAGTATAGATATTCATTTCACACAAATATCTCACTTTAATAAACTCATTTGAAATGTAAAAAATATAATCATTAGATGAAATACTTTATATATGTATATACACATTTTTATCATATTGTACTTTACTTTATGTGTATATTAAGTTTTTCATTAGCTGAAAACAACGTGACATAGCATTCGACTTCAGTCTAATGCCCATTTTGTAGTCAAGTGTATCTAAGCCATAAATTGGGAGGGGGGACTCATCAGCCGACGCGTGCTAAGCAGCAGTGATCACAGCCGCCACCTGATCACGAGTGTCTCACAGATACACACACACACACACACACACACACACACAGAGCGTCAGTTCGAGTAATTTTGTTATACGATGGATTCATTGAAAATTGTTCAGAGAGGGTATAAAGGTTATGAGAAGTTGTTGCCAGAGAAGAAAAGGAATCTTTGCGATTGGAAGCTATATAAGACTTTTTGATCAGCTTAAACGGCTTCAAAGATCTAGTTTTAGCTGAAAATAAAGATATATATATATATACAGTCGAATCCCAATAATTCGTAAAGAATAGCAGCACATTGAAAACAAATTCTTTCGAATATCTGTTCAATAAATCCTGTGTAATTTGTAAAAAAGTGAATTATCGAATTATCGGGGTTTGACTGTATATATATGGTGAGAGTTCGAATTTCGTTTGTTCTCTTGGATCGAGTTTATTTCAAAACATCGATAACTCGCACTGAAATCGATCAGAATCATATTTCAACATATCTTCAAACAAATGAGAACTAGAAATATTAAATTCCTTTTTAATGCTAACTTTTAGTATGCACAGAGTCAACACTTAATTCTTTTTCAGATACCTCCAACAATTTTCCCCTCCTACAATAGACAGTACATATAGTCTAAGACTTTGGTATGTGTTTTTGCACTTTTGTTTGTATACCAATAGAAAAGTCAACTTGAATAAGCTCAGCTCGCTGCCTGGTACAGGGTATCTACAAGCCTAGCATAGCTTAGTTTATTTTATTTCGGAGTTTTGCCCAGAATTTGTACATTTGGCAATGCATTTGCATTGACGTTTGTTTGCCACTCGGTTAGGCTGATAAAAATCGTTTGTATTTCTATATACTATAAATATATATATGCATATGAGACTGGGCTTTATATACTTGTTGCGGGACTACCTGACTTTGGATGTTGGCATTGTGAGCGCCGGTCTCTGCGTCGCACATTATGTTTGTTTATTTATTATTGTTTCGCGTTTCAGAGCCGGCGACAGTTGTTTAATTTATCAGTTAACAGCTTTGTGGCTTTGCAGCAGTACGCTAAAAGCTTCAGTTGTTTCCACTCTCGATCGTATTTCAGCGGATTTGTTTGGCTCACATTTCTGTGTGTGCTTTATGAAAAAAAAAACCTAAAAAGTACTCTTCGCCCTTGGGGCTGGCATTAGAAATGAAGAAAAAAATGAAAATAAATACTAGATGCGCCTAAAACGTAACTGAAAGACCAGCTGTAGCTGCGGTTGAGGTTTTGGGTGCTTGGAGCGCTTATCTCGACAAGAAATTTAATTAAAATAAAACCATATGCCGTAATTGAAACGCCCCCTAATTACCAGAGACGCCTCAACAATAGCCACAGATACAGATATACATATAGTCGGGGGGCCTTTTGGGGGTAAAAATGCAAACAGACGCCCGCAACAAAACACTTGAAAAGACGGAGGGGGAGAGGAAGGGGGAGACAGCAAAATATGCGGCATATTGAAACAGACGCAAAACCATTTTCGATAATTGAAAATAATAATTAAAATTCTCTGATTGAGGCGCATTCGCTTTTTGTTGCCAGCCCCAACTGACGTCCACAATTGGAGTGAAAGAAGCTATAAAAAGTAGCAGCAACAACAACAACAACTACAACAATGTACTTGCAGTTACCATACACAATAATTTATCAAATAATTTGTTTATTCAATGTTGAAAATTGAATACCCTGTAACTAATAAAAGTGCAGTTTCTTGTAATAGGCAAAAGATAAGAGCTGCGATTCTCTTGAGCAGCTGAATCAGAAATTTGTTCTTTGTTTCTTTTAAAGCAAATCTATATATATGTATATATATATATATAAAGCAAGTTTATAAATCTATATATCTTATTGTAGATAGTTGCTATTCTTGCATACGCTGATCTTATTTATTTGATTTTATTCAAAAGTTATCGGAACCAACTAGAAATCGATATATTTTGATGACAAAAATTGATTTTGAAAGTGTTTTCATCTTATAAGACAGCTGCAGAAATCAAATTTAGCTGTCAGTTTCTTGTCCAGCATTCAAAAAGTCAAGAAAACAGATACAGTCGAATTCCGATAATTCGAAATGGCAAGGGAATTACTTTTTAACGAATTACGCAGGAATTAGATTTATATTAGATTATATATTTTTCAAGGGGACAGCATTTTTTTAGGAATTATTGAGGTTTTTTATTTTTCGAAGGGAAGATTTTAGTGTATTTGAATTATATACTCGTATAGAACAGCATCACAAATCAAATATCAATCGTTTATATAGCTACGTCCCTTGATTCCGTAGTAAGTGGGAGAAGAACTATATCTTTCACAGCTTTACATCTAGATCCCCTAACTTTGGCATTTCGATTTCTGTTAAGTTTATTTGCAAACTGACTTTTCATTAAATTAATTTTAGTACTTCTTCCTTATCATATTACAGACGAATCCCGAAAGGGGATAATTTTTCCGAATTACGCAGGAATTACATTTATCGAACAGGAATTCGAATGAATTTTTTCCAAGGGGACAGCATATTTTAGGAATTATTGAGGTTTTCGATTTAGCTGGGGACGAATTATCGGTGTTCGAATGCATATGACAAAAATAATATAAATAAAATAAAAATACAATATATTTTTAAAAGATATTTCTTAACTACTTATTATTATTTTGTTTTTCCAAATCAAACCATTTTTTTTGCAGTCAAATACCTTGTTAGATATTAAAACTCATTTGAATCTAATATAAAACATAAAAATGTATTTAAAAACTTATTTTCAATCTAATAAAATCCAAGCAAAAGGAGCTATAAGCGAAGAGCTGCTTGTAGGGTAACTACTTTAAAGGTAAACTCGACTCAAGCTCCCATTTTTTATATTTTCTTCATTTTAATATGCAAAACTTGTCGCCTGGCTGTAGAATTGTGTTGCTGCTGCTGCTTCCTCTTCTACCCAGTTTTTTTCTTTACTTTTCAATTGTTTTTTATGTGCTTTGTCTCGCATAGAGGCAAGCCCGTTAGCCGTATTTGTGCCTTGTGTCCAGGCCATAGAAGTCATCGTTATGGTGTCCCCAAAGTGCGCCTGTCTTTGTTCTCTCTCTCCCCACCTTCTCCCTCTCTATCATGCTGTCTCGCTTTAGAATTTATGAGCGTTCTGCATTTGGGATTCTAAGTGCGTGATTTCTTCAATTAAATGCCCCAAAGTCTTTGGTTCTCATTGCAAGTCGCCGTCAGAGCCAGCAGCACTTGCTGAATGCCATTGCACAATCATGTGGCAATGTCTTTGACTCTGAATAACCCGCCCCTCTCTCTGTCCCCTCCCCTCTCTATCGAGCCACCAAGAAAATGATGTATGTTAAGCATGCTTGTTTGGGGGCCACAGTTCACAGCATTGTCTGTGTCATTCCAAGACTCTTTTGGACAATACTTGTGGCTGGAGCATTGCATTTAGCATAATTCTCAAACAATGACAATAGTTCAGTCAATGGAATAGATGGGAATAGAATAGAATTGCATGGAATTGTTAGTAATTATGGTTAGGAAATTAATTTGCCAACTTTTGCAATACAAAACTATTCACAATTCCAATTCTAAATGAAAACGCAAAACGGAAATGAAGAAATTTTACTAATTAGTCAAAGATAATCCTCTTATCAATATTTAGATTTAGGTTTAATTTTCCAACTGTCTGCAGTTAAAACTTCACTTTATGGCTTCGGCACTTAATGACGTAATAGTAGGAAACTCAACTAGATAAGAAAAATGTAAAAAATGAATATGTTTTCTGACAAAGGTTTATCTGAAGTACTTTACTCTACTAGAATTTTTAAAATTGAATAGATTTTTCTATTTTTTTTCTTCATTTTCATAGTTAAGAGTAAAAATTTATGTATTTAATTGAAATTGCAAACTTTTCTCTACATAATGTCATTAGAGATTTGATTTACAGATAAATGTAATTCCACATTTCGAAATAATATTTCATTTCGCATTTGGTACGCACGGCAATTATGCGCATATTTCAATATAGATGCATGTCAAGCGTGCCGCATGTATGTCTTGTGCCACATGACAAACTGCAGCTGCAACAAGGCGAAAACGCACTTGCAACACGCAATGCGGCGTTGAAAAAAATTTCTCCTTTTGGTGGCATTCCACAAATGCTTTTGGCAATGGCTCGATGCGGGCCACGCAAGCGCAACTAGAATAATACACAGATACAGATACATATCGAACGAGAGCTGCAGATGCAGCTAAAGTATCTGAGGTATTTATATTGAGCAATAGCTATAGTGAGAGATCGTTATCTGTGGGTTACATATAAAAAGAGCTAAGGGTTTGAATGTAGATAAAATATCTGTGAAATATGGATACATATGCACGCAGAGTAGCAGAGCTTAAGATACAGATACTGTTTTTTGTAGCGTATAGATACATATTGATATTGCGAAAAAGTTACAGATACAGGTAAAGTAACTGTTGTTTGTTGATAGAGACACATATAGAGATACTGCTAAAGATGCAGAAAAAGTATCTGTAGAATAAGCTTACCGATACATTCAAAGAAACAGCTAAAGATACAGAAAAAGTATCTGCGGAATACATTCCAAAAGCTACAGATATAGAAAAAGTATCTAAGACATGTATAATAATTATATTATATATAATAATTAGATATAATTGATTTGGATAAAGTTGAATATTAACATAGACATATATATATGGAAACAAAACTTAAGATACACATAAAGTATCTTAAAAAATTCTTTCATTTCCAGATCAGATAATCTTGAGAAGATAAAGTATATATATACTCATATATATATACTCATATATACAAAGGTATAGAGAGCATATACAGATAAAGTATCTGCTGAGTAGAGAGACAGATACTGAGAGCAGCTTTAGATACAACTAGTGTATCTGCTGCATATAAAGATTAAGATACATATCGAGATCGTCATACAGATACAGATAAAGTATCTGCTGAGTAGAGATTCAAATACATATAGGAAAATATATAAAGATACAAGATAAATAAAAATTCGTAAGCAAAAACAACAGACAAAGTATCTTAGGAGCAATAGCAAGATATACAGATTAAGTATCTGTAGAATCGGTAGACGTATTTATTTCATATTGATACAGATACATATAAAGGCAAAGTTTATGCGAATATGCGCAATGCACTCGAATCAAAACAAAACGACAAAAACAGAAAACAGCTGAGTTAATAACGGCTCAATTGCTGACAAAATATGCACACATACATACATACATATAAATATATAAAGAGTATATAAGCAAAAAGCGAAATTGAATGGAAATTGAAATTGAAATGAAAAACTGGTTGCGATCGTCGCTCGATAAAGGAAGCGAGCGGGCGGGTGCACAATAATTAACCAGCTGTAGGAGCCGAGATATTGAGAAGCCGGCTCGAACGAGTGAGTCAAGCAGAGGCTGCTGCTTCTGCTGCTGCTGCTGCATTTGTTCAGATTTATTATACTTTTTATTTTATTTTTTAATTTATTTTTGATTTTGTTTGCTTGCCGCTCTTTATTTTTGGCTTGTTTTAAAGGCATTTTGTCAATATAGAGTTAATTTGCATATTGTTGCTGGCATTAATGAGCGTTGTTTACATTTCGGCAATTGGCAAATTGGCAAATTGACTGGTTGACTGAATGAGTGTATGAGTAATTGTTTTCTGGGGAAACTTATTTTAAGCAAAAATATATTTTTGCACAGCTTTTAAGTAAGCATAAAACTAAATATATACTTTATGCGCCGATGTAAACACTTGATATTTTAAAACTAAATTTTATTTATATTTTTTGTTTCAACAATTTTAGACTTTTCACAATAGTTGTTAATTAATTGCGGTTTCCAATTAAATTGATTTGACGATCAATTCGATCGATTACTTTTAAATTTAGTTTCAATTCACTTCAATTGAGCGTGCACAGTTATTTAATTTAAAGAATTTCATTTATTGTTTACTTTTCGAGTAACAAATTGAAGAAACGTGCGCGATCGATCGACTGACAGCTGCGGCGAACTGCGGCAAACTGCGGCGACAAAAATTCTATTGAATACGCTGCGTCTCACGTTTGACAAATTGCGAGCGTAACGGCTATCGATGCGACCGACCCGACTGACTGACTGACTCTGTGTACACTGAACAACCAACTGTGTGTTGTAACAGCAACTGGGGGGAATTTTGGGCTTTGGGCCGATCGTCAATTGCGCTGCACTTTGAAATTCATTTGCTGCTTGGCGCCTGGCAATGCTTATGCCGGCTCGTTCGGTCGCTCGCTTCTTCGCTCTCTCTTTTGGCTGGCGCTCTCTCTTTTACCACACAGCTGTTGTGTGCTCTCTTTGCCACTTGTGGCTTAGTCAAAGTCAATTAGTTACGCTCTTTGCTTGCGTTTTGTCTTGTTTGTTTATGTTTGTTTCGCGCATTTTGCGCTGCCGGCTGACTCAGCGTTTTTATGCTGTTGTTGTTGTTGTTGTTTGCTTTTGGTTTTAGAGTTCAAGCAAGATGATTGACGGGCGTCTGTCTCGCTCTAGCACAAGTGCAGCTTATTGAGTCTCGTTTTCTTTTTCTGTTGTTGTTGTTAATGGCGACTGCTTGTAAAGTAACGGTTGGTAATTTAAAGCTTGCAGCGCACGTAAAACGATTCTAACCTCAATTTGACGCCTAACCTAACTTAACTTTACAATTGCTTACAGTGGTGGCACATTTGAGTGGATACGTCTTCATAAAGGCGGCATGTGGAGGATATAAAAAGAGCTTTCGCCAGATGTTCGTAAGTACAGGCTTTACTGTATTTGCAGCTTAAGTATTTAGGCTAACACTCTTTCTTAACTCAATTTCAATCGCTCATTCTCTGAATTTCACAATATTTAACACATTTAACGCCGAGTTAAACGAAACGCTGCTCACAATTAACATCTTGGCAAAGCCCCTAACAAACTCTGGCTACTTACTTGTGTAAATGTATCTGTCAGATACACAACTGAGTGCATGTATCTAACCAGGCGATCACGTCAGATGCTAAACGAGAAACAAATGTGCGAAAATCAATTGAGGCGCACTTGAGGCGGAGACCTCTCGACAACATAGAAAAGCGCTTTGTATAACCCGTAGCATTTCATAATTGAATTGAAAAGTGTGTTAATGTGACCAGCAGCAAAAGTAACTAACAGATGCACAGATACACCACAAGCAAATGGCATGAGCATGAAAATGCATTTTGACTCGAGCTGAGATCTAAAGATACCGCACTATGAGTTGTTGCCATGTTGTCATGGCATTACTAGAGTAGGGCATTGGGAGTCCTCCCTGTCAGCGCCTGACAATTCACAAATTAATATACTCATTAATTAGAAAGCCAAGGCGGCATAAATAAAAGTGTGCGTAAAAGTGCAGACGCTGCGCAGCATACAATTAATTTGCCATGATTGGCCAAGCGGCGAGAGTGAGATAGCGATAAGCCAGAGCTAGAGCGAGACAAGTGAATGCTCGGCAAAAATTCAAAGCAGCTCACAGCAAAAGGGCAGCCAAAAGGCCAACGACAAAATGGCTAAAAGTGTTTAGAATTTCTGGCATTTTGTCAAGTGTCGCCGAAACATTTTGCCAAACATGCAGATGGGGTTGGAGAAAGGGGTTGGGTTGAGGGTTGGGGTTGGGGTAAGTGAGTGTAAGGCAAGTTTTGCACTTGTTGCATTTTCCTATTTTCTGTGGCATTTGAAATTGTGCGGCATTTATGTATCTCTTTATAGATGTTGTTAGGGATAGTCCGCTATTAAGAAAAGATCATCTTAATTTAAAACTAAATAGAGTAAATTGTGATTAAACAAATGGCGGGATAAAATTTTATTTATATATTATAAATATACTTTTCTTAATATTTTATATATAATATTTTATAACAAATAGCTAGAAATAATTTAAAAAAATATTTATATATTTTATATATTTTTTTAAAATGTTTTATGACAAAAAGCTAAAAATAATTAAAAATAAAATATTTATATATTTTTTAAAATATTTTTTAATGCTTTACAACTTAGAGCATAAAGTCTTCGGTTATTCTTTGTTCATTTTCTAAATTTTCCTATTTTATGCAAATTTTAATAGGTTTATTATGGCTACGGCTTGTTATCATTAATTTTCTTGGCACCCCAAAATACATCTCTGCTTAGATAATGTTTATACAGTGCGCTAGTCATGCAATATCCAACTAGAGAACTCTTTCTCTTTTTTTTTGGTTTCGTTTCTTAATTTACTATAAAATTTGTGTGTTACGTATTTTTAAGTTTGTGATTTATTTTTGTCACGCGTAGAGCGTGACGCACATGACAACAAAAACAATTATTTTGTTTAGTGCTTGTTGAGCACCTTAATAGATTTAAGAGGAGGCAACATTTTACAGAAATATATGCGAGCATATTTCAAAAGTGAGAAATACTTAAGTGTAAAATTCTATAATATATTGAGTAGAGCAAGAGATGGTTAGGAAAGAAAGATTTGTAAAGAGAATTCTTAGAAGTAGACAAATATATAGAAAGTGGAAAAATGGGAGATAAATACAACATCAGAAGAAGAAGTTGGATTAAAGGAGCATTGAAAATATTAGGAATAATAGAAAGAAAAAAATTTTAAAAATGTCAAAAATTGATAAATGAGTTAAAATAATGGAAAAATATGAAAATATGATTTCATGTACTGTAGAATCCGATTATAACAACACTCAAGGGACCGGCGATTTTACGGCATTATACCCGAAAGACTGTCTAACCGAAAAGAGCAATAAAAATTATATTTTATTTATGCTATGATTGCTGTGTTTGTAATAATCAAAACAAAAATATTCAATAAAATTTTTTAAAAAAACTTCTCTCAGCAGCATTGCTAAGGTGACTGCTGCGTTGCTAAGGTGATAGTAAAAAATAAGAGAGAGTAGTGAGATCGTAAGAACCTTCATGCCGCTGCTACGCACACAAGCAAGGCTGCCGATCACCTCTAAATACATTTCTAACAGCGTTCTAACAGAATTAAAGGGAAAACGTTCTAACCAACTCATCGAATTTTCGTCGTAATGACCGGACGAACACTATAAGCAGAGTCGTTATTTCCGTTTCTGTTTTTAAGTGTAGAATCTGCACTGTAGTCATATTTGTATCTTAACAACACATGAATGGGTAATTTAATAAGAACCGAGCCCTACCATGGAATCCAATAGACGAGTTAAGCATGTATTTATAAGAAAATTAAAAAGGTATACTGTGGCTTACGTAGCATGCTATAATGGATCTAGTCTATATCTAGTCAAAAAAAATTACGAAAAGTCCAAGAAATAGACCAAGTTCAATGATCAGAAAGAGAACAGTTAAGATAACGACTAATTAAAGAAATGCCACATGCGGAAAGATTCAAAATGGCCAATATTTATATCTGAACAAGCACAAAGCGGAAACGGAAGTGCAATGCATGACAAAATGGCGTCGCACTCGCGTAGAGCAGACAACAAAAAAAGGCCGTGGCGTGAATGCTCGAAGAGGCTAAATGAAAATTTTGTGTACTGGGCTTTGCTTAGCAAGGTTGCCACCTAGTCAGAAAATAGTGGTAAATATTGATGCCTAAGAATGAGGTAGACAGCTAGTGTGAGTGTTAGTAGGAGAGAACGTGCCTGGCTAACAGTTGCGAGCTTGTTGCAATTGTATTTATTCAAAGAACTTAAGCTTTCAATGCCAGCGACAGAGACAGAGACAGAGAGAGACATTGAATCAAATCTATTTAGTGGGCCGCCGCAAGCCTGTAGCCAGCCTATATCTAGCATATGCCGCCCGGGCCATTATTCATGCATATGGTAGGCGCATGTCTCCGATACAAGTTGCGATTAAGACCACAAGGCATGGCCATAAAAACTGTGAAAACATTCTCAGCAATCAGCCAGACAAAGGACTTTAAAAAAAGAATATGTTCGTTTTATTTGTAGTTCTCTGTTGAAAAACTTACCATTTCTGTTCTCACTATCTGCCGGCTTCATTTGAATGGGATGATGCATCTGTAAAAGGCAAAGGAAAGAGAGAGATAGTTAAGCCAGAGTAAGATAGCATAAGCAGAGCAAAGAGCATGGAATCCTGCTCGGGTTTCCTTTTTTTTCATAGTTGCCCACAGCTGCTGAATTTCAATTCAGGCTCAGGCTCTATGCAGGACACATGAGCGCTGTCCCCCCTCACACACACACACAGGCAGACACTAACACACAGAGACAGCAGCTATCCTGCTGATAAGTTTTTCAGTTACCTTTCCTTTTGCTGTGCTTTGAGATTTCATTACTTTGATACTGAGCTAAAATGCAACAAGAATATTGCCACAAAAGGCAAGTGCAAAGGCTAACAAATGTTCATAAAGGCAAAGGACGAAGAGGATCCCGCAATGGGTCGCAATGTAAAAATCAAGAGTCCATTTCATTAACGTGGCCATTAGCACTTGTGCAATTGAATGCGCTGCTTTTAACAATTTTTAATTTATTTTACATTCATTGAGCAAACCGATAAGGCTCTCAGCCTCTGCTCTCTCTCTCTCTCTCTCTCTCTCTCTCTCTCTCTCTCTCTCTCTGGGTGTCCACTTGAGAGGAGAGTGGCAGGACTTGCCATTACTTTGATTTCAATTAACTTTTCATTCAGTTAAGAGGCGCCAACAGCGGCAAATGATAATAATAATACTTACAATCATATTAGACTTGCGTCAATTGATAGACCTTTCATTTCTCTCTTTTTTTTTGTGACTTTGGCAAGATTCATTAAAAAGTAAAAAAATCATTTAGAGTGTGAAGTGTGCTGGAGTGCTAGATACCCAGTAAATACCCAGTAGACATCAAGTAAATGTTAAAAAAGGAATTCAAATTAAGTTTTAATGAAATCGGAGACAGCTTTCAATTGAAAATCGATAAATATCGAATTTTGGATATTGGAATGTAAGGGAAAATAAATGTGAAGAAATAAAATTATGCCTGCCTATAAATACCAGGATTTATATTCAACATTTTTTATAATCTGTTATAGAGGCTTAAAAAAAAATATGCAAAACGATATATATCAAAGGCAAACACAGCTGTTCTTCTTAATAAAGTTAAAAGTTCGATGAAAGGCAAGTTGAATTTTATATTCTTAGCTGACAGTTTAATATTGTAACTAATGAAAAAAATAGTTAATTTATCGATATATATCGATTAAGAGTTTTTCTTTATTTTCGCTGAAATTTGAGGATTGGACTAATCGTTACCTATCGATTTATCGATTACTAAAGATTTGAAGTTTACATTCATGAAAATTGTTTTTACTTATTGTGCACAAGTCTTATTAGTATGTATCTAATGTAGGGAAAAACGAAAGTAAGCGTTACCTATCAATTTATAGATTAGTAAAGATTTGTAGCTTAAATTTAATGAAAATTGTTTTTTTTAGTGGTCAGAAATCTTATAAGTATGTGTATCTAATATAGGGAAAAACTATAATAGTCGTTAACTATCGATTTATCGATTACTAAAGATTTATAGCTTAAATTTAAGGAAAATTGTTTTTTCCCTATTGGTCACAAATCTTATTCGTATGTGTATCTAATGTAGGGATAACCATAATAGTCTTTAATTATCGATTTATCGATTACTAAAGACGATTACCACAGACTTGAAGTTTAGTTTTTAGGAAAATTGTGCTCACAAATCTTATTAGTATCCAATGAAGGGGGCTGTTATATAAGTATAGAGTATATCTACTTCGTATATCCATCAGATGTGTTTTGCTTTCTGCTACACACAGACAAAACTCTTTTGAATACCCTTTTTTTTTTTTAACATTTCTAATGGCTACGCGAAAGCAAAAACTTGACCGTACGACGACAAAGCGCTGGACCAAGTGAATGAATGAGTGTCTGACTGACTGAATGACTGAGTGAGTGACTGACTGATTGAGTGAGTGACTTTTCTGTTGAAATTGAAATGAAATGCTCAAGAACTCGACAAGTTGTGCTCGATGTCTGGCAAGCCTATCTGCACAGCTGGCTGGCTGTCTGGTCTGTATGTCTGTCTGTCTGGTCAAAAGGTTTTGCACAAATTACGAGAAAATGTCACTGCCTCAGCTGCGCCTGCTGCTGCTTTTACTGCTGCCCCCTGCCTATGCCACAAATTGCCTTCCACTCGCACATTGTTGCGTCATTTTGCTGCTCTATTATTCAAAATTGACAGTTGAATGAGTTAAGTGGCCTGTCCAGGATATCGCTCCTGCTCCTGCTCCTGCTCTGTCTCTTGCTGCTGTTCTCTTTCCAGCATATTCAGCTAGCTTCTTCTCTTTCTCTAGCTGTGTTTATTTGTGTTTTAGACCCATGTACACAAATCGTTACCCTTTTCACTCTAATGACAATTGGTTTAAAAAACGATTATTTGCATTTCTTTTACTTTTACCTCTCAATTTTCTTTTTTTGGCTCTTGGATATTTCATGTGTGATTGCCGTTCAAATTGTCAATTAGCTATGAAAATATAGCGAATTTGTTTGGCTTGACTAGCTCGGAGTAAGACATGCAGAGAAACACTGCAAGAAAGCTGGTGAAATTATTTTAATAAATCTATCAGCAATATGAGACAATATATAAAATAAAATTTAAAAGAAATTAATTTCATTTAATTTTTGTAAAAATCTTTTTGAAAGTAAAAACTTAAATTTTTTGTGAAAGCTGACTGAGAGAAAGTGAGACAAATAAATAGGTAAAATTATACGACTTCCGAAAAACTATCAAGTAAAACCAATGTATAAAAAAATTAAAAATAAATAAATATTTATTTATATATTTTTTTAATATTTATTTATTTATCTACTTAATTTTTAATATTTATTTTAAAATATTAAAAAATTGAAATTTAACAGTTTTTTAAAATTCTGCTATATTTATTTTAATTTATTTTTATATATATTTTTAAAGCTCTCACGGAGCACCTATATTTGCACTTTCTCTCTCTCTTTCTCTCTCTGCTACTCAAACACAAATGAAGGCCAACATTTAAAAAACGTTGCATACGTTTGGGCTTGACCCGAAAATAAATCGCATTTACGAGTTTTACAGTGTAATCACTTTTTCCGGGCAAACCAAGTGCGTCACAACTGCGTCTTTTCACACGTGCCACACACAACCAGGAGAAAAAAAAACAAAAAAAAACCGACCAAAAAGTCCACTTAACTCACATACAGGCACACGCACACACACACGAACAAATGTATGTGGTCTATATATAGAGCGAATTGGTCACTTCAAAACAAAATATTTATTGAAGCCGTTGACAACTTGGGCCCACACAAACATGCACCAGTATGTGTACGTGTGTGTGTGTGTGTGTGAGTGTGTGTGAGAAAATGCCGACGTTTTAACGTCTGTTTACCTATCGATTATTTCAGGTAAATTAAGTAGCTCTTGCACAGCAGCAGCAACAGCAGCAGCAGACGTTGGGCAGAGCTTGGTGGTTGTTCAGGCAGCCTGCCAAATGCATTAAGGGATCAGACATGCCCATACACACACACACACATGCATAGCTGGGCACTTACTTATACAAACAAAGCTCGCATGCGTGTGTATATAGCTACATATGTGTATATATACATATATGTACCTGGGCATTGATCATTATTTTGACAATTACACACGTGGCGTCATTCCCCACACCCGCTCTCCCTCTCTCCCCCTCTTTCAGTCTTTCTCTCTCATTCACTTGTTTTAGTGCCATTGGATTTTCCATTAACAATTTGAATATGTAAATGAAGCAGCTAACTGAGAACTGCCTGCAAAGGCTAGCTATAGTTGTACATACATATATATATATGTGTTAGTATATTTTGAGTAGGGGTAGTCCCTTTACAATGTTTGCCTGTGCGTGAACGCTTCATTTAATACGTTAACAATGAGATTGTCCTCAATAATTGAATCCACTAATTGACTGATGATTACATTTGTGTTGGCCACACAACAACAAAGCCCTGGCCACGCCCCCCACAACCACGTGTGTGTGAGTGTGTGCACATATCTAATGGCTAGCTATTAGAAATTTTAGGTATATATTGGTAAACTATGTCATTCGATCGATCGATGGGCGCCAGGGGTTGACTTTCTCAAGCTGCATTATTTATAAAGCAAGATATATCAAAAATTGACGAAGGTGAACTACGAAAAAAGAAAAAAAAATAGGAGGAACGCACACACTTATAAATTACATACAGTAGATTTACATACGAAACACATACATACACATACAGAACGTAAAACGAGCAAGTCAAAGCGCTAGCTACATGTATTTATTTATATAAATATGCATATATTGGGGGTATTCCCTTTGTAGTACTTACCCCATCCAAGGTTTTGATGTTGTGTAGCGCATCCTGGGCCCTCAAAGCCGCCTTGCGCGTATAGTAGGTGACAAAACAGCACCCTGCAAACGAAACAGAACGAAACAATCGATACAAATCGATACAAAAAATAGGCAAGTCGATAACAAAATTCAACAATCGATAGACAATTGCACAAACGTATGATACAAGGACGTCAAAATAAAGTACTCGCATATGTTTATTGTAATTATTTTTATGCTCCACTTTGCGGGACTTAAACATTGCACACTTCTCTATAGATCTCTATAGATATCGATATACATATATATATCATGCATGATACAAACTGTTTTATTTATTTTTTTAACTTGGGCATGCAACAACTTTTGTATGTTAAATGTTTGTTGGGACAGGAGACGAGCGCATCATGCGAGCCATGCAGAGATAATGAAAGACAAATTGAATATGTGGGTGGTATTTATAAGTATATACTTTATACAATTATGGCATATGGCAGCTGCTGCCTACAACTTTTATGCGCGCGTGCCTTATCATGATTCAATGGACAGCACATATGTCAACGAAAATAATAGTCGCAGTTAAACAGTTTACTCAAAGACAATGATCGATATAAATAACTTTTTTCCATATATTACTTGACAGATAACCTAATAACTAGTAAGCTAATATAACAATACTCCTATTTATTTATATCGATATGTAGCAAACCATAGATCGATAAGATGAAAATGTGTGATCCAGGATCAATAAAGAATGGGATATGATATTTTAAAATATCATAGATAGTTGATGTAGAGGGAAGGGAATATATATATTTAACTTAAAGAGTTTGAATATTTATTGATAAATTATATAAACCTATTTGAATCGATTTCTGATCCAAAATATTGAAATCCTGGTTCTGCTTCCTCAGCAAATAAGAAATTTAATTTAAGACAGTTCGAACTCTATTAAAATATTTTTAGCATATGGAAAATAATATATAGTTCAAGCATTGAGTTATCGAGGGAGGGCACTTTGTCTTTTGTTAATATCATTATTTATATTATTATGTTAATTATGTATACATGATTTTGCTTTATCTATATATAATAAAACTTAAACCAATTTTAAATATATCGAATTATGTATATCAATTTTAAATATGTTGGAAACAATCGATCAAGAGGTCATAGATTTTCCTATATATTGTCAAGAAATTTTGATTTCTTAAAATATATTACTTATATTTCAATTATGAATACTCTTTCTATATATAGTATCTGCTTCAATTTAATATTTATCGATAAACTATGAAAGTCGTCGCATACATCGATTAGTGGGAAAGTTATTATATATATGAGTCTGATTTATTTATCTAAAGTAAGATTTGAATAAATTCCAAATATAAGGGATTATATATATGTTAAATACTTCGGAAATAATCCATACAAAAGGAGGTAATTTTTATGAAATTTTGATTCCTTAAAAATCTCTTCCATATGTTAGTTATATCTCAATTATAAATACTCTTTCTATATATGTATATCTTCATTAATTTAATATTTTTCGATAAATTATGAATTTTTTATGTATTTTGATTCTAATGTATCTATTTATAATACGATTAAAGTCAATTTTAAATATATACAATTAATAAAATATATAAATAAATGTTTCGAAAATAATATCGATAGCAACTAGTTCAATCGTAATAAATCGTAATATATCGAACTAAATTTTATATTGAAATTCAATTTTGATTATAGGAAAACAGGTCTTCTATACATTAGTTATAAATATATCCCCAATTATGAATACTCCTTCCATATTCCTCTTCATACATTTAATATTTATCGATAATTTACGAAAGTTGTATAAATCGATTAGTGGTAAATTAAATATTTATCGCTCTGCTGCAGCCATCCAGCCTCAACTTCTCAGCATCAAGCGTAATCGCCTTATGCTGCCTTCACGCACACTCAACGTGCATTAAACCTGCCCACAAACAACCCATGTGCTGCCATAAGCCTAATCTGCGCATATGTGAAGAAGCACAAGTAGAAGAAGAAGATGGAGAGGAGCCGCAACTATAAGTATATCCGATCATTGAGAGGCAACAGCACGCCTGGCCATAAATATGCATAATACAATTTCAACTTTTCATAAAAGTTTGCAAGCAAATGAGCAAATTATTCAAATACCCAATAGAATTAATCCAGCTCGATGGGAGTGTGCGTGTGTGTGTGTTTAGTGTGTGGCAATTATGGCCAATTACCGTGTAAGCTGAGCAAAAAAAAATAACAGGAGAAATGGGAGTCAACACCTGCCCTGGACCGTGGTAGGTGTTAGCCCTAATGTTGTTGTGAGCGCGCTCGCCATAATCATATTACTTGATGTTAATGCTGGAAGAGCCCGCTCGCCCGCAGCTGGCTTAAAAGGGTGCACCCCGGAATTGATGGGCGTTGTAAAAAATTATTGAGAGAAGGGATCGAGGGTGCCCCTGGGGCACCGTTTTGCCAATTAATCTGCACATTTATATGCGTGCACTCACCTCGGCTAATCGATGTGACCTTATCACGGAGCACATTCAGCGTATGAACCCGTCCAAACTGTTCGAACAGGCGTCGCAGCTTCAGCTCGTCCCAGGTCTTGGGTATTTGGCCCACAAACATTTTAATGTTGTCCGCATCGGGCTGATCCTTGGCCGATTCCGTATCGCCGGCGCTCGTTGTATCCATGGCATCCATAGTTTCGCACTTGATGGCGGCCAGCGAGACCAGCTGCTGATGGGGCTCCTCAGCGCCATTCGAGTCGCTGCAAAAACCACAAAATAAAGTCATTATAAATCAGGCGTAATACACATACACACACACAAGCACATTCATATCTATAGAAGTTGTTGGCCAAAAAAACTTTACTCGGTAATTCCATTGAACTTTTATGGCCAACATATTGAACATGGCTAAAACAAAGCCCCTCTCTCCCTTCCTCTCTCTCTATCTGTTTCCTAACTTCATTTGCTAATGACAATAAAAAACAACAAGCTGGACAACAATGCTTGGCGAGGCGTGAGTGGTATAGGAGTATATGTATGTGTGTGTGAGAGAGAGAGAGAGTGAGCGAGAGTGAGATAGACAAGCTGAGCATTGCATAAAATACAAATACTAATTGTTATTAGCAAACTAATCTAATCTAAAAAGTTGTAAACGTTTTTACTTTGTTTCTGTGGCTGACCAACGCCCGCGCCTTGTGTGTGTGTGAATTGTTGTGTGTGTGTGCGCATTGAATGGTCCATTTGTGGCTTCCCTTGGTGACTTTACTTGCGTTTTTGTGTGTAATGTCCAAAAAGTTTGTTGTTTTTGTTTTTCGCTCTCTCTATATTTTGGGGTTTTATTGGGTGTTGTTGATGGCACACGAAATTGACTTTTGCTTGATGTCAATAGCAACAACCACAACAACAACAACAACAATAAAATTAGCCACAACAAACACAAGCTGCTTTGCCAAATAAGCTAAAGTTGTCAAGCAATAAATTTTGAAAACTAATTGCTTTTCAGTCTTAAAGAATAAATTTGTGAGTGGGTGTGTATATAAGTAAAACAATTCTAATTAGAAAATTTTGAAAAGTGGTTTATGAATAAAATAAGTCAAATTTGAGATTTAGTAAAATATTTTTAAAGGCATTGAGTCAAATTTCAGCTGATGGCTGATGAACAATCAAGCCAGAGAAATTCAATAAATATTAATTATATACGAGGGTAGTCTGAAAGATATCAGACCCTAAAGTGATCTAGATAAAGATATTTAAAAATTGAATCAAATGATTTAATATAAACATTTTATGTTAATTTATATTTATTTACATATTGAATTTAAATTTTTGATAGACATTTTCAATTTATTTTAAATTTATAAATTTAACAAAAATATTTTTTTTTAAATTTTTAACATATTTATTTTATATACATTTTTTTCAGAATTTTAAAAGTTTTGACTTATTATTATTTTTTATATTGAATAAAAATATTTAATTTTCTTTCCTTTTTTTTTTTTTATTATTGAATTTTAAATATTGAATTTTAATATTTAATTATAACTTTTTTTAATTTGAATTTAAATATTTAAAATTTATTTATGTTTTATAAATATGCAATTAAAATACTTAGTATAATTAATTTTTGAACTGAAATATTTAAAATTAAATTATATTATTTTTAAATTAAATAAAAATATTAAAAATATATATTTTTTTTAAATTTAAGTATTTATAAATTGAATAACATGTTTTTTTAATATTGAATCTAAGTATTTTTAATAAATTTATATATATATTTTTAAATATTGAATTAAATTATTTTATTAAATTTATTTCCATTTTTTAACATGTATATATGTATAGTGATTCAATTTAATTTACAAAATAATATTGACTATAATTGTGAAATATTTTTAAGTAACAGGTATTATTCGGCTACATCTAGGAAAATATAGCCTTTTATCTTCAAGCTTTCATCATTTTCTGGCCATGAAGTAAATCGACTTTTTATTCTTTAAGCCCAATTTTAGAAATTCCATTTGGCATAAATATTTAAAAAAATATAAATATTTTAAAACAAATATTAAACAATAACTTTTATCTCTCACAACTTTTCATTTACTGCTAAGAAGCATGCACTAAGAATATCTATTTTTTTATCATCCTGTAAGCTTAAAGCACTTATATTTCTTATATACCCGCAGAAGTCTCCTGCCTAACAATTTGAATTTGCCTTGAGAAGCGCTGCAAAGCTAAATAAATTAGGCTTCGCTATTCCGGATATTATCCAATTCAGATGCTATCTGCCTTAATTTCGCTTTCAGCCGGGCAACATTTATGAACCTTGCGCCTACTGAATTTACGAGCTGGTGAACGAAACTCTCTAAGGATGTCAGCGGACACGCCTACTTTCTTATATTTATTGAGAGCGACAAAGCCCGAAGGCGGCAAATGACAAAACGAACTTAATCTATTAGAGGCGGAGCGTGTCGCTGCCAAATAGTCTAGTGTCAAGGTGATAAATATTGCCCACAAGTCAAATGCAAAGTAGGCCACTGGGCGGAGACAGCAGCAGCAGTCAAGCCAAAGATAAGGGGAAAGCGCAGAGGGGGGACAGGGGAGAGGGGAGCCCAGCTGGGTATCAAAGCTTGCCTGGCAGGCATAAATCAAAATCCGCGCACAGCACGCAATTTTCTGTTGCCTACTTTTCGGCGCGCGCTTTAAATAAAAACGTTCAACAAGGGCGGGCGACGTGGGCGGCAGGTGCGCGACAGGTGTCGCTGTTGCCCCGCAGGCAATTATTTCGCTTTCAAAGTCGCAACGCCGCCTGGGGAATCCATCAGCGAGTCAGCGGCGCGCAATGGATGCTCTCCAGGGAGAAGAGCGAAGAGCGAGAGAAGGGCAAGCACGGCAGCAACTACTTGCGCCGGCAACAGTTGCCAGCTGGCAGCGTCTTCGCCTCGTTGGTTTGCTTCGCATTACTAATTCAGTTTCATTTAAATGCGCCGCAGCTTAATGAGAAAATTGCCTGCGGTGGGCGCACACTGGGATTTACCATAGCTATAGCCACAGCCTGAGCTTAGGCCTCTCGCACACAGTTGCCCTTGAGCAGGTGTTGGATTGCTGAGGCTCAATTTGAGGCTTGGCATTGCGCTAAAATGTTTTCTGCTGCAGGCGGCTGACACATGCGTTGATGCTGCTGCTGCTCCAGCTATCGCAGTCCTATGCTGCGCCCTTTTGACCACGCCCACCCCACGTCAATGGCGCTGGCGCCGACAAAGCCGTGACGCAGCTTTTAATTTATGATGGCAGTTTGTTATGTCGCGCCTGTCACAACAAAAACAAACAGTCCGGCAAAAGATAGAGGACGCTAGTGACACCGAGAGGCAGCAGGATGGCAGCAAAAGTCTGGCAGGAGGCGGGCGACAGGAGCCGGCGATTGCAGAGAGGCGCATAAAAATGACCCAACATAAATTTAATATTCTTGCTTTATTATTTAATGGCACGCTGTGAAAAAATGTGACGAGATAGAGAGAGACAGAAAGAGAGAGAAGGAGAGAGTGGGGGCTGCAGCTTTGCTGGAATTCTGGGGTTGCATTTCAGCTTGTCACGTTGTCTTATCGACCACATCATCATTATCATCATCATCATCAGATAATGTAATGTTATAATTGCCAGCGGCTGTCAATGATCATTAGCGCTGGAACCTGCCCCCATTTGCCAATTAATAAACTTAATGCAATGCCAATTATCGTTAGTCAGCGACCAAAGAGTCTTCACTCAGCACGTTGTCACTTATTTTAATTGAATCGATTCGATTCGTTTTGATGGCGGCACCCGTTCAAAACTGCCTGCCCGCCAAATGGACATTTCACTTCAGCTGCTGGCTCTTTGCTTCTTCTTCTTCTTCTTCTCTATTTTTTTTCTCTTTATAATTTCCGGGCAAAGGAACTTGTCGTAATGGGAAATGATGCAGCGGGCCATGGCATAACAATTTGAAATTTGATAGCGTGGGGGTGGGTGGCTTTTGGGTGTTTCGCCAAAAGGAAATTGAAATTTATATCTAGCTAATATGCAAATTGATAAGAAATTAACTAAATTATTTGACTTTTGATATGCAGTGCGCGAAGTGCTGAAGTTTCCCTTTGGAAATGGACAGCTGCTGGAATGAGTGGAAATGGCTTGTTTTCAATTCATAAAACAATTGAAACTTCTTTTGTCATGTCAACTTCTAACAAAAACTAGTTGATGAGAAGTAGATTAAATTGGGAAGATCATAAACCACCAAGGCGGTAGCCACATTGAGCAACTTTAAAACCACCTGAACTCTTAACCCATTCGCCTTTTGGAAAAAGACTCCACTGGAGGAGTCTAGCTACTAAATCTACTACTAATTCTTTCTACTTTACATAATATCAGTTTTGTTGCTACTGTTGCAGAGACTTATAGAATTTTATTTAATGTTTACCTGTTCACTTCAGCGGCCGCACTTCGAGTCTCTACATCATTTTTCTCTCTTAAGCATTTCATTATTTTTATTTGTTAATGTTAGTGATGGTAAAATCATGTACTTAGCGGCTGGGCCTACTACACTTCATTTATAATTAGTTAACTTAAAGTTATTCTTCTTAACAACAATTCCTGTTCTAGATAAAACAATCCCATAAAGTCTTCAACTTTCAACATTTTTCTTAAAAACATACCAATTCCTCGTTCTTATGAAGTCTTTAATATTCTAAATATCCAGAATTCTTGTTATTTAGCCCACATTAAAACTTTAAAGACTTGTGAATCCATTGAACCAAATATTAATGCTGTCTATACCGTCTGGCAATTAACACTTGTTGCTTTCTGAGAAGTAGATGAACTTATGATAACTGCCTAACTCGATTAAGCAGATATCAAAGCCAGATAAAGATGTTTCTAAATTATTATTAAATGTTTATTCGATTCGAGTTATCAGCCTAGTCTTTGTTGAATACCAAAGTCTAAGGATTCGAATTCGATAAAAAACTGAACATTTAGCTCGCTTAATTTTCAGCTGAATCTAATCTTATAGAATTTTAAACTAATTTAAAAGCCCACTCTAAATGTAGTTCTATAATTCCTACAGACTTCCATCAATCAATAAATTCAGCTAATATACTCAGTTAGGCCAAGTGACATCCTCAGCTTAAACTAAACCCAAGCCAACATTAAATATAAATTTATGTAGCACAGTTTAAAGCGCTCACTGCCTAAAGAGATAAAGTTTTGGTGCAGCCAAGCGAAGAGACCTAAACAAACAAATCATTCGAATGCAATTTGCAGTCATTAGGCGACAAAAAAAAGAAGGGAAAACGCGACCGAATATGGGCGTGGCTGGGGGGCGTGACTTACCAATTTGCGGAGCCGCTGGCGCTTTGGTCGGCTAATGAAGTTCTGGAATTAATGCTGGAATTTAGCAGCGTCGATGTTGCAGTTGCAGCAGCTGCTGCTGTTGGTGCTGCTGCGGTTACTGCTGTTGCTGTTGCGATTTCTGTTGCTGGCGCTGCCTCTGCTGCTGCTGCTGCGGCTGGTATGGCAGCGGCTGCAGTTGCATTGGAATTTATTTGGTTGTGCAAAAGTGTTTCGAACAATGTTGTCGACATGCCGACGATAACGCCGCCAGCAGTTTTGGTCATTGTCGTTGCTGCTGCTGTTACTGTTGCTGTTGCTGTTGCTGCCACTGCTGCTGTTGTTGGTATGTTGCTGCTGGGCCGCAAATATGGATGAAAACTTTTAGCAGCACCTGTAAAAGTTGTAGCCGTCGCAATGGCGCCCGTTGCGGGCGTTAGATTTTCTAAATACTTTACTGGTTGCTGCTGCTGTTGCTGTTGCTGTTGCAAGTTGTTATTGTTATTGCTATTTAAATTGTTAGTGTTGCTGGTGCCGTTATAGAGACTGCTGCCATTGGCCATACCATTAGCGACAAGTGCAACAGGTGCTGTTGTTAGCATTGTTGTTGCTGTTGCTGTTGTTGTTGTGTCTGTGTTTGTTGCTGTTGCTGCTGTCACAACAGTTGCCTCTGCTGTTGCTGGAATGCCGCTTAGTTTATCCGTGTGTTGTTTCAAGGACTGCAACATCATTTGTTTTATTTCACCTTTTATTATTATTTCTCTCTCTCTCTCTCAGTTTATCTTCCCTTCTCCCTCTGCAGTTGTTGCCGTCGCTAATTACTTTTAGTGCTGTTGCTGCTGCTGCTGCATTTGGCGATGCTCCCCTTTTAATTTGCTGCTGGTTTTACTTTTATTAAAAATTGTATATTATCTCGCATTTAATTGCTCCGCTGCGCGTTTTGCTTATCACAGTTTTATCCCCTCACTAAAACTTCTTCACTTGTTTTTTTTTCTTGTTTCATACACTATTTATTTTGTTTTTGTTTTCATTCGAGCAACACTTAACACTTGCAACAGGCGTGAGCTGTAGTTCCCGTTTAGCGGCGCAACTGTAATTAAATGTTGAAAAAGATAATTGCTTGTTAATGTAGGGGATTTTACAAATCTTAAAGATATGTGATTAAGTAACTAATTATTGAAGAAAATTTAATAAATATCTGTTACTTAATCTTAAATTTTTTGTAGAGAAGTGTAAAGTCTTCAAATTTATATAAATTATACTTTAATAGTAAACACAACTATACAACATATATTAAATGGTCCTCAGCTACGACGCTGAACTCACAACTCTTTGACTAAAATCTAAATATATAAAAAGTAATAAATAAAACTATAAAAATAATAAAAAAATTATTTAAAAAAAAAAATAATAATGAGAACAATAACAATAATAGTAAATAATTTTAACAGGATTAATTTTCTTAGAAAATAATTAAAAAATTGAAATAAAAAAAATATTTAAAAAAAAAATACTAAAAAAAATCATAATTTTTGTGATAATAATTTTCTTTAATAAAAATTACAAATTTTAATAAAAATATTAATGGCAGCAATAACAAAAATAATAAAAAATTTTAACAGGAATAATTTTCTTCGAAAATAATTAAAAACTATAAAAAAATAAAAATAATAATGAGAACAATAACAAGAGAAAAATAATAAAACTAATAGTAAGCATTTTCTTTAATTACAATTATAAAATTTAAATAAAAATATTAATGGGGAGAAAAACAATAATAATAAATAATTTTTATAAAAATAGTTTTATTGAGTAATAGTTATAAAATTTCTTCAAATCTTATATCCTACAGAAATTCTATAGCAAAGCTCAATAATTTGACTAAAACTCATAGCATATATGGAAAAATTTGAATACAGGCCAGTTTCAAAACCTCTTTAATACATTAGTATTGGCATTTTCTGCTTTTATGTATTTTAATGCTTTCATAGAAATTTAATTTAAATGAGATGCAGCCACTCCAAAGAAAACCTCTAGATTGAAATATCACAAAGCTTTATCAAAATGCTTGAATGAAGTGCATGTCATAGATAATTTAATTAAAATTCAGCTGAATACCTAATTAAAACTATAAGAGCAACCACACAGTTCAACATAACTGTGTGTTTTTTTATTTGGTTTTTTTTTCTATGTAACCGCAGTCAAAATGGCTGCCAGATTGAGTCCTAGCAGCTGCATAGCTAAGCGCATTTCAATGGACGCATATTGACAGACTGACCGCAGTGGCCACTTGAATGTCTGCATTGAAGTGCTTGGCTTTGATAAAGCGCCAACACACACACGCACACACACACATACATATGTACGTTATGGAGTGGCTTGTAAACTGAACATGTTTGTAGCTGCCGCTAAACAGATAAGCATTTGAGTGCTCCAAAACACACACATACACACACACATATGCAACCATATGTAGATAGATATATATTTTACTGTTGGCTCTCAGACCGAGCGCTCAGCCATTCGCATTATGTTGAAGGCCCCAGCTAATTAGTTAAATTGAAATCAAATTATTTGTTGTCGCACTTGACTGGCCACAAGCATGGGCGCCTTAATTAACGCGCTTCACACACACACACACATAGGCACTCATAACCACACACACACATATACATACATTTCTGCCTTTGCAAGATTACCCTTATTATGTTATGTTTGTGCGCCCCTTGAAAATTTCACAGCGTTTCACATGGCGTATACGCAACGCTTCACTTTGCCCAAAATCAGCAGCTTCAACTTTTTCCAGTCTTTAAGCCAAAGGCTTGTGGCACGCGTATTCGAAATTTCCTCTAGAATTTTCTATTATTTTTTAATAAATTGCAACGCTTGCATATTTTCGCGCTTTTCTATTTTCGTTTATTTTTATTACTTGTTTTTTTTTTGGCGTCCGCTTCACTTGGCCAGACGCTGGCAACTGGCGACGTGTCGTGAAACGCTTGTTGCACCCCACCAACAAAAGATTCTCGATGTCGATGTTGTTGTTGTTGTTGTTGTTGTTGTTGCTGGGCTGCCAGCTTCGGTTTGCCAGCGGCATTGGTGCTGCCACGTTGCCACACGCTTATCCAGCGCCATCAAACGATGTCGACGACAACAGCGACGCCAATGCCTGCTGTATATATATATATAAATATATATATATAGTATATATATTTTAGTTAGAGCATATTAGATGAGACAACTTGCTTATACAGCTTGCAACATTTTGGCAGAAATTGTTGAATATGTATTTATGATTTTAATTTGAAATCAATTTTACAAAATAAATGTAGAAATTTTTGAAAATAATTTTTGATTTTTGTATTTTAATTTAATTTTAATTTTTTATTTTTTTTTTTATATATATTCTGAAAAATAATTTTAATTTATATCAAAATTAGTGCAATCAAATCAGATCTTTGCTGGTAATTAAACTAATTTTTTTTAAATTTTAGAGATAATTTATGAAATGAAATATTTCAAGTGCTTTATTTCTAATTCGTCAGGAATCCAGTTGTATATTTAACTATTTACTAATTATTCTTTTTTAGACTTCAACTATATAATATAATATATATTATAAAAAATTTATAGTTAACTTAAAGCAAATTTTAATAACATTTTAAAATGTATCTTAGCTATTATTCAAAAAATATAAATTTTATTGAAATTTGATTGATTTTTGATTGATTTTGTTAGAATAACAAGTAAACATTTTTTTTATATTTTTATTTTATATGTATATATTTTTTTATATTTTTTTTTATATTACTCTTGGCTTGCAACTGTCGTCTATGACATCAATCGATATATAATTGATAGAATTGATTGTATTTCTTATGAACTCAGTAGGACTCGAACCCTTTTTGTGAAGACTTGTGTGCCAACCAATGCACAAATAAAATTATATGAAAATTCTATACTTTCTTTAGTTAGAGCATTTCAGATTCGACGTGTTATGCTTGAATTTTTCATTTGTTTTCGCCTGCTGCATTATGAGCAGTTAACGTAGCCGGGTTGTTGCTGCTCCTGCAGCTTTAACAGGGCAACGAGCAGACGCCCAGCGGTGGCAGCTGTGTCATCCTCGTGGCGGCTGCTGTTGCTGCTGCTGCTGTTGCTGTCACCTTGTAATTTTATTTATCTATTGATTATTGAGTATCTCTTTTCTATTTATTTGCCTTTGTTTGCACACGCAGCGCGCTGACAGGCGGAGGCGACGAGAGCGTCAACCGACCCCCACTTGTACTAAATATTGTGCCAGGCATTTTTATTAAAGCTATTAGGGGTAGGGTTTGTTCTACTCGTGTAGCTGTGTGTGTGTGTGTGAATATTTTGTGCCTCTGGCTGTTTTTTAATTAACTTTAGTGACAATATTTTGCACAGCTTGTAAGCTGCCCCCGCCCTGTGCTCTGTGCAAATCTGCTCCTGCAGCAACAGAGATAATCAAACTATGTGCCCAAAGTATGCAAATGTAGGCAAAGTGATTCTTAGGCCTGACCCAAATTCCACAAGCTGTCTCTCTCTCTCTCTCTCTCTGTCTTTCTAGGCATACATGTGCCTGTCTCTGGGTTTGTTTTGTGACAGTGACACTGCCGTTGACATCTCACAACTTGCACTCTATATAAGAATCACATGTCAGCAGGCGCTGCAAGGCAATATCCATGGGGTGCATGGGCAGAGCTACACTGCACTGCACTACACTACGCTACATATATGTGTGTGTTTATATAAACACGTTTGGGTGTGTGTGTGTGTGTGTGCCTTTGGCCTGTGTCAGCTTCATTCACTTGTTGAGCGAGTTTTTCTTATCTTATCTAGTTTGGTTTTTATGTTTGTATAGTGGTTTTTTATTGAGGTTGTTTTCGCTCGATTTACTTCTTTTTTTGGGCTAACTATACGCTGTACGTATACAGCATATATATATATATATATATATCCAAAGACAAACAGAGGTCTACCTGCAACTGTAAGTTTAGCTAGCTAATCAGCTGTTATCTTTTAGCTAAAAAAAGCATTGAAAACATTTTATCATAACTTTCAGCTGCCGCATATATAAAAGCAAAAGCATCAACGTATAGAGCTGTGTATGACAGTTTTTATAACAGATTGTTCAAGTATAATAGTAAATGCACTTAGATTAAAGGGGCAATTTTTACAGCGTATATAGCACTTTTTATGACACTTTGTATAACACAATTGTCGAGTATAACAGTGGCTAGTACTTATAGCTACATGTCTATAAATTAAACTTGCAATACTCTTGAGCGCTATACTTACAGATGGCTATAGTTTGTTAAATGTATCTTAAAGATACAAATGTATCTGAAGCACTGAAGTGAACTTTGGCTTGGTGTTAACATATGCTCATTTGCACACGACCTGCCATCATATCAATATCTAACACTTTGCACAGTTACAGATACAGTTACGGATATAGAGATACAGTTACTCAGAAACGGGCATTACATCAGATAAGATAATGCACTCGCGAGTTATATGTTTCGAACCGCACGACTAGGCCAGCGAAAGGCAACTAACAGACCTCCAAAAAAGTAATGTATAACTTACTTGATTTCATAATTATTTTCACACACTCACTGCACCAATTCCTCGCTCTTCGCGTGTGTGAGTGTGCGAGTGTGTGTGAGTGTTATCTGCAGTTGATAAGAATGCTTATCGCATAATTGTTCACTGATTGTTGTCAGCGCAGGCAGGTAAACTGCGCTAGCGACTCGTGCTCTAATCTCTCTCTCTCTCTCTCTCTCTCTCTCTCTCTCTCTCTCTCTTTTCTCTCACTTTACCTCTATCTTGAGCAAACATTTGCTCTATCCTGTTGTCTAAATGGGTCTCTCATTTAGTCTTCACTGTAACGCTCTTTCACTTTTTGCGCTACCGTTGACTCGAGTTTGTTTGCCATTTGTTTATTTTGTTAAGTCATTATCTGTTTGCCACAAGCCAAGTGCACTTTCTGCTGAGTTAAATTCGAATTTTCGCAGGTGCAAGCTTGATGGGCTTTCGTTTATCAATTGCTGACTCATTTACGACGACAAACTAAATATTTCACTTACACACTATATTTTTGTAGTTTCCGTCTTAAATCTATTTGACAATCTGTCATAAGTATTCGCACACTTGTGCGTCCAAACAACTTTTATGGCCATTCACATTTTCTTATCAGCGCGTGACGAAACGACAAACCGAAACGCCGAAACATGGCCAAGAACTGAAATCGAAGTCGAATTCCCGCTGCAATTGCTTGGCTCGTAACTCGCGC
Source organism: Drosophila gaucha (assembly GCA_035045545.1). Classification (NCBI taxonomy): domain Eukaryota; kingdom Metazoa; phylum Arthropoda; class Insecta; order Diptera; family Drosophilidae; genus Drosophila; species Drosophila gaucha. The sequence goes on along the minus strand of JAWNOY010000006.1, from coordinate 584,745 downwards.
GTCGATATATCCGTACTATAATGCTCATAAATATAAACTAAACTCATGCACGGCCCGCAATATGTGTGGGAGTTGCTCTATATATACACCACACTCACCCACACACACACACACACTCACAGCTATAAGCTGAAGGCTACTGTGTTGTGGGCAACCTGAAAAAATAAAGAGACCAATGGCCAGGCCACGTCGCGTCGTATCCAAAGTATCGATGAGTTTGAAGTGCTCAAAGGAGTATGGGCGGTGGGCGGTGGGCGTGTGACCGCACAGCAGTTCCAGTCGGTGGCCATAACAGACAAGGGTTAGAGCTCTATATACCTCAATGCCCAATCGGGCATATAAGGCGTCACATAGGTTCCACACACACACACACACACAGAGAGAGAGAGACACACACATCAAGTCTTTGTCTTTGGCTGTGGCCACGCGCTCGTTTCGGACTGTGCCATCAAATTATAATGCCCCCGACTATTTAGTGGTAAATGTGTGTTACTTTACATATATAATGGCATTGCCTCCCCTTCCGGACATAATTATATAGCTGGAGATTATAACAAATGTGGAAACTATGTGAAAAACGTATATTTAATTATGCATTGCATACAGTCCTGTAATTAGCCTATATATTTGACACTATTTTCAGGTGGTCCACTGAAATATAACAGTTGGGTATTAAATTTCAAAAAAAATATGAGTGTTCAATATAATTACTGTTATACGTTGCTGTTATATTGATGAGATTTTAATTTTAGTTATCTCATTTTTGGTAGTATAACAGTTCAAAATATAACATTTTGTATAAATATAAATATAACAGCTTGAAATATAACATTTTGTAGTATAACAGTTTGAAATGTAACATTTTGTAGTATAATAGTTTTAAATATAATGTTTATATAACATTAAGTATAATAGTATGAATATAATATTTATATAACATTTAGTAGTATAACAGTTTGAATGATAACATATATATAACAGTCAAAATAAGTGTTATAATTTATCTTAATAAGAAAATTGAATATGTGCTGGTAATGCAGCAATATAAAAAATATTATAAAATACTTCCTTTATATAACACAGTTGTATAACAGTTCTGATAACTTGGATAGGAGTGCATAACAGAATGTTCAAATTATAAATGCTGATACCGTAATTTATAAATTAAAAATATATGCCACTTTAATGGCGTATAACAGTTTGAGAAAACTACAAAACATATGTGCGTATAACAGTTTATGAAATTTCATAACTCAATAATATGCAACACATGCGTGAAATGGGGCTAAGCGCTATATTTTCATATAGATACAGAGATAATTCTATAATAAGTTTGCTTATCTATTTTAACTTATCGCTTCTCACTATTTACCTAATTTATTTAATCTGTGATATTTACCCTAAATAAAAGGTTAGCAGGGAATTAAACCATAAAGTAGCACTATGCATATTTGAATAGATTGTATAGATACTATAGTTTATTCGTCTATATATATATATAGATATTTGTATCTATGTCTTTCAACATTGCCCTTCCTATGCATTTGCAGCTACTTCTAAACCTTTCCAGCTTTTCCATTTTTGAGCCACATTTCGATTTTTCATGTCCTTTCATTTGCTGGCCAGCGATCAATATTGAATTGGATTTGAGCAATTGTTACAAGCCCAGCTGGGTCACTCAAGGTAAGTGAGTGTGCGTGTGTGTGTCTGTTGTACTGGTAAATGTGTTAGTTAGGCAAAAGAATTTAATAATTTATACGCACGAGCTGCAAGCTAAAGGTGAATGTGGCCAAAAGAGCAATAAATCGACAAAAGATACTTTTATTAGAGCGCTTGCCACAGCTGTGCATGTATGTGTGTGTGTGTGTGTGTGTGTGAACTAACATTCATATAATTGGCAAACTATGCCAATTGTTTGACCGAAAGCCCAACTGCGAATCAGACGAATCAAACATTTAAGTTTCAAATGTATCTCAAAGGCAGCTGAAATAACATTATGAGAAATCAAACTGGAAAATCGAAGATGTGGCAGCCACGAAAATGTGGTTTCAATTGTAACAAAAGCCAAAAACACAGTTTAGTGGTTGAATAGCAGCAGTAAACCACATGAACAAATGAGACAGCGCACTGACAACCGACTGCAGGCAGGCAACAACAACAACAACTAATAAAGCTACCTTGGCATTACAGGTAAACAAAATGAGCAGCTATAAAAGGCAGAGCAAAGCAGAGAAGAAAGAGAGAGTGAGAGTGAGTGTGAGTGTGTGGGAGAGAGAGAGAGCAAATCAAAAGCAAATGCCACACAAAAGGAAGCACAAATAATATAAATTAAATGTGTGTACATGGGCGTGAGTGTGAGTGTGAGTGTTAGTGGGCCAATGCATATGTATGAGTGTATCTGTGTGTGTGTGTGTTCTTTATGGGCAGAACCCAAAGAAAGCCAAGCTGAGTAATTATTTCCGGCAGAGCGAACAGCAAGTCCACCTTACGGAGATTGAGTCCTGCGGTTTGACTGCAACACATGGCCGGACACTTAAGCCCACACGACCCACCGAGCGACCCACCGTAGAACCCCTCCCCCCCTCTCATCGTAGTAGGTGAATGTATTTGAAAATCTATCCGGGCAATAATTTCGGTTGACATGCTTGCGGTAATTATTGACCGTAATGACAAAACCCCAAAAACCAGAGAATCAGACCAAACAAATTGCTTTAGTTTTGCACTCTTGACTCAGCTTTGAGTGAGTGTTTGTGTGTGTATTGTTGTTGTTGTTGTGCCTTTCATTTTAATTGGATTTTGCCAAATGACACACAGAAAAAAAGAAGAATTTAATTGATTTGTGCCTGAGTTATGGGCGTGCCTGGAAGACTTTTGGTACATTTTATGAGCATCTCGCATAAATTTCAACAGCAATTTTTGTCAACAGAATTAAGGCCGTCAAAAGTGAATGCGAGATGAGAAATTTCAATCATGCAGCGCATAAACTAAACATACACTCTATAAATATATCAAAATATATATATATATCGCGTGTGCGTAGAAAAGTGGGCGAAATATCGAGCATAAAGTGCGGGGTTCATACTACGCAGACTTTAAGGAAAGTTGTCGTTGCCAGAAAGCTATAAACTTAACTTACTTAAACTTAGCTTCCTCTTAGTTAAAGCCAATTACTTTGAAAAATTTACAAGCCACGCAACGCCGGATAATTTCTTATAAATAGATATAAATAAATAAAATAAATAATCATATATATATATATATCTACCTGTGCAGCATATGTTTTGAGTTCTTTTGACATTTGATTTTCGTTTTCGTGATTTGTTAGCTTTCTTAATAAAAAATCCCACGGACCGCGCCTCCCAAATATTATCACCAAATCATTTAGCTTATATATAGATCCATATGTTATATAGAGTTGAGTCGACCGCCCGCTAGCACACGCATAACATGTCCAAAAACCAATTAATAACATGTCTATAAGTTATTTTCGGACACCCAAAATGCCGGCTGTGCTAATTCTGTTTCAATGTCGACTATTTCTACGCAGATGTTGCAGAAAATTCATAAATTATCGCAATTATTTCTTTCGTACAAGATTTTAGTTTGATACATTTTTCGGATTGTGATCTATCAAGTTACTGGATGTATGCATATCGTTTGTAGGGATTAGCTTACTTAAGCTGATGATCATTAATGTCAGTAATGTTTGTTGTTCTTATGCAAAATAGATTTATCAATAAATCTATATGAGATGTATATATTTTTTCTCTTTTATAATCATTTCAACTTCACATTTGAAGATGGAAATTCTCAGTAAAGCTCTTATGCTGATATATATAATAAAAAATGTATTAATTTTCTTGATCTGGATCAACAGTCTAGTCGATTTAATCTGTGTCCATCTATTTCTTCGTCTATTCGTATATAAGAACATTAATCACATATATAATATCTATAAAAGCTAGGGGTAGAATTATCTATAAATTTATTTTTATATTTTTATCTATATAAAATCGATAAAATCAGTCAAAATAAGGTTATTTCAGCTAAAGTTACCAAATTTTAAATAAAAGAGCTCCTTAAGTATACAAATGACAGAGCTATCTACTTTTTCAATGCCTTCGCAGCTCATAGCTGCTTTGAAATTGATTGAAACTATCTACTAGTCGTATACTCCCGACTGGAACATTATTACTTTTCTTTTTCATATCGCGAAAGAACTCATCAGAAGTTTTCACATGTTAAAATATTATATATTATAACATACTAAAATTGATTTTTCAAATAAAATGAATGAAAATCTTTACATACTTTTATGTAAAACTAGATTTCTTGTTAAAAAATTTGTTAAAGCGAAAATACAAATTTTTATCCAAAAAATATTTACATAAAAATAAAAAGATATCTACTTTACATACTTTTACCATACTCTCACATTAATAATCTTTTCATATTAAAAACTACTCTAAAAATCCATTGCTTGACAATGCACAAACTTCAACTGATATATGACAATCAAAGGGTATTTCGCCTTCGATATTCCAAAGACATTTTTTTAATATATTAGAAATAATCTCCTTAATATTTACCTTTACATTTTTCCATAATCCATAATATGTTCATTTATATAATAAATATAAAATATATATATTTTCCCATGAAATTCATATACCCTCGAGCAAACTGTGTTCAGTATAAAAATGCATTTAATTTAGCTGTAGCTTTATCTACAACTATAGTTTTTATCTACGCACAACATTATCTTCAGCATCATCTTTATCTTGGTCTCACTTCAAATTCACTTTAGCGAGTAGCTCACTTAATGGCAATTGGGAATTGGAACTATTATGCGAAAACTTCCGCAGCACTTGCGACACAAAACCGAGTTGAATGATTTCTTTGTATGACAAATTGCTTTACGGGCGGCGGTTGGGCGACAGCAGGGGGGCGTGGCTGCAGTGAGGAAACGTTGAGGAACTTGTCTGCCTCGGCCAGTCGGCCCGCTGGCTGTTAATTCACTTGATGGGTGAAGTGCGAGGTCAAATCTTTCAGTTGACACAAAGCGATCGCTCACAGATACACAAACACAGTTATAGATACACAGATTGAGATAGAGATACCAGTACACACATTAGCAAATATATATAAACATAGTCATGTTGATCGCTTAGAACTGCAGCCACTTAAACTGAACTTTATTTCATTTTTATTGACTTTATAATAATTTTTTTTTTTTCTTGTTAATTTTTTTTGGCACTAGCTCAGACTTTTTGTTGTTGTTGTTGCGCGTTTTCCATAATATTTCACTCAGAATTTCTTGCCTCTGTATATATACAAGCGCGCACAGTAAACACTTGCTGTTGTTGTTGTTGTTGGCCACTTTGCACTTTTAGCCAAGATTTTCGCACTGCAGGCGACATGATTTCCAAAAGCAACGCACTGGGCCACATTAACTATATACTAGATATATATACTTGTATATTATATATATATAATGGCGAGTACATGCACATGTGGGCGATGCCCACGATAGACAACAAAAGCAACAAAAACAACTACAGCGAGAACGCGACAACCGGCAAAGATGCAAATGGAGACGCGGACGAGGCAGAGTTCTCTTCGCGAGGAGCAGCGCTGACAACGTCCAAGTGAGCACTGAGCCAATCGACTTGACAGCCGACAGTTCATGGAGCCCACAGAGCAAATCAACAGAAGCAGAAACAACAACAACAACAAAGTTGACGCCAACGCTTTGAAAAATGATTTTTCCGAATATATCAAATAAATATAAAAATATAATAATAAAAAAAATATGGGAAAAATATAAATTATATTTGCATGTTGCTCGCTGCCCGTTGAAATCATTTAGAAATTAATTAATTTTTCAATTTTTGATTCCATGCAGTGGGGGCGCAGGGAGAGGGAGGGGCGGCAGCGCGGCTGATTGGGCTATGGCAAGACGACGACACTTTTGCATGTTGAACATAATTTCAATCAAAACTGAAATTGGCAACAACAATTTGGCAAATGTTGTTGTTGTTGTTGCTTCTTGGTTAAGTTGTTTGCTGCATTTGCTGCTCTGTTTATTTGCCAACTGAAAGAGGCGTCCGTCGTTATCAATTTGCGTCTACAACTGCAGCAGAGATAGAAAAATAGAAAGAGAGCAGAGGTAGCTGAGTCAAACAGAAAGAGAGAGAGAGTGTGTGGGGGTGTGTGCTTGAGAGAGAGATAGAGAGAGTGTTGTTACTCATTCCCATCAAGCAATAAAATAGAAATTAGAACTGAGTATCTATTTTACTACAAATCTCTAAATTCCCCTCTCTCTCTCTCTCTCTCTCTCTTGCGTTCTGTCTCTTTTCTGCAACGAGCGTCAAGAACAGATGTTTATCTTTTAATTTTTGATATACGCTCCCCTCATTTGTTGTTCCGCATTGTCTGTGGAGGTGAGCTCTCTAAGTGTTCCCTTGACATTTTGTCAGTTGGATTAAATGCTCATTAGCTTGACAGCGATCGCGCCTACCTTTTCTTTATGGGGGTGGCTGGTGTGTGCGGTGCTGTGCATCCACTATGTATGTGCATGTATATACAAATACATAAATATTCTCTTAAAATTTGTGTATTTGGTAAGTATCTTTAGTGTTTGCTTAATATGAAAAGCTTATCTTAATAAGCTGTTGCTTAGGGTATTCGAATTTTTTTTTTTAGAATTTTTTGAATACATGATTGAGTTTGAATATGTGAAGAAAATGTCTTGAAGAAGACAACTGACTATTTCAAAAGATAAAAGAATGCAGAATGAAGAAAAAAAGCAATTGATTTATTTAAACCAATATACAATGTAGGGTAGGTCAAAAGATAAAGCTGTCCGCATATATGTATAGAGATATATATATTTATGTATATACATGTATATATTTTATTGATCAGAGAAAATTAATTACTTTGCTCTTGTGAGTTTGTCCTTTCGTCTGCATTACAGCTATTAAGCCTACATTTGATTCACTTTGTGTTACGTGCTGAAGTTCAACATATCTTATTAGTCATCAGTTATCAGACAATCCATCAAAGATTTACCAAATTATTCGATAACAAGTTATACACCCTGTACTCATTGACAGCTAAACACTTTTGTCTAAATTTATGTACCAGTCTGAATAAGCCTATGACGACAAAAACTGTATATATATACATAAATATATAATGATATTTTACAGATAAGCATTAACAGCCAAATTGATCTAGCTATGCTTTTGTATCTATCTTAGTCTCCATTAATCGATATAAGCTTTTAGAGCTAAGAACTTGAAATTAGGTATGCCTTTGTTAATACAGGGTATCTCCTGATCTTTCGTTTCCCATTTCATATGTGCACACTTTTCCATAACAGGCGTCACTCATTTCGCTCTTCTTCAAAAGAGCAATTTATGATAATTACATGGGCCGCAATTGAAAACAAAAGCACATCAACCACATTGCGAGTGTATTTGTGTGTGTGTGTGTGTGAGTGCGCCACAAGGCTATTATTAACACCACTGTGCAATAATTCAAGTCGAATATTCGTGTCGTTTGTTTTTTTTTTGGCACTTGACAGCCGAATGTCAGTGGCTGGGCTGTCCGTGCGGGGCTTGGACTGCGCCGTAAAACGTTTTAATTGCGACGGAAAAACAATGCGATTTACAGAGCTCTGCGCTGCGGGCAACAAAAGACTTAAGCGCAAAATCCGACAGAGAAATTACCACTAAATATGCACTGCATAAAATACAAAATAAATATGCCAGCAGCAAAGGCAGCCCGAACAGCAAAAAGACGTCGTCAACAAATGGCAAATCTGTTGCCGTGAATCCCCTTCCCCCTCTCCTTCTCCTCCTTCTGCCCCTTTTCACAACCCTCGCAATGAACTCGAGCTAAAAATTATCAGCAAAAATAAGCTAGGAGCTCTACGGCGGGGGCGGCTATCCGCACTGCAAGCATAATTTTGCACGTGTTTCGCATAAGTTAAGATCCGAAAAACTTCTTGGGTGGGCGAAAACTTTGCCGGCCACGCCCACCAGACCCCGTTTGGAGTTTTTGGGCGCGCTTAAAAATGCGCGACCGCATTCATTAGCGCAAATGGTTTAAATACTTGGATCGCAAATGTTGTGCGGCAGCTTAAGCAGTAGCCAGCCACCCACTCCCTCCTCCCACCAACTGCAACCCCTTCCCCTACGGCGAACACCGCCTGGCAATCGCTTCCATTTGTTTGTTTGACTTTGAGCTTGGGCCGTTGTGCAGCGAAAGGATTAAGTTTTCACAGCGCCCCACGGCAATCACACACACACACAAGTTGAGCAGGCGAAGTTTAAGCTGCAGCCAATATACACTTTCCCCTACCTTCAACTCCTCACTTTCCCCTAGCTACCTAAGTAGTTTGCCAATCGTTCGAAGCAGAAAAGTATTCGCATTTCGCCATAGATTTTCTCTTATCGTTCGTTCGCATAGTTCTCGCACAACTAGCCACGCGGGGCCGTGTTGGAGGCGTGGCCATTGGTGTGGAGCCTTAGTTGCAATTCTTATTATCGCTGCATACTTTTAGGCAGAAGGCGTAAATTCTTTGTGCGCATATTTTGCATTTTGCCATACAAATAGCCACAAATTATCGCCAATCGAATCTATTTGCAATTTTCACATATTTCACTGCAGTTGCGGTCAGCCTTTCATTGCGTTCTTTTGTGGTGGTGTCTTGGTGGTGCGAGAGGTGCATTGAACCGTGCCTTGCATGCAGCTTTGATGTGGCCAAGTTTCATTAAAGAAATTGCATTAAATATTTAAAGTTGCCAATGAAAATCTTTAAAAGCTCTTAGTTATTATGTTATCAATCTCTATTTAATTTTAAAGTAATGTTTCTAATTATATTGTAATAAGAATTGTATTAGATTTTTGTCTGAAGTTGTGGAATGCATAAAGGAAAAAGTTTAAAAAACCATAAGGTCTATACCTATAGATGTGTGCAGCGCCGTTCAACTAAATAGGTTTGACTTGTTTTTTAAGGTTTGGAACGTTATATCTCTTCAACAAGTACTCCGATTTAAACAAAAAAATTTTGATGTATAAAAAAATCAACTATTTGTGAAATTGCAAAGTTTCTGAGCTGTAAGTTTTGTTATATAACTTACATTTTTTTGTTTTTCCAAACAAAAAAAAACCTTCACTGTCTTTTGCTTAACTGAATATATATAGTATATAGTATAAAAAGTGGAAACAATATAGTAACTGAGTTGATAAAGTAAAGTAAAGTCGATATAGCATTGCTCTCTTTCCATTGCTGGTAGCATATATACAGCGGCGTAGCGTAGAGGGGGCTGGAGGCGCGGATTGACCCGGGCGACACTTTTTAGGGGGCGTCAAAATTTAAAATTAAATAATATAATGTATAATATATATAATGTATTATATATTATTATATATATATAATTTATAATAAAATATAATGACATAACTGCTCTTGCCAAAAAGATCTCAAAAACTGCAACTTTTTTTTTATCTTCGTTCTTTTTTGGTATTTATTGCACTGATATCATCCTACTTTCTTACTTCAGTGTGAAATGTTAATGTATTGTAAACATTAAATTAAAATAGCTTGAATAAGTTGGCGGCAAAATTGTCTTTCGTCCCTTGCAGCTGAGACCCACGCTACGCCGCTGCATGCATACTAAGTAGCTACACTATGTCATTTTTCTTTGTGGTTTCTGCCGACAAAATTAAAAAATTTAATATATATATATATATATTTTTTTGTGTTTCTTATTCTAATCAATATAAATAAAAGTATTTATTAAAAAAATTCAAATCCCCACATATGTTTTTTTCTTGGTGGTGATATTATTTTTTTCTCTGCCAAAAATGGATCTGTCTACAGTAACGTTAACTTATAAAAAAGTTGAATGTCAGTAGTTTTATTATTTGAAATTTCCTAATTTTATTTTAAAATTAAAAACATACATAAATAAACAAAATAAATAACAATATAAATAAATAAATGCCAGCTGCTCTGGCCTGGGCTTCTATTCGTATCAAAAGTAACATTCCCTTCTTCGAGTTTAGCTGTTGCAGCTTCTTCGGGGTTTTAATTATTCCTACCTCAAGTTTTTTAGCTGCTATCAAGCAGCTTTCAGGTGTAACTACTCAAATCTCCTTTCAGTCTCAAATTATGCAATTAAACAGTGCATTTTGGCAAAGTTTTCGTAGATGCTGACGTCGACAGCGACGGCGTCGCTCAACGCTCACTTAGCAACATGAATAAAATTAAACTCACGGCCCAAGTTTTTCTTTTGGCAGCAGCGGGTGGAACTTGCGCATATTTCAAATACTGAATGAATTTTGCACATATTTCAAACTTAACTTCCTTTTTTTTTCGCTCTCTCTATATATATACAGTTTTATTTTATTTACTTTTTTTTTGGTATTCTCGACTCGAAAAGTTTGCCAGCAGCGAGCGTAAGAAACCCCCACAAGGCAAGTTTTTTACAAACTCTTCTTGATTTTACTTTTAGTTTCAGGCAAACAAAAAATATATATGTCTATATATATATATGTGTGTGTGATGGAAGTGAATACTGAAATTGTTTATAGCGCTACTTTGGCGCAAAATGTATGTCAAAATTAATTAATTTCATGATTTATGCGCCGCAAAACTTTTCGTTTTTAGTTTTCGCACTTTTTGGGTTCGTCTGGTCAAGCTCTGAGTGTTGTTAATGTGGTGGTGCCTGAAAACTGGAGAAAAGCTTGTTCAATTAAGTTAAAATATTTAAATTAATGTGGAGGACGGAGAGATACTCCTCTTTTTTAAAAGGAAAACTGTTTCTACTTTATCTCAACTTTCTAAGCTTCAAGATTTTTATTAGTGAAAATAAATGTTCAGAAAATTTTTCAATTTTGTTTTTATAAATTTTGATGATGGAGAAATACTCTGTTTTTTAAATGAAAACTGTTTCAACTTAGATCATCTTTCTTAACTTATAGATTTCCGTTAGCAAAAATTAATCTTCAGAAAAATTTTAAAATCTATTTATAAATATTGTCGACGGAGAGATACTCCTTTTTTTAAGGCAAATTTTAAGGCAACTTTAGCTCAACTTTCTAAGCTTCAAGATGTTTATTAGTGCAAATTTTTTAGAAAGCAAAATATAATGTAACAAAAAATTTAAAAAAATCATATATTTAAGCATTGACTGCAGAGTTAATTTAAATACCCTAGACAAGCTCAATATATCTAAAATTTGTGAAGTAATTATAGTGTATTCCGAATGTAATGCTGAAAAATTCAAAAATCAAACAGTTTGTAGAGCTGCCCTGAAAAGCATCAATACATAATTTCCTATAAGACAAACCTTATTTGCTCTTGAGCCTATTACAGGGTATATAGTACGGCCTTGTATATGGTAAAAACTAAACAAGTCACGTCTTTGGGCCATAAAGTAGCCCCTAACTGGACCGCGTTCGGGACCTGCTAACCTCGGCAAACTTTGCGTTTAGTTTTGCCAAAGTTCAAGTGCCCAAAAACTGGACAACCAGCTGCTGCTGCTGTTGCTATTGTTGTTGTTGTTGCTGCTGTTGCTGTTGCTTTGTAGGTGTGAACATTTGTTTCAACACCCTCTTTTTTGATTAGTACTTTTGCGAGAACTGGCTTTAACAACTGCCCCTTGCCATCCAGCCCATTTCCCTGCGGCCTCTCTTTTATCTTGATTGGCAAAGTTGCCGAGCTCTGCTGCCCGGTGGTGCTGGGTGATGGCTGGGTGGTGCTGCCAACTAACTTGGTATTTGGCAAAATCCTTTGGCTGCTTATCGTTTTTGCATTCATTTGTTTTCAATTGTAATTAATCTTGCAAAGTTCCCTTTTGACATTTTGTGGCTGAATGTGCCCAGAACCCCGAGCTCTGGCCGTGGCTTTTGTTTTATATCAAGTTGTCGCCTCAGAAAGTTGCCCAAAACTTGTTGGTTGCCTCCCTCTTCCTCTGCTACTGTATTATTTGACGCTGGCTGGCAACGCCAGCGTGTTACTGTCACAATTAAAATAAAGTTTGGCGCACTAATTGAAAAGTGTCAAGTGTAATTTCTTTAAATTTGGCCAAAGACTTCGTCGTCAGCAAATTGTTTGACTTTTTACTCAGCCAGCGGATCAGTTGTTCCATTGGTTTCGGCGGTTGCTGCCTGCTAGTGCTGGAGAGCTCTCAGCACTAATGGCCATTCTCATTAATTGTGCACTGGCTTGACCATTGTTTCCATTCGGTCTTCAGACTGAATGTGAAAAATTTAATTAATTTTATTTGTTTACAGTTTTGATTTGGGAAACATTTATTTATTAAAGCGAGAAGCTGAAGGCATGTTAGTTAAGAATTCTTTTATAATATTGCTTGATTTTAATTTGATCTTTACTATTTATTCTACATATTACAACATAAATTTGCACTAAATATGTTGTGGGATACTTATTATAAATCCGTTATAATTATTAATTAAGATAGACACTTAAATTTAAATTTCTGCTCTCAATTTGTTCGGCATCAAATTTAGCTTTTTTCTTTTTAACAACTTCTATTTCTTAATGCTTCTTCTTCCTCTCGTCAACTTAGCTCTCGTCTATCGATGGTCTACTACAGCAATTCTTCATTGTATGGAACTCTGTCAAAAGTCGCTACATATTATTATCAGTATTGCCGTTTCCGCTTTTGTCCCGTCAGATTTCGCTGTTTTCGTAGTGCGTTTGCGGCAAAAATTCAAAAATATGTGGGAACCGGGAAAAAATGGATTTAGATGCTTTTCAGTCTTTTCTCAGCCATCTCTCATTTAACCTAAAATTTGCATGATTTTTAATAACATTGAGTAAAATGTTGTAAAAATTTCTGTAAAAAACAAGTAAGAAAGCTCTAGTCGGGTCTGCCCGACTACGAGATCCCCTGAACCAAGTCCGAGGTGTTGTTTTAAACAACTTAGCTTACATCTTTTATCTATACATATTACCTCTGCGCGCATATACACATGCACACATTTGTATACACATGCACACATATACATGCCATGCACACAGAAGCACGCTCGCCGATTACTGCGTAGTTGATTTGAGTGTATGTGTGCACACGTACAGGCTGCTGCCGCGTGCTTTTACAATGTTTCCTTTAATAACTTCTGTATTACTTAACGGATTTGAATGCAATTTTCTGCATTGAGTGCTATTAATTTATTGAAAATACGGTTTTCACTTAAAAATTTGAAAAAATTAAATTGTGGTTTTGATAATTTTTTTTTTTTATAAATTTTTTTTTGCGAAATGTGGAGCTGGTATCCAAAATATGAAAAAATAGAAAATGTATTTTATTTTCAAAAAGCTAAAAACAAAATTTGGTAGCTGTAGCTAAAAATATGTAAAAGATATGCTCAAAAAACTGAATCTTGATAACGTTTTAAATCGATATCATTGAAACGGAAAAATTTATCGAATATCTAAAACAAACTCGATATGCGCGCTGTATACACAGACCATCATGCAAAATTTGAAGTCTCTAGCTCTTATATGTTCTGAGATCGACGCGTTCATACATACGGACAGACGGACGGACGGACGGACGGACGGACGGACGGACGGACGGACAGACAGACGGACAGGGCCAAATCGACTTAGCTCGTCGCCCTGATCAAGAATATATATACTTTAAGGGGTCTGCCAAGCCTCCTTCTGCCTGTTACATACTTTTTGCAAAACCATTATACCCTGATTTCCCATTTTCAATGGGTTCAGGGTATAAAAAAAGTTGTGTAATGAATGTCTGCACTATTGAAGTTCTAGCAACAAATCTAATTTCTTTATTCCCCGCAAACTTTGCTATTTTTGGTTTTTTTTCGAAGGACCTTTTTATCTTTCTCAAAAATTCAGAAAGTCCGAAATGCATATTAAATGAAAATGCATTCTCCTAATAATTGATTTCAATTGCAAAACCTGATTAAAACAGTATACATTAAGCTTTCGATATTATTCCAACCTATTTTCTGTAATTAAAAATGTCTTTAAATTAAGTAAAATGCGTGTTTCTCATATTTAAATTAGATTATTCATGATTATTTTGATGAAATATACACAGACGATTCACTGAATCCAAAAGAACCACAAACTATTCTTTAATTACAACTAAACAAACTTTTTTAAGCAGCACAAACCTTCTTGATGCAGTATTATATTTAAAATAAAATCAGTTAACTCTCAAATACAATGTAAAATCTTTCAGCAAAACAAAAAAAAACTTTCAAATCGAAAACTCTTTTGAAATAAAAAATAATATGTATACTTCCAATTCGTTGGCTAAACTTTCTGCAGCTACAAACAAAATATAATAATAACTTTAAGATTGCTTGGGAAATATCCTCAACTTCGGCTCAGGCAATTAAGCAAATGCAGCGAATGGGTTTCTTGCTGGAAATGAAAATAGCAGCGAGAGCAGAACCTGGGAGAGGGAGAGGGAGTGAAAGTCAGACGCATAAAATGCAAACATAAAAGCCAACTGTGAATGCAAGTTGCAATGCAAAGAAAGCGGCAACTGTGACAATGTAAACAACATAGCGGAAGGGACCGGAGTTGGGGTATCGAGGGTAACTTGGCTAAAAGTGCATACAAAATTGCCAAGCAGCAAACAAAAGAAGCGGCAGCAGCAGCAGCTGCAGCTGCAACAGCACCCGAAACCAAAAAAACCTTCAGAGCAACCCAAAATGGTAATGGCCTTTCAATGGGAATTGTAGTGGGTCGGGGCTGGTAACTTAATGCGAAAATCTTGTTGCAATGGCTGCAGGAGGCAGAGGTAGGGGCAGAGGTATGGGCAGGCACTGCCCTGATGCATAAAAGTCTATTGTTTTTGGATCATAATTCTCTTGTAAGCTGTGCAGCAGCAAAAACGAGAGTTGGGCGCGCTACAGGAAATGAACGTCATTAATTTTGCCATTTTGCATTTGCATTGAAATGGCATTTCGATAGGGTTAAGATTGCCCCAACAGCAGTCAGTCGGTTCAGAGTTCTCTCTCTCAACTGCTGTGCGCGATTGGCGCGACGTGACTTCATTTGGATTTCTCACAACTAAATATTTGTTTCCAGCATTTATCAAATATGACCAAGATAGAGAGAGGGAGAAGGGACCTCGCTGATAACGTCACACGCTGAATTGCGGCACGTAGTGGGCCCAGACACCGAATGTTGAAAGTGTTGAAAAAGCGGCACAGAAACTAACACGTACGCAACGGCTAAGGGAGCAGACATATAACTAAAACTGAAGAGAGCAGCCCCTTTGGGTGGGGCAAAAAATCAAAGCTAAGCACTTTCAATTGGATTTATGCGTTTGCTATGTGAGAACCTTGACGCCCAAAGCCTGCCCAGCTGGCTAATGTCTCTATAGACAGCTCTCAACTCGCATATCCTGCTAATAGTTGTTGTTGCTCTTGTCTTCTTCTTCTTATTAATCAGCACAAAGTTGTGCCTCGTCTGTGGCACAAATTGCAATTCACCGATAAGCAAATAGCCAAAGAAGCTGTTTACACACACGCACACACACGCAGACATGGCCAATTATCGTGTGTGTGTGCGTTTGGCTATTAACTTTTATGATCAGTTTGTGTTTTGCGTTGAAACGATTTATTTAGCTAAGCGCAATTAATTGGAATTTTACGTGTTGATTTTCTATTTTGGCAACAGAAAGTTGCTGCGCCTTTTCAAATAAAATTGAAGTTGGAAAATAAATAGCCCAAGCAATGGATAGGCATTTAGAATGCCTATTGTGTAGCTGATAGCTATAATCGATTTTAAAACTTTACAAATAAATCTAATGTAACAATCAATAAAATTAGTTTTATGGCTGATATTGGCTATTGCGTTGCTCGTTTGATAACTTGTGCCAAAGTTGTTTAGCTGTTACCAAAAACGTTTCGAAGTTGGACAAACTAAGCATATGAAACTGAATTTTTGTAAATAATAGTTATGTCTTTCTGTATTAGTTAGTGCTTTCTTAATGTTAACTTTAGAGAAGGGGTTTAATAAGGCAACTGCGAAGAATTTCATATTCTATTGTGTCCTCAGGTTTTCTTATTAGTTAGTAAACCATTTGGAATAAATCTGTTTATATACAAGGACAGTCTGATAACCTTCTATATTCACAAAAAATGTACATTTAGTCAATTAAGTTAGTTAGTTAATTAGTCAATCAAATATCCGATTGCAGTCTGTTAAATTTCTAAACTCACAAAAAATTTATATTTAGTTAATAAAATTAACTTCTTTATAGATTCATCTACTCTTACGTTAAGGTCATGGATTATTCTGGCTATCTTCACATATTCTTTGAAGGTCTTAGGATTCTTTCTATATTCTATTTAGGATTCTTTTCAGTTTAGTCGTGTCTGCATAAAGTGAACAAATTATTGCTATATCTATACTATATCAAGGTGAACATTTTTGCTCAAAAGACTCGTTTTATTTGCTCAAAATACATTTTTGGAATATAAATTCAAGAGTTAAATAAAATAAATTAAAAGGAAAACATAAATGTGTGCTTATTGAAAGAATTGGCGAATTGATGTTTGCCTCTTGCGTTCACAAAGTGACTTTTCAGACGCTTTTTCGAGTAGACTATACCAGCATAATCAGTCCTTATACGATGCGATAGCTTAATCGAAACTATCAATATAATCTGTAGAAAAATGCAAATATTTGCATTTTCACTATATCGAGGTGTTCACTACATAGGCTGATAGGATGATTAAAGTGTATTAAGTAGAACTGAGCGCATCTTCATAAAAAAAAAAATAAAATTTTTTAGTGTGTTCACTATACTGAGACAAGACTGCATTTCAATTCAGGATTCATTTTTTTTTTTTAAATATTATTTAAATATTTTTTTAGAATTTTATGAGGTTATGAAGTTTTCTTTTTTTTTTTAATACGTAAGCGTAAGCCTATTGAATAAAAATTCAATAGTTCTTGAGCTACTAAGTTAAGTTTTCACCTTTGTTAACAGATACTTAAACATCATAAATTTTTCATTTTAAATCAATGGATAAACTTGGCTTAAATTGCTCGCTCTTATTAATAGTTACTTTAATTAATTAATTAGTTTGCCAATAACATTTGCCTGCCACAAACTAAATGTAAGTTGGTTATTATCAACTGTAGCCAGATGGAAAATAATTGTGCAAATGCTTACACAATCTTTAATTTAATGTTCGATTAATATCGTTTGATAGGCATTCTAGGTGTAAATTGTTCCATCTCAAAAACAGTTCTGAGTTGTGTTCACAACACTGTGAAAATTTATGACAGCACGTGTCCACTTCAAAGGCTCCGAAACCGCACTTAATGCCTAACAAAAAAAGAGAAAAAAGGCGACCAACTTAAGATCCGCTTGTGCCGTTGCTCCAAGCGAACCGAAACGCTTAGCAAACAATGGAAAATCTCCCACCAACCAACCCGCCCGGCTGACCACACACATCATATGCGATTCAGCAGCTGGGCAGCAGCATAAAATGCTTTATGAGATTATTTGCTGAAATGTAGCGAACGGCTTTTCTTATTTATTTGCTTTGGGGCCGGGTCGTGCTCACTTTTATGGCGCCTCAAGGTATGCAGCGAAACGGAACGGGATCGAAAAAGGGAAATTGTTGCGGTCCCTTACCAATGGTAGGCATTAACCAACATTCCAGTGGCCAAAACATTGCGGCATATTTCATGTTTGCCTCAAGGACCTATCCCTATCCCTCCCTCTCCCTCTTCTCTCTGTCTATTTTTTGCTCGAGTTGGATCAAATGCGCTCAAGTGTTAAAATTGTTAGGCAAAGATTTGCATGGCAGGGCATAAGTTTTGTGATACCTTTATTGAAATATAATACGCACTTCCATTTTGTTGGGTTGTTCTCAAAATCTGCTGCGACAGCTTTTCAATTTTTTGCCAAATGCCAAATTCGTCGATGGATTTGAAACGATTTCCTTTCGAAATGGATGCGTGACAAAACGCAACTTATGCCAGCTTTGTATTTATGCTATTGCTAATCCTCAACACACAAAAGTGACAGAGCTCTACACACACACACACACACGCACACTCGCAGTTAGGCCTATGTAGTGGTGCTTGTAGAGCTGATGCCCTCTGTCGAGAGCTGTCTGCTGCTGAGTGTTAAGCCTGCTCTTCAACGCATTTGGCTTTTGAGTGCTGCTGTCACAAACGTGTGGGCTCTGCAGCCACATCAAATGGTCAGCGTGACGTCATCGATAGCCAATGCACAGGTAAATTGAGTACAAGTTTATCTATCGAGAAGTCCATCAAGAGCTGAGCAAAGCTTCAAAAAACTTCAGAGCTAAGAAGTGAAATGAAGACAGCAAAAATCTGTAAACTCATTTTTGGAATGTAAATACTTTTTTAATTTATTTATTTATTTATTCTTTGTCTTACAAAACCTGTGCACTAATACATGCTTATAGGTTTAATCTATTCCTTAACTTAATTAATACTAATGTCAATAATAAAAGTTTTATTATTTTCCATTAAAAAAAATTCAACAAACTTATGCTGCATATTGGGGATATTAGACCCAAAATCAAATTGAATTTCCTGCGGAAGGTTATTGTAATTCATCATGGCAAATTACAATTCATCATTACAAAATATGAAACAATAATTCTTTTTGGTATATTATATTAATTTTTTTTATAACATCTTATATATGTATATATATAATATATAATATCTCTAATCATCGGTGACATTTTAATATAGTTGTATTAAGCCAGACTTGGTTTTGTAATTAATTATAGATGTTTAACATCTTAGTTTCATTTATATATTTTCATATCGATATATATACATATTCCCCTATATAACAGATCGAAAGAAACTTCCATTAATGAAAATATCAACAGTTCTTTTTTAATAAAGTTTGAAATGCAATTAATGTTTTTGCCAGACCAAAGTAATTCTCTATAAATAAAGACAGCCCAACCAGAGACATGTATTCAATAGGATTTTCATACAACGACCAAAATGGAGAAAAAAGGAAAGGCTGTAATGTTACAGTGCCTGCCATTCATATGCTGAAAGTTGTTTAAAAGCTAAGCCGCTTATGCCAGTGCCCAGTGTCCAGTCAGCCATCCCGTCTGGCAGTCCATCTGCTCGTCCAGGCCGTCACTAAGTGCCAGGTACACGCTGGCCATATCGATAGAGAGACGGAAATCCTAAAGCCAGCAGTTGGACAAAAAAAAGAGAGAAAAACGCGTCATGTGTGGGTTCATTTGTAGCGGAAATAACTTTTTGATGCACAGCTTCCACAGGCTGATTCACCTGGCCACAACAGCTCCAAGCATGAGTCCAATGCGCTTAAGCTGTAAAACATTTGGGCCAGCAACTGAAAAGGCCAACAACAACAAGAACAACAACAGCTGCTGCTTTTGCTGCAAAGGGGAAAGAAAAAATGTTTTTGGTAAAGTCCATTACTATTAAAAAAGTTGCAGCTGGGAACAACAGGAGCACGAGCAACAAACTTTGTCGAAGGCCTGAGCACAAAGATGACATCAAAGTTGTGCGCTTAATGTAATGGTAAAGGAGCGAGGGAGAGAGAGAGAGAGAGGGAGATAGTATAGGGTATATTCGAATATGGCATACTCGTATATGTTTATTTTCGCTGTCGCTGCTCAAAGTTAACTCTTTGTGCCTCGCTGGTCCTTTGGCAACTTTGTTTCACAATCGAGTACAAAATTCACTCGACTGGATTAAAAGATTAGTGTAGAGATTATGAATCATGTGGCGAGTGGAGTGTGTGTGTGTGTGTGAGTTCGACTCCTGGTTAACTGAAAACTTTTCATGTTGCATGCAGCTTCTCCTGCGAGAGGCACAAGTTTAAAGCCCACATTGTTTACGCTTCAGTTGAGGTAGTACGTTCGCTAATCTCTGAAATATTGACAAACTTAACCAGGGGCGGGCCCCTGTCAATGGCAGCCGACGTTGACCCTTTTTAGCTGCTGTCAAACCCATTTGATTTCAATTTGACTCAAGTTCGTCTAACTTCTCTCTGTCTCTTTCTCTCTCTCTCTCTCTTACCTGTGACCCTAATTTAACGCCTTGACAATTTTTAATTTTTATTTGAAAAGTTTGCGCCTCATTCAACCCTCAACTCAATTCAAATTTTTAACGCCAAAAAGTTGACGGTCATTACGAATTCTAAAAGTATTTTTTTCTCTTCTGTCTTTTCGCTTTTTCGTTGACAACAACTGAGCGAAGGTAAACGTAAACTTTTTGCATTAATTTTATTGCAGCGACATCTTGAAAGACAAACCCCGAAAGCCCACTTGTTCTATAGCTCTATCTAGCTCAGTTCGTCTTTGGCGGCTCTCGACATTTTTATCAGCTGCAAAAGCTGTCGATTAAGTTTTGCCTGCTTTAAATTTGGTTTTCTCTTTTCAGTTTCTTTTTTCTTGTATTTTTAATACTCTAACCTGCGTAGTAAATTTTTTTATGAGCTGAATGAAAAGAAAAGGAAGAAATATATTTTGAGATATTTTTAAAAAAAATTAAAGAAAATCTTTAAGATAAGGAAATGGGAAATGATAATATAAGTAAAGTAGAGATTTGCTATGAAAGAAAATACAATAAGTCTAGCTCTATTTAATAAACTAGAGATATAAAAAGGCAGAAAAGAGTATTTAGGCTTCGGCATTTATGTTTCTTTTATTCTTTCTTCCTTTTGTTTATTTTTTTAATTTGAAGTTGTTATTGTTGGGTCAGGAAATGCGCTGTAAGTTGAAGCACTTGGCCGGCTGGAGCAAATGAAGTGCACAGATTTGTTTACTTAGGCAACAAAGGGTTAAAGCTGAATGGGATGGGCGGCAGCTTAATGAATTAGGCCTAATGTGTGAAGGAAATTTAATTAAAAAAAAAGTCAGTGTAATTAAATACAGTTAATGCAAAGTAAACGCTACTCAAGCTGCTTAGCTAAGTTATCACATTCCGTATACGCAACGTTTAACAACAGCTAGGGAGCATTATTTGTAAGTCAGGCAACGCTGGCTTGATATTCCATGTCATGCACATTACGAACGCTTTAACAGCTCTAAACACAAATGCAGAGCTGGCAAAAAATGACAAACTAAAGCTCTGAAAGAAAAAACAAACAAACAAATAGAAAAGAGAGAGAGGACATCGGGCTGGGGTGCTGGTCTAAGCCCTTGGCAACTTTGGCAGTGTATAACTATGCTCTAATGCGCAGCTAAGGATACAAATTACGAAACAATGACGTCAACGTGCCTGTCAACAACTTGGCCAGACAATAGTTTTGCAACAGACAAAATAGGGCGGGCGAGTGGGGTCTGTGCAGTCGAAGGCCAGCCGCCAGGTGCAACGGACATTTCTGTCGCATACACACAAATTACGTGCGAGATTATGCCCAGTCCGAGTTCAACTTCGGAGTCGTTCCCAGCGAGCCGGAAAATGGATGTTGAATGCTAAGAGGCGGGGTCGGAGTCAACATTTGCGATTATTTTGCAATGCGCACGTAGCAAGAGCAACAGACGACATACAACAAATATGAGTAGTGCAATCTGAGATTGTGAGACTTTAAGTTACCCTGTAAATAAAATTGGGATAGTTATTGAGCAAAGTCATTTGTCAAATATATCTTAAAGTCTTTAGGATTCATGGAGTTCAGACTGCACTCTGCTGTCAATGCGTTTCAGGAATATCAGAAGTTGGTCTGAAAAGATTCTGACTTAACAAAAATTTGAGAAATATTATTTAATTATAATATATAAAATAAATATATTTATTTATTAAATATATATTTATTTTAATAATTTCCCGATATCAAATCTGCTGTCAAAGCGTATCAAGAATATTGTTTCTTTGAAAAAGTTTCTCACTTAACAAAACAATTTTTAAAATTGTATAATTATAATATACAATATATATATTCATTTTATTAATTTCGCTCAATCATTTCTGTAGTCAACAAATATAGTTGGTCTGAAAAGTTTCTGACTTTAAAAAAAATTTTTTTAAAAATTATATAAATATAAATAAAAGTAAATAAAAATAAAATATTATTTTTAATAATATATAGCAGTATTTTTTTTTTATTTTTAATCAAGTAGTTATATTTTTAACATAAATAAAGTTATATAAAATTTTGTAATATTTTTAATTTTAGTTTCAGCCCATCCTACAACTGAAGTAGTAGTACTAATAGTAGAAGGCTGCTCTGGCTGTTGCAGACCTTCAACGAGCTGAAATATACCAACTTTTAGTACTTTTTAATCTGTAGAAGCTCTGGCAGTGCACAGTTGAAGTTCAAATCAAATATAATGACAAAGGTTGCCACTGACCAGACTGGAGAAAGAAGGACTGAACTTGAAGTAGCTAAACATGGATTTGAATACACTCTGATTTGATTACAAAGCCTCAGCGACAGGAGACTAAAGAGACAGAAAACTGGAGCGCTGACAGCGACAACAATTGCGCTTTGTTCTCCATATGTCAAAAGGTGTGAAAATTAATATTTACGCTAAAAAGAAAACAAACCAAGAAGATGAAGAGCAGGAACAGCAGCAGCAGCTCGCATTGTCTGCCATGTGGCTGCAACCAGCTCTCGTAATTAATTTCATACTCAGCTCCTACTCAGCTCCCACTCTCTCTCTCTTTCTCTGCCATTTGCCTTGCTTCTAGATCAAGTGCATTATCCTGGCTATGATGGTTAGCTCCTTTCACGCTTGTTGCTTAGCAGCCAGAGCCAAAGGTGCTGCATTGTTGTCGTTGTTGTTGTTCCTGTTGTTGGCCTGCGGCCAGTTAATTGTTTAGCTGCAACGCGTTCGACTACGCATGTTGCTGGCAGCAGCTTCGAATTACGTGGCATTCGCTTTAAAGTGCTCAGTTGCAGCAATGCTCAACTTCTTGGCTCGGTTGAGTGGCACGTGCCGAGAGGTTGCTTAGTTAGCTGCCTGTTTTTGGCGGCTGTCTAGTTTGGCTTTCCCTAAAATTACTAATACCTCTACGTTATACACACTTTTGCAATGTTAAATAAATTGAATGCATTTTGCCAGAAGCATTTGTCAATCACTAAGCTTCGACCGTCAATCAAACAAAATATTATTAGTTGTGGTCGGTTTAGGTTTCAAGTTTACATGGCAAGCTCTTAATATAGTAAAAAATGGATTTGAAATTCAAATAGTTTAAGTACCCACGGCAAAACTAAAATAAAGAAATTTTTTATATTATTATTAAAGAAAGTATTTTATTGTAAAATAAAATAATAAATAAAGCAATATCTTCGAAATATATACTTTTTTTGTGTTGTACGGATCTCTTCTATCCATTGCCATTTGCCATTTGCCATTTCTTGAACTTCAAATGAATGCAAATCGGGTTAATGGAGTCTGGTTCTATAAAACTGTACTCCACAGAATTGAATTGGGAAATTCGATCGGAAATCAGTCACTTGATGAACTTCAAATAGCTGTAACTTGCTTAAATGCTTAAGGATTTGCTCTTAAAGATAGTTTTAGTTTTATCATTTGCCCTTTCGCGTATGCAACGATATTTTATTTTGCAGACATTTTGCGGCCTACTTATTTGGCCACAACTCCGCCGAATCCTTGCGCAGTACAAAAAAACATAATGTGTTAGGATCGTGAGAGCTTCCTCTTTCGATTAACTTCAAATTTGTATGGCGTCGTCTAAAGATCCGTTACTTTTAATTTTTGACTGCGGCTGCTAAGGAATTCGGCTAAAATAGACAAATATCTCGGAAACCACAAGGACAATTTTGATATCCTTTGGCTAGTTGATAGTCCTTGTGGCACCAAACAATTTGAAATTTTATTCATCAGGATACGCAAGGATATGGCCAAGTTAAAGGCAGTTTTTTTTTAGAAAAAAATTCATTTTTTCTTGGCTATTTGAAGGACTTTCGTTCTTTTGATTACCAATTGTTAAGCAGAAGAGAGACGACTTTACATGGTCAAAAGGACATCCCGACAATGCTTTAAATGGCCACGTTATTGACAATTTATGACATTTGTTGCAATTTTTTGACCATTTCTCTTTCAAAAATTTGAGACGAAATTTTCAGTAGAATCCTCGAAATCTTTGAATGACAATTGATAGTCCTGCTTCCTAGAAGCTTAAAAAAGTATGTCCTAACAAGATCCTTAAGGATTTGGATGAGTTATTGCCGGGTAAAGAATGTCAAATATCCGCAGCGGCCGCCCTCGCGAGTATGCAACAGATTTTGACATTTGCTGACATTTTTCAATTTTTTAGCTACTTGGTAGTCATTTTTGTTCGCCTGGTATTTCAGTGGAGCTTTGGTCAAAAATCGAAATGCAATATGATATTTTCTGTCCT
This sequence comes from Drosophila gaucha, assembly GCA_035045545.1. Lineage (NCBI taxonomy): Eukaryota > Metazoa > Arthropoda > Insecta > Diptera > Drosophilidae > Drosophila > Drosophila gaucha. The sequence continues at coordinate 560,360 of JAWNOY010000006.1, read as the reverse complement.
GCTTTAGAAAAACTGCATTTTTATTGGCAAGCAGAAAAGTATACAGTCCGAATAATATCTTATGCTAAGTTTTTTCAGAGCTTTATCTTAGCTACTGATTTAAAAATGAGTTAAAGTCAAGACCTTCAACTCCCAGTGGGCGAACCCTAAATAAAGTTTCTAGCTTCAATAGAATGAAAGTGATTAATTTTATTTTATTTTTAAATATACTTTTTCAGTTTAAGTATACATAATTCTTAGAAATATGAGTTATGTATTATTTTATTCTAAGACAGTATTTTTTTTCATTATTTTAAGCACTCTCTAGCCTCATTTGCTTCTTTGACTTCTTAGACTATTGACATTGTTTGCCAGCTTTTGGTCCCAATTTATTTCTTTCATTATTTCATTTATTTCCACAGTGAAGCATTGCCTCTGCCTCTTTTCTGCCATTATTAGCCATTAAATGGCAGAGTCGAGTGGCTAAATCATCAACCATAGCTGAAAGTCATGCAACATAAAATCTTTCAGCCTGTTATTGCTGTCGCGGCCACAGGGATACAGGTAAATCAGGTTTTTGTTAGCTTGTGGCATATGCCACGTGCACGTGCTCATAATGTGGTCGCACAATTAAACTTGCCGCTGCACTTTCGACCATAAATTATGGTGTTGCGGCTCCAAATATAAAATAAATGGCCAAGCAACAGGAATAGCAACAGCTATACACATAAATATACAGCTGAAGATACAAATGCAAGAGCTGAAGACCAGAATTTAACTGCTGTGCAGTCGCGCATGAATTGCGCAGTAACTGCGAATGCCTCACAGCTCGGCCCCCAGTCAATTATATGGGCCTTGGACATTAAATGTCATTACGCAGCAACAATCAAAAGGAGCTGGCAATAGACAGCAGTCGAATTACGAAGCAGGAGCGACGAAGGACACAGCCGAGTCAAGCAAAGCATGAAATTAAAATGCGCCTAAGATGTATTGTCGTCTGTCATGCGTTCGACTCTAGACAAAGATGATGCCATACTTTACGACAAGTCGGCCGTGCTGCCAAGTACACGGCTAGAAATAGGTGATTTTATTCATTTATCGTACTTTTAATTCAAGTTTGGACTGTAAACATAGATATATATTAAATTTAGTTTATTATTTTTTTTAACACTCTATTCTTAGATAGGTTTAAATATTTCACAAGTGTGGATGATTAACACAAAAATTTGACAGCACAGGAATGTGGATTTTTCTGCTTAAATACATAGCACATATTTATATAAATGTATTTTTGAATTATTTTTTAAACAAATTAAATCATGTACTTAATACTAATCTTAATGATAGTTCAACTAACTGCTTGATCCTTAAACTTAAGTAATTTATATTAAATTATTATATAAATTATATTATATATTATATTGGGTATTATATTATTTTTTGAGGGCAAAAACATTACCCCTTACATATTTTATATTTTATTATAATTTATGAAACAATTTTTTTAAAAGAATTTAACAGCAAAGCAATAAATACAATTTTTTTTTAAATTTTTTAGAAATTTATTGAATGTTTTTTTATGTTTTATTTTTATTAATGAACAACTTTTGAAAAAGAAATCCCCATAAATTGTTTTATATTTTATTATAATTAATGAAACAATTTTTTAAACAGAATTTAACAGTAAAACAATATATACTTTTTTATTTTTTAGATATTTTATAACATTTTTTTGTATTTTATTTTAATAAATGGAACAAATTTTTAAACACAAATCCCCATAAATTGTTTTATATTTAAGTATAGTTTATGAAACAATTTATTAAACATAATTCAACAGCAAAGCATAAAATAATTTTGAATCTCGAACTTACTCGACAATTTCTTGCAGTGTTGCGTAGTATCGCTGCCAGCCTGTCGTTTTGCTAATAATTTCATTTTTCACACCGTTGTCTCAACTGCCGCAAGTTGGCAGCCAACTTGGCTCCCATTCACCTTCCCCTCTACAATACTTTTCCATATTCTAAGAGAAGGTTTTCGTTTTGGCCCATTTTGTGCCATTTTGGATCGTTTGGGCTTTGATGCTGCTTTTGGGAATTATACCAAAGCGATGATAATATTAAAATGAAAATGTCTTTAAAAAAGGGACATCGCCTGCAGCTGCTGCAGCAGAATGTCTTAAATTTTCAGCAACAATTCTCAATTGTGTGAGACCTGAAAATATTTTCAAAAATTTAATTAACAGAGACACTCGAAAGAGTGCTTGATTGTTGTTTCGTTTTGCTTGATTTGAAATGCAAAATCAAAAGCAGCAGCTCGCAGTGCGCAGCTGGTGACTCAATTAAATGAATGTCAAAGAGCAGTAGCTGGCGCACGCTTACAATGGCTTCTCCTGGCTCAACAATTCCTTTGACGCACACACCCACACACACATTGAGCAGGACAAACAGCAGTTGCTGACAATGAGTGTGGCCAGTGTATATGGTGTTGCTGCTTCTCTTTCTGTAGTTGTTGCTGCAGCCAGCGCCTGTTCCTGTTTTTGTTGTTGTCTTTATGGCAGTCGCCTCCTGTGGCCTGTCGCGCTCTCGTCCTGTATGTTATTGTAGCCATGGAAATGAATATTAATGCCGCCTGAATTGTGCAGCTAACGTATACCCAGTGCCATGCCCATTGGCATAAGGAAGGGCTTGCCCATGGCCGCCAGGAGTCGGCCAGTTCGACAAAGTCCTTTGGCCGCAGTGCGGCTCAGTGCACACTTTGCTCGGCATTAATATTTATCAGCGGTATCAGAAGTTGCTCCTGCTGCTGTTGTTGTTGCCATTTCCCTTGGTTAAGCAACACATTTTGCATACTCTTTGTTTGCCTTTCACTCTGTTTATCATATTTCAATAAACAATTTAATTGGGCGCGCGAAAATACCTTGAGCCCAGTATTGTATAAGTATACATTTTTTATTTATTAAGGAATTTTTAAGTCAACTCGAGTTAATATTTATAAAAATTTTTTGAAAAGGAAGACAATTAGTTGAGGAAAATCGTTTGAAATTTGCTAGAATATATTTACCTAATATTATTCCGTTTTAAGAAAGGATTATAAAAGAAATCTGATTGAATTATTAACATAAACAAAATCATTCATTTTTTATTTCAAATAATAATTAAATAAAATTATAAAATATTAATAATAAAAATTTTTATTTATTAGGGAATTTTTAAGTCAAATCAAGTCAATATTTATAAAAATTTTTTTTAAACGAAGACAATTTTTTGAATATGGGGGCAATGCCTTCGAAATCGCTTAAAATTTATGTAACATATCATACCTAACATTGTTTTGTATAAAAAAACATTAGTAAAGAAATGTGATTAAATTAATAAAGAATATATATTCCATAAATATTATAATTTATTTTCTTTCAAATAATATTTAAATAAAATATATTCATATAAATTTCAAAAAATCTCAAGTAAAAATATTTTATGGGCACATCAAGGACATATCAATTGACAGAATTCGACAAGTCTTTATTATATCAGAAAAATTAAAAAAATACCTATAAAAATGTTAATGAACCTGCATCTGATGAAACTTAAATAACATTTTATTAACTGATATTATTCGAATTTTCAGTGATTTTTCAATTGATAAAAAAGGTAAATTAAATACTTTTAAATGCAGCTTTCGAGTTCCGATAATGTTATATGCTTGAAACACAACACCCTCGAACATGATTAAACCTTATCATTTAACCACACACTCACTCACACGCACACACATATACACTTTGAGAGTGTGTCGTGCGCCATTGTCAACAGTAATGAAATTTTCCTGTACACGAAACGAAATTAAATCATTAACACCTGAAGCGTGCGCAGTCAGTGACATCGACATTGAAGTTGGAGTCCTGCAATGGACCGAACTAAAATTGAGAGTATATATGTATATATACCCTGTAAATGAGGATATATTGCAGTGATAATAAGAGAGCGGCAAATTTACAACCTTAACGTAAGGAATAGAACAGAAAAAGAGCAAGGAACTCGAAATAATTCTATTATGAATAAAATATAATATAATATAATAAAAAATAAATAATATAAAGTCAAAAAAATACATATATTAAGATGAGTATATAATATTAAAAAAAAATAGTTTTAAAAAGCTTCCGTCGTAAAGTAAGAAATATTAATGTAAAGAAATATAAAAAAATTGATTAAAATTTTATATATTTATATTATAATATATTATATATATAAATATATATTTATATATTGTTAGCTTATTGAAATACATTATATAAGCATATACAAGAAAATATAAATATATTAAAAACAACAGTCGAAATTATGACATTGACACAGAATGTATTATATATACATAATATATTTGACAACAAATTTACAAAAATTTCTTTTATACCTTTAACCAACACTCTTTCGAGTCGTGCTCATTGTCATAAGAATCAGCTGTAAAGGTTTACAGGGTATATACATATATTTACGCTGTCTGCAGGGGCGACTTTCAATAACATTTAAAATACGCACACACTTCAGAGGGTTGTTTGGCTGTGTTTGGTCTCAGTACTACCTGTGTCTCTGTGTGTGTGTGTGTGTCTCGCTTTTATTGCGCCAATAATGCAATTTGTTGACATTGGCCAGGCCGTGTTAATAAGTCGCGCAACGGAACGGTAATGCAATTTCCAGCAGCCAGCAGCAAATAGGGAAATGCCTTTTCACGACCATTGAACTTGGCCCCAAAAGGCAATTGCAAAGAACTTAATTAATTAGCTGCCAAAAACTTTGCTTTTGCAAGTTTCTTACCCACAATCTGATACACTAGCCACAGCAGCAGCAGCAGTAGCAGCAGCTGCACAACGTTCAGTTCGAGCCCGGAATTCAGGATAAATGAAAAACCCCAATGCCCAGAACCAAGGCTAAAGAACTTTGCGTGTATTTACTGTTTTTCTTTGGGATTTTCGAATCGGTCTGCCGTTTTTTTGTTGCCATTGTTGCTGCTCTTAAGTACAGGACAAAAAGGACCTGCTGTAGGAAGCTTTTGTGTTTTAGTTACGCTGCGAGCCGGAAACGGATGCGGCAGCGGCCGAGTCGAAGGCAAAAGCAAAAGGCGGCTCAACATTCGAGCTGAGCCTTGTCCAGCTCTGACCGCAATCGCATTGTGGCATTGTCCACATCAATGTTGTCGCTTTCTATTTTTGAAGCCCGCTCTGGATTAATGGTCTGGCCCATGTCCATGCTCCGTGCACTGCGAAGGGCACATGAATTGATTTTACTTTTTGATTCATTGCAGCAGAGAAGGATCGACACCTTTTTTACTTGACCAACAGCTGCTGCTGCTGCTGATGCAAGTTCCAACTTCAATAATTGCATTGACAAATCTTTGGCTTTTGGCACTTGCAGAGTTTAGAAACTTTGCACAAACCAAGCCAAATGAAAACCAAAACTCACAAACTTTTAAGCACGCAACTCTAAAGAACTTCGCACACACACACACATACACACTGTTAGATAGCTCTCAAATTAAATTAAAGTTATTAAATCATCAATTCAATCAGACAATTAAGAAAGTTGCCAGTTTGCAAGTTTTTGGCCACATAAACTTGACGACACATGTGGCAAGCCAACAGCTAACCGACTCTTCTATCTCTCTCTGTCTCTGGCATATCTGCCTCTCTTTCTGCTCGCAGTTAAATGTCAACATTTAGTGCCAAAACATTCTGTTAAAAATTTGTGCCAGTCCAAATTTAATTTACTCGCCAAATTCAATTTGTGGTTGCCAGCGAATAAAGTCAAAATTTCAGCACTTGATTACGCTGCATTCATATGAATTTTAAAAGATTCCAAATGGAAGCTTTTTGTTTAGAGTAGGGGATATCCGGTAATTGAGAAGCACAATTTTTATATGGCTTTCAAAATATTTAGACGGAAAATATATGTAAGGTAAAGTACAAAAAATTGTATTATGAAAAAAATACAAAAATTAATAAAATTATAAAAAATTAACTAAATTAAAAAAATAGCATATAAATATAATATATAAGAGACAGCAACTGAGAACAATACAATTTGAGAAGTGGGTTAACAAACATTTAGAAAATAAATATAGGTGAGGTAAGGTACTAAGAATGGTATTAGAAATAGTCAGCTTACAATATAAAAAATAAGTATAAAAATATAATATAAGTATAAAAAACCAAATCTTAATATAATAATAAATAAAAAAATTATAAAAAACACTTTTTTTTAGAAATAAAATGTAATTTAAAAATATTTATCTGAAAAATATATATATATATATATAATTTATATATAATATTCATTTTTTTCAATAATATATTATAAATATATTTCAAGATATTTATTCTAAAAAATATAAAAACTTGTATGTTTATAATATTATTCTAGATATAATATTTGAATCTATAAGTTTTTCTCTAGAAGGCACTGCTTCTTGACGTTCTTAAGAATACTTTCAAATACCTTAAATTTCAGATTTCAGTGTTTAATAAATAAACTATTTGCTGCAACCTTCCTCTCTTCAAAAAAATTTGTATTTGATACAGGGTATTAGTATACATATATACTCACTCTCAGTTGCCATCAGTTTATTAAGGTCTCAGTCAAATTCCGAATGGTCATTGCCTTGCTTTGATGTAAGCAATTTTTGTGAGTGTGTGTAGGAGTGTGCTTGTAAGTGTGTGTGTTTGTGTGTGTGTGTTTGTGTATTTCACTTGTTATTGATTTCAATTTCATTAACGCTTTGACTTTTGTTTCCTTCGCTTTTGCTCCGGCCCCAGGCTCAACTGTCTAGCTGTCTGTTTCGTCCACTCCGCTGTCCATCTGTCCGCCTGTCAGTCGCTGCCGTTGTCAGGACTATTACCTTTGGGGCATGGGCATTACAACATGTAATGAAAGCGAACAACATGAACTGCACTATTAAAGTTTTAAACAAGTAGATGTAAGATGCTTTAAGAATAATCGAATTACTTGATGAAAGATAAAAAATGATAAGACTGATAAACCAAATCACAAAATTAATATTAATTCTGTAATATATATTTATAAAAATAATTTTACTAAAGAAGTGCATCTTCAATTCGATTTCCCAGCTTCTCCTTTAGCTCCACAGTAAACAAAAAGTTTTCAGAAAAATTCTTCAAATTATTTGCTCTAGAACTAGTTCTTATCACAGCTTGTCTGTATATACCTTTGTATATGTGTGTGTGTGCATTTACAGGCTGCGCTTTTCGATTAGCTTAATACGAAAATTCCAAAGTTCAGGCATTGATTGAACTTGTCCTGCGCCTGTCACTAATGAAAATAACGCAAATGTTTAGTGTTTTCTTTTTTGCTTCACTTTTTTTTCAGACAACTTGGGAGCTTGGGTTTGCCAGTAGGGAAGGACAGGAGCTGACAGCAGCTGCCAACAGAAGCGTGTCCTGTCGGCGCCCGGCATGATTTTCAATTTGTGATCTTAATCAGCAGGTGTCCTGCATGGCTTGCGCTCTCTTTCATTGCTTTCCTTTGCCATTCTCTTCGTCTTTTTTTTTTCATTTTCATTTTTGGTTTGCTATCAACATGAACGTCAGCGTCATCGTCATTGCCTTTTTATTATTTTCATTCGGGTTTTGGTTGGCTGCCTACTAATAGCAGTTGTTGTTGCTGGCCTTTGTTCGCTCTCTACGTTCGACGTTGCTAGGCATTAACTTTTGTCATTTTGAGCACCCCTCAGTCAGTGAACAATGCATTGTGAATGGGCCAGGACCTGGCCCAGGATCTAAGGCCGGCCTCCCCACACTTAAGTCTAGACTGTCTGTTGGACTGGACTGGCCTGGGCAGTGATGCCAGTGATGCTGGGGCTGCCCGCTGCTTTTGGTCTACTGCTGTGTTCATTTAATTAAATTACACCAAATTGTTCGGGTCGTCCTTTCATTCGACTCTCAACAACAACAGCAAAAGCAACAGCAACAAATCGCAAAAAAATGTGTAGAAAATAACAAAATATGTTGAGCTGCACAAATATTTGCTCAATGCCTGTTGCCAGTTGTCCTTAAAGTCTTCGTAATTGCTTTCTAAGTTTTGCTCGTTTTTCTCATTTTTCTCTCCTGCTCACCAATTGGAAAACAATTTGGCTTTTAAATTATGTGAAATATATGGAAGAAAAAAAGTGAGCATACGAAATGCCGCATAAATAATACAAAAATATTTATATTTTTGGTTTACATATACGTAAGATATGCGTAACAGCTGTGCCAAATGTATTTGTGTATTTGAAGTCAAATTGAAAGCAGTATCTCTGTGTATATGTGTGTGTTTGTGTCGTATCTGTATGGTAGTGTTTGCGAAAACTGCCGTCAATTTGCTGTTATCAAAATGCAATAGACATTCGAATTGCGAACCAGAAATAAACACAAAACGTTTTCTACAGCATTTCGCCAACAGAAACTCGGGGACTTACTTAAATATTTTTAAAACATTTATATCATATGAACTATTTTATATAACATGACAAAAACCCTGCACTTTTATGTTCAAACTTTCAGTTTTTGTTTGGCTTTTCTTAATTTACCTGCTCTTTTTGTATTGGCGAATTACTGTTGCAACAGATTTTTGGAATATTTGGCTATTACGCCTCTTTCACTGCCAATTCATACGCACACGAAAAGCTGGCAAAACTTTTACAACAGCCCAGACGCAAATACTGTTGGAAGAACCATGGGAAAAATACAATAATGTGTGGAATTTTGAAAGAACAAAAAGGTTAGGACTATTTTTAGATAAAAAAAAGTTTCTGACAATTTTTTATTACAAAAAGCTACAAGCAAGAAGCGAAATACAATTTCGGAATTGTAACTTTCTATAGAAAACTTTCTATAGCTCAAGCAAAGTGACTTTCTTCAGAAGAAACTTTCTAATATGTAGAGATCAAGTTTAGTCCTGAAGGTCAGCAGTCAAAGGTGCTCAAAAGACAAGTATTAGGCAAGTCTTTTGTAGAAATCAAAAAAATCTCACTAATTTTACAGCTTGGCTTAAAGTCTTTAGTAAATCAAAAAATTTTCTTGAAGTAAGGAAGTAACAATTCTTTCATATTTGTTAACTTGGAAGTACTATAAATTTCAGGTTCAGAGCAGCACGGCTAAAGAAATGCCAGATATTGGAACAAAATATCAGATGTCAGGATAACAATGTTTCGGGTGACATTATCAAAAGTTCCGTTAAAATTTAAATATTCATATAATTTGTATTTAAAAAACATAATTACGAAATTTCAGCTCTGTGAACACTAAGCTGTAAAAATGGTAAGATTACCTATCTGGCCCACAGTGCATAGTACAGCTGGGCGAACGTTTTACATTTTTCGTTGCCTACTTTTTGGGACAGGCATTTTGGGCACTCGGCATTGCTTGCAATCAAAATCATAAAATATAAGTTTGCACTGCGTAAATTTCGAGTGCTCGCCGCAGCTGCCTAAATATTTTTTAATTTGCTTTCTTGTTGTTGTTGTTGATTTTATTTTGGCGTTGGCATTTGGCAACTGCGCGCGTTAAAGCTCAAGTTATATTATTTTGGAAAAAGTTCTTCAGCTGCCAACTGTTGCCCCATGCGGCACGTAGTGATTAATCATAAGCAGAAATCACTTGAAACGCAGCTGCAGACGCAACACACAAACAACTGGCACACACATACACTCACAGACACTCACCTACACAGCACAACAAAACCTCTGTCATTCGAACAAGAGTTGACAAAAAACAAAAAATAGATATAAAAGAGATAAAGGCAGGTAACTGACGGTTAGGTAACTGCGGCTCTCATATTGATCAATCAATGTCAGCTGGCTCCTGTTGCAAAATCTATAAGCAATATGATAACCATTTGGCAATAAACTCCAACGTCTGACTGTCTGGCTGGCTGGCTGGGCATCTGTGCCATTGTCTGGCGTTGTCTTTGCAACACTTTGAGTGATTTGATATGGCACATAACTGCAGACAGACACACATACACTCACACACACACAGACACACGCCCCCGCCAACGCCCATTTGTTGCTAAACCTTTGATTGAAACAAATTTCCAATATAACCGAATGACGGATGCGACGAAAAGCGACATTTTGTTTTTTCCCTTCAGCTTTTGAATTACTCCTGCCTTTACCCTTCTCTTTCTCTTTCACATCCTTTTCTGTTTTTTCTTTTTTGTGTCCCTTTGTCTACCTTTGGCTGCAGCGCCAAAATGTGTCACATTTTATGAGCGATCATTTGTATTTTCCTCCCTTTTTTTTCCTCTCTTTCTACCGATTCTATGGCAATTTTGTTGCACCCCTTTTTTGGCACTTATATTTGTTGTCGCTTGTTTCCCATTCCCTTTAGCTTGTTCCTCTTCTTGTATTTGCTGTTGCTTCTCTAATTTTACGCTTTTGACAAATTTGAGTTTAAGTGTATTACTTTTTACCGACTGTGTCCCCAGCAAGCGATTGTACTTAATTTTCATCTCTTGCTGCTGATGATTAATTAATTGTTCTTCCTGTTGCTTGTTTGTATCTGATTTCGTAACGCAATTAATTTTCATTTGAATTTTCCCCACAGAAACTTTCTAACTTGACTTTAAGTGTTAGCTACGGATTATTTTATTTTTTTTCTTTTTATTTCAAGTATGAACTTTTATTTGCTTGAAGCAGCCTTCCGAAATTGTTCATAGATCTTGTCTTTGATCCATTGCTTGTTGTATGGCGAATAGCTATTCGTGCTCTTCTGATACACCAGACAGCATATGTCCTCGAACGAGTCGATGAAGGAGAACAGTTGCTGGATATCGTACGTTATGGTGGGCATGTTCGGACTCTTGCGCTTCAGATGCTCTTCATAAATCTTGCAGATAGTTTCCAGACAATTCTGAACGCTTTCATAATCGCTATAGGTGCGCGACTCTAGACACTTCTTCGGATGCACTAACAGCAAAGTGTGAGACATGATCATAAAATACTAAATATATTTAAGAAATTACAGTTTAACAACAATTAATTGATTTCCTTTATCGAAATACAAATAGTTACGCACCTTTCCAACAGCTGTAGAAATTATGACAAAATAATAAACAATTGCTAGTGAATTGCATATAAATTGGCATTTAAATTATAGCCTGCTCTGTTTGATAGAAAATTCTTTGATTTATAAATTTTTTAAAATGTATTGTATGTAAAATTATAAAACAATATATAATATATTAAAAAATGTATATTTTTAAAGAAATTAAAATCTTATGAAAAATAAAAAAAAAATCAATATACCATGAAATCTATAAGTCTTAACAAATAATCAATTAATTTAAAAATAAATTAAAGCATATGAAATGTAAAATAAAAAAATATAAAAAATTTTAATATTTAATAAAATCCATAAATCTTAACAAATAATAAATATTTAAAATAATATATGAAAAAATAAAAAATTATAATATTTAAATTATTTCATGTTAATAAAAAAAACCGATTCTAAAATTACTTCAAATATATGAAATGAAACAGTATAAATACATTATTAAAAAATAAAATAAAAGTAATAAATTTTAACTTTAAATTTAGTTAAAACTAAAAAATAAAAAATGGACATATTCAAGTATTCAAATTATTAAATCTTTATAAATAAGTAATAAAAGAATGTATAAAATAAGATATAAAAATCAAAAGAAAATTTCAATATTCGCCATTTTTCATGGTGCCCGTTCCATATCACTTATTACTTATACTCTTAATTTCATAATTATCAGATTTCCTTTATTTATATGTATTTATGTAAAACATATACCCCTTTAAGGATTACCTCTAATAAAATCTTTGCAAGGTTTTTGCATTCCTGAAAAACATAACTCAAATTATTTTATCATAAAAATTCCGAACAATACTTTTATTATTTTCCGATCAATTGGACATCAAAAGTGAAATAATTTTACACTTAACTGTACTTCAGTTGATTTTATTTTGGTGGGCCGGGCGAGGACTTACACTTTACTGAAAATTGTCCCAGGTGGACAATTAGAGGAAAGGGTTTTAACGTCTTAAACACGTGCGTGCGCTTTCAATTTCATTTCCGTTGTGCTCGAGTCCCCTGCTCACTCTCTGCTCTCAGTCTGTCCCCTTAGTCCGTAATATACTTAAGTATGGAGCTCATAAAAGATTTAAGCGACGCTGCCATTACAAATGCAATTTGCAAAAACTTTTGATTTCGCCAGGAGACCCAGGCGCAGGCAGAGGATCTGGGTCTGGGCCCAGAGGCTTTTATTGGTCTCATTAAACGAAAATGTTTGCGACCAAAGCGCGCTCAAGTTGGGTTTTCCCCGTGCCGAGTTAACAGAGTTCTTCGGCAAGTTCTCCCAACTTCAGCGAGTTCTCAGTTGTAGTTGAGTTCAGTGTCGCTTTCGATTTCTCGTTTCTCTGCGGCTCTGTCATTGGCAAGTCAACTCACGTTTCGCTACCTTTTCAAAAAGGTGCACGGCGCTGATTTAGAAAAAGTTTTTCTCTGTCTCTTCATGTTTTACTTGTTTTCTTTTTTTTTTTCATTTCTGTGTGGAACCCAAGCGACTCGAGTGCGGCCAAAGATTTGAATGGTTTTTCACTTGACATTTTGTTGAAGTGGCTGTTGGTTGTGCTGCGGCCGGCAACGTGATTCGATTTCAATTCGTTTTGGTTACTTTGCCGCTGCCGCTAAAGACTTTGATATACAACTTTGCAATTAAGCTGGCAATGAAGCGCAAACGAGCCCCAGTTTCGACTCTCAACTTTCTGACGTCAGTTTTCAAATCAAATTAAATTTTGCCAAATTATTTGTAATTTGTTCTACAGCTAGACAAGAGCTGGAAATTTTTGAGTGGGCTGCAAGCCCAGTTGCCTTATATTCATATTCATTGGGATTCAATTCAATTTTCACAAATTATTTGCTTGGTTAGTTTTGTGGCTTCCACAAAATTATTTGACTCCGCAACTCAACAGAGAACACACGCACACATAGACATGCATGTTAGTGTGTGTGTGTGTGCCTGGGGCTTCCTCTTCATTATCTGTGAAGCATTCGGGTAACCATAAAATGACTGCTCTGTTACCCCAGCCAAAGAGACACTCGAGCAAACTATGCTCGAGCAGCGCAAGGCAAACTCAAACCACAATGCTTGAGTTTTGGTATTGAGTTTCCTTTATGACAGCCCATAGAATTGTAATTGAATTGTTAGGCTCAAACTGACGATAACAATTTGCCTTTAACCAAGATTGAATCAGTGATATCTAACAATTTTGATGTAGCTTTACCTACTGAAAAACTAATTTAACTTAGCTAACATAAGGAAACTGTGTGTCTAAACACAAAACACACATTAAATTAAGTCTATTCATAATATAAAATTTAATTTTATATATACAAAATATTATTTTAAAAAAAAATTTAGCTATAAATAATAAATTATTTAATTATGAATTAAAATAAAATATATTTTTCTTGCATAAATATGACAAATTAATAAAGTTAGCTCACTTGTTTAACTATTGAGCCTTAAAAATCAATATAAATTAATGAAATCAAACATTTTTCATAGTCTATTATGTGTTATACAATCAACAGTGTAAAATGTTGCTGCACAGCTGACACAAACTCATAATCAACAGCTTTTGGTTGGATGTCAAATTCTTTAAAGCGCAAAAATCGATTGTCATTCGTGGGCTTTGTGGCAAATGTTGAGCGCTTTCTGAGCGATTAGGTGCCACATGAACAGCAAAAATTTGTGGAGTGTGTGTCGATGTCGATAAGAACATGATAATGATGTCTAAGTCGCGCAATCCAATAATGAAAATTAATTTCACACAGAGAGACAGACAGAAAGAGAGTGAGAGAGGGAAAGAGTGTGCGTGGCTGCCACCCACAAGGCCCTAAAGCAATTTATGCCAATTTTCACACACACACACTTGCACATACTAATACAGAACGACAGACACAGCCATGCCTGAAATATTTTTGACACCTGCAGAATTCCTATTGACAGCTGCGCCGCTGCGGCAGAGGCTGCGAAATACGCGTTTGAATTTGAAGCGTTTAGCATTTTGTTGGTTTTCAGCTTGACTACGCGAGTGTGTGTGTGTTTGTGTGTGCCGCAGGCTTAGCGTGCATGTGTGTGTGCGGCATACGTGAAATTTTTGACAGTTATTTTAATGAAATTATGCAAGCGCACTTTCACACATTCAACACCAAAGGATCCGCCGCGAGCTGAGAACTCCAAGTTGTTGTTGTTGTTGTTGCAACGTGTTAGCTAATGTGGCATCACGTATGTGGGTTAATTATATGCATTCAAAATTTTGGCTATTTAATTAGCTGATTTGCAGCTGGACTTGGTAAATAGTTGAAATTATAACATTGCTAATATGGAAAGCATAATTTAAATGTTAAATTAAAAATGAAATATTATTTATGAAACCATGGAGTTTTATTTAAGGAAAAGTAAAATGAGAAATTGGAATTGATTTATTTAAGTAAACTAAACTTTATTTTGCTAGCATATTTAATGTTTACTTTAATTTTAATCGAAAATGCCCAAGTTACAGGCATGCAAAAGCCGACCATATATTTCGAAAACTTGGTTTAATCATGGAAAATTTTTAGACTCAAACAGATTCTCCAAATCAATACGCGTCAAATGAGATATCCCACTTAAAAATCGGATGAAAAATACTTCTGATTTACATGTATCAAAAACGATATGCCGCTTGTAAACTGTGTGAAAAAGACCCAAGCTATTTTTTCGAAATCGAACACATATTTCCATAACTTGGAATAAACATGGAACATTTTTAATTGCAAATCGATTCTCCAAATCAATACGTGAGATATCCCACTTGGAAATTGGATGAAAAATACTCTTGTTATAGTTAGTCAAGGTTCATAAAATGGTTGACTTTTTGCATCTACCCGATTTTGATTTTCTACGTATCGAAATTAATATATCATTCGCAAATTTGGCAAAAGATAGCCAAGTAAGTTCTTTCAAAACCGGGCACATATTTACAAATATTTCATGAAAAATTTATAAAAACAAATCAATTTTACAAATAAATCCGCGTCAATTAAGATATCCCACTTGAAAATCTGATGAAAATACAGCAAGCCAAAATTCATAAGATGGTTGAATATTTGCATCGACACGCTTTTTAAATTACAAAATTATAATGGGCTACATCACATTTTTTATTCAAAATACAAAACCTTCAGAATTGATTTTTTTTCGATGACAATCGAAGCAAGTACCGCAAATATCGGCATGCAAAGTTCCAAGAATTATTTTTTCGAAACTAAGCAAATATTTTCATAACTTGGAATAATCATCGAAAATGTATAATTGTAAATCGATTCCCCAAATCGATACGCGGGAAATGCGGCATCTTACTTGAAAATCGGATGAAAAATACTCTTGATACAGTTAGTCAAACTTAAAAAAATATTTGATTTATTGCATCGTCCAAAATTTTGTTAAAAATGATAAAAGGCCTTCAGAGTTGAATTTTGTAAATGTCAATCGAAACTTCTTATTCGAATGTATTGAAAACGAAAAATACATAAGTTAGAGGAATGCAAAGCTCAATAGAAATTTTGGAATTTTGGAAGCTTGGAATAGCCATGGAAAAATTATAAATACCAAACCAATGCACCGAATCAATAAGCATTAAAAGAGATATCCCATATACTAATACACTTGTATAGAATATATTTCAGATTCTAACTTCAGCTTCTTCTTCACTAATTTTCTTACTGCTTTCTAAAATTAAATAACTATTAGCTTTTTCATAGCCTATGTTGCACTGATCACAATACACTGTGTGACTGTTTCTTTCATTTCTCCTTTATTCAAAAGAAAAGTAACACACTATTTGCACTTGTAAATAGAATTCCATGTTCAAGTGCTTTAAAAAAGTTGTAGTAGTTCTTTTATATATGTATTTGCTTTGTACAAATGTCATCTTATTTTTTTGTCAAGGTAGCCTTTGTGTCATCGTCGCCTCGTCAGCGTCTCGAACTTCAACTCGAAACTCCCAAGTGGCTAAGCAACAGCAGCACTCGAAAAATGTCGCATTCGCTAAAGCTGGACATGGAACTGCTGACAACAGCAGCAGCTACACAGAAAGAAAGGGGACCTCGATGGCAGCTGGGCACGTGTTGAGTGCGCACAAAAGTATGCTATGGAGCATACGAACAATTTTTTATTTGATACGTTTTTGATTTGAGAACTAAAAGTCGCCGCAGCAGACAATGTCAATGTGTGTACCCGCACACCCACCCCTCCCCATCCACCTGCCCTTCAGGGACACCCTAACAAATCCAAATTGCTGTCGAAAACAATGACAGAAAGAAGTAGAGAGACGGAGCGAGAGACAGTTGACTGCGCCCTGTCTCAAGTGCAGCATGACACGTGAGTTTTTTTTTTTGTCGCATTTACCTTCCCCTAGCTCTGCTGCGAGGTGTATGTTTTTGGTAATTTGATTTTCAGATTTTCTCTGATTTGTCAGAGACGCCAAGTTAACGCTACATTTGACGCCATTGGCCAAAAAACAAAAGCAGAGGAAAATCGACAACGAAAACGTGTGCTGAATTTTCAAATTCAAATGGCGAAAAGCCCCCTCAGTCCCCTCTTCCCCTTGTTGTTTAGCATGTTGTTTGCTCTCTAATAGAAAATCTTTTTGCAATTTGATTTCCACAATAATTGCGCAGGCCGTGCGACAATTTGTTACATCAGCTTTTGGCTAAAGTTAAAGAAAGGAAAGCCCACTAAAAAGCATGCCTCCCTTCAATATGGCATCGTGTTGATGAGGCACTTTCCGTTAAATTTACTGTCACACAAATTTTTGTTTTGACACGCAGTTGCTGTTGCTGTAGTTGTTGCTGTTGCTGTTGCGCACGTATTTGTCGTTTCTATTACAGTTTGTGCTGATTTTGATTTGCTGCCAGTTACATAGATCTGCCCGCCCTGCACATACCCTGTACACTTCGGGCGACTGCCTGTCATTCAATCTCAAATTCACTCAATCAGTCAGTGCGTCTGTCTGTCTGTCCGTCCGTCTGTTAATTTCGCCGGGCCTGTCTGTTTCAGTTAGTCATTGCGTCAACACTTTGACGGTGTAAAGGGCGTGTCACACACACACACCCTCACACACACACACCCACACTGCCATTGGAGTCACGTTTATTGTTGGCAATTTTTTGCCTTTTTCCATTGCCGACTTATGACTTTTGTGCGCGCATAGGCAATTTCTATGCAGACCCTGCCCCGCTACCTCCCTCTCATATAGCTTTAGCACGTGTGCGTGGAACGCATTTGTCATACTCAAATTTAAAATTCAATTTACTTGCGTCATAAATTTAATAGTCTAGCTGGCACAAATCAGTACACTTGATTTGGGCCATGTGCTCAGAGTTGGCAAAAAAAAAGGGGTTGCGATATATAAAAAAATATTTACTACAGTATATAGCGTTCTCAAACTGAAAAGAGTATATTGGTTTTGTGCAATCTTTGTCTGGCTGTCTGTCCGTCCATCTGTCTGTCTATCTGTATGAAAGTGTATTTGGACACCTTTAAAGCTAGAAACTTAAAATTTTGAACATATGTAAGTGTTTTTCAAATCGGGATCTTATATCTTTATATATTATATTATATGTTATCTCTATATATATCTTTAAAAACAAAAACAGTCGTCACTAATGCAGTCTAGCTGGGATTTGGAATATATGAATACTTGTGTATTCGACAAAAACAAATAGTTTATCTAATTGCTCCCATTGAAGGCATGGCAAATCGCATAAAGTTGCATATTCTACAGTTTTCGAGCTAAAATTTTACATATAAGTAACTGTTTATGTCCTCCTTAGATTAACTATAAATTATTTACATCCGCCTCTTTGGGACTAGCAAATCGGATAGATACAGATAGATTATATTGCGTCGTTCACTAAGTAATTTCGTTTCATGACAACAGCTGATCTTATTGAATTTTTTCGCAGCCAGCTTCGCGCTTAATCGCTTCTTTTTTTATTTCAACAGTTAATATAGTAAGGCTTATTTGTAAAAAATTTTGTTGGATTTTGTGAAATAGTTTTCATTTGGTGCCCTATTAAGCCATATTACAAGAATAAATCTGTCAAACGCGACCGTTTACAAGCACATGAAACGTCTAGGATTAATTTCCAAGCTTGACATATGGGTTCCTCATGTTCTTACAGAACGAAATTTGCCAGTTTTTTACCAGCAAGGATCAAAAATTTGATGACCCTGGAATCAATCTCTTGCCCGAAAGATGGCAAAAGGTATTAGATCAAAATGGAGAATACATAATTTTATAAAATGTTTTATAAAATAGAAAAAATCGTGTTTGAAGTGCACTAAAAAAACGATATTACTTAGATAGAAGTTGATTAGTTATATGGTCCGCCCTTAAGGGCGTGGTAAGTCAGAAAAAATCCAAATTTGATCAAATTTAGCTGAATTTTATGCAGTGAACAAGTATATATGCAGTCAGTGAAGCTCGACTGCAATGTTCTATATTGTTTTTATAGGCAGCTGCTGACTAACAAATATGCTTCAACTGGAACTAGCTAGATTGCAATTAAGACTTATATTTTTAAAAAAAAGCACAGACTTAAAAAATTTAAATACAGAATTTTATAAATCTTAAAAAACATAGCTTACATATGAAAGGCGTGTCTGAGACGTAACCTTTCTTCAGACCTACCAGATCTTTATGTAAAAGACATATAGAAAGTATACGTTAATTTTTATATTCATTAGAATATATATTTTTCCCTTTTTATAGCCACCTTTCTACTGACTCAGTTGCGAAAAAGTGCAATTTATTTATAAATTTGAAACGTTTTCATAACTTTTTTGAATAAACTTAATAGCTCAGGCAGCATATTCATTTGTATCTTTGTTTTTATCTAGACTTTGTCTGCCATTTGATAAATTTTAAAGGACAGTTGCAAAGCTAATTGCTGAGCTTGTTAGACATATGAAAGACTTTTATGCCAAGCGACTTTCTATGTGTGTGTGTGAATTTTGTGCTAAACAAAAGTGCGCCAATTAGTAGTAAAATGTAGTTTTTAAGCTCTCACACACATGACTAAGAACCAAATGTGCGCCCAACCGCAAAAGCCAGAAAAGTTGATTTCTTAACAACTCCGAGAAAGGAGACCACATAACCGCAAAAATGTCAGAACGTCAGGCAAACAGGCGCTGAATATGGGCAACATTTTAAACTCGAGCCAAGGAGACCCAAAAAATGTTCTGTAGCAGGACCACAGTTTTAAGCTCAAATAAGTTGAAGGTGTGTGTGTGTGTGAGTGTCTGTTTGTCAGAGTGTGTGTGTTGTTAGTAAGTTGTCTGCTAGTTGTCTCTATTTTGTGGCACATTTGGCCTAGACGCTCATCTGCAAACCCACACCCACAACACCCATTTGATATGGCTATAAAAAAGATGAATGCATTTAATATAAAGGCAGAGACAGCTCTGGGAATTTACTTCAAATGGGTAGCATAGCTAAGGCATAGGTTATGGAACTGTAACTAGGTTAAGTGAAGTGCGATCTATAAAATTTATACCTTTTCTATTTCATAAGGATCTTTACTGACGATTGACATTAAATATCAACGGGGCTTACAGATTTTCGAAAACTTTTTTGGCTTGATTGTGAGAACTGTTCTGTGACCAGTTATCAATCTAAGCATGACTGTAACTCGACCAAATAATGTCTGTTCTCCGAAAATTATAATCTTAAGAACTATTAAGAGCGTCTACTATCGGTTGGCATTCAAAAAGCTACCTTTAAATTTTTTTAATGAATTTATTAATTTTTTTTTCATCAAAACTGAAAAGGTGAATTTCTTTCAAACTTAGAATAACTGTAACTTAATCAAGTTAAGTCAGCTTTTCGTTTATAACATCTTTTCTAATGTGTAAAAAACTTTTCTATGTTTATAATAATACAATAATACTATTAAAATAACATTCTAAGGGGTTGTATATCACTTTTTTAAAAATAATGTCTCCAAAAATTTTAGTTTTGGGAACTTTTAAGAACGTCTAAATGAAGTTGTTTCAGTCAAATTAAGTTGAATTTTCATTTATGATATCTTTTCTGATACGTGCAAAACTGTATTATGTATCTAATAATACAATTGGATTACCTCTTTTAATTTTTGTCAAATTTGGTGATATTTTAGATGTTGACTTTTTTAAACCCAATCGATAGTCATTTTGCATATCATTTTTTTAAAATTTCATTCGGAAATCAGAAGAAACTATAGTTCGCCCCAATAATGCCTTACCTTTGAAAATGAAAACGTTTTAAACTTTTACAAGTTGCGACTATCGATTGGGTTTAAAAAAGTCAACATCTAAAACTTAACCAAATTTGACAAAAATGAAAATGGTTAACCATCCCAAATTTTGGAAAAAATTTAATCGAGCTCAAACTTAGCTTGCATACAAAACTTGAATGACTGTAACTCGCTCAAATAATGCCGGATCTTGAAAAAAATAACTGCTCCGCATTCTTACATATGTCTGTTGTTACATGACAAAATATGTCAATGCTTTTGCATTATACTTTTTCTCGATTCTGAAATTAACCCTTTTCGAGCAAATAAGGACTTTCAACTTTCAATGAAAGTTACTTGATCGAATGATAGCAGAGTTGCAAATATGAAAGCATACGCGGCTTGTACTGGTTGGTGCTTTCTTTTCAAACTTATTAAATTAATTTTGATTTTTGAAATTTTTTTCTATTCTACAATAAGCAATATTTAAGCTTTTGCTGATAGTTACACAAGATAATATATGAAATAGTCCAAATTAAGTTTCTACTGAAATGCAAAAATGTAGTCCGCACTTTAATTATTATTGAATATATCTTAAATTAACACAATACTGAACAGTTTTTTAATAAAAAATTACTTTTTTAATATTTTATGGAACTGTCTCTAGATTTCTCAAGGGTATGCAAACTTCGCTCTGGCAGTCTCTAATTTTTCCTTGTGCATTTCTCTTTCTCCTTTCTCTATTTTACTTACAAAAAGATTCGAGTGTATGTGTTGCTTGATTTGAGTAACTGTAATATTTGTGATTTGCGTTTTTGTCATGCTGAAAACTAAACTAAGTCCATTTTAATTGAGTTTTTCAGCATGCGTCGCACATGGAGTCATAATAAAATGCAATTTTTAGTTATTTGTCAGATGCATTTGATTTGATTTCGCATTCACAATTTACAATTCGTTATGCAGGCAATTTGGCAACATTGTCGCAAATGAATTGTGAATGAAATGCAAATTTTTGTGGTGCAATTTAATGGTTAGAGGCCAAATCGAATGAAACGCCATGACAAATTAAATTCCACACTTGTTTTCCACATTTTGTTTTTCCACAAAACAAAAAAATAGATGGAAAGAAAGTCGAAATGAGATACTTGAAATTGTGACAAAGTTTTCTGCATTATCAAAGGCAAGTATTTACCGCAAGACTTTTCCGCTGCGTGACGGCTGCTCGTAATGTTTTTGTTTTCCTTATTTTTTTGTTTACCACATTATTTTTCTCACCGCTTTTCCTTATTTTTCTGGTTTGTTTTATTTTTTATATTTGTGCGTAATCAGCGATGGGGCCACAAAATAAGTTTTACCGGAAAAGTAAATAAAATTTGTGTTTGAAAATGTTAAACGGGAAATGCGGGAAACGGAAAGTTGTTTTTGCCGCCAGTATTGGAAAACACCCAAGGGCTGCGGCAAAACCAAAGGGAAAACGCTGAGCTGAGAGCTGCTGTGGACTGCACATAATTTAAATTTGATTGGCCAGGCTCGGACGGATGTGATTTGGTGGGACGTCATTTGCGCTTGGGAAATTTAAAAGCTTCCGGCTTGACTGGGCATCTTAGGTGTTAGGAAATGTAAGCAGGAGGAATTTAGGAGAAAATATTTGACAAAGAGATACCCTATATTCCTAGAACAATATTATGAACAGTAAATGGTATGAATGCCAGACCAATTATATACCACTTATCTTAAGAGAACAATTATTATGAATCAATGAGAGATATTTAATATTAAAGACCCCAGCTTAAGAAGTTAGCAAATGTAAGCAGGAGGTCGTTAGGGGAACATATTTGACAACCAGATACCCTCTATTCCTAGAACAATATTTTGAACAGTATATGGGATGAATGGCAGCCCAATTATATGCCACTTATCTTAAGTAATATTAAAGACCTCAGCTTAAGGTGTTAAGAAATGTAGCAGAAGTATTTGAAGGAAAAATATTTGACTAACAGATATTCTATCTCCCCCTCTATTCCTAGAAAGATTTTCTGAAAAAAATTTTTGATGATTTTTGATACTGAGCTGAAGGAAAAAATTAAAATTAAAATTAATTAAACAAGTTAGGACTGCCCGATTACAAGATATGCCGAATGATCTTTCTGTTCCCCTCCGCATGATTGACATACGTGTTCTTGGGACTGTGCAAATGGGAAAAAACTATATCTTCCACAGCTTTAACGCTTGGGTAAGCAAATGTTGCAGAGCGATTACTGTTGATCCCCTCTTCTGATAATCTTTGATTAAATAAGGAAGTCTTTTTACAGTGAACAAGTATATATGCAGTTGGTAGCGCCCGACTGCAACGTTCTTAGTTGTTATATAAAAAAATTTCTGACTGGAAAATACATTTTTTCTTCTGCAGGATCCGAACCTCGGTCAACAAGCTCAAGTCTTCAAATTTACCTCTATCGAGGCTCAACTCTGTTTCTTTTCCAAGAATGCGCGCATTTCAATGTATGTGTGCACACGTTTAGGGCAAATGCTTTGAAAAGTTGCTTTCTTTTATATCTTCTGCGTTACTTAACAGATTTTGATGAAATTTTCGGCATTGAATTCTTTGATTTTATTAAATAAGCAATGATTTAACATTTTTAAAATGTTTGATATATTTACAAGTGAGCCTCAATTAAATTGATTTCGTAAAATTTGGAGACGGTATCCAAAATATAAATAAAATCGAAATTGTATTTTAAAAACATAAAGTTATATTGTAAATTTGGTGACTTTAAAGATGTAAAAGATATGCTTAAAAACTGAATCTTAATAACATTTTTAATCGATTTCATAAAAAATGAGAAAAGTTATCGACTATTTTCAACAAACTTGATCTGCGCGCTTTCCTGATTTACCATTTTCAATGGATTGTGGTTATAAAAAAAAGTAATTTCCTGCATTTTTCAGTCACATGAAGTTCTCTATTATGGCATTCCAACTACAGTTAACTTTTCAATAAATGTATATATATTTAAAATATTTGTTGCTTTTTCCCCGATTACTTAACTATGCATAGCGCTTCCGACAGCGGCACCCGAGTGCATTTATCCAAATCAATATGCAATATTAACAATATTTACCGTATTCACAGGTAACAGATTTCGCAAAACTGGCAACACGAAATGGCAGTCATAAGAGCAACAACACAGAAGCCACATAACAATGTTGTCTGTTTGTTTTTGTCTATAGGTAGGAAGTCAACTGTGAAAAGCGCAAAACTGGGTTAGCTGTCGAGATTTTACCCAACACACAACCGCCAGTTGAGGTATATGCGGGAACAGCAGGAATATTGACAGTCCATACCCATCACAGAACGAAGCATTTGGGATTGGCAATGCATTTGGAATTGAGCGGGCCAACAACAACAACAACAAAACAAATAAAAATGAAACAGAAAAAAAACAACACAGACAAGTTAAAAACTCACGAGTTGAAGCTAAAGCTGAACGCCGAACGCTGGCAGCCAAGCGAAATGGCGGGCAATGCAAGCTGACGCGGCCACGCCCCTCCCGCCCCATAGCCAGCCATGCAGCATATATGTCAAGTGAACTGGAAGTGATATGGCATAGCGCAGCAGCAGGACGAGCCTGAAAGCGAAGGACGAGCGTGTTCACGTGCAAAATTGCAGCTATTCCCAAACGGTTTGCATCCTTTTTTCGTTTTTGCTCCTCTGCTGTGCGCTGCCGCTCAAAATCAAATTCACTTTGTGTGCATGGCGTGTAACTGTGTGAGTGTGTGTGTGGGTTATTTGAGCGTCATTTTGAGTGTGATCGATGGATGCGCAGGCCTCGATTTTAATCTGAAAACTGAAAGCCGATCGGAGCCGACTCGAGCAGCGGGAGCAGACAATGACAACGACTGATATCCGTGCGGCTTTGCATGGCGCTGCAGCAGGCATTTATCTCACGCACACACATATGCACATGCACAGCTGGTCATGCACTTCCGCTTCCGCGTGGCGGGCAAAGAAACACCACACTGGATATGGGCCTTCTTCAACCTCAGTGCCTCAGACGAAGCGCTGATTGTTTGCCCACGTTGCAATGCCACTAAATTGTTTGTCTTGTGTATGTGTATGTGTGTGTGTGTGTGTGTGTGTGTGTGTTTGCGTGCAATGCCATTAACAATACGCCCAATGCCAAAACTGGCAAACGCGCCAAAGCCATTGTTATTTCGGCGGTCGATTGTTGTTCTTCCGGTTTGCGTGAGCTTACCCCAAGCGCAGCTCCCCCCACTCCCTGCCTCCTCCACAGCCGCAAATTGTGCAAACAAGCGTGGGAACGAGCCAGAGAGAGAGTGAGAGAAAGAGAGAGAGCGCTAAGCGAGAGGCAACATCGTCCGGGATGCTCCATGCTAAACTTGTGCCCACAAATCGCTTCGAATTTTGTTGCGTGTTCGGTTTTTGGCCTTGTTGTTGTTGTTGCTCTGTTTGATTGGGAGTCTGTTCGGGTTTGAGTTGTTTTTTCAGCTCGGTTTGTTCTCGACTGCAATAATCTTATTAGCAGTTTGTTGTTCGAACCTAATCAATTACCAACGTAATTACAAACTTTGCTAATCTGCTTAGCGCGCCGCACATGCACAGCGAACAAAAGAGGAAAAGAGAGAGAGTGAGAGAGAGGGGGGAAGGAGAGAGGGCAAGGCAGACAGCACATTGCGTAGAGAGGTAGATTGAGTGGCACTGAGACCCATTGAACCCTATGCCGCGGATACATTTATGGCCATGATTGGCTACAGTTGCCCATTTTAGGCCAAATTTCTGTTGCTGATAGCCAGATTGCTTTTAGCCAACACACATTGCAATTTTCAAAGGAGATGAGCGAGGGAGAAAACTTTAAAAGTTAAGTGGATTTTCATTTGCCACTAAATAGAAAGGTAAACATGCGTGAAGATTTTTGCCAGAAACATCAGGTTAATAGTGCTTAAGCTATGAAAGCATCTGTGATTATTATTTAATTGGGTTTTCTTATTATATATGAAGAGATCTTTAACTATTCACATATTTTTTATATATATTTTTCTAAAAGAATAGATTTCGGTCTTATCTTCAGGGAAATATTTAGTATTTTACGAAATTATGAAATGATTTGTAATCATATATTATATATTATATAATCAAATATTCTTATACCCAGAACCCATTGAAAATAGTAAATCAGGGTATATTGGTTTTGCAAAGGCAAAAGGAGGTGTGGCAGACCCCACAAAGTATATATGTTCTTGAGCAGGACGACGAACCAAGTCGATTTAGCCCCATTCGTCCATCTGTCCACCCGTCTGTCTATCCATATGTATATACGCGTCGATCTCAGAACCTATAAGAGCTGAGACTTGTAAATTTTACACGAATGTCCTCGTATACAGCACGCTTATCGAGTTTATTTCAGATACTCGATGTCTTTTCCCGTTTATATGATATCGATTAAAAATATTATTGTGATTCAATTTTTTTAGCATATCTTTTACATATTTCAAGCTAACGTCACCAAATTTATTTATTTATTTTATATTGTTAATTTTATTATTTATTTTATGTATCAAAGTCAATTTCATTTTTTTATATTTGGGATTCCCTCTAAAAATTTTACAAAATCAATTTTATTCAAGCTCTGTTGCAAATATAGCCACATTAAAAATTTGTTGACTTTTTAAGGTTGCAAATCCAATAAAACAAAGGGATGCAATGCTAAAAACTTCATCAAAAACCCGTTAAGTTACACAGAAGTTATTGAAGAAAACGGTTTGTCAATCGTATTTTAGGAAGTTATGAAGAGATCTGTAATTATTCACATATTTTTTGTATATTTATTTTTGAAAAGGAGTTACATATATAAAATAAAACTTCTTTTTAGTGTTGAAAATCGAACAGCAATCAGTTCTTTTACCTGCTTTAAAAAAACACAAAAGAACTTACAACTAGTTTTCTTAGAAAAATGTGTTCAAAATAACTGAGCATTTTCAGATATATTTCTCACTTTTTATATAAAGCAGCCCAAGTAAATTTGTAGTCCTTCCCTTTCTCTTGTACTATTTAAATGCATCTCACTCAAATATTTTATCTGCCTTAAAACGACATTAAAAATGGATATTTTATTACCAGAATCTCTAATGCCGCTCAGGAAAGTTAATCTCCGTCAGCCTTAAGCCTATAATCCCCATAAAGGCTGCAAATATAACCAAATCAAATCAATTTCTTTCAATAAAATATATCCATTCACTTAAAATTTTAGAAAATGCGAAACACAGGACTTTATCGATTGGTTTGCAAGGATTGCCTGGATCAGCCCTTGATTTTTTTGTCTGCTCACGATGATTCAATAGTTCTGCTTCTTCTTTATCTTGTGTGCATTTAACGCTTATCAGAAGCCAACAAAAAAATTCATTTGACAGGATACGGGAAAATCCTTCGGGTGGCTGTGTTGTCTTTGTTGTTGTTGTTGTTGTTGTTGTCGAACTAAGCATGGCAAAAATGCCAAAAACTTTTGTCGTAATCAAAAGCCAAAATATTTGAATATGCCAAGACAAAATGAATGCCGTGTGCTATATGTAACTGCCCTCCACCTTCCAGCTTCCCCTATTCCTGAGGAGGCAACTCCCAAGGCTCCCATACGTTAGATTTTTGCCTTTTGCTGCCAACAGCAGCAAAACTTTTCCACGCATGATTTAAATGGAAATAAATCTTGCGTTAAGATTCGACTCGGATTTGGATTATGCAACGTGGCGACGTCTGGCTGTCGAGGGGCAGCGGATGCGGCTGCATGCAAGATGGATCTCAATTCGTTGGCATTTCTTGGGGCGCTGCTGCGTCACGTAGTTGGTAAATTTGTTTACATGTTGCCGTCGTCGTCGTTTTAGTTTTTGGGAAGGGGGACTACGAATATACGCCTTCCCTCTGTAGACACCTCCCATGCACATATCTACGTCTACAATTGGCATGAACTTTTTCATATGCAAATCGCAAGTTTAGCAAAATATTTCGTTTATTGTTGAAGTTTTCTTTAGTTGCTTCTCAACATTTGGCACACACAAACACACACACATGTATGTTTTTTTTGGCAAAAACTTTAGCAACTAACCATAGAATTTGATAAGTTGCGCCAAGACTAGCAAAAGCAACTGCCATCATAGATTTAACTTCCAGCCACCGATTTATTTCGAAAATAATACCAAGTTTAGTATTTTTTTTAGTATTTAATATAAAAAATTCATGACACCTTTTATTGATTTAGTTGTTGTTAGATGTGTTTGTGAGTGTATGTGAGAGTGTGTTTGTATGTGTTTGTTTTATACACCAAATATACAATAATGCATATATACATCTATTATATATATTTATATATATATATTGACTTAACTAACTGCGTTTTATCACTAGATTTTTACGTTCTCGCTTTCGATTTGTGTCTTAAATCGAAGTCAGCAAATTATTATTTTCTGTTGTATTTTGCGCACATAATTTATAGACTTAATTAATTTTAATTAGAACACACACAGCCTTGCTTTGTTTCTCTAAAAAATTACACTTAACTTTCTAGTTAATTACAATTAATTACACACTGACAAAAACGCTTAAATGTAATTACAATTTGTCTGCGTTTCGACATGTCACTGAAAAAAGCATTTTCCTTTCTTTTTTTTTCTTTTTTTAATTTAAAGCCACATTTAGATAGTTATACAAAATGCACAGTTAGAGTTACAGCTATAGCTTATGGATACAGTATATATATATAATTAACTATGTACTACAATACTTGATTAAATAAATTTGCTAAATAAATATTGCAGCCATATATGTATATAAATATACTTCATAGAAATAATAGAATGCTACCTAAAAAAGCCCGAATATTATTTCAGTGACTCAATTGTTATTAAGGTTGCCAGACCAATTTCTGCACAAACTATGGCAGCTCTTAATAAATTTATTTGAATTAAAATTCATGCAAGAAAAACTTACATTGCTGCCACATTTCACATTGCATGAAAAAAGTCTGGCAACTCCGTAGTCCAATTGGTTTTTTTTTCTCCAAACTTTGTGATTTGTCAATGCTTTTTTTTTGTATTTGATAACAAATCATGAACACACAATTATTCTAGTAATATAATTTTCACGTCACGTCATTTTGTTTTTTTTTTTCATTTTTTTTTTTAGTTTTTGTTTATTTTAATATATAATAAAAGTTTTTGCTTTGCAAGCTTTATTAAAATGGCATTATGCTGCGCTATCTTACAAATATCCTCTATATAAGGTGTTGTCTGATGTGTTTTTCATGCTCATTGTTAATTTTTTGTTTTTTTTTTTTCATTTATGGTATTTTTGTTTTTGGTTTTTTCGTTACAAACAGTTCGTGTATACAAGGCTATAAAAATTTACACTTGTTGCGAATTTGTATGTATGACAGCAATTTGATGGGCAGCATAGTATGTACAATATATATGGGACCAAAGTGCTATACAGAACGACGGCAAACAACTGAAAGCAGATAAGATTAGACTTAAGATCGAGATCGAGATGGATAAAGACAATTCTCTCACCTTTTGACTCGTTAGCAGCATCACTTGAATTGGCCTTCGAAAAAATTGGTTTAAATTAGTCATATTCTAGGGCAACTCGAAGAAACGTCAACTTGGAATCTAAATCAGATTAAGATTATGGAATAAATTACAATTAGTGGATATCGCTATAGATCCTTATATAGTTTATACCAAAACAAACAATTAAAGACACAAAATTGCGTTCATGTGCATTTTGAAACAGAAAACAAAACTTTATTTATATTTAAATATGCATGTGTTATGTATACATATGTATGTGAGTTGTGTATGTCTGTGTTGTGTGCATATATGTATGTGTGTGTAGATATTTTACATAAACAAAACTATGCTCTACATATACTAATGCAAAATATATAGCTATTTTAAACTACAAAAAATGTTTAATGCATGAAAAAGAATATATATAAAATATGATGAATTTTTAACATTTTGAAATGAATACAAAAATAACACTGAGAGAAAATTAATTTTTAATAATAAATGAATAAAAAATAAAAAAATTAAATGAAAAAAAAAGCTAAAAACTTCACTGCAAATTATAAAAAATATGTTGCTTGTATTTTATTCTCTCACATTAACACTAAACAATTTTGTAGCTCAGTAAATAAAAATTAAAGCTAAACGAAATATATAATAATAATGATTGTAATGATAATTAAGTGTAACAAAAACATTGTTTTTTTCCATTCAGTACAAATAAAAAATATGGGTAATTTTTTGTTGTTTTTTTAACAATTCAGTTTTAAGCACTAAAAACTAATATATACGCATTAGCATATAAAAGAAGAGAATCCATTTAACAAAACAAAGTAACCAATATATTAATATATATTTTATAAAGTATAATATATATGTATATGTTTAGTTGAGAACTTCAGATATATTCAACAAACGTTCAAAACTTGTGACTTGCAACATCATGAGATGAACTAATGAAACAGAGACAAGAATTGATTTAAATAGTTTTGATTTGTTTTTTTTTTTGAATATTTTTTTTTAAGATTTTCTTGTTATGTGTTTTTCGTTTGTGTGTGAAACTTAAAAGCTAACACTTGAAACAGATTAAATATATATATATAGTGTGTGTCATGTTTTCGAAATAGAAAAGAGAGTGTACAAAAATGATTTGTTAAAATATCTTTAACTGTGCGACAACAGCCTAAAAAAGAATAATATTAATGTGTCGTTAAATTTGTTGCGAAAATAACTTCAAACCGTAACAAACAAATAGTGTTTCGACAGAACTAAACGCTAAACTAAGGCACTAAAATTATAGGGTATCTAGGTATAGTATGTTTGTTTTTTGTTCAACTTCAACATTTAACGTGCTAATTATAAATTTGCTGTCTTTTTTTTTGGCACAAATTCATGTCTTTTTTCAATAGTATTTTTTTTTTAATTTTTTCTTTTTTTTATTATTTTATAGGGTATACGTACAACGTAGGGTTCTTGACTTTTTGGTTTACTTTAAATAAACGCGCGCGCTCCACACGGGTAACTCTTCATTGGACTACTCCATTTGACAATTTAGTTCGTGTTGGTTTTTTCTTTTCAAGGGTAAACATTTCTTATTGTTGCTCTTTTAGCTATAGTTGTTCTTTCATATAAGTTGTTAAGTTTGTTCCTGCAGCTGATTCTTCTCAATTCTAATTTCTCTTTTACTCTCACTCCCTCTCTCTTTCTCATTCTCTCTTTCTTTCTTTCTTCTGTGCTGGGATAGCCGCTCGCCTCTAGTAGGGTTTGGATGCATCCTTGGGCTTCTTCAATTGCACCTTCAAGCGCTTCGTGCCCACCTGAAAGCCATTCATGGCCTTAATGGCCATTTGTGCAGATTCTGGATTATCAAAGGAAACGAAGCCGAAGCATTTCGAGAGACTCGTCTGCTTATCAATGAACACCTTGGCCGAAATGACATTGCCGAAAGGCAAGAAAGTTGAAGCTAAATCGGTGTCGGTAAACTCCTGCGGCAAGTGATAGATAAAAAGATTACAGCCTTCAGGTCCTGCAACAAATATGGAAATAGAGAGTAGAAAAATATGAGAAAATTAGTTCATTGTTTGAGTAAAAAAAAGTTTATAAATACATTGCCTTAACAAAAGAGGTTTAGTATTAATATAATATAATGTTTATTAATACATCTAAATTCCGTGTTTAAAAAAAAACGTGGAAAGTGGATAAAGGTCGTTTAGCTTATGTCTTGAGTTTATCATAATTCACACAAAAAGATCTTGTTTATGAATATGGTTGAATCGCTATTAGCTAGTTCTATGACACAATACATCAATAAATAAGAACTGAGTATTATGTAAAAAATATAAATGCAGATGAAGAATATACCATATAAAGCAATCAAGTAAAAGCTCAAATAAGTTTTCGAATATCCATTCACAATAGTATTTAGTAACTTTTTTTAATTAAGCACAAGTCTGCCGCACATTGAACGTGCATCACAGTTCAGCAGCTACGTAAGTCTACAATGGCAACCCTGCCAGACATCAGGCACATCTAATTTGGCACTTTATCCAACCCCAACTTAAAGGTCATTTCATCTGTTGTCCACTGCTCAATCAACAGTCGCTTTTTGGGGGTCTTCATCTCGGGGTCTTATCTTTGCAATGAGCAATTAATTTACCTCACACACGTCTGACCGCCCACACACACACACACAGACACGCAAAGCTCTGGCATAATGACAGCAGCAGCTCGAATGAGCTGAAATTTGAGCAGACAAAAGCTAAAATTATATTCACTCTGTGGGCGAGAGAGCAGGACGAAGGGCAACGAATGAACGAACGAGAGGCTGATTGCCAAAACGGATGCGGAAATGATGCGCCCAAGTGCTCTCTGTCTGTGTGTGTGTGTGTGTGGAGGCGTGTCACATTTTGTTTAGCAGCACGTGTCGCCAACTGTCACTAGCATCGCATATTAACAGCTGCGTTCTCGTCAACGGCTTCGTCCTGCTGCGGTTTGCACTTTTCGTGCAAATTACTGTCAATGTCCGCAGCAGTAAACCAGCCACGCAGACAGCACACTCTGTAGTTGCAGCAGCAGCAGCAGCAGTAGAGAGTCTCGCTGCTGTTGCTGTAGATGCTGCCATTAGGTTTTCACTTTCCAGCTGCTTTTAATGACGCTTTAAGTAGCAGTTGGCAGTTGACATTATGCGGTCTGTCAATTTGCCAGGCTGCATTACTTCCGCTAATAGGCAAACAATTTGTTAAGAAGCTCAGTCGCAGTTAAGATCTGAAGCAAGTTCTGAGAACTCATATAAATATATAAAATATCTAGTAAATCTATATAAGATATATATATATATAAAATAAATGTCTAAGAAATATGTCTTAATAAATCAAGATTGCATTAAGACCTTTCAGATTTCTTAAAATAAATTACAAGCATTTAACATAAAAAAAACTTGAATGGAAAATGGAATGAATGAAAAATAGGCGAGTCCTAAGAATTTATATATATATCTATAAAAAATATATAAGATATCTATAATATGTCCAAGAAATGTATTTGAAAAATTGCATTAAAGTCTCTTAGATTTCTGAAAATAAATTGAAATCATTTTACTTTAAAAAAAAACTTGAATGGAAAAATAAAGCGGAATCTGCTTTAAATAATTAATTAAAAATAAATCTTAATACTTTTATCTAGAACATCACTACAGTCCAATCCCAACAATTCGACTGTGTAATATATTTTAAATAATATTAATATTCAACAAATAATGTTTAGCATTAGTAAGGAAATCATCTGTCTGAAAGCAACTTGTCTTGATTTTTGGCAATTGTTCAAAATATAATTAGTTAAATATTAAATTTTAAAATCTTTGATGATTTAATAAATTAATATCTTTGTTTCTCGTTTAAGCCAATCAAAAATATACGATTTAATAAAGGTAATTATTGGCAATAAAATCATATATAATTCTCTTTGTTTCGCTTGATTTCATAATTCAATCTATTCAACTTAATTAATCGAATGTTATAGTAAGCTAACATTTAAGCTTCTGTCTGCCTCCATATAATCTTCTTAATTCAAGCCTTTAAGCAATTGTTTGTCAAAATTTAGTTAAATAATTTCAAAATCTGTTCTCCCTCAAGCCGTTCCTCAAGATCATTAAATACATTAAATTATAATATAAGTAAAGTAATATCTTTGTTGCTTCTTTATAATTCCTTTTGTTTCTCTCACTATTTTAATGTAGTCATAACTTAATCTATTCAATTTAATTAATCAAATATTATTGTAAGCTCTCATTTAAGCTGCTGTCCTTGATATAATCTTCTTAATTTAAATCTTTAAGCAATTGTTAATCAAAATTTCTTTGGTGGCTTTGTGCTATTGTAGACTTAGGCTTCTTCGCTCTACTCACACTCGACACCCGTGTCGTATACGTAATTAATCTGCAATGCCTGCACATCAACGCTATCATAAATGCATGGCCATGGATAATAACAGCAACAGCAACAACAACAACAAGAAATTGCAATTTATGTACATGCCGACTTGACGCATGTGCCACGCCCACAAAGCCCATAATGCATGGCGCATTGTAATCAAATAACTTTGTGCGCCTCCTTGCTGTTGCTGTTGGGCTTGTCAGCTTCATCATCGTTTGCCAGCAGCGCTATTAATAACATAGATACATCTTTTGTCATCTTTGCCGCGAGTAGTAGTAACAGCACCACACATGCCACACATGCCACACCCAGCAACCAACGCCCACCCCGTTTAGTTTGATTGAATTTCCAGGCACAAATCAAAGGACTTTGCTTTTGGCCGCCTGTTGACGAACCAGCTCGAGTGACTGATGCGATTATAAAATGAAAGCGCAAATTAAGAGGCGTTTCCCCGCCCATAGCATAGCTGGGGGAAAGAGATTGCTGCTTATTGTTCCTATTCTATGGCCTCCAGATATGCCTATGCAAATGCTGCTTTATATACATTGACTAGGCATG
Source organism: Drosophila gaucha (assembly GCA_035045545.1). Classification (NCBI taxonomy): domain Eukaryota; kingdom Metazoa; phylum Arthropoda; class Insecta; order Diptera; family Drosophilidae; genus Drosophila; species Drosophila gaucha. The sequence continues at coordinate 526,469 of JAWNOY010000006.1, read as the reverse complement.
TGTGTGTGAATGTGTGTCTGTTGCTGCTTTGTTATTTCGCACACACTTTGCAATTAATTTGACACACACACATACATGCACACCCGCTTGCCTGGTGTTGTTAATTAAAGAGTGTTGAGTAACGCTTAAAAATTTGCTGCTTGCTTATTGAATTAAGTGACTAATGAGCGACACGTGCAAGCATCAAATGAAATACAAAAAAAAAACAAATAACAAGAACTGAAGAGAAAAAGAGAGAGCAACACATAATTAGCAAGAGCTTAGTATGTAGCCAGGGAGAACAAAAATTAAAGCGAAGTAACAGCACAGCTATACTTTTAGAAGAAACATTTTATTCCCAGTTTATATAGCATATGAGCACTGCATAAACAAGCTCTTTATATGAATTTAAATTCAATTGAGCTTACTTTATCTAGTCTCTAAAGAAGCACATGTAGAGAATTTAATTTAATGCAAATGCTCTTAACAATTAAGTCCTTTAATCTTTTATAAATTAAGTGTAACTCCAAATACATTTTTTGTAGCATACTTTTTTGGGCAAAATTTTAAAAACGCATTTGCAAAGGCAAGTTTACTATTCTATTAATTGCCTAAATCAATTATAAACATTCCAACTATAAATGCATAACTACAATTATTAAAGTTCTCATTTGCTTATATAATTCATTAAATTCACTTAATTTATAAATATTCCAGCCATAAATCCTTATCTACTCTCATACATCTAAATATGTTCTTTTACATTTTCTAAACAGCTATGGCAACAACAACAACTTTGTAAAGAGTTTTTCAACGTTTTTCATAGCTGGAAAAACGCTGAAATCGATGTGGAGGCAAGAAAAAATAAATGCTGCAGATTTGTGAAATCTGTGGAGGCTGCAACTGCAGCAGCGGGTGGCAACAACAATGTCTGGTGGCAGATAAATTCTCAGCATGTGGAATTTATCAAATGACGACATGAGCATAAGCAGCAGCAGCAGAAGCAGCAAAAAGCAGAAGAGGAAGCTGCGCCACAAGAAGCAACAGAGTAACAACAACAGGAAACAAGTTATAAGCATGTAGACAGGCGCAGACGACAGGCGCAAAATTAAGCAGGAAGCGTGCAAAAGGATGTGAGAAGAGAAACAGAAAAAAATTAAATAAAAATCATGCAACTACCCGCCCAAGGACTGAATGGAGCAGAGGGTACAACTAGTGCATGTAGTAAATAAATATAATGCTTTAAATGCGAGGCCGTTGCAAGAGACAGCCAAATATGACACTGACAAACGAGTGGCAAGCGGGGCTGGTAAGGGGCACAGGAAAGGGACAGGCTAAGCCCGAAAGGGGGCGGGCGCAACAAGACAAACCTCCAAACGGATGCAGCCGGCTTAAAGTCATGTGCATAAGCCGGAAGTTGGAATATAAAATAAGCAAGTGCAAGGCAGCCACGACACACACACACACAGCACATAAACTGCGAAAGAGAGAGCGAGATAGTGGGAGAGGAAGTCAAAAAGATTTGCGACTTTTGGCTGGACATGCGACAAGCTTGACCTTAACTGCGGATAGCCCAGTCGAATGCCGCACACTGAGTGATTATGAGAATAGGCGACATATTGCAGAAGCCAAAAAAATGCACTGAGAAAAAATGATGAAAAATTTATAATTAAATCAATTACAAATAAGGTAAATCTAGTCAAAAACAATTTTTATACAGCTAAGCAGCAAATTCTATATTCAAATTTGAGAGTAGAGCAAAGCAAGTTTTAAGCTCTTTATTTCAGTGTTGGAAAATTTTGTAATGTATTTATTTTATATACATTTCATTGTAAGTTACTTTACAATTTTAGATTTTTTAGATTTATTTCTTTTTTTTTTTTTAATAAATTTTGGAGTATTTCAAAACAAATGGAAAGCTTTATAAAACTCCAATCCCAATCGAACTAGAATCTAGCACAACCACAGTGCAAGTGTGTGCGTGCGTGTGTGTGGCAATAAAATCAATAAAGCTGTATGCAAGCCAGATGTTATGCTGCCATATAAATTCCATTTGGCTGGGCCATGCCCTTGAGAGCCGAATTGAAACGCGGGCAAAAAAAACGAAGAAATTGGCAAAAAAAAAGGAGAAGAAAAACAGGAAAAAAATTGTTGGGCTGCTGCTTGTTAGCAAACATGTTAGTAGAAAGCGAGGGCATACAGATATATACTCTATAAATATATATATATATCTAGTGTGTGCATGTGCATCAATAGGAAGCACTATAAAAAGAGAGAGAGAGAGAGAGGACAAGCGAAAGCACGAGCTGGAGTAGACATGGAGACAAGAACTCGTAACGGATGCGGCATCTTTGCTCAGCGGAAGAGGAAAATGCAATATAGGAAATCGTTTTTCGCACACACATAAAACTACCGCCACACACAGGCAAAAAAAACGAAACAAAACAGGAAGTTTATTTGTGTGTGTGGTAAAAGAAGTAAGCAAAAAAAATAAAATGTGTGGTAAAATTTGTTACATATATAAAAGTTTTTTTTTTATACTCTGTGGTTTTTTGCGGCTGCAACTCAAAATGCATTGGGGAAAAATGTGGCCAACATAATGATAATGATTCCGAGTCAACTGAATTTTTAAGCCAAAGACGCGACGTTATTATATATGCTACAGTTAAGTTAACAAGCTGCTTAAGTCTACAGAGGATAGCTGGATAAGCGAGCGTGAATAATACAAGAGATTAAAAATTGAAAGCATGTGAAGTAGGGTAGGCAAAGAAAGGGGTAATTGAAGTGGGTATATATAGCTATAGCTAGCAAATGTAATACTGCTAGATAAATATCATAGCGAATGACAGTAAATAGTTGATAAAACATGCTATATATTTTATTTTATGATTATAGTGGAAAGAGTATGCGAAGACGAGAGCCTACAAATATATATTTGTTAGCTTGCCATTGCAAGTTTTAAGAATATGTCAAAAAACTGATATATATTTTGTATATATTTTATTTTAAATTTACTGTGTAAAATGTATCCCTAGAAGAGAGCCTACATACAAAATTTCTTAGCTCGAGCGCATGTTAGCTCAAAGACCTTGTCGAAAAGCTAATAAATATTTTATATATATTCTATTTTACAATTACAGTGGAAAGAGTATTCTATAAGGAGAGCCTCCATACATATAGTATTTGTTAGCTCAAGCTGATGCTAGTTTTAAGATCGTATCAAAATACTAATATATATTTTATATATATTTTCTTTTAAATTTACTATGTAAAGTGTATCCTTAGAGGAGAGCCTACATACAAAATTTGTTAGCTCGAGCTCATGTAAGCTTCAAGATCTCGCTCAAATACTGATTATCCATATTCTCATATTGATATTGTAAGGCAGCAAGAGTTTAGAACTCTTTTTAAGCATATACTAAAAATATCTTTAATCTCTAGCTCGAAAATGAATTTATATGCTGACGTTTACCAAACCCACCACATGAGCCTAATAGAAGCTCAGAAGTGTCTACTCCTAGCTGCTTTCAGCATATGCATTTCATATTCTGCTACTTGCAGATCAAGAAACAAATACTCTGTCAACTTTCTTGAATACATCACACTTATTAATAAGTGTGCCTCCCTATACATACCAAATAGATTTATCAGATATCAATATCCAAATATTAATTAGCTTTCAAAGTTTGTCCTTAACTATTGATGCCATATAAATAGCTCAAGCTAAACTTTAACTCAATTATGTTTTGTTTTGTTATACGCACACACACACACACACACACACACTTGTACACACCTGCCGAAAAACTAATGTGAGACTAATTATCCCCGCATGCCTAACTTTTTGGCCACTTTATGAGATCAAGCCAAAAAAAACATATATATATGTAATGCTCGAGTAGTTATAGTCCAAAATGCAGTGAAGTGTATTGAGAGGCAGAGGCGGGTGGAGAATGTGCAGGGGGGCGTAAACATGGCAGCTCGCATGTCGCATAACATGCGCAATTTGTTTGAATGTGGACGACTGATGCTACAGTCATGTCTCTCTGTATGTGTGTGTGTGTGTTGCTCTTGTTGTGTATTTTTGTTGGCCACGAGGGAATTTTTCGGGCAACATCATGAGTCAGCAAAGCAAACAAGTCACCCACACACACATACACAGATAGATGAAGACGCAGCTACGGCATCCACAAAAGTCAGTCAACTGCAAAAACATATACATACGTATATAGCTCACATATATATATATATATACGCCTCGTATATGTTTTATTTGGCATGACTAGCTCTTGGTGAATGCCGCCAGACGCCAGGCCCCCGCTCTATCGCTCTCACTCTATCTCTCCCTCTTTCGTTCTCTCGCTCTCTCTCCCACTCTCTTGGCTCACATTCTGACGACTGTTGCTTATGTAACCGGAAATATGGCAAAAAGTGCAACGCCAAAACATTTTCCGTTGCATTTTCCCTTAGCAGCAGCAGCGGCAGCAGTGGCATTAGCAGCAGCAGCATCGTCATCGTCTTCGTTTTTGCTATCTGCTTAGCAGTGACTACCCCTACTGACACCTCCCTCCACACCACCCTCCCACCCTTCACATACAACTTTAATGTTATGTGTGCCAAAGCGCAATTCGCTGTTGGCGCTGCAGTTGATCTCTCTCTGTATGTGTGTGTGTGTGCTTAGAGGGTGGTGTCGAACACATTGCAATATTTTCTGATATCGACATTCACGTCTGACTAATGGAATTGTGTGTCAAGTGTGTAATATTTACACTGTGTCAAAAGCTGATAAAAATTTAAGCTGCAGCAAAATGCCGTTCATATAAATTCGCATTACTGTATGTGTGTGAGAGTGAGTGTGTGTGTGTGAAGAAAGTTGGAAAATGTCTAAGTTGATTGATCCTATTGATTTTTTTTTCTATCTTCTCTACCGCTTTGGAGTTGAAAAGCGAATAAGGATTTGTATCAGCAAACAGCCTTAAATCTGCTTTTGCCAATCGAAAATGTGACTGGGAATTGAAAAAAAATAAGGCAAAAGGTGGCCTAACGGAGCAATGTGTTAGTGTTAGGGTGTTTTCTGTTCTAGTTGCTTTCGACATGAAAGTTCATTTTGGATTTCTGTGCAACTGCAAGTTATTTGCAGCCTATTTACACAGCCTTTTGCAAATGCGAACAGCTTTGATTTTTGTAGACAATTTTGTGCAGTTGCTCGCCTTGGCCTTATCGTTGTTGATGTTGGCTGACAAAAATAGCAAGTCTCTAGAATATTTCGTTATTTGACTGCAGAGACAAAGACAACAAGGCATGACAAAGGAATTTTGCATAAAATCAGGCAGATCTATTGAATATCACGTACGTAAAATCACAAAGGACTGCAGCTGGATGGGTACTAATAATTGTATTCAGAATCCTTTTGAGATGTCCTTATGGTTTTTTAATTACATCATTTCGATTGAATTCTAGCATTAATTTCTCTATTAAAATTTATAAGATTTTATGATATAGTATAAGAACATCTAATTATTTTTTATTTCTTTTCTTATAAATCCAAATATATGATTATTCGTTTTTATTTTTGTTTTATAATTCACAAATAATTCTAGTCTAGCATTCATTCTGTTCATTTTAGCATTTACAATCACTCGAATATCTATCTCTGTATATTATTTAGCATTCATTTCTCAATCAAAAGATTTTAAGATTTCATGAAGTATGTGACTATAAAATTATAAAAACAAATTTATTTTTCTAAAACCTAAAACCTTACTTTACTAAAACCTAAGAAGTATTTGAATATTCATTTTCATTTTTGTCTTATAATTCACAAATAATTCTCGTCTAGTAAAAACCTTTCTTTTCTTAAACTGATAAAGTATACGAATATTCGTTTTCAGCTTTATTTAATGATTCACATATAGTTCTTGTCTAGCAATTATTCTGATTATTTTAGCCTATTCTTGTAGCCTTCCTATACAATCACACGAATATCTTTATCTGTATATAAAATCAGTAAACTTTACATAAATTCAATAAATTGCTAAGCCTTTTAAATTCTACGTCTTCAATGAAAAGCTAGACATTTTACTCCTTACCCTTTCTCTTTTCTATATTCTTCTTATTCTTCCCACACTCAATAACCTTTTTGATACATGTTTCCTGGCCAAGTATAGACACAGTTCATAGACACATTAGTTGCATAACAGCAGCTTTTTCACAGATGCTCCGCTACTGCACCCATTACAGCACATACACACACACACCTACACATACATAGACTAATGAAAGATTAATCCAGCAGCAAATAACTAAGTAGATTGACAACCAAACGGGCTGCCTGACAGGCACAAAGGCAGCGCGCAAAACCGCAAAATGGATGCGAATGCGAATGACGCTGACAGCGATGAGCGGGTTAATGCATTTGATGGTGCAACACTAGCAGCAACAGCAGCAAAAACGGCAACATTTAGTTTTATGTAACGCTAAGCGAGCGACTGACTGTCTGTCTCCCTGCCCGTCTGTCTGTCTGTCTGTCTGTTTGTCTGACTGACTGACTGACAGAACCGCAGTCAGACATTTTAGAGCATTTATCAAAATGCCTGGCGTTTAGACATTTCTATTTGTGTGCAGCGGGAGCAGCATCAAACCACTCCCCAATGAACCCAATTCATATTCCCCAATTGCAACTAACCCCCAACCCCTTCCCAATTACTCACCTTCAATCTGCTTGCCCGCAGCAGCGGCCGCAGCGGCGCTCAGCGCCACGCTGGCTAACGGTGAGGTGGACAGTGCGGCGGTGTTTCCAAATTGCGGTAGACCAGCGGCTGTTGACATATACGCCGATGCCAATGGATTCGGATCAGACCCTGCAATAAAAAAGTACATATATATATACATCAGTATCGGTTGCGTGTTGAGCGTAGAGCGTTGGCTCCTACCAAAGTAAATTACATTTTGGAAAACCAAAAATTATATAACGAAATTAAAATTGCGCTGCTTTCAAATTTTCTGCGTGTGTGTGAGGGGGATAGATGTGTGTGTGTGCGTGTGTGTCTGTTTGAGTGTGCATTAGCCAGATTTAGTAAGCGGTTTTCAATAAAGCGCTTATATCACTCAAAATAATATCAGCTGTTTATTAAGTTGCTGAAAAAGTTCATGTTAAATTGTCAGTGCTTTTGACAACTACTTGTCAACTTTTAGAGTTAGTTATTCTTGTTTAGTAAAAATTTACATATTTGACCAAATGCTCAAAATATATTTTTTTAATTTCATTAAACTGTCGAATTTTGATAATTCAAAATGATAAAATTACTTATTTTACGAATTACACAGGAATTTGAAATATCGAGCAGGAATTCCAACGATTTTTTTTTATGGGGACAGCACTTTTTACAGACGCAAAAATTAGATTTATTGGCAATACAAAATTTATTTAACATTGTTCCTTTAGCAGCTCCTGTTGCAAAAAAAATTTTCAGTTTTATTGAATTTTCTTCTTTATTTTTTGCGTAACAAAATAAAAACAAATTGTTCACTGTGTATCGTGAGAAACTTTTGCGACCAATCAGACATTAATATTTTATTATATCAATTGATTTTTAAATTTAAATTTTAATTTTAATTTTATTTTTTTTATTTTAATTTATTTTTTATTTTAATTTTATTATTTAAAATGTTTCCACATTTAAAAAATATGCTAACGAATTAGTAAAAATTTATAGATATATTCTTTTCGGAATCTGGAACAACTTTTGCTAACAACCCAATTTTCCTAAGATATTTCCCTCCAGCACATTAGATTTTAATTCTCAATTTTTTACATCCTCATAATTACCTCATAAAACATATTTACATTTGATATTTCATCATCATTCAGGTAGTAAATCATAATATTATTATTGTTATTACTTTTATCATGTTTAATTTTTCAACCTCTCCCCAGTGCTAGACGTAATTAATCATTGTATTTAACACGCCGCGAGAGCAACATTTGATTATATTTAACACAAAACACAATAATATTTACATTCAGCTGTAGATGTACGTAAACGTGTTTCTATATAAATCTAAAATTAATTTGTTTCTCATACGCCATGTGGCACACGTTCGCGTGTGTGTTTGTGTGTGTAAAGTCTGGTTTGTGTTTTGTGTAATTTGACGCCTGTTGTTTGTTATTTAGTTGTTTTGCGTCGCCCGCCGTCATGCAATGCAATTTTGTGGTTTTCAGTTCGGTTCAGAAAAGCGCGAACTTCTCTCTCCCTCTCTCTCTGTCTCAGCTGTTGCTAGTTATTAATGAGTTTCGCAACTGTGCGATGGCTGCATGTTGACAATGACCGCCCAGTGCATTTGATAACTAATTTGGCTAATAACAAAATATGATGTCAGTTCGTCATGGCGACTATCGAGTAAGAGCCAGGCAAAAGTACAAGTAAAGAGAAAGAGAGAGAGAGGGGGATAGTGACAGGGAGCAAAAACTTTGCATTTTCAGTCAAGTTAAAATTATTTCTATGCCATATAAAATTATACGAAAAGTTCTTCAAAGAACTGAACTGAACTGCTCCTGCCACACACACACACACACACACATACGCGCAATGCCAAACTTTTGTGAGATTTTACAGATTTAATTTCAAAAGTTTTTGCCCATGTGCTGCAGCAGAAACTCCCACACCCCACCTATCATTGCCCACCTCATACACTCCACCTTAGGTGTTGCAATCAATTTTTGAGGGGGGCAGCATTTTTAATTTAACAGCTTGAAATGTGAAGAGCAAAGTCTTGGCAACTTTTGTGTGTGTGGCATGCAAGCAAAAACAATGCACAGGTAAGAATGTTGCCAAAAAATAAAAGTAAAATGTAAACGACTGCTAGATACTCTGTTGGAGACTGCAAGTGTCTTATTGAATTTTCGAATATCTTGGAGAAGATCTAACAAAGCAAAGTAACTTTTGAATTGTGACATTCAATGGAAAAAGTGTGACCTAAATTGTGACTGGTTTAAAAAGTGTGATTTTAGCATATTTAGCTGTGCTATATCAAAGAAGAAAGTTTACTAGCTGTAAATACGAGATTAATCTGAAAATATTTTGAACTAACAAAATAATTTTAATTAATCTATGTTTTTAGCTTCTTGTACTTTAACGAGAAAGTCATCACGTAGGATATCTCTAAAAGACATTTTGGATTCTCATTTCTAAAGATTGTTCAGGTGAGTAAACTATGACTGACTTTGAAAAAAGCTTACTCCCGATAGGAATACCAACACAAGCCCAACACATACTCATTTTTCTCTAACAAAAAGCAGAGCATTAAAAAATAACAACAAAAAAAGATAGGCATATGTACAGGTAAAGCTAAAAGGTAACTGTAACTTCAAAGAAGTTTTGCATATTTGCCAACAAATTGAAGAAATTGTTTTAATTGTTTGTTGTTGCGCCCCTTGACAGAGATATAGAGGTGGCAGCTGCATGCGAGAGTTGCTCCAGACAGGCAGCAAACAGTAAGCAAAATGTTGTATGCAACATGTTATGGCCAATAATAACGAAACAGGCACAACAAATACACACATACACACACACGGAGCCTACAACTATTTGGTATTTTTGTTTGTCCGCTTCCAACCGCCCGCTCCCCCCCTTAAAGCCGTCTATTGCCCATTGGCTTTTGACTTTTTAGCTAGCAAATTTTGTGCAGAATTTGAGGCAAGTTTTCGGCATTTTTTTCTTTATTTGTTATTCTTGTTATTGTTGTTATTTTTGTTGTTGGGCAAAGACTTTGCCACTTGCAGGCACTTGAAGACTTTTGCCAGTTGTTGTTGCTGTTGATTTTGAAGTGCAAAGAGCGAAAAAGCGTATAAACAAACGTAATGGAGAGCCATGTTGAAAACGTGTTTGTTGTGGCGGGGCGAAGGGGTCGAAGGGGCCGAAGGATAAGCCCAACCCCTTAAAAATAAAGAAAACCAAAACAAAGGAACAAAAATCAAACTGTATGCAGTAGTTGAGGGTTTATAAACTACATAGTTTACAGCACTTTACGAAACTTTGATTAAGATTTTCGTTTGTTGCTTCTCTCTTTTGATTTTGTTTTCTCTTTTTCAGTTTTTGTTTCTATTTCGTTGGGAAAAAAAGAAGAAAACTTTTTGAATTGGATGCGCTTAAGATTGTAGCGGGATTTCGTTACGATTCTTTTGTTTTGATGGGTTCGGGGGCAGCTAGGATAATGGTTAATCAAGACCAGCGAATGGCAGTGTTGAAAATGTTGCCGCTGTACAGAAAGCGGATTAGGTTTACGGTTAAAAGTTGAATGCAACTCAAAGAAAGGATATCTAAGTGATTAAAAGAAAAAGAAGAGTCCACTGCTTTTCATCTATATAGTAGATATATTTAATTTGTTATCCTTAAATAATCAACTATCTTCCCCGACAGACTTAGTTCTTTCAAATGTTATTGGGCCATAAAACTGGTTTGTATGGAAACAGAATACTTTTCATTTTCTATCTCCATAAGAACCTTCTTTGTACTTCGTGCCAGCATGTTGTATTTCTCTCGTCACGACTGAGGAAATATAACCCTTCCAGTAAAATTATCGTTCGCTCTTCTGTTTTAAAAATACATGGTCATACTAATTTTTATGACAATTGGTCTAACAGGGCAGAAGTTGCTTCTCTGCAGCGCCACCTGGTGGCGAGTGGCATCAATGAGCATATCACACAAACCTTCTCAGTGAAAAAATACATATATATACATACCAATTTTCATAATAATTGATACAGTAGTTTTTGAGTTCATCGATGATATACAGATAAACATTCAGTTTTATATATGTATATAGATTCTCTATACAATCCCCCCAAGTACTCTATTGTTTTCAGATCTGAAAAATTCTGTCAATATCATATCCACCCATCAATAATTCTAATCTAAAATCAATATTGCAATAGTAATCGATAGTTTACTAAACCCTCGAGAACGTTATCAAACCAATTACACAAACTTCAATTGTCAATCTATACACAAATTTTTCGCCCATTTTTCGATGCTATCGAAATGTGCGCCTAAAAATCTACAATACCAATTTTCACACACACACAGAGAGAGAGAGAGAGAGAGAGTAAAGGGAAAACTGGCAACAATTATGAGCCAATCTGTGCGCACATATTGATATTTTGCAACGAGTTTTGCGTTGCGTTGCGTTTGCCATAAACAATTTGCAGCAAACAAAAGCCTCGGGCGCAATTTGTTTGCCCATTTTATTACAACAACAACAATTTTATACACAGACTAGAAACAACAACAACTTATATATATAGAAGACTAGCAACAACAACAACATTATGAAGTTGAAAAGTGATTTTCATGTTGAGTTTATGTTGCAGTTGGTTGCAAATGGAAAAAAAAAGAAGTTCTAACAAATTTTCTTGTACATTACTTTCTTCATTTATGGCTGAAGAGATGTTTGTGCTAGAATAAGTTTGGGGACCAGTGCGAAAACCCCTAAGGAAAATAGGCGCCGCAACCCAGTTGCGAATACCAAGAAGAACTAGAAACTTAAGATTTTTGACTCGCAGTTGCCTTCTGCTCGACGCTCGACAAGAATTTTTAATATTTCATTAAATTAAGTGCCCCGGAAATCGTTCAAGTGGCACACAATGAGCACGCACAGCTCCACGGGCAACCAGATAGGGGCGTGGCAGGGCAAACAGACTGTATTTGTAGTTTAGGCAGACACGAAAAATCCGCTTAAATATCAAGCTCTTCTTTCCTTGTGTGCGTGTGTGTGTGTGTGTGAGTTGTTTTGTTGGCATTTCTCTGGTTAAGTCAGGCACTTTTTTCTTTCACGGTTCGTAGCTGCTCATGAAATTAACTCGGTAATGCGCAGCTTAGCCCAGCAAATTCAGTTGGCCAGCATTGGGAAGTGGCTGGGGCTTGGGTTTGGTCTTGGTCTTGGGTTTACTCGTTTTTGGGGTTTTCTTATTTTGTGTTAAAAAATTTAACAATAGCTGCGCTAGGCAGCCTCTTAGCCCCAGAGCAAACGCGATAAGTGAAAAAAAAAGAGTAAAAGAAATTGTGGAGAGCGAGCGAATGGCTAATGACATTTCCATGCTTAAAGATGTCAAAGTATTTTAAACAATATACGACACAAAATGGGAGAGCTACTAGATATCGATAACTGTCGATAATTAAAACACATCTCACATATCGATAAAAAAAAAAGCTAATTGAGTTTCCATGTTCAAAGAGGTTTGAGAATTTCTAGCACTATCCTAAACATAATTGAAGCTAACTATCGATAACTTTGATCTCTCCTCTCTATTGATAATCGTTCTGTACATATGGCTTGAAAATCAGATCGATCAATCGATCAATCGATAGAGGATGGCTAATTTCATCTCCCTATCAATAGAAATTTGTGATCTATACGTAATACTTATCGAGAACTGTCGATAATTATAAACGATACATACATTTATCGATAGAAAATTGCTAGTTACATTTCCATGTGCGAAGAGGTTAAATTATTGAAAGCCCTATTCTGAAAGTAATGGAAACTAGCTATCGATAACTGTTGATCTCTCTCAAATGCCTTGAAATTTCTTAAATATTTTATGGAATATATCAATATCATCGATTTTACATTTAAAAGTATTTTAAACAACATACAATACAAAATCTAGAGTTGCTAGCTATCGATAACTATCGATAACTATAACAGATATTCATTAAACGATAGAGAACAACTAATTGAAGTTTGAAGTGGTTTATAGCACTATCCTAAGCATAACTGAAGCTAGATATCAATAACTATTGATCTCTCCAATAAAGTTTCTCTTATTATAAAAGTTTAATGAATTTCTAAAATTATGGAATATAACGATATCATCGATTTTACATTTAAAAGTGGAAGAGCTGCTAGCTATCGAGCTATCGAGCTATCGAGCTGCTAACTATTGATAGTTATAATAAAGAAACATATATTAATAGATAAAGAACTACGAAAATCTGGCTCTATTTCTAAACAAAATTAAAACCTGCTTTCGATCTCTTCTTTCTATAGATTATTGTTCTCCTAGTATACTTTCAAGATGTAAACTTGATGGCTGAATTCAACCATTTTTTAAACATTAAATATAATCATTTTATTTCCCGCCCTTCTGCCCTCTATCAATATTTTTAATTAAATTTATACTGCTAAAAACAAAGTCATATATTTAATCTGCTTTATATATTTGTATATTCAAAGTCAGCCCCTTGATGCCATCAGCTTTTACAATTTGCAACAATTCTTAATTGGTTTCTAGCTGTCTAGGCCTGCATTTTCTTAAGGCCATATTTTCATTGCTGTCCATTGAAAAATGCAGGCCCAGTTGGCAATAATTCTTTTTGCAATTTGTATTTCAGCCACATTCGTTTTTATTGCTGCCGTGTGTGTTGTGTTGTGTTGAGGGAGCTGTTGCTGCTACTTTATGTTGTAGGTCGGTCTGTCTGTCTGAGCCACGTGACAGATGGAAAATTCTTAACTGGGGAGTTGCACAACTGAAAAACTGAAGCTTTAGTTGAAGCTGAAGCATTGCAATCTGCCCCAAAGCGAAACGCGGCCAAAAGTCAATATAGCTAAAGTCCTTGCCTCGACAGCCCCTCCCACTGCTGCTGCTGCTGCTGCTGCTGTTGCTACTCTGTTGCAATAAGTTCCGTGTTGTTAATTTCTGAAGAGAGTGTAACTTGTAATTTTGTACGCTCCACGTTCTATGGCTTCGCTTGACTGTTGCAGCAAGTGTTGCTGCTGCTACCTCTACTGCTGCTGCTGCCGCTTTACGGCCATCAACTTTGGCGCGTGACGTAAACGACGACGTAAAACAGCAGCCACGTGAGCGTTACAGAGCGTAAGCGACGCTTCGTTTGCTTTAAATGTCAAGTAAAATAACCATTATTAATATGATTCTTATTTTTTCTGAACTTTACTTCATATTTTGCATAGCGATAAAAACGAAAAATCAAGCAAAAAGAAAACAAAAATTGTCAAATGTGACAAATGAAAGTGGAAAGCGAAAAGCGGAAATGAAGTTTGTTAAAATCAGGCAAACAGAAAATCCATGATAACAGCTAGCTTTCTCTCACCTGTTGTTTTGACAGCCACCTTTTTTCTTATCAGACCTGGTGTACAAAATATATTTCATAATATTTCCACATAAATTGGTTAGCATTTAGAGTAAAAGTAGAGAAAATATGGTTAGCTTAAGTTTAGTTCATTTTAAGTCAAAGCTGCTTTTGTTTATAGCACAGCAAATTAATCGGGTTTACTGAAGTGAAATAATTATGAGACTATTTTAAGCCGCATTACGTTCAAATTTGTTGAGGAGAATTGAAAAGCAAGAAAAAGCTTTTAAATAAAATTATTATTATGAAATAATAATACAAAAACTGAAATTACACCAAAAGGAATTTCATAAATTATTAATAATTATTACCTAGAGTTAAATATCAGAAAGCTTCAGTTGTTTTATATATATAAAGCAAATAATAGGCTTAAATGTATAAAAAAAAGTCCACAAACTGAACTTCAGAAATCTTCAGTTATTTTATATATATAAAGCAAATAATAGGCTTAAGATTTCGGAAAAATAAAACAAGTAAACAAATATTTTCTGATTTTCAAATAAAAGTCTATCAATAAAAAGAAAACAAATACATCAGCAACCATTTCTTAAATAATTTAAAGAAAATCCAAGAAAATAAAAAAAGAGCTAAACGTAATTAGCAACTCATTAAAACCGATTGCCAAGACAACGACAGGAAATTTATTTAAATTAGGTGCGAGAGAAGACAAAAATAATTAGAAATCAATAAACAAACGCAGGAAAACAGTGTTGCAAAGGGCCTAAAAAGTGAAGCGTGAAGAGTGAGCCTCAAGTGGAAATATATTTCCACGGAAATTTTCATTGGGCAGCTGTCAAAAGTCTGACACCGATCCATTTTGTGAGTGGGGTGTAATTAGAGAAGTTCAACTCGTTTTAAAATAAGGAAATTAGTTGATTAGTTCGTTTAAATGGAATGAAGGGGATTTCTTTTGTTATATATGTATGTGTGTCTGTATGTGTGTTATTGATTTTTTAAAAGACTTACATAAAAGTGCCGCCGTGTTGGTCAACTGAGCGCTGCCCGGCGAATTTGCCGCATTGGTTAGACTCGGTTGCGTCATGGCGGCAATCGCTGCCAAATTCTGTACGGAAAGCGGATTCAATAGACCAGCAGCGGCATTCGTTGTGTCCTGCGATGAATTATTTTGCTGTGCGGCTCCCAGGCCTGTCAGTGCTGTAATAAATATTTGAATAAATAAATATATATATGTATTAGAAATGTAATATTATAATGTAATTAGAATTGTATTACTACAATTTATTTATATAAAGATTTTAGTCAGAGTTATATACCTATCTTTTCAATACAATTGAGATTTTTATTGTTCACTTTGATTAATAGATTCATTTCAGTCAGAGTTCTATAACTATCTTTTCAATACATTTTTATTGTTTACTTTGATTAATAGATTCATTTCTCAATATTTGAACCATGAACTTAATTCAAATTGTTCATTTCATTTACCAGCTCATTAATGCAGTAGACATATAGTATTCAGTCGATAATGAAAGTTTTGTTTTTTCTCAATTAGTCAGTTGAACAGTCGCCTATGATGAAAGAATCTCATACTGTTCTATGTACTCATTAACAAGTCTAAAGCTCTCCGATGTTATTTAGTGTCTGAGCAGCTTAATAGCATGCAAAGTTCATGAGCTATTGAAAAAAAGAAGCGTTCATGACTAAGTAGAATTAATCATTAAGAACTAATCTTTGATATATCGCTCACAAATACTAAGTTCAGTAGCTCTTTCCAATTACCTATTCTATCGAATGTTTTGTGTACGAAAGGCGAACTGATCTGCTTTTGGTATATCAATATTAGAAAAGTTAAAAACAGATTTAGAACAAGCTAGTTAAGCAAACCTAATGCTCATAGTTTTCAGTAGCTGCAACTATAGTTTGTATGCTATGCAGTAATCTGATTATGATCTGCTTTCTTATACCAATAAGATATATGCCTAGGCAGTTTCTATCTAGTATCATATGCAGTCCAGCTTATATATATATTTATATTTTGTAGAAATTCACCTTGCAGCAGCTGTTGCTGCAGTCCAACTGTTTGCAGCTGCTGTAGCAGCTGAATGCTGGCGGGCGTCAGAGCATCGGCGCCCATCACCGGTGACGGCTGTTGCGGTGGGTTTGGCAGTATCGGTGTGGACACTGTGGTTGGCGTCTGGCCCAGTGGTATATTTATGTTGGTCGCCAGATTCCATAGATTTGCCTGAATTTGCTGTATCTTCTTCTGTTCCTTCTCCTTTTGAGTATCGGCAAATTTAACAACCAACGGCGATGTGCAACCCTCCATGATTTTGTTCTGGCTCAAGGTCTAAAAAAGAGAGAGTTTAGCCATATATTAAAAAACTTGTAGAAAAGTTAGTTTGGGCCACGTTTACTTACTACTTTGATGGCCGAAATGGCAGCGTGTTTGGTGGCAAATGTGACAAAGGCGCAACCCTTGCTCTGGCCGTTCTGATCGCGCAGCACAGTGCACTCTTCAATGGCGCCGTGAACTTCGAATAATTTACGCACGTCGTTCTCGTTCAGCTTCTTATTTAGCATGCCCACGAACAGTTTGCGTTCTGCAACAATTACATAAGAGAGATTGAAAATGAGTGAGTTACATTTAATAAATTACAATGTTGCAACAAAAACTGATTTAATCTGCAGATAGAATTTAATTTAACCAAAATGACATCAATAATATATAATACGGAAGTTTGACGTTAGGGATGGGGGTTTTACCGATTAACTTTTTTATGGTTTTAGAGATGATATTTGATAAAAATTGAAACTCGTTTGACAGTTTTTATCGATTATTTAACTTAAATTTCGATTAATAGCCGAGATGAGAAGAGAAAAGTAACAGCAATGCATTAGTAAATCATCATGATTTCATTATTATTATAGTCATTATATTATAGTCATGTTAACATTTGCATTAGCCACGACCTTGGTAACTTAATCGCAGCATGAAGCAAACACAATGCGGAAGCGCACACCACAGCCTTCAAAGCAAACACACCTGCGCACACATGTACACACCCATACACACACACTCAATACACAAGTTGTAATTGAAAACCTCAGTTCAAGTCTGTGTCTGGAGACCGCGAAGCTATCAGATGACAAGGTTTGGGGTTTGACATTGTCAGCGGCAAAAGCTGCTTGACCGTCAGCTGGTTGGTTAACCTAGTTTCAAATCGAGACGGAGATCAACGAAGCAGGACAACGCGGGGAGGGAGGCTTCCCCCCTTCGAGTCCCAACATCAGTTCTCGCTTACGCAAATTTAACAATGCTCAATTAATTTGGCATAAATTAAAATTCGCTGGGCACCTGATAAAACTAATTGCTGCACATTTAACATGCAGCCAAATATTTGCTAAGGACACATAATGTGGGCGTGGCACGCAGAACGCACGCCTTCCCGCGCCCGCCCACTAAAATTGTCAGCTAATTTATTTGCACAAACACAAAAGAGCGCAAGTACCCAAATTAATTGTTATCAAATATGCAATTGGCTGGGACAAAATTTGTTGCAGCAACTGTTGCAGTTGCAGTTACAATTGCTGCTGCTGCTGCTAAATAATGCATTTATCCTAAATGCAGTTCATTAAAATGCAATTTTTTCACGCTCAGCAATCAGCATTTAAAGTTAACAAATTAGCTGTTTGCTAAAATCGAATGAACTTTTTGTAAGGGCAGATAAAAGTGTATTAAATATAAGTGTATTAAATATAATTATATATACGAAACACAACATATACTTTTATTTATTAATATTATATATTTGATTTAGAGTTTTAAAATTTTAACTAGATTGCTCTAGTTGGAATTGGCAATACTCTGAAACCGGAACTGAACTGTGAAATATGAACAACTTTCTATATTTTTCGATTTCAGGGGGAATGTGTAAAGGAATTGAAAATAAGAATACCCCAGATCAGAATTGGAGACTAGCTCTTAAAACGAATGTGATGGGCTTAAAAAATACTGAAGTTAGATATGGGTTACTTTTATGTAGACTTTATAGAAACAAAAATATCACCAATTTGATATAATTTTAAATTAAATTATAAATTAATTTAATTTAAAATTAAATTCATATAAATAAATTTAATTTAAAATTTATGACTAAACAATTCAATTCCAATTTTCATCACTAGACTAGAAAATACGCTAATTACTAAATTTTAAACATATTAATCGCTAGCTTCATTTTCAGTATACCATTTCCAAAGAAGTTTTTTTAGCCCTCATAATTTTTTGATGCCAATAAATTATATTTTCAATCTGTTACCAATAAAACAATTAAACCCTCTATGTACCCACAAATATGTATTCCATGCAATTTCTTTTTATCAGTTTTAAGCCCCATTAATATGAGATCCGAAAATTTTGCTATAGCGATTGCAATTATTTTTGCACGCTGCCAGCAAATTTTCAATTGTTACGAATTATAATTGTTTTATCGCTTGAGTGGAGCAACCGAAAATTCCAATTTGATTGTTTATAATTGCCGCAACCAAAAAAAAAATTATGAATATTATAATAATTATGCACATTTATTGTGACCGAAATCTGTTTTGGCAAATCAATTAAAATTATAATTAAGCTGTTTATGGAAAATATTGATTAGTTTGTTTTCCCGAATCTCTCATGAGCGAAGAGAAACGTCCCTTTATTTAAGAATTTCATCAGCATCTGCATTATAATAGATATTCAGTTAACAATCGCTATGCAATTGTGCATTACATTTGTACTTCAACATTATGGCACAATTATAATGAGGTGAGCTACAATTGCGTATCTCTCTGAAAGTAGGGTCTGCGCTTTGCGGCACTTGCCACACACTTTTCTAGTATTACGTGCCCCTGCTGCAATTCCTTTTGGCACTCTTACCACTCAAATTGCCATTCCGAGAGCTGCATCATCATCGTTATCAAATGCAAACCGCCGACTTTGCGTGGTGGTGGTGGCGCCACAGCAGCAGCGTCAGCACCACTTGCATTATTATTATGATTATTGCAGCTGCAATAGCAAAAGCTAACTGCACTTGAGCTATATTATCATAATCCCAGTTGTAGCCAACAACAGCAACAACAGCAAAAGCATCAGCGAACGCTTAGGAAAAAAATTTAAAATTCATTGAATTTGATGCGTTTCACTGTGGTGCGGGTGGGTGGGGTGTGAACTGCGACTGCCAGCACTACAAACACCCTTATGCCACATTTTGTTGCAATCGAAAGAAAATTTGCTGCGGCAATGACTTTTACGGTAGTTACAGTAAAAGTTAAGGCTGCCAAAGATAAGAAATCTGAGAAATGATTCAAGCTAAAGAGCTTTATGATATTGTACAAAAGATACATTAAATGTCGAGCATTTTATATGCATATATATTTATATCTGCTTTCATTCATATCAGAGTTAATTCAGATTCTAAATAACTATTTGATATAGTTCATATTGATTCCATTTTTATTTTATATACATTTTTATCAATACTTTGTCTAAAGAACAATGATATCATAGATAAAGACTAACCTAAAACTTGTATACAATCAAGGTAAACTCTGTTAAGCTTAGAAAATCTGTATAAAATGCTCTGGGATATAGAAGTATTATAGTATTAGCATTTTAATCAGATAAATATGTAACAAAGAGTAGCAGTGCAACGAGGTGGCAACACCATACCGCAGAGTTGTACACAACGAAGAGCTGCAGTGGTGGCTGATCGATAGTCAGAAGAAGATGTCAAGTTGTCAAGAGGAAGCATTAAGTTAACTTAAGTTGAAGCGGACAGAAGTCGTAAAAGTTGTAGAGGCCGACAGAGACGAAAAGCTGAAGTCAAAGTTGAGAAGCCAAGATTTTAATTACCAAAACCTAATCTAATCTAATATAATCATAATTAATAAATATAAGGGATATATAATAACTATCCTACAAATATTTATCTTAATCTGACTTTTTTCTTTGCTTTCAGAAAAAATCCTTACGAGTCAATCGCTCAGCAAGCATTTGACATATGAGCTGTATTTCTTTTTTATAAATATTTATGTATTATATATTTTACATAAATATATCTATTCATCTATAAATGTATTTTTTTTAATATTTACTCATTATATATTTTGCATAGATTTACATTTGCATTCGCTTCAATCTTAAATCTTTTGCTTTTCATTCCCATTGACCAACTCCTCGGTTATTTTCCTAGCTGAAGCCAACTTTGCAAACTGCAATTTAATTTCAAATTTAATGCTTAGAAAATAGTTCTACTTCAACTTTAAGCTTTCCACACACACCTTCTTTCTGTCCCCCCTTTTCCTTCAACTGAATTCCGGCATCTTTGGCGCTTCTATTTTAAATATTAATATTACCATGGGCTATGGCCGGTGCAGGTGCCCGTCCGGGTCCAAGACTCAGGCGCACCTTAATGCAACTAATCTGCTTCTAGTGGCGCACATTAAGTGTTGCCACGCTTTCGACTTTAATTTGAAAACATAAAGCACGGGGCTGCAGCTGCAATAGAGCCAGTGGCAGCAACTAAAGTGCGGCCACTTGTGCACACACACACACACACACATACACACACACAGGGAACCATTTTTTTTCTTGCAGCCATTTTGCATGCAACTCAACTAACCGAGCGACCACTCAAACCAAACAAAACCCAACCGAACCGTAGAAAAACCAAACGCAATGCGCGCCATGACATCGACTCAGATGATGTTGCTGGATGACGATGCTGAATACAGTGTTAAAGGTATTATAGGAAAGATTCATAAAAATGGTATAAGGAATTCAAGGCTCAGACTCAAAACTATACAGAATAAGCTATTTTTAAGAAGAATTGAGAAACTTTAAATATGAAATTAAGTATATTAAGAAATAGAACAGTTTAAATACTATTTTTAAATATAAATTAAAGATATTTCAAGATAGAAAAATATAGAAAATTAAATTTGCAATCGTTCATAGCCCAAGAGAATTTCCATAGATATTGATGAAATTAAATATTATAACATATACGATACTTTCGTAATGTGGCAACACTTTACCTAAAAGTAATAACAGAGATCGCTAATTTTATAGAGATCCTCTCTAGTATTTATCCTCCTTGAAAAAAAAACTAAATTTTAGTGCAAGCATATTGAAATTATTACCACTGTGCGACAGGTGCGACTCTATTCGCAATTGTTGATTTCGTATGTAAGCGGGTCATATTTGCCCGTATGCCCAGTACCCTGCTCGGTGTTTTTTAGTAGGGGGGAGGGGGGGAATGTTCCGGAACCAGGGCTTAGCTTATTTATGTCACAAATATGAGCAGCGAGCTGCAAAGCGAGCGAGTGAGCGCGTCGTACGCAATGCCACGGCTGGTTAGCCTCGGCTTGGCTGCGTTTTTCCCTCTGCTTGGATGGTTCCGGGCTGGGTGGATGCTGGGGGCGGAATGGAGGAGCTTCAGGTAGAGGAAGTGAGAGAGAGGAAGAGGGAGAGGTCGGTTGAATGCCTGCCCTCGCTGGTTGGCCACTTTGCATGCATCGCTGCGTGTTTGGCATATTTAACAAATTTTCACAAAAATAATGTAACGCCCGATGCCACCACGCCCACTACTTGTTGTTGTTGCCGCTGTTGGAGCTGTGGTTTTCATTTCTCACATATGGAGTGCAGAAGCAAGCGCCAAGCGGAGGTTGAACTGGTTAGCTGACTAAAATCTAATCAAGCGCTGCGGCCAGCAACCAGCAGCAAACTTATCAATAAGCCACACACAGCACACACACAAACACACACACAAACACACACACAAACACACACATAGCATATGCCCCCTCCACTTCTCTTCGATAAATTTGCCAGCCATTTTTGGCAGAGCGACCAAAAAAATATATCACCTTGCCACCTAATGAAATTTCAGAGCTTCGGTTTGCATTATTAAATTTAATTTTGAAACAAGCGCGAAAGAGCGCAAAAGCGCTTGCCATAGAAATTATGGCAAATATTCGTATTCTCTCATTTCATTTCTGCTTTTTTTTTTCTTCTTTCGTCGTATATAAAATTTAAATTTTAATCGGAAGGTAAATTTTTTTTTTACTGGATTTAGCTTGATGTGTGTGCACATGTTTAGTAGGGGTAGAATTTTGAACGAGAGGAGAGAGATTGTGTGAAGTGGGTCGAACGAGCAGCATTTGGAGTGGGTTCTAAGAATTCGCAGGGATAACAAGCAAGCAAGCCAAGTGGATGAAACAAGGAACAGCTGTAAGATTTTCAGGCAGCACAATTTTGCTATTCATATTGAGGAGGCTACTGCTGAAAACATTAAAGAATTCAATACTTGAAGTCTTAGAATTAATAGACTTAAAAAAAAAATAAACATTTATACTATAAGATATTAAAATATATATAAAATATAAATATATAAAGTATAATAAAATTATATTGATATATTGGTAACGACAAGCCGCATAATAAAACTAAGTCACCCGAACTCTTATTATATGCAAAATTTCAATCTAAAAGCGAGTAAAAACGACATACAAAAATATTCTTTGCGCGCTTTCCAATGCGAATTTTCTATATATAGTATATTTATATGTATTTCAATTCGCGCAGCTTACCCAAATTCCTAACCCCAGCGCTACCCTATCTATCCACCCCTCGGGCTCTACAACAGTTTTGTTGAACGCTGCTCCAATGCCATCTTTTGTGTAAATTTTTATTTTTTCAAGCATTTGGCTTCCGCTCAGCACTCGATTTGGCTACACAGAGCCAGGGAGAGGAAGAGAGATGGCTAAGAGAAAGCATCCTTAGCATATCCTTTGGCCATGGGTTTTTGGCGCATTTCTCTCGTTCTCAATTTCTGAATTTCTCGATTGCATAAACTTTGGGGCAACAAAATTTACATTTTAATTGCATTGAAATTTGTTTTTGTCTCTGCATTTAATCTATTTCCAAAATATTGAATATCAAGTGGTGCACAAAAGGTTTTTGGCTGCCTCGCTACATACATGCATACATTTATCAAGGATAATTGCAAGGGTAGCAAGTTTTGGCATAAATTTCCATTATGCCATAACTGCCAACACTTTGGGTGTCGTCTCCGAAGGACATCATATCAAACACACAAGAAGAAAAGAAATAAATTCAAACACTAAACCGAAAACGAGCAATTTCAAGGAACTAAAACACATTTATCATTGGCAAAAGTCCCAAACGAATCGGAAAGAGAGAGAGCGAGAGAGGGAGATACTATATAGAAACAAGACAATAGTTCACACAGGTTAATAAATCGATATGACATTTTGAGCTCCCCATCTACCAAAGTAGTAAATGTGTGTGTGTGTGTGTGTGTGTGTGTCCTTCTGCAACTACAACTAATACAAGCAACAACAAGCCAATAAAATGAGCCATTCTTTTTCCTACAACATGCACAAAAAACCATTTCATGTCCTGGATGGGGGGCGGGGCACTGTTACAAATATACACAACTACATACATAAATTTCCATGTAAAGGCAATAAAAAGGACATGTTTTCATACTTTACTTTGCCTCCACATAAGGCACTGCACACACACTGACAACAACAACAACATAATCAAGAGCATAACAATAACGAGGCGAGTCCAAAAATTATTTGCATTTTTACACATTTTGAGGGTCAGCCAAAGGACAACACAAACACGAGCAGAAGAAGGACCAAAAAAATGAATGTCCTGCACGCTGTCCATTATATGCGGGGTTAAAAGTTTTGCCCAATGATCGGACAATGCGTATGTGTGTTTGTGCGTGTGTGTGCGTGTGTGTAACTGTGATAATGGGTTTCTGTGCCGGAACTTTCAACTTCCTTTTATTGCATTTTATGGGGCAAGTCTTTTTGTGGACTTCGTTTAGGGATATTAGGATATAGGATGTAGTCCGCTCGTCGTAGTCCAGCCTGCCTGTAGGTTATGATTATGACATCGAATGACGATAAGGTCGAACTTTTTTTTATTATACCGAAAAATTGAATTATGCGTCGCATTCCCAATGCCTAAACATGTGACATTTATGCAAATAGAGTTTGGTTTATGGCAAATGTGAGGGTTTGACATACCCCTTAGTATGTCAGCCATTTCATATACTTAAATTTTTATTAAAATTGATGTTATGTGAAAATATTTGAAAAGTAGTTGTGTGGCCGTTGAACTAATATAAAAGAATTGGTATGGCATAAATGATTTTCTATTAATTTTGAAAGGAGTCACAAGAGATGCTTGTGACATGATGTTATCTTAGCAACTCATAATTATTTGAAATGAGAGGAAGAGACAGCCAGAAGGACTATGCGTGGGTTGTTTAAATTCTTTAATAATATTTGAAAAGGCAGTAAGACTTTAAAAAGAAAGAGCGAGAGCAGCTGAAAGGCTGGTCTAGTACTCTAGAAAGAGAGAGAAGTATAGAGACTATGTCAAGTATAGAGATTAGATCCAAAAAGAGAGATATAGAAAGCAACGTTTTCTAGAAAAAGAAAAACGCATAAAAGCGCGAGGATAAGAGTAACTAAAATGGGAAGAATAAAGACAGAGAAATATCGATAAAGAGAAAGATATATACGTTCTTTAAGATGTACCAAAATATATATGGCATAATCAAGATATTCTCCTTGATGATAAGAAAAAACAATTTAAGACAAAGTAGGGATTAAAATATTGCGAATATTGCTTATCATCTTCAATTCCCAAGGCTAAATTACAAAACACAACCAAGTCTAAGTGGTTATTCTAAAAAGGTTATTGTAAATAACGCAAAACCTAAACATTTTATGGCTGGTCACACTGCAAACGAACCCAGCTGACATACCAAAGATAACTGCGAGTGCCATGACAGCCAACAGACGCCATTCAGTGAGACATTCAGGCAGTCAGTCGGTCAGTCAGCCAGCTGGGCTGTGAGTCACCCAGTCAGGCAGTCAGGCAGTCAGTCCTTCAGTCAGTGAGTGCCACAATCATTCACTCAGACTTGCGCCGTCTGCCACTCGAAGCCAGATGGCAGGCGTTCAGTTGCCGCTTCTGTGGTCTCTTCCAGCAAGTGTCACGAGCTGTGAGGGGACACTGGGAAGGCGAGGCAAGTCGCCACTCGGTTCTTGCTGGCTGCACGCGTTGGGGCAAACAAAGTGTGAAGTATTTCAGTGTAAAAACCAATTCATTTGCATAAAATGGCAACTAGCTGGGGCAGCGACTGGAAATGCAGCCGGAACCAGGAGCAGTGTCCGCGTCGTCGTGAATTAGAAATAGGACATGGCAGGCGCCACACAACTATCTCAGCTGCTGCTGTTGCTGCGGGTACACACACACACACACACACACACACACACACACACACACACTCACACACATCAGGTTGTATGTGGGTAAATGGCACACGCGCGAACCCAATGTGAATGTGAAAGTGCATTAGGCAACTGCAACAACAACAACAACAACAACAAAAGAGGTTGTGTTTTGGGGTTTAAAACTTTATGCAGGCCATAGGCAATGTGGCTTTTGTGGCCAGGCTCTGCTGCATGGGCCATAACCCAGAACCAGACAACCAGATCCAATGAGCGCCACGCCCCCTTCTCGCCCTAAACCCACCACGCCCCGACATGTCGCCTGCTGCGTTTTTGGGTCAAAGCAATTAAAGGTTATAAATTTGTGTGTGTGCGAAAAATTACATTTTTTATACGCCTCACACACACATACACAGACGCACACATATACAGAGAGCTCGCTTAAATAGCACGAGAGATCGGCTCTTGGTAATAGTTTGGGCCAAATGCATATAAAAGGATGCCCGTCACGTGCCGGCTACGTGGCCAGTTCATTTGCCGTTTAATTTAGCAGAAAATTAAAGTCCAGTTAAAAATTTGCATGCCAGTTTGTCAGATAGATTTATGAAGTGCATGCGGCATGCAGTTGCGAGAAATGAGAAATGATGAAAACTGCATAAAATAGTAATATTGTTAAAAGTGAATAATTGAATGCATTTATAGTCAAGTTATGTAATATCTATAAGTAAAGAAAGTATCGATAAATCACTAGCAGCAATTAGCGAATGATATCGGTATCGATGAAAACTAATAATCGAATGTATCGATAAAGTTAGAAGCGATATCTCTAGTGCCAGTAACAATCTACTAACTAGTGATAAGAATTATATCGGTATATCGGAATAACATCGGTATCGATAGAAACTACTAATTAACAAAAATGCTAATTTAAAATGACTGTAGGCATACCAGTAACATAATCCCACTTTACATTTTCATTTAACTGAATTTTATGAAAGGAATACAGTTTAAATAGAGATAATGGTAAAACAGAGATGTTATCGATAAAAATTAACAATTAAAACTTAAGTGAAAGCATAAAAATATCCATATTTATACCCCATTTCATTTCAATGCTATTTTCTTAGAGATTACCCTTAATATAATTGATAAGTGAACAGGTAACAGATAAACTAATACTAAAATATGTGTATTAAAGTATTTTGAATGGATATAAAAAAGAAATATAAGTTAAAGAAGAGTGTCTCATGTTTATGTCGAGCTTCTATACCATTTTATTTAAGGTAACCCATTGCATTAATGTTATATATCACACAAGTGTCATAACTTGAAGTTATATATGACATAAGTGCAATAACTTAAGGGTATATGTACGTATATGAACTGACTTTGTCCATTATTCATTTTACCTGCCTTATCATAACATTTTCATGCACTTATCTCCCGCATTGGCATTGTGTCAACATGCTTCCGGCTCAATTTAAAATTTTAATGTCAATTACCCGGGAGCGTTTTTATGAACTGTACGAGTTGATGACATACTTTACCAAATGACCCCGCAGCAGCACATGGATGACACCTGCCCTCCCGCCTCCTCACCTGCTCTACTTGCTCTGCTTCCGCAGAATTTGCCAGTTTTTCGCTTTTCCGCATTTAAAGACAAAAGAAACAGATGCCAAACATATTAAAAACCATGTCAATGGCATTGTCTCGTGCACACCTGACATGACGAGCACGCCCACACGCCCACGCCCACAATTTACACTTGACTTTAACATCATTAACACACACACACACATATGCACATACATTTTCAGTCTGTTGCAGTTGTATTTTATTTCTCCTTTTGTTGGTTTATATAAAACAAGTAAGAAAGCTCTAGTCGGGTCTCAGCCCGACTACGAGATCCCCTGAACCAAGTCCGAGCTGTTGTTTTAAACAACTTAGCTTACATCTTTTATCTATACATATTACCGCTGCGCGCATATACACATGCACACATTTGTATACACAAGCACACATATACCATGCACACAGAAGCACGCGCGCCGATTACTGTGTAGTTCATTTGAATGTATGTGTGCACACGTACAGGCTGCTGCCGCGTGCTTATACAATGTTTCCTTTAATAACTTCTGTATTACTTAACGGATTTGAATGCAATTTTCTGCATTGAATGCTATTAATTTATTAAAAATACGGTTTTCACTAAAAAATTTGAAAAAATTAAATTGTGGCTTTGATAATTTTTTTTTTTTAATATATATATATAATAATTTTTTTGTGAAATGTGGAGCCGGTATCCAAAATATGAAAAAATAGAAAATGTATTTTATTTACAGAAAGCCAAAAACAAAATTTGGTAGCTGTAGCTAAAAATATGTAAAAGATATGGTCAAAAAACTGAATCTTGATAACGTTTTAAATCGATAACATTGAAACGGAAAAATTGATCGAATATCTAAAACAAACTCGATATTTTCGCTGTATACACAGACCATCATGCAAAATTTGAAGTCTCTAGCTCTTATAGGTTCTGAGATCGACGCGTTCATACATACGGACAGACGGACAGACGGACAGACGGACGGACAGACAGACGGACAGGGCTAAATCGACTCAGCTCGTCACCCTGATCAAGAATATATATACTTTGTGGGGTCTGCCACGCCTCCTTCTGCCTGTTACATACTTTTTGCAAAACCATTATACCCTGATTTCCCATTTTCAATGGGTTCAGGGTATAAAAATGAACAGAAAAAAACAATCTGGGCTCGACGTTTGCCCAACTAAGAGATATGAAGAGCAAAAGAAAGAGAGAGAGAGAGAATGTATCTCAATATGAAAGTAGCTGTGTGGGTGTGTGTGTGTGCATTGACATGTGCGTGTTGCTGGCATGACACTTTGGCTGTTTGAAATACTCAGGATCAGAGACGGCAAACGGCTCAGATTCAGGACTCAGGCTGAGGCTCAAAAATTAAACTCAGTTTTCAGGTCCTGTCAGTGTCAACATCCTTGCTGCTGCTGCTGCTGCATCTTTTGGCATACATAGCAAAAGTGAACGCTTATATATTTAACTCCTTAATGTTGTGTGAAACAATGCGTGAAATTTTCATTCAAGTGGCATCCCACACTCGATAAAGCTCTGTGTGTGTTAAAATGTGGGGTAGTTAAGAAGCAGATGGAATATAGAAGTATGCCTCCATATCTCATGAAACTACAAAGATAGTAGTGAAAATATTTACTTTAAATAATATGAACATTTTCATTTTTAAATATTTTTGTATAAAATACGAGAGTCTAAAAAATTTCCAGTCTTAAGGTGAAAAAATATGAAAAATAAAAAATTATTTTGTCCTAATTTAATATAAAAATTAATTTATTTTAAATTATATATAATATAATTTAATTTAATTAAAAAAAATAGAAATACATTTTTTATTACCTTTTTTATATATTTTTGTAGTAGTTCGGAAATTTTTCAGACAATCATCGTACATATATTTATAAAAATATATCATAATTATGTTTACTTTAAACAACTTTAAGATTGCATTCTTTATATAGTATGCAGAAGGTTTGCTTATTAGCAATAGTAATAATACTTCTCAATTGGCAAACTTTTTTTAATTTATAGACATGAAGTCCCAGTTTAACTAACAATATATTAAAGTAATCAAATACCAATGACAGATACCTGAGCTATCATTTAGCCACGGTAAATACACGCTGACTGAAGCCAAAATCCTACCCAAAGCCCACTTTCAATTTATTTGGCAAGAGAACTCTCTCCACTCAGTTTTGGCCAATTTACTTAATGACAACTGCTTGGCAATTTTGGAGGCCAATAAATTGCTTTAATTACCCCATTTTAAAGGCCAATCCAATGAGATGGCAGAGGCAGAGGCAGAAGCAGAGGAGGAAGTGTTGGGATTGTAATGTGCATGTAAGTTGGCGCCAGAGCAATTTGGCCAGATACTGCTCCCACAGGGCACTGAAACAAGGTAGATAACACTCAACATCAACAGACCATCAATAAGAGAGAGGGAGAGCGAGAGAGAAGCAAAGAGTAAGGGGACACTGATGGACAGACAGAAGAGAAGAGTTGAATGAAGATGGACAGCAGCTGTATAAGGCTTTATATAGAGTTGGAGCAAAGGAGTCTAACGAGGAAGAAGAGGAGGAGGAGAAGGTGCAGCAGCTGCTGCTGCTGCTGCTGGCAATTGAGCGACTGTTGCATACCTGGCACTGTGTACGGTGATGGATGCGACGATGGCAGCCAATATGCTGAATTTATTGGCGGATAGGATTTATGCGTGGCATGCAACCTGGAGTTGGTTGCCAGCAACGATGACGACAACGACAACGACGATGACGATGACGATGACGATGACGATAACGATGTCGATGTCGCAGCCGATGCCAATGCCGATGATGTGGAGGACAATGCCGCGATGTCGCTATTATTGGATAAATTCTCAATTACTGTCGATAATTGACTGCTGCTGCTGGCGTTGATGTTGCTGCTGTAAATGTTGCTGCTGCTGATGCTGGCAATGCCATTCTCTGCAACGCCGCCTTCGCTATTTACGAAACCAATTGCAGTTGAATTATTTATCATGTCAGTTGGCGGAGATGGCAACGGCGAAGAAGAGAAAATTCTTGAAAATACTTTACACTTATTTACACACACACATACAGAGAGAGAGTGAGCACACACACACACACACACACAGGGAGAGCGTTAAAAACACAACAGTTGTAGTGCTCGAAATGCCTTTGTATAGTAAAAACAGAAGTGTGTAAAAGTATCTCGAGTTGACTTCAAGCGAATTGGAGTGAGTGGAAAATTCGTTAAGTAAATATCATAAATATTAAAAACGACAGCGTTGACTTTTAAACAATTAGCGTCAGGTTAACACTTCTTGCTTTTTATTGATTTTTCTTTTGATTTGATTTGGTTTGAGTTATAAATTTTTTTTATATTAAAAACACGAAACGTTCTCGCTTCTCATATTTCATTTTTTAGCCACGCACAATAACAACTTTTTCGACTCGTTCATTTGAATATGACGTTTAACGTTTAACGTTTAACAATTAAAGAGCAACAAATAATAAATATTTTTCAACTTTTTTGCTATTAAACAACAATTAACATTTAGTTTTTTTTGCTTCTTTATCAGAAATGCACTGCGTTCGCACTTTTAGCGTGTTTTTTTTTTCTTTTCTTTTTGCTTTTTTGTCTGTGGTTCTAGACAGGCGCTGGCATCGAGTTTTCCTTCGGTTTGCAGTCCATTCGTCTGTCATGGGCTGCTTTTATAGATCGAATAGATCGATTTGACTTGCCGCTATATATAGTTGGTACGCAGACAAGCCAGATAGATGTCAAAGCAGGCGACAAAAGGCGCTCGAAGAATTAAAAGAATTGATTTGTAAACTGAGCAACGAAATCAAAAGGTATTCGGCATTTAATTGCAAGTGAAGAGACAGAGAGAGAGGGCCGACAAAAGGGAAAATAGAGATGCAGAGAGAGAAAGAGAGAGAGAGAGAGAGAGAGCTAGCGAGATATTGGGCATTGTTTTTAACTTTATAGGGTGGGTCATGGTTTGGATTTGAATCAAAATCTTAATTGCTAAAGGAAAGGAAAAAAAAAAATGTAAAAAAAAAACAAATGCAGAAAAAAGGTAGGAAAATGCAAATAAAATGTTAAGGATGCAAAATTAAAATAGCAGTTTCAGTTTCAAAACAAAGATGTTCTTTATAAAGCTCAATTTTTAATAGAGGGAGATAACGATATATTAAGAATAACTCAAAAAAAAGGAACGAAATTAATAGAAATATATTAAATTCTTTTAAGTATGTTAAAAATATTTAAAAAATTTAATAAATATTTAATAAATATGTATTTAATAATATTTTATAATATATGGATTTAATAATATCTAGTAACATTTTTTTAGTTTTTTTAACTTATAAATATTTTAAATATTTTTTTTGAAAAGAATTTAGTTTATGTCTAATTAAATCAGTTGCTACAAATAATATAACCCCGCATCTATATAGAGTTTGAATATTTGTAAACATTTTTTTTCAAAATATTTTTAATATATTTTTTTAAAAAGAATTTAGTTTATTTCTTATTAAATCTGTTTTATTTTTCCAGTTAACTGTAAAGTAAAGCTCATTATAGTACCTGGTATACCCATTATAAATGCATTTAATATTAATTGTTTCAAGCTAAACTGTATACAGACTTTGTGCAATCAGCAATCAGTATAGACACTCTATAAACAATTAAATGTTTGCTTGTACTACTTGCACTTAAACCTATTAATATTAATAGTCACTAGAATTTGAACTCACATATCACTTTCATCACGCAATCGCTTAATTGCTTTTGCCGTTAAAGTTGTTGCGCGAGTCACCCTGTTGTATGGTTTTTTTGGCTTCAATTTTGCGGAATGCGTCGTTGCACAGCGATTAAAATTTAATTTCAGACTAAATCGATTTATTTTTGATTTTTTTCAATATATATATATATATATATACACATTGTTTTTCACTTTTCCCCAGCGGCAACGGCGACGGCACAACAATGAAGCAGAGCATAAAAAACGCGTAGTATTGACAAAAATCAAATGGCTAAAAATAAATTGACATCAATCAGCGGCACGAGAAAGGGTGAGAGACAGGGGGCGGGCAGGCAGCAATGCAACTAATTAAGCAACGTCACATGCAACGCAAACAGCAACAACAACAACGACGTCGCGATACGTCGCGTATTTTTGGTATTTAAATATCAAACAAACCCGGCGTAAAAAACAAATGTGGAGAAAAATATTGGAATTTATTTCGGGATGGTGCGATTTAAGCCGCTCGACGTTTTAGCTGCAACTAACAAAGCGTTTATCATAGACTTTACTCAGCTGAAATGCAAACTCAACACACACACAGCTCATCTTAGCTCAAAGCTCAACACTCATCTCGAATTTAAATCTCAACATCATCATCATGCGCTATATACTATATGTCAAAAAGGTTCTGGGCGGACATAACTGGAAAAACTTGATTTACAACTTGTTGCCTTTGTTGTTGTTGTGAAATTGTTGCGCTCTTTTTTAAATGACTTTTAATGTTAGTTTCTTGCTTTTATGTATTCTTTGTTCATTTGCAAGTCTCTCAATAATTGTTGCTGCTGCTGCTGCTGCTGCTGCTAATGAGTTAATTAACACATTTTTCTTGGCGAGTTTTTAAGGTGATCTTCGAACAGAGTTGCGTGTGCGCTAATTATGATTAGAATCAAAATGCGAGATATGAGCACAAGAAGCATTGAATTGAGATCAATAAAAAAGTATAAATAAATGTATGTGTATATATTAGGAAATAGTTTAAGCAGCTTTGGAGAAAGATTTCACTGTTACTAAAAATACTTATTTGGATCTTCAAAAATGTTGTACGATTTTTTGTAAAGCTTTTTATAAAGGAAACATAGGAAACCCAAATAAAAGTATGATAGTCAGGGCTGCTAGACTAGGATACCCTGTACACAGAAGGCAGCATTTGATAAATTTCATAAGTATATAAAAAGAATATCGAAATGAAGTACATATATTAAATTATAAAGACTTACAAATAGTAGAAAAAGACAGAAGACCAGATAGAGGGTAGGGCAGAAAGATAGAGATAGCAAGATCTGTTTTGCTGTTGAGGCTGAACAAGAATATATGTATGTATTTCTGCAACTTTAGGAGTCTTTTGCTATCTTGAATCATTAAAAGTTAAGTACGTCTATTTTATAAACTTTCTTTTTAATTACATAACTTCTATCGAAATTCGCTTTAGCCTAACCCCTGGCCCCAGCCCCTTTTCACAACAATTTTCATTGATTTCCCTAGAATATTAAAAAAAGAAAAGCCATGTAAAACCCGGCAATGAAATATGCAAATACAAATTTTATACAAAGTTGGCTCAAGGTTTCTGCAACGATGACTGCTTCTTCTTCTTCACAATTGCCTTCCGGTAATTTCTAGCCACATTTTACATTTCAACGCGACAACACACACACACACACATACACACACTCATTTATATGTACTTGACTTGCCATAATGGCTAATTTGAATTTTTATCATGTTTACAAGCAAACAATACGTGCATCATCATCGCAAAGGAAGTCAAGAGGCGTCCCTCTCTCCCTCCCTCACTCTCTCACTTACTTTCTGTTATTCAGTTTCTCTACTCGACAACATTTGCATATCGATTTCATATGCGGCAATATTCCCCTCTCCACTACAAATGCAAATACAATCCATTTTGAATATTTTCTTGGGAACGCGAGAGCGCGCGCGTTCGCAAATTGTGTGGAAAAACCATGAAAATGTTAACATGTCTGCCTTTTGCCCGTTTTCCAGTTGCTTACTGCATTTCTGGCGCGCCCTCAAGTATGCAGCGCCAAAATTCAACAAGACCAACGAAAAAAAAAACATTTGACATTACGTATTCGCAAATTTAATAACACCCACATCCACAACGAGAGGGTGTTCATAGAGTGTATCAGACTAGGCAATACTCTGCTAACATTGTAATGAAAGCTTGATATAGAGTGAAAACTAGTGCTAGAATGAAGTCTAGAAGCTCTTCAGCTGTAACTCGAAGTTACAACCTTTACAACTGTAATAAGAAACTGAAAATAAAATGCCAATTGCAAGCATATAAAATCCAAACTAGATACTTTAGAGTAAAATGAATAGCTTTCAAGCTGTAAATCTATATTATAGTGGCTAGAAGACTTGGAATGAATTGAAAAATTAGTTATTTACAGATGAGAAAGAGGTTCTGAAAATATTAAATAATTTTCCAAAACTCAAAACACCAAAGAAAAATTATTTTTGCGATTTATTTTTGGCAAGATTTCCAATTAATAGTCTATCAGCCACATTACAGTTACTTTGTAACTGAAAGTCTTGATAATTCGAAGAAACATTAAAATTTGTCAAAAATATTCAAGAAATTATCTTAAACATTTTCAAGCCCTTTACTTATAGACTATTCCTCTTAAGTTTTTAAAATATGGATTAACTTGATTAGACCATCACATATTATAAACACGCCAGTTCCAAAAGAAGCTTGCCTTGAGTCAACTTCTCTCATCATCATCAATCAATTTGAAAATAGAATAACTTCCTAAAATATGAAAAAATGTACCTCTATTGGAAGATCTTTAAGTTCCTCAGCACATTCCATAAAACCAATACACCCACATATCACACTCCGCAAACAGCGTATAAAAACTGACGCCAGCAACTTGACATCATCTCTGGGGGCGCTTCGTCGGTGTCTGTTTGAAGTTTGCTCGCATGCAAATTGCACTGATTACCACGTTGCACTTTTCTTTCCCCCTTTCTCTTTCTCTCTTTTTCTGTTCACATTTCTCTTTCGGTCTTTGCTTACTCATTTGATTTGAGTTGCATTTTGTCTGGCACTTTTCATGTTTTCTACTTAAGTAAACCTAATGCAAATCGCCTTCATTGCAGACACTTTTTCTTCAGTCTATTGTTCAGCTGTCCTTTCTCCCATACCCCATTCCCAGTCTTTTTGGAAAGCCCGCGCTTTTAACACTTGATGTATTTATGTACCCCCAACCTCTTCAACTATTTCTTTGTTTTGGTCTGCAGTTTATGGGGCAGGGTCAGCGCCATAAAATTTAACTACATTTGCTGCAATTCAAGTGGAAATGAGGCGCCATTTGTTGTGTCCTTAGAAGGCAACCAGAAATTTGTAGCAGCGTGTTGGCTCTATGTATTATTACAAGAGTGTGCCTCGCATTGTACTTAAATATAATAGCTTTCATAGGGGGTGAAGATTCCAAATTTTTGATAGCTTTATGGTTGCCCCTTTTGAAATTGATTGCAGTTAAGATATAACAGTCAAGAGTTTCTTCTATTTTAAAAAAAATGTACTTGTGGAAAATGAAATTTTGGTAAACTTATAATTGTAGTCAAAAAATTTAAATATATAAGAATTTTTATTTAAAATAATTTTTAGGCAACTAATTTTTAATTTCTGCGAGCTGGCAACGCTTTAAAGAGATGCCAGTGTTGTATAATAAATATGAAAATGATAAAAGTTTGCTACTTTCTAGAAGTTAAGATCTCTATAGCGTACCCAACACTGCTTTACAGTCAGTACTCACTCACAATATAATCGTTAGTCAACACTAAATTTTTTTAGTACTATGTTGACTCAGCACAAGACACAGAGCGGCTCATTGCCACACTCAATCGAGACAACTCGAGCACTTTCTTAGCCGCTCTGTTTCTACTTGCGGGCACACATTATATATATATATATATATATACATACATACATATATATATTTTTATCCACTTTTGAAACTGCAAAGCTCCTCAGAAGAGCCCTTAGCCTCAGCAACTGAATGTAACAACAAGAATTGCACACAAAACCCAAAAACCAATCAAAGGTTGCTGCTGCCTCGCGCCGCCGCCAGCTGCTTTGGCCGTCGCCAAAAAGTATGCTACACTTTCTGCGACAGCAGCAGCAAGGCTATAAGGAGCAGCAGGATCCGCAGCAGGAAACAAAACTCGGCGACTCACTCAAGCATTTTATTAAATTGCCACCTTCCGTTTGTTGTTACGTTGGCTCCAACAACTGTTGTCTGCAACTGTCTTTTATTTTCGATTTCTAGGCATAAACCAACACACAGACACGCCCCCTACCACCACTCCGAATGTAACATCAAAAAAATAAAAAAAATAGAAAAAAGAAATACAGAGGAATATTTCTGCCATCTTTTTCTATTATATCGTTTCCGCTGTTTGGCATAAATTTCTGTGCGGCGGCCAAAGTAAAACTTTTTTTTTGCTATTTTTTATGCTTATTGCGAGTTTTTCTTCCACTTCTTTTTTATCTATCTGTTATTTTTGAGGTTGAAGTGCCAAAGCACACGAATACGAAATACAAAATACTAAAAACAATAAAAATAAAAAATAAACTACAAGCCAAGCAAAAAATACAGAAATCGTCTAGTTTTTGGCTTTGCGGCGATATTGAAATGCGATTGCGGCAGAGACTTACATAAACTATACATACATATAAATATATATATCTATATAATGGTATGTATATCTGTCTTTATG
Organism: Drosophila gaucha; assembly: GCA_035045545.1. Taxonomy (NCBI): domain Eukaryota; kingdom Metazoa; phylum Arthropoda; class Insecta; order Diptera; family Drosophilidae; genus Drosophila; species Drosophila gaucha. Next base: position 489,901 of record JAWNOY010000006.1, on the reverse strand, counting down.
TAGAGCTAAAGCACGTCTATAATGCGGCAATTGTTGTTGGAGTTAGTCCAAAAAGCATTTGCATTGCTATCCCTTTAGGCGCATTGCGGGCGTTTCGCCTTTTAAGCTTATCTAAAATTGAAATTCAAACACGACATCACAATCAAGTAAAAAATGCTTTTAGTTCAGCTAATTATATAGCTAAAAGCCCGCGGGAACTATTTAGTTTAAAAGCAATAAATTAACTCGTGCATTTATTTGACAGATGTTTGTTGTTTGATAAGATATTACCGAGAATAAAACTGCAAAATTTTCGGTATATCGAATTTGTTTGCTAATTGTAATTAGCTCTACAAAATTATTTCAATTAGTTGACAACACAAACTTTTCTAACTGATATTCATTAAAAATGTGTACATCCCTATTATGAGAAGCCAAAAAGGAACGAGATTTTGTGACAGAAAAATTAAGCATACGCCATGTTGAACAAGCGTAATTACACGCATAGCAACAGCAGCGATAGCAGGCAGAGGCAGAAAGAGAGGCAAAGGGGATGCAGCTGGCTGCAGAAGCCGCATGTCGAAAAGTTTCTTGGTTTTTCGTTTTTTTTTTTTTTGTTGCATTTTCTCGCTCGATGGCAGCAAACGCTACAACTTGTTAACAATACGCGCCGCTAGAGGTCGCCAATTAAAAAATTTCCAAGCGCCCATTGTATGCAGCACGCCCAACTCTGTGTGGGCGTATGTGTGTGTGTGCGTGTGTGTGTGTGTGGAAAAGTCAACATTTTTGTGGTCACTTAAGCAGATTAATTTCATGGGTATAATTAAAAGAAGCCGCTGCAAGTGAGACACAGAAAGAGAAAGAGAGAGAGGGAGAGAGAGAAGCAGCAAGCGGTTAAGCTGGCTACGAAAAAAAAATTAACATATATTAAATTTTTGTGCACAAAACTTCTTTTTTTTTGCCATGTTAAATAACTTTACAGCGCGAAGCACATAATTGATGCTTTTTAATTAACTGCCAAGTGACGGACACGCAACTGACAGAAGGCAAAAAAAAAAAAAAAAAGTGTAAAGACTGAAGTGGCATACACAAAAAAATCCGTTGAAATGTTTAAAATGGGGCCTGTCCATCGACTGAAACACATGGCAAGTCGAAGGGGGCGTGGCCTGCCGCCTACAGTTGACCTGCCAACAAAAGCTGTCAAATGCAATTGCAAGCTTTTAGGCTGTGTCAAATATTTGACACACAGTTTTGGAGCAACTGCAGACAGACAGTTGAGCCAATGCCTGTTAAATTATTAATTCTCCATTGCCTGACAGCTAGTTAACTAACTGGCAGTTCAAACTGACACTAACTATTAATCTCTTCGAAAAAAAAAAGAACGCTCGCTTCACATGTCGCTGTCAAAGTTTAGATTTGTTGACAGGCGCAGGTTGGAAGCAATTTAATTAAATGTGAAAATTGTGCAGAACATTTACGATATTGAGCATGTCAATAGCTTTGGCGGATTATAGGGGAAACGTATCTCAATTAACTTTTAAAATCACTTGTAGAACTAACATTAAATTTGTGAAAGGTATGAAAAAATAATTTATTTTTCATAATAATTTGAATCATCTTTAGATAACGAGCAATACATAACAACATTTTTCGTTGACAATCATTTAAAGTATTGACAGCAATTTAACATTAAGTTAAATTTGTGTGTTAGTTATTTTTTATAAATCAGACCTTAGATTTTACCGGTAAAATACTTAAGAACCACTTTTTCCTTAACTTCAAAGAACAGTGCACAAATTTAACAAAACAAACAAGGAAATATCAAAACTATTTCTTGACTTCTAGTTAAAGTGCTTGTCATCTACATTTTTAAATATTTTTTTTTCACTTACCATTACGATTTTCGCTATCGGCGGGTTTCATCTGTATGGGATGATACATCTGTAAAAAGAGATAAAAAGTAAAGAAATAATTAGAATATAAACTAAGAAATATATTTATCAAATCTAGACTCTTCTTCCTTCCCTTTCTAATCACACATATTTATTTTAACTTTATATATATTATTTTGTTACTTTTACCATCCTTTGCTTTTACTTTTCACGCTTTGGCTAGCTGCTAACAAAATTCCAAGGATTTGGACAACCTAATTTGCCGTGTTAATCACATTTGATATATTGTGGCGCTATATAAACGACGCAGTCAGCGATTAATTTGGCTAGCTTCTCTTTGGCGCAATGCAACCAGCCCAAATTGGACAACTTGGTCCCAACAGACACGCGCTCTATGCTGTATATATATATATGTTTGTGTGTTTATATATGTAAGTGTGGTGTGTGTGTGTGTGTAAGTGAAGTCCATTTAGTTGGCGCTGCAGCGAGTGCCCTTCTCTTTTTTTTCGCCGCTTTTGATAGGCGCTTAAGCTGCATAATGAATGAATGCAGCAGAGAGCCGACAAGCTGCTTCTAACTGGCCGCCAAATCCTCGACTAAAGCCAAACACATTTATTCAGCGGTCGCCGAGGAGCAACAACAACAACTATCTCTCTCTCTCTCCCTCTTTCTGTCCGTGTGTCTGTGTTACCGTGAAAATCCTAAAATATGCGTTCGCATTTCCCTATTTTGCTCACCCATTTTCTGCCAAGTTGCAGCAACGTTTTAAATGTAATTTTTCGCACAGCGTCTTCTAATTAAAACAAGCTTAAAGCGCCCGCAAAACGTGCCGCAGTACGAGGTCAGGGTTTAAGAAGGGGAGGTACAGCGGGTATATATAGGGAGCCCAAACGAGGCCGCATGCCCGAGCACTTCCGTCGCCAAGTCCGCGCGGCTAATGGCCCGTGATTTATTGGCAACGACAACAGTTCACGTTTATAAGGCAGCTACGTCCTTGTACGCAACACCCTTTCTCGTCTCCCTCGCTCTTACGCTCTACTCCTCCTCTCTCTCTCTCTCTCTCTCGCTCTTACTCTTTCTCGCATTCTCCTTGGCGCTCGTAAATAATACACGCAACGCGACTTCTTACAAATTGCAGTCCAAGTCAACCTGTTCCCAGCCATGCTCGCCCTGCCAGCCCCTTTTGCCTTTTTTTTTGTCCGTGCCACGCCCCTTTTAATTTTTAGCAATTCCTTTATTTTCATGCAGGAAGTACCAATTACCAGGTCAAGTCAAACGCAGCTCTATTTTAACGCCCCGCTCTAAATGCCACTGGCATTAGACTTCAAAGCAGCGCAATTTTGGTCAATTGCTTGAAATTTGAACAGTTGAAAACTTTGGTTGTTATACAACACTGAATATGATTAGAGAAAATCTTTGATCTATTATCTCATTTTCATAAATTAATCTCATATAATGCATACTATTGAGATATGCAAGCTAAGCATTCAATCACAAATAAAAACTATTATTTATATAGACAAATAGTGTTGTAAAGCGTTGTGATTGCTTGCTTATCAGTCAGTGTTGCATAACTTCAATCAATCCGTTAATGTTTTGTCTTAAAAACCTTTTCTGCATGTTTATTTAAACAGAATGTTTTAATATAAGAAGTAATATATTTGATACATTTATGCTTACAGTGTTGTCAGTGTTGTAAAATACCATAAGTTTCAGTTCCATAAAACTCAATGAATGTTTTATCTAGTATATTTTTCATTCACTTTTTAAATAAAGGCAAATAAAGCAGACATTACTATAAGTAAATGTTAGTGTTATGAAACTAGAGATGGTTGTCGGGATCGCTATTTTCGGGCTGGTTGGGAAAGATTCTAAAGAAGTCCAATATGATCGGATATGTGCTTGATCCCTAGATCATGGTGGCATGGTAAGAGATTCTATAGATATGCTTATAAACAGAAGTGGTCGTTGGGATCGACATTTTCGAGACCCGCAGGTTCCGAACGGGTATTTATGGAATGCCTCCGTCTCATGGCATACCTCTAGAATCTCTTAACATGATCTCATAATATAAGTCTTATTCATTTGTGTAATAATAATTATCTATAAATTATACCTTGCATCATTATTTGTTATAGTTTCCCATCGTTCATCGTCATTAAAAATTAAAATAAGCGATTCAGTGTTGTAAAACGTCAAAAATGTACTACGAATCGAACTCTATTCATTTTGCATGTATATAATAGTTCTGCCTATTAGCATTAGTTAGTTCTAGCAGCTGTCAATTTTCAAAATTTCCATGGGAAAAAATGTCAATTGCTGCACATGCTCGAAAAATGGCCACAAAGCAAAGTTGCTGCCAATTTCTGCGCAGTTGCTTAACTTCCTTTAACCCCCTTATATCATTTCTTTTTTATATTTCTTAGGATTTGTGCTGTGCCTTTCAATAACAATTTTGTAAAATAAATATCGCCGCGCAGCTGCACAATTTCTTTTCTTTTTCTATTTCTTTTTTTGGCAACGCAAACGACATGCAAGTTATGTCAGATTTTGAGCGCCTGACACAAAGCATTGTTATGTGTATCTAAGCATAGCCTAGCCCAACATGCGTCCCTTCCCCAATGGTCTCCTCTGACTATCTAACAACCCCTTTTGGAGCACCTACATGACATACGAAATAATAATATTCATGCTGATTTGATGGCGCAATAGAAAAATCAAAAAAAATATTGTAGAAAAACGCAACAACTCGAAATGTTGTATGCTTTTCGCTGACGTTGTCTATGCAACCCCTATTCATGCTTAAGGGGGCAAAGGGGGGTTGCAGCTCCCAAGCGCAAATTGACATTTTTGTGCCTGTGGTTTTGGTTGCCTTTGCAAAAACTTTTGGCGCGTGTCTTGTGCTAACAATTTTTCCCATTTTCTTCATTTTCAGTTCTTGTTTTATTTTTTGAGAATTTTTTTTTATTTTTTTTTTGTGTTGCATACTTTTAAGCTGCCAGGACACAGGGCTAAACTTTGAAATTACTTGCATTTTATGGCCACAACGCGGTTGAGGAACGGAATAGGGGCAGCAACTTAGAGAGTGTAGCAAGAAAAAAACTATATTGGAAAATCGCAAAATAAGTGCAAAGATTTTGATATACTCTGTACTGGATATGGGGTATATAAAGTACGTTGGCTGGTTTGGATAATAATCTTTGGACAATATATATTATCCAAATATGGATGTAAACAAATTTTAGTTATTTTATAGTTTTATGAAGTGCTTATTGTTAAAAGTATATTTTTTTCTGACTGACTATTGGATAGCTGATCAATGACTTTAATGTTTAAAATATACTTGTAAGAAAAAATTATATTTTAAATTAAATTATATTTATAAAGACTGAGATTTTATTTATAAGAAAAAGTTGTAACCGCCAAACTACTTTTTTCTTTCAGGGATATTTTGAACATTAAAGTCAAAAAAAAGTTGTTACCCCCAACTAATTTTTTTCTTATAAATATAATCTCAGTCTTTATAAATATAATCTATTTTTTAAACTTATTTCAAAAGCATGGAGTATGCGTTGTTTTCAAAGTTTCCACATGCGCTAAACTATAAGCCTGACTCGGGCAAAGCCGGTTATATATTTATTATTATGATCAACAAGGTATCTTGCTAGTCGTATATTTATGTTGCTATTTATATTCCTAATTTTTTTTTGCCGCGTCATGACTGTGTGTCAGTCCACGCGCCAGTCAATCTGTCAGTCACGCAGTCTGTTAGCCATAGTGAAGGCAATGCGATGCTGAAATTCCAGCCAGCTATATTCTGTTGTTGTTGCTATTTTTGTTGCTGTGCTGCATGAATGCGTTTATGATAAGTTGATGTGGCAGATGATTTTTCGCGTTGCAAAGTCAGCATAAAAACAAGTTTCCAATTAAAAGCTAAAAAGCCATCTAAAATATGAAAATACCTCGGAAATAAATCCTTTTCCTATCGTATCCCCCACTAATCGGTAACAATAAATGTCGCAAAAAATAAAGCTGGAAAAAAGTTAGGAAAAAAATCAAAACTTACCCCATTCAGTGTTTTCACATTGTGCAGTGCGTCCTGAGCTTTCAGCGCGGCGCGACGCGTATAAAATGTCACAAAGCAGCAGCCTGCAAGAGAGAGAGAGAAAGAAAAAGAGAGAGTGAGCGTGAGCGAAATATTGAGATTAGCATAAGGGTTAAATTGGAGTTTATTTTCAAGCGACGTCAGAAAAAGGTGGCCAAGAAATTATGAAAATTATTATTATTACCCGCCAAGCAAAATGGGACCTAGGGAGGGAGTAGGGGCACAAATGTGGCAACATGGCAACACTAAATTAAACATTATGACCAAAGCCTCTCTCGGCCGCCTTTCCACAAGCCGCCCACAAGCCAGCAGCAAATATGTCGCGCTTGGTTAGGGGGATGCAGAAGAGGGGGTAGGGTGTGCGGTGTTTGGGGCAAGTGTTTGAGGTGTTAAAGTTTATGTAGGGTTGGTTCCGGGTAGCAAGCATATTTAAGCAGGCCGTGCTATACTTTAAGCAAGGCATAACTGAAAATCGTTATATTTTTTGGGGTTACGAAATATTTTTTTATGGCTATTCCCTGCGTAGTTAAGCCCGCATTCTTGAATTAATAATGTTAGGGCTAAAAATTTTAAAACAATTAATTTTTAATCTTTTTTTTTTCAAGAAACGTATTTTTAAATTAAAATGTCTAAATTATTTAATTATTAGAAAGGGCAGTATGCTTAAATAGAATTATCTGCTTGTTAAGTAATTTTCAATCTCTCTTTTTAAAGAACATTTTTTTTTAAATTAATTTTTTATGTTAGTTATGTTATTATTAGAAAGGGTTCTATGCTTAAAAAGATTTATCTCCTAGTTAGGAAATTTTCAATCTGTTTGTTTAGAGAAAAGTATTTTTAAATTAATTTTTTATGTTTTTTTTAAAAAGGGTTCTATGCTTAAAAAAAAATTATTTGCCAGTTAGTAAATTTTCATTCTTTTCATAAGAAAATATGATTATGAGCTTTATTATTTAATAAAGTGATTTGCTCAGCCTTTAACAGTATTTTAAAAAAAGGTATAAGTACTTCTAGACAAGTCTCTATATTTACAATAATAATTCCTAATCTTAGACAATTTTTTCACTTTTTCCATTTTTTTTACCTATTTATGTAGCATTCACTTTTCAGCTGACACAATTTATTCGAAAGTCAGCTGCCAATTCGCGAGGCTCTCAGCATTTTCATTCGTATGCCTAAAAATCTGTTTTATTATTCTTTATTTTTTTTAAGTTTTCCACCAAAATCTGTGGCCCAACTATAAAAGAGTAAAATAAAACCCTAAGCGTCAGTTGAATTTCATTTCCGGCTCGCGCACTCGCACACATATTCCATTTCCATTTAACGTGGCTTGTTTTCTACTCCATCTCTATTTCTGCCGGCCTCTTTGTAACGGAGTCCATTTGAAACTCTGGCCGTCGGATTCTGGGATTTTGGCCTGGCCGCCAAACTGTGAGTGGAAAACTTAATATGGCAATAGTTGCATAATGCAATTACCGGCCATATCGACTCGACGCTCGGCTTTACCCAAGCGTAATGCGTTGCGGTGGACATGGCTCACACATCCCTAACTCTCTATCTGCATGTGGGTGGGGATTTGTCGCAGCACACACATACATACACACATACTCGCACACGCACACACATACACCTGCACCAACACTTGGGTAATTCAATCTGTCGCAGTTTTTATGCCGTCGTCGTCGCACACACGGCCATTTTTCAGAATTTTTCACATATTTGCAAATATTTTCATTTCTCGTTTTGCGTTTTTTTGATATCCGGTGCAGGTTTAGAGGGAGAAAGAGAAGGAGCAAATGCCGACGCCAACGGCGCCACAACGGATGTGTGAGAATTATGCGTTTTTTGTTAACTGCACTGAAAATTTAAAGCTTTTAAAGTTTGTGTAATTGTCACTTTTAATGCAAGTAGAATTTCTTGTTACAGAGATCTGCGTTGCAGAAGCTTTAAAGCTTTAAAATCTCCACATATATTACAATAGGAAACTAGTTAGCTCGAAGCTGACAAATGAGCTTTAAAGCATAATTGTACAACGTCGTAAGTGATCTACGTTGAAGCGTATGAAAGTTCTCTAAGGCTTATGTATCATAAGAAAATAATGATCGAAACAAGATCTAAAGCTTATTTATGACAGAAGATACGACGGTAGCTAAAAAGCTCACAAAAAAGCTCAAGGCATGATATGAGCAGGTTATTTTAGGTATTAAATTAAATATAAATCTATCTTATATGTATATCATTTTAAAAAGTATATTAAGCAAGCTCAGTCTTGTAATCTGAAGGAAGTTCAGTAAAAGCTCACCTTGAAAATCATAGCTATAAAGCCTTTTATAAAACGAATTTAAATCATTAACAGACACATTTTTAACACATTTAATTAAATAAAATCGTATTTAAAAGTTCGTTTAAAGACGTAAAAACGTAAACGGAAACCTGTAGGAAGCTCACTAAAAGCTCACTCAAACATTGATTGAAAAGTTATAAAACTAATTAAAACTAAACCGAAACTTAAATAAATGTTTGGTATTTCCTCAGCAATTTAATCTTTTAAGTTTTCTACGCTGAATCAAGCAAATATCGCATTTCACTTAGCCCCAAACGAAATGAAATCAAAGGGAAAAACTAGACACAGAGAGAGGGAGAGGGAGAGGGAGGGCGAAATACGTAACTTGTGCAATCGCAGATTAAATATCACTTAAAATTAAACTAGCGTTAAATGTAACAAATGAAAGAAAATCGAAACGTTTTCCAAATGCAATAAAATATTGTGCAAGCGAAACCAAAGACGAAAACCAATCGCGCGATATCGAAGAAGAAGAGGAAGACGACAGGCAAGCGCAGAAAACAGAAGAGAAATCTCTCAATTCCCATTATGTGCATGTCAACTGCAGTTAGAATCAAAGCGCCAAAACAAGACGAATGAAGAGAGGGAGGGAGGGAAAGAGTGTGGGAGTTGAAGAAGGAGAGGTAGAACAGTTGAGCTTTCGCTTGCTTGAGGGAACAATGCGATAAAGTAACAACAAAACCGGCGGCAAAAGCTGAAAACGACATCCAGTCACGTTTTTGGACAAAAACTTAATCCAGGAGCGAGTGGAAAGCGGCGATTGGAAAAGGGTGTGTCTGTACCCTGCGTGCGTGTGTGTGTGTATGTGTGTGAAACTGGGTTGGATTGGATTTTAAGATGTGAAATCGAGAGCCGCCGCCGCCGCTTGGCCCAGACACACGACGTGCCAAAGTCCAGCAGAGGGGACAAAGCAAGGATATATACATAAAGGATGTGCCGCTCGCACACGTAGACAGCGCGAGACAGAGACAGAGACAGCAGGAAACGAATTAATCGAAGTTAAATAAATCAATGTCATTAAACTTTGGTGCAGAGATTTACTAGCTGACTCCGCATGCACACTAAACAGAAAGAGAAGGCAACACAGAACCAACTGCAATACACACAACAACAACAGCAACAGCAACAACAACAATAAAAGTAAAAGCTACAGCAAACTGCAATTGCAATCGAATTTAGTTTATGGCTCTACACCTCTCACATCCCTTTCCTTTCTCCTTTCTTCCTCTTCTCCTTTGCACAGATAAAGCTCGACGTAGCGAAAGTGACAAACGTTTAGCAATAGTTCAGTGGGCGCCAAAAGTCATGACCAAAAACCACAAAAAGGCTGCAAGGACAAGTAAGAACGATCCGGAAGGGTCAGTCAAGAGTCGACTAGTAAATACCCTATAGTCGCACCATTAATACAATACGACTTCATATAAATTCAAAAATCAGAAAAATTTTTATTAAAAATTATAGATAAGTTTTCGATAACTTAAACTTGAATTACATAGATTTCATCATCCTAAGTGAAATAAAACTAATTGGTTAAATATATATGCTTAACGGTATTTACCTTAGCAAAAGTTTTAATAACTATCGATATTTATCGATTTCGATTAACAAACATTTCAACTGCAGCACAATTTTTAATATTTATCGATATTTTTCGATTTCTTGAGATATGACGAACAATCATATGAACTGCAGTAGTTTTTATAAATATCGATATTTATCGATTTCAACAATATATAACGAAAAAGCATTTCAACTGCAGCACAAGTTTAAATATCGATATTTATCGATTTCAATAATACATAACTTTTAATCATTACAACTGCAGAACAAGTTCAAAATCGATATTTATCGATTTCAACAATATATAACGAACAAGCATTTCAACTGCTGCACAAGTTTTAATATCGATATTTATCGATTCCAATAAGATATAACTAACAAACTTTTCAACTGCAGCCCAATTTTTAATAACTATCGATATTTATCGATTTCAATGATATATAAATAACAAGCATTTCAACTGCAGCACAAGTTTCAATAACTATCGATATTTATCGATTTCAATATAAGTTCAAACACACATTTCATCTGTCGCCTCTATAGCATCAAATTCCACGACGAAAGAGTACAGGGTAGCAAAACACAAACGAGTCTTTGAAATTGAAATGCTCTTTGAGAATTAAGTGAAATTTTATGCATTTTTCACGCTCCGCAAGCCGCTAAATAAAAATGTCAAGCACACAAAGTGGGCGAGCAAGCAGAGCGATAGCTAGAGAGAGAGAGAGAGAGAGAGAGGGAGGGAGACAGAAACAGCAAGGCGGATGAAGACGGCAGATAAGTAAGTGCGTTCTTTTTCTATTTTAGGTGACAGCGGACAGCTGGCCAAGCACAGTTAGACGCAGAGCTTGACAGTGGCAAGTGCGAGGGAACTTTACAAAATGAAGTTCTCAAGCACAGTAGGCGGAATAGAAAGAAAAAACATCAAATGTGGCAAGAAGCAGAGCATATTTTCTCACTGTGACTGAATTATATTATTTCGTTTTTGTGATTTGGTCAGCATTTTATATATCTAAGTTAAGTTTTTTTATGGTCATAAATCACATTTATAGAAAAGAAATTCAGGGACAGACAATAAAAGCACTTAATAACCCAAAGTGGAGGCTCAAAAGTAAAAATATTTTATAACTTGTTAAATATTCGCATAATAAAGTAGTGGAAATATGTCATATATTTAATATTCGCTTACATTTTACTACATATATATTTATATAGATATTATTTTTTATAAATATCATAAAATTTTCTTTCTTTAATATTTGTTATACATTTTTTAAGATAATAGCTTGGGGCATTCATTGCTCAATAATTTTGGTAATTTCCTTTGGAATTCTAATTGACTTCAGATCCCCAAAAATGTTTAATTTATTTCCAATGAGAATAGTTTGTCATTCATTGACTAATTTATGGCAAACCCTTTTTAAAACGCCCCCCAGCCCACCCACAGTTTACCGCTCGACAAACTTCTGCTAAAAGCCCACAAATTTTACACAACTTTTGAAGGCAGCCTCAAATTAGGAAGAGAAAAGGCCCATCAAATTAAACGCTTTGCCCAAACACAGCTGTAAATGCGCTTTACACCTGAGCAAACAGAAAGAGAAGCTCACTGTTTTAACCCTTAGCTCTCTCTCTCTCTCTCTGTCTCTTTCAGTCTCTGCCTGCGTTTACCGCAAGCGCTAATAAATTATGAGTGGAGAGCTTAAACCTTTGCCCAAACGCACCCTCGCGTTCGCTATCTCTTTCTAACACACAGCTGGCTGCTGTGAGAGGAGGAGGAACCACAGCATAACCGCAATAACAACACCCGCAAACAACATAGAAAATCCACTCGAAAAAGTAACTGGCCGCTAACGAAATTTAGTGTGAAAGAAAAACAAGTTTTTAGCCAAAAGGCATTAGCCCAGAAATAATAAAAGCGGAGTCGAAACTTTTGCCCAATCGAAAAGGAAATTTCTTTACATTTTTTTTTGTTTTTGTTGCTTTCCAGCGGGTGGGGGTTATTTACGACTTTCTGGTTCAGAGGTCATCGTCGCGCTTAAAAGTGTCATTTCCCATTTTTGGTAGCAGTGCAAGCCCGGCCAACTGCTCTGCTGGCTTTTTGGCTAAGCGTTTTACCATCAAAATGCAACAGCAAAATCCAAATTTGAAGCCATCGGCATGAGGAAGGCAGGGGCAAGGGGATAGGGGATAGGGGAGGAACTGCACTGCCAACTTTTTGTCGCAGCAGAAAGGACCAAGGTACGAAACTAAAACTGGCCAAAACTGGGTTACAAGTCGGGCTAAATGGAAATGTTGTAGCAGGAAGTTGAAGCCAAAATAAAACTGCACATGAAAAAAGGAAACTACTAAACAACGAAACTTCGGCAAGCGGCAAGAAAGTACAAAAAACTTTGTGTCCCCTTCTCTTGCGGATATACCTTATTAAGCACTTGCAACGGGTATATTCAGTTTGTGATGAGACATGTAACAATTGGTATGCCTAACTTATCAAAAATCATTATCTATTATCTGTATTTCTAAAGGGTATTTTCTGTTTACTCTGTCCATCTATCTTTCATTAATGTCTTATATATTTTTAAACAGTATATATAAGCTTTTACACCGTTATTCTTTTACTATAATAATTCTGTATCCAAAAGTAAAAGATTTGCTGCCCGAATAATCAATGATTTCATAGCAACTGTCTGTTATAGGGTATTTCATTTGCGACATTTCATTTCTTCAACGTTTCTTTTTCCTTTTTTGGGTCAGCGCACGCCCCTTTCCATTTTTTGTCTGCTCGCATTTGACAGTTGCCTGGCATAAATAATAACTTTCAAATGCAATTTGTGTCGATTTGTGTTTGTGGCATGGCGCGCTTTTAAGCTCAAGTGATAAACAGCAGGGCACACAAACACATATGTAGCTGTAGGCAGGCACTTAGCCGAAAGCTTCTTCTTCCACTCACTCTCAATTCCAGTCGCTCTCTCGCTGTCTCATTGTCATAAATCATCAACACAACGCGCCACTTAAGTGCGTCCTAAAACTGTTTGCGCTTTTACTTTGTCACACACACACACACACGCGCATAAACAGACAAGCACACACACATACACAACAGGCACGCCCATCGATGACAAGCTGACCATGCACACGCCCACATTTCCAAGCAGCGGCCGCCTGTCAAATGCAGCCCAAACAAAATGATATAGGGAGCCAGAATATTAGAGAGGAAGAGAGGGCGGCGGAAGAAGTGATACAAAAGCAAACAAAATGGACAACAATAAGCAGTGTCTAAATAAACAAATATATATAAATATATATATATATATGAATACAAAATAAATGAACATAAAAATATGATTTGACAATAGGCATTCACAATGGGAAGTGCCGTTATGAATGAAGAAGAGCAGAACGGTAGCACATCAATAGAAATGTGCTTGGCTGACCGTTTTCTCTGCTGCAGTTGAGAGGCTTTTAAAATTGCCTGCAAATGACAAAAGCAACAATAGGCAAAGTGAGTCCGCCAATCAAGAGAGTCAAACTCTTCACTTTAGAGCTGCTCTTATACAAGAATACATTCAAGATCACATTAAATGTAGATTTTTTGCTGTCTGCTCAAATAGCAGAGCTGCCGATTCAACTCAACTCAAATACAAATGGTGAACAAAAAGCAATTTGCTGATGAAAACGAAATGGCAAGCGCCTGACATGCAATTAAAATACATGCACACATACACGCAAGGCATGCAGAATGCAAGAGCAAGAGAATGCTAGAAATTTGTGTGTGTGTGTGTGTGTGTTCAATGGCTAATTTTATCTTATTTACTTTAAGCAGTTATTTCTAGCAGAGAGGACGAAGAATGTAAGTGGAATCGAGAGAGCGAAAGAGTCAGCTTTTACCGTTTTATTGTAAAGTGTACGCACTCTGTCAAAGGGTACTATACATTTGTCGAGCGTTTTGTGACGTAATTATATTCAAATTTATTTAAAAATATATTATTATTATATATTATTATTTTATATATTATTATATTTAATTTTATTTAAATTATATGTAAATTTTCTCTGTCGCACTCACCTTTGCTTATTCCTGTGGCCTTGTCGCGCAACACATTTATTGAGTGCACTGGGCCGTATTCCTCAAACATTTCGCGCAGCTGCGCCTCATCCATCGATTTGGGCACCTGGCCCACAAACATTTTAATGTTATCGGGATCGGGTTCCTTTTCGCCATAGGTGACGACGGCTGTATCTGCATCTAAGCGATAGCATGTATCGTCGTCCATGCTAACAACAACATTACGATTGGCGCTGCACGAGTTGTTGTTGTTCATCAAGCTGCTGGACATGATGTTGTTGCTGGTGCTGTTGTTGTTGTTATTATTGCCGTTACCAAAGGGAGTGCCGCCTGTTAGCGAGTTGTTGCTTCCCACCAAGTTGGAGTTGTTGCTGCTGTTGTTGTTGTTGTTGAGCAGCGATGAATTGTTGTTGCTATGTATAGGACTATTCGGTAGGCTATTGGTGGCGCTGCTGCTCTTATCGCTCATACCAAATGCACTGCAAAAGACAAAGAGAGAGAGAGAGAGGCATGTTGAGACTGAGAAGATGTACAGTTATACCTGTTGCTGTAAATTCACTCCAAAGAAGGAGCACATAAAGAGAGTATAGGTTTACAGTTACATGTCACATGTTTTGAGCTATTTTTCGAATTATACTCACTCCAAATACATATCGGTGCTTTTCTCGGAGAAATCAAAAATCATACGGCGATTGCCCATAAATGAAGTACGACTGCTAAACATATTGTTTTTTTTTTCTAAATACTTTTTTTTTTGTAATTATTTTCAACACTTTCGAACCGATTTACAACAAAGAGAATCGTGTACTAGAGGCAAACAGACGCACACGGACAATTGTCAATTGTAAAAAAAACTTGTTAATTGTAATATTTGAATATCAAGTTTGGTTTTTAAAATATTTCCATGTAAACACTGCAAACACTGCGACTACAAAATGCACTAATTAAAATTTGGGCACAAAATTTATCACGCACGCGCAGCGTCTTCCCACTTCCTTCATTAGCAATCGTCGAAGAACAAATGAACGAACAAATGCTGTAATAACTCTTGAGCGCTCATAATGTAAAGGAGTAAAAGCAGAGAGCGCGAGTGGAGCTTAGGCATAGAGAGTAGCAGTGTAAAGGAGTAATAGAAGAAGAGAGCGCTAGTGCAGCTTAGGCAAAGACGCAGCGCAGCAAATGCAGCGATCACAGCCTGTGGGAGCAGATAAGCTGTCTGCTGCGATCTCTTTTTAACATCTGCTGTGAATGATTTTTACTGCTGCGCCTGAAGAGAGGCAACAGAAAAAAGCAGCGCTTGCTGTTTTTAGGTACTGGGGACAACTTCTAACGGTAGTTAGTTGTATTTAAGCTGCGTTTTGGGTGTGAAGCAGATTTTTGCTGCCAAATTCAAGAAAATATTAAATTTATGCTAGTTTTCGTTTTCTAATCTACTAATTTAAGTACTTTAAACATGCAAATCACTTAAAAGCTTTACATTTTTCTTAGCTAACCTACTTCCTAATTACGATAAAAAAAGGAAACGTTGCAAACGCCAAGTTATCCATTTACCTGCGCAGGTGTCTGCTATCTAGCTTCTTTACCTAAATTGACCCATTTGTCTATTTACAAATGGCCATTAGGCAAATGTTATTCGTGGTTTGCTCGAGCTGAAAGTTCACTCAACTGTTTTTATTCCTTAAGCGCATTAAGAGCTTAGCAAATGACGCCATAATCAAAGTCAATAAACCATAACCATCATAACATATCATGTTACACTTGTAATTAAACAAAACAAAAGGTTGTGCCCCTTTACTTTGACATACTCTGCTATCCACCTAATATTATAATTACTCGAATTGTTATTTGCACTCACACTCACTCTCTCTCTCTCTCTCGCTCCCTCGCACACACATGCACGGATTGCAACTGCAATTTTCTCCTCATTTCATTTTGACTTCTAACTTCTTTACAAGTATTACTTTTGTGTAGCAAATTCTTTGTCTTTATCGTTGCTGTTGCTGATGCTTCTCCCCCACCCCACCGACTTTTGTCTTGACTTTCTTTGTTGCATTTCGTAATTTGAACTTTTTTGTTGCTTTTGTCTTTTTATTTTATGCACAGCGAGACAAACTTCGCAAAACTCCCTCCCTCTCAAACTGTCTCATTTAACCCGCTCTTATCTTTTGCACTTTCCTTTGTGCTGTATTTAGTTACGGTTTGGCATTGTTCTCTTCTATTTGAATGTGAGCACCCCACATTAAGAGAGCGCGCGCCCATTTGACACAATTATTGCATTTCCTTTGCCATGTTTTTTGCCCCAATAAAACATTAAATTGCAACAATTTTATTATAAACTTTGCCCTAACTTTTGCAACTGCACCAAAATACAAGTAAAAAGAGCGAAAAACAACTGCACAAAGCTTGTTGTGCATTTCTATCAAAGTTCAAACTGCAATTCATCTTCATCATCGTCATCAAGAAGAAGAAGAAGAAAATGAGGAGCAAGAGCAACAAGCACAAAATTGAGATCAACATCAACAAAGAGTGTGTGCGTGTGTGTGTGTGTGTGCGCGCATATACTGAAAAGTTTTTAGTTCGACTATCGCCTTAACAAGACTATCGCATTTGTTTCGATACCAGTTACAGTTTACAAGTTTGATACCCTGTAAACACATGTCAGCAGAGATAGATCGTTTCGAGCAAAATTTGCAAGCAATTGAAGAAAGTTAATTTACGTAAATTAAAATGAAAAGTATAGAAAAACTAACATATTAATTTTTATTTTATATAAAAAATATTTATAACTAATAATATTATTTATATTTATATATATGTATTTACGATATTATTAAATCCAAGCTTCCTTCATTTAAGCATATTTGCAAGTCTATACTACCCTCTCTTAATTTTTCGCCTTAAATTTCGATAACTTGTGCATAGAAAATTTTAAAAAACTTTTTGCTGTTGCTCAATGCACATTTATCTTCATTTGTCTACGCAGCAGAATAGCCCCAAAAAAAGAGGAGAGAAAAATAAATATATATAACTGTAACCCAAAGCTGTCAACAATTTACAGCCCAAATTATCCTGGGAGCCAGCCCAAGGGCCAAGTCAAAAGTTGGCATCCAATTCGGATTTGGGTCTCTCGCTTGCTCTCTTACATTCTACCTCACTCCTTCGCTCTTGGCTATTGAGCACTAATTTGCTTGATTACTCTGGAGTATAAGAGTGGGACGCGTGCAAAATTTGAAATCTATTAAAAAAGTTTCAAGCTGTAGAGGAAATGAGAATTGTGCTATCGGGCAGTAAAATCACTTGTCACTCGCCGCCCGCTATCTCTCTCTCCCTCTCCCTCTCTCTTGGCAGACAGCAGAAAACAAAAGTCAAAGTAAGAGACAACCACTAAAAGGCTGTAAAAAAGGTAGTAATAAAAATGGAGTAGGTTTGGTTGTGTAAAAGTAGTAGAAAATTTGTTGCACAACTTTTTTGTCTGTCTGGCTCTTCTCTCTCTCTCTCTCCCACTTTTTGTTTAGCCAAGAGGTAACTAAAGGTAAATTTGAAGCGTCTGCTCCACAAATCAAGTGTAAAACTGTAAAAAAAAGTGTATTCAAGTAACGGCTGCATTGTTGCTGCTGCTGCTCAAAAGAACTTGATTCTGCTGATTTTGTTTTGTCTCTGTTTTGCTGTTTGCTCTTTATTATTGCTACGCATGCTTCATAATATCAATTTGTAACTGAACTTGAAAGCGCAGAGCGAAGCGCGAAGGGAAGAGAGGCAATGCAAATCAATGGATTTGCTTAAAAGAGCTTAAAGCGTGCTTGCTGTTGGCTTAAGAGCTTATTGAATAAGGAAATATAAGATGAGGCAACAATGTGCTTTTGTATAAGACTGAATAGCTGATCAACGACAGAAGTAATATAAGAGTGCTTAGTTCTTTGCACTGTAGCTTTAAGTTATAAGAATAAACAAAGATGGCGCTTAGCTACTGCATCCACAGCAAATATCTGCTCAATTTATTACTATTTATTTAGCCTTACAAATACCAATAAGTATTTACTTTGTCCAATTAGTCTACCTTTAATACTAATAAGGTTCTTTTCCAACAAGCTTTGACAATTTATTTTGCTTCGCTCCACGCTCTCTCTCTCTCTCTCTGTCTTTCTGCTAAATAAGCTTTTGGTAAGCCGCTTAAACTTTGACCCTAACCAACTTAGACTGCGACGACGATGACTTTGATCTCAAGGACCTTTCGAGGAGGCGCAAAAGCGTTTGCCTATAAATTACTCAGCAGCAACATTTCGCCGCGCTTATCAAAGATAATTTTAAGCCGCATTTAAAATGATTTCTTTGCCTACAGCTTTCTTTTTTTAACCCCACGCCAAAAACCTTTTTTCGCTACGAAAATTTACGCTGACTGTGCGTTGTCTGGCAACGCTCAAGCAAAAAGTGCAAGTCGGCAGCGCGGTTAACGGAGTGGGTGGGCGGATTTACGGCGCAAAAGGGCGCCAGCCATGTTGACAGTCAGTGAACCCCGAAAAGCAGCACGAGCCCCGCCTCCTTCTTTGCCGCCTGCGCTGCGCTGCGCTTTTTGTCAATGATAAGCTGCGTCGTCCTACGGATGAGCTGCAAAAAGGGTAGCAAAAAGAGAGCGAGAGCTTGGACTTTGTGCAAATATTTGACATGGACACAAAATGGAGACCGAAAATGGGCATGAGGCGGGGTAGGTCAGCAGCAGCAGCTCATTTTTTGGCTGGGCAAAGTCAAAGCGAGAGACAGTGTAACGGGAATTGGGAATTTTTTGGGGTGGGGGGTTGGTAGACTTTCCACTGCGACTTGTGTGTGTAATTAAGCAAAAATGTAAAATTGTTTGTTGTTTTTGTTGTTGTGTTAATAATTGCTTGTAAATAGATCAAAGTTGGCATTTGTTTGGTTTTGGCCAGAGGCGGCGGCTACAGAAGGGTGGGAGAGGGGGGAAGGGGAGTAGAGCTGACGCTTAGTTGGATTATGTTGACTAATTAGAGGTTGTTTGACATGCTCCATTGACAGAGTAGTTGAATGTGCTTTAAATTTAGAGAGAGAGAGAGAGAGAGAGAGAGAGAGAGAGAGAGAGAGAGAGAGAGAGAGAGAGAGAGAGACAGAGATAGAGATGTAGATATCTCCACATTGGCAATTGGGTTTTTGGGGTTCAGCTCGCAAGTTAGTTGAGCGGAAAGCGAGTGGTATGTCCTTTTCCGAATGATATAACTATGGGGCAGGAACTAAGGTTTAAAAGAGCTTTCTCATTTTGGTAATATTCCTATTAGTTTACAAATATCATAGAAAACGATTTTTAGGGAAATTGAGAATAGTAAAGAAAGGAAGCTAGAACCCTTCCTTCAGTGGTCACAAAAATAGCAGTGCAGTAAATGCTAATATTATTTTGCATATTCATTCTTATAGATTCAATTCTTGGACTTCGCTTTTGTAAAATGGAGTAAAAAGTGGAATTTTACGAACAGCACAATTTGAAATTTTAACAATATTTTGTCCATTTCTGAAATACTGAAACTTTTTTCAACCAAAAATGCTGTTTATTTAGGTATATATAAATATAAATTGTAATATTTAAAAAATTTATGTAATTATGGTCTTTTTAACATGATTTATCAACTTTAAAGTGAAAGCTTAAAGACACTTATTTTTGTGAACACAGCTGTATATTTATATATCGAATCATAAAAAGTTACATAATATTAATGTACTAATAAAAAAGCCAAAAAAAAAATCTAGAAAAATTATTATTATATTAAATTATAAGAGAACACAGTAAACCTCGATAAAAAACCCCAGCTGGGGTTACATTAAGCAAACGGGCAAAACCGCAATGAAATGAAAATGAATGAAAAACACACACGTTTTCCGCAGCACAAAGGACTGGGACCACCTTTTGGCTGTCCTGCCAGTTGCGGGCGTGGGGATTTGGCTGTTCTTTCAAGCAGCGGTCAATAGAGTTGCCAGACCTGCAAAAAACGCAACGGCATTTCGCGTAGAACGCGCGTTGACTGTGTCGCCAAAAATTCCAAAAAAAAGCGAACCCTGAACGAAGCGATAAAACTAAGGAAATTTTTATGTTGTGGAAGAGGGAAATACACTGAAAATATTTATGAGTATTTTTTAATACAAATATAAATTATATTTTTACAAAAAAAAAA
The DNA here is from genome assembly GCA_035045545.1 of Drosophila gaucha. Classification (NCBI taxonomy): domain Eukaryota; kingdom Metazoa; phylum Arthropoda; class Insecta; order Diptera; family Drosophilidae; genus Drosophila; species Drosophila gaucha. Next base: position 469,788 of record JAWNOY010000006.1, on the reverse strand, counting down.
CTGAAAGTTTAGAAGTTATTCGTAAAAGTATAAAAAAACACAATAAAGAATTATATCATTAAAATGACTCAAGACAATCTAAAAAAATCTCTCAAAATATTTTAAGTAGTTATAGGTCAGAGAAAATATCTTCTTTATTAAAAATAGAAATTATCGAATTACTTTCGATTGTTATATATAATAATTAGAATAAGTAATTATTTATGTGATTTTTAAAACATTTTCATATTCTCTAAATTTTTTATTATTTTTTTTGTGTTTCAATAATAAATATTTATATATATTTTTATTTTTTTTAAAACTAAACCGAAAGTTCAGGAAGAAAAGTTAAGAATATATAATATTTACAATATTATTATGGTAAAAAGCAATAAGTATTTACTTAAAATTAAATAAGAAAGTTTTAAAACAGATATTTATTTAAAATATTTACAGCATAACTTTTTTTTTGTTTATTTCATTTTATTGCTGCTATTTGTCTTAAACTCTAAAGCGCATTTATGTCTAACCCTTAACTAATAATTGGGGCTAAGCGCCGGTATAATATATCATAACTACTTGTAATATTTCAATATCAAAAGAAAATAGTAAAGCTTAATCGAATTATCAATCCTTATTATCAATGATTGATAGAATATAATATATATGATAAGCGCTACAGTAAATATGTTCCTTTAACAAAATTTATAATTCTTAAAAGAACATATTAGGATGCTGAGAGCTGGAAAAAATTATATTTTCCGTATTCCTTTTCCTTGGCTAAAATTTTTAAAATTTTGCCATATTTTCAATTTTTTTTCCATTGAAATTTCTTTTTCATTAAAAACTTTTCCTGGCAAACATGTCTTAAACCTGATTCAATATCAGAATATAACATTCTATAAATTTATTGAAGATTAATATATTTCTTAAGCTAAACCCCAAACCTCATACAAAATCTGCATAGCCCAACAACCTTTGAGTGTATTCGAAAAAAAAGGGAAAGGAAAAAAAAGAATTTTGGTTAAACTTCTTTTGCTGGGCTAAAGAATTTATTGATTCATTTTCAAAAAAAAAAGAAACCCGCGACAAGGACGAGCACAGGACTCTGCTGCAGATCCTGCCCCGGGGGCGAAAAAAGGAAAAATGATTTGCATGGCTTGCCAAGTGTTGTGCGGAACAGGACCTCGGCCAAAGCCTGCCTCGGCCTTTGCCTGCCCCAGTGCAAAATTGAATCAAATGGTTTTTTCATATATCCACTCACACATACATATATATATGTATTTCTTTTTTAATGTGGCTTTTTTTTTGTAAGGGGCATAAGTCTTCCAACGGGCAGACATATAAAGAAAATTATAAATGAAAATTCCAGAGCGTCGGGCATGCATGAGATTCCGGCGACTCGGCAGAATTGTCGCCACTTTTGCGCCCAAATTGTTGTTTGCCAAGCGAAATTGAAACAATTCACGCGGCCAGCCAGGGTTGCCACCCAGCAGCAAGAACACACACACAGACACACACTTTCAATGAATCCTTGTGCGAATCTCCTTACTATTCGATGCAACTGGCGCATAAATTTTGTTGGTTTGATGCGCATTTCGCGTTAAGAGCGGATCGCGGAGAGGGAGGGGGAGAGGCTGGGGAGAGGGAGAGGTACTCGTACACTTGTACACTTCTCGCCTTTAAGCCAGTTCGGCATGCAGCTGACTATCTGCGCCTTTTAAACTTAATGAATTGCTGCATTGCCGGGAGACTTTTCTCTTTGAAATTGTTTTAAACATAAATTGTCAGCTTCCATAATTAAGCAAATTTTAAAAATTTTAAAAAAGATTTTTAAGTATTGTTTTTTTATACCCTGATCCCATTGAAAATGGGAAATCAGGGTATAATGGTTTTGTTAAAAAAAGAGCATGTAACAAGCAGAAGGAGGCGTAGCAGACCCCACAAAGTATATATATTCTTGATCAGGGCGACGACCTGACTCGCTTTAGCCCTGTTACTCTGTCTATACGTCCGTCTGTCTATCGATATGTATGTATGCGACGATCTCAGAACCTATAAGAGCTAAAGAAATTTTGCACGATGGTCTATGTATACAGGGCGCATATAGAGATTGTTTTAGATATTCGATAACTTTTCCTGTTTCCGTGATATCAAATAAAAACGTTATCGTGATTCAGTTTTTTGAGCATATCTGTTACATCTTTTTGGCAAGAGTCACCAAATGTGGCATTTAGCTTTTTGTAACTAAAATACATTTTCTATTTTTTTTATATTTTGGATTGCGGCAAAAAAAACAAAATCAACTTTTTTTTTAATGTATTTTTTTTTTAAGTAAAACTGTATTTTGAATAAAATGAAAGGATTCAATGCTGAAAATTTCATAAAAATCCGTTAAGTAACATAGAAGTTATAAAAGAAAACATTCTGTTATTCGGCAAAAGCACTCGGCAGCGAGCGCCAATACGTGTGCAGTGCCACTGTAGAGCCTATACTATTATTATCCTGTAAACTACTTTTCACATAAAATGGAAATATAAATTATTAATTGACCTAATATCTAATAGAAAATTTAGCTTCAAAATCAATTTAAATACAGTTTTTCATCCAATTTCCATTGTTTTCTCTCATTTTTTTCACCTTTCCTTTCCCTTTCACTTTCTCTCAAATTTTTTCAATAAGCTCAAAATTCTTCAACATTCTCCCCCACACTTTCAATTTATTGCTGATTCGCCTTTAGGGCACACCACAACAACAACAACAACAAACGGCACATAGATTGTTTTTCAATAAATCGATGTCCAGGTCGCGCCTTATCATTATCCTGGCCGCTGGCATTGCACCTGCCACAAACTGTGGCGTCTTGATCCGACGTGAAGGTCCTTTAGAGATGCTTTCTGTTTTCGGTTTCTGTTTTTGTTTGTGTCTTGGGCAATTAGATACCGAGACCCGCTCTCAGACCGGAGGGGCGTGTCCCTAGGGCGTCGTTGGCAAAGGCCCATTATAATGATTATCGTTGCTCGTTTGTGGGTTGTGTGTTCTGTGTATCCTGTGTTGTTGTTTGTTTGTTATCCTTTTGCTTTCGCAGCTCGTTTTGCGCCGTTTTGCCGAGTTGACAAAATCATAAAAATGTAGTCGACACAACAAATTATACAAATGTCTCCCGCATGCCAAGCCAAATGCTGAATTTAAACTGAATTTATAATGCTCTGTCCCCCCCCGCAACATCTCTCTGTCTCCCTCACTCTCTTGGCCAACCTTCGTTACCATTTCTCGTAATGGGCCCCAAGTGAAAAGAAGGCAAGAGAGGAAGGGGCGTATTTTGTGGGTGTGGACGCTGATAATGTGCTTAAAAATGTCATTCACAATGGCTTCATGTCGTCGCGTAATTGTGTCTAGACACGAGTCTTCTAGAGGCTTTAAACAGTTCTAAAAGTTTGATTGAAGTGTGAAAAGTAATTCGGAAAGTAAGGCCTGAAACCTTAAAAGAATACTCATAATTTTCTTATAAGAGGTATTTTTTGTTTCAAGAAAAACCTTGAAAGATAGTTTCAAATTAAATTCTGAAAGCGAATTTTATTATTTACTTCATATCCTTACGATCATCTATCAAGAAGTAAATTGTATTCCATTGCATAAACTATTAAGGAAAACTATGAGTACCCAACTATATGTATTGTATTAAGAAAAGCTATGAGTACTCAAATATAAGGGAAGTATGTTATTATAACATAAATTTATTATAATTTAAAAACTAGAGGGATGGGTTAACATCTGCCATGCCGAGCTTTGGTAATACCCTTCCAATTGTAAGGGACATAAATATAGTTTTCTCTGATTTGTCAAGAAGAGGTGAAGATTGAAGTATTTGAAAATTTTTGGTGTAAATTTGTAGAATATATAGTTTTTACCGATTTGCCATGCCCACCAAATGTAGATATATATCTTTTTGGTCAATATTGAGTTCATATTCCAAATTCCAATCAATAATACATTTCTTAAAACCGGTCTGTCCCATGAGAGCTATGGGATATAGTCGATTTTGGTCGAGGAAATCTTAGTATTTTGGCAAATTCTGTTTTTGATTAAGCAAGAACATAAGTATTTAAAATTCTATGTATTCGAATACCGATAATTCGTCCCCGCTAAATCGAAAGCCTCAATTAATTCTGTTTTCTTAAAAAATACGTTCGAATTCCTGTTCGATAAATTGAATTCCTGTGAAACTCGTAAAAAATGTGTTGACATTGCTATTTAGAATTATCGGGACTCGACTGTATGTAAGAGATCTTTCTATTCAAAAAAGTATATTTTTGGGTACTTCAAGAAATGAAAATAAATCAGAATGTGGAAATATAAATTTGAATTAACGTGAAAAAATATGTAAACTGTTGAGAACCTTTTTTATATAATTTTTTTGAATAGTCAATATATTAAAAAAATATTTCCAAAATGCAGTTTGTAAATTCTTTTTATTGGTAGGAAAAGAAATTATCCCAAAAAAAAAAAAAATATATTTTATATCCAATTTAAATAATTTTTTAATTACAAATAAAAGTTCTGTTTTTAAAGAAAAAATTTATATACAATATGTACTTAATGAAACTTTTTTATATTACTGGGAAAGAGAGAACTAAAGTGTCCTTAAGTATAAAAAAAAGTAAGCAAAATTCCACTAACATTTATTTATATTTAATGCAAAGCCCTTTAATACTACTTCACTCTGCCCAGCACAGAGGCTGACTTTCTAGCAAATCTCACATTTGTCAACATTTTACAACACTCCCCACACACAGACACACACTTGCATACAAAACAGAAACAATTCAAAGTGAAGCAGAATCAACCAAAAAACCACGTGTTAGAGACGTTGTCTTAACGCCTGGCTGCACTAGTTCCACGAACAAAACGAAACGGGAATCCAAAGGCAGAGCAAAACGACAACAACAACAACAACACCATGTATTTAGACAAGTTGGCAGCCTCGTCGCGTAGTTTGCCTTTTGAGCGTAACACAAAAAAATAAAAAACTCGTAAAAGACACAGAAACACACAGGAAAGCAAAACTGGCAATAAATATTTAGACAAAATTCGCATGTCAAACACACAACAGAGTGGGGAGCGAGAGAGAAAAAAAAACGAGAGAGAGAGGAACGCAGCCAAGTCACGTAAATAATTAAACACGTGACATGCGTGGGGCGTCATTTTTATGGGCAGACTACGAGTGCGTGAGGGAGAGCATCATGCAGGCCAAAAACTGTCGCGGCTGTTAGTTGTGTGTGTGCGAGTGAGACAGCGCGCGGTATTCTGAGTGCGAGCTTTGATGTCTCGACGACTTGTCTGTTTGCATAAGTGTGCGTGCGTGATTTCGCACAGCAGGTGAAGCAACGGTTCTTCTGGCCTAAAAATAGAATTTCAGTGTGTGAGAAATTGCACAAGAGTGGAGTGTTGGTCTTTGAAAAAGTCAAACTAATTAGGCTGTTTGCTGTGGGTAGCAGGAAATTGAAAACTTAGGCGGAATTTATAAATGTTGTTGGCCTAGCTTCTATGACATAACATGAAACCATTAATAAAGCGAGCCATCTCCTGTATAAAAATATAGTAATAGGAGCTCATTAAATTTAGAAACTTTGGAATTTTACACCATCTCAGTGTTGCCACCTTGCTTAGATGTGACCATGTGGCAACGCTATATAACATGTAAATAAAGTCAAATTTCAATTTATATAGAAAAAGTGGTGAAGAACTATATTAAAGCACAATGTTGCCACCTTGTTTAAAGTAGCTCCTCTGCCCGATCTCATGTTATTAATAGTTAATATGTTAATGTTAATAATTAATTACATATGGCAATGCCAGAGGTTATTTTCTGACATATATATAGAGTTTGTTTATGTACATATAATATATTCATATATGTATAATAATATAAATATTTAAAATCACAGTGTTGCCACCTTAATAATAATGCCAAATATTGGAACGCTAATTATTGTTTTTTTCTACTATTTATTGATATTAAAAAACTCGAAGAATAAAAAACATTTTTTTAAATTCAGCGTTGCCACATTGCTAATAAGTGTCAGTGTTGCCATATTGCTAAACATTTAACATATGCTGACATTAATCTAGCTTTGTTTTTTTTATATACATAAAATATGTTTGTATGATATAAACAAATCAAAATCAAATCGTTGCCACTTTGATAATAATTCCGAATATGGCAACGCTAATTTTTGTTCTTCTAATATTTTAAAATATTTTATAGTAAACTCATTAATGAGTTTAAGTACAGTGTTGCCACATAGCCAACAAACTATATTAAGGAATACCACAAACTTTTTAATTTAGTAAGATAATTCTTTATTTCAGTGTTGCCACCTTTCACATATGGCAACGCCGCAGAACGCAGAACGAATATTCGCCTTGTCAAGACCTGCCAACTTGTCAAAAAGGTGTTGCCCCACATTTAGAAAATGTTGATTGAAAACTAAATGAAATTCAATTTATTTTGCTGTCAGTCACAAAACCCAATATATGTATATTGATTATATTGATTAGAAATTGCTTTTCTAATTGTTTCAATTAATAAATTATAAGCGGAAATATATGCCACGCATTGCATACCCTAACCACATGCAATTCACAAAGTTGCGCCAAAAGCACAATTGAAAAGCAGAAAAGTAAACAGAAGCGTAGACAGAAAAAGAGAAAGACAGAGAGAGAGAGAGAGCTAGAGAGGGCACATGCAAAACGCCAGGCACACAATTAAAAACACAAGCAAAGTCATTAAAAATTTAAGCAGCTTTTAGGCTTACACACGAGACAAACACACACACACGCGCATACACACACACACTCTCTGTCGGTTAAAACAACAACAACAACAAATATAAAAACAAATTTGTCTGAGTCGTTTGCCTTTTTTGAGGGTTGCCGTACGCCTGATTAACATGCGTAAACAGACTAACACAAATGCGTGAGGGTGGGGTAGGGTATTAGATGCGAGTCGACTTGATCAAATTTCATTAATTGAGTGAACACAGCAGAGAAATAAGCAAACAACAAACAAAGCAGGCAAACAAACGCTGCAACATTTTAATTAATTGGGAGAATGGTAAAAAAAGTAGATTGAAATAAAAAAAAGTTATTGAAAATTTTTCATATTAATTATATTTTTCCTGCTTGTAGAAAATCAAGAAATTTGAAAACTTATAAACTAAGATATAGGTGAAAAGATGTCTGAACAATTTACTCTGTTTACCTTAGGCATAAGACAAAGTTAGGATAGTGTTTAGGTTTTGCTAAAAGTATAATTAATAAAATGGAAATAGACCCCATAGCACTCGTTCATGGTCCAAAAGTAGCTAAATTTATTTAAAAATGTAATCGGACAATGCTTGGAGATGCTACATGAAAAACTATGTCAGATATAGTTTGTTCCAAATTAGAAATATAAATTTGGCTGATCTTTGCAGGAGGCCAACAGTAAGCTTCTTGCCAAATTTGGATGTTCTACCTCGAAATCTGCCCCAATAAATGAACATTTAATACATATAAGGTATACATTTTTGATTCGATGTGATCTAGTAGAATATATATGTATTTAAAATCTTAAGTCTCCAGCTCTAATAGCGCCCAAAATACATTATAGGATTCATACTAATCGCTTTATAGAAACACCCCATTTTACACGCCTCTAGAGGGCGCATCCAAAAAGGGACAAGTCTCTAACATCAATATTGCATTATTTTATATTATGAAGAGAAATTCTTGAAAGCACAAAAATGCCTGAGGAAAAGCCAAGAGACCGAGTTCTCTTTGTACACCTCTCTAAAAGGCAATAAAAAGAAATTAAAACCAAAGAAATTCTGGGTCTACAGTTAAGGACGAGGTAATATGATTATTGTCCTCAATAAGATGTGTTTTATGATAAGATATGCCTTCTAACTAGACATTCTGTGTTAAGATTAATACCTCAAAAAATGTAAAAATTCCTAGAAAATTAAAAACTGCAGATTCTTGAGAGGATGTCAAAACACAAAAATATCATTTCCTTTCACTGTCCCTTGCTTTGTATCTGAATACATTACAAAAAGAAAGATACCTTTTATCAAAAGCCTATCTATCTGTATCATCACATCAAAGCTCCCTCATCGTAGATCACTGCTTTGAATTGAACTTGAATTTAATTAGAAAACATCTGACACATTAATGTCCTGAGTCAATAGAACCAACTTCAAAGTCTACCAAAAACAAGTAAGAAAGCTCTAGTCGGGTCTGCCCGACTACGAGATCCCCTGAACCAAGTCCGAGCTGATTAAAACAACCTAGCTTACATCTTCTATCTATACATATTACTTCTGCGCGCATATACACATGCACACATACACACAGGCACGCATATACACATGCACACATGTACACATGCACACATTTGTATACCCATGCACACATATACATGCCATGCACACAGAAGCACGCTCGCCGATTACTGCGAAATTGATTTGAATGTATGTGTGCACACGTACAGGCTGCTGCCGCGTGCTTTTACAATGTTTCCTTTAATAACTTCTGTATTACTTAACGGATTTGAATGCAATTTTCATTGAATGCTATTAATTTAATGAAAATACGGTTTTCACTAAAAAATTTGAAAAAATTAAATTGTGGCTTTGATAATTTTTTTTTTTTAATAATTTTTTTTTGTGAAATGTGGAGCCGGTATCCAAAATTTTAAAAAATTGAAAATGTATTTTATTTACAAAAAGCTAAAAACAGAATTTGGTAGCTGTAGCTAAAAATATGTAAAAGATATGGTCAAAAAACTGAATCTTGATAACGTTTTAAATCGATATCATTGAAACGGAAAAATTTATCGAATATCTAAAACAAACTCGATATGCGCGCTGTATACACAGACCATCATGCAAAATTTGAACTCTCTAGCTCTTATATGTTCTGAGATCGACGCGTTCATACATACGGACAGACAGACGGACAGGGCCAAATCGACTCAGCTCGTCGCCCTGATCAAGAATATATATATACTTTGTGGGGTCTGCCACGCCTCCTTCTGCCTGTTACATACTTTTTGCAAAACCATTATACCCTGATTTCCCATTTTCAATGGGTTTAGGGTATAATAATTCATCTGGTTTTTTTACCATTTACCAATGACAATAGATGTTTTATAATAAAAATATTTCAACACATTCCTTTCTAAGATTTTAACCTCAAAACTGGAAAGTATTCTAGAAAAATAGCAACTGCAGATTCTTTAAAGAGAGTCACTATGCATCGAAAATGATTTCATCCCAATGTCCATTGATTTGCATCTTAATACCTTAAAAACTAGAAATTTTCAAAAATCTATACCTATCATAATATTAAAGAACCCTCAGCACTTTGCTTTGCATTTGATAAAAAATGATAATATATGTAAGGACGGAATCAATAAAACCAACTTCAAAGTCTATCAAAAATTATTCATCTCGCTTTTTTTACCATTTACCAATGACACATTTTTAGGTCTTAAACCTTTTGATCACTTGACATGTGCCGAGGCATATCCCAAAAGCGAATTTTATTGTTTGCTCATGTCAAATGCATATTAAAATTTGAATATCATATGATTCGACACCCAACAACCAACGCAACACCCCCATCCACCGCTCGCCATCGACAAAATGGCGTCTGTCACTCAACTCAATCTATTTACACGCCCATTTTAATTACAAAAAAAATATTGTTGATGTAAATATAGCGTATATATTTTCTCTACTTTTTTTCATGTTGCTCAAAACTGAATGCAGTAAAAAACTAGAGAGCTAGGCTAACAGAGACTAAGTAGACGTTTGTATACCCTTTCGAAATCGCAGCAGAAGAATTATTCAAGGCAAAGGCAATAGTTTTCGCTATGATAAGAAATTTTCTGAAATTTCTTCAGTTTGATATAATCGTCCGATATGAAAGATTCCAAGATATAGCACTGGGGTAGACAGACAGACGGAAGGATGGACAGACAGAAGGACGGGCAGACGGAAGGATGAACATATGGAAGGCCGTACAGATGGAAGAACGTACAGACGGAAGGACGGACGGACGGACGGACAGATATAAAGACGGAAAAACGGACGGACAGACGGAGAGACAGACGGACAAACGGAAGGACGGACGGTCAGAAATAAGGACGGACTGACAGAACAAAGGACAGAGAGACAGGCGGAAGGATGAACAGACAGATGGAAGGACGCACAGACAGATGGAAAGACGGAGAGGCGGAAGGACGGAAGGACGGACTGACAGACAGACAGACGGAAGGACGGACGAACGGACGGACGGACGGACAGACAGACAGACGGGAGGACGGACAGATAGATGGAAGAACGGACAGGCGGAAAGACGGACGGAAGGACGTACAGATGGAAGGACGTACAGATGGAAGGACGTACAAACGGAAGGAAGGACGGAATGATGTACAGACGGAAGGACGGGCGGACAGACGGACGGACAGACGGACGGCAAGCTGGAGGGACGGACGAACAGACGGAAGAACGGACAGAAGGACGAAGAGACGGGACAGACAGACGGAAGAACGAACAGAGAAACGGACGGACTGATAGACGCAGGGAGAGACGGAAGGACTGATGGAAAGAATTCAACTTGGCGCGCTGATCAAGAATATATAAACACGTTATTCAGAGTTATGCCCTTGTTTTCAAACTTCTAACAAAAATGAATATACCCTTTTTTCAAGGGTATACAAAAACACCACATGAAATATTCAGTGCAAAAAATTGTAGTTCACAAATGCATTTTGTTGTTATTTCTGCTGCTGTTCGCCTTAAAATATGCAACGTTCTGTAACACGCAGGCGGAGCCCATGCATCCTGCATCCTGTGGCATTATGTGGGCTCAAATGCGATTGACATGCCAACAACAAACGTCGCGAATAACCAAAAACAATTTTTTTTAGTTAACAAAAGAGGTAAATTAAATATTTTGCTAAATGCATAAAAAATTGACCCATATTTGTATTAAATATACATATTTATATTTCATGTTTGCTTAACCAGCGCGCGTTTGCCAAAGTGAAAACCTCTTTGCATGAATAATACAATTTTTACACAAACACACACACACACAGATGTACTTACATAAATTGACCGTTTTATGATTTTTTTGTGTAATACTTTTGCTCACTTTTACATGCGATTTATCAAATTTAATATGGCTACAATTCTAGCTGACAATTCAATGTGCATAAATTTATGGAACAATCTATAGAGCAACAATACAATATTCTTGTAGCAAATTTGCAGCCATTTTTTGTGTGCATATACCCTGTAGGTCTTTAACTGTGGGGTATATATGTTGGAGTTGTGAGCAGCTCATATTAAGTAAATTGATGGTTTTATTTAAACTTTGTAAAGATTTTTATGTTAGTTTTAAATGCCATCATTCTATTGCCTTTATATCTTCTAGTCGACATGAAAGTGGACGCATTTTTGACATTTTGGAAAAGAGTTCTACTAAATTTCTAGTTCTTAAGTTAAGTTAAGAACTAGATTGCTTTTAAATGATATTTTTATTGCTTTTTTATCAAATTTTTGTCTGTCTGCCGATAAGAAAATGTTTTTAGTGAACAGTCACATTTTAGAATATTGCTAATAATAGTTATCATAATCATGAGAATATTTTTCTTAAAGCTGATTATAGAATGATTACAATTTACATACAACTATCTGCTAACTCTTTTTAAAGACTCTCAAATACTTCCGAAAACTATTCCATACATCAATTACTATATATTCACACTCTGGTCTACATAGTAGCGCTACGAAAGCCTTGACAGTACCGCTACTCCATAGTTTTATTTGCGATAGTAAAAAACCTCGAATGGAACATCGTTTGTATTACTCCAAAAATTTTAAATTAAAACAATCCTTTCTTTGTTCTCTTTTTGTAACTTAAAACTAGAAAACATAATCAAAATGATTTCAAATTATGATAAGAAAAAAAAATTCTAGATCAAATTTGTTTTTTTTTATTTTAATATTATATATCTTAAGATAGGCGAGATCATTTAGTCCAACGACCACTGCAAATCGCTAGAATATGATCTATTTTCACATGTTTTGAAATAGATCCATACCCATGAAACCACACTCTTACGCTCTGCAGGGGAAGTAGATGATGAATCGTTTTGAATGTTACCTAGAGTGGAATGTTATGAAGTTTTATACCTTTTTGTGATAAAAACTTCCATCCATTTTTAACAAAACTATCAAGTGGCGGCACTGTCGAGTTTTTTGCAGCTCTACTACACGGTATCTTCTAGTAAGGCCTCACTACTTCTACGTTTTTTTTTATTACAATATTTGGCCGAATTACGTATACGCCAGTTGGGCCGCAGGCTCGGCAAATGGCAAAGCTGGCAACAAGGTGAGCGATAAAAGCTTTCCCACAATATCTGTGTCCCACTGGCTGTGTGTGCGTTTCTCTATGTGTGTGTGTGAGTGACACACTTATTGATGTAATAACATGTGCATTAAATATTTATTGTATTGGCAGACGACATGGCACTTTCTTTTCTTTCTCTTTCTTTTTTTTATGTGTAGAAGGCCAACGAGATACAGAATTGTCAAGATTGGCTTGCTTTGGGCTCGGAATCGGGTTCGAGTTCGGAATTGTGCAAGTGAAAGGTGGGAGAAACAAACTGTGTCATGAAGCGCCAGCAAACGGAAGCAATGGCTTTGGAATTGTCTACGGCAGCAGCAGCAGAATTCACTTTTGCCTGTAACAAGAGGAGTTGTATATGTGTGTGTGTGTGTGTAAATATAAGAAACTAAACCAGAAACTGAGTGCTTTAAAGTGTTAGGAAAAGTGACAAAAGCACATTTTATGTTTGGGTATTGAGCGAGGGAGTTCTTTAAAGTTGGGCTTAAGACTTTAAAGCTAAATTGAATTATTGAAGATAAAATATACCCATAAAATGAAAGTCTATAAGGAAGGTTTTAAAAAATGTTTAAAAAATTATTAGATAACGCATAAGAGGAGCCAAAAATATATTTCAACAGTAGGACGACTTGGAGCAAGAGAAAAAATTAAAAAATATCTTTGAATGAAGGATATTCCGTTTTTATATAAGAATCCCAAGATAAAGTTAAGCATATACAAACTAACTAAACAAATCAATCATATATAATATTTCTCTTAAGCTCTAACAGATAGCTACTCAATGAGAGAGAGAGAGAGAGTGCGAGCAAGCAGAGCTTGTATAAACTGGAATATGAGAGAAACTGAAAAACTTTCTTTACATTAAGGATATTCCCTTCTTATAGTTCCCATGATTAAGTTAAACATAGGCTACTATGATATATTATAAAATATAAAATATATATGATATATTTCTCTTTTAAGCTCGCAAAGATGACTAGTGAAAAAGAGACAGTCAGAGAGAAAGAGAGAGAGAGAGAGAGAGAGAATGCGAGCGAGGCAGATACAAGGCTTGTATGGAATGCAATATGGGAGAGTCTGAAAAACTTTCATTAAATATTAATATTAATATTGCCATCTTATATGTATACGATTCTTATGATTAACATAGACTAATAAAATTATTTAAAAATCTATTTAATATTTCTCTTGTAAGCTCAAAGATAACTAGTGAAAAAGAGACAGTCAGAGAGAGAGAGAGAGCCGAGCGTAAGTAAGTAAGTAACGAATTCATAACTGGCTTGGACTGTGAGATGGGAGAAGATTTTTGCTTCATACCTTAAAAAACCATTCCAATAATTTATTTAAATAATAAATAAATAAAAAAATAAAAAATAATATATAATATACCTCTCTCTCTTCAATATACTTCGTCAAAAATGTAGTCAGAGAGTGCAAGCGAGACAGATACAGAGCTCGTATGGAATTTATGAATAATTTGGACTATGAGAGGAAAAGATTTTCGTTTCTTTGCTTAAAATATAATTCTTATATTTAAATTTAACTAAGACTAAATAATATAAAAAAAACTATATATTATATCTCCCTTTAAAATTATTAAAACAGAGAGAGCTAGCATTACAGAGACTGTGTGGAAGCGAAACCAAGTTTTTTGTTTCAGTGATGTTTTGTCTATCTGCAGAAAACTGCTATACAAAAATTGATTTTCATTCAACTCACCTAGAAATGGCAACAGCGCACATGAAAAGAGAAGAAAATAGATAGAAAATGCATTAGTTCTATGTGAATTTAAACGGAATTTTCAGAAAACCAAAAACACAAATGTGCTATTCATTATAAACAAAAGAAACATGCCAAAGATTTACCAGCTAAAATGTAATTTACAGTTAATGTCGGGGGGGGGGGAGGGCCAAAAATGCAGTTGCATAACTCGAACAATTTCTGTGTAATTAGACTTGCACTTAAATGGTCAACAAGGAGCAATGGATGGTTGGCCAAGGACTCACATAGCACAACAGCAGCTGCAGATTAAGCTAAATACAAAGAGGTTAGAGAGGGAGAGCAGCAGAGAGAGAGAAAGAGGGAGAGAGAGGAAGCCGCTGCGCTACATAAAAAAGTACGAACCGCAAATAAAATGGCTGGCAAATTGGTCGACTCTTTGGCAAGGCAGAACCTAAAGAGGGAGGGAGAGAGAGAGAGAGGGGGCTTGGGTTCCCTACAATTGAGGTGAAGCACAAGTGAAATTATGTGTGCGTCTGTGTGTGTGTGTGTGTGTGTGTAGACGACGCCTTTAAACGCCTCTTAACCCAAACAACAACTCCATAACTTTTACCCACAGCTCAGGACCAGGCGCAAAATGTTTCAGTTTGTTGTTGTTGTAGTTGTTTTTTTGTTGCAACAGCTCGTTTTGACTTTGTTTAAATATTTGTTGCTGTGTGTGTGTGTGTGCTGTTGTGTTTGCCTTGTGAATATACGAGTATTTGCCTTAACGCCGTCGCCTGTCGAATTATATTTTATAAGCCTTGCAAAAGAAATAAGCATGCAAGCCGGGCTATAAGAGTGAGCGACTAAGAGATACTCAGTAAATAGTTAAGGTCATTAAGAAAACATTTAAAAATTCAAGATACTGGTAAATATTTTTTATATTGCTTAAAATATTATATTAAATGCTGCAGAAAAATTCTCAAAAAAATATCAGAGCTGTAATCAAATGAAATCCTTTTAAAATTATATATTTTTGTTTACTTCGAGAATGCAAAATTTACTAGTAATAATTACTATTATTTACAATTGTATATTTCACTTTTTCATAAAATGTATCGGCATTTCGAAAACAAACTTTAAAAAAACAGCTTTCAATGGTACTATAAGAAGGGGATTCGCATCTTTCTAATGAATAAGGATTTATTCAGTATTCGAAGAGTTCCAAAAAAGTTAAGCCAAATTGTTATTACTTTAACAAGTTACAATAAAAACTACATAAAAATTTGTCCCTCTTAAGAACAAACTTAGTTTAGTTTAAACTTATTGCACTTTTCGTTAAAAATATTGTCGCTTCTTAAGCTTAAAATAAGAAATCCAAAATGTCATTTAAGAATATATAAAATTATATATAAAAATTACAAAAAAAATTAGTTAGAAATTTAATATTCCTAAAAGCAAACTCTTCAATTTTGTTAGTTTTGTTTAAAGGAAAGAAATCCCGAATTTCGTAAAAGAATGGACTTTCGAAATCAAAATTTTATTACTTATTTAATAAATAACAATGAAAATGAATTAGAAATTTGTTACTCCTACAAACAAACTCAATTTAATTTCAATTTTGTTAGCTTTGTTTTAAAAATATGGTACATATTTAAGCTTGAAGTAAAGAATTCCCGAATTTCGTATACGAATAGATCAAAATTTTATTTTTTTAATGTATTACAATAAAAATTATTTTAAAATTTGTTGTTTATAGAAACAAACTCAGTTTAGCTGATATATGGTCGCTTTTTAAGCTTGAAGAAAAGAAATCACAAAATTCGTATATGATAAAATCAAAATTTTGTTAATTTTTTAATAAATCACAATGATAATTAGTTAGAAATTTGTTATTCTTAAAAAGAAACTCAGCTTAGTTTAAACTTGTTTCGCTTTGTCGCTTTTTTAGCTTGCAGAAAAGAAATCCGATACATATTCTTATTTGATTTCTATTTTTTACCTTCCATATATAGAAGAAAATCAATCAAAATTTGTGATGTCTTAGTTAAAAAGCAGTTTATGACGAGCTTTTCAATCTCTTATGCCTTGAGTATACTTATACCCTTCAATAGTCAACCCTTGTAGGGTATTTAAACGCAGTTCCGCCACACGCGCAGCAAAACTTTTGTAGCAGACATTTTTTATGCGCTCGCCTAAAAGCGCGCCAGGCGCTGCTGCTATGTATGTATGTATACATGTATTTATAAAAAAATATGAGTGTGTGTGTGTGTGACTGTTTGCTTGTGTGCGGTTTGGTCGCAGGTGCCACTTATGTGGCACAAAGACAACAACAAAACCAACAACGGCGTCGTTTGCGCTTTTTGCCAACTACGCCGCAGCAGTTGCCTCCGCTTATTATAACGGGAACCTCCGTTCCCAACGTTTTTTATTACTTTGCCAGAGCGAGAGAGAGAGACAGCGAGAGAAAATGAAAACTTTTTTATGCTGCCCAGACTCGGGCGAGTCAGTTTTCAGTATCCAAGTGCCAGACGGCGGTGCTTTTAAGCATCTTAAAAAAAGTAACTGCGGCTGGGATATAGCTAGCAAGAGAAAAAGAGAGGTAGGGGGACCTGGGGTTGTCCTTGTCTGCCGCTGGCTAAATTTATTTTCGTAGCCGCTTTAATAATTCATCTAGCACTATTTATGTGACAGGTGATAGCAGCAGAGGGTCCTTGCCTGCCGGACAGTCCGGCAAATTCTCGGTTTCTTTGTCTAGACACAGCGAGTTCAAATGAATAATTGCTGAATTGCTTTTTAATAAGAATATTTGTATATGGGTGTGTGCACACTTAAGTCTTTCGGAATGACACGGCTCTAAGGCGTTCTTTAGTACAAAGGTGCATTATAATGTGACAGCAATTTTGACATGTTAAGTTCCCGAATTCCTAAATAAGACTTTCTATATTTCATAGGTTGTATAACTCTGTCAAAACTAAACCGATTCATATAATTTATGAAATGAATTATTATATGTCAAATATTAACAAAACTTTGATGATGTCAAAATGTTGGTCCTTTATTTTCCTAGTAAAGACTTTGGCTATACTTCAAATTCTCATAACTTCCTCTTAACTAAACTAATTTTCAGTAGTGATTTCATTTTGTTAATGTAAACATGCTCATTAATTCTACATTTCATTTCATTTTGGTAAAAAAATTACTTTTTTATATTTTTGGCAAAAACATCATATATATCAAATATCATATATATCGAATATCATATATATAAAATATCATATATCAATTATTGTACAATAAACTCCGCTTTTACTTATTTCAGAAAAAAAATTTTTTCATTAATATTTAAAAACTTAAAAAATTATTTTTTAGCGATTGTGGATGCAAAAACTAGTATAAAAAGTTACTTTAAAAATGTTTTGTCGGGTTCAATATTTTTATCAAATTTCATGCAAAAAAACACTATTTGGACAAATAAAGCTTCCCAAGTCACTAGATCCTCACTTCAAACTTAAATAACTTTGTCAAAACTAAACCGATTTTTATTACAGTTAAAATTTTGCCCACGGCATTATCTTCTCATCAATTCTGCATTTCAAATTTAAGAATTTAGGCACAAAAATATTTTTGTAATTTTTGTTTATGTAAGGGAGTAAGGTACCTTACTTATTTTAGGGATTTTTTTTTTTAAATATAAAATCATGCATTTATATTTTTAATAGATTTTAAATGCCAAAATAAAAAATAGAATGCTAAAAATGTTTTTGACGGGTTGTAAAATTTGTCAAATTTAATGCCAAAAATTACAAGAATTTGGAAAGTAGAGCTTTCAAAATCACTAGACCCTTATTTTAAACTTTCATAACTTCTTCAAAAGACAACCTATTTTATTGATTTTTGGTATGTTGGCCATGATTTTATCTCTAGACAACTTATGCATTTAATATCAACACTGTTCTCAAAAGCAACATTTTTTTTAGAATTTTTTTTCTTCTAGAAGCTACCATTAATTCCTTTAGTCTGATTAAACACATTTCACATATCTTATCTTTATCTTAACACCTTTTAGAGCAAGTCTATAAGCAAATTTAAGTGGTAGCATAACACGCTGACATCAATAATGAATTTTAATGATCCCCTTTTTATACCCTGAACCCATTGAAAATGGGAAATCAGGGTATAATGGTTTTGCAAAAAGTATGTAACAGGCAGAAGGAGGCGTGGCAGACCCCACAAAGTATATATATTCTTGATCAGGATGACGAGCTGAGTCGATCTAGCCCTGTCCGTCTGTCTGTCCGTCCGTCCGTCCGTCTGTCCGTCTGTCCGTCTGTCCGTCTGTCCGTCTGTCCGTCTGTCCGTATGTATGAACGCGTCGATCTCAGAACCTATAAGAGCTAGAGACTTCAAATTTTGCATGATGGTCTGTGTATACAGCGAAAATATCGAGTTTGTTTTAGATATTCGATAAATTTTTCCGTTTCAATGTTATCGATTTAAAACGTTATCAAGATTCAGTTTTTTGACCATTTCTTTTACATATTTTTAGCTACAGCTACCAAATTTTGTTTTTAGCTTTTTATAAATAAAACACATTTTCTATTTTTTCATATTTTGGATACCGGCTCCACATTTTACAAAAAAAATTTATTAAAAAAAAAAATTATCAAAACCACAATTTAATTTTTTCAAATTTTTTAGTGAAAACCGTATTTTCAATAAATTAATAGCATTCAATGCAGAAAATTGCATTAAAATCCGTTAAGTAATACAGAAGTTATTAAAGGAAACATTGTAAAAGCACGCGGCAGCAGCCTGTACGTGTGCACACATACATTCAAATCAACTACGCAGTAATCGGCGAGCGTGCTTCTGTGTGCATGGTATGTATATGTGTGCATGTGTATATGTGTGCAAGTGTATATGTGTGCATGTGTATATGCGCGCAGAGGTAATATGTATAGATAAAAGATGTAAGCTAGGTTGTTTAAAACATCAGCTCGGACTTGGTTCAGGGGATCTCGTAGTCGGGCAGACCCGACTAGAGCTTTCTTACTTGTTTTGGATTGGAATATGCTTGAACTCAATTTTGGCGCACTTGACTGGGCTGAATTTCTTTCCTTTTTTTTATATTTTTAATGCGAAGGGAGAACAGCTCGAATTCGTGCTGCCATTTTTCTCATTGAATATTCAAACAGCTTCGCTGCGAACTAACCCAATCAAGTGCTCATTAATTTTTCCTGCCATAAGGTTCTGTGCCACACTCCATACAGCAGCCTCTCCCCAGCCACGAAAAACTTGATGAAGCACCGCAAAATTTGCTCATATGCAAATTTTGGAGGCAGTTCCCAAGAAGTTAAACATCCAACCACCCACGCCAACCATTGTTGTTGTTGTTGTTGTGGCTCGTGTTGGGTTTCAGTGTGGTTGCCTCTCAGCTGCCTCTAACATTGTTTGGCTGCCCCACCCTACGCCCACCCATTGCCGCTTCATTAGACGCGCTGCCTATCAACAGAAGCTTGGACAAAAAAAAAAAATTGCTGCAAGGATATGAGTTGTTAGTTAATGTTATGGTGCCACATTTCCGGCAACGGCTGACGAACATTTCGGCATGTCCTTGCCCCATTCTGTTGCTTTTCTTTTCTTTTCGGCTGGTGGCGAACGCTTAAACTGTCGTTTAGTTAATGATGTAGCATGTAGTTGTTGCTTCGGCTGCGATTGTTAAGTTCTCTCCATCTGCCAACCACCTATCTGCCTCGCATGCCTCATCTGGCACAATTTCCACTTTCTTTGACGTCGCCTCAAGCAACAACAACAACAAGAACAACAGCCTAAATGTTAGCTGTTGTTTGGCGGGTTTTCTGGCTGCCAGGCAGCAAAACTCGTCGCCACGGACTGATTTTTTCCACATGATTTTATTTTTGCTTTTCTCACATTTTGCTTTTTAATTTCTGTCAAGCGTATCACATTTTTTTAAACTTTTTATTTCATGTTCATTTTTTTTTGGCATTCATGTGTATTCAATGTGCCGCAAGGACACATGATAAAATATGTCAGCGTATTAAGCATTTTAACTTTAACTTTTTAAAGATATTTTTAGGGATAAAAAAACTGATGTTTTAAATTTATTGTTAATTCAACTATGTGAATTCTTTTAAAATTAAACATTTTTTATTTTATTAATTTATTAATAATAATAATTATTTAATTTTCTTGGAATTTTTGCATTTATTTACTAATTTTTGTATTTATTTATTAATTCTTTTATTAATGTTTTTTTATTATTATTTGTGCTTTTTTATTATTTATTTATTTATTTATATAATCATTTTTAATTTTATAAGTTTTATTTGTTTAATTTTTTATTTATATTTTTATATTTATTTATATATTTATTTATTTACTTTTTCTTTATTTAATTATAAATGCTTTTATTTGTTTGTTTATTAATGTTTTTATTTACTTATTTATTTATTTAAATAATTACTTATTTAATTATTGATTTATTTATTTAAATAATTTTTTACTAAATTATTGATTTATTTATTATTTTATTTATTTATTTATTTATTTAAATAATTATTTATTTATTTATTAAAATAATTATTTATTTATTTTTATTTACTTTTTTATTCATTTTTTTTTATTAATTTGCCTATAAATTTTTGTAGCTATTTTTTTATTATTTGTTTACTAATTTATATTTATTCATTTATAATATATATTTTACTTTTTATAGATTTTTTGGTACTAAGATTTTTTTATTAAATTATAATTAGGAAGAGTAAAAGAAAATAAATAAATAAAAAACTAGTTATGATAAATTTTGAAACGATATAAATTAAATACCTATGAAGTTTTAGAATTAAAGCGCTTAAATATTTAACCTAAATGCTGAATAGATATTAATTAAAATGTAGGCTAACAGGAATTAGAATATTTTATGCAAATACCATAAAAATTTCATTTAAATTTTGGCATTTTATGCTTTTAAATTTAAGCTAAGTACTTTCAAAAATTTTAAGCTTAAAGGAATTTAAATATTTAAGTCACAATTGATCAATAAATATATCAAACGAAAAATGCAAAAAATTCAGTTTGTACGAGTACAAATTTAAGGCTATCAAGAGAGCAACAAAGTTCATTTAAACAGCTCGATGGCCCCCGAAGCATGCAACAATGTTGCAATTGGACCCACAAAATGCCAAGAGAAAGCCGAAAATTTTAATTGTCACATTTCGAGGACCGCAAAACACATGAGACCTTACACAAGAAGGAAGAGAAACAACGAAGGACACAGACAGAACGAAGAGCCTAATTTTGTGCAATGCACAATAAAACGGGCAGACAAAATTATGAAGCAAAAGGGCGGAGGTAAGGGAAATTCAAGCAAAATGTCTTCTGTCACGTTTACTTGCTATCTGTGTGTGTGTGTGTGTTGGTCCTTGTTGCGCACTTTTATGGTCATTTTAATTGTCGTCTGTGTTTAGAGGCTGCAGCTGTGATAAAATATGCTGGCAGCTTCGCTTAACCCCCGCCTCAAGCAAAATGCCTTGCAAATTAGTTTCATTGATGTCCACCTGATTCAGATATACATTTATATATATATATATATATATATATATATATATACATACATATATACATATATACATACATATAGACAATAGAGAAATGTAGTAGGAAGTAGTCGTCGGTTCCTTTTGTGGCAGCATCATTAAAAATTATGATTATGACGAGCGGGCAAACAATTAAAAGGCATCAAGTGCAGCAGCGCTGCCAGCTCGAAGGACACAGCTGATGATAATTATGTCGAAACAAAGGAGCAAACAACAACAACACGAACGAACAACAAATGCAAACACACAAAAATGCCATTGTTTTTTTCTTCAAATTGAATGCATGTCCTTGCATGCGCAGGCCAGGCCGGGCCACAATGAATGGCAAAATAAAGAGGCCACGCCCCCTAAAAACAACAGTGCCCATATATACAGCAACGCAAGAACAATTAACAAAACGTAGGAAGCACATGATTATGATTATGAGTTCTCTCTCGTCCTTTTGCCAGTCGTTCATTGTGCGACGGACGGACAGACGGGCGGACGGCTCTTTTCTTGGTCTTTGGCTTGGGTTCACTTCAAAAATGGCAACTCAGTTGTTTTAATTGTTGTTGTGGCTGCACTTGCCAAGTTTACGTGTGTGTTTGTGTGTGTGAGTGTGTAGTTATTATTATTGTTGTTCCTTTTGCTGTTGCTTGTTTTAAGAGTGCTGGTAAGAGCCTGTTGATTACGTCTGCAATGCGGCCGCAGCGCAGCGGTTGAGCATTTACTATTGCATACTTTTGAGGGCAAAGCTTTAAATGAAAACTGCCGATTAGTAGTTGAGTTATTTAGATGATGTGAATTATGCTGGCTTTAGAGCAGCAAATGTATGATTATATTAGATCAGTTTATATTCTAATAAGTAAATGGAATCTTATTTATCTTTATTCTTCTATAAATTCTATGTTGACGAAAAGTTTCATACAACGAAGAAGTTGACAGAAGCAGAAGAAAAAGGTTGAAAGCAGAAGTTGAAGTCGAGCAGAGCTCTGCAAGTGCAAGTTGCTAAATCATACTTGCTGTTAATCTTTATTAGTAATAATAATAATAGTAAATTTATTAGATATACAGTAATGTTCACAAAAATAGCAGTGCAGTAGATACTAACAGAGATGGCAATTTTCTTCGCATATTCCAAACAGATCTGAGCCTGTCGATAAGCGATTTCGCTGTTCTGCGTAGATTACTGAAGCAAAAATTAAGCGAAAGAAGTCCAAGGAAAATCCCTGTCATGACTTCCAACTGCTATTTTTGTGAACACAGCTGTATATACAAATTTCAGTGCTCAAACGTTTACACACATGTAAATGTCTGATTATATATTACTGCATAGATATAGAAACAAATTGAAATGCATTTGAATATTATTATTTAAGTAAATATAGTTCCTATGCTGCTTTGGTAAATGTTTTTAAAATCTATAGAGCTTTGTCTGCTAATGCTTAAAAAAGAATTGCCTCAAATAACTTAACCACATTTGTTTACTTTTATTATTTAAAAGCTTGTCAAACTGGACCCAAAATATGAAAACTAATACAATTTGAATTTTGGGTAAAGCTGCCTAAAAACTCATTTCCTCACACACACACAAAAAAAAGTAGTTTAATTATCACTTCATACGGATTATTTGGGTTAGCTGAAACAAAACAAGCACACACGCACACTTATACACTCACACACACACATACACACACCAGCATTGACAGAGTTGGCATGCCTAAATGCATTTGAAAAGGATTCGTTTTCATTTTGGTTTTCCAGCTGTGTGTATTATGAAAGCAAACTTTTTCTCTTTTCACATCTTTTTTCTGCTGTTGTTGAGCCACAAATAATTCTCGTATTCCCTTTATTCTTTTTGCGTGTAAAATGTAATTAAAGCGCTGCACTCTCCACTTTCTGGAGTTGCTGCACAAGGGGGGCTTCCCCACAAAATGATGCCATACAAACAACAAATGAGTAAAGTACCAGGCCAAGTAATTTCTTTTAGAGACCCAGCTGCAATATGTGCAAATTTCATGGCTTGTGGCCGGGTTGCGTTGGATTAAATAAAATGTGGCTAAAAAATGGTTATAGTGCCACCCGAAAGCTCTACCTATTCCTAGAGGTTCCACTTCTGTTTGAGTTTTACTTTTCAATGCGGCTTTTCGTTCTGTGTGTGAGTGTGTGTGTGTGTTGGCTACAACCAACAAAAAAAATATGTCAAGAGAGCGTTTGCACACACACTCGCGTAATTAGGAAACTTGCCACTCACTTGACTCGCTGCTGCTTATATTAGCGAAAAGGGGGCGCAGTAGTTGCGCCTGGGCGTGGCATAGATCAACATTAGCGACCAACTTAAAAGTAAAACAGAGAGAACTGTGCAAACTCTTCTGCTGCTAATCTAGTGCAGGTGTTCAGGCATGTGCGCAAATGAAAACTGGGTTAAATGTGGGCACAGAAGTGGATTCTGCTTGCAAGGATTAGGCAGAAAAGAGAAGGTATGTTTGCTTATAAGAAAATGGCAAATACAATTTTTAAGAATTTAGAATAGCATTTGATTCTCTTTGCAAGGATAAGATATAAAAGAGGTACTAAATTTAGATGTAAGAGAAATGGCAAATAAAATTGAAAAGAATTTTATAAGTTTATGAATAATTCCTAACATTAAAAAATGTATTTAAAACTCCTTAAAATTTAAAGCTTACACAACAAACTAATGTTTATCAAACAGAAATTAAAGTTACCAGAAATTATAACTGGGTAATATGTGAGTATAGAAGTGAATCCTGCTTGCAAGGATTAGGCAGAAAAGAGAAGCTATATTTGCTTGTAAGAGAAATTGCAAAAAAGATTTATAATAAATAAAATTCTTTAAAAATATGTTAGAAATTATTAATTCTACTGAATTTTTATTTTTATTATTACACAATAAATTAATTTTTTCCTTACTAAGAAAAACAGTTAATGAAAACTGTGTTAAACGTAAGAATATAATTAAATACTTATTGCACGGATAGGGTATAAAAGATATGGTTGTAAGAGAAAGGGCAAATATAATTTAAAATAATTTTTTTATTCATGAAACATTTTTGAAATTAAAAAATTTGTTTAAAACTCTTTAAAATTTATTAAAATTCATAAAATGCTTAACAATGCCTATCATAAAAAAATTTTAAATTCCTTTAAATTCAATTTATAATTAATATAAAATAAATTTTTTTTTTTTTTTTAATAATGAAAATATTTAAAAAGGGGGGTAAATGTGAATGCAGAAGGCTTTTTTTGCAAGTGTTAGGCATAAAAAAGGAGCTATAAGATATATAAAATAAACAAATTTTTATAAACTTATGTTATTCCTGAAAATTGCTTCAAAATAAAATTGACTAATATTTAAGTATTTAAAAATTTTAAATTAATTAAAATAATTTTTTAAAAATATTATAAATAATTATAAAATTCTTTTAACTTTTAAATTTGCACAACAAATAGAAAATATATATATAATTATATATAAATTTATAATATATATCCTGTTGTAAATATTAGGCATAAAAGAGAAGCTATAAAGAATATGCTAAATACATTTATAGCAAATTGATGAAATTCTTGAAAAACTGCTAAATATTTATTAAAATATTTCTTTGCATTAAAAAAGCAAAATTTTAAATATTTATTAAGTTTCAAATCTCGACAAAAAACTCTTTTTTTTCTTAATAAGCAATGACAGTCAATCAGTGATGTCCCTGCTCTCCATTCTATTTCAGTCCTTTTACGTTGAGTTAAAGGACCTTTTTCCTTGAAGGGTTGCAAAGCGTAGCAGTTATTTTCCATTAAACGCTGCTGCTCAGCTTGCTGCAACAACAACAACAACAACAGCAACGGGGCCAAAAACCCGAACAGCATAATTGATGCCTCTCGGGAGCTGCGATAAAAACAAATCAGCGAAAACACACACAAACGCACTAATACCAACACAGTTACACGCACACACTCACACGTAACATTTAATGTGTGTGCGTTGGCTTGGGCACTCACACTCACACACATACATCAGGCGAAACATCAGTGCATGCCCCTTAACTCCAACCACGCCCCCGAACGCAGCTGTCTCGACTAACACACACAATCACACTCTCACACACTCCCACACACACAATTGTTGTTGGCAGCGTCGCTTAATATAATTCACACCATTAAACCAAGAGCTGCGGCATTTGCCCGGTTAGACATAAATTTTTATAGACAACACCCCTTTTTGCGGGGTTGGGGGCTGACGGCGCGTGGGGTTGCAACAACCCCCGCTGCAAACAAACAAAATATGTTAAGTGTGCTTTTTTTTGGCGGCGAGTGTGGGCGAGCGCAGCGCACAGGGCAAGCGAGTCGCTTATCAGCGTTGTTTTGGCTTTTTAGACAGTTCATTTTTTTTTTCCGCTGCCCTTTTTTTACATGCACACACACACACTCGCACACACATCTAGCTAAGTTTAGCTGCCTCTCTAACCTTTTAGCTTATCAACGCGTTATGGCAAAGCACAAATACACACACTCACACTCACACTCACACACACACGAAAGCAACGTCGCAACTTGAGTTTCAGTTCAGGCATATCCCTAGGTAGGCGCCCGTGGTTCGGCTCAGGGGCTGATTATTGTGGTTGAGGTTTAGTGCGGGGGCGTTGCGTCTGACGGGGTGTTCGTGGGTAGTTGCTATGTGTTGGTATGTGCTACTTAGCCTAATGTAAACCATGTGCATGCCTCGCTGCTCAGCGACAGCGACAGTCGAAGCAATAACAAGCAGCAGACATATGACTACATTGAGATGATAGATAAGCAGTCACCCTGTAAGAAAAATAGCTTAAGCTATTTAAATACTGGATAAGTTTTCTAATATACTAAAATCTCTGAACGGAGATATAGCAAATGATTATGAAATTATTGAAAGAAATTATACAAAGTTCCAGAGATCTCGAAATGACAATATTAAAGATATTTGTTTATACTTTTGTCTTTGAAATCGATGTAACTAAAATATTTACATAGATTGACAGTTTCGGAAGGCTTGAATATATGATTGACACTCATCGAATATAAAGTGTGAATTTTCCTACTAGATTGATGGAAATCTTAGTTATGGTTATTGAGATATTTGTATATATTTTTGGCTTTTCTTTATCACAAATAATTTTTCAAGATTCATTTTAAATATCTTAGATCGAATCATAAGTAAATTGTTTTCTTAACTTCTTTGTGCTTTATAAATGTTTTAAGCATTTACTAAAGAAATTCGGTAAAGAAAACTAATATGATAATAGTATTATCTACATCTAAATGTATACTTCTTTTTTTACTCGTTTTTCAAAGTTTTGATTGCAATTTGTGTATTTTACGTTTTTTTTAAATTGCCAATCAATTACTGTCTTATTATACTACTGTATTATAATATATAATGTAATATATTTTACTTATATATTTATTTAAGATATGCATATTTGATTAAATATTCCCTCTTCTGCCTTACCGACCCAAAATACAGGGTATACCAACACTTTGCTGTGCAGCGATGCTTGGCCTGTTCGCTGCTAACTCTCGGCATACATTGACACAGAAATCGGGGGTGGCAAACAAGTTAAAGCTTATGCCAAAACCATAGCCTTAGCCAAAAACTTTAACCCCTTGTACACCGATAAATTCATCAGAAAACGAGCTCAAAGACGACGACTTCCAAAAAAAATCGGTAGAAAAGAGGCAGGCAGCTTATTAGCAAAGTGCATTGCTTGCGTGCCTTCATTTCGTTAGTCTATATATAGCCAGATATAAATATATAGATGTGCATATATATCATCTGGCTGGCCTGGTCTGGGCGCTTCACTAGCATATTTGAAACTTGTTGAGCGAAAATTAAATTTTTAATGAATTTTGTGAGCAAAGTTTTCACGTGAGCTCAAAAACTGTTGCAGCCTGTTTTTAGCTTGAGCTCTGGCACCGAAGGATTTTCGTTTTGGTCTCTTTTCTACTCACTCCCCTTTTTGATTTAATTAAAACATTCTTTGAGCTGGGCTAAAAGTGTTGAAAATGCTGTAAGCGCTTGCCCAGGTAGAATTAATGCAACAAAGCTATTAAAAAGTTCAGCTTGATTTTTGCTCTATTTTTTTTTTGTATCTAGAAAACTATTTAAGCTGCCTGTTAGAAGGTTGGCTTTAAATTTTGTGAGCGGCGCTCGAAAGTAGGCAACAGATTTTGGCACACAGACAAAGGCTGCGCCGGCTGGCCCGTTTATCAAAGGCGCTGCCAAACCAAGCAAAAGCCATTGCCTGATTTAGGGCATTCGCTTAAGCACACACAATACACACACAAACACACACACTTACACGCACACTCACTCGCACACTCACTTATCGGCACAGCTGCGACGGCACTTCAGCCCTATTGATTTTCAATTAAAAATGCACAAACTCGAAGCCAATTAGCCCAGTTTACAGGAGAACCGTCGACAGACAACCTGGAATGCGCCAGCCCAAAAATGTTGCAACGGAAATTGCTAACAACAACAATTACCAGGACAACAATGGGCATGCGGCGTGGCAGGCGAAAAGACAGCACGAAACATGAGTTGGCATAAAAGGCTGGCAAGTTAAGATCGTGGCTAAAGCACTTCAAAGGTGTGGGCAGGTTGATAGGTAAAATAAGTTGATGTTAAGTGCTTGTTGAAATAATCGAAGCATAGCTTAAATATATAAAATATATATGTGGATATTTATAGTTACTGTAAGCGATGTATAAGAAATGTTTATGAATTTTAGCTTTGGCTAGTATCTAGACTTAATTCCTATCATAATTTACTTTCAAGTTGGAATTTCAATGGTTTCCAGGGTATTTTACATTCTATCAGCTTAGTTACTACGCAATTAATTGCTTTTAGCAGCATAGTTTTGCTAACTATTTTTGATTCGCTTCATAAATTACTTTCTATTTACACTTTTTATAATATACAGGGTATTTAACATTCTATCAACTTAGTAACTTACTACTGCAAGCCCTATCGACTTTGTTGAGCAGCATAGCTTTTTTTTTTAGTATCAAAACTTCATTTTTTTTTTAGAGGCTTAATATAATTTCCAGGGTTAACATTCTATCAACTTACGTTACTTGCTACAGCACACAGGCAAACTGTTTATTGGCTGCATGGCTTTGCTATCCACTAACTAGACTTGTTTTCTTTATGATTTCATTTCATTTCCAGGGTATTTAACATTTTATCAACTTAGTAACTTGCTGATTCAACCATGCAAGTCTTCTAATCGCCTGCATAGCTTTACTATCTAGTAACTTAACTTGTTTTCTGTAAGATTCTCGATTTCATTTGCAGGGTATTTCACATTCTATCAACTTACTAACTACGCAATGATTCTTTTTGACTGCATATTTTTGCCATTTACTAACTAGACTTGTTCTCTTTTTGAATTCATTTCATTTTTAGGGTATTTTACATTCTATCAACTTAGTTACTTGCTGATTCAAACATGCAAATCTTCTTATCGCCAGCATAGCTTTGATATTTACTAACTAGAGTTGATTGCATTAAGATTCGATTTAATTTCCAGGGTATTTCACATTCTATCAACTTAGTAACTACGCAATGATTCTTTTTGACTGCATAGCTTTGCCATTTACTAACTAGACTTCTTGTCTTTTTGAATTCATTTCATTTCTAGGGTATTTCACATTCTATCAACTTAGTAACATGCTGATTCAAACACGCAAATCTTCTTATCGCCACCGGAGCTTTGCTATCTTCTAACTAGCCTGGTTTTCCTTATGAATTCATTTAATTTCTAGGGTATTTTACATTCTATCAACTTAGTTACTTGCTGATTCAAACATGTAAATCTTCTTATCGCCAGCATAGCTTTGCTATTTACTAACTAGAGTTGATTGCATTAAGATTCGATTTCATTTGCAGGGTATTTCACATCCTATTAACTTACTAACTACGCAATGATTCTTTTTGACTGCATACTTTTGCCATTTACTAACTAGACTTGTTCTCTTTTTGAATTCATTTCATTACTAGGGTATTTCACATTCTATAAACTTAGTAACATGCTGATTCAAACACGCAAATCTTCTTATCGCCAGCATAGCTTTGCTATTTACTAACTAGAGTTGATTGCATTAAGATTCGATTTAATTTCCAGGGTATTTCACATTCTATCAACTTAGTAACTACGCAATGATTCTTTTTGACTGCATAGCTTTGCCATTTGCTAACTAGACTTGTTCTCTTTTTGAATTCATTTCATTTCTAGGGTATTTTACATTCTATCAACTTAGTTACTTGCTGATTCAAACATGCAAATCTTCTTATTGCCACCGGAGCTTTGCTATCTACTAACTAGCCTGGTTTTCCTTATGAATTCATTTCATTTCTAGGGTATTTTACATTCTATCAACTTAGTTACTTGCTGCTGTTGCACACACGTCAAAGTTTATTTTTTTTTTGGCAGCAAGGTGTTGACATTGTTGACGAGTCATCAGCGCAGAGTTGCGGCGTTGCCACTTCAACTGGCCATGCCTCTTAGCCATTGGCATAAGCCTTAGCCCATAATTGCAAGCAGCTGCTAATTCACACACACTCACACACACACCAGACGACAGCTTGACAGGCAGGCACGCGAGGGCGTGGCAGAGGTGAGCCATTCAAATGGCTGGGCGCGGGTTGCAGCTGTTTGATTGACTGACTGACTGACTGACTGAGTCGGCGGGGGCGTTGGTTTGGCGGTGGCTGTGTGGTGTTGGCGTTTATTAGCTGCACCACTCAAAGCTCCGGCTGCTAACGATACTTTAGCTGCCAGACGATGGCGGCCATGTCAGTGCGGCCCAGACGACGCCTGTCAGCGTCTAGGCATGGAATTTCGAATGCAATTTCGGTTTGAAAAAGTGTAGCATACTTATGTGCGTGCAGCAAAGAATGACAGCTTTAAGGCAGACGAGAAGAGTTTAGCTGCAGCTGCCTTCAACTCTGCCCAGCGCTTTGGCTTTCTTGTCTGCCATTTTGTAAACGCATTTGCCCGGAAATGATATCCACTGCAGTTGTTGTTGTTGTTGCTGCTGTTGTCGTGTCGTGGTGTTGCATTTGCCGCTTCGCTGCACCTTCGATGGGCAACTGGCAACTGGCAACTGGCGGTGGCAATAACTCAGCCTTTGCCTTTAAGTGGCCAATGAACACGGACAGGTGAGCACACAAACAAAAACAGGTGAGAGCGCAGGGAAAAGAAGCTGAGCAGAATAAAACAAGTTAATGGCTTTGTTTTATGTTATATGCTGCTTTGTGCAACTGTCAGCTGTGTGTAGGATGATTGAGAGAGAAGTATTACAGATTGCAATTTAGCAATAGCAATGAGGTCTTTCACATAAAACTCAAAAGTAATGAGATTTTTGCTCAGCTAAGCTTCATATAATGAAAACCTATTCAGATATGCCAAAGGTCTGCCTGATAAATGCTTCCTTCTCAAGTCTATTTCTATTTCTATTATAGCATTTGCCACCTCAAATTGTCATTTTCTGCCATTAACAATAAAACCAAAATGTTAATGTCAATAACTTTTGCCACACAAAAAGCCAAGATATTAAACAAAAATGCCAGCGGCACACGCTACGTATGCGCAATGTTTGCAAATTGCCGAGAAAGGTCCATAAAAGCGATTTAGCGCATTAAAAAATAAATTTAAAAAAGGCAGAACACCAAAATAAAAGAAAAGGAAAACCGCTTTTAATTCTTTTTTAAGCAAGCAAATAAAATTATGCAGCCAGGGCATAAACACGGCAAATAAATAATATGCACAGAGGACGAAATCTTGGGTTGGCGCAAAACTCCCTCGAGTGCCTTCAACACACACACACACACACACAGATACATTTCACATTTCGGCGGAAAAGCAATGAAAGGCAGAATACAAATGCCAAAGACACTGCCAGCGAGTTATGTCTGCTGCAGACAAACAGAACAAGGAGGACACGAAGGGTGCGAGGGATGAAAGAGCAAAAAGTTTGTTTTTTTTTAAATATTTTTTTTATTTTTCTCTGTGTGTTTAATGAGCTAAGCGGAAGGAAGTCAGTCAGCGGGAACATGAAGCAAACGTCAAAGACGACGACGTCGTAATATTAAATAAATAAAAACAGGCAAACATTTTTAAAGTCTTGCATTTACCCTCATCTCTCTCACACTCTCAGCTTTCATAAAGCAAAGCTGAAAATTAGCGAACGTCTGTCACTTTTGCTTTCTTTTCTTTTCGGCTTGCCAAAAGTTGAATTTTGATTTAGCTCAGACAGCAGCCAGATGTTGTATGAACTTGTGTGAACGTTTGGGGTAGCACAGCAGAGGGTCCCACCCTCCCCCTCCATCAACACAACTCAGCCTGCCATGGGGCTAAACAACAGCTGGCTGCTGTCTGGGCAAACAATATAGTAGATTTAATTTCTTTAAATCAACATTTTGGTACAGTAGCTGCAGAAAAGGCTAACAAATTCAATTGAGAATTGATTTGAAAGTTGAAAGTTTTGTGATGCAAAGGTTAACAGTAAGGTCTTGAAGAAAAGTTGGAACACGATACATAGAGTTTAAAGGCATGCAGCCAAATAGAGATTATAAAGAGAGAACCTTAAAAAAATGCGGTTGTAAAGTAATTACGAAAAAAATACAAAAAGATTCTTAAATAATATTTAGGTAAAAAAAAGATAAAAAAAATTTCTATAAAACATTTCTAAAATTATTTTGTAAAATTAAATATGAATTTAAAAATTTAGTTTCATGATCTTTTAAGTAAAAAAAATTCTCCAAGCTATTAAAATATTAGTTTAATCTGAGTTTAATGTATTCTAAAATTAGATTTATCTAGATATTAGCAGAGAAATTAAAGATAATATTATAGAAATACTATAAAAAATATATGCAAAAGGTATTGTCTTATGAAATTTAAATTAAATTAAATTAAATTTAAAATAACATTTTTAAAAAAATTAATATTTTTTATTTTCTATAATTTTAGTAGAAATCTATTCGTTATTTGGCATATAAACTGTATATATTAAAGCACAAATTAGCAATAAATCGCTTCGAAATGTCGAAGATCTACGTTAAATATCGATTTTTACTCAATAATTCGAAATGAAATTATTATAATATATAATTTCTATATATCCAAAATAATTAATACAAGCAAAACTCATACTTTTTCCCTCTAAGTGGCTACAGAGCTATGACAGACCCTTTCCACAGCTCTAGATTACAGAAATGTATAAACTACTTTTGGCATTTCCGTTTGCCTTCTCCACTTGAAGAAATAAACATTTATCCCTAAGCTCTAGTAATGTAAAACACGTGCTAAATATCCCACACAATGGCAACAGCAACAACAACAACTATAAGGGTATATACCAAAGTCAAAACACAAACAGGTAATAAAACACCGCCGTTTAGATATTTGACTAAGATTTTCAATCAAAACGCTGTGGCAATCCAACAATCCGCAGGACTAGTCCAAATCTATGCCATAAGCCCAAGACAATCTAATTTTATAGCGCTCAATGCTCAGCCCAGCTGATTTGCCAAAGAGACGCGACGATTGGGAAGGGGAGGGGCCGGGCCACAGCCCAAATAAATTGCGGCAGTCAAATTGTAAGCCAACCCGACAGCCAGTTGGCCGACTCTGAAGGAGGGCGACGCATAGCGACCGTGTAATGCGCTCAATCAAAAGTCAAATGTCTAAAAATATTATGAAAAGCCTTTTTTGCTGGCTAGTACGCAGCACACCAGCCAGTCAGCCAGCCAGCCCGGCAGCCAGTCGATTCCCTTGGGGGCGGCTTTGGCTACGGGTTTTGTTTACGTTCAGCTGCTGGCCAACGCCTGTTTAGCATTTATTTATGCTGGCCCATCGTGTTTTTTTGTCTGCTGCTGCTTATCGTGCTGCCTACAACTCAGACAGAATACACTGATCGAAAATAGTGTAATAAATAGAGGTATTTCTCATTTAAACAATGTTGTGCTGTTAACGCAATATTGAAAAAATTAAAAAAAAAAAATGGTATTGAGAAGGAATTTATTTTATTTGGAATTTTTTCTTATAGCGAAAATGTGAATTTTAAACCTTAACTAAAGTATTTTAATCGAATTTTTAGTAAAAGCGAAAATGCGAAATTTTTACATTAGAGTAATTAATGAGAATATATGCATGTATTTTAAATTTTTATTTTAGCAACAGAAATCTTGTGTTTGTTGTTACCACTGAATTTGATGTAAAAATGAAAGAAATGTTTTAAAAATTTATAATTTGTAAAATCTTTACAAATATATTTTTTTACGTTCAATTTTTATTCTGAATTTTAGCAATGGATATCTGGTATTAAGTTTCATTGAATTTTGTTCTATTTTATAACACATACTTTTATTTAAATATGAAAGAATATTTTAAAAACAATTTATGATTTATAAAAACTAAAAGAATTTGTAAAGCTATTTTTCACCATGATTTTTCAATTTTATTCTTAGTTTGTGCAATGAAAATCTTGTAATAAGTTCTATTGAATTTTATTCAATTTTATTTTAATTAAATATGATTTAAAATTTTTTTTATGCATTTTAAATAAATATGAAGAAATTTATATGAAAATTAATGAAAAGGTATTAACTTAATTGTGAAGTCTAAAAATTGTCAGAAATTTGTGTTCTTATTTTTTCCAAGTGTACCTTTCTATATGTGTGTGTATGGGTTTGTATATATGTATTTGGCAACAGAAAACGGTTTCGATTTCTTTTCATTAATACACTTTCCTGTTTGGGCTGCCAACTTGTTTTCTGCTCACACCCAAAGTCCCGTCTACTTCTCTCTCCCTTTATCCTACTATATATCTATCTTATGTGTGTTTTTTTTCTCTCTTTCTATTATTGGCTCCATTTACTTTTCGCAGTTGCCGGCGCTTGTGTTTGTTTATGCTTCATTTTGATTTTCTCGGCTTAAATTGTATTTGTTGTTTCTATTTTCGTTAGTTATCCGAACGGTCAGCGGGCGTTGGAGTAGAAGAAAGAAGAATCAGACGAATCAGCAGCAGAAGTAACTGTATGTTAGGTTTACATAGCCCCCCAACCCCTCATACTCTCACTCTCCCTAACTCGAAAGCTTATAGAACTCCTCTGTGTTTTAGTTTTCTCGTTTACCCTTTTGTTTGTTTTGTTAGTTGAGTCGTCTCTCGCCTGTAAGTTTATTTGTATTTTGCTTTATAAAGCGTTTCTGCTCACTCCCAATCTTTTGTTGACCCTCCTCTCTCCCAATTTTTTTTGCCCGTAAGTTCATGTCTAAATTTATGTGGCCGCAATTTATTTAAATTTATGTGGCTTTTGTCAAATTGATTTCAATGTTAAGAAGGGTTGACAGTCTAAATGTGCGGGTAGCGCAGCATAAGAGCGAACGGACGTAGCTCTTTAACATTTTACAACACTGATTGAGTTAGCATATGTGGGCGTAAAATATGAAAAATGTGCGTCGGATAATCAAAAGCGGATAATGTAATAAGTTTGAAAATATATATAAAAAATTTAAAATTTATATAAAAAATGCTTTTGTATTAACAATGTGATACCATATGATATGATACAAAGCTTACGATATAAGATAATATAGAATAGAAATTGAAATAAAATTATAAATATATTATATATAATACATATATATTATATATAATACATGTTTTCTAAAATTTGATGATAACAATTTGGAATAATGAATTGTTTAAAATAAATATATAAAAATATATATTTAATATATGTATCTAAATAATATAAAATGAAATATAAATAAAATATTTATTAATAGTACAAAAACAGTTGCGTTAAAAGCCCAAATTTTTTTTAAAATCCTATTATAAATTTTACAAAAAATATTTGTAGCATATAATATGAAATAAGTATTTATAATGTGGTCTCAGATATAATATGATATGATGCTAATGACGAAACGAATTATTATGTAGGTTTAAGAAATTTGATGATAATATTGAAGAATAAAATCTAATAAATATAAAATATTATTCATCAGATCATAAAAATATATATTATACAAAAACAGCTCTGTTATAAACATAGCAAAATATTATTTGAATCCATAATAATTACTTAAGAAACTTAAGAAAGAATCGTTAACATGAAACACTATAAAAAGAAATGTAGATGCTAACCCAATCAATGTGAATTTCGCAGAGTTTTATGTTAATCATTAATGCCAATGCTTAACTATTCATTTCTTGAAGCGCTGTCATTGTCAGCCACTCGATATTGATGAGGCAGGGCACAAAAACAAATCATTAGTTCTGCCTTTTATGACAGGCCAAATAGGCACACAAGACCCCCAATAAAATGAAGCTATAGCCCACTCTTCGAAAAAAAAAACAGCTATCGGCGGAGGGTTCCTGGCATATAGCTCGTGGGGGTAGAAAAAAGGTTTTCATATCAAAATGGCAATAAATAACAAACAATGCTGTCTGCAATTTTCCACTTTATAAAAGAAAAAGCCATAAACAAAAGGCGCAGCAGGCGGGTGGGGGATACTGGAGGCACCCATCGAAACGAGCCTGAAAATTATCATCTTGTTGTTGCTCGAGTTTTGTTGTTTATTTATATTTTCCTTTTTTTTTTGCTTGTGCCTGTTGGCGCTTTCATAAATGCAGGCGCAGGAAGCGACCGGAAATGACTGACAGAGCTTGTTGGAGCAGTGGGTGGCGGTGACGGGGGTGGGGGCGTGGTCTGAAACTTGTAGCATATTTTTGTGCCTTGCAATTAATTAATCTCCAAGGTAATAACAAAAGCAACAGCCAAAACAGAAACAACAACGACCTCAGCAATTGTTTTACGCTTCATGTTTTATTGTTTTGTGCGCTTTTTCGGGCTTCACTCCACTCAGCTGGCAATGAAAAACTCAGACAGCCAAAAAAAACCAAGAAATAAGTACGAAGGAAGGCAATAAAAAAGTAGAAAATATCTGCAACTCTTTGACGTTCGTTTGGCAACATATTTTCTGCATTTCCTTCTTTTTAGTCTTTTTAGATGGCCTTGAAGCGTCGTTTTAATTTATGAAATTGTTGACAAGCGACAGACGAAAGGGTGAGATAGGGTAATAGGCGAATCGTGAGTGGAAAACTCTGTTAGCGTTTCACA
This sequence comes from Drosophila gaucha, assembly GCA_035045545.1. Lineage (NCBI taxonomy): Eukaryota > Metazoa > Arthropoda > Insecta > Diptera > Drosophilidae > Drosophila > Drosophila gaucha. The sequence continues at coordinate 432,864 of JAWNOY010000006.1, read as the reverse complement.
TTCCATCCACATTGATGTTCAGACTCAAAAAAGAGTAGAAAACTTGCTGAGGCGTTATTTTAAGCAGGACAAATGCAATTTTTGATAAAAGTGTGCAGACAGCAAGGTAAAGGTAGAAATGATAAAGGTAAAACTAGCAGAAACTATCAACTAGAAGTTCGGCATGAATCTGTTAGTAATACTGTTATGGGCTCTTTCATGTAAAGAGTACTTTTATTGGATAGCTAATATCATTGCAGAAAAAAGTTGTATATGTACAGAACACGAATCCATAAATATTTAGGAGGAAGATGAGCTGTATGGTAAAATGTTGAAAAATTTGCTTGTGAAAAGTAAATTTGATATATTAAAAGTTCCAGCGTGTTGCTTTATAATAATATATTATATTTTTTCTGATGCTTTATGAAAGGGCCATTTCTAGCCATTTTCAGTCAACTTTAATATTATAAAAGATATTCTTTACTATTCAAAGACAGCTTTCTTTTCCAATGCATAAACTCAGATGAGATTAAAATACTGTATGAAATACTATAAGAAAATACTGTATGAAATACTAAATCATTTAAAACTCGAAAGCCCAAAAGGTACTACACTCCACAGAATCAACCCAAAACATTAAACTCGTTTTACCTGCTACAGTGCATTACCATTTAATGTTTCGTAGCTAATTGAGGGGCGAACTGGAAGCCACATACTAAATTATGCAGTCGCAACATATAAATAAAGTCGAAAACGTGTGCAAATGTTAATTTGGAATATAAAATTGGGTTTGGGCGCCAATCGCCATAAATATTGCAATTCGATTTTAATGAGCGCCCATCGCATAAACAAACAACAAAATCTCGCATAGAAAAAGCGGGAGTCGAGTAGCCAACGAAATACATTTAATTTGTTAAGCAGAAAAGTGAAAATCAATGGAGCGAGTTCAGGGAGCTACCTTTTATGCCCGCCCAGCCGCCATTATATACGTTATACCCTGAACCCATTGAAAATGGGAATTCAGGGTATAATGGTTGTGACAATGTATGTAACAGGCAGAAGGAGGCGTGGCAGACCCCATAAAGTATATATATTCTTGATCAGGACGACGAGCTGAGTCGATCTAGCCATGTCCGTCTGTCCGTCCGTCCGTCTGTCCGTTCGTATGAACGCAGTGATCTCGTAAACCACAAAAGCTAGAGATTTGAGATTTTAGATATATATTCTTGTATACCATACGCAGTACAAGTTTATTTTTTTTTTTCGATAACTCATCCTATTTTCTTATTATCGATAACAATCGATATTTTGACTTTGTTTTTAAGCTATAACTTAAAGACCATAACTAATGACTACGTAGGTTGCTGTGATACAAATACAGATAATAAACTTTTTAAATTTTGGATACCTCCCCCCATTAGCCCCATAAGTGGAAAAAACGTATTTAAAATATTAGGGATTTGAGATTTCGCATATAGACACCTTTAGATGCCAAAATTATGTAATGAAAATTTCATTAAGAAAGTAGATCTAGAACCGAAGTTATTTAGCAATCAATTTCTCATAATGCTACCCAAGCGCAGCCGCTAAATCATGTACGCAGTAAGCGGCGCGCGTGCTTGTGTATGTATATGTGTAAGTGTGTGTCCGCGCGCAGACGGTAATATGTACAGATAAAATATGTAAGCTAGATTGTTTAAAACACCGCCTCCTACTTGGTTCAGGGGATCTCGTAGTCGGGCAGACCCGACTAGAGCGTTCTTACTTGTTTTTTATTCATTTTTTTTTTTTTTGCTTTTTTTCAAGTGCGGTTTATGCCCGCAAAATAACTCAGCTCGTTAACTGCACAAATAACATGTCAGCACTTTTGCAATGGAGCTTCAAACAGGGTCGAGAATGCGCCGCAAATTTGTGGCAGGGCGCAGGAGAGGGACACACGGTCTGCTGCTTGGTCTGTTCCATCATTACTCAAGTGTCCTTAAGGTTCGTACAAAATAAAATGAAAGAGCCCATGCACACACACTCTCTCTCACACACACACACAAATGAAACGGCTTCGCTGTTCAAATAAAACACAGCCCGAGTTTTGGGCTTAATGTCTGACCAAAAGTATTAATCACACACACACACGCACACAAGCTCACACACTTGATGTGGCAACCCTCGCAGCGGTCTGCAAAGTTTTTTTCTTCCATATCGATGGGCCCTCGAGTGTGGCACAGCAAACCAATAACTAAACCATTCACTTGCCCCAAACTACACGACCCAAAATTAGTGCACGAAATGCCAAAGAGCAGTCGATATAAGAGTCGATGCTGCGGTTTTTGGTTAGTAAAGAACAAAAAAAAAAAGTAGGGAATAAAAAAATAAACAAACTAAGCAAAAATGAACGAAGTCAAAGCTGAAGCTGCCAGATACCCTATCAAAAATTGGTTACTTTAGAGAACTTTGAATGCGATCTTAAAACGCGACTTGACTTTTGAGGGAACTGGAGAAAATTCATTTGGATTATGAGTTGGCAAAGCTTATAGATAAACTTTAGAGAAGTATATATACAATGGACTCATCGAAACTCAATATAAAGAAAGCATTTTGAAAAACATTGTTAAAAAAATTAACATACATACATATTTTACGATATAGTATAAGCACATGACTAGAACGCCTCCTTAAGCCTGCTTTCTATTGCCTAGTGCTCCCATTTCATTCCATTCCCATTTCCCAACTCATTGTTTTTTGGTAGTTGGTAATAAGGTAGACAATGTATTGTAATTTAAAGTATTTCATAAAAATTAATATAAAAATTCGACAAAATTTGGGCTGCTAATTTCGATAGAAAAACTTAAAAGCTTGCATTTAAAAATTGCAATTCTGTTCGAAAAACATTACTTAAATTTAAGTTAATTGATGTTCTCTCGAAGGCACGCATAGATTAAAAAGTATTTTATTTGAGTATATATATACAATACAATACTATAGAAACAAACATTTAATTACATCCCCTAAGTCTTTTTCCCCTAAAAATCGTATTAAGAACTAAAAAATTTTGACAGCAAATAAAAATATATATATATACTTTCTGTATTTCAATACAAACCAGATTCTAAATTTTTATTATTTTAGGACTACTTATAATATAAAACTAAGAATCTGATTATCAATAAAATACAGATAGCCTATTATAACACATATATACTTTACATACGAGTATATACGATGAATTTCTAATGTTCCCCAAGACATGCTTTATTATAACGAGTATAAAAATATATTATATCAAATATATACAAAATAAAAAAATATCAATTTAATTCCCTTAAAATCTTCTTCACTTTAAAAACATAAAAACTTGAAAAATTTGAAAGAAAATATATAATATGTATTTACAAAAATATATATATATATATATTTTAAACGTAAAACATTTCAAAATTTCGCAGAAAATATTTATAATATGTATATTATAATTTATTAAATACACTTAAAAAAAATTAATTTAATTCTCTTAAGATCTTTTTCTCTTAAAAAAGTAAGACCTTAAAAAATTTGACAAAAAAGATACATAATATCAGCAAATATATTTAAATATATATAATGTCTCTAAAATATTTATATACATAACATATAAATAAGAAATATAATATATATATAAACTAAAACTAAGTATCTGCTTACCAATAAAAATATAAAAAGCTCATTTTATCCCATATATTCCTCACCTATACTAATAATCATCAGTTTCAGTAGCTAATGCCCCGTTAGCATATGCTACACAGAAAATATGCTGCAATTTTGCAAATTGTCCAATTGGAAAGACTAGCTTCAAAATTTCCGCAGTTACTTTCAATAATATATAAACCTTTTATAATATATAAACCTTTTAATGCCCTTTAAATATGCTATATAGTGTATATATATCCTCTCTCAATTTCTGCCCTTTAATATTAGGGCATGAAAATTTGGCGCCCAACAGTTGGCTGGCGCTTGCAAACCCTCTGGCCACATAATGTAAATAAAAAACAAATACAAAATATAAATGTTTGCATATAGCAATAAAAAAAATATAAAAAAAAGAAAAAAGTTTGTGCAAAAAGTGAAAACAGCGAGGAGCATTAATAAAATAAGCAGCACCGGCGCCGTTTGCTCTGCTATAGTTTTTTCCCTCCCTCTCCCTATCACTCCTCTATGGCTCCCTCTATTTCTCAACTCATTTTTTACAGTTTCTCTTTTTCATTTTATTATTTCTTTTTCTATTGCATGCAAGCGCCTCGAAAATTGCGGTTAGTTTTGTTCGGCTACCCTTTTGCTCCTTTTGCAAGTGTTTGACTATGCGTGTGTGTGTGTGTGTGTGTGTTTTTGTAACTGCGTTGCGGTCTCCTCTCGGCTACAGTTGGCTGACTATGCCAGCCATCAGGAAGGGTCTGCCAGCCCCTCTCCCTCTCACTCTGACAGCAAACTGCGAACCTCTATATTCGCCGCAATGGCAAAACAAAAGCTGCAAAGCTGTTACCCATTTTCAGACTCCTCCCACGACCAGACCCACCCCAACAAGCTTTGCCCTGTCTGTGTCTCAGTTTGCTGTGTGTGTGTGTGTGTATGTGTCTGCCGCCGCTTAGTTCATTGATTTTGGTGTGGAAATGAACTTTGGTAGTTTTTTGGTTTCTGTGGCAGCAGCAAGCTGAATTTTTTTTCCCCCACATTTTTCTTTCCGCTTTTCCTTAACTAGATTTTCGGCACTTTGTAAGCATTATTTGTTTTCGCTTTTATTTATGTTGCGGTCTGTTTTGTTTAGCATGCAATTTTCTCTGTCTGCTCCACACTCCAGCTTTAAAGTAACTCAAAAGAAATTGCCAAGCTAATCAAATTCCAAAATTAATTTTCAATGTGTTTCTATACTAAGAATATTTTCTTTCTTGATGAAATATAAACATCGAGAATCGGCATTAGCATATTAGGGCGATAAATATATGTCTATTTTTAGTTTATCGCTTTTTAAATTATTCTAAAAACAACGAACAACAATTTTTATCGTCTAGATTTTCATAAATATTTGTTATGCTGACATTTGGTTTGGTTGCAAAAATATCACGTGTACGTCCAGAAAAAACTTGGCTCATGCATATGATTTATATGCAACTGCCATTTTTTTTTCCAATTCTATTTAAATAACAAATTTTGCAAATATCTTTGAACAATGAATGCGTATGCAAAATAGACACACCCCATCACACATACGCACATACACTCAACTAAACAAACATATATATAAATACCAAAAAATTTGCAGCATTTATGCATTTGAAATTTTTGGAAAATAATAAAGATGCACATATACATATGTTTAGCTAATATATGAGGCAAAAACCGAGCTGAGCAATGCTTAAAATTAAAAAAAAAAACACATGAAATCATCTATGCAGGAGTATACGTTAGATATATGCATGTATAAGTATATATCCAGCTATATTTTTGTGTCTCAGTGGTTTAGCCGTGAAAACATGCTAGAGATTCACAGGCGCTGCTGGCAGCTAAATTAGCTTGGCCAAGCTTAAGGGTCAGCAAAAACTGCAACAAAAATAAAAGCAACAGCAACAACAATTTAAAGCGAAGGTTGCAAAGCGCAACTGCAACAATTGAAATGAAACACAGCTGCCGCAGCTTGTATCTGTTCGCATGTGTATATGTAGGTTGTCTTTGCAGGTGTGTGAGTGTGTGTGTGTGTGTGTGTGTTTGTCTGCACCACTGAGTGGGCGCTGTTGTTGCTGCTGCTGCGTTGGCATGCATAATAGAGAATGCAAAGCCAAAGCCAAAAGGCGCCAAGCACTCAACTAGGCTAAGGGTTGGCTTTTCTTTGGATGAGCGCAGAAATATTTATATGCAAACGCATCTGACTATTTCTCTAACTCACAAAGGGCATATTGACTGCGAGCAGCAATGCAACGAAAGTGACAAATAATGATATACTGATGAGGAAATGGAGTGGAATTGCTTACAATTTATTGGCAATAAAAAAAATTTTATATATGTATTGCATATGGTTTTCTATTATTTTTAAGGTATACCTTGCATATTTTTGTAACATGCGTTGCATTTTTATAGCTCATATGGTATTGCTGTCTACGTTACATTTTTGTTCCAGGCAATACAGTTCTAAAACTCCCAAGAGATAGCTTTTTATTTGAAGTTGTAATGTTTCTCCCTTGCAATACAGTTTTAAATCTGCCAAGTGATAGCTTTAGATATTACTTTAACATTTTTCTCTCATGCCATAAATTTTTAATTCTCCCAAGCAAGAATTCCCTTCAAAAGTTTCCCCCATGCGATAGTTTTAAATCTCCAAAGCGATAACTTTTGATATTCATTTAACATTTTTTTCTATGCAAGATCTTCTTAAATCTCCCAAGCGAGATTTACCTTGAAATGTTTCTCCCATGCGATACATTTTCATGCCTCCTACTAAAAATGCTAAGCTTCAAAAGAATTAAGCTATTTTTTGCTATTTATAGATAAGTTATCGATAACAAATTTATATCCTGGCAATATTTATCAATATTCAAGCTCAATAATATTTTGCCTGCTTATCTTTTATAAGCCCAACTATCATCATGGCTATCTGCCAATCTATACACCTATTAAAGAGAAATCGACATAAAACACATTTAAAAGAGTATATATTTTGTCATGGCTAAATCTCTCACACATACACACATATGCAAAACCACCCTCGCCTACGTGTCCGAGCTTGTCTTTCCACATTTTCCCCCTGTTCCACATTTCGAGCCACTTTAATAAATGAAAAACCATCCAGTTTTTGTTTGCCTCCAAGTGTTTGTTCACGTGTGTGTTTGTTGTTGTTATTGTTATTTTGGTGAGGCTTTTGTCACACGGCTGGCTTTCACTTTCTCTAAAATTCCCTACGGCCCAGCCGCCTCTCATTTTGTTTTCTGCAAGGCAAAGTAAATAGAAATTTACGTAATTATTATGGATAGTCCGTCCCTCTATCTGTGTCATCAGCTCGTAATTTAACCTCTATCGCTCTCTCTCTCCCTCTTTCTGGTTGTATCTGCATTTGCTATCCCTTTTCGTATTGCTAACTAATTGGCTGTTGGCCCGTCACATGCAAATCCCTCGTTTCTCACTGATTTCGATTGCCCAGGCGCAGGCGACGTTTTCTATTTTTAAGGCTAATTGCATTACAGCACGCGCTTTAAAGTCAATGAACGGGGGTTAGCTCGACATTTCTCAAAATGGCTCAAGCACGCAAATGTCAACAACAACAACACTAACAAATTCTGCAACAAATTGCAAAAAAGAACAGAAACAATAAACAATAAAATGTCATATGTGGTATGCAGCAGCGCAGGTTCTGGACATTTTTATCTGGTGCATAAAAATAAATGAAAAGTTTTGCATTTCAGTGCAAACAATGCATAAACAATAAGCACCACATAGGTTAAGTGCACTACGAGAAAGGTTGGCAGGAATATGAGAGAAGAAAATGTATTTAATTAATCCTATATATTGAATGTTTTACTTCATTTTTATTTTTATTGTTACTTAATTTTTATTTATATATTTAATATTTAATATTTAATTTTTTATATTTTATATCTATATATATTATATATATATATCTATATATATTATTATATTTTATATAAGACTTTTTATCAAATTGAAATGAAAATGAAAAATTATTTAAATAATAAAAATTAATGCATGTATACAAATGCATAGCAAAAATATAGATCTAAATCTAGACAAAAATATATCAATACATTTATTATACGAAATTATTTAACTGTATTCTAATTTCAAACACTAATTAACTAATTTCTAACCTGAATATAAATACATACTGGTTTTTTTGTTTGCTTTTTTTCTCTCAGTGTAATTGAGTTAGGCTCGCAAAGTCAAAGTGGCGCCTACGCCCAGCCCAATCAACCGAATATATTTGCATGTGTGAAAACGAGCTGGCAAAGGATACGTGGACTGCAAGAGCTCTACAAGAGCAACTACTTCACCTTGGGAGCCATAAAACCAAAGGGCTATACACACATACACTGTCACAAATCAAAGTAAAACACGGAAAACAATATGTCAAATGTTATTATACATTAAATTAGTTAAGAGCCACAGTAATAAAATGCACAAGCAAACATGTGTAGGTATAATAAAGTTAAATGTCATGTCATGTGTGTGAGTGAGTGAGTGTGTGTGTGTGCGTGTCACTGCTTTCGTTTGCTCGCCATCTCTTACTAACTTTGTCAACTGTCGCTTTTTCTATCTCTCTTTCTCTCTCTCTATTCGTCTGGCTTACTTTCTTACTTCATTGCTTGAGACGTTGTTACAACATTTGCCCAGCAGCAATTTGTCACGTGAATTTCAGTTGGTTTGTTGTTGTTGTTGTTGTGAAATTTTGGTTTGTTACTTTGAGCTCAGGCAAAGCCAACAAATTACAACTGTTTCGAGTCACACAGAATTCTGTTGCATGCTTTGAGGCGTTCCCTTTCTTATTCGAATTTTTTGTTTTTTGGGCGTTTTTACCTCGTTTTAGTATTTCTCCTTTGTGTTTCTCAACGTGTTTACATTGCGAGCACAAAACATGAGAAACAACAAAAAGATGCAGCAGCAATAAATGAATGGAATGTGAGCATATTCAACAAGTTTTTTTTTGCCGAACTTTAAAATTTATTATTAAATAAATATTTTAGGTAAAATTTAAATTTATAGATACTCAAAATATATTTATCCAAAATTAAACAATATCTAAAACTTTGCTATAAAAATTTTTTTTATATAAAAAAATCAATTATTTATTTAATAAAAAATATTTTGAGCTTATTTTATATTTATTATTTATATAGAATAGAAAAATTAAAAAAAAATATTTTATATTTATTTATATTTAAAAAAAAAATTTAATTAGTAAATATCAAATAATAAAAAATTTATCTTTTCGACTAAATATCCTTGTGCTTAAATGTCATTATGTGCGTAATTAATAGTCATCATTCATTTACTGCAAAAAGCCAATGGAAGATTAACTCATAAATAAATGCTATATGCTATTTAACAGCAAAAAATAATTTATTGTTAGCATTTAAGCATTTATACTCACAATTCAGACAGTGGCATTTAAATTGAATTAAATCATGTGAACGAGATGAGCTATTGAAAATTAATGAAATATGTCTTGATATTTAAGGACGAGTTTTTTTTCAATGCCATAATCTTTAAGGATTAAAAGCTGGCGGATGCAAAAAAGAAGTTCTGAAAACATGCTAGCCCTGCCAAAGTCCAATTTTTAACGTCAGGTTAAATTGAATGTTAGCTTTAAGCTGCAGCTAATCTGGCAACACAGTCTATGTTAAATATTTAACAGCAGGTTAAATTTAATGTTAACTTTAAATTGTAAACAAGCTGGCAACCTTTAGGCAAGCTTAAATATATAACTGAAGTTTTTATTGATTCAACTTATCTGGCAGCACGACCAATGTCATATTTTTAATAGGAGGTTATACTTAATGTTAACTTTATCTACCAACAGATTAAATTAAATGTTAACTTGACCAGTTGGCAACACTGTCAATATCAAATATTTAATGGCAGGTTAAATTGAAAGTTAACTTTATCTGCAGACAAGCTGGCAACACTGTCATAAATTTAACAGCAAGTTAAATTTAATGTTAGTTGTATCTGCCAACAATCTGGCAACACTGTCAATGCTAGTTTTTTAACAACAGGTTAAATGGACTGTTAACTTTACTTGCAAACAAGCTGGCAACCCTGTCAACGTCACATATTTGATACCAGATTAAATTAGATGTTAGCTTTATCCGCAAACAAGCTGGCAACACTGTCAATATAGTAAGTTAAATGTAATGTTAGTTGTATCTGCCAACAATCTGGCAACACTGCCGTAAAATTTTTAACAACAAATTGAATTGAATGTTAACTTAACCAGCTGTCAACACTGTCAATGTCAAATATTTAATGGCAAGTTAAATTCAATGTTAACTTTAAACAAAAAATTAAATTATATTTTCTTTGAAGTGAAGTTAAAGCTGACAGAAATTATATTCAAATATAAACGATAATGTTATCGATTATAAACAGATATATAGCAACGATAATGATTTTTTTATAATAAATCAATATTTAAAGATAAATTAGCTAATATATAAGGTTTCAGCTAATGAACGAGCTGTTGTCTGCAAGTCGAGAGCCTTCAGCTCTGTATATGCAGCACCTGGGGAAATGTGAGTGCACTTTACACACCTGTTCAGTCATGTGAATAACATACAACTCCGACCATACATATAAATGTATATATATATTTTTTTAATGCACTTTAACTGTATGGGAAACAACAGGCAGCCGCAACTCCCAACTGCTTGTTGATTTTAGTTAATGAATTAAGTTTGTTTTTAAAACATTTTTTTTATATTTTTTTTAGCGTTGTGAAGTGCATGCAAACATGCAATGTCTGGCATAAGTAGAGAGCAACAAAAATAGGGTATATGCTATATAGATATAGAAAGCGAGAGAGAGTGTGAGCGTGTATAATGGTTGATTATGGTTTATAAATAGATTACTAATTAGCAGGGGGCGAGGGAACTGACAGCTTCAAGATGAAACATAAAAGGCGTCAGAGAGTTGGGATTTGGGTATTTGTGTACTTTTTTTTAAATTTTGTTTTGCTTTGTTTTAGTCTGTGGGCGTGGCAGACACTCACCTATCCCTCAGGCAAATTTTGAACTCATGCTGTGAGTCGTGGTCGCTGTTGCAGCTATCATTATAATTAACGGCAGCCTGACGCTCTCTTTCCTGTTGCTGTTGCAAGTTGATCAGCTGTTTGTGGAACAGTTCCTGCTGTGATTGCAGCAGTTCCTGATGATGATCCTGCAGCGCGGCCAAATGCGATAGCTGTTGCTGATATGGCGATTGCTGTTGTTGCTGTTGTTGTTGCTGCTGCTGTTGTTGCGACTGCGACTGCGGACTATGTTGTTGCGGCTGTTGTTGTTGTTGCTGCTGCTGCTGCTGCTGCACCGCAGGTGAGACTGGCCGCAACGGACGCTGATATGGATGATGATAATGCTGCTGCTGATGCCTGGCTGTTGCATGACCATTACCCGATTTGCCCGCCTGTCCATTATGATTGAGCAGGTGCATATTTTGACTGCTACGCCGATGCGTTAGCAATGTTAAACAACTTTTCGTATCCACATCGGCCAATCCGAATTCGAGTTCAGCTTGCGCCTGCTGCTCATAGGCATGTTGCGCCTGCTGCAATCTTTCCCGTTCGCTGCGCGGCGAATTGGCCAATTGTTCGGCAGGTGGTTCGATCTCAACAGCTGAATAATCATAGTCCAGCTGATGCCGTGTACCATGATGATGCTGATGCGCCGGATGATGTGCATTATTTGTTGGCTTATTGCCATTGGCATTGGCCGCCACGGCGCCAGTGCCCGGCGTCGCTTTGGCTATCTTGCCAGCCAGCGCGTCCAGAGAGCTGAGCATGATCCTCCGTTAGCTGTTGACTTCTATATCTATCGCTCTCAATTCTCTGTCTCTTTCTCTATATATTATGAATATATCTGTCACGCTCTCTTTTGCTGCTGCTGTTGCGTTTTAATTGTTGCTATTTTCCTTCTATTGTTTATGATTCGATATATGGATTTCAATATAATAGTAATGATATTGCTGTGAGAGTTGTTATTCACTTGCGTTTTCAACGTTTATATTTTGTCTTTTCTTTCTCACTGTCTCTCTTTGTCTTCTGCTTAGCTATATTTGCCCTGTTTATTGTTTACCTGCCTGAGGGGAAAAGTTGGGAGGCAAATTGCAAATTGGATTAGTACAAATAAACGCCAAAAAATGATATTAGTTAAAGATGCTTGTGTGACGGCGACCTTGACAATCATTACAAACACACACACACATACATTATATACACATATACACATAGACAAACATAAATTCGACTCTTTATGTCATGTGCATTGACATTTGCGTTTCTCATTGTCCTGTAACTCGCCTACGTACGCTGCTTTTTAGTGTGACTGTGAGTGAGTGAGTGACTATGTGTGTGTGTGTGTGTTTGCATTGTATTTGTGTTTATTTTGTAGCTTAGGTCAGCTACATTTCACTTAAGCTGGTGCTAGAAACTCTTCTACAAAATGCCAACACCCAAACACAAAACGTATAAAGCACACACAGCCACACTAGCTTCTGTGTGTATGAGTGTCTGCAAGTGTGTGGTTGTAAAATGCAAACACTTGAGCCATAGAAGCCTGACACTGAATGCCAACAACAGCTGCAGTAGCAGCAGCAGCAGTTGCCAGGCTCTAGGCAAAAAGAGGCGCTGTATTAGTGTGTGTGTGTGGGTGAGTGAATATATATATGTGTGTGTGTCCCTTTGGGGCACTGAGCCAGAATTTAATGGTCAACATTTTGAGAGATTTTTGAATGATGCTGTCGTTGACTACGAGCAGCAGCAATATATCTGGCAAATCAGGCAATGAAAAGCAAGTGAGAGAAAAGCTTGCAATTGATAAAATGATATGTGAACGAGTTTCGGGAAGTTATAAAATATGGGCATAAGCAATTGAGAGCGATCAAAATATGTGAAAATTATGCTCAACAATATTTGCTATATTGAAAATTATTAATATTGATAATTATTCTAAATTAAACTTCTACGAAATATATCCAATGATTATATGACACCTTATATATTGAGAAATTGTCTTACAAAGGAAAAATATAGGAAAAGCAATTGAGAGACATCGAAATATGTAAAAAATAGTTTCTTAAATGATGTTCAACATGAGCTCCTATCAAGAAAAGTAGTAATATTAAAATAATTTATATAAATTAAGCAGTTAAGAAACATATTCAACGAGCAAAGATGATAAATTCAATTATTATACTCAAACATAATAATTTATGAAAAATTGAAAAAAAAAAAAATTTAAAAAAAAAAAAAATTGTATAAAAAATTCAAAAAAAAATAATTTTTTTATTTTTCTACTACAAAAAAGTTTTAAATTCATATATAAAACACACATTAATAAAATAAAAATTAATTCTTTTGTTTTATAAAGATATCTACAAAAATCATATACTTAAAAAAATATTTTTTTTGAATATATATATTTAACATATTTAAAATTTAGTCTTATTTTAATTATACACCGCTTTTATGTTTTATAAAAAATCTACAAAAATTATATACCATAAATTTCTCTGCTTAACTTTTAATTATCTCTCATAGCTAAATTCTTGTTACACGCTTTTTCTTTTCATTTTTGCTAATTAAGCGCAGAAGCCTGGCCATTTATAGCAAAAAAAAAATCAGTTTCGTTATTTTGCACTAGTTTCCTGAAGATAACTTCCTGCCTGACTGCTGCTGTTGCTGAAGCAAACAACATCCTGCAAGAAACAGCAAACGTCAGCAAGCAACTACTTTATATATACGACACGATATAATGCCATGTAATAAGAAAGCAACATTTACAAAAGCCAAATGCATACAATACATGTGCATATCTGCAAATACATATACACAGAATGATATATACTTATATATACACTTGTGTGTTGCCATATAAATATATATATATATATATATATATATTTGTGTGTGTAGCAAAAGTGCGCGGCGCGTGTAAATTGCAAAGAGTAAAATCTTGTAAAGGCAAATTCCTTTCAAATGCAACCATTTCCTTGGCACCAACACACTCACACACCCAACTACTTAAAGTTGCAACAGTGTAGAAGGAAAGTACACACACACACACACTCAAATATACTCACACACACATAGGTCCTTAGAACGCAGCAGTGAATGCTGGGTGGCTAAATTTACACAGCGCATTCAAGTTGACTTTTATATGTCATACAACAAACAGCAAGGCCTGCCCCAACACACGCCCCCCTATATGTGCGAGTGTGTGTGCTAGTCGAGTGGCATGCAAAGCATGCACAAACGTACGACTAGACAACAGTCCGAGAGACCAGCTATCCAGCTGCACCAAATGAAAGAATGAAAGAGCACCCAAACCATGGCGAGAGAAACCATTCTCAGACAACTGTGCAGCACAGTGTAAAAGATACTAAACAAACATTCTAGTTTAGATACTTGCAACAACCAACAACCATCAGCAGCAAGGGCTAGTGAACTGCCAGGCTATTGAGGCAGCTGTCAGTGGCAGGTGTGTGAGTGTGTGTGTGTGTGTGTGTGTGTGTGTGAATGAGACTTGACCAAAATGCTTGTAAGATGCTTAGCCATGAGCTGTAGCTTTTGTGGTCAAGTTGCAACTACTTGAATAGCATCATCTAACCACAAAATTATCTTACAGATTCATTGTAAGCCATTGAAAAGCGCTTTCAGATAAGCTGTCTTGCAGTCTGCAAGCGTCGATTGATTCGTAAGATAACTCATCTTCACAGCCAGCCACAAAGCATGCTACACAAAATTGTACAGAATAGTCTCTTTTAACTAAGAGTCAAGTATTTGTTAATTAAAATAATTAATTAAGCACCATTTGTTGTAAAATATTAGTGGCATCATATAGAACATTGCGCTTTTGCTGCTTAAAACATTCTAGTAAATTTTAGAAATTTATTTAGGTAGTTTAAATATTAAAAAAATGCTTTAAAAACTTGGCAGGAGGTTTACATATTAAAATTAAGCAAATATCTCTTCGGCTTTTAAGATACCATTCCCAAAATATTTTTATTTAATTATTTATTTATTTATTTATAAAAAAATATATATATTTCATATTCTTATAAAACAAATATCGCATCAGAATTAAATCAATTTGAATTCTGCAATTCTTTAAAATTTGTTGTAGTGCCTTTATAAAGTAAACAATCAACAAAAGAAATCCCAGAATATTTAAACATAATTAAAGTACTACAATTTTAAATTATATCTTTTTGATTATTTATTTATCAAATAATATAATTCAATTTTTAAAAAAACTCCTAAGATTTCAAGAAACTTGAATTCCAAAAAATTGCAAAATTTTACCATTTAATAATCCAAACAAATCCCAAAATATCTCAGAATATTTCTAGTTACTTATAACAAAATATATATATTTTTTTATTATATAATATTCTACACACCCTCTTTTTGCTGTTACTTTATAAAGAAGAAAATCAAAAAAATTTTCTAAAATATATTTAATTAAAGCATTTCATTTCAAATATTTAACCCACTTTGGTTTTCTTTTATAAAACTTATATTACTGCACTATTTAAATTCTTTCATATATTGTTGTTTCTCTCTTTATTTTCGCCTTAATCTATTGTCAAAACTATGCCAAGTCTACAACTTAATTAGGCAAAGCCGCAACCAAAACAGTACCAACTAATTACATTAAAGAAGAAGAAGAAAAAGAAATACCCCCATTTGCGAGTCGTTCTCAACCGAAAGCCTTGGGCGAAGTGCTTGTCTTCATATAACAGAGCAGACGGCATCTTTTATTTTATTTTTTATTTTTTTTACGCTGAGTCTTCCATTTTTTCATTAGTCAGCAAAGCTGTCGCATAATAGAATTTGAAAAGGCTTTAAAAACTAGCTAGCTAGCTAGCTGCCGCTGTTATCAAGCTGAAGCGAATGAAAAATAATGAAAAAATGGTGGAAAAGCGAGCAAAAGGCACTGTGACAAAATAGGAAAAAAAAATAGCAACATCAAAGACAAGCGCCATAACCCAAAAACATAAATCCTACGGAAAATAAATAAAGCAAATAGCAAAAGAAATGAATATGCTGCAAGACTACGCGAGTTGCCAGATTATATAGCAGCTACACACACACACACATGCACTCTATGCAAGCGCGAAAGAAAAAAGTTGATAAGCGACGAACGACACACCATTTTCTAACACCCAGAAGAGAGAAGCGAGCAGAGCGCACTGGAATGGTTCTATTGAATGAGTTTAGGTACGCTCTGCAACTACTACTCTAACCAGAGAGTCGCTGTGGAGAGCCATGCGACGCTGCGGAGCCACAAAAAAAATAATGAGATTTTCCTGCATGAAAATGACAAGAGTCGTGCACAAAGAAGTGCACAAAATGAAAGTAAGAAGAGTATGAAAAAACAAACAAAACTAAAGTCTATTTCATTGCAGCTTTAAAGTTTTGAATAAAAACAGCAAACAATATTATAGAATATTAAGTGGAATATAAAGAAATTTTTTAATATACTTAAGATCAACTAAAAATTTAGAAGCAAAATTTTAAATTTTAGCTTAGAATGTCTAAAAGACGTTTGACAGGAGAAACTGCTTTTTAAAGTTATGAACTTAATATGACAATGGAATATTTACACATATTCTATGCCCAGCTGTGAATCAAGAAGAACTGACAATGAAGGTCATCTTAATGGCTTCCATATAGGATCAAGTTAACATATAGAACTTGCACAGATCTTAGAGCTAGTTAGGGCAATCAAGCGAAACTCTACATACAAATTTTTGAAAGAAACAAAGTAACTATGGAAGACATTTACTAAAATCCCGAAGACAAAATGCAGGTAGTTTTCAAGTAACAAAATAATTACAAGGCATATAGGGTATATAAAGAATTGACAACTGTATTATACACAAATATGAAGTAAGATATGGAAAGTTCACTATAAATGACCATGAGAGCTGAATGCTTGCTGATAGAAATCTATGTAAAATCTCTTGTAGAAGAAAGACAACAGAGAACCAAAAAAAATATTGTAAAACGCATTTCTAATCACACAAATTTAAAATAAATAATATTTGGTGAACGAATAAGAGTAGGCAGCAACAAATGTGAATAAATATAATTTTAAATACAACTGAACATAAGTTGACGATGGGAAAATCTCAATACGAAGCTAAATTCACAACGAGGATGGTCTGGGAAAAAGGGAAACTAAGGCAAAAAGCATTTTAAAAAAATATGTAAATTTTAAAAATAATTTTTCTTTTAAATTTTGAGCTATACGAGGGAAAATAGCAGTCCTAAGAAAAACAAAAAAACACATATTGACTTAAAAAAAATATATATTAAAACGAAAAACTTATAAATAAATTTTAAATAACGAAGTTAAATATATTAAAATTTATAATAAATAAATAAATATTTAAAAATTAAAAAATATATATATTTGTACATATATATATATAATTGATTTCCTCTTTTACACAACTTTAATATCTAAACAAACTTAAATTTGCAGAAAAAAATAATTGAAATCAGAACATAGAAAGATATTTAAAGTTCTTCAAATCAAAATAAACAAAAAACTTATAAATAAATTTTAAATAACGAAGTTAAATATATTAAAATTTATAATAAATAAATAAATATTTAAAAATTAAAAAATATATATATTTGTACATATATATATATAATTGATTTCCTCTTTTACACAACTTTAATATCTAAACAAACTTAAATTTGCAGAAAAAAATAATTGAAATCAGAACATAGAAAGATATTTAAAGTTCTTCAAATCAAAATAAACAAAAAACATATAAATAAATTTTTAAAACAAAATTACATATATTAAAAATTTTAATAAATAAATAAATGTTTAGAAATTAAAAAAATATATATATTTGTCATATACATATAATTGATTTCTTCTTTTTCACAACTTCAATATCTAAGAAAAGTTAAATTTGCTAATAAAAACAAGTAAAATCAGACCTATATAAAACATGTTTAAAGTTCACAAAAAACAATAGATAAATATGCTTGACTCATAAATAAATAAATATATATAAGTATATACACTTAACAATGACTGCGAATTAACATTGAAAGTTCAAAGAAAATAGACTAAAATTTTATAATATTTCGCAATTTGATGCGAAGCCACACAAAACAATAAAGCCTAATTTAAGAAACATCTCTCTCAAGTACTGCTACTTATATATTTAATATTTGCTCTAAGCCATTATTATTATAATATTTGGCAATTTAGCTGTGAACTCGAGAATTAAATCAAATGAAGCGTTTGTTACAGAAATTGTCACAACTAGCCGGCTGCACATAAATTATCAGCTGACAATTTAATAAATAATGCAAGGCTCTGTGCAAAATGATAATTAATTCAAGGACCGAAAACGAGCTAAGACAACGACGACGACGTCGAGTTGAATGCTTCACTGCAAATTCAACCCAAAATAGGCAATGTGCCAATTATGGTGCCCTAAAGATAGAGGGATCTCGCCCCTCGCTGAAGTTTATGCAAAATGCTTATGCACCATTGAAGTGTTTGCAATTATTATTATGAATTTGCTTGTTATTGTTCAAGAGATAATTGTGAAAATTGTGTAATCTTGAAATACACGAAAATACACTTTACAGCAGCTAAAAAACAGAATGAGAAGTTTCTTTGCCATTGATTTGCCCGGAGTCAATGAATAAAATATAATGCGCATACGCCACGTATGGGGCGAGCTCTCTTTGTGTGTTTGTGTGTGGGCTAAAATATTTATAGAGTACTAAAAACTTGAGAGGTTCGCACTGAGCCTCCTTGCTCAAGCTTAACAATAACGCGCCTAAAAATTAAATATAGCGAACGAGATGCGATTTGCATTGTGCGTCGCCTAATGGCTGCCAGGATATGGCTGCAGGGTACGAAGGACGCAATCGCCATGGCCACAACCACAAGCAGTATAGTCATGGCATTCTCTCTCTCTCTCTCTCTCTCTCTGTCTCTTTCTTGGTGCTTTCATAGAAAACGAAGCTGAAAACAACAAAACAAGCGACGCCAAGGACGCACAGGATGAGTAGCAGAAAGCAATTACTTCTACTGCTGCTTGTTGCTTCTTCTGCAGTCGAGCAGAGCCAAAACGGAAAACTTTGGTGGTGGCCCGGCCACCCAGCCAACCAACCAGCCAGGCAACAGTTCATGCTACACTTGCTTCTAGTCAACTGTCAATATTTTACTTTAAGACAGCGCCACATCATTGCTATAAATTTACTTGATGCTTGCAACTGCCACGAGGCAGACGCAAACAGCCAAGAAGAACACAACGAACGAGCTCAAGTTGGCAGCATCTTAGCTACAAAATATCTATCTATTAATTGTGTTCTAGAAAACTATTTCGACTACATGTCAACATGTTGAATTTAACATTTGTTGATATATGACATTTTGTCATAGCAGATCTATAGATTGTGTGATACATCATTTAGATATCTTATTATATATATATAATTAATATATTATATATAGATGCATATTTTATACCAGCTTAAAAGATATTTATTATATATTTTAGAACTTAGATGTCTATATCTACTTAGATGATATCAAAATCTTATATTCTTTTCATGTAAATTCACAGATTTTATGGTCTACAGCGAGCTAATATCGCACCATAACTTGAATGCTACTTTACATTCTCTGCGTAGGCATATATCAGGAATATATTGAAAGCTAAATGCATTAATTTTTTTTAACAGTTTTAAAATAGCATATATATACTGTAGTATATAAAATATGTTGTATATAAATAAAATATAATATATATATTTTATATATAATATAGTCTAGTCACAAAAACTCGTTCCTCGCTAGATCGAAAGCCTCAATAATACATAAAATTTCCTATCACCTTGAAAGCAAATTCGTAGGAATATCTGTTCTATAAATCGTATTCCTGTATAGTTTGTTTCGATATTAGAGTGTATATCGATAATATATAGTATATAGATAATTTATAGCATATAGATAATTTATAGTATATATATAATATGAAGTAAACATTTTGGCTTAGGAAATTCTTTATTTGATAAGCAATTGATGAAGAAACGAAGAAAAGCAATCACCTTCTTTAAAACATAGTCTTTAAAGATGCAGACAAAAAAATTATCAATAAAAATTAAATTCAATGTTTATAAATTTTTTAAAATTATTGATTTCTTAGCAATAATAATTTAAAAATATTTAAAAATTTTTTGAGCTTTATTAAATTTATAAAAAATGATTTACTAATTCAACATGGCTCAAAAAAGTATAAAAATTTTTTTTATACTTGAATTTATACTGAAATTATTTTTTAACATGACTCAAAAAACATATATTTTTTTTTATATTTTTATACTTGAATTTTTATTGCAATTAATCAACACGTCTCTTTGGTTAAAGCTTGTTCAATTTGCAGCCTCAATTTGTGAACATGTTCTTATAAATAAATAAGGCTGGCAACCGATTTAAAATTGTTCACAAGTTCGAACAATTTACTGCGTTTATTATTCATAAATTATATGTAGAAAATGTTCTTATTTTAGCGAAATTTAAGTGAATTTGATTTCAAGAAATAGTCCAAGCTGTGTTTACATACTTTTAGGCATAGAACAAGCAACAACTTTTTAGTCATTCCCGAGCGCAAATGGGTCTTAACATGTGTTTTACTTGCGCAGAGTCTTGGACAACAGTTTTGACTAGCCACGAGCAGAGAAGAACAGGCCAAGCGAAGCGAACACAGCACCTACTACCCTAGCTCTTCCTTCAGACAGCCAGGCAGTCTGGCACAAAATTTTGAGGTCAACTTGGCATAAATCTGTGCCCGCTCGTCGAATGTCTTAGCACACAGCGAGGAGCCACAGGACACCGCCTAAATTTTACGTAGACTGCGCCGCCTGTGTTGTTGCTGGTAATCAAGGCATTAAGTGTGTTTACTGTTTATTTTATTAGACTTTAAGGCTTAATAGCTTATTGCGTAGAATTTTGGATGCCATTGTTTGCCAGCTATTCAATTAAAGTCCATTTTTTTTGATTTAATTAAAAGTTAAGCGCCGTTTTTGGCAATGAATTATTTATGTCATCTAGCTTCGAAATTCAAAAAGCAACTGCTCAAAAAAAAAACACAAACTAGAGAAAATATTAACCAAAGTGAAAAGCGGAAGCAAAAAAAATGATGGAAGCAAACTCTTACACTCATTAGCAAAAGTTTTGCTGGACTTTGGCGCTAACCTTTTCTGGCGGTCACAACTTATTTTAAAATTTACCAAATGGCCAAAGCACATGGCAAAATGTATACACACATAAATATATATTTATATATATATACTTTATTTTTTTTGCGCTTGCAAAAGTTTTTCGTTTAACTTTTCTTAACCCAAACCCAAACCCGAACCGCGAAGTTTCTGTTGTCGCATTTTCTTTTACTTTTCCTTTTAGCACTTTCACAATTTCCGGCAATCCTAGTGGTTCGGGTTTTGCAACTTTAACGACGTGTCCGAGTGGCAAGCAACTGCTGCAATCGACTGTCTCTTATTCTTCTGCCTTCAACTATCAAATTTATCAACGCTAATCTGTCTTTTTTTTATATTTCTTCTCTTAGTTTTTAGTGCAAATTTATAGCTGCGGTTGTGTTTTTTACAACAACTGTTAGTTATTATGATAGTTTTTGTATTTGTTTTGTTTTTCATGATTGACTTAAGGCCTCAGTGAGAACTTTTCTAAACAAGCCTAAGCAATTCTGTTTTGAATTGTACAAACAGTAGCTATAGAAAAGTAAAAAAAAAGTAAAAAGTAAAAAGATTCGGCCATGTGGAAGTTTGACAATACCCTTGGAATTGTAGAGGTTATAGATATAGTTTTCTCTAGTTTGCCATGAAGATTCAAGATAGACGTATATGGAAAATTTTTGGAAATTATAGAATAGAGTTTTTAGACATTTCGCACGCCCCTAAAATTCAGATATATATAATTTTTGGTTAATCTATTGAGTAAGGCAACAAAAATCGAAGTGTCAAATTTTGGGGATATGGTTGGATTATATAGTTTTCTCCGATTTGTCACACCCCAAAGATTTTTGTTGAAAAAGTCGAGCTTAACCTATTTCTCAATTCGGGGGTCTCTAAAATTGTAGAAGATACAGTTTTATCCGATTTGCCATGCCACCAATGGGCGTAGCTATATTTACTATATCTTTTCGACTATATCTTCCAAAATTGTGAGCATTAGACTTCAATAGCCCGAAGTTATCCCAATAAAACATTTCCTAAAACCGATCTGTCCTATGGGAGCTATAGAATATAGTAGTCCGATCCGGATGATTCTGAGATATACAATGCATGCAGCAGATTCCAGGAAGGAGATTGCGTTGATCCAGAGACGGACAGACGGACAGACGGACATGGCTACATCAACTTAGCCCGTCGTGCTGATCAAGAATATATATATTTTATACAATCGGAGATGCTTCCTTCTCTACGTTGCAAACTTCTGAAAAAAATTAGTGTACCCTTTTTGCAAGGGTATAAAAAGTATCAAAATGTTTCATGCAATTGCAAGAACCAATTCAAACACGCTCCACTTCTTTCTTTACTATTAGAATATAGCTATTCATATTCATATTTCTTATCAATTCAGACACAAAACAATTACGAAATTAAATTTTGACTTGATTTGAAAAGAAATTCAATTGGCAATTGCCACAGTTATTTACTTAGGCTAAAAACAAATTTGCTTTTCAGCTGCAATGAATATTATTTTTCATAAGCCAATAGCAAACAGAAATATTTCTCATGTTTACCATACTCTCTCTCTCCCCTTCATTCAAATAGTTGCAATTTCAATTGCCAAAATTCTGGCTATCTACTATTAATTGTAGACGTTGTTGTTGCTGCTAGCTGGCTTAAAATAAAAGTACAAAAATTGTTGCTGCCTAGAAAACAAATAGTGACAAGAACAATTGGGAACAACTGTGAAATTAGCAACCAGCTGAGAGCCACTTGCAATGCAATTTTCATATGCCAATATTTATTGCTTGCCAAGGATCAAAACAAAATGCACAACAATCGAAAGGATGAGAAAGAAAACAAGAGAGCAAGGAATGACTTGAAGATATCCTGTAATGATTATAAAAGAGTCTATTACACATATCGTTGTCTTTAATTATGTATTTCAAACAGAACTCAATGTCCCTTAACAATATGAAGTCGTATGTACATATAAATATTCCCTAAACATATATTTTTTTTTATCAACTTTACACATATTCCTTTACATATCTAGAAACTTTTCTGTATAAATCAAATTTTATGTAAACTAAAATTATTTCAAAATTTGTATTAAATATTTCACATATTTTCTTACTAACAACAAGACTTAGCTCCCAATCTCCTTGTTATATTTTAACTCCTAACTGCATATACCCCATCTAACTCTTCCTAGGGTACATATACACAGTTACAGTCACACAGAAAAACAACACGTAACCAACATGAATACAAAACACGTTGCATTCGCACAAAATATGCGAAATGTTATTCCCAAAACATTTGCACAGGGATGCACACATCGACTGAGGTAGAGGCTAGGCTTCGAAATGATATTTCACAATTTATATCTAGGCATTTTTTCACTCATTTTTGCCCAATATCAATACCTGATAACTAAATGCAAAAGAGTGAGTGTGGCCAGCAGAAGTGACAATTGCAATGCGATTGCCTTTTGCAGACACTGCAATAATTTATATATGCATTTGCTGTTATCTAATTGCTTCAAATACTGCAACGTGGAAGTTCTGAAATATCTTTATATAGTATTATATTTGGGGGAAGAGCGAAAGGTAGTCAGTCACTGCAGTCACGTCTATAGACAGCACACGGTTTTTTGCTATTCAAATCTCAATTGAGTCGTTAAATTATATGACTTCGTTTGAATATATTAAATATATCTGAATGAGGTGCAGGTGTAACAATAGGATAAAGAAGTTTCTTGAAAGGAAAGGCTTAACTTAAATTAAAGGTTATTAATATATATAAAAATATAAATATATTTAGATCATGGAAAATAATCAAAGTAGTATTTTTAGGAGGAGAAAAAAAGGATGTCATAATGTCATAACACAACTCAAGCCAAGTTAGAATCACACGATAGTTTTCAAACGTTCTTAGCCATTTTTCTATCACAAATACAATTTTTTTATAATTTTTAATATATTTTCAATTACAGGACCTTAAATATATCCGAAAAAACGATGTCTTTGCACTTCAAGATTACAAAACCTGACGTGAGAAAGCCATTCTAGTCTCAGATTCCGGTGCCAATTCGTAGTTGTTGAGTTTCATCAAACTAGGATGACCCGTAAGTGTTAATGCTCAAAAGTTACTATCGATAACTTTTGGGTTTGCCTATCGACACTATCGAGAATAGTTTAATTTAGCCCATAAAAGTATTTATCGATAGCTGTTAGCTTTTGCCTATCTTTTGATATTGCGAATAGTGTCAGTAAGACTAAAAATTTATTATCGATAACTATTGGGGTTTGCCTATCGAAACTATCGAGAATAGTTTCATTTAGAATAAAAAGTTGTTATCGATAACTATAAGGTTTTGCGCATCGAAACTATGGACAATATATATATAACATTATTAAATACATTCAAAGAAAATATTTAAGATGAGATCTAAAATGGATAAGCAGAATTTTCATTTAACAATAAATATTTGTGTTGATATTTCAGGAGTTCATAGAGAACATACATAGGCCTACATGATATCTCATCTAGTCTTAGATTCGGATTCAAAATAAAAACCTTCGCAAAAAAATAGTTTGTTCCTTGATAACTAATTATGCTGGCCCTTGTAATTTGAAAAAGTAAATGGATGAAAACTTACTATCGATAACTTCGCCCATCGAAATTATCGACACTAATGATTATTTTTCCCACTCATAATTAATAATCTATTAATAAATCTGAATATAGCAAACTCAAACTACTGCTCATCGCATTACTAATTCGTTTATCTTCAATACAAATGCTCAAACTCTTAAGCCCTCCAATTAGTTGGCAAATCAAGCTAATCATCTTGAAGTCCCTTGCCATATGCTTAGGCCAAAACCAGCTCATTAACGCAAACAAATCGAATACATATATGTATATAAAAATCAAGCAAAATTAGAAAATTGGCTCATGTTACGCTTTAATTAGTATTTAATTGCTTAATCATGCAAAGCTCGCGTCGTATACGCAATATATTTTATTTTCTAGGCTTCGAGAGAACGAACATTGTATAAATTAATAAAACATCAACGGACGCCATTAATTTTATTACGTACAAATATTTTTGCGTGCGATCGCGCTGCTAAACGATGCTGACATAGTCAATGCCCAACCCCTAAAACCCCAAAGGCAACCCCAAACACGCAATGGAGAATATCTGAGGGCAAGTTTGGACATGCCAAAAGTCGTAAAAGCGCACAAATCTCATAGCAAAAGTCAAACAGAAAAAAGAAATTGGAGATAAAGTAAAAGTAAAGAAAACAAAATTGATTTGTTCTTGCTGAAATTCGAGGGGGCACACAAAAAATTTAGTTGTTAAATGGAATTTGGTATTAATTAGCAAATGGCCAAGGCAGTTAAATGAGAAATGTGCCGAGCGCTGCGTGCATTGGCCACATAAATTTGACTCCCACCATTTCCACACTAACTGCTCCTCTTTACAGGTGGGCCAATAAAAGCTTAAGTCAGTTGGGCATTAAAAACTTGACTTTGCGAGTGTTTGGCACGCAAGTTTCGTTTTTAGTTTCAGTGCCCCGAATTGTTTAAGTGTTTTTGGCATTTCATGTCGAATGTTTTTGGCAGTTGGGCATTCAAAAAGTGGACAATGTGTTAATTGGTTCGGACACGTCGTAAGCAGCTGGGAGTAGGGTTGTAACTAGGAAGTATAAATATTAAAGACTTGAAATGGATACTCAAAAAAAATTATATAAAAATTTTAAATTTCCTAGAAATGTGATGTAATTGTATAGAGTTTGTTTGGAGTGAACTGCTAGAGCCTGAACGAAAAAGGATTTGGCATATATAATTTTGTTTACTGGTAGAAATAATTTAGGAAAATTCAGATATAATTCTTAACATTCAAATTAGAGATGTGCAACAAAGAAAATGTGGAATTTTATATATTGCAAAGAGCGCAAACTATGTGCCTTTAAAGAGACAATTATGTAGGAGTAGAATTATCGAAGGTTTATTAGAAATGTCTTTTTAGGGATGAACATATGTATAAGAGTGGGATTATCGAAGGAAAAGAATGGAATATAGCTATGTTTCTTAAGATATCACGCGCAGAATAGACTTTTTTCAAATCATGGATAGCTCTTTTTTCATTTCCATGAAATCCAAAAAAAAAAGAAGAAAAAACAATATCGAACTTTAGATATTTAAGTTTATCCAAGACAAAACCTGCTAGCACGAGAACTTAGCCACGCGCATCTCTCCAGGAGGCTGCAAAGGAGTAGCATTATGGTTGACCCTAACAGCTCCTCAATAAGGCAATAAATTTCTTCCTCAACAGTAAGACTGTAAGACTTAGTATATACTGAGCTGACGATTCTTAACCAAAGTTAAATGTTATTTTAAGGGGACGCTGACAATACAAATTAAAAGCAAGTAAATAGCTCTATTTCAGATCCCCTGAACGTTTGATCGTGATGCATCCCCACATATATAATATGTATTTAACGACATAAAAGATCGAATTGTAAAATTTGAATAATATTAAAAAGTAAACAATGTTTTGTTAGCATTCGTAAAAAAAATCTGATTGACAGTCAAACAGACGGACAGGGCTAAGTCAACTCAGCTCGTCGCCTTGATCAAGAGTATACATACTTTATTTTGTCTACTCTCAATTATAAGTTATTTTCCTAATACCTTAAAAACAGCTATACTGATCAACATATATAAATTGCAAAATTCAAAGTATTATTTCTCATCCAGTGAATTGAAGAAAACCCCAAATAATTTCTACCAGTTTAGTCAAGATATTTACATACTCATAAATTGGCACTTGCCCCCTGAAAAAAAAAATAATAAAATATTTTCCTTTTTCCACCTCATTGACATATGCAATACTTATTTTCAGACCCCAAAACTCTATCACACATTGATACAGTTTATAAGTTTTATCAATATCATTTACTAAAGCAAATGCATAAATAATAAAAATCAGTTGTCTCAAAAGCCTATTACAACTTGTAGAAATTAATATTAGTGCATTGGCATTATCCCTAAATTAAATCGTCTGTCAAACTTTCTACATTTTGTTGTTGTACAAGACAAAGCAGCTTTAAATATCTAATTAGCCGAAACAGTTTGAAAGGCAACAAAATGGCATCACAAATTCTATGTGGCTAGACACAAGTTGGACACATTAATTGCCCCGTTGTGATTTGCATGTGTCGCTTTCTAACGGTATTAGAGTATAGTAAGAGTGCAGTTAGACGAACCCCGTCTACCGCAAAGCAATTGTCTGGCTGAAATAACTCTACATCCGCTTGCTAATTACGAAGTATTAAAGTTCACTTTTATATAATGCGAAAACTTTTTGACTTCTCAGAGCGTGGAGGAGGACGCGAGCAAACAGTTCTCAAACGCTGATAAATGCAATAAACTTTCGACAATATGCATTGTCAATTGTCATTCATTTGTTTTTGAACCGCGTTTGTTGTGGCTGCTGATAAAAAATGCATATAGAGAAAAGCGCTTCTCTGTATCTCTGTTTGGTTTTCACATTTTCCCAGTCTCTTTTCCTTTTTCCTCTGCTTTTTTGTGTATTTATGTGTCCTCGTTTTTCTGTGCTGTGTGTTGACATGTCAGTCAAATTGTGCGGCGCCCAACGATGTCCAATTTCTCTTTTCGCATTCCTGTTGTATTTTATATGTCTATATATATATATATCGTATCATAATCTTTACTGACACGCGATGGGTTTGCTGTGTTTGATGTGCGTTTTTTAATGTTATCTGGGTATCCCTTTTTTTCTGCTGGCTTTTGCGCCAAGCGCCCGCCCTTCTCGCTCATTTGTTGCGTCCATCAATTTGATGTTGTCAATTTTCTGAAAATTTATCGCTTACTGCTCACGATATTTGACATTGTCATGCAGTTCGTTAGCTATTTGGTGTCGCGATCTATTTAAAACCGTTAACAGACAGGTCAACATCAGACACATGACAGTTCAACAGAAATATCTTGTTTGAGCAATAAATAAAAAATTCGTTTGGTTAAGAAATTCTTATTATACTCTTTTGTTTATAGATTTAAGCTTATTTTTATACAATGATACATTATATATTATCATATATCTTGGTTAAGAAATTCTAACTATATTTTTTTTTATTTTTAAGCTCATTTTTATAAAAATTATATTTATATATTTATATTATATTGTATATCATATAACCTTGGTTAAGAAATTCTCATTATACTCTTTTTTCTAGATTTATAAGCTCATTTTTTAAAAATATAAAAATTTATCAAATACTTTTATCAATTCAAATAAAAATGTATTTATATATTGGCGTTTTATAACGACAAAAACATTTTCTTTTGCTCTTCATTGATCTTCATCAGGCAGAATATATATGTAATATATAGCATCTATAAAAACCATAAGAATATAAAAAAAAAATTGTTCTTTGTAACTTTATGATTTTTTACAAATTTCTGAAATTTACCTGAACAAATTTATAATCATTTAGTTTTTTTTATATTTTTTTTAGTCTTAAGATTCAGACAAATTGCTTTTCTAGTATTTTCTTTACATTCAAATATCAAATTTTTCGCTATTTTTCAATCAATATTCCATGGAATAAAAATATCCTTTCAGCATCATCCTAGCTTTATTAAATACCATAAAAAAATAAATTAACAATTTGTTTCCTATCATTTTTATAAATTTTATGTACAAATTAAGACCCCATCAGTTCCTTCCCTATTACTTTAACTATTTATAGTCAAACATCAATATTTTCTATTTATACCCTGAACCCATTGAAAATGGGAAATCAGGGTATAATGGTTTTGCAAAAAGTATGTAACAGGCAGAAGGAGGCGTGGCAGACCCCACAAAGTATATATATTCTTGATCAGGGTGACGAGCTGAGTCGATTTAGCCCTGTCCGTCTGTCTGTCTGTCCGTCCGTCCGTCCGTCCGTCCGTCCGTCCGTCCGTCCGTCCGTCCGTCCGTCCGTCCGTCCGTCCGTCCGTCCGTCCGTCCGTCCGTCCGTCCGTCTGTCCGTATGTATGAACGCGTCGATCTCAGAACATATAAGAGCTAGAGACTTCAAATTTTGCATGATGGTCTGTGTATACAGCGCGCATATCGAGTTTGTTTTAGATATTCGATAAATTTTTCCGTTTCAATGATATCGATTTAAAACGTTATCAAGATTCAGTTTTTTGACCATATCTTTTACATATTTTTAGCTACTGCTACCAAATTTTGTTTTTAGCTTTTTGTAATTAAAATACATTTTCTATTTTTTCATATTTTGGATACCAGCTCCACATTTCCCAAAAAAAAATTATTTAAAAAAAAAATTATCAAATCCACAATTTAATTTTTTTAAATTTTTAAGTGAAAACCGTATTTTCAATAAATTAATAGCACTCAATGCAGAAAATTGCATTTAAATCCGTTAAGTAATACAGAAGTTATTAAAGGAAACATTGTAAAAGCACGCGGCAGCAGCCTGTACGTGTGCACACATTCATTCAAATCAACTACGCAGCAATCGACGCGCGTGCTTCTGTTGTGTGCATGTGTATATGCGTGCCTGTGTGCATGTGTGTATGTGTGCATGTGTGTATGTGTGCATGCATATATGCGCGCAGAGGGTAATATATATAGATAAAAGATGTAAGCTAGGTTGTTTAAAACATCAGC
The DNA here is from genome assembly GCA_035045545.1 of Drosophila gaucha. Classification (NCBI taxonomy): domain Eukaryota; kingdom Metazoa; phylum Arthropoda; class Insecta; order Diptera; family Drosophilidae; genus Drosophila; species Drosophila gaucha. Next base: position 403,192 of record JAWNOY010000006.1, on the reverse strand, counting down.
TCGGACTTGGTTCAGGGGATCTCGTAGTCGGGCTGTGACTCGACTAGAGCTTTCTTACTTGTTTTAAATCAATATTTTATATATACAAAATACTCTTTCAGCATCATCCTAGCTTTACTCTTACAGAAAATTATTGTAATATTAAGAAATAATAATAAATAAACACTCTCAAAAAACGGTATCGCAACTGGATTGCAAAGGCAATGAAGAACTGCAGTAGTCAATAACTGTAAATATATTCCGGCCGAAAAAGTGAGTAAAAGTACTATATGTACCACAAATAGAGCACTAGTATGCACGCACTGATAAGCCCGTCATAGATTTGCCATAAAATGTACAGAAAATATATATATAAAAAAAAGTATATACAAAAATTAAACAAAATAATTTCAGCCTGTGTTTCGCCTGACTGCATTCAGAGAGTTTTTACCTCGCCCCAGCCCTTCGACGAAATGCAGCGTGTGCTGATAAAAATGCCATAGGGTTTTTTGGGCAAATAAATATGCGTGTGTGTGTGTAGCAGCCGCATAAAATAGGCAACAACAAACCAAAGCCGCAACAAAAAAAAAGGAGAATCATGTGGCATAAAAGATATGGGAGCAGAGCAAACACAAAACTGGCGCACAAAGCTGTTGACATGTTTGTTGGCCTGTGTGGCGAGTGAGAGTGATACGACACAAACACACACACGCGCACACAAATGCAAATACAGTTACAGATACAGACGTATAGATAAGTTGCGACCCGTCGCTTGTTTATTTATATTTGGACTCAATGTTAATTCGTGTGTAATAGACAAATGTGGCCACCCCGAAAAACTAAAACTTGAGCGAAGGGTCGCAGGGTTAAAGTAAAAATGGGCACAATACGAAAATTGTTGCTTTACAACCCCTTTTATTTTAAAGCAAAGAATTATTCGGTATATTTTAGCCTTTACTTTTTTGACATCACGTCGCAGCACGCTTATCGCAGGCTGCGTCCACTCAAAGGGCATTTTGGTCCACCCCTTCTTTGTTTCTAACCATCTGCAGGTGTTTGACTTTGGACAGTGAATGTCCCTTATTTTTTTTGGACTCGTCGTCCCTTGGCTAGAAATATTATCGGGCATTTCGTTTTGTTTGTTTAACCTTTTTATTCACTTTTTTTTGTTCTTCTTTACTTTGTAAACTGTTAAATTGAATTAAGTCAGTGAAAATGTCGAGATTTGTCTGTGTGCGAATTGGATTTAATTCTAGATTTCATGGAATGTGTTTTGTGCATTGAATTTGGTCATTCATTGAGATAAATTGAATGCGAAGGACAGCAACGGCTTTGAAAACAAAAGAGAACATGGATAAAATATATGAAATTGGAAGGCAAGGCAAAGCTTTATTTTTTAAATATCAGATAAATTCGTTTATAAAGGCTTTACTCTAGCTGAAGCCTACAACTTTGTTGCATTTCCAGAAAGCTTGACATTTTATACATTTTTCGACTTTTTATAAGCCAGATTTGTAAGGATTGAAATGACAAAAAAGGGAAGAGCATGTAATAAATAAATTATATTTTTGGTTTTTTTTTTTGGATTAAAGGAGTAGCATGTAATATAAAAAGTTTTTGTTGATATGTATGGAAGCTCGGTGTATGCCTAGCAGATATTAAAATATAATCTATAAGCTGGTCAAAGTCCCTAACAGCAGCTAGTGCTCGTTTAGCTATCATTGAGCTTAAAATTAAATATAAAATATATAAATTAATGAATAAATAATTACTAAAGGAATATATAAAAGTTTTAAGCAGTTCATAGAAAAAAACCAATTTAAGTTAAAGCATTTCAAAATTAAATCAGTTGGAATAGCTTTTGCATCAATTTCCAATAAGCGAATAGATTCAAGTATGTCCGAATCTAACGACAGTTCTTTAAACTGGCAGAGTTTGTGAGAGAAAAAAAATGTATGCATAAGAGCATTATGCATTCAGCATTATTCTAAATTCTATTTTGAATTCTAATTTCACAGAAAAATTATGAATTGCTTTTCTTACAAACTTCTAAAAAATATAGCTTATATACCCATAACTGGATCTAAGAATTGATCAACTTTATACCATAAATTCAATTAAAACAAGCTCTTCGCTTGCCAATTTTTCAAACAAAAAAATCCAATGTTTTAAACAAAAATAAATAAGATCCCATAAAAATTTTAAGAAAAAAATAAAATAATTAATTTTTCACAGAATTTCATCTCTTATGAACTATTTACCTTATACAGCTTATATACCCATAACTAGATCTAAGAATTTATCAACTTTATATCATAAATTTCAGAAAACATACTTCACTTTCAAATTTTGCCAATAAAAATTCAAATATCGACTAAATAAATAAGATATTTTCCGAAAATTTCAATAAATTAACAAATTCCATTTTCAAACAGAAATTAAGAAATTTTTCTTTTACGAACTATTACCTAACACTTTATTTACCCACAATTAATCAAATCAAACATTGGTCAACTTTCTCTAATGAATTTTAGTAAAATGAATAAATTCATTAATTTACAGAGAAAACATCAATTTCTTCACATTCGAAAAGATTAAAAATCTATTAAAAATAATGAAATAATATGTACATTGAAATTTTACTAAATAAATAAATTTAATTTATTTAGCAAAATAATAAATTTCTGCCCTTCTCGAAATTCAACCAAAGGCAAGCTATAAGATCGCTTAATATTTGTTGTTATTTATGTAACCAACACTCGGCCAACTCTTTATGCAAAATTTTGTTAGCCAATTAAGTGTCATCATTTCATTAAGCAATATATTTTATTTTTGAGTAATTAATTCGACTTATTTGCAGCTTAAGAAGTTTAAAGTGTTTACATAAGAAATAATCGATTGTCAAATTTGTTGGTAGCTGACTAGCCGACTGTTTTCGTTGGCGCATCAATTATTAAATACAATAAATATGCAACAGTGCGTATGAGTTATGTAGTTCGGATTGTTATATATGAACTGTTGTTTTTGTTGCTCTCGGTTGTGTCGTTTGTCGCTTGTTAATATGCCTCATAAATAACACATTTATGACACAGACCAACACACACGCACACTGCACGCTTTCTCTTTTCTTTGTTGCTCTCTCACTCTCTCTTCTGCTTTTGCTCTCTATTAGCTGCTTTGATATGCAAATGCGCGCCTCTTCTATTTTATTTACGTTTGTCTACATAATAAAGTTGCGCCAGATTTTGCGCATTTATTCATGAGGCTCACGAACAAATGCACACACAGACACACATGCTCTCTCAGCTAATAGTTTAATATGCCTATAATTGCTAGAAAATTCGCATGCATTTATTGTTGCTGCTGATGCTGCTGCGCTTTAAATATTTTATTAATTTCATCTAAATTTTTCGGGACAATATAAAAACTGGCTGCTTCTAGCGCTGAGTGCAACTGACAGCCATTGTCTGGCTGTTCCTCTCTCTCTCTCACTCTGTCTCTGGGCAGTTTTAATCTGCTTGTCCCTGTGCCGCTCTCATTGATTTATGTTTAATGCAGTTTTCGGGTAGCGCATTTAAAATGATTTCACATTTTACTCCTCATTTCAGTTTTTTTGTTTTGCATTGTCAGTTTTTGGCGGAAGTGGCGAGCGTTTGTTTGGTTTTCGGGTTTGTTTTGGTTTGCATAAATTTCTGTTGCATACTTTTGTGCGCATGTATGAAAGATCGCACATGCAAGCAGCTTGTGTGCGGCTGTGCGTCTGTATTAGTGTGTGTTCCTGTTACCTATTGATTTTCGAACATATTTGTCTGCGAGAAAGTTTACAGTTTAGCTGCATTAAAGAAACTCAATGCAAATCTAGCATTGTGAACGTAGCTTAAGAAAATTTATAAAAATTTTGAATATATCATATATCACTAAATAGAAAATAGCTTAGGTTTTGGAGTTGAAATTTAATTTTGATATCTAATATAGCTCACTAAAAATTCCATTATAATATTGTAATTGCATATAATTTAAAGCTTAATTTCATTTTGAAAGAAGCTATTGGAAATTCATAATAATAAATCTATTTGAGCTTGATTTTTTGTTTGAAATAAGCCATAGGAAATTAATAATAATGAGAGGAAATAACTGATAGAATTTAACAGAAACTTCATAAGTTTTTTACATTAGAATAATATTTTATTTATATTCGAATTATATCTTAAAAGTATATAACTCAATAAAAATGCCGCAAATTCCATATTTACATTAAAATAATGTAATTAAATATAAGTTAGATATAATTTATATTTAAAATAATGTAATTAAACATAATTGAAAAGTAATTATTATAATTGAAACTTGATTTAAACTTTCTGAGCAAATATTGAATAAGTAATTCAATAATTTTAGATAGAAAATTGGTGCAACATTTGCAGACCATTCCTTAAGCAAATCTAATCAAATATTTACTGCATTTTTTGCACTCTGATTTCATTCGACTATACAGAAAATCAACTTCTTCTGCTTTCCACAACTCTCGTTATCAAAATTGTTGGCAATTATTTTCACACGTACAAACACACACACACACACACTTGCAGATTTATTTTCTTAGCATTTGCTTATTTACGTATTTATTAAATGCGTCATCCTGCCGATCATTAAGTAAAATCTCGCCGAGCTCCTTGCCAGCGGCAGCTGCAGACAAATGAGAACAATAACAACGGCTGTGGCAGGCATAAAAATGTCCTTGACATAAACATGTAAGCATAGCCATGCTGTGATGCTGGCGCCTGCCAAACAGATCCTGAGGACTTTATTAAGACATTTTACGTTGAAATTTATATAAAAGTAGAAAACAGCAGCCAAACACACACACACAAACACCCACACCGGCGGCCATAAAGCCAGGCGCAGCTGAATTTCATGCAAGAATCGTGAGATTTATGACAGCCAGCAGAGATAACAACAACAACAACAACAACAGCAACAATATAAACAACGGCAACAAGCACAAGGACTCAGGCATCATGGCTTCATGCCTGGCAAACTCAGAAATTGCTCACGTTTCGCACGTGGAGGCAATGCTATGTTTGCCATAAAAGCCAAGTTAAAGCAGGCCACGAACCGGGCCACGCCGAACCATAACAAATATTGCCAACTTTCGGGCGATTTGTGGACATTATATTGCGCCTGCTGATATAATTAGGCTAAGTTGTTGAGCTTTGCTTGCAGTCGGCCTGAGTTTTCATTTATAAATATAACAAAAAAGTATTTTAGATGATTTTACAATTGATTTCCTGCAAGATTAATTTCCAGCTCTCATGTGTTTTTTTAGGGAAATTAATGAAAACATTTAACAAAAGAAATTTCAAAATAATAAAAAAAGCCGACTTTATGCGAGTTTAATTACTTAAGAATTACGTAGGCAACTCAACGAATTAAAAATTAATTTGGGACGCTTGTTTCTTCCGAGGTCTAAAGCTTGAAAATTTAATTAAAATAAAGTTAATTTATGCAGGCTGACTGGAATTTGGTATACGTATACATATATAAATTGTTGCGGTTCACAATATGCACAACAAATTTATAAGGTTAAATGTGAATGTCAATTGTTAAATGCTGGCATACAAATGGCGACAAAGACAGCTGCTGCTGCTGCTGCAGTAAACAAATTAGCTCTCATTTCAACTTGCACAACAAGCACTAGCACACAGACACACATACATACACGTTGTAAACAAAATATATGGCATATATGCCACTGGCAGCTGACGCGCCACAAAAAAAAGAGTAAAAATAAAGAGTACAACCACAGAAAAATTTAAACAAAAAAAATATATTTTAAATTTGTGTACAGTGAAAACTCGCTTAAATGGATGCAGCAGCGTAGCATAGTGGTTCCGAAAAATGTGTAATTAAATATTATAAAAATGTTCTTGATGAAAAGATCTCTAGAATTGCGTTTTTTTCCCTTGTCCTACAATCATCCTACTTTCTTACTTCAGTATCGAAATGTATAGTTTTTGAGTCAAAAAAGATGCTCAACTGCCTTTTTTGTTGAAGAAAATGTTGAAGAAAAAACTTTTAAAAAGATTTTTTTTTAAGTTTTCGAAAAAGGTTATGAAAATTCGTTTGAATTTTATTTCTTAAAAAAACAATATCCTAAAGTAAAACCTTATACACAGTATTTTTCCTATCATAAGCAAAAAATCAATGCTTTCAATTAAACAGCTTGAATTAAGTCACAAAAATTGTGAGATAATAAAACATCTTTGTCCTCATTTCGTTACTCAAGCTTTTACTGTACTTGCGAAATTTACAACAAAAAAATAGCAAAGTCAACAAATTGTGCAACATCTGAGCAAAATAAAACGCTATACAAAAAATATATATAAATCGTTGTTGTTGCTGCAAAAAAATTGTAAACGTTGCAATTTAAGGCAAAGTTGTCTGTCAATAAACGCGGTTTAAATGGTTATTTTTGTTGCAGTTGCCGCGGCTTTAAGCGCTGGCCAAGAATATATATGTGTGCGTGAGTGTGTTACACTGAAAAGTATGCTACATGAATGCATAACCTGTGGGTCAGCAAAAATAATGTAGCCATGCTTCATTGAGCCACGACGCTGACTGCACGCTCGCTTGACTGGCTGGCTGGCTGGACTGCCTTTTGTGGTTGTGTGCTGCTGCTGATGATGATGAACGCAACCCACTCGACCTGAGCCAGCCGCTAGCCGCCAGCAGTAGCAGCACTACAACAACAGAAAACAATGCTGAACAACATTTGCCACAATGGTAACTGGGAATCAACGACAACCCGTTGACCAGCTTGGTCAGGTGAAAATTTAAGTTCGCTGCGCGTCGACCACAATGCCAGGCGTTTTTATTCACTTTTCCTCCCCCTTTTCTTGTGGCTTGTGCTCGCTTTTGTTATTTGGATAGCCGGTTTTAGGCGGCCAATTGTAGCTATATGCCAGCAAAATGGACTAAAGCTAAAAATGTTGCCAAAAAGAGGGAAAGAAAGTAAGCGAGCAGAGCAACAGAAAATTTGACTATGAAAGAATGTATATTTTTGTTGAAAATTTGTATCACATATATTTATATATAAATTGTAAAATATTTATCATACATATTTCATATAAATATAATAAAAAACACATTTTTAAAGCAAATATATTTTTACACATTTTTTAAGCAAATATAGTTTTTTAACTATATTTTCATTGCTCAAATGAGAATGCAATTTGTTCATATATATACTATTTTTATATAATTTTATATTTTTTTTAAATAAATATTTATTCATCTAGTTTTTATTAATTTCTCAATAGCTCAATAGGTCTCAATAGTATTTAAGCTCTCGAAATATTTTATAAAAAAATTAAGATATCTTGAATCAGATATTTAATATATGAACATACATTTTTGATGCAAATATAATATAATACACATTTTTTAAGTAAATATTAATTTTTTTTTGAATTTGTTTGCGCATTTGAATATATATGTATGTTTACATATCTCTTATATGTTTTATATAATTTGATATAAGCATATACATATATATATAAATCAATTATTTTTTATACTATTTAATTTTTTAAGCTAAATGTTTATTCATCTAGTTTTTTATTAACTTAACTTCTCAATAGCTCAATAGATTTAGTTGTTATATAAAAACCCAGTTTTAAGGCTCTTGACATATTTAAAAAAATTTTACAAAATTTTTTAAGCAGCTGCCTAATTTCTTTATATGTAAACTCAAATAAAATCGTCTTTATTTCCAGCTACAAATAATCATTATCTTTATTGCGCTCACCCATCCTTTAAATGCCAATTAAACCAGCCACATAAATATAAAGAAACAATTTGCCAGTTTCAAAAATAAGAGAAAAAAAGTAAAGGAAAACGCGCCATAAAATTAGCAATTTCCATGAAAATATTGTCTCTTTAATGTTAAGAAAAATGCGAGGCACATTTATAGCAACGAGTGCTTTGAGCACAGCCCACCATGCGGGTCATAATTTAGAGCTACGAGAAAAAAACACACACACAAAGAGAGACATTTAGAGTCATTTGAGTGCCGCCTTTGTTATAAATACAAACATGCCATATAAAATGTATAAATACATATGTATGCATAGCATCTCATAGTAAAGTATACATATGTATTCTTTTGCTGGGCTGAAAAGCCTGGGTAAACAAAAGTAAACACATGTCTGCTCGGGAGCATCAAATAACGCAGCGCACTGTGCAACAAAGGCCACTAAAAATATTATATCTAATAAAGCAGCAGCAGCAGGCAAAATATAAAGCAAAACAACTGCCAAGAGAAATGTTTTCAGCAAGACGAAAAAAAATATATATAAAATAAAAACACAACAATAACAAAAGGCATCAATCATAAGTCAGAGCACATGCTACATAATCTGCGTCCACCCCAAACTCTGCCTGGGATCTATCTGCCCTGGGGTGCTTTGGCTCTTACATTTTTGCAGGCAAGTCTTTAAGACAGCAAAAAGGCATTGAAAAATAGCTGAAACTGCTGCAAACTGCTCTGCCACTCTCTCTCTCACTCATAGCAGCTATCCATCTCTCTTACTCTAAGCTGTGACATTCAACGCATTGAGAGTCTATTTGCCACGCCTCGGGCAGCTGTTGGCTGCCGGCGGCATATGTTCATTAAATTTATTAAATTACAGAGATACACACACGCTGCAAATGACAACAAGGACAACAAGTGTCAGGACATGCTCGATATATCGAGCGACACCAACAACAACACCAACAGCAGCAACATCTGCACAGACATTGCAGCATTTAATAAAGACATGTGCAATTCCTACAAAGCTCTACGCTAATTGGCTGCTTAGAAGAACGGGGCAGACATCATTAACTTAGACGAGGCGCATAGCAGCAAGGCAAAAAGTATGGCTTGAAATTTTGTATAGAATTTACAAGTATTGTTAGTACTATGTATGTAGCAGCTTTTAAGCCAAGGCTTTTTATTTTATGAAAATTTCAATTGCTTTCTTTAAAAGCATCCTTAACATAAATGGATTAAGTTCTTTTATACAAAATATATTTACTGCATAATTTTAACAACTGCAACTGAATTTGTTGGCATTGAGTTTAAGCTCTTTCTTTCTTTATAATTATACTTTTTTCTCTGTTGTCCCCATTGCTTTTTAATAATAAAATAAAAACTATAAATAAGCATTTGAGCTTTTTTGTAGTGTGCCCACTTTCAGTTTTATTTGTGCCACATTGAATGCTTCAATTGTTATGCAAACAAATGAAAATTAAAACAAGCGAATTAATTTTTATAGAAAACTTGTGCAAAAACGCAAAACACAAATAAAAGGCAATTAGTAAACAATGCAAAGCAATTGAGAAAAAAAAAAATAGTAATTGCATATATGCTAAGGCATGATATACCTATTACTATTTAGAATAATTTTAAAATCACACATTTTTAAAAGGAAAAAAATTTAAATAAGTATTTTAAAAATTTACATATCAAAAAATTAATTAAAAATAAAATTGGAATATAAATTTAAAAAATGTACTATTAATTATAAATTAAATATAGGTACATTTTAAAAAATGTAGATATTTAATAAATAAATATTTAAAAAAAAAAAAACAGAAATATTTTGAGCATTAAAAAAAATTCTATATAAATAAAAAATTTTAAAAATATTTTTTATTAACTCTTTCAATCTTTTAGTTTCAAATACATATGATCTTCCGGTGCAACTCTATGCAGGGTATCTATATTGTATAAAATTACTTGGCAACACAAAAAATAAAAACAAAAGCTTCGTTTTTTTTTTGCATTTTTAACCAATCCAACCGACTGACCAACCAACCAAATAAAGCTTTTAATTGTTGCCAATGGATTAAGGTTTATGTGCGTATACTTAATATCGCTGTGAGCTGCTCGCTCGGTTTGTTCAAATTTTTTTCCTACTGGCTTTCTGCATCTGTGCTAATAGTAATTAAAACTATAAATTTTCAAGTAATATTAAGCAGCAAAAGCACGCGTGAAATAACAACAATGTACACATACATTCATATAAATAAATATATATATATTCCCTGTATATATGCTTTTTTAATCGCTTTTTTATAACCAATTAATTGAAATATGATTGGTAATTAAATGCATACTTGATGGCCACTGGCATATTTTTATTTTTCAAACATAATTAATGCCACTGTATACAAATAAACGTTATAAAAAACAACAAAATATATATGTGCGCTCAATTAAAGTTGAAAAAACGGGCAACAAGAGGGGGTTATAACAAAAACAAAAAAAAAATATAGCCTACTTTTCAGCGTTCGATAAATGCGGATGCAAAGTACGACGGCACGTGCCACAACGTCTAGTCTCGAAAACTAATTGAAAGGCAGACAGACGACAGTGAAGCGACGTCTGGCTGGGCAACAAAAAAAAGAAGGGAAAAGAAAACACACAGTAGGAAAAACAAATTTGCATACGGCGCAAAATGGCCCACAGCCAGGAGCCTAAAAAAAATTGTAAAGAGAGTAGCCAAAGAAGAAAGGAGCAAGGCAAAGGCAGCAACTGGAGCACAGCTGCTGCTGCTACTGCTGTTAGCTTGGCGTCCTTGCCATCGTTATTATCCTGTTATCTCTCTAATAATGCCTCAGAGAGTTTGTAATTAAATTTTTTCAAAAACTGAAGTGGCCATCGTTAGAGCGGCTCGTAGCCATAGCCACAACGGCAGCAGCAGCAGCAGCATCAGCTACTCATCTTTGAGATGCAAAAAAATGGAGGCTTCAGATACAAACTACGAGATACAAGTTGGTCGCCAAATGGGCGGGCAAACGGGGCGCCGCATAAAGAACGTTACGCGCACGAGTGCCACTAGTTAGTCAGATAATAACGCTCAACGGAAGCTGTTCAAAGCGGAAACGGAAGTTAAGTTAAGCGCACTACTAAACAGATACTCAAGAGCAGCCCACCGCGGCACGGCAAAGGGACGGCCAGACAGGAGGTCGGACAGACGGACGGATGGACAGAGAGCGCATTGCGTCAACCGACTGACGAAATGAATGATAGATGGTAGAGAGCAGCTGTTGAGCTGCTGCAAATGTGTTCCTTTAAACGATTTCGCTGAGATTCCAATTCAAAATGCAAGCAAGTGGAAGAAACAAGTAAGGCATAGCGATCAGATAGCTATAGACCTGCTACAATATTTGTATTGATATACACAGAAAGATAAAGTATTATAATAAGTCAAATATTTATACTGATATTTTACAGAAAAAAACTGAACTAAGGCAGCTTTCTAGTTAACTTACAATCATTTTAGCTGGAAATGGTTTGGTTTTTGACACGAAAGAAATTGCGGAAAATGCCATTTATTTCAAAAATGCTCAAAATTTAGGCAGTAAGTTTTTGAGCACCAATTGAAAGAGAGAACCAACCACTTAAGTTTAAAAAAGTTTATTTCATATCGAACTTCATTTACCCGAGTTACAGTCTATGAAAAGGTTTCATTTTTGATAAATGGCATTTTCATATATAAATAATGATAAAAGTAAAAATTTTAAAAAATTTTTATCAAAAAAAATGTCAAAATATTCAATAAATAATTTCTTATATATGAAAAAAATTCCACAATTATAGAAATTATATTCACTTAATTTCACATATGAAAATTGATCTAAAATCATATAAAAAAATGTAGAAAAAGTCTTTCTAAACATACATACATAGATCATTTCCGCAAAACTACTTTTATGAATCAATCATAATACCAAAAATAAAATACTTGTTTCCATAGTTCAAATTCACTGTCTTAGGAAGACTTTCAATTTCATGTTTTCATTCAATTTTCCACAGCCTTTTCTTTTGATCAAGAAACAATAATTCCTTGCCTTTGATCAGCTAGCCAAAGAGATACGATTTTATAAGAAGCCTAATACCTGTCTCAACTGCTTGTAAGCATATCCACAACAATACCTTTCTTCAATACTAACCAAGCGCAGCCCAAAAAAGTATGCTACAAATTTCATTCTAGGCGAAATCAGAGCGCAAGAGATTTCACAGCATTCAGTACGTTTTCATGGCTTCTAATTATGATATGGAATGAGTTTCATGCCGCACTCGGCTACAGCAAACCCTCGAGTTGTTACACCCACTAACACAAATTAGTTACTACGCATAGCGCATAAAAAGCATAACAACAACAAGAACAAGAACAACAGTAGGCAGCAACAATATAATGGGAGTCTGCCTCTGTCTGGGCACTTGTGAAACCGCAGACAACTCCACAGTCACGTCAAAGGCTGGCGAATGATGGGCGGACGGCGTCGGTGTGGGCGTGGCCTGCGTATTTCATTTCACTTTGTGAAATTCGTGTGATGTCTATTTAAATGGTTACGTAATTGCATAATTATATGGCTGCCCAGCAAAACCCAGCACAAAGCGAACAGAGAACCGAAGAGTTTGTTTTTTAGCTTAATAGAATAAAAGTGTGGTTGGGGGCGGGCGCACGTGCACAAAATAGATAAATAATAGACAGACAGACCAACACACACAGAGAGCATTTAATTAAATGCCATAAATCAAAAAGCTGACAAGTTCAAGGAAATCATTTTGAAAACTACAAAACAAACGACTGTGGAGAGTAAATGCAAATGCATTTAATTAAAATAAAATCAAAATGTGTTTCAACTAGAAATTAAGAGGAAGACGACCAGAAAAAAAATAACAGAAGCAAATCAAGAAATTTCGCATCCGCAGCACGTTTTTCAATTAAAAGCTCGTTGCGGCAGAGACTTGGGACTTTTGTTGAGTCCACACAGCTAAAGCAAACTGTCAACAAGCAAGAAAAAACAAAAAAAAACTTGGAAAAGCAAACGCGTGAAAAAACGCGATCGCGTTTATTGCCGCTAACCGCTGCTGCACGTGATTTGTGCGCGATTTTTGGTGAGCTTTAACCAAATAGAAAACATTTGCGGACACACAAACAAACAGACACACACACATTTATACATAATTGCCAATTGAATTGCGGTTATATATTTGTGCGAATTGCTAAATTTTTATTTTGGCAAAAACTTGTTCAATTTTTATTAAGTTGGTGGCGATTGCTGTTGTTGTTGTTCATTAAATATGCTTTTGCAAGTTGTTGATGCACATTTAAGCCTTGCATAAATAATATATATTTATATTTGAAAAATATTTATAAATCAATTATTTAAGCAATCGAATTAAGTGCAAAAGGTAAAACATTGGGACAAACAAATATTATCAATTTATGTTTGTTTTAATTTGAAAAATATAAATTCAGTAAATATTTTCAATTTTCACAAAACACCTTTCTAATGAGCGCCACTGTTAAGAAACAATTAAATTTTTATTGCTATCAATTGTTTAGTTGAACTAATTGCTAAAAGTGTGTGAAACTGCTGGCCATAAAACATTTAACGTTTTAGCTAAATATTCCGAAATATGCATGGACTTCATCTAAATGAAAAATCCGAAAGAGAGCAGCAGCAGCATGAAATCAAAACATTTATCAAATATGCATAGCGCATATTAAAAATCAATTAAATATTTATGCAAAACACACAAAACAGCAACAACAATCAAAAATGGCAAAACACATAATTCGAATCAAGCGAGCAGAAGACGAAAAATTATTGTATGCGAGCGAGAAATTGTAATGTAATTGAGGCAACATAAAAAATGTGCAGAAAACAATAAATAAAAGCAAATGAAATTAAAAATTTATTATGCTCAGCTGCTGAGCTTGTTCTCGTTGTTGTTGTTGTTGAATAAGAAGCGACAGCAGCAGCAGCCAGAAACGGAAATGAATATTGCTGTGAAAAACACAGAGAAACACACATACACAGCTCGAGTGAATAGTGGCAGCACAATGATGTTGCTGCTGTTGAAGTTTTGCATTTCCGGTATGCAAACAGCAGCAGCAACAACAACAGCAGCAGCTGCAACACGCAGACACATGCTCAAGACATAAAAAATGTGTAATTGTTGTTGTTTACCATTGATAAAGCTTAACAGTCAAGGCGAAGAGGCAGAGCTGAGCGTGCGGGCATTGGCAACAGACAAAAACCTCATTCGCATTTAACACGTTCACAATAGTCACTAGCACAAGCAGAGCAAACAAACAACAAAGTGCTGTTACAGTAGTCATTAACTAAGAGGAATTTCAGAGGATTTTTAACACAATTCAATCTATTTTCAGTATCAACTTGGATTTAAGAAATTTAACGCATTTGAAATTAAAAAATATTTTTCAACAATTTTGATATATATAAAAATAAGATATTTTTATAGCACTTTGATGAGAAAATTGAAAATTGTGTAGAATTTTTATATTGATATAAGATATATCTAGACCATGTTGATGAGATTAAGATTAAGCTATTTTTAATATCAATTTGTTTTCAAGAACTTAAGGTATTTCAAATTTAGAAATTTGTTTACGATTTTTATATAATTAATAAGATATTCTTTTTAAGCATTTTTATGAGATTGAGTAAGGCTATTTTCAATATCAATTCGGATAGAAGAACCTTACGTATTTGAAATTGTATTATAAAATATTTATATTTATATTTTATATTTATATAAATAAAATATGTTTCTATGGCATGTTTTTAACATTGCATAAAAACAATTTGTATACGGCTAAAAGTAGATTAACTTTTAACTATCCTCGACTCAGCTGACCGTCAAATTTAGCTGAAATTTAATGCCTTGCATAAAAAATATTTGCTATATATCTAGAATTTTTTAAATTCAATTCAAATTTAAGAGCATTGACGACTTTTATAACTATAAATATTTAACGATAATTATTAAAGGAGGATCAATTGAGAACTAGGTTTGTTTGACAACAGCTAAACATTTGAGTATTAATAAAAATGCTTTTTAAGGCATTTCAATATTTATTTTCAATTAAACTTTTGACAATTATTTTGAACAAGAATAAGTTTTGCATACAACAGCGTCAAGAGTATAAAGTTTATATTTAAGCATTGGGAATATAAATTGCAACTGCAGCGGGTCTATGAATCGAAACAAGTTTCAGATGGAAATATGAAGAATTTACAATTTACTATAAGGTTTTTATATGCCAATATATTTTGTAGAACATTTCCTACAAAAAATTCTATATATTTTTTTTCATTTAGAAAAATTCTTAAAAAAAAAAAATAGCTTATATTATTTAAAAAAAAGAAAACATATTTCCATAAATATTATTGAAAATTGCAAAGCACAAGAGCTTTATTAAGAACTTTTTGCTCGCAGCACTTAAGCAATATTTACTGTATCAAAAGGAAAACACTTGCAAATTCAAGCACACACGTCACACACAGTCACCGTCACATATTTTAAAACAATAAAAATACCTTTATTGTATGTGTCTTTTTTAAAACTCTTTAATTACGCTTAATTATTTATTAAGCAGATTGCGAGCTACGCTGGAATTTAATTTGGTTTGGTGCGCGCGTATTGTGTGAACACTGAGCTGAGATATGAAGGATGAACGCAGGACGAGAAGTCGGGCAACCGGTTGTTGCCTTGCCTGGCTGTCATTACTTTGGTCCTTGCTCTGGCGTGTGCCCGGGCACTTTGAAGTGCCGCAGCACTTTTTGGCATACACTTTTTATGGCGGGCCAGAGTTTTGTGACTCTTTTCTTTTGTCGGGCTCTTCCTATTGAATTAGCACTCCAAAAAGGACGACGAGCTATATTTTATACTTAATTGCAAGGCAGTGCGAAACAAATTTTGATGTTTATTGTTTTGTTGCTGGGAAGCAACATACACAAAGACCGTTTAGCGTATGCACGAGTATGACGAGACGACAAGGATAACCCGCATCCGCACCGTTTGAATGCACGATTTGTACTAAACTCAGCCACGCACAAATCGTGCAACACTCGCTCGGCAATCGCCAATGGCAAATTGAATTCATCGCCGTTGTGCTTCGAGCCAGGACTTTGCTCTCTGTTTACAGGCGGCAAAGTGTACTAAAACCAAGGACATTTTCGCTCGTCTTAACTCGAGAGTGTAACAACATTCGGTTGGTGTTCGTGAGGCCAACTTCGAGGCAAGTCGCTCGTGCGTCCACATGTTGCCGTTGGCCAGCAACCTGTTAGACATCCTTGCGAGTTTAGCAGACTGTATGAATGGCAATTGCAGCGGGTCTATCAAGCGTCTATGGCTAAGAAGCCATAGCCATGGATATATGAAGAATTTATTATGAGATTTACGGTAAAAAAGGTTTTTTGTATACCATATCCATTTTTAGAAAATTTTTAAATTATTTATAAAGAAATTTAATTTAAGATTTAGTGTTAAAAAAAATTGAAGCTTAAGATTTTTTTTTTAAAAATTTTAGTTTTAATAATTTATAAAAAATTTAGACTGATAATAATTCTATTAATATTTTGGACTACAGAACTTTATGCATATAATTTTATTATCTTAATAATGTATATATGATTAAGTAATTCAATTTACAATTAATTTAATTTAATTTAAATAGTTTATATATTATTATATTCAATATTTTAATGAATTCTGATAATAATTTTATTTATATTTTGGATAACAAAATTCTATGCTTTAGTAATATTCTAAAAAAAAATTGTAATTTAATAATAATATATTTTCAATATTAAAATGAAGTTTCATAATAATTTTATTAATATTTTGGACAACAGAATTTTAAGCATATAATTCTATAATTTTAAAAATATATATTATGTAGTAAAAATTGTTATAGTACAATATAAATTTTTTAATATTTTTCTAATATTAAAAAAAGTCTAATAATAGTTTTATAAATTTATTGTACAACAAAATTATATGCTTAAGTAATTTTCAATTTGATACAAAAATATGTCCAATATTTATATTAAGTCTAATAATAATTCTATTCACATTTTGCAGAACTGAATTATATTAAAATGTTGTTTAAATTGTTTAATAAATCAAGATTTTATTGAAAAAAAAAAGAATAAAAATTAATTATTTTTCTTTAAAACCTTTTTTAGTAATTTTAAGATTTTTCAGATAAAAAAAAAATTATTTAAATTTTTAATATAAATCTAATCAATCTCTATAATGTTTAATATAAATCAACACATTTTAGTCTAGCACAACTGCAAAGAGTAAAATATCCCCAGAAGAGCGCGCAGGCGCATCGCAACGAAACGGTTAAGGGGAACAAATTTGGTAAATCGAAACGGTTAAAAAAAGTCAAGAGCTAAAAAAAAGCCCAAAACAAAATGTAAACAAAATTAAGCTAAGATTAGAGTCTAAGATATTGACTGAACAAGTTCAAGAATTAATATAGTTATAACTGTAAGATAGAGAAGAGTTCTAGCAGATATTTGCTGCAGTTAAAATTAAAGCTACATTCTCTTCATTAGCTTAAGCTTAATCCGCTTGCTATGCATACAGCTCCTTTGGGCACCACAAATACCAACTAACTAACCAACTAAAACCAAACCCCAACCGAACTCGAACTAACTGATGTACTGATGTAATATCATGCCGCTCGACTGTGGCAAGCAGCATGTCTAACAAATGCCAGCAACTTTAACCGCGAAAAAAAACAACGAACCGGAGCAGTGTCCCCGGCAGCAACAACAACAGCAGCGGGTTAACGTTGTCCCGTGCCGCTGTGGTCGCCACCACAAGGACAATAAATACGCAACAACAACAATAACAACAACACGAGCAACAGCATCAGGAGTCTACGACAAACAGGCATATCAACAGCATCATGATGTAAAAACTTTTTGCATTCGAGAACCTTAAACCACCTTCAACCAGCTAACCGCCCGCCGACCTGCACCACCCGCAGCCGACCCCGTCAACAATTTTTGTTTACAAACTTTTGCTTGTTTGTATATTGTGCGAAGCGCTTGTTGCGACAGAAAGAGCGCGAGAGAGACAGAGAGCGAGAGCAGGTGGGCGACGGCAGCTGTTGCTGTTGCTGTGTGTTAGCATTGTCCACAAAGGACTCGCAGGACTTGCTCCTCGCTCCTGCCATCAAGTAAGGCGCGTCGCGCCAAAAGTTGCAAAATTTTTTATATTTGGTTTTGGTTCTTCATTTTTTTTTCCTTTGCTTAACAGGGAAATTCCTGATGCGATTATGAGACGCCTTGTTAGGTCGAGTCAGCGGAGAAGACGGTTGGGCGATGTTCGCAATAGATCACATGACAAAAGATGCTAAATATTTGTGGCTTTTGCGGTCAGGTAATAAGCTGGAAAGTTCACTAAAGCAGCAGCAGAGAGGTGGAAGCGAGGCTAAAGGAAGGAATATTTGAAGTAAACATAAAAACGAGGATTTATTGATTCGGCTTATGAATGTTGATTCCCTGCTTAAGGTTGAAAATATAATACTGATTCTCACATCAATAAATTTATATAATTTTATCTTAGTTAAGTTAATTCTTAAATTTTATAGAGTTTTTGGTAGACAATTTTTGGATTCAAAGCTCTAAAGAATAACTTCGAAAATTTCCAATATTTTTTTTTATAACTAATTAAAAAGTAGTATTTCATTTATTTTCTTTAAAGATTTTTTAATATAAGTTTAGATTTGCCTGGTTTTGAACCACTATCTTACCCGACTTAAATATTAATTCATGGGAAATAAAAAGAGGTTTAAAAATATTCTTTCATACACAAGAAAAATATTTAAAAAATATTTAGAGCTCTTTGAGCTATCTAGTTTTATGTCTGAAAAAAACTGAGCACAATTTAACAAGCTGTCATTCTATAATCCCTATATCTAAATCTGTATCTCTTAGTCAATCAAAGTTAACATTGACAGGCATCGAGAAAGCATATTTATCATATATAGAAAATAAAATATATCAAATATCCATGACAGTAGCTTAAAGCAGCTTAGTACATGGGCTTTTGCTGTCGTAATCTCGAAGCTTGCAGAGAATGCCTAGCAGTTCTACAACAATTCCTACTACACTTCCCGCTGCACTTACGCTTAACAGATACAAAGTTGACTGAGCTCACTTACCTGCAACGAGAAAACAATAAAAAATGAAAATCAATTGGCTGTATCATAAACAGTGCTTCAAATTGATTATAAAGTCGTAGAAGCTTCTAAGTAAAGTACTTGAAATCCACTCTTAACAGACAGACAAGCAAGCGTACACACACACACACACACACAGCCACACACTCACACACGCACAGCTTGAAAAGGCCTCGGACACAGCGACGAAGTGCACTCAGTCCTTTCCATCAAACTATGGAGCCAACAGCAATACTACCCCCTCCCCTCCCCTCCCCTCAACCAACTAAAACCCACATACTCGTCGCCGCCAGCACCTCCTGACCGACCCGCAATGCAATAACGCCGACAGATTACAAAGTGCACATGTGGTGCGCCATAAAGTAGTGGGTTGCACAATGCCAGAGAGCAGCGAGCGGAAATCCATGTTGCAACAACAACAGTCTAAAGTCTACGAGACGAAACGCACTGCCGTGGCCAAAAGCCTTTGCCCGCTGCCACGCCTCCTGCTACAACCGCCCCGTTTTCCTGTGGCCTTTTGCCGAACTCCATTAAGTTTACGCGACCAGCAACACGAAGAACTTTACTTTTGTGGTCGCTGGGGTTGCGGCGCAAGCAGCTTCTGTTGTTGTTGTTGTTGTCCAAATGTGTTGCTCTGTCTATTGATGTCTCTGCTGTTGCCCTTGGCCACCAGCATGTCAGGTCTATTTCGTCTGCCCTGCACTCACATGAACCGCAGCACAAAAACTTGACAGCGTTCGAAAATTGTAACTAGTTTTTGGACCCAATTCACTTCGAGCAGCGTCTATTTCATTATGCAGATTTAATGATGAAATATTGTCAACGTGTGCAAAGTGTTTGACGAAAGACACTTGACAAAAATGAGCAAGGCCTAAAAGAAAATGTTTGATGCGGGAATAGAAGAGCATAGATCAAAGCAAGTATAAAAGGTTTGGTCAACGAAGTTTTCAGTGGCAGCGAGTTTTATGGGATTGTCAAAAGCTTTCTCATCTTGAAAAGAAATTATCTACTTTAGCAGAAAGTTAACTGAGAGAATAGTTTACTTTATAGAGAAAGTCTTCAGTTATCTGTAAGCAAATATATTATCTACTTTTGCAGATAGTTAACTGAGAGAATCATAATAGATAGTTTACTTTATAAAAGTAAGTCTTAAGTTATCTATAGGCAGTTTTTGGGGATTGTCTTGACATTCACAAAATTTCTTAGATAAAAAGGAAAAGGCTTTCCTTTCTTTGAAAAGACCTGATTAATGAATTAGTTTATGAAATTTATTCATAAAACATCCATCTGGAATTTTTCGGAAATTTTCGAAACTTTCATAAACCTCTTTCTTGGGTATAAAAGGAATAGATTTTCTTTGGCAAAAGTAATCTGATCTAAATAGTAGTAGTAATAGTAATGATAATAGCAATAGATGGTATGAAAGTAATTCATAAGCTAAGGAATTTTTAAGGAATTATCAAGACATTCACAAAGCGCTTTGGATATTAAGGAAATTTTCTATCTTTTCCAAAGCTAATTTGATTTAAATAGTAGACTATTTACTTTATGAAAGTGATTTAGAAGTTATAGGATTATGATTTTTGGGTATTGTAGAAACATTCCAAAACTTTCTTCGATATAAAGCGAAATAGTTTTCTTTGCAAAAAGTAATCTGATCTTAAAAGTATATGGTATACTTTAGTCTTATGTAATCTATTAGAAATTCTCTTTTAGTAAAATAAAGTAAATTATCTTAGATTATCCGAGGCATTATCTAAAACCTCCTAAAATAAAAAAAAAACTAGTGCATGCTCTTTAAACCTTAGACTGATAGAAACCAAAAAAGGAGAAGAATTTTATCAACATTAAAATCAACATGACCTATAGAAAAGAAATAGATTTTTAAATACATAAGTGCTTCATGGAGCTCTAAACAAATTTCTATAATTTCAGAGCGTAAATTTAATAGAAGCTTTAAACGATTATCCTCTTTCACTTTAAACTCAAATAAACTTCTAGAGCACACACATACACCCACACACGCACACACCAATGCAATATCTAATACAATTTCGATAAAACAAAAACATTTTAGCGAGTAGGTTTAGCACTCCATTTTATAGACTAGCTTGCAGCATTCCGTTAAAGCAACTGCCACAGAGAGGCTACGTGCCACAAACAAGTACGACAATGCGACAAAAGGAAGTTCATGCAGCTTTGTTGTCGCTGCAACTCAAGACAGCGAGACAGAGACAGTTGCCCCACGCCCAGACCATTATTTGGTATGGCATCAAAGAACCCTCCCCCATCAGAGACAGCTGCAGAAGACGGGCCCATACCCAAGGCCTTAAAAAAGAAATAGAAAGAAGAGAAGCGGATGAGCATAGAGAATGTGAAGTGCAGCGCACATACAAAACAGATAAATGGTAGCAACTTTTTAACAAAACCAACGGACGGGGCCCAGTGCATTGAGTAGACAGGACGCCTTCCCCAACCCCTAACAATTGCTACCCCTAGCTGCTGCTGCTAAATTTCTTCCTTTTTTTTGCTTTGCCCCTAAGCAGCAGGCATTGAGAGGAGACAAAATGTAAAATTATGCGGCAGTTGCAAGCAAAAGTTTATGGTTGACCCAAGAGCAGCAGGGGGTGGAGTTAACTGCCAGAGGAAGCGCGAGAGAGAGAGATAGAGCGAGGCCAAGTGCATTTATTGTCTTTCGGCAAAAGCAGTCGAGCACGCAAATATGCTGCAAGCCGCCTGACTGATGCTGCATGCCCCTGAGGAGACGCACACGCACACATTGCGACAACAAACAGGAAGTACGCATTTCCTGCACTCGAAAACAGGCACAGAGCAAGAGAGAGTTAGAGAGAGAGAGAGAGAGAGGGAAGACAGTTCTCTGCAAATGTCGCGACAACGTCGACAAACAACTTTTGACACAAAAGTGCTGAAAACTGTTTTTCTTCTGGTCTACAGTTTTGCCCACGTTGCCAAATTAATTGAAAATGACTAGACCTAAGGGAGAGGGAGAGAAAGAGAGAGAGGAGAATGAGGTACAGCTAGTTCTAGCCAGACAATTTGGAGTAGTATGTGTGCCTTGATCTTGACGCTTGTCCCTGAACTTGGGTCCCAGCTCAGTGTGTGTGTGTGTGTGTGGCCAGCGGCACAAATGAGTTTCGTGTCACAAGTTGACCCAACTGAGATTAAGTGGGCGTTTAATTTGCCAACTCTCGCTGGGGTCGCCGCCCTTGGCTCACAGAAATTGCGTTAATGTAATCCCCGCATGGCGTATGCTCCCGCTTTTTTCCCAGTTTAGTTATTTTTTTGTTGTTTTCCTTTATTTTTTTTTTTGGGTTTGGATTGTCGCTTGGCTGGCGCCGTCGCATTTTTTTTCGGCTCTGCGTCGCCCCTTGCTGTGCTTTGTCCTTGAGCTACAGCTAGCCCTCGACTTACTGGCTGGGGTGGACGCCTGGCTGATCTCCGCGCGGTATTTTAACTTAATCAACAGAGTAAATAACACGTCCGCTGCCATATTTTCTTCTTCCTTTTTTTTTTTTGGCAGTGGGAAGTTTACTTAGCCCACTTAGTTGGGCTTTATGAAGTTGTAGCAGAGTTACGAGAGTTATTAGTTATGACACAAGATTAATGACCATTTTTTATGGCCTAATTCAATTTGAGTAAGCAAAACGTTTGTTTAATTTTTATTATTCTTTCAACACATGTTAGAGCCAATTTAAATTCATTATGCGAAGTCAATAAAAATAGGAAGTATTTGGCAGAGGACTATGAAGGAGAAAGCTATAAAGCTATTAAAGGAGAAAGTGAACAAAAGACTAAGATTTGAGTACTTAAAACTATTAGGGCTGAATGTGGATAAAGCACAACGAATAAGATATAACTCTGCCCTTTAAATATCTATAGAGCTAACATATATATTTATTACTTTTTTTCTTTCAAAACTATACATAAATTTTTTAAATATTTTTAAAAAGAAGTTAGAAGCAGCTTTAGGGCTAAAGACCAACGAAAAACTCTAAATCTGCTCTATAACTTTCTGTTGAGCTAACATATATATTTATTTCCTTTTTTCAAAAAAGATATGTGTTATATATTTGTTTTAAAGGCAGTCAGAAGCAGCTTTAAGTCTACTTGAAAAGACTACGAACAAGGCTTAACTGCTCTATCTATAACTATATATAGCGATAACATATATATTTATTACTTTTCTCTCAACACATTGGCAAAAGTTACCGACTGCATATATACTCGTGCACGGTGCAAAGACTCCCTAATTTTATCAAATATTATCAGTAGAGGGGGGATCAACAGTAATCGAACTGCAAAATTTGGTTACCCAAGCGTTAAAGCTGTGGAAGATATAGTTTTTTCAGATTTGACACGCCTCCATTAAGCTTATTTCAATGTTTTTTGGCATTCTTAGGAGAAGGGGAACAGTAACTTATATGTATATTTTGGGGGCTCTACCTCTAAAACTGCAGAAAATACATTATTACATGATGTGCCCCCAACGAGCATAGCTGTATATACACGATATCTTTTTGTCTAGGTTTGGCATACATGAGTATACATTTCAAACCCCTATTCTTACTAAAGCCCATTGCCACGCCCACAATGGACGTAGATATATACACCATATTCTTTTGTATCGGGGTGTTATATACGAGTATATATTACAAATCCCAGTTTTAACAGATATAGCATTTCCCGATTTGCCACGCCCTTTGTTGGCCTATCGGTAAAACACTTAAGATTAATCTGAAGAGGGGGTACATCTGAGTATATATTCCAAGTCTCTAGTTTCAAAGGTGTCCAAATGACGGTCATTGCACAAAACCAATATACTCTTTTCACTTCATGAACGAGTACAAATGGAATTTAAATTATATTTAAAAATATTTGCAGCCAGTCAGAAGCAGCTTCAAAGCTACTTGAATATGCAAAATCAAAATTTATCATTTAATAAAAATCTGAACAGCATAATGTCATTTAATAAACATTTTTAATAACTAAATAAATCAAATCACAAGCGACAGCAATTTTAATTAAATATTTATCTAAAGTATATGTGATTTTCAGCTGAACTTGCTTAAGTTTCACATATGCGTAAGGATTAGCCCAGTTTGGCTAAGAAATTCATTGCAAACAAAGCGAGCTGTTGGCCAAAAAAAAAAGGTGCAAAAAAGCGACATTCAAGTCGAGAGCAAATCCCCCAAGTAGCTTAGCTTCTGGCTGGTTGGCTGCTCTTCCGGCTGATTGCAGCAGTCAGAGCTGGACTGCGCGCAGAGCAATTAATGTGAAAATTTCAAAAGAAAAACTAAATATAAAAAAAGCTGCTTCAGAGGAAAAACACAAACAACAGCTAAAGAAATCTGAGCGCAAAGTCCCCAGCCAACTGAAGTGATTTTCGCACTAATTAACTGCACTTAGTTGACACATACCAATCTATTCACACACACAACCACTCACATACACACATACACACATGTGCACAGCGTTGTTGGCATAATCAGTAGCAGTGCAGCATTTTAATTGGTTTCCAGCGCTGCCAATATCAAAGTCCCACATGTGCAATCGGAATTTCTAGAGAAATTATAGAAAGTAAATGAAATGTGGGTGCCTAAGTGTGAGTGTGTGTGAGTGTGTGTGTTTCTAATGTTGTGGGTGGGCACTTTGGCTGCAAGTTAATAATTACGTGGCGCCGTTGACAGCTTTACAGTGGCCTCAAACTTCGCAAAAACATTCCCCAGCCACGACCCCGGCTTGAACTTCTGTTCGAGTTTTTATGTTTATCGCTGGCATCGCATGTCAAAGGCAATGGCGCTGCTGTTGCCAAGGCTTTATACAATTTGAATGCCCGCTAATGAGGCAAAAAACACGGTTAATAACCCAACCAGCTATGCATAAAACCCTACCATATGTTTCGCCTTGCCTTTTAAATACCTTGAGAGGCATCAAAGTTAAATATGAGCAACGTTTAAGAACATCGAACTTTTAACTTTCAATTAGGCAAAAAGGATTACCTTGTATTTTGAGAATCTCAGAGAGGGCATCAAATGAATGAAAATGAGTAGAAGAATGTTGGAAAATGAGTAAATAAAATATTTTTTAAATATTTTCTAATTAGAAAGTAAATTGAAGTAAATATGATTTGACTAAAAGGATACTATATACATATACACTAAACTAAAAAGATTTTACAGATAAGTTGAAATACCTGCATATTCCTCTAATAGTCAGAATCTCTACAAAGAAAGTGCATTTTACATTAGTTGAATTATTTATGATCAGTCTTGCAAAGATATAAACCTCACAGGTACATTATACCCAATAACAGGGTGTATACCAGTCGATCAAATTACTTTGATTAAAATTAGAAAATGTAATCAACATTTAAGAACATCGAATTTAACTTTCAATTAGGCAAACATGATTACCTGGAATTTTGAGAATCTCAGAGAGGGAATCATATGAATAATGAGTAGAAGAATGTTAGAAAATCTTTTTAAGTCTTTTCTTATTTTTAAAGTAAATTGAAATAAATATGATTTAATTAATAGAATTCTACATATGTACATATATACTAAATTAAGAAGATCTAAGAAATCTCTGCACATTCCTCTAATAGTAAAAGTACCTACAAAGACAATGAATTTAAAAGTAGTTATGAACAGTATTGCAAAGATATAAAACTCCCAGGGTATCAACCAGTCAAACCCTTTTGGACTAGAATTAGTAAATATAATTTATAAAATATCTTCAGCTCATTCTTAAGCTGAGCATCCGCATCACACCGCTCAATTTCGAACAAGAACGAAATAAACATTAATGTTACGATCCAAATGAGACACAATCGAAGGCGAGAGCCAAAAACGAGAAAAACGACGAAAACAAAAACAAAATGCAGCTAGAGAAATAACAAGCAACTGGAAACTGAAAATGCAATACACGACGGTAAAAGTAAACAGCAAGTGCTATAAAAATGCGATGCTTGGAGCCAAGGCAGATCATATGAGCATTACGAGAGTGGAGCCGAGCGGTGCCAAGTGCATTAAGAGCAGAAACGGGCCAAGGATTGGATGACTGGGCCAAAGGAATTGGCTTGGCCCAAGTTTCACGAAACCGAGTCAACAACTGCGGCAGTGTACACACACACACACAGGCGAACACACGTTAGAACTCATAAAGGACATGCCAGGTTGGCATGGAAGAGGCAGAGGACAGGACAGGACAGGACAAGCCAAACGAAACCAATTGAAGAAATGTTGCTGACACGTGAAGACGACAGCGACGAAATTAGTTAGCACTCGAGCTGCATTTGGCCCTGGTCCAGCGGCAACAGCAGTACACACACACACATCCACACACACAATAGGCAGACAGGGGAAACGCCACGTTGCGAGATTACAACACCTGCGGGTAAAAGTCGAGTTGAATCTTAGCTGCTGCTGCTGCTGCTACTATAGTAGTTGCTGTTTTAATACCCTGCATTCATTGAAAATTGACAAAGCGGGGTATGTTGTAGTTGTGCAAATATGTGTTACTGACAAAAGCATATACATATATAAAGTATATACATCTTAGAAGAAAAAAGTGAAGTAACAAAAGTTTTAGTTGACTCTGCCTGAAATAGACTTTTCATCTGCATTTTGATGTCGAGAACTATGAGAGAAATAAGCTTCAAATTTGAGATGCATATGCAAAATAAGCTTGTGAAATGTCAAGAACTTGCCCTAGTTTTACTTTTATATTTATATTGTTGTTTTTTCACAAAACTCTAATCTTGAGCTAAAAAATCTGAAGCTATGCATGCAAAATAATTTAGAGATAGAAATGAATCCCGATAGCTCGTCTCTCTCTTCATCAAAAACCTCAAGTAATTTGTAAAATATGCTGTCACCTTAAAAAAAGTTCGTTCAAATTCCTGTTCGATAAATCGAGCTCCTGTGTAATTCGTAAAAATGTGATCCTCTTGGCATTTCAAATTATCAAAATTCGACTGTACATGAAGTTTTATCTTTTCTAAATTATTCACAGAAGATTAAGGATCTACCTGCTCAAAGCAAATTTAAATGTGTATGCAAAACTTGGAATTCTTTATGAATTCATTAAGGAACAAACAGATGTTTTAGCAGAATGAGAAAGGTGTAGTAAAAGCTTTGTTAGTGATAAATGTGTTATTGTGTCTATTTAAATTTGCATTTGTATTAGTATTTGTATCATATATGTGTGCATTTATATGATTGTCAAGGCAGCTCGTTGTACACAGGGTATTGCCTAGTCTACTACTGTCTGCCAGAGCTTTACTCTTTACTCTGTGCTCCTTTTGTATCCTGGCGCTGCAAAAGCAGCAGCAGCAGCAGCAATTAAATAGCTTCGAGCACACTGAACTCAATTGCAGCAATTTCAATAACTGTTAAGAACACTCAAGGTACAAGCTTTGGACAGCAGCGCAGACAGACAAAAGCGCCTGATAATCTGTCATGCAGCCAGCCAGCCAGCCTCGAGCTTATTCTTAAAATTTCGAACAGCAAAAGCTTGCAGTCGTTTCTTTTTTGTGGCACTTGACCAAGTTGTTTTTTCTTTTTGGCACTTACCTAGTTTTTGTATTTTGAGCTTGCAATGGCCGAAAGGGAACACGAATTTTAAAAAAATTTTAAATTTGGTCTATTGCGAATTTTAGTTTTTAATGATTGTATATATATATATATTGTATATAAGCATTAGGGATTTTTTTTATTTTTTTGCAAATTAAGTTTAGATCGTGACGCGGTACGGCCGAAAAGTTAACACATTAAGAATTTTGCCACTAAGAAGCCGAAATTGAACTTTTATAAAATATATGTACGCTACACAATCTGATTTTATAAACAATACAAAGAGTAAAAACAAGTTGACATAAACTGAGACATCTCGCACAGAGTGCTCAGTTCTCTTTCAGGTTGCAAAATTTTTCATAGCAATTGTGACTTCAATTTTTAGTTTTCAAATATTTAAGAGCAAATATATAAATAAATTTTTTGGAGTAAAATTGAATGAAAATTATATGAGAATTTATAAATAAAAATAATAAATAAATATATTTGCAATATTTACAAATGCGACTCAAATGTTTTTACTAAAACATATTTAAGAAGACTAAAAAATACTAAAAGAATTTCTTCTAAAAAAGTTGAATGAAAAATGTATAGGAATACATAATTTAAATTATAAATAAAATTAATTAAAAAGAAAAACATTTTGTTAATATAAAAATATATAACTTTTATTATTAAAATTAATTTTTAAAAATTTAAATTTAAAAAAAAAATTATTTATAAAATTAATTTCAAAACACAAATATTTTTTTATATTTAAAAAAAATGTATTCTGGTATATTTTTCATTCAATTTTATTTCTATAATAAATTCTAATGGATTTTTTTGTCTTCTTAATTTGTTAAAAAAAAATATATAAATAAATATTTGTTTTACTCATAATTTAAAATAGGTATTCCTTTTTCATTCCAAATTTTTAACAGTAAATCCTTATATTTTTTTTGAATCCTTAAATATTTGTTTATAAAAAACATTCTAGTTTCAGTTGCCCAACATTTTAGTTTTAATTTTGCAAAATTTAATCAGCTTACATTTGTCACTCTTTAGATAATTAATTTTAATTTGTTGATCCATTAAGTTTTATATTATTTTTAATCAGTTTAGATTTATCCGTCTCTGTATATTTCATTACTTTATCATTGCGCTTATCTTTTCTGTTTCAGCAACTTACAAAACTTCACAGCTTAAATGCCACAAAGCAGACCTCTAATAATGATTACCAAAAAGACTTCGCAAAATTTGCCAAGCTAGGCACATTTTTCGGTCCACCCTACTCTCACACTCTCCACAGTTTAAGCAAAACAACGGCCCAGCATCTTTTCTTATTAAGTTGTTTTCAAAACTAGCTGCAAAAGTTGAATTATAAGCCGCCAAATGATGTCTGTCGCCTATGCAAACACAGACACACAGACAGTCTACCCAAAAGCTGGGGGGTTTGGTTTTCTCCTGCACCCTCAAAATGTGGAGGCACTTAAGATGCTTAGCGCCATGGCAAGCGAAAATAATGACGCTCATAAAAACTAACTAAACAGAAAAATAAAGCAAACAGCATCAAAGGAGGACAACGTGAAATACAGTTATATAGACGGGAAGAACTTAGAACGAAATGCTCGGGTTTTTGTGCAGATGGATGAAAGCTGCCTGTTGGTTGTTATAATATATACCCTGTAAGGGGAGGGGCTGAAGGTATATATGTACTTGAGTCGTTAAGCATATTTTGATAATTATGTTTAGATGGGATTTTTTTGAGATGATAAATGCAAGTTTCGTTAGTTCTAGGAATATCCATATAAAAGGCTATGTAATTAGCTCGAAAGGATAAGTGTGATAATTATGTTTAAATGAGATTTCTAGCAGATGATAAATTAAATTTTGATTTGTTCTAGCAATAATTTCCATATAAAAGGATATCTGAGGAACTCGTTTTACAAAAGATTTTTGGCAGTACAACAGATTTTCCTAAACATTTCATGGAACTGTAAAAGAATTAATAATTTATAATTTTTCCCTTATCTAACTTTTTATCTTCTCTTCTTTTTTACTCAACTTTATATATCTTTAAATTTACTTCCTACAGGGTATTTCACAGTCCCCCTCCTTGTCGCACCTTCCCCACTTTCTTACTTGTTTTTAAGCTGTTCGCGCTCGGAATGACAATGATAATGATGTGCGATAATGTTGGTAGTTGTTGTGTTTGCTTTGTTTATTGTTTTTTAGCCTCAGCGACAAATACTATTCACAATGATAATGAAGCTAATAATAATGATGATGTTCTTCATATTGATAATGATGCTGTAGTTGCTTATTATTGCAGCTAAGACAACTGTCTAAGTTTCTGCCAAAGGATTAGTTTGCCCCATTGTAATTAAAATTGCAGCCGCCAACTGCCACGCCCACCAACTAATCTGCTTAGCGAGAGGAGGATGCAGAAGAAGAAGAAGAGGCATGCCACGCAAAGTGCTCTTGATTAATTTATTAGCCACGGCCTATGCAAGATCTCGTGATTTCTCAGCAATTTCATTAATTGATTTGATACGTTTGCATTTTCCCCCATTTTCTTTTTCATTTTTCCTCTCCCTATCTCTTGTCTCCTTAGTTTTGCTTTAGGTTTGGCATTGGTCCAATGAATTTGCAGCCTGATTGAAAGCCTTTTCCCTGATTTGGCTTGCGTGTTGCAAGTTTTTTAGTTTTGATGCTGCCTAATAGATGGAGAAAATGAGTATATTGGTTTTATGCAATGTTTTTTCTGGCATTGGTTTCAGTTATGGGTCCGATTGTAGTGGTAGATTTGATACTAGATATATATATATATGTATTCGTTAATAGATGTAAAAATTATAGGTCAATGATTGCTGATGGCCTGGCAGACCATTATGTAATATATCTCTAAAATTTAAATCAAAAACTATTAGGCTCTTTCTAAAATCGAATCTAAAAATAATAGAAAAATGTGCCTACAAATATTTTTATCTCAAATATCTCAATATAAAATATATATTTATTTAATTTTTGAAATACTTATATGCAAATTATTTAAATTATATCCACGATTATATCACAGCAATTTCGCTAAGTCAGCCTTTTTAAGACCTCTGTTGACCTATATTGCAACAAATTTTAATTTTTAAAGCTTTAATAAAAATACGAACGAGTATTATTCAGTCAGTTGCACCCCACTGCAACATTCTCAATTGCCTTTATATTTATTTCATTGTTCTGTGCATTGCTTTTGCTTTCTCTCTGCCAATTTTAGCAAATGATTTTCTTGGCACAACTTTTATTTTGTCTATTTAAATTTTAACGAAATTGTTGCTAAATGACATACACACACAAGCACACTCACACACACACAACAAAGTAACACAAATTGAATTTCCCTGATTTCGCAGGCTCATTTCTCGGTGCTCACGTGCGTCTCAAATTGTATTTCAATTCGCATTTTGTTAACAAAGTTTCCAGGTATCAAGTTCTCAAATTGAAGTAATTGACGTTGAAATTGATTGCTATTGTTATGGAAATTGTCAGAGCTAGTGGTACAGGTAAGACATCTGATATCTGATATTCTAGAGTAATAATCTTTGTTTGTTAACGAAAGAAAACTTGTCGATAAAATATTGGAAATGCTGTGATGAATTCTAATAAGATGCTGTAATTAAGTTTCAATTACGATTACATAAAACAGAAGTTTGCTAACATAGCGAAAGGTGAAATATAAAACCCTGTTGCTTATCCTAACTAAATGTTGTTCAAACAATATAAATTAATTGACTTAGGTCCACTGAGAGAGTTGTGCTTCGTTTATCCAATGCCTGATAGTTGCTCACCTGCCAATGCTCTTGACGTTCTAATTATAAACGCAACTATTTCTGGCCCTAACCCATTAACATTTTGTGGAGTTCAGCCCAATGGCTATTTGCAGCCTATAAATATTTGAATGCGGCCAAACTTAATTAAGGCATATCAAAAGTTGCCAAAGCAAAGCTCCAAAGCAATTATGCAACTTTTGCAACAATATTTCAGATTGTTCTCCGTTGTTTATACAAAACTGGGCGGAGGTCGAGTTGAAGGCGCAGCATACCCGAAAGTTGAGAGCTAAGTTTACTCACCTGCTGTAGCTCAACTTTATTTTATTTAATTTTTTTCGTTTTTGTGGCAAACTTGTTTTTAAGCGCTTTTGTGAGCTTATAATTTATAATTTCATAACAAATTTTCAAAGAGACCAAAAGGCTAAAGAGTTTTGGGTTAAATGAAAGAAATAAGAAGAAGAAGCAAGCAAACTGCAAGTAAAACATAATCGCTATACATGTCGTATGCGCAACATCATCAATTTCACTTGACTGTTGTCAGAGGGAGTCGTCGCATTGTAAACAAGCATAGAAAACATAAATGAACATATGTTATACAAAAAATACATAGAAGGAACTGCAAAGAGGATCAAAAGCAGGGTAAGAAACATGAAAATGAGCTGCATTACATGCACAAAACCCCACAAGACGAACTGAAACACAAATATATAATAAAAAGAGAAAAATATGAGAAGAAAATGAAGAGTATAAAAGCAACGCACTTAACGCACATATTATCGAAGTCAACATGAAAAGTACAACCAAACAAGACATAAAATATATACATATATAAATATGATATATATAAACAATAAAAATCACAATAGACGCAAACAAACAAACTGGAAAGCGGATAACAAGTCGAGGACAGGGACAAACTTCCCATTGCTAACAAGCATAAAAACCAAAGTAATATTACTTGTATTAAGTGTGATCGACTAACGAACACCCTCTAGCTTGCTGATGTACTCGTCTAACTGCTATATTTAGTGCTCAATATACTAAGATAATAAGTCACACACAAACACATTTTAAAATCGATAATTATTGATTTTTTTACATTTGGAATACAAATTCTTTTTAATAAGTGTAGTCAGTTTTAATTTCTTTGATAAATTCAATTCTACATTTATTTGTATGTTATCGATATACACATATTTCAAAAACGATATTTTTCTACCTTTTATATTTTGTAGTATTTTTTAACAAATCTATATATTTTATAGAATATATATTATTTTGCTTACGTATATAATATAAAATATATTACATTATATATATTATATATACCATAATTAAAATAATATATATCAATTTTTATGGTGTCGATCATCAACATTTTAAAATCGATATTTATCGATTTTTCAAATATTTTATTCATATTATTATTATTTTTTCAATATCAATATAAATTTTCAGGATCTTCGATTTGTTTATAGACAGTAAAAACTAGCTCCATGCGCACTTCTGTATATTCTATATTATCATAGCTAATCTTTTATACATATATTATATGGGTATTCCATATACATCTATATATATGGGTATTCTAAACATGCCTATTAGTTATTTTTTTATATTATATATACATTAAATTATATATATAAATTAACAAATCTCACCCCTTCGCCTTTTTCCATAAATTTTATTTTTATCGAAATTGATATTTATTGATTTTTCAAATATTTTATTCATATTATTATTTTTTTTTTCAATATCAATATAAATTTTCAGGATCTTCGATATGTTTATAGACAGTAAAAACTAGCTCCATGCGCACTTCTGTATACTCTATATTATCATAGCTGATCTTTAATGTATTATATGGAATACCCCTCTTTAAACACGCCTATTAGTTATTTTCTTATATTAACAGGGTATCAAAAGCCATGCTTGCAAGCTGGAAAGCTGCTTTAGGAGCTACCCACCATATCAATGCAATTTGTATGCGACTAAAGATCCGCCTGGGGCACAGCAAGAAGAAGCCGTGTTCTACCATCGCCCACTTTTGTGACCCGTAATGAAATATATGTATAAATTTATATAAGTTGGTAGCATGAAAGAGCGTAGTAGCAGCAGCAGCAGCAGCTAGAGTAGCAGCTCGGGGTCATAAATAATATTATTATGGGTTCAGTTATTGGCATTAGGAACTTGTGTTTAGTCAAAGCAAACAAAACGCGTGTCCTTTGCCCATTGTGTTTGCATTTATCTCTGTGTATCCTTCAAGTGCTATAGAATATTCTCAATGGCGCTGTTATTAGCGCTATTATGCATGCAACAAGCTAGCCAGAGATGTCTCTAATTAGGGCTAATTAAATGGTTTTGGCAAGAAAGTAATTGATCACTGTGAGAACTCTTAAGAGTGTGTTTAATGATTTGAAACTTGGATTTGTTAAGAAATATTTCATATTTTTGCTACATAATCTCCAGACTATAATTTTCCTATTCAATTTGATTAACTCAGTTAGATTTCAATTAAATTATTGCCACATTTTCAATTTTAAAAAAAATGTGCAGTCTAGTCAACATTTTGCTATTTATTGCATTTCAATATTGTACAAAAAAAAAAACTATATATTGCAATGGAAATACACATTGTGAGGGCAAATAGGTGGACAGTTTTATTGACATATCGACGGACAGCAACAACGGCCAACAGATAACACAAAACACACACATACACGTTAACACAATTATATACACACACACGCACTTATATAGAATAGGTATCAAGGTTGATTTATATAGCAACAACGAGCAGATGGTTATAATTTAATTATTCGCAATAGTATTTTGTGAAACAGCATGAAATGAGAATTAATAAAGATCGAACAAAAAAAGGAAACCAAACATAGAACTATGTTTAAGCACACAGACTTATAAACTAATCACCGCTTAGCATCGAGTACTCACATAAATTGCTAGAGACACAAACAAAAATGTAAATAGAAAGATATATATATATATATATCTGATAAGAGACACCCACAAAGAAAGCGAAACACGTTACGAGAGACGCAATGACATAAGCGTAAACTTTTACGTAGTTTTCTTTTTTTTCTGCAACGACAATTACGCAACGGCACTTGTAATATTGTTATATATATAAATAAATTATATTTCTTTTGATATTTTTTTAATTTTCGTAGGTTTTTTTTTTGACCAAATTGAGAGACGCACAAAACGAAACGCAGACAGAGACACAGAAAGAATACGAGATAGAAATATGCAAGTGGGAAAACGTTAACGTTATCAAGACAACAGACTCTGACAAACTAAAAATCTCAATTCGAATTTCGAGTACTGCCAGCGGGGGAATGCGACAATTGTTGTTGATAATGCTGGGATGATCGCTGACCGGCGAACGCGTGAATTAAGAGGCGGCATCTAGCGTTGAGAGCGTGCGCGGGAGATAAACGAGCCAGCGAGCTATTTTCGAAATTGATAAGCAGCAAAATCGATCGATGCGACACAAGTCGAAGCATTCGAATTTCAAAAACACGATGTGCAACGGTATCATCGCTACGAGTAGAAAAATCTTTTATCAGTTGAGTAGCTGCTGCAGCTAGGAGAGAATGTGACTGAAGTGGACAGTGTTCAGCTGTTAAAAAAACAGCTAGATAAAGTTGAATTGCTAATTATTTCAAGTTTGCGAATTGTTTGATTTAGTAGAAAAAGATGGAGCAATATTTTTTAATCTCTATTAAAGAGATACTCATTATATTAATATAAATTGAAGTGGAAATCAAACCAGTTGCCAAGGAATAAACGTATCAAAGCCTTCTGGGAATTATTTTCGTGTTTCAAAAAATTTTGAGTTAAAATTGTTAACTTAAAGAGACTTAGCTATAAGCTTTAAATACGTTCGACTTTTGCATGGATCTTGAATAGAGAGACACGCAAGGCTTAAAGTGTTTATAATTAAACAAAAATTATTATAAAATATATAGTTTTTCATTTAAAATTGATAAGAAATCGCGACTCAAGCCAAACTCTCCAAGTGATAAACTAGGCTCAAGATGAGAGCATCAAGGCAGCAGCTACTTAGTTCGCACTTTAAATGATGACCAAACACACAACTCAAAATTGTTATTGCTATATCAATTAAAATCAATCAATTTTTATTTCACTCTTCATAATATTACATCCAAGTCGAAGGACCTAGCAGCTAGAGCTCGTTAAACTTTAATTAAGCTTAGCATTAAATAATAGAAATAATTCATGTAATAATTACAAAATAAATATTTCACTATTAATAATATACATAATATAATATTATAATGTTATGTGAAAAGTATCTTACAAGAAAACTAGATATTTTCTACTTAGATATTAACTTACAAGAATACCATATGAAATATTCAGATGACTTTTGGTTATGGGGAGAAAAACTATAATGAAAAGCTTCGTGTGGACTTACAAACTGTATTAACTATTAGGTGGCTATGCCAGATCATTCATAGTATCAGAGTACACTGAATCTTGACACTTGGAAGTAAAGGTATATTGCGATATTGCTATCTATAATATCAAATATCTATCATTCTAGAATATTTACTAGATAAACAACTACAGTATTATAGCAGGCCAGTTTGAGTGTATAAAATTTATCAAAATTTAAGTATATAAAATATACCAACAGTATATAAGATTTACCAATATTAAAGTATACAAAATATACCAACCCTATATTAAATCTACCAAATCTACAATAAACAGAGTCTCTTAACAGAGACAGAAACTAAAATGTTAACGAGCTAAGGAAAATGTATTCAATGCAAAGCGAACCCAGAAGTGGACGCTTACAAATAAAAGTCGATTTCCATAAAACTATAGATTATAATACATTAAAAACCTTTTTTTATACAAATTTTAATTTCAATCCCATCAAAAAGATTTGTATAATATAAATAGAATAGATCAGTCAAGAGCTAACTTATATATACTGCCTATAAATTAGATCATTTTAACTAAGCTTATTTATACTAAGCACTAAATAGCTTTATCAAAAAGAAGACATGAAAAAATCGATTTGAAACAACAGAAAAAGCAAAAAGGGGTTAGCTCAAGCAAGACACATCGATCAATGCACACTGGCTGCAGCGTTGACCCCTGCGTTTCAGTCGACGGCTACTTAAAAACTTGAACAGCCGTAAATTCGCAACAACAAGGCTATGAAATTTAATGGCAGACACCGAAGGCAAGCCAAAAGAAAACCCACGTATTGACCATTGCCCGAGCAGTGCAAACGTCTTTTTGGTACAAATACGCAACTGTATTAGCTCACGTTCGTTCAGGGGGTGCACATGTGTATAGGTGTAAGTGTGCGTGTGTGTGTGTGTCTCCAGTGCAGTTTCTGTACGTATTATTGACTTTTATAGCTGTGCCATTCATCGTCTCCTCGGGGCAGCTTGAGAGTTTGCGGGCGTGTGTTTACATTTTCAACTATGTAATTCGTTGCATTTTATTGCACATTTTATACCCGACGTGTGTGTGTGTGTGTGTGTGCGTGTGTTTTTGTGTGTTAAATATTTATGACCAGCGTTCGGTACGTTTGTGCGCGCTCTGGTCAGGAGTTTTTCATTTTTGCAAAAGTTTAACGAAGTGTTAAATGGGCTGGACCCAGACAAGCGACCCGATACCATCATCATCATCATCAGCATCATCATCATTGTCTTGGAAAAGCAGCCTTTTTATCGAAATTTGTCACGCACCACATTGGGCTACGAATGGATTAATATCGTAGCGACAACAAAAGATTTTCATTTTAAGGATGATGGCAAAATGTTTGCGACATGAGTCGCATGAATGACAGGGATTCTATATATATATATATATATATATATTTCTCTTTCCGTTTTGAATAGTGTTGACAAGTGTTGTGCACGTGTTGCTAATACCTGTGGATGACAATAACGGCATTACTTTTACTTTTCCCATAACCGTTCGAATTTGGGGCGAAAGGCGGCTTAAGTAGTTTATTTCCTTTGTTTGTGCGACTTTGCTGATAAATGCAATGATAAATGTAGAAAATTATTTAGCTAAATGTTTGGCAATGTAGTTAAGCTTTCTTTACACCACAATGAATTGGCATAATAGACAGCATAATTGAATGAATATGTGATTTATTATATATGTATAGAAACAGGTGAGGTGAGTGGAAGTTGGGAGCGGGGTAAGCTCCGCTTAGCTAAAAAATCGTTTCACTTCTACATAAAGCGGAGCAAAAGACAATATAAATATACCTTTATATGTATGTTTATACTATATACTGAAAGTAAAATCAATACATCGATGTTTTTAAATTTATTTGAATTTTTTTAAATTTATTTTATGTTTTCCATCACTTTGAACATTTCTAATATAATTTTTCATCAAAAAAAAAAAACGAGTAAAACTCTAATATAATTTTTTGAAAAGAAAAAAAATAAGCTAGACAACACTCTAGTCGGGACTGCCTGACTAAGAGATCCCCTAAACGTTTATTCGAGCTTGTTTTTACATACATATAGACAAATAATATGGATATAACAATAAAACAAATTTCAACTGTGGCTATATTTGCAGCTGAACTCAAATTATATTGATTTTTATACATTTGAAGCCGGTATTCAATATATATAAAAAAAAAAGGAACTTTATTTGATATTCAAGAGACTAAATGCAAAAATTTGGTGACTGTAGCATGAAAACTGTAAAATATATGCTAAAAAAAACACATCCCGTATCATGAAAACTGGAAGAGTTATCGATACTCTGAAATAAACTCGATATTTGCGCTGTATACGAGGTGTACAATTTCAAGCACATATCTATACTCTTATACTTAAGT
The DNA here is from genome assembly GCA_035045545.1 of Drosophila gaucha. NCBI lineage: Eukaryota > Metazoa > Arthropoda > Insecta > Diptera > Drosophilidae > Drosophila > Drosophila gaucha. The sequence continues at coordinate 364,875 of JAWNOY010000006.1, read as the reverse complement.
TCTGAGATCCATGCATACATACAACCGGAAAGACAGACAGACAGACAGACGGATGGACAGCTGTACAGCTCGTCGCCCTGATCAAGAATATACATTTCGGGCCTGTTTTTTGAGTTCAGAGTATAAAAATAAATACAATTTTTGCAGAATATTGATGTTAACAGTGTTGTTGGAAATGGAAAAGTAAAAGATTAATAGTTTAAGTTCATGAAGCATAGAAAGAGTTACAAAATAAAAAAATAAAAATGTTATTTAAGCGAGGCTACACCTTAAGTTAAACTATTCTGTTATAGTGTATATAGCACGCTGATACTGAATAAACATATAATTAAAAAAAAAAAAAAAAAAAAATGTTATTTTCGAATTTTTTTCTTCTTTTTGTTTTCTTTTCTTGAATATTAAATTTGTTGCTTTATTCTTTGAATATGAATTTAGTTTGATGTTAGGTACAGAAAACCACTAATACTTTGAGCAATACGATCTAAGTCAAAAGTCAACATAGATACATCGAAGCCTTTTTTCAAAAAACATCAAAGCAACGATGATTTTGATTCCACATTCGGAAATAACAGACAGCAATAAATTATACTGCACAATTTTCATACTACAAAACTAATTTTGTAAGAGCAATGAACCCTTAGCTACAAAATTTCGATTCGAAATAAAATTCTAACCGCAAATAGACAATTTACGGTATTATATACCTAAAAATATGATACTTCGCCGAGCAACTGTAGATATTCCCACAATGCCAATCAATAACTAATGTAACCAAGGACTTAATAGCTCTAGAACAACCCCTCTTGCTTATATGTATGTAATGCCATGCCTCTTGGTGTTTCTCCTGAGGAGAATTGCAAATAATGACCCACAATTTGCAACACCCACGAGTCGAGCAGCATTTTAGAGTGTTATAAAGAAATTAGCTACCATTTAGCCTAATGAGCATAATAATAGCAACCTAATGGCCAGCCACAAGCAGCAGAATCGAATCGAAGAGAGCTGCTGCTCGGATGACCAGAGCGCCCCTAATATTAAACAAACATTGACTGAAGTGCGATTAACTTGCGAAAGTGTTATAAATGTTGTGCAATTTATATTATATACATATATATATATATGTGTAAAGGAAAGCAAGCAGATATAGCTATAGAGTCGATATATATGTGTAGACTATAGCGAAATGGTTTAATGGCCAAGCCCGGTGTCAACAATGATGAACATAAATATTGAAGCCGAGTCAAGGCCAAGGCAAATGGCCGGGAATTCGCTTTCTCTCTCAATTAATTTAGCCGACTGCCAATAATCATAAATAAACAAAAATCCAAGGATAGAACAAAAGCACATGTCCATGACAGAGTTTTAATTATTTTGCTAGATCAAGCACACACACACACACGCACACAAATTTAATAAAGAATAATTAGAAGGCAGGCAGTCAGGCCGAACAAAACACGTTTGGAATGCGAGCCGAGGCATAATACAAAAAATAATTAACAAAAACTGACAAAGCAACAGCAGGAGCAACATTTGATATCCATTCCAGCCACGCCCCCAACTCACACACACAGACACACAGCAACACAAATGGAAAGCAATAATGGCATATAATTAACATATAAATTAAAGACTAATACAAATTTACGCGGCAATAAAATGCAAAAATTACCCACATATTTCCACTTTTATTTTCGATGCTATAGAGAAGAAAAAGGTGCTGTAGCAGAGGTGGGAGCATTTCATACCACAATTAATTTGAATTACTGTTAAACAACTGCTAATTTATTGTCGAGCAATCATTATGCCTAAAACACTGACGAAATAATAAAGATTAAAATAAAATTAGAAACTGCATAAAAACATATATTTATCTTATTATCTATATTTCTTAATATCTACTTATGTATATGTGTATATAAATATAATATCTTAATAGCTAAATATCTACATATATTTATATACATATATCTACATAAGACGTTGAAAAGCGTCGAGCTCAGCTGCATCTACTGCACAAGTTCCATAGACAATGTCCCTGCGAAAAGTGGATACAAGAAAGGACCGACCTCGTAGGAACTATAGCTAAAGGTGGTAGAGTTGTAAATTCGGCAAATTTGCAGAAAACAACAGCTATTTAACTGCTATAAAACAGATCTCAAGGCTGTTTAACTTATATACCGTTGCGATCTAATAAGCTGGTCGAAAAGAACTGCTCTTAAACTGCTTGCGTTGAGCAGCTTTTGAACTGCTATAAAATCTCAAGGCTGATTAGCTGTTGAACAGATGTGATGTCTGCAAATTTGCAGAAAAAAGGTCGAAAAAAGTTGGATCTAGACGCAGAAACACTGAGGGCAGCGCGAGAACATACAAGGCCCCAGTTCGAGCCTGAAAAATTTATATAGAAAAAGAAAGGTAGCATAGTATAGATATAGTATAGATTTAGCAAGTTTTTCATTATGTAACGCTAACAGATTCCCAGACTTAATAGATTAAATAAAATTTCTATTCTCGGAATTTTCTTACTAAAAGTATACTTAACATGTTATTTAGGCATTTTATGCTGCTGTAAAATATGTGACTGTATTCTAGGATTAAAATATGATACCTCAAGTTTCTTTTACAAAAAGTATAATAACTATAAGTTCAAGTACCATCAAATATTTTTGATATGCATGAGTTGATCAATATTGGCATGGGCTTTACCAGCTGTTAAATAGTTGACACACGCATAGGAATATGTAAGCCACAAAAAATGCTTGTTCAATAAAATATATTCCAGGAAAAAACAACAAGTTAAATATTAATTGAACAATATTTTTGTTTAACAAAGGGGAGCTGTCAGCCTTTGCTACAGTTAAACGATATATAAAAAATGCAATTCAAACAATTTGGAATTCATGTGACTAAATTATTAATATAAAACAAATATCTTCAACAACAAGACAAAAAAATGCAATAAAAATGTTCACAATTATGTCACAAAATTGATGCATTGGTATTTAATTATAGGCCAGCTCTCAGCACACAATTAACTTGCATTTAATTAACTGCAACCGAGCAAATTGTAATAAAATGTGTGAGAAAAAAGAAGAGAATTGTTGAAATGCCATTTCGGCTACTGCCAACAAACAAAATAATAGAGCCATTAGCTGCCTGCGGGGCGGAGGAGGTGACTTTTAATAGCGGGTTAATACCAATAACAAAAGCGCGACATAAAATGCACAAATCAATTTCCGCTCAGCGGCAAAAAGCTGCAAACCACAGCGTAGCAAATCTCCTGTTCCTCTGCCCCCCACATTGGCACAATTGAAAATGGGCTGCATATGAGTGGATTCCCAAAAAGAACAAACAAAAGCGGTTTAGTTGGGAGTGCCCGACTGGCAGATACCCTGAACTCTATGCAGAACTGCTGCTTCATTTATTTTCGTTTTTTTTGTATGCATGCATGCACTGAAACACACAAACTCATACACACACACGCACACATAAGCATGCAACCCTCATAAGCCTACGCTTGATGCATATTATAGGAAATAAGTTATTGAACGATTTCGGTTCTAGATGCACTGTTTTAATAAAATTATGACAGCGGTTTAATGTACAGTCAAATCCCGATAATTCGTCCCCCGTTAATTTATTTCTCTTGAAATAAATTTGGTTGAATTCCTGTTCGATAATCAAATATATGAGTAATTCGTAAAAAATGTGATCCCTTAGCCATTTAGAATTAACGAGATTCACAAAAATAGCGGTACAGTAGATGCTAACAGAGTTGGTAATATTTTTATGCATATTCCTTCTTATAGATTCAATTCTTGGACTTCGCTTTTGTAAAATGGAATTTAAAATGGAATTTTATGAACAGCACAATTTGACATTTTTCCACTATTTTGCCCACTTCTGAAATACTAAAAAAAAAAAATTTCAAATAAAAATGGTGTTAATTTAATTATATATAAATAAGTTAAAATTTTAAAAAAGATCGGTATAATTATGGTCTTTTAAATATGATTTATCTACTTTACAGTAAAAGCTTAAGGGCACTGCTATTTTTGTGAACATAGCTGTATGAAGAATTTAATCTCTACTTCAAGTAATGGCTTAAAAGACAAGTCATAATTTTGATTTATATCGATTAGAAAATTGAATAATCAGAAAATTTAATTAACTAATACAATAATAATAATAAAATAATAAAGGCACATTCAACAAGAATAAAAATTTAAACTTTCTATAGCTTTTATGGTTGACATTCGTTATAAAGATTTCTAGTGGACTGTGGTACAGTCACACCTGTGATATCAAAACGTACCTAAAAGTCCTCAAAGTTGCAAGTTGCAGCAATTTACATCGAGCGACTGAAAAGCCACTCAATAGCCAATAGCCAGGCGTCTTTTGGAGCGTGACTCCAGAAGATACTCATCTTCAGGGTGGTGAGAAGAAGAAGGCAGCATCCAACGGACCTGGCAAACCTGGCATTTAAAGGCTTAAATCCGAATATATTCCTACTAATTATACTATAACTAAAAAAAAAGTTTTTTGCTATATTTATAATAAGTTTCATTGAAGTTGTTTTTTGTAAATAACAAAAATTGAAAACAAAACAAAAAAAAAATAGCTCGATATCATTCATACGGATCAACGAATCGATGGGTAGATCAACTCAGCTGGACAACATGATCAAGAGTAAATATACTTTGCCACGTCTCTTTCTGACTGTTACATACATTTGCATAAAAACATAATACCCTAAAATCTTCTTTTCAATGGATTCAGAGTACAAAAATTCAAACAAAACAAATCCCCATACATATACTTACATACATACATATATAGAGTGAAACAGAGAGCGCTGGCGCTGTAACTGTAAAAACAAAAGGCAGTTTGTTAGCAAATAAAAACAATAGCCGTCACATAGCGTTGAGCAATTTTCGTGAAATTAGTTTAATTTGAAGTTTTTTGCAATCGGCACCTATTGGCAGGCAACATACAAGTGAAACGGGACGACAGACTCGCAACTGTCAGCTTGATTATAAAATTTGTTGTAGCGCTGATGCTCGTCGATGTTGATGCTGCATCAGCAGCAGCAACAGCATCAGCATAGGCAATGGCAACAGCAGCCGCTGCTGTACTTCATTCATTTGCACACAACATCCGAAACGCAGGTCACATTGTTCTATGTTAGAGTCTCATCAAGAGCAGCAGCAAATGTAGTTTAGCCATAAATGGACGATTGGTCAGCGAGTCACCCAGCACCAGCAACAATAGGAACAACATTTTTGATCTACAGCTGCGTACGAATGTTGTATACGCTTTGAATATTTAAGAATCTTAGAATTTCAAACTCGATAAACGTTATCTGACACCATTTCAAATTGTATACATTTGAAGTTGGACCTTTTGTTAACTAGATTTGAAATAGAAGGTGGGAGTTTTGATCAAAGAATGTTATTTATTAGCTGAGGGTAGGTAATACACAATTTAAAGGTAATAAATTTAGGTATATGTATTTATATTTATGAAAATTCTCTGTTAAATAAAATCCAATTAAACTTCTCAACAAAAAAAATGTATTTTGTATGTATTTTATAGATTTCGTAGTCATTAGAAAGAGTGGTCGAACCCTACTGATTTCGTAATTAATACGATACATATTATCAACAAATTCGCTTGGTGTCGTTATAAAAACTTGCAAGTGAAGAAGAAAATAAAAATATATATGTATTTTGTTGAATGAAAATAAATTGTTTTTTATTTTTTCATTTTCATTTAATTTTTAATTTTTTCTTTTAGAATTCTTTTTTCAATTTTTTTATATTTTTTCTATTAAATGTTTCTGTTACATTTTTTTTAAATCCTTTTTTTCTTTTTTAATTTATTTAAAAATTTAATTTAATATAAATAATTGTTCTTTAGAGTTTTCCTTTAAAATTTTCTTTTAAATTTTTTGTTAAATTTTTTTTTTTTTTCCAACTGCAAGTGTGTGACGTCAATCGAATTTATTAACGGAATTGATCGTTTTATTTACAACCTCAGTAGGGTTCGAATCCTATTTCTGATGACTTGTGTGCCAACGAAGGCTACATCAAATAAATTAATCATTTATTATAATTATATTTTTAAAATCAAATTAACCTTAAAAATGTAGTCTTAAGTCAAGTCTTTGATATAATTAATTCTGGTAAAACAAAAAAATCATTTAAATTGAAGATATTTAAAGACAAAGTCTTTAAAACGAAATGTGATTAAAATCAATTTTGCTATCAGTGCATTATTTAACTGAAGGTTACAAAAGCTTTGAGCTTTGAGATCTTTAATAAATTAAAATTAAAATAATTAATCCAAACATCCAAAACATCTTTTTAATCTGTTTTTATGATGTTCCTCGCAGAATTCCGAAACAAGCTTCGCATTTTAAAGAAGATTCTTGCAAGGCTATTAAAAATATTTTATTTGCTAACTGGTTTAGTTTAGGTCAGATCAGTTGTCATATTTTAACCACACAGTTAGTTCACATATGTAACAATATATTAAGTCCAACTACTAACCACATCAACGTTACCAGCTGCATTTGAAAGTGGTGCTGCATATCCTGCTGCAGGGATTAGAACAATTTAGCTAACCAAGCCTGTAAACTGTCCGTCGTCTGTCATCATCATCGTGGTCGTTCCCAACGTTACCATCGATGACCCAAGCAGCAGCAGCAGCAGCAGCAGTTTGATATGCACGTGCTATGGCATCCGAAGCCCACTCTCCCCATCTCCATAACTATACCAACGTATGCAACACAAAATAATGCCGATTCAGCGCGCGGCGTTAGCACAAAAGAGAACAACACACACACATATACACAGAGGATATGTCAGGCAGACTTACTGCCTGTCCGTCAGTCAGCGCAACTAAAACAAAATGGCTGCACTCACAATGCCTTCACAATATTCGCATTCGTTTATTTTAAAATGCAGTTGATGTCGAGCCTCTGGAGTAGGTCATACGCTTCATGTATATATATATAAATATATATATATATATGTATTTGACGAGTCGGTTGGATAATGCCAAGTGACATGGATACTTTTTGGACTGCGCATTGGTAATGAGCATTGCAATCCGCTGTAGCTGCCAGCGGGCACAAAGCAAATGCCAAAAAACAAGCAAGTGAAAAATACATTTTATATATATACTAAAGTGAACTGTAATCAGCAGAAAAGGCCATATAAAAGGCTAATAAAAGAATACGATATAATAAACGAACGAATGCAGTCGAAATGCCAATAAATGTATGCAGTTAATACATGACTTTCACATTACTGCAGAGCCTTTATAGTTTATGCATGCATTCAGTATTTAAGGCTAAGTCTTATGATCCTACATAAAAGAGTTTTCATTTCTACTTTTATTTAAGAGTTAAAATAATAAATTTTACTTTAACTTGGCTTAACAAAACTTTTCTGCACTTCCTGAACAAACCCTTCTTAACCACACAATCCCCTTTATGTTAACCACAAGCCTTGCACAAACTTCAATCAACTTAGACGAAGACAAGCCACAAATCAGTCGCAATTATTACACCAACTATCAGGAGCAATCCATGCGTATATATATATATATATATATTTTGTAGACAATCCACTCTAAAAACCAATCGCGAGCGCGCGCTCACGTATTCCTCTTAAGGACAAGCCAACTCAAGCTTCATTAAGCTTTCATTTAAAACAGAATACCCATGTCCCATACCCATTCATGCCATTCCCATCAACTGTCTCACTGTACAATGCAAAACAATTCAACTATTTTGCCATACAACAAAATACGAAGCGAGTGCCAAGCTGAAGGAGCAGGAGGAGGCAGGACGAAAAGTAGAAGCAGTTGTAGCTGCAGATCGAGCACTGGCAGCAATCGGTTGGGTCACTGATTGATAGACGACGTCGGCGACACCATCAACGTCATCGTCGTCGTGGTCGTCATCGTTATTGGTCCTGGCAACGTACCGAACTGGCTCTGACTGACTGACTGCTCCTGGGTTGTTGTCAATTAACGTACGAAAATGACTTCCGCTTTGATTGTGCGGCAAAACTAAGTGCGGCCCGCCCACACACACCCACACCCACACACACAGACGTTGCGAACCTCATCTATCGATTGACTGTCAACTGGCTGACTGCCTGCCTAACTGCCGACTGTCAGCCTGTTTCCGTTTCCGATTAAAGCAGCAAATAGTTTTCAGTGTGTGTCGCTCTCTCTCTCTCTCTGTCTCACTCTTTTTCTCTTCCTGTCGCTCTCTGTCAAAAGTCTCATCTCAAGTGATTTCAGTAATTGTTGTTAGCCACATTTTTTGCGCTCCTCTTAATATTGTTGCTACATTCCCCTCATCAATCGCTTGATTAATGGGCGTTTAATTGTCCCCTTTTATGAGGCGCATTTTCGTTGGAATTTCATTGCTCTTGATTTATTGTAAATGCTTTTAAATGTTTTTCGGTTGAGCCTAATGAGGCATATGACAAAGCAGAAGAATGTGTATTTATATGTGTTTTAAACACAACATGCATTACAGCACGTTAAAGTGATTAATTACTAAAAAAAATTTCAAATTATTTCTCTTAACAAATTAAATGCCAAATCAATGTTGATAAGAAAACGATTGAAACGGCACTAGATATACAAAATTGATTTTGTTTTAACAACGTAATAGAACTTGGAAAACTTTTGAAACATGAGCAAATTTTATGGAAATAAGTAAGGGGGACTACATAATATTTTTGCAAAAAATTTGGGATCTATTTTATTTGCCACAATGGCAATATCTACATATAATGTAGAATTCATGAAAAAGTTAAACGTTGAATGAAATGAAATCAGTCATGAAAATCGGTTCATTTTAGACAAAGTAATTTAACTTAGACTCTCTCAAAAATGTATAAAGTTATTTATATAAGTTTATTTTATTGTCAATTTTGGCATCCACAAACACTAAAATATATAATTCAAAGCTATAAACTTTTAAAAAAAAATTTTCTAAAAGAAGTACGGATATTTTTAGCAAAAATTTTGAAAAATATTTTATGCCAAAATCACTGCTGCCAAATTAGCTTTTTCCCGTCAAATCCTGCATTTTTAAAAGTCGAATTGCGGGAAAAAATTGTAAAACAGCGGGCAGCTGGAAATATAGCTTTTTGAAAAACCGATCTAGCTGTTTTTTTATTTGACTTAATATTTTCATGATTTTTTATAAAAGTGACTACAAAATGTGAAAATTTCTGTAAAAGTTTTTGTGGTGAGCAAAAAAAAAAAGGTTGTCAAATTAATTATTGAAGTCCTACCAAGAAATCAAACTCTTTCTAAAGTAAGAATTTTTTTTTGCTTATTAACAAAAATTTGGCAGAAAAATTCAGAAATTCAATACATTTTCCTACAAATCATGCAAAAAAAAAGTCAGCTTTTTTTGTTCAACAAAAGTTGGCAACACTGACCAAAATGCTTAAATTTTAAATGTAGGATTGATGAAAAGATTAAGCCTTGACCAAAATGACATCGGTTTTGAAAATCAGTTAATTTTTGCAAGAGGTATGGAAGTTTTAAGTTAGGGCGGAGACGCATGATATTTTTGCACACATATTTTAAAGAATATTTTTGCGAAAAGTCTTATATGTAAAATTGCTGATTGTATAAGGAAATGACCAAAATGATGTGGCATAAAAAATAAAGTTATGAGAGTTTGAGCTATTCCAAGATGCTCTGCTAGATCACAACTTATCTAGATATATCTAATCCTTCATCTAAATCTCGTAGATTTTGTAATTAAAGTTTTATAGTTAGTTATAGCATAATCATCATGATGGATCATCATTAAAATCACATATCTCTAATCCCTGCCTTAGCGCACCTTTACAAATAATCAAAGCATGAAATTAGGCAAACAATTTTCAGCTGTGAAGAGTTTTACAGTAAACTCCAAGACGACAACGACGACAACAACACGAACAACCAACTCTTAAGCCTAAGTCGGCATTAAAAAAAAGCGCAGCTAGGCACAGAAATGGTAAGGGAACGCAAGCCAAGCTAAGGCAAGACAAGGCAAACAAAACGTAGCAACCGGCAAGACGACAACGACGCATTGGAGCACTTAAGTAGAAAGAGGGGAGGCAGGGCAGGGGAGGAGCTACCTAAGGAAGTTGGAAGGCAACGCCGCAGTGAAGATGCAAACAAAACGCCTAAGTAATTGCAAAATAAACAAGCATCAACAAAAGATTAAGACGCATAGAGCTCAGAGACGAAGTCCTCAACTACCTCCCCCGCAGTCAGCCAAAGGCGGCGACAATTGCAAATGTTCTATTTGTTTTTTTTCTTCTTTTTTCTGCAACAAAAAACAAACAACAGCAACAAAAAGAAAACAATTAGGCAAACGCCCAAAAAGTTGGAGTTCGAGCCAAGCAAAATTGTAGAGGGGGCGTGGCTAAAAGTCAACGCTGAGAACTTTGCACGTTCGCGGTCGATGTGCAAATGAAGGACGACGTGATAGCGGTCAAACTCTAGACTGAAGGGTTGTCCCGCCGGGAGCAGGGGGGGATAGTTTATCTAGGGGCGGCAGCTACTTATAAAACTTGTCGCTGCACAAATTCTTAAGCCCAAACTCTTTCTCTCTATTGCCGGCGCACTCATCGAGAGCTTACTTTTTGCCCGGATTTTCAAAAGCACAAAATTTCTCAGCGCAAAAGTTTTTACAACTGTGTTAAGAAAATGACAGCGGCTGAGGAGGAGTGGGTGGGGGAGGGGCAACTGCAACTTACAAGTTCGAGCGGGGCTACGCGTCGTGGACGCTGCGATGCGTTAAGCAATTTGCCAGCTACATGCACTTGCGACGAGCAACAGAAGCAGCAGCAGCAGGAGCATAGCAGAATGTTGTCCTACCCTTTCTTCTAGAACATTTTTTGGAATTCAGGCCCAGAAGGTCTCTCGACTTGAAAAACTTGGCACACAGGCCAATGCGGGTCTAGAGCAGTTAAGTGCGGGATTAAGAAAAGATAAACATTTGTAAGGATTTAGTGCAAAGTTTGCTTTTGCCTTGTTTGTTTGCCTTCTCATTATTATTGTTGTTGCTATTGTTGTTGTTTTTTGTTGATTTTGGCCAAGGCTCAGTTTCGGCACTTTTTATTGTCAATTGCATTTTTGGGCGACAGCTGGAATGTCATTATTAGATTAACTAATTGAAGTATAAAATTTAAAGTTTATTACACTTAAGGAATTTGTAGAAAGCAAAGAGTGGCTAAGACTTTGATAGGTTTATCTACAGATTAACATTAATTAAGATTAGAAATATTTAAAAATGAAATTTCTGATATTTTAAGAAAAGAAAACATAACTAGACCAAAAAGATAATCACTTCACGGTTCATCTAAAAATTCAATACAAATTTCGAGAATTTATCTAGATTATTGATAAGAAAATTATTATAATATATATAAAGAGCAGAGATTGAAAGTTGATTAAGATTCTAAAACAAAAGTCAAGACAATCGAAAGGGAAAAGCAAAAAATGATTTTATGACGGAATGGGTCGAGAACCAATTTCATTCCCAATTCCGTCTTTGATACGTTTACATACAGATGTAAAATAATTATGTTTGGAAATATTTAAAAAAAAATTTTAAATGAAATTTCTCTTATTTTAAGAAAAGAAATAAATTATGGCACAGCTAATAGAGTATATATTTATAATATATAGTAGTAGATATGGGCCTCGGCATCTGGATTTTCGAAAATCCCGCGGGTTGGTAAAGATTCTGACAAAAAGTCTGGGATGGTCGGGATAAGTGCTTGATACCGACAATCGAACGAGAAAAGCAAAATTGCTTTCGCACGGGTCGGGACTAAATTTCATTTCCGATCCCATCTCTACACCAGATTAGATTATCGATCCCAGTCTAAAATAGTTGCTCAAATTAGAGAGCTTTTCAATAAATACAAATTAATTGTAACTAATAAAGTAAAGCCAACAATTGCTCTTAAAGATTATATATTTACTTCTGTCTACCTATAAAATTAGTAACAGTAAGTCAATTGTGAATAGAGAAATTTTCTTTAAGCGAAATTATTGTATTCACTTTATTATTTACAATAAAGCTTTAGACACAAATTTTAAATTGTAGAAAAAGAGATAGCTAAATATTTATTATTTTTTACATAAATTTCAAAATAATGCCTCAGTCTCTTTAGTTTTCTCAGTTCATCCCCTAACAGTTTGCATGATGAGTCAATGTCAAATATTGATGCCAAATATGATGACTGACTTTTGTAGACAAGTGAATAAAACACACACACATTCACACACGAGCAGTGTCAGTAAAATATTAGCCAATAACTTTTGGCCAAACTGACGGCTCATCATTGAATGACTAAGCATGACGCATATGACTGATATCATGTGCTGGAGGCACAACAACAGAGGCCAACTGCTAAGGAAGAACAACTCAGTAATGGGGACTACAACCCTGAGGAACAGGGAACAGCATGCGTGATAAGTGAGTGCGTCCCGGGGCGGACACAGAGAGACGCCTCCACACATACATATACATTCGTGGCAGACTGTATCCATTGACGATGCATTTCTCGGGGCATCGACGAAAACGGACAAGGGACAAGCAACAGGATGTCGTAATGGCTGCTCTTTTCTACTACTACTACTTTTTTTCGTTCGTTCCTGCTGCTGCACGGGTTTAGTGTATTTTCGGTTTTATTATGCAGCCGTCCCTGGGTCCTGGGGCTGCTGGGGTCTCAGGCGCAAAATGTTTGCACAAAGGCTTAAGGCAAACAAAGCTGAATCAGCAGCCGCTTCACAGGCAGCAGCAGCTACTCTGCAAACTACAATAAGCGGGGTGACAAAAAAAAAAGAAACAAACAAAAAGTAGACTAGCAAAGAAAGCGGGCAACTCATTGGCGCTGTCCCTGGCTGTGGCCCATTCTTTCCATCTATTCTATCTTTTTTTTCTGTGTTGTGCGGAGCGCAAACAAATGAAAGTGGATCCACTTGAGCGCAGCAAATGAAGTGCCGGAGGAGCTGGAGGATCGGGTCTGTGCCTGGACAGTAAAAGTGCAACGAAAGCGAAAAAAAAAAATAAAAGAGAGAGCACCCTACCCAACTACTTGAAACAAATACAAAACTGTCGAAGCCAACAACACAAATGATATGTGAGCAAGTCTCTGTGTGTGTGTGTGTGTGTGTGTCGTCATGTGTTGCCAACCAGTTGATGATGTTGCTGATGCAGCAGCAGCAGGCGACGGCCAGCCATTGGCTGCTTACATTGGATGAGCCGCGCTGGAGCACAATTTTCAAGAGATTCGTCAATATTTGACAAGTCGTCATTGTCGTTGTCATTGTGCATTGCCAGTTTTCCACATTTTTTATACTCGTATTCCCACTGCTGTTGCAGTTTTTGTTTTTCTCTTTTCATATATTATACATACATGTGTATATATATATATATACGTCATGGATACTTGTGCATAGTTGCATTTGTTTTACAGTCAGTTGTTGATAGCGCCAAATGGTGTGTAAGATGTAAAATTGACAGCACGATTAATATTGGGCACAGCGCGGATGATTTGAGAAGTTGTAAAAGTGAATAAAGAGTGTGTTGAGGGAGTTTAAAGTAAGCTGAGCTTATAGAAAATACAGACTTTAATTAACTTGGAATAATAGATCAAATATCAATGGAGAGTAGAAAGACAAAAGTCTTCAACAAAACTAAAGTTATTAAAAAATAAATTATATATAATAATTAAAAAATGAAAAAAAAAATTATATGAAAATAGATATATAATTATATAATATAGAATATATATGAAATATAAAAATTATAATAATATAGAAAATATAATACAAATAGAAAATATAATAAAAAATATATATAGATATATATAATATATGGATATATTTTTAAAAATATTTTAAAGTTGACGTGAAGACAAAAAATAGTATTAATATATAAATAAGAAATAAAAAATAAATAATAATAATAGTAATAATAATAATAAAATAAAAATAGTAAAATTAATAAAATTAATAATAAAAATAATAATAATAATAATAAAATAAAAAATTTGTCAGTAACTAATATGTACTGCACATTCATATTAGAATAGAATATTTTTATTAAAATATTTGGAAAACCTGATTTGATAGGGCTTTTTTGGTTTTATATTCGGAGTCAACATGTAAAAAACCTGAGGAACTGAAGGGTCTGATTCTTGATTATTAAAAATCTTGGTTATTATCATATGTAATTAGGATATACATAGTTTCATTATCAACCTATTAATTTTGCTAAAAATAATAGTTATAGTTGTATAAGATATTATCTAAAATAAAAGATGAAAGATACTAAAAATAAAGACGCCAATTTTTATAGATTTAATTTAGATAGTCACTCATTGTTCATAGTCAAACCCACTTTAGTTACGCCTGAACTGTTAGCAAAGGTTAATGCTACTATTCTGTAATATAGATAGCTGCTCAAGCAACCCACCAATGCCATTCAATGCTACACGCCCTCTAAGCTCGAACTCTCCACCTCACCTCACTGGGTATAGCTTATTAAAAGTGTGTGTGTAATATAAGCCCGATCAATGCATATCATAAACAGCCCCAGGCTCTACTTCAGCCAGCTAGCTAGCGTACGTAATACTGCAACGTTATTGAACTTCAGGCATGGTTACCCACACTTAGACATACGCCGATGCCCCAGCTGTAGAGCACACCTCAAGCGCAGGAAAAGCCAAACACTCGAGTGAGACACAAACACCACTCACAACTGAACTGGCTACGAGGGGCGAAAGACAGACAGAACTGTAGAAGCTGCTGCTACTGCTGCAATCGAAATGCAGAAGCAAAGTTTTATGTGCAAACTAAGCTACTTTTCCCACTGCATTAATACACTCGAAATCGTATATAATGGCACGAGAGACAAGTTCAAATACAATGCATAATGAAATCCAGGCAACATCCAATGACCATTAGCAGACAAAGTAGCCTAAAGCTGGCGGCCAGGACATGCATATGAATACAAGTGCCATACCAGCAGGCAAAACGAGTTATATATGAATAAACATGAAATGGAACTACGCATAAATTGTTTCTATTGTGAATCAGCTATACCCTATCCATTTCAATTGGATGTGAACTGTAGTGAAAGGAGCTCGATATATAAATACTTGACATGAGGACAGAATTTTAGGATTCTTTTCGGAAGAATGTGCATTGAAACTTACTTTATATTTCAGAATTTTTATACATTTTATAAGCTGGTTTAGCAAGCAGATAAATATTTGACATGAGAATAGAATTCTCTTTGTACTGTGTGAAACTTACTCGATATTTCAGAATTTAATCATATTTTTAAATCAGCTTTATAAGCAGATAAATATTTGACATGAGGATAGAATTTTAGGATTCACTTAACAGGAACCAAAGAGTGTGCATTGATACTTACATTATATTTCAGAATTTTTTTATATTTTAAATCCGTTTTAAAAGCTGGTTTAATAGAAGCTAAACACTTGACATGAAGATCGAATTTTACAACTTTTTTTTCCATGAATGAAAAAATAAAATTATTAAAAATAAAAGATTAAAGGTTAAAGATATTATAAACTGTGTCTATTTAAAGTAACTTTATATTTTTTTTTTTTCAAGGATATCATTTTAGCAGTATTCTTCAACGGATAACAGAATGTATTTCAATTTTTCTATGCCTAACTCTTTCCGTTACAAACGCAACGATAAAGTATTGCTATCCTAGAGTGCAGTTAAATAAACATGATGTGGGTAGTACGTTTACCCGGCCTAATACAGGAAACGGAAGTGCCGAAACACACACACACACAAGCCCACAGAGAAACAGTTACAAGCAGACATGCACACACACACACACACACAGATAGAAAGAGGTGGGGCAAACAGACGGACAAACTCTAAATGCGAACAAATATTGCAAAAGTTTTTGCATTGCACATAAATTTCTGTCATGGGGCATCATTAATTAGCGCTCCACGTTTCATTTTCTCATCTGCGCCGAAAAGCCGGAAGTACAGTCGCGTTTAGCTCAAACTACATTGCAGTCAGTGTTGGTAAAAGTTAAATTAAGTTGGTAGTTTTTTTTCACGTTCTGTATACTTTTATTTTTTGTTTTTGTTTTTGGTGTCGGCTTGTTTATGATGCTCGACATGAAAATTCAAATTGAAATCATCAATCATGCCGAAAGGAAGAACTTGGAAGGCACATCATCATAGCTGGAAAAAGCCCGAGAGCCGACTAATGAAAGCCAAACAAAACATACTCACACACATACATGCACGGGGGCATCAGCTGCCGGTTGGATGTGTTATTAGGCGAAAGGGGGCGTGGCAGCTGGGACGCACCGGTTGCTGTCACAAAGCGCCATCGTTGCAATTTTGTGGCACCTTTTGCGCTAGTTTTTTTTTACCCTTTTCCCTGACTCCAATTTTTTTTTTTGTGTTTTATATGCATTTCTCGCTCTTTTGCTATCAGTATAGTAATCAGAAATTTTAATCAAGAGGATGCCGCTGTCGACCGCCCCCTCCACCCGGGGCGCCGCCTTAACGCTTCACTTAGCTCTGTGCCGAGGTAAACATTGCAATTATGCCGAGCTCTGGCTGCACCAGCAGCTAAATAAAGAGCAAAGCGCATAAAGCAGGTGAGCTATGATTAAAAAAAAAATGCAAAAGATGTGAGTATGAAAAGTGGGTGTGGCTGCCTTCAAAAGGAGGCGGTAACAATTTTCACAAATCAAGTGTTCAGTTTATGACACGAACAGAGGCAAAGATTCAGATTATTTTTGCACTACTCCTTTTTTCGCAAGTGTTGATAAATGTTGGCAAAAGTTGTGGATACTAAAAGAAGAAGCAAAAAAAAGGGATAAGTAATGGAAGAAAGCATGACAGGAGTTGTTAAAAAAGAATACTTTTTATATTGTTATGAAACAATGGGAAAGTAAATTGTTCAGAACGAAAAGGTATACATGAAGAGTGTGAGAAAAACAAGTTAACTAGAGCTGTAAGTTAAAAGTTTAAGTGTTTATTAGTGAACAAAGGGAACCTCTATAATATAAGAAGAAACTTGAAAGAACCTAGATTTTTATTTAAATTTTGTGAAGATTCCCCAAATTGTAATTTAAGTATATAGAATAAATGAATTAATATATATTTTTTAAAAATGTTCAAAGTCCTAAGGGTAAAAAACCATATTAAACTTTAATTAAAGAACCTTTTCATTGCAGGTACAATTTGTTAAAATTTAAAATTCTATGAACTAATAAAAATAATTTCCGTACAATTTTCAAAAATGCAGAAAACATAATTATATAAATTAAGTATATATATATATATATATATATATATACATATATATATATGTATATGTATATTTAACACTAAAAACTAAAAGAGAACTGCAAACAAATCACAATTATACACCTAAAAAAAATTAACAAAAAATCCAAAGCGAATACATAATTATATTTGCACACATACCACAAAAAGTGGGTACAAAGGTGTAAAAATACGTAACAGTGTCAAAGAAGTGCAAAACTTAGAAGCACGCACGACTTAACAAGCTCAAAAGGAATGCGAGTTAAATGGAGAGCGAGAGTTTAGGCAAATGTACAACAGTCACAGCAGCCACGTGACCCAGGCAAAGCGAATGGCGCCCAACGTGGGGCCTCGCTTAGTCGCTTTACACAGTGAAGTCATGTGTTGTGTGTCTTTTGTGGTTTTATGATGAATATGAATGCTATGTGATTGCATTAACAACTTGGACACTATACGCAGACACAGACAGAGTCATTCGCATACATGTAATGGCCGTCTCATGGCAGCATTATGAAAAATGTGTTTAGTGTGTGACAACGACGAAAGGGGGAGAAATTTGCAAGTGCAAGCGCCAAAAAGCGGAAGTTCGTCCAGTGCACATTTATTTTTTTTCTCATCTTCTACTATTTTTTCGTCTGGCTTGTGTCCTGTTGCGGTCCAAAGTTCACTTAGTGGCATTTTGTTTATTTAAATTATGTTGTGCGGCTTCTAGACTTCCGTTGGCTCAATTAGTGGTCACAGGAAGTGCTGTCCACTACTCTTACCCAAAAAATGAAAGCGAGAGCAACAACAAAAAATATGAGAAATGTCTGCATTTATTTTTATGCGGGCACGTACACACACATACACCCACACACACTCAGAGAAAGAGATGCCCACACACTGCATGTATATTCCATAACCTCTCTCTTGTGGGTTTTGCTGCAGTGCGTTTCATATTAAATGTGATTACTTTGGCAATACACAGAGAAGATTGGCAGCCGTGTGTGTGTGCGTGCAGTGGTGGCAATCCAATGAACCGTAAAGCAAACGAAACGCCACAAAAGTAGCCAACGTCCCCTTTTCCCCTTCATCAAGCCTCTGCCGTACAATAACCGCCAATTCATTTGAGTGCCGTTGTCGAATTGGCAACGTTTTGGTTGTGTGTGTGCGTGTGAATCCCTGTTGTCCTGTGGGACGCCGTGGCGGTCAGAAAAGGGTTACCCAGCTTCACCTTTTGTGTAAGTGCACGAGCGAGTGTGAGTAGCACAAAAAAAAAAACAATCATAAAAAGGCCTATCAACGTTTGATTGAAAAGTCGCCGCTGCTCCAGGAGCGTCTCCGTTTGGCAATTGAAGCTGTAGCTTTGATTGCATTTGCAGAGCAAGGACCTGCTGCCACATTCCCTGGTGGTGCGTCTGTCTGGAGGCGCGCCACTCAAATTTTATGACACCAAATTGCAAAATATTAAAACGCCAAATCAACACGAAAACGAAATTTTTATATTCACAGACTTCGTCAATTATTCAACAATATTTGTTTATGATAAGCGCATTACGCTGCATAATTTCTAAAGGGAGCGAACATTGAGGAGGAAGGGCACGAAATACATAACTTGCAAAGTTATTGCTCATTTCGAATGTAATTTCATTCCGAAGAATATTTATAACAAAATAAGTGATAAAAATATTTTATAATAAAATTTTGAATTTTTTATTAATTTTGCCATGTGTAGGTTACAAGCCTAGTAAAAAGAGTAAGCCTAAAATGGTTTTGATTCAATAAAAAATATATATATTGTATTTTTCTTCCAAACTGAAGTTATAAGAAATATATAACTTATCTCGAGTGTAATATCACATTATACTACAGCTATGGGAAAAATGAATTGCTTGATAAGATCTTGAGTTTCTCATTGATTTAGACATGTGTTAGGATCTTAGTCCTACGAGTACGAGTAGGAAAGTTGTCTAAAATATTTTCAAACTAATAAATAAAAATATTTTTTAAAAATAAATAATTTGTACTTTTTGTATATAAAACTCACAATATTAAAGCTCATTTCGAATTTTTATATAAAAAATAAGATAGAAAAAATCTATAAAAAATTTTGAGTTTTCTGTTGGTTAAAAAAAAAAAAATTCTAAAATATTTTAGCATTAGCAAAATATATATATTTTATAAAATAAATTAATAAGAAAATTTCTCAATATTTACATTTCTTTTGCTATGGTTTTTACCTTTAAACTAACCTCATTTAGCTTGAAAGTGCCTTGACTATGTTTAAGTTATATTGAAAAAAACAAAAGACTTAGTTATACAAGAACTTGATGGTCGTCTTTATGGAAGCGTTATGCCATAGTTGACTTTGACTTGTCAAGACACCGAAGGTAGCATCAATCTGGTTTCAAAATTGACAGACAAGTAAAGAAGCTAACAGACAGATAGACATAAAATTCGATAGACAGCCAATCAAAGCCAACCTCACTCACTTAACCAAAAATCTATAATATTTATACGACTGTAGATGACTTTTTAACACATATCGTGACAACATTTTAATATCCTATTCGAGCGCATGAGAAGACACATGCGTGAGCTCTGATTGCTGCATATAATATTCAGCCTTTCCACATATACATATGTATTTAGGAGCCATACCCATGCCTGCTTCATTCGTGTCACATGCGACAGTTTTTCTTGTTCTTCAGTGACACGTGTGCAACATGCGTGAGTCAAGTGTGAGTCTTACACGCATACTGCGTGCGTCAACCTTGCTTACCCTTTTTCTACAGACTTTGAACTCTCTCGATCTCTCTTTCTAAGCGAGAGAAGGAGGAGCGTGAAACAAATTGCTTTCATTAACTTTTACTATAGCATTTTGGCGCGCTTGATGGCTATAAATTGTTATCTAGTTCGGATGGTGTGCTCCAACTTGTTGTTTGTTGCTGTTAGTGGCAGCTGGTAGAGTGCTACCTACAGCTACTTCAACTAAATGCCAATACATATTCATTTCGCTTAAAATTTTGCACATATGCAGCACGCACACTTGGACAGAGCGTGTTGAATGGCTGCTGGAGCGAGATGCAGCCACTAGCTGAGCGAGTGTTAGAGAGAGAGGGGGGAAGAGCAAGTGAGTAGCGTGTGCGGGAAATTGTGTGGGGAATCAGTTTTACAAAATTGAATTTATTTTGCCAGCGCTGCAAGCGACCCGAGGGAGCTATGAGAAAGCCAAGCAGATGCATGTTTGTAGAGATCGTGTATATATATACATATGTATATGTGTGTGTGTATGTGGCGCTATAAGTATCAATAAGTGCACGTTATAGCACCAAACGGAAACAACAAAAACAACAACAACAACAACAACGCCAGCTGGAAGTGTAACTAAGAAGGATAAGTGCTCCAGCCCCAGTCCTAAACATTTCATACAAACGAAATTTACGTTATTATTTTAGGGCCAACAACGAACGAGGGTCGTTCATTAGTTGAAGCTAGTAGAGTTAATGGTCGGAAACTTGAAGTTGCAAACATTGGAAAAGCCAAGAAATGGCAAGCAACATTCAGGCAAGACGTCTAGCCTAAAGTCTAATATTTATATGTATATACATAAATTTAAAACAATTTTAAAAAATTTGTAAAAAATAAATTCGTTTTTTTTATTTTTTTTAGTTTTTTTTTTTTGATTTTTTTATATTTTTATTTTTTTTATTTATTTATTTTTTTTTATTTTATATTTGTATATTTACATATTTATTTTGTATATTTATATTTTTATTTTGTATATTTATATTTTTATTTTGTATATTTATATTTTTATTTTGTTTTATTTTATTTTTTACTTTTTTTTAAATATTTATTTTAAAAATTTTTATTTAGATATTTTTTTATTTAAGCTTTTTAACAAAATATGGACATGAGGACATTTAAACATTATATAAAATACTATCCTTAAAATCATCTAAAGAAAAAACAATAGGAAGATGAAGATCAACGTCCTATGCTATATAACAGGAATATTTATAAGATTTAAAGGATCGAACCCTCAAAAATACAAGGCTATATTAAGTTATATATCACAAAGAATAAATATAGAAGAACCCTTAACAGAAACCTATAGCTGTCAGTCGAACCTACAGATGGGCGTCGGGATCGGGGTTTTCGGGACCCGAAATTGTCCCAAAACGATTTTCGGTAGCTGGCGGGTTAGCAAATATTTTAAAAAAGTCGGGACGATCGGATACGTGGTTGGTCATGAGATTATGGTAAAAAATTCTAGAGATATGCTCTGAGATGGCGGCATTTCGGAGATACCCGTTCGGGACCCGAAATCCCGACGCCCACCTCTGCTCATAAACATATCTGTAGAATCTCTTACAATACCACCTTGATTTAGGGATGAAGCAGTTACCCGACCGTCCTAGAATTTTTTTAGAATCTTTCTTAAGCCCGAAAATTGTTTCGGGACAATTTCAGGTCCCGAAAATCTTGATCCCGACGCCCATCTCTAGTCGAACTTAATGAAATCTAAAATTCCAACGAGATTTTTTATTAAGAACCAAATTAAAAGGAAAAAAATTAGTTGAAGCTCGAATCAAATCATTTTTTTATGGAAACAGTTTGAAATCCGTGATGAACCCTATTTTTTTCCTTATTTAAAAACCAAACTAAAAGGAACTACAAATGAATTAGCAAATAAATAAATCCATAGCATTAAAACCTTGCTTAAATAAGAATTTTTTTATAATTATAAGAATTAATATTGAAGTTAATTATTATATACCCCAATTTGCGAACCTCCACTGTTTGTTGATTAGCTTTAAAGTGATTGAACAACTCTCGCATTACCCTGTGTGCAAACATCAATTGTTTAAATGTTGAATTTATAGCCATGTTTGTGCGCGCCGCCAACGGGCAATAAATTTAAATTTACCTCGCCAATAGGTTCGGCATGTGGTAAATAATTGAAATTGAGAGAGAGAGCGGGCGAGCGAGCGAAACTTGTGAAAACTGAGCGTGAAAACTGCCGACAAATTAGCTGAATTAGATAAGTTTCGACGTAGGAAGCGCATTTAACGCACAATTGTTAGCAACAACAGCAACTTAAATAATGCCAGACGATTCTTGGCAACTGATAGTAAAATGTTGAAGGAAACCGCATTTAAGAGGTTCTGCGAGGCAAAAGCCAGTATAGCAAAAGTCTATAAATGTGCTGCAAAACTTTGGCCAGGCCGCAAAAACCAATAGAAACAAAAACAACAACTACACACACACACTGAGAGATAAACTAAGAAACACACAAAAGCCTGAAAGCTTTTAATGCATGAAATAAACTCAAGAGTTGTCTGGCCTGTGCATGTCGTCCTTGCCCACACTCCAAGGCTCAAGGAATATATACCTACAACAAGGCTAAGGAGCTGACTGAAAGCCATTCACACAGCAAAAGCCTGCCAATGGATTGTGAACTTCTACAGAAATTGTTGAGCCAGTCAACCAACCACTACAACAACTACAACAACAACAACATCGAATGACATGCGTTTTACATGGCGTATGCGTAACATAACATTTGATGTCATGTTCGTTTTGATTTTGTCGTCTCACTTTCTTTTTCATCGGTCGTATTTTTATTTGCAGTGCTAGATTTTATGATTTTTAGCCCAACTGCTGCTAAACTGATTTCCATTGGGAAATCAGTCCGTGTACAGCAATAAGTTTGCCTTTAGCTTCGCTACTTTATTTTTTTTTTCTTTTTCATTTGGTTTTATTCGCTTCAATTTTTTAGGTCATTCATATGCTACACGATTGCTGCTACTTACTATATAGTGCAGCTGGAGGGCAAGAGTTGGAAATTTATTGTGAAATTAAAATATTGAATATATATGCAAAAGCTGTTTTAAGAATATTTAAAAGTATATTAAAAAGGGACAATCTAAGGCAGAGAAAATTAAGAGATGTTTATAGAAATATTTTCAAAAATAAATAGACATATTCCGACTTTTCTATGGTTATATCATAGAACCACACATGCATATAATATATAAAAAAAAGGATTGGTGGGCTTGGAAAATCAACATTTTGTCTAAGTGCACCGAACCGATATTAAGTAATTAGGAATCAGAAAGGTTTACCCTACTAAAACATTTTTTTTGAGCTATCAATCATATTGGAGCTATATGATAATAGTCGTCAGCTCCGGATGATTTCAAGATGTCTTCTTAAATTCAAATATTCATTTATTATTTATAGGGTATAAAAACTAGAGAGAGATATTCCCTCTCTTCTCCAACTCGAAAATATAGAGGAATAAAACATATTGATAGGATATAAAAATAGAAAATGTGTATATAATTCCTTTCATCGGTAGTTCCCTCATTAAGAAAAAAATGGATGGAATCGAAAGCATTTATATGAACATTGTAAAATTAAATATATTTATTTAAAGGTTATCTTTCTGCTGCAACTCGAAAATATAGAGAAATAAGACGTTATTAGGATATATAAACGAATAGGATATTTATAATTCCTCTCATCAGAAGTTCCCTCTTTTAGAAAAAATCGGAGATAATTAAAAGCATTTATAGAAACATTGTAAAATCAAATATATGAACTGTTCTGTAGCTCCTTTAAGAAGACAAATAAGCAATGAATCGAAGTTGTTTTTAAGATACAAAATCAATACATATATAATGTAAAGAAGAAACATTGTTAGACTATACTGCATAGTAATTCCTATCTTAGAATAGTAACAGCATGACATGTCAGCAAAAGGGGCTATAAGCGCTGAATATGTAGAACTTAGTATCGGTATATACTTAAAGAAAAATATTCTATATAATCTAAAAAAATTAAAATCTACCTTAAAAAAAAGTTAATCAATTACAATATAAAACTAAAACAAAATCTAAGTTAATACATCAAATAAATCTTCAAATATTTAAGTTTTAATGATACTTCATTTCCCAGCATCCCTTATATATACATATATCTTATCCCTATCTATCCTTGCATATCTATCTAACATTCCATTAACCCACTTCTAAGAACCATCAGGCAAAAAAATCCCTTTTAATTAGCGTGTAAACTGTAAATCGACAGTCAATGGAAGAGCAGAAAGCAAACCGAGCTTTAAATCAGCTGCGGCAGCGGCAGCTGTTTGGGGCA
Source organism: Drosophila gaucha (assembly GCA_035045545.1). NCBI lineage: Eukaryota > Metazoa > Arthropoda > Insecta > Diptera > Drosophilidae > Drosophila > Drosophila gaucha. The sequence continues at coordinate 340,351 of JAWNOY010000006.1, read as the reverse complement.
TTGGCTAATTGCAACTTAGCCACGCCCAGTTGGTTAAGCCGCCCCCGCCAGGAAGCCAGACAAACACGCGCACAGCGACTATTAAGAAGAAGTAGAAGCGGCAGCAGCTGCAGCTCGACTCCTGTACTCCCTCCCCCACTCGGATGCGCTGGCTAGCCCAAATGAAATGTAAAGAAAATGTTATTTATGGCCAATTTCATGAGTGTCTGCCAATGCAGGTCCTATGCAGGCCGCCCTAGCAGCCAGGACGACTCGTGCACCTTGTGTCCTTGCTGCTGCTGGCTGCTCCTGGCGTTGCGTGTTTGATGCTTGGCCAACATGCAACGAGAGGAATGCAATCTGTAATGCAAAAGGCAAGCGAAGCTGTTGCCGTGGCAGTAGGAGCACTTCAAGAGCGGCAGTCGATAATGGACATGCACGTACACACACACACACACAGGCAGAGCATATGTGTGTGTGACTGAAATCGAATGCAGGTTAAATGAAAATGTTATTTCATTTGCCCCGCCACTTAGAGTGTCGGAAATTGAAATTTATATCCGTGTTTCTGGCCAGGCAGAAGCAGCAGCAGCAGCAGCAGTCGAAACGAATTCGATTCGTGGTTTATTGCCACGATTGCTCAGCTGCGGCATTTACAGTTACAGCTGTTTCAAATCCAGCTCCAACTGCTCTTCCGTCTCTCTCTCTCTCTCTCTCTGTCTCTCTCAATCTGCGCCCACTTGATTTTAATGCGCTTTGACATTTAGACGATAATAATAACGAATTTATTTCTCGCCTGGGCTGGCAAAAACTTTTAATTTATTGCACTTTTGGGTATCTCAGCTGTTGCTATAGATATTCCCTAAGCATCTACACACGCGAGGGTGGACTGTAGAGTTTTACCAAATTATGTGAATTGAAAATATGATATGAAAATAAGATATGACAACACTTTTAAGATTTGAGCAGATGAAATCAGTTTTCTGTGGAGCTAGACTCTGTGTATAATATAAGTATTAGCCAAAACTGAAAGCAATTTGTGGTACCCAAAAAAGGATTAGATTGAATCAATTAAAAGTAATTTCTGATTTCTTTATTTATACTAATCATTTTAGCGACTTTTTCGGTTTAAACTGTGGTAAAATTTGTTTAAGTATGCAAAAAATAGACAATTCCAGAAATAAAATCAGTTTTGATGAATACAATTTTCATATTTTATTTGATGAATTTAGTTTTCCGTAGATGACTTTATAGAGCTATAGCTATGGCTATGACTATGACTAGATGACTTTTAGGTAAATATCACAGATAATAACAATATTAAAGACAATAGTAAAAAAAATGAAAAAGATAGTAAATATTTTATGCCAAACATTTTCTAAAATTTCCAAGTCGAAGGCGCTAGCAACTATCATTAAGTTTAGTATTAATTGCTTTTTTTATTTTGTTATATAAAAAATAAATTTCTAATTTATAATTTGTATTAAAAAAAAAAAAAAAAATTCCTTTTTTAAAAATTAAATTACAAAAAAAAATAAAGAAAAAGAGAAAGATTGTAGAAATATTATGCCAGATAAGTAATAGGCTTTAACAGACACACTTTTTAATTGAAAAATTGCTCTGTCTAGCCATTCTGAATGAAGTAGATAGACTTTGAAACTAAAATAAATTTGTTTATATATAGAGCTACCTTTGTAATTCTGAAATATAGAAAAATATCTAGAAATGCTTCTAGCTTCAATTATATCAAAAATGCGTTTTACAATCAGAAATACTTTTTCACAATACCAATTTGTCTAAGAAACTAAACACTTTCCATGTTGATTCTTTGAATATCTCATATTTCACACAATAAAAACAAATTCACAAAAAATACATAAAGTTTACAAGTCTATGAACTGTGAATTTATTTACCAGATACCCTAGAGCTGCCATTGTTTTAATTAGAATTATTTACGAGATACCCTAGAGCTGCCATTGTTTTAATTAAAATAAATTATGCATTATCTGAGCACAACATTCACTTATTGTTTAAACACTAAACAGCTCTCGCACTTATCTATATATTGCATTTAATACAATTCCAGCTGAATTTCGATTTTGGTTTTGGGTTTTGGGTTTCGGGTTTGTCTTTGCATTGAGACTTGTTTGCTGCTTGGCTTAATTTATTGTTATTTTCACATTATATGTATTATGTAAACATATTAGGCGCATGTAGTCTCTCGTATTCCATCCGATCTGGAGCTTCTTATATGTGTATATGTGTAGTCAGCCCAGCTGGCAGATGGATTTCATTTCCATAGCAGTTGCCACTGCACAATTTAATTAACTTTCTTGTTGTCCTCCATCTGGCAGATGTGTCTTTCCGTTCAGTTTGAATTCCATAATAGTTGTAGCTTTGCTGCTGTTGCTGCTTTAATGCATTTTGTGATTGTGTCGAGAATTTGATTGTCGCTTGTATTTGTGCATTCATTAATTGAATTTCGCCCCATAGCAAATTTGTGTCAAATTGTTGCTTTTGATTTCATTATTTAATATTTTATCGATTGCCGTTGAAAGCTCTCTTAGTCAAAGGAGACATATTTGTTCTACAAAACTATGACAAATCATTTGAAACTTGTTGCACAGTCGAGCACAAAGCATACTCAACATCTGGGTCAATTTGTGAGCTGACTATTGGGAATTAATTAAATTCCAACGAAAATGAAATAACGAACGTTTAGTTAAAGTAAACAAGTATCGATTTTGGTCTAATTAATTTTTGGTACTTAGCCAAGGGAAATGCAAGAGAAATAATATTGAAATTCATTTGAAATAGAAACAGAAAATCTACAAGATAATGAGGAAAGTTAATGGAAGTATGAAAAGGTTATATACATACTTTGAGGTTGGTTTTGAAAAGGAAAATAGATAGAAAACTAATGTATTTTATCTAGCAATACAAGCTTGTGTTATACATGTACGAAGGTGCTCTGAAAAGTATCTGAACAACCTAAAGTATTTTTATATTTAAAAAATTTATCTAAATTTATCTAAATTTTTTCAATATCTTATATTCCTATAAATAAAGACAAATGTACAGAATTTGTATAAAAATTGTGTTAAATTATATATTTAAATGTAGTTTTATCTCAATAAAAGATCTAAAGAACTTTGTTTCTAAACAAAAATATCTAAACTATCAAAAAACTATTAAAAAATAAAATACAAAAGTAATTTTTACTTTTTTTTGTCTTTTTATCTTCATTCTCTTTACATATATAAAAATCTTCTGATATAATGTAGATAATATTTTCGAATATTTATAATAGTATCAAATCCCGATAATTCGAAATGGCAAGTGGAACACAGTTTTTACGAATTACATTAATTTAATTTATTTATTTATTAATTTATCAAACAGAAATTCGATTTAGCGGGAGAATTGGACTGTATTAGATGTTATTCTCAATAAATCTGCAGATCTTTGCTTTTAAGCTACGCCAAGAATCATTAAATCCCCAATCACATTCGCTCCGCTGTTTATGCTCATCCACTTAGTCTATCTAACCATTAGTTAACCCAATCACAATTCTTTAAAAAAAAAACCCCTTCCTTTTAGTAGTTTTATCTCTTGAAGCTGTTCTGTCTACTAAGCTGCTGCTCAGCAACAAATGCGCCATTTGGCTAAGTCCCATAAACACGTGCCACTTTGGAGAGAGCCTCAGCATGAACCGTGACCCCTCGAATTTCTGCCCCCTAGTCAACTTGTCCCCTATTTCATGTGGCACGGCGTGTTGCAAATTATTTCGACATCTGATTTTAAGCGGAAAACAAGAGATAGAAGCAACGAAGAGGATTTTAGTTGGTGCCCTGGTCGGGGCCAGGCACTAAGCACAAAATTACCGAACAAGCAAATGGACAGGACAACAGGACGAGACGGACCGACCGCCCGACCGCTCGGCCGCATGCCGTCCGCCTCGTTCCCGAGCCACTTATGGCTTTTCTGTGTAAACTTTTGAGTGCATTTTTCGACGCAACCCAAACAAAAGGCCGGGCAACTGGGCACATTACGTAGCCCCATTTCCCTCCATTCATACTCCTCCCTCATCTCCATCGTAGTTAGTGCTGGCATCGAAGCGATGCCATCAGTGGTGCAGTGGTGACATTTGCATGAACATAAAAAGCTCATGCACAGCAATTTGCGACTTTGCGAGTGACATTAAACGTGGACAGCGTGGACCCCAAAAGACCGAGCACCTCGGACTAGCTCATTTCGTGCCGGGGCATCTAAGCCGCCCGTAACACAGATATACCCACACACACACACACATAGACAGAGACATTCACACACTCAGATAGACTCGAAAGAGAGACAACACATTGCACACTTCATTTGATCGCAAGTGAAAGATAATGGAAGAGGAGCCACCAAAAATGATGTGTTAACGGCAGCGTTAAAAACCTAGAAAAACTCCCAAAAATCTACTACCTCATTGATTATACTCTTTAACATTGAGTATGTTAACTATAGCATTGCTATTGTGTACTAAATGTGATTTTAAAATAATATATATATATATATATAATATATATATAATAATAATATATATGAATATATATATATATATATTAAAAAATAATAATAAATAACTAGGTATCTATAGTATCTGAGCTTCATGCATATCTTCAGCAAAAGGCATAATTTTCAGGTATCTTTTAATCTTATTTTAGTTATAGAACACAATAATTAAATTAAACCAAAAGAAAAATTTTGAGAAAATCTAAATTAAAAATAGAAATATTAATCCAATAAAACATTTGAATTTACTTTATATATAAAGTAGCATAATTTAAGGCATAGGAATATTTTTTTGAAGTTTTAGGAAATGTCAAATAATTAATGACAATACTTAATATATCTCTAGGAATATCTTAAATATGAATCAAGTTCAATCAAGTTAATATACCATTGACTTTTAAGTCTACTTAATTAATAGTAGTTGTCTGCTATACATATCTATCTTGGACACCTGCAACACACTGCATAACACTAGAAATGCCCATTTTCCAAATACGCAACCCTCATTTATCTTACCCATCGTTACAACCGTCAATATTAACAAAATATACAACTACATAAAATATTGTAACTTAACAAATAAGATATAACTCTTCATAGAGCTGAAGGCCTGGACGCTAGCGCTCTATAATTTAGTTAGCTTTAGTATTCTTGTGTACCATAGCTAATATAAAATAAAAGAAAATGAAGTATATACCTATCTATCTATATCTATCAATCTATCTATATAATATATCTAGCAATATATTATATTTATCTATATTATTAGCTTGCAATGAAATCTATAAACAAATTTGAATGGCTTTTATGGCTGACATTTTCAGAGAAAGCGCACACACTATTCGCTGTGTGCCAGAACCAAACGCCTTCCATTTTCTTGATTTTCTGCTGATTTTGCGTAAAATGCTGTCGAAAATTTATGCCGCCCAGTGTTGAATTTGAAATTCGCTTATGCTCAACTTTAAGAGCGGATTCAAACTCAATGCAACTCAACTATAATACCGCCGGCAGACATTTGTGAATGTGTGTCTGATGGTGTCGGTGTGCATATGTGTGTGTGAGTGTGTGTGTGTGGGTGCGTGTGTGTGTGGGTGCGTGTGTGTGCTGTGGCTTGGTTGTGTTCCTGTTAGCTGCCACTTCCTGCAAGTCATTTTGATTTATTGCCAATGATTTTCCAAGTTATTGAGCAGATTATATGGGCGTTTTGTTTCTTCAACACACAGAGAGCCCACAGCGCCAAACAATTTGTTTATGTTTTGCCTGTGAGCAAAGGAGCGAAAGAGAAAGAGAGAGAGAGAGACAGAGAGTCTGTTAACTGCTCGACGTATCGCACTCTCTATATAACTTATGAGTCGGTCGTTAGTTTTTTTTTCGACACGCCATTAAATGCAGTAGCTAAAGTCTAAAGCTTAAATTGAAAATTTGCTCGTTTCTGGTACAGCAAGTTTTCCAAATGAAATGACAATGGCTCGAGTGTGGAATGAAGTTCAGATGCCAAAGTTAATATGCACCTACACTACAGGAGCGAGAGAGAGAGAGAGAGAGAGAGAGAGAGAGAGGCGAGAGATAGGTTGTTAACGCACAGCGCACAGTTCCTTATTAAAATTGTGTGCAGACCGAGTCAAATTCAGCAGCTAGCAAATCTTTGGCAACAATGGAGCCCAGCCAGCGGACAACAAGCACTGCAGATTGAATATAATATAAGATATATATATATATAAGTAGAAAATAACTATAAATATCATATTGCAAAAATGACCAACAGACGCCGGGGCGCAGGGACAAGAGTTTGGCAACAAGCAAAATCACAGTCGATGCCTGATAATAATGCTGATAACAAGAACTGAACAAATGGAAGAGTTGTGATTTGTGAAAGTAAACGAGCGCAATATACCCTATAATTTTTGAAGTTGTAAGCTATGGAGCACACACTACAGGAATAAAACATGTACATATTTTAGCTTGAGTTTGTTTCTAATATTAATCACAGTTGATTTTTGAATTTAAAAATAATAGAAAAGTATTTACCATGAGGATAAACTTATAATGAGATATACTGTTTTTTGAATGCTGTGACTTTTTAGGTAAAAGCTCATTTTTTAGTTTTTAAAACAATTCGTAAACTATTTATCCTGAAAATAAACTTTCTTTAAAAATTTTTTTTAAAAATATACAAAAAAAATTCTATTAAATACCTTTAAAAACAAATTGTATAGTTAATTTTTAGCTTCTTAAACAATTCCAAAACTTTTTATCCTGAGGATAAACTTACCATGAGGTATACTGTCTTTTGAATATCTTTACTTTTGGGTAAGTATATTTAGCTTTATTTTTGACTTTTGGGTACGCAGAAAGAGTTTTAGGTTTTTAGGGAGTTTGATAGAAAAAGATTGGATATATTTTAAATATTATGTATATGGGCAGCTTGAGAGAATTTGGGGCTAGTTTAATTAAAACAAAAATTATAAAATACCTAAATACTATTAAATACCTCAATACCTATTATAAAAGTGATTTTTAGTTTTTTTTAACAATTCCAAAACTAGTTATTCTCAGATTAAAGTTACCATGAGGTATACTGTTTTGAATACTTTCACTAACGCAGAAGTAGAATTTAAAGTATTTTTTTTTTAATTTATATGTGTAAGATAAAAAACTATAAAGAATATAAAAATAGAAAGATACAAAAAAATGTTTATAAAATTTATTAATGCTTTTTTAATAGAAAATAATATTAAATACTGTTTAAAAACGCATTTTAAAATATATAATTTATATTTTGATATATCTTGATCTTGAAATACTATAAAAATCGTAACCCAGTTCATAAGAAACCAGTATTTACCTCCCTAACATCAGCCTCATATGCACAACTACTAATCACATTAACAAAATCGCGTTCAATACCAACCATGTCAACATACCCGTAAACTACAGGGTATTTAGCAGCTTGCTTGCATTTTGTATGGTCCTGTCGTTGTGGCATCCGTATCTTTCAAACTCTATGCAACCATATAATTGAATTCTAACCCGACGCGCCATCTCCAGGGTAATAAGAGGCAGCAGCAGCAGCAGCATCAGCAGACGGTCAAACCGAACCACAAACGGTAGCAAAAGCTTTGCCAATAACTGCATAGCCCAAGCCAACCTTTCAACCCACCAGCCCCGCACCACCGATGCTGCGTTGCAATAGCTACCGAAAAAATATAATAGAAAAATTGTGTGTGTGCAAGCTTTTCACTAGCGCAAAAATTCAATCAGAATTTATTGTTGCCGTCAATGCTGATGACCGGGGCAAAGCGGCTTAAGATTTGCCATTCTATAAATCATCATCGAGCGGGCGCGCAACCACAACAAAGTGACAAAGTTGACAATTTTCTACATTTTTTTTTATATATTATTTTATGTGGAAAATTGACGGAAAATCTAGCAAAATTATTAGCATGCTGCTCAGTGTGAAATATTTAACTGGAAAATGGCAAGCTGCGAGCGGAAATTGAAATACGGTTTTCCGACTGCATTTTACGCACAGCACGCATACGCAACGTTGGACAGTCAAAACTATTTAGAATACCCTGTACATGGGCAAATGAATAGTTTAATTGACTTTCATTAGAAGCGGGAAGTGTGGAAAGAAGATTAAAATATAAATTAACTAAATTATTTAAAAGACAAATTCTCATTTCTGGAAATGAAATTAGTTAGATGAAAATGATATTTATAAAAAAAAAAAGATTTAACAAGAATTTTATAAAATATTGAAAAAAGATATTTTCTAAAATTCTATTTAAAGAGTATGCCTTCTTTTTGTGTTAATTTTGTAACTTATTTATGACAAACTAACTGAAAAACAACTATTTTTTTAACAATAAAAACTGATTGAGTTCGTAAAATTTTGCTCAAAAAATACATCAATTTTTATAGATTGAAATTTAGCATTCATAACTTTTAAATAAATGATTTTTAGTAAATGTTTTCTGAACAGTATGTATTACAAATATTTTATAAAAAACTAGTAAGAACGCTCTAGTCGGGTGTGGCCGACTGCGAGATCCCCTGAACCAAGTCCAATGTGATGTTTTAAACAATCTAGCTTACATCTTTTATCTATACATATTACCCTCCAATTACTGCGTACTTGATTTGAATGTATGTGTGCACACGTAAAAATTGATAAAAATTGATTATTTAAATATTTTATTTGCATAATTTTTATCTAGCAGGCAGTTCTGTTATATAAAGATAATTTTTACAGGGTATACATAAGTCATAACACGTTTTAAAAACTGTACAGTTTTGCAATTAAACATTGTTAATTGTGAAACAGTATTTCCCATTTGACAAAATGTTAGATATTTCATAATATAAACCAATACCACATGCATTTATGAAAATTGCAGTTGACTATGAAATATGATTGAAATTTGAACAAATATATTAAAAGATGCTCATAAAATAGATAACTAAACGTTAGCTTAAAGCTACTCAAATACACAAATAACCTCTAGTTAACTTAAGAGTTATTTGAAGCTTTTGAGTTGATGCGCAATTGAAACGAGTTGTTAGCAGCAGCAAAGCTACTCAAGCTGGAAGCTGAGCCAAAGCTTAAGCCTACAGGTGGGCGAAGACGAAAACAAAGTCCGGTATATTTCCATCAGGGTGTATTAAATATTGAGTGAGTATTTCAAAAAGTCAAAAGACTGCAAATTGTTGCTGATTACTCACGACACTTGAACCTGTGTACTTAAAGTACTTCGCGTCTTATTGATAACCAACAGGCAAAAAGGCATTGGCATGCTATAAATTCCATTCCATTTGCCTTTGCCATTTGCTTGGGAGAAATGCAAAAAGGGGTTTTCCTTTGCGCCAGGGATTTAAAAAGTCAATGCCGTCTGAGCTGTTGGCTGGCTAAAGGGGCGCATCTCCAAGACAACAGACGGCAAAGATTTTAACATACTCGATAGACAGCTCGCATATCAGGCACAATAAATGGCAATCAGCGTGGATAAAGCAGCTAAACGCAGACATTACGACAGACAGCTTAAAATATATTCTTTGATAAGGTGAATGAACCGCTTATGCAATATAAGATAACATAGGTAGTGCACATTTGAAGTTAAGTATGCCTAATCATATTAAATCTAATTGAATTGTGCTAAATAGAGCTGGAAAACCATTGATGGCACTATCGATAGTATCGTATATGACTGTCTGTCATATAGCTGTAGCTCATGTTAGAGCTACAGAGCTGAAATTTTCCTAATTTTTTCCGTTTTTCTGCTGCAGCATTGTATATCTCGCAATTATTGATATCGGACGACTATATTCTATAATATGCTCCCATAGGACAGATTGGTTTTTAATAAATCTTTTACTGGGAAAATTTCGACGTTATTAAAGTCATAAAACATAAAGTATATAATGATACGTTCATTAGCGGTGTGGCAAATCGTAAAAAAACTGTATCTTCCTCAATTTTCCACCTGAGATCCTAAATTTTGTTAACCTATCAATCTTGATCTCTTGGCAAATCAGGAAAACAATACTTATATCATACATATCTTACCATATATATATCATACAATTACAAGGGTATTACAAGGATTATTTTATATTTCCACTGGTTCTTCTCTATGGAATCGAATAAGACTATTTATATTAAGACATGAAAATGTTAAGCAAATGATAATATTAATTTATGGAATTGCGTTATAGTTTTAAGAAATACTTTTAATTTTAATTGCGTAATTTGTAAAATGGCAAAATATATGTATTTCGATTTGTAAAAGTTTAGTTTTTAAAGATCAAAAATTTTTATGGAACCATAGATATTATCGATGTTTTAAGCCGTTGATGGAAAAACTATCGAGTATGGCCAAAATCAATGTCTTAAGCATAGCTCAACAAAAAAACAATTGGAACAGATGAGAGCTTACCCTATAATGAGGATATCAAAAAGAAAAATCTTTAATTAAGTAATGAGTATACAGAAGATATATATTTTTTAACTGGAAGTTATAAACAAATTGGGACTTTAGAAAATTAAAAGATCTTTTTATGATCATATGATTTTTTTTATGAACCATTAAGAATATATATTTTATAAAGCAATAGATATAATAATATACCTATTTTCTAGATTTAAATAAATTTTTTAGAATTGACTTTAACAATATTTAAATTTACCAGTTTTCTTTTCTTTTTCTTACCGGTGAAAATTAAACACATCTCTTCATATGGAAATTATAAACTAGAGATGGGATAAATTTTCGTGCTGGTTGGGAAAGATTTTAAAAAGTTCGGGGTGGTTGGATAAGTGCATGATCCCTAGATCTAGAGATGATGGCATGGTAAAAGATTCTAGAGAGATGCTTATGAGTAGAGGTGATCGCCGAGATCGAGATTTTCGGAACCCGCGGTTCCCGAACAAGTATCTCTGGAATGCCGCCGTCTCAGAGCATATATCTACAATATGTTACCACAATCTCACGATCAAGCACTTATCCGACCCCGTCACGGGCTTTTTTTAGAATCTTTCCCAACCCGCCCGATACCGAAAATCGTTTCGGGACAATTTCGGGTCCCGAAAATTCCGACACCGACGCCATCTCTATTATGAACAAATTGGGATTAAGGAAAAAATAAGCGCTTTTTATAAACATGTGATTTTTGTATTTATCATAAAGAACATATATCATAAAATGTGGTAGATAAATTGATATATGACTTTTTAGATCTAAGAAATTTTCTAGAATTAACTTGAAGAATTTTTCAATTAAACAGTTTCCTCTACTCTTTCTTTTTGGTCATAGAACTAAACTGATCGCAGTATATCTATACTTATATCTGATCACAAGGCATACCTTATTGGTTTATCAAGGTAACTTTTCTATAAAAATGGTAAAATGTACTTTAGGCTAAAATTATAAAACAAGCCCAACTTCAGCCCCAAAAAGCAAGCATGTGCCTTACTTTGAAACATTTTTTACAGGGTATAACAAAGTACAATCAATTAAGAGTGTAATAAGCAGCGCGGAATAACTGTGTCAAATTGCAATTAAATTCAGTTAGAGTAAATTAAATTTAAGAAAAACAGATCAACCGCAAAAGTCACACAGATACTCATGCACACACACAGAGACATGCCTGCTCGGAATTGCAGAAGCGAAGCTGCAGATCAAAACAAAATAGTTTTTCTGTTTGTTTTTCTTTGCTTTTCTCTTCATTTTTTTTGCTCACTTTTTCTCGTTTGTCTCATGGCTCGGTGGGAACTCGTTTTGAGTTTCACTCACAATTTATTTAAACAATTTAAGCTGAGCAAGCTTTACGCTTCGAACTCAAAACAAGTTCGCTGTCGACAAACAAACGAAATGCGCATTCAGTTGTTCGTCGACTGCGAAACCGTTCAAAGCGTTCGTTAAATCAAAAAAGTTTCAAAACATTTTAAAATATATAAACTTTTGTGTGCAAAATGCTGAAACAAATGTTCGCCTGTTTGCTAATTGCCATGTGCCTCATGCACAGTGGTAAGTTTTTTGTTTGTGCTTATATTATTACTATAAAAAAAAACATTTAAAATATTCAAAATATGATTTGAGCGCATATCAAAAATGAATGAAAAGCTTTGGATGGAAAACCTGTTTGAAATTATGTGTTATATAAGTGTAAGAGGGCAAAAAGCAAAGCAAACCCAAATCAAAAAAGTTTGATATTTGTAAATTTAAAAAAAATATATAAGAATAACTTTTTAAAACAACAAATATTAAAAAATTAAATTTTGAAAAATTTTGTTGCTTAAAATTTTGCAGATTTTGAAAGAAAACTTCATAAGCATCAATTTGCTAGAAATGGGTCACAAATAATTGCAGTGAAGTACAAGAAAAACCTGTTTGGAGTTTGAAAAATATAGATGGATAAAGCTTAGGCCAAAAAATCTTTGATTTGAATACAGTTTTGAAATTGTTGTTTGAGCAAATTGATTAGACAGAAAATAAAACAAAATTTATAGAAAATATAAATTTGGATTTAAGCAGGCTCTGACAAAAATTCATAAAAAGAAACTTAATTTCTTCTTTTTTACAAAATAAAAAAGCTTTTTCAAAGCAAACACTATAAAAAGCATTTTTTAACTTTTTAATTAAATGTAATAAAACGAAATATAAAATATTTGTAATTTACAATCACTTTTGAACATAAATAATTACAAATCTGCTTGAAAATATATTTTTTGGATTGAAATAAAAAAAACAGAAAATTCTCATCAATTTATCATCAACATTTGTTCAAAACATATGGCAATTTTCGATGAAGCATCAAAATATTCCACAAAATTCCTCAAGCATTCAAAAAACAATAAATAATGAATAACATTAAAAAAAACATTGAATAATGTCAGAACAATGGCATTTTATGCACGTATTGCGAACTATATATGTGTAAGACGTAGATATCGAAGCTGACTTCATAGCGAAAAAAGAAACAAACGTGTGTTCCAGCTATGTGTTTATATAGAGACTTTCAATTGGAAACGCTAATTCGCAGTAGGCGTTAGATAACGAGCCAAGCGTAGCTGAGGGCGGCTCAGGTAAACTGGTTGTAACAGAGCAAATACTATTTGTATCTTAAATATATAAGTTTGACCTTGGGCGCGTCTCTCTAATTGCTTCTCTCATCTCTCGTTTACAGCAACTGCCATCAGATGCTATCAATGCAAATCTTTAACGGATGTCAACTGCAGCAAAGATAAACTGGATGAGACTTCGAATATACGTAATGTGGATTGTGACACTGTGGCAAAGCCGAGCACCATGGAGCAGCTGCAGCCTGTGACCAGGTGCAACAAGGTGGTCACTAGCGGTAAGTAAAAGCATTGTTCTACTTCTAGTCACGCCCACCTCTGCCCCTTTCCGCCTGCTTTGCATTCGCAATGAGTAGACGACTCGCACACACCTTGAGCACACATAAAAAAAAGTTTTAATTAATATTAGTGATGTCATTGCGTAGACGCGTCAATTCGAATCGGAGGCCGATTTGATTTGATTAGCATATACATACATATATAGAACATATAAAGAAAAAAGATTCCAAAATCGCTCAAAAATGCAAATCGTTGAGTTAAAAGTTCGTTTGCATTTAAGTCATGCGACAAAAATAAAACTTTGCGTGGGCTTTCGATTTGGTAAAAAGTCACAAAAACACAACAAAACAATTTGTAAATGTAAATAAAACAATTGAATAAAAATTGTTAAAGCATTGCTATAAATATAACTCAAAATGTCAGAATAATACATTTGCCAATTTTTGGAGAAACAAGTAAGAAAGCTCTAGTCGGGTCTCAGCCCGACTACGAGATCCCCTGAACCAAGTCCGAGCTGTTGTTTTAAACAACTTAGCTTACATCTTTTATCTATACATATTACCTCTGCGCGCATATACACATGCACACATTTGTATACACAAGCACACATATACCATGCACACAGAAGCACGCGCCCCGATTACTGTGTAGTTCATTTGAATGTATGTGTGCACACGTACAGGCTGCTGCCGCGTGCTTTTACAATGTTTCCTTTAATAACTTCTGTATTACTTAACGGATTTGAATGCAATTTTCTGGATTGAGTGCTATTAATTTATTGAAAATACGGTTTTCACTTAAAAATTTAAAAAAAAAAATTTGTGGCTTTGATAATTTTTTTTTTTAATAAATTTTTTTTGTAAAATGTGGAGCCGGTATCCAAAATAAAAAAAATAGAAAATGTATTTTATTTTCAAAAAGCTAAAAACAAAATTTGGTAGCTGTAGCTAAAAATATGTAAAAGATATGGTCAAAAAACTGAATCTTGATAACGTTTTAAATCGATATCATTGAAACGGAAAAATTTATCGAATATCTAAAACAAACTCGATATGCGCGCTGTATACACAGACCATCATGCAAAATTTGAAGTCTCTAGCTCTTATATGTTCTGAGATCGACGCGTTCATACATACGGACAGACGGACGGACGGACGGACGGACGGACGGACGGACGGACGGACGGACAGACAGACGGACAGGGCCAAATCGACTCAGCTCGTCGCCCTGATCAAGAATATATATACTTTAAGGGGTCTGCCACGCCTCCTTCTGCCTGTTACATACTTTTTGCAAAACCATTATACCCTGATTTCCCATTTTCAATGGGTTCAGGGTATAAAAACATAAGGAAAATTTAGATCCATTTCTAGAAATTTTGAAAATTCAATCAAAATAAACAAAATATATGATAAAGATATATGGAACGTTGGAAAACAAAAACCATTCAATATTTTAGGTTAAAGCAATTTTAAGATTCTGTTGAAAACAATAGCTAAACTTTGTTAAAATTTATAAATTTCATACGAATTTAGGAAATAATATTTAATACTATTTCCATGCAATGCAATGTTTTTTATGCAACAAACAAATTTCTAGCTATTTTTTGATGAAAAAAATATAATATTGTGATAAGATGAGGGTGTTGCCATTTTAGCTTTTGTCCGGACAGATCTATCCTTTTTTTTAACGATAAATGTAGTTGAAATGTATAAGAATTGTGATCGTAGGCTATTTATGATATATCGAGCTTTAGCGACATGGCGCCTGCTGCCATAATTGCGAGGTGCCAGTAAAATACTTAAAACAAGTGGGCACAGATCCAGTTTATATTAAATCAAGTGTCACAGACACCCTGGGCCGGACGCGGACACCATATGTAAACATTTTTATACAAAACATCTCTCGCAGGCGAACAAAAAACAAATTTTTATACATCATAATTAAGTTTAATTTCAAAATTTGGAAAAGACAATTTTGAAGATTTTTTAAAAGTAGATAGCTCTTTACCCACAGAAGACAACAACATTGAAATTAATATTACTAGTCAAAGTGACATTGAACTATGCGATTCAGATAAAGATATTATTGTACAGCCAATTCTTTGACATCTCCCGCAGGCGGACATCTCCCGTCCACAGGAGCTTTCACTGTATATCAATATATCAAATAAGGCTTTGTATATCCCACCGACTTCATGGGGAGAATCATAAATCAGTTTTTTTCACATAGCATATATGCAACACGCACGAAACAACTTTCAATTTTCAAATTCGAACTTTAGTTTAGGCTTCTTTAGAAACAGATTAGTTCTTTAAGCATGCCCGCAGTCCATAAGCATTCGCTGAAATGCGCCTCTCGCTGGCTTTGGCAACAGCTTCACTCGCTGCTTTTTCTAATGGCACTTGGGAAAGATTGTGTGTAGACCGGAAAAACAGAAGAAGTCCTCGATTATAGCTTTAATTTGAAGCACCCTTCAAGCTAACCTACTAGAAATCTTCCCCTAGTAAACAGAATTATTAGTATTGCGCACACAAACACTTGTATAAAATATATCATCTACTTACCAATTTAAAGCAGCTCAAAAAACACGCAACTTCAGCTCTGAAAACTTCACTAAAAATTGAATTCCAAATCAAGCAAAAGCCAAAAATGGAAAAAATAAAATAAAAATAATTTTCTTTCCATTTTTTAGATCGTGCTGGTGTGATTGTCTCTCGCGACTGTCATTTCGAGGTGGTTGGACAGAAGGAGAACGAATGCACCGTTACGCACAGCCGCCAGGTGGAGAGCTGTTATACCTGCAAAGGTGATCTGTGCAATGCTTCGTCTGCAGGACGCTTTGTCGCGATGACGTCAGCAGCGCTGCTCGCATTATTCGCCATTCAAATGGCGCTGTGAGAAGTCTCAGCTCATTAAATATACATAAATAATAATAATAATTTGTACAATTTGCTAAATATTATTGCTTGTTTTTTTTTGTATGTGTAAAAATAAATTCAACTAAAAACTAACCTTATAAAATCGTGTATACACTTGCAGCTTCGCAAGACGTTGTCTGCAAAGTCCATATCCAGCCAGTATTCGTCGAAGTTATCCATTTCCAACTGTATTTTATTTATAATTAAGACGAATTTGGCACAATTACAAACTAAATGCAAAACTTTTCACACGAATTACACAAAACGCACCAGAAAAAAAAAAGCAGAATTATTTTTGCTGTGTGGCAACACTGGCAAATAACGGCGTTTTCAGCGCACACTAAAATACTTGTTGGCTTACAGAAATTAACGTTGCAAAAATACGCATACAAAATGTTCTCAACATACAAACAAAAGCGAATGCACTCAACAAGCGTTTACATTAATTTTTAAACTTTCAAACACATTTTTTAACACGTTTAACATAAATTGAAAATCGAGCGACGCGCACAAACACACGAAGAGACAGTAAGGAAAGAAACTGCAATTCGCAAAGGCGCCTCTAAGGCTTTTCGTTATGTGGCCCACACACGACACAATGGGTCAAACGAGACGACGAAGCGAGTAACGAGAGTTGATTGGTATTAAAATATTTACAAAAAAAAGAAATATAAACATAATTAAAAATTTATATTTATTAAATTACAAGTGATCTTGCAGGGCACAGAAAATGTTGTTAAATTGTTAAATTATTTATGTTGAATTGGGCATTGTGTATGTCATGCAACAAATTTGCTAACGAGTTACGCTGCTTATTCGATTCTTGGTATCGATACCAATATAATAAATATAATCAATAAGAATTTTAATTATGAAAAATATTTGTGATTTACTTATCGGGCTTATTGTATTGAAGTACTTATTTGATATGTAATTAAAACCTAAAATCTGTTGGAAAATTATGCATATAATAACTAAGAGCGTGGAACTAGTTCGTTCTTTTAAGAAAGATGTGTGTACTAAAGTAAGAATGTGGAACTAGTTCTTTCAATCAAGTTGGGGAATTTACTTAACAACATATCTAAGAGCGAGCAAGCGAAGGAAGCTAGAGGAAAACTGAGAAAAAGGAACTAGTTTTCTGTTTTGAATAAGGGAATCAGTTATAAAATATATGTATCTAGAGTCGAGAACTAAATGCTAGGAACTGCAAAAAACTAGTTCACTTGCTTAAGCTAAGCAAAAAATAATATATATGTATTTATGTAGAACTCATAGAGAGGAACTAGTTCGCTCCTTTGAACTACGAAATCTGTGGAGTTACAAGTGAACTAGTTCGCTCTTCAGTTTGGGGAAACTTTGGCAAAAATAAATTCAGAATTGCACAAGGAACTAGTTCAAATACATATAAAAATACACATATAAAAGGAACTGTCAGAGAGGAACTAGTTCATAGTATGAGCTTCACTCTATTAAGTCAAAGACTCTTAAAAAAATCAATTCCATAAAACAAATTTAAATTTGAAATAAAAATATTACATACATATTGTTATTAATATATTTTATTCAGTTGTAAAAATGTTCTACTTTTGCATTACAATAAAAATTTGTAAACTTTCTTCGCTTAAACTAAACAGGTGTAAAAATCGGCGTACAAAATAAACGAGATTGCGCTTTCATCTTAAATGATATGGAATGTGAATATATATAAATACATATATATATATATTGGATTGGAAATACATGTAATATAAATATATCTAAGTGTACGCAAAGGCAGGACGGAAATGCGTTTCTTTTGTTAAGTTTAGTTCTTTTCGATTCGAGTTGAAGGCACATTCAAGGATTACACAAGGGGTAATCGAGTACAGTTGTCATTCGCTACAAGCTACGCTGCTATTGTCGCAGAAAGTGTGCCACGATGCCAACGATGAAGGTGGCAAAGAGGACGCCGATGAAGCTGCTCCCTTGGATGCCCGCGCCATTGCAGCCATCCTTGCTGTTGCAGGTGCAGTACTCCATGAAGATGTTGTAGCTGCCGGTGCGCATCAAGCAGAAGCGTTCGTCCCCCTCGATGCCCGGCTCGCCCATGTAGGCGCAACTGCGGAAGTAGCGCCACTCCCCGTGCACCTTCTGGCGGATCTTGCGGCACATGGTCGGACGCACGCCCTTTAGGTGCTCCAGCTCCTTGGCCTGGTGGCAATCTGTTATCGCTAGCGTGCTGTTATCGAAGGGATCTCCGCACTTGGGATCGCTATCGGAGCGACATTCCCAGCATTTTATGGCCGAAGCTGCGATTGAGACACCACGAGACGAAATTTGATAATTGTTTGTTTTTGTTAGTGTTTAACGCATGCGACTTACCTGTTTGCAGCAGACAGCATAGCGCAATGGCGGCTAACACACATTTCTCCATTGTTTGCATTCTGAGTTGCGTTTTAATAAATAGTTAATTAACAATTTGTAAGCATCAAATTAATGAAAACAAAATGCGAACACCGCCCTAAAAATTATGATGCGTGCATCGATAGCTGTTAGTTGTTATCGATGACCGCAGCGTTGCCACCTGAACCCAGTTGGTATTTTTTCTGTTAATTTAATTCAAATGCAAGATTCACAAATATTATATGTGCATACACATCAGACTTTTCCAATTTATACAAGTATTTACATTAATTGCAATATTACGCACTTACAATTAGTGCGAATTATAAACAGTTGTTTTGTAATTCGAGCGCAGTTCTGTTAAATGAGGAGTCACTCGATATTAACATTTTCCAACCTATTGTCCGACCGCCACAATCTACCTGCTGTAACAGCGCTGTTCAGGCTGTGATAGCATTGCTGTTAAAGTTAATATTGCTATTTCAAACAAAAAATAAACGAGCTGTGTATTCTTATACAATTGCTTACTCTTTATAACATAGCCCGCCATAAGCCAAATGAATTGTTATTTAAATTTCTTCGAATCGGTTAAAAGTTGTGCTCACTGTTAAATAACATTACAGTGCACTGTTAACTTATTGATGCCAAAAATCATATGGTATTTTTTTTCAGTTTTTGGACGGACTCGATTTTTACAAGTTGCAACTTGCGGAGTTGCTTGAAGAAAAAAAGAAACAAATTTTTGTTAGCTACATTCCGCTGCCGCGCGTGCTGTGTGAACGTGTGTGAATGATAGCGCTGACTGCATTATTAACCAAATACACGATCGGTATTATGAGCAATTTAAGCAATGGCAATCTGCAGCAGAATCAACCACAACAACA
Source organism: Drosophila gaucha (assembly GCA_035045545.1). Taxonomy (NCBI): domain Eukaryota; kingdom Metazoa; phylum Arthropoda; class Insecta; order Diptera; family Drosophilidae; genus Drosophila; species Drosophila gaucha. The sequence continues at coordinate 320,767 of JAWNOY010000006.1, read as the reverse complement.
GCAGCCGCAGCAGCAGCAACAGAATAACGGTGAAGCGGGCGCGGGTGCGGCTGCGGCGCCCCTATTGATGGAGCCTGGCGGCGGTCCAATGCCCGCCCCAGGCCTGGGCGTCGCTGTAGGCGTGGCACAGCGTCAGCGCCTACTACTGCAGCAGCAGCAACAACAGCAGAATCCCGCCGCCGAGGGCAGCGGCCTGGAACGAGGCAGCTGCCTGCTGCGCTACGCCAGCCAAAACAGCCTCGACGAGAGCTCCCAGAAGCACATCCAGCGGCCCAATGGCAAGGAGCGCGGCACCGTCGGGCAGTACAACAACGAACAGCACACGGCGCGCTCCTTTGATGCAATGAACGAGATGCGCAAGTAAGCATAAGAGTTGATCTCGACTAACAGATACTCTGTAAATAAGTGAAATATAGTTTATTTTGAATTGTTTTGCTGCCATGCGCAGCAGAGGAATTGACTGATGTCAAGTCAAGTTATCGACTATAGATACCCTGCACATACAGAAAACACATACCCTGTAACTGGCAACAAAAAAACAAGTTTGCTTTCATTTACTACATTGCAAAATGAACGAAACCAGAATTGTAAGCTGCTTAAGTGAAGTGAAAATATCAGTGCTCGACTAGTAGATACCCTGTGATTGGCACAACTGCTTATCTTAAATTACTTCGTTTCAATATTAGCCAAGCAAGTGTAAAGCAGCTGCTTATATGCACATACAGTGAAGCAAAATGTGTGTTCGACTAAGAAATACCCTGTAATTGAGGGAAATACAAGTTTGCTTTGATTTATTTCATTGCGTTATGCACTAAAGGCGTCTAAAGCAGATGCCTAGCATATAAAGTTTAGTTAAATTATGTGTATTCGACTAACATATACCCTGTATATAGAGAAAAGTACATAATGAGAATCATACATATATGTATGTATGTATTTATATTCCCAAAGATATTTTGTGCGTTCGCATTGCTATTTTTAAGGAATGCTATAAAAATACCCGTTTGACCTATATTTAAAGGGTATCGGCAAGATGCTAAATTTAATTAGCCAATAGCTGGCGAAACGTAATTAGCTATTGCAGTTGTTGCAGTCGATCGAATGTAGCATACAAACGACTAGCAGATACTTTGTATTTTAATGTAATGGTCATAGTCAATTAAGATCGAATGCAGATACCCTGTAGGCTAGTGTAGGGTATTTATAGCAAGGCATAGTTTATACGAGCCCCCCTAACAAATGTTACCAAGTGCTTGTCATAGTCAATATACCCATTAGACTCTAACTTTTTTTTTAATGGGTATGCCGCATACAAATATGACGTCTCCTCAAGATTTGTTTATTTTGGTCTTGGCAAAAATATGAAATATTATAATGGGCCAAAAAGTGTCGAGAAGCGGCCAACAGTTGCTGTTGCCGATCTCTCGGCCATATTCTCTCGCGCATAATTGCGCATTACGCTTTATTTGTCTTCAACTTTAAACAGCGATAAAGTATGAACAAACAGCACATACACACACACACACAGATACGTGTACACGTATATTAACCTCTCTATTTTGCTGCTATATATATATTTGCTTTTGTCAAGAGGACATTCGCATTATTATTTGACTTTGCTTTGATTATAACGATGAGTATTTTTTTTATGAGTTTTTATTATATTTTATTTTGATGTTTGCTAATTTTTCGCATTAGACAAATATATTTGCCCTTGAACTTGGCCCGTATTTGTTTTTTTATATTGTTTTTTTTCCTGCTGTTAATTTTTTCATATTTTGTCACTTCCCACTTCCGTGTGGCCAGCTGATTAGATGTCGCCTATATGGAAAAGTACCCCAATGGAAACTTTTGCTTCTTTTTTACCACAAACTTGTTTTGTTTTTTTTTTAAGCCAATGCCCTAATCGAGCTACGCACTGTGGGTCCAATGGGCTTTAAAGGTTGTTTTCCCTTTTTTTCATTTACATTTTCAACTTTAACGAATTTTAAATAAAATAAAATTGGAATAATGTAAAGTAACGCTTGAAGAGTTGACAGGTAGAAGTCTAAAGAACTATTATATATTTTCTTAAAAATAATTATAGAATAAAAGCTTCATTTAATTTTATATAATAATAATAATTTAATAATAATTTAGGTAATTTAGGTAAAAGAACCTTTTTCTTCTATATAAAAAATATTAAAAGAAATAATATAGAAATCTGTGCCAAATTGATATGATATTTAACTTTATATATGATTATCTAAATTATAAGCAAATGCAAATGACATTTTTTTATTAGAAATCTTAACTCTATATAATTTATTTTTGTACAATTTTTTATTAACTCAATTTATTGGTAGTTAATTTATTTATTTGATAAGAAGTCTTAACTCTATATAATTTTTTTCCAATTTTATTATTAACTCAATTTATTGATATTGAATTTATTGATTTAATTTTTGGAAACATTTTTATACCCTGAACCCATTGAAAATGGGAATTCAGGGTATAATGGTTTTGTGACAATGTATGTAACAGGCAGAAGGAGGCGTGGCAGACCCCATAAAGTATATATATTCTTGATCAGGACGACGAGCTGAGTCGATCTAGCCATGTCCGTCTGTCCGTCTGTCCGTCCGTCCGTCTGTCCGTCTGTCCGTCTGTCCGTCTGTCCGTCTGTCCGTCTGTCCGTCCGTATGAACGCAGTGATCTCGTAAACCACAAAAGCTAGAGATTTGAGATTTTAGATATATATTCTTGTATACCATACGCAGTACAAGTTTATTTTTTTTTTCGATAACTCATCCTATTTCCTTATTATCGATAACAATCGATATTTTGACTTTGTTTTTAAGCTATAACTTTTAGACCATAATACCTAGAGACGCCAAATTGACTATGTAGGTTGCTGTGATGTAAATACAGATAATAAACTTATTAAATTTTGGATACCTCTCCCCATTAGCCCCATAAGTGGAAAAAACGTATTTCAAATACTAGGGAGTTGGGATTTCGTATATATACACCTCTAGATGTCAATATTATGTCCTGAAAATTTCATTAAGAAAGTAGATCTAGAACCGAAGTTATTTAACAATGAATTTCTCATAATGCTGCATAGAATGCAGCCCAAGCGTAGCCGCTAAATCATCTACGCAGTAAGCGGCGCGCGTGCTTGTGTATGTATATGTGTGCGTGTGTGGGTGCACGCAGAGGGTAATATGTACCGGTAAAAGATATAAGCTAGATTGTTTAAAACACTGCCTCGGACTTGGTTCAGGGGATCTCGTAGTCGGGCAGACCCGACTAGAGCTTTCTTACTTGTTAAAAATATATTTCTTAAAGTATTTTTTAACATTTTTGGAAGATATTTTTTCATCATTATTTTCTTTGATGTCCCTTGAGAAAATTCCTAAAAAGCTCTTTCAGCTTGATTTTGTAGAAAGTTGATATTTTTATTTCCATTTTTAAATATAATTTTTATGAAATATAAATTTTGAATTATTTATAAATGATATTAAATTTAAAAAATATTAAAATATATAAATATTTTCATTCATTTCATTCATTCACTTGAGAAATATGATTTCTTGATTAGCTCTCGCACCACTGTGCCTGATTTTTATAGAAAGTTTATACCAAATCGCTTTTACGTGCTGACCTTACTCAATAAGCAAAGACTAAAATATTTAATTCTCCATTTGTAGACAAAAGCAGCTATGTGATGTCATTCTCGTTGCCGACGATGTGGAGATTCATGCCCATCGCATGGTCTTGGCCTCCTGCAGTCCCTACTTCTTTGCCATGTTCACCAGCTTCGAGGAGTCTCGGAAGTCGCGCATCACGCTCCAAAGTGTCGATGCCCGTGCTCTCGAGCTGCTCATCGACTATGTGTACACATCGAATGTGGAGGTGAACGAGGACAATGTCCAGGTGCTGCTGACGGCGGCTAATCTGCTGCAGCTAACCGATGTGCGGGATGCCTGCTGTGATTTCCTGCAGACCCAACTGGACGCCAGCAATTGTTTGGGCATTCGGGAATTCGCCGATTTGCATGGCTGCGTGGAGTTGCTCAACTATGCGGAGACATATATTGAACAACATTTCAAGTGAGTGCACACAACTGGGCAAGCTGTCAATCAATCACACAGTCAATCAATCAATCAATCAAGTGTGCTATTTATCTTTTATGTAATGTGATATACAATCATTAATACGCATGACTGTAAAACAGACTTCCGAATAGATTATTCATAAAAAACAGACGAACATAACAGAAAAACTTGGGCTTAGTTAAGTTTTTTCTAAAAGTTCCTCTTCCTTATATAGTCTTTATATATAACCCTTTAAACTCATGCAACTTTGAACCAATTTTTTGCTTTTAATATATTCCACATCTCTTAATTACACTGTAATTTAGCACTTTTCTGCTATACTATATCATTTTACAGAATAACAAATATAGTCTTGATAATGAAAGTTTTTATAGTATATACAATACTTACGTCTGTCAATTTAATCAGTTTTTATTTAAACATATTTTAATTACGCTGTAATTACTGTAATTACTTTTACTGTGTAATTTTACAGAATAACAAATAAAAATTAATTTATGTTAAGCTCGTATATTCAATGTTTCTATACCCTATATACATTTCCTTTATATGTATACTCTATCAACTCATTCGGCTCACAATTTAACCAGTTTTCTTTTGTAACATCTTTTAATTACACTGTAATTACTGTAATTACTTTTACTATATTACTTACTTGTATTGGAAATTTCTATATCCTATATACATTTCCTTTCTATGTTTACCCTATAAACTCATCCACCCCTTCATTTAACCAGTTTTTGTTTTCAAACACCTTTTAATTACGCTGTAATTACTGTAATTACTTTAACTATATTATGTTGCACAATAACAAATATAGTTTGATCTGTATTAAGTTCATTTATTGAAAGTTTCTATACCCTATATACATTTGGTTAATGTGTAATACCCTATAAATTTATTAGCCCCTCAATTTAACCTCATTTTTAGCATCTTTTACTTAAACTATATTATTTGACAGAATGACAAATATAGTCTTAATCTACATTAAGTTATTGTATCAAAAGTTGCTATACCCTACAAACATTTATATTACCTATATACCCTATAAACTCATTAACCATTTCATTTAACCATTTTTTTTAGCATCTTTTAATTACGCTGTAATTACTTTAACTATATTATTTGCCAGAATGACAAATATTGTCCTAATCTATATTAAGTTATTGTATCAAAAGTTTCTATACCCTACAAACATTTATTTTATCTGTATACCCTATAAACTCATTAACCACTTCATTTACCCAATTTTTTTTAACATCTTTTAATTACGCTGTAATTACTTTTACTATATTATTTGAAAGAATGACAAATATAGTCTTATTCTATATTGAGTTCTTCTATTAAAAGTTTCTATACCCTACAAATATTTCGTTTAGGTATATACTCTATAAACTCATTAACCATTTAATTTAACCAGTTTTTTTTAGCATCTTTTAATTATGCGATAATTTAGCAAGCCTTATGACACATACCCTAACTTGTTTCGTTGTTTTTTCGCTTCTCTTACAGCGAGGTCATTCAATTTGACGAGTTTCTGAATCTCACGCACGAGCAGGTCATAAATTTGATATCGAATGATCGCATTTCGGTGCCAAATGAGGAGCGCGTCTATGAGTGTGTCATTGGCTGGCTGCGCTATGATGTGCCCATGCGAGAGCAGTTCACCTCCGCCCTGATGGAGCACGTGCGTCTGCCCTTTCTCTCCAAGGAGTTCATCACACAGCGAGTCTACAAAGAGCTCCTGCTCGAGGGCAACATTGAGTGCAAGAATCTGATTATCGAAGCCTTGACCTATCATCTGCTGCCGACGGAAACCAAATCTGCTCGCACTGTGCCCCGCAAGCCGGTGGGCATGCCCAAGATCTTGCTCGTTATTGGCGGACAGGCACCCAAGGCCATACGCTCCGTGGAGTGGTATGATTTGCGCGAGGAGAAATGGTATCAGGCCGCCGAGATGCCCAATCGTCGTTGTCGCAGCGGCCTCTCCGTGCTCGGCGATAAAGTTTATGCCGTCGGCGGCTTCAATGGATCGCTGCGCGTGCGCACTGTGGACGTCTATGATCCGGTTACAGATCAGTGGGCCAACTGCAGCAATATGGAGGCGCGTCGCTCGACACTCGGCGTGGCCGTTCTCAATGGCTGCATCTTTGCTGTTGGTGGCTTTGATGGCACCACCGGCTTGTCCAGCGCCGAGATGTACGATCCCAAGACTGAAATCTGGCGTTTTATTGCCTCCATGTCGACGCGTCGCAGCTCCGTGGGCGTGGGCGTGGTCAATAATCTGCTCTACGCCGTGGGCGGCTACGATGGCTTCTCTCGGCAGTGTCTGGCGTCGGTGGAACGCTATAATCCCGATACGGATACCTGGTGTGCCGTTGCCGAAATGTGTTCACGTCGCAGCGGCGCCGGCGTAGGTGTACTCAATAATATCCTATATGCGGTAGGTGGCCATGATGGGCCGATGGTACGCAAATCTGTGGAAGCCTATGACTATGAGACAAACACCTGGCGATCTGTGGCGGATATGTCCTATTGTCGTCGCAACGCGGGCGTTGTGGCACACGATGGTCTGCTGTATGTGGTGGGCGGCGATGATGGCACCTCCAACTTGGCCTCCGTTGAGGTCTATTGCCCGGATTCGGACAGCTGGCGCATCTTGCCCGCTCTGATGACAATTGGACGCAGCTATGCGGGCGTCTGTATGATAGATAAGCCCTTGTGAATGGAAGAGCAGGGCGCATTGGCAAGGTGAGTAGCAAATATATATATATATATATGTATATACACCTGTGTTCACAAAAATAGCAGTGCAGTAGATGCTAACAGAGATGGCAATATTTTTTGCATATTCCTTCATATAGATTCAACTCTTGGTCTTTGATTTTGTAAAATGGAATATAGCCATGAGAAAAACGAAAAAGTCCCGTTAGTTTTGCTTCGTTTTGGTACGTTTTCCATACTTTTATCGCGGTTCACAAAAATAGCAGTCAAAGGTGAAGAAAAAGTTAACAAATTTGTCAATAGTAAGTTTAATTAAGTTAATTATTATTCTTTACTATTATTTGCATTAAAATACACAAAAATAATGATACAATTTTGTATGATAGTGGGTATATGCACATATTACTCTAGTGAGAAGAAGAGGGATCTTAGGAAACGAGGTAAAACTTACAACGGAGCAAAACTAACGGGACTTTTTCGTTTTTCTTATGTGTATATTCCATTTTACAAAAGCAAAGTCTATAAGAAGGAATATGCAAAATATATTGCTATCACTATTGGCATCTACTGCATCTACTGCTATTTTTGTGAACACAGTTATATAATAATAAATATATATATATTATGTATTTAAAATAATAATACTATATTTTTAGGCAAGCGGCTTCGCTGGCCATAGCGCTATTGGATGATGAGAATAGTCAGGCTGAGGGCAGCATGGAGGGCGCTGTCGGTGGTGCTGTTTATGGCAATATAATCGTTGCCGCACCAGCACCACCAACTCCGGCTCAACAGCAGCAGCAGCAGCCAGCTAACCATCCGCACTATGAGAACATTTATGCGCCAATTGGACAGCCCAGCAACAGCAACAACAACAATAACAACCAACAACAAGTTGTTGTGGCCAATGCCAATGCCAACGCCAATGCCAATGCCCCTGCAAATGTTGAGGAAATAGCTCAACAGCCACAACAACAGTCGGCAGCAACTGAAGCCAATGCCAACAACAATCAGCCACAAGCCCAGCAACAACAACAAGCAGCATCACAGCAACAACAACAACAACAAGCGCGCATGCTGCCCATGAATAATTATCGCAATGACTTATACGATCGCTCCGCATCCACAGCGGGTGCGTACGATGTGCCAAGAGCGGTTCGCTCCGGCTTGGGCTATCGTCGCAATTTTCGCATCGATATGCAAAATGGTAAGAAGAGAGCTTTTACAGGGTCTAGATTATTGATAAGTGGTTTAGGAAGTATTTAAGTTTAAGAGTCTGTTGAACAGACAGGAAAATAGAGATGGAGTGAATGTACTTTTATTTAGAAGAACGTAGCTCTATAAGATTTCAAATTTGGAATATAGAAGAGGGCAAAAGTAAGCAGACAATGTGTATATATATTTATTGATAATTCTGAATCAATATGGTTGTATATATGGCTGCTTGTCCGTCTGAAAGTTTATAGCTATTAATGAAGATGACAAATGAAAGCGGATTGAAATTTATATACTTAAGATGATGAAAGCAAATTGTGTTGATATTGATTTATTTTTATGAAAATTTTTCAAAATTTAAAAAAAAGAAAAAAATGAGATTTAATAAAAGGTTTAATTAGATAACCTTTATAGAATTACAGGAAAGATTACTCTGTGAATATTACCGACAAGTGGAGGAATTTTATTAACTTCACCAGCCAGCTGTGCCCCAGATCACAGTTAAATGTAGTCAATGCTATTATTGGGATATATAAATCAAAAGTTTTTGTTAAAAGAAAACTTAAACAAAATGAGTGTGTATTGAAATTAGTTAAGAAAATAAATAGATAACTAGAAGTAGAAAGAAGATAGTAGAGGGAAAGAGAAATTCGGAGCAATTTCTTTTGGGCAATCAGTGACAACGATGGGGGAGGCCAGTTCAGTGGCTATGCCCTTGCTCACAGCTAGCTAATTTTCAGTAATTTTCCGAAGATGAACTGCAAGCAAAGCCTACTGGGGTATGGAATATGATAGACGTATGTATGTATATATATTCGTCTGTATGATCATCGTGATGCTGGAATGTTGAAGTTAGATAAAAAGTAGATAAAACATACGATCATGCAACATAGAGATAGAATAGAAGTGTCCATCTGTATCAGAAAAAAAGCAGACAAAGTTTATAAAAACTTTCGATAAGAACGATCTATATACAGAGGTAGTCAAAAGTATTTACACAAATAGTATTGCAACGAATATGCTTTAACATATTTAATCTAAGATGGTTTTGGTTGTTGGCCATAAATTGCACATGTTTTTTGTGTTCATAGAGCTTGATATTTCCAAAATTGAACAATATAATGTTTAATAGGACATCAATTATAGAAAATGAACTGCAGTTTAAGAGTTGTCAAAAATATTTAAAAAGTTTTATTATGTAAATACTTTTAACTACCTCTGAATCTATGTGTTAGCCTCTCTGTCCATCTGTAAGTTCATCTCGAATATGGAAAATAGCAGGTATATAATTTTGATCAGAAGAACTATCTGCTTCTGCAGCTATATAAGACTACTTGTCCTCTTATGAGATAAAGTTTAAGTAGATGAATTTAATCAGAAGAACAAAGCGCCTCGCTATGAATATACTCATCTGCACATAGGCTTATATTTTATACATTATATTATATTTGATAATAGAGATGATTATAGCGATGTTAAGCTCTATATGAACTTAAGCTGTAAAGTAGAAAGTGCCAAGATTTTTCTATGTAGGTATAGTGAACAGCGTAATTTTTACCTGTTATACTCTAAATATGTTTAAAAGTCACTTTGTGAACGCAAGAAGCAAACTTCAATGTTTTCCTACTAATTTATTTAAATGATCTCTTGAATTGATATAAACAAAAAAAAAAAACGAATTTTTCGAGCAAAAATTGTAAACTTCATATAGTAAACAGCCTCAATACTGTGAACAGACCTTGTAATAATTAGTTCACTATGTCCAGACAAGACTGTATAACCAGAAAGACTCTAATTTTCATATGTTATATATATATTGGTTACTAATACAATAGCTATAGTTAAGTATTTTTAATATACATTTTACCCACTTAAATGACTTCTCTATTGACCCACCTTTTCACCTACCTTTGCAGGCAATCGTTATGGCAGTGGTTTGCGCTGTGCACCACTCTATGCCAGCAATCGTTCCAATTGCCAGCGCCAGCGCAGCTTCGATGACACCGAATCGACTGATGGCTATAATCTACCCTATGCGGCAGCTGGCACCATGCGCTATGAGAACATCTATGAGCAGATACGCGATGAGCCCCTTTATCGCACCACAGCTGTAGCGGCGGCCAGTCGTGTGCCACTCTATACGCGTTTGGATGTGCTGGGCCATGGCATTGGACGCATCGAACGGCATCTGAGCTCCTCCTGCGGCAACATCGATCATTACAATTTGGGCGGACACTATGCGGTGCTGGGCCACTCGCACTTTGGCACCGTCGGTCATATACGTCTGAATGCGAATGGTGGTGCAGCAGCAGCAGCAGCACCCACAACTAACACCACCAGCTGCACAGTGCCCAATTGTCAGGGCTATGTGGGTGCTGGTGGTGGTGCGCCAAGTGCGGCGGCAGCTGCTGCCGCTGCAGCTGCCGCAGCAGCAAGCATGACAGACTACGGCAATGTCAAGGTGCCCGTGAAGAATAGCGCCTCCTCCTTCTTCAGCTGTCTGCATGGCGAGAATTCGCAGAGTATGACTAATATATATAAGACGACGGCTGCTGCTGTGGCTGCCGCGCACCACTGTTCACCACTGACGCCGAATGTGTCAATGGAGCGTGCGGCACGCTCTGCCTCCGCCGGACCAGCCACAGCAGTAATTGCAGCGGCAGCAGCTGACGAGCAGCAACTAAATGCGGAGAGCGCAGCTGCCACGATGCGACCCACAGGCGCCATTCCCAAAATAAAAAGTGCCAGCAAAGTGGCCAAGGAGTCCAGCACAGCTGCAGCTGCTGGCAGCAATGAAAAAGCAGCAGCGCCCAAGAAAGCAACAGCAACAACAGCTTCACCTGATGCCAGCAACAACACCTTGAATCGCATGTCCAAGTCGAGTCTGCAGTGGCTGCTGGTCAACAAGTGGCTGCCGCTGTGGATTGGCCAGGGACCCGAGTGCAAAGTGAGTTTTGAAATAAATCTTAACTTTCTTTTACCCAACTTCTTGCCTTCTTCAGCAGGTAATTGACTTCAACTTTATGTTTTCGCGCGATTGCGTCAATTGTGACACGGCTTCGGTGGCCTCGCAAATGACCAATCCGTATGGCACGCCACGTCTGGGCCTCGGCACACTGCCGCAGGATATGATGCGCTATCAGGGTAGCAGCTCGAGTATGCGACGCGATGCGAATACAGCGAGTCGCCCGTTGCACAGCAATTTGAGCCGTTTGCGTTGCGGCGCCGACAAGCGCCAGCAGCGAGCCGAGACGAGCAGCAGCAGCTATCGGCACGAGGATCCGTCGTATGAGAACGTGCACGTGCAGTGGCAGAATGGCTTTGAGTTTGGACGTTCGCGTGAAAACGATGGCAGCTATAATCAGCAGCAGCAGCGACCACTGCTGCAACGCGCCCGCTCCGAGAGTCCCACGTTCAGTAATCAGCAGCGACGCATGCAGCGTGCCGCCGCCCACAATGCACAGCAGTCGGCCAAGCTGGCCGATCCCTTCAAGAGCTACGAACTGAATGCGGACAACAATAGCTTTAGGCCCAAGCAGCCGGCGGCGGTGGAGCTGTGCGATGAACTCGAAGGCGCTGTGGGCGGTGCAGCTGCCGAATCGGAAGCGGAGCAGCTGTTGGAAATCCTAAATCCGAGTGATAACGAGAGTGAAACAACGACAACAACAACAACAACAAATGCAAATGCAAATGCCGCAACGTCTAGCAGCAACAACAATGCCAGCACTCAAGATGCAAACGATTAAAAATTTCACTATATATATTAAAAAAAGGAAAAAAGTATGTTTGAAAATTAACGATTTTATTTGAATTAATTTTTTGTATGTTCAATTTTTTTAATAATTAGATCTCACGAAAAAAATTTGAAATTTGCATAAAAAAAAAACGAAAATCGAATGAAAAAACTTAAGTTAAATATTAAGTAAAATGAAAATGTAGAATTTGATAAATTGTGATTCGAGATGTTCGAATATTTAGCATATTTACTAGACTTTTAGATATATGTATGAATGTCTCTATCTCTCTCTCTCTCAAACTCTTCTACTTGTTCATCAAGTGACTAAGGCCATTTAAGAGTAGTTTCAACATCTATATAAAAAACGAAATGTAGAGACGCAACATGCAATACAAAAGCGCCATATCATGCAAATTATATATACACATATATACTTAGGTACACACATATACATATATAGAAATATAAGCAATACGCATTTGATATTTAGTTTTGAAATGTTCCAAATACGATAAATTGTTGTGTTATTTTTTGATGGCACTACAAATGAGTCCACTGCCCCCTTCCCCTCCTTTCCACTCAAACATGAATTGTTTAAAAATGTTATTTTGGCTGGGCGTGGCCGGCACGCCTACCTTAATATTGGCATTAACTGCACGCGTTAAGTTTTCATAGCTTCCCAAGCAAATAGAAAGAGAGGAAAAAAAAACATTACAAACTATCTTTTAGGTCAATTAGTATAACAGGTATTATTTACATACATATATATACACAATAACATATATACAAAAAGAAAAATAAGGAAACCCATGCAAAAATCATATACAATACTCCAAAAATATATAGATCCTAAGCATACTTACATGTATTGCGTTTAACTAATTCATAAAAAAATAAAAAAAAAATTAGTATAAATGTAGAATCATTTGTTTGTGTATATTGAGAAATAAGGGAAGTTTTGGTTTGGCTTTGTGTTTTTATGGTTTTATTTTTATTTTAACAAACTATTATAAAATTGCATGTTTTTCATTCTCATTGCTTCTTGTTGTTCTTGCTTCATATACACAGATACAGATATAATATAATAATTATTATAAACTAAAAAATACAATATCTGTCATAATAGACATACATATATGTATATATACATATATATATATTCGATATTTTTCACAACTATTGCGACAAATTGGAATTTATAATTTTTTTGTTTGTTTTTTTTTTGCTACATTTCTGATAATGTTTAAATTTTTTAGCCGATATGTTTTCGCTATATTCACTCTTAAAAAAGCACAAAACACCAAAAAGAGCGTCTAATTGCATATATATATATATGTAGTACATATTTGAATATACGTATATATTGAATTTTTCTTCTTTTTTTTGTTAAATTCCGTTTCTAAGTTTTCGTATTTTTTGTTTAGTTTGCAATTTGTCGCTACGTAGTTCTACAAGCTTCATTGGAATTGCTGATAAGTTCTTTAGGATTAGGTATATATATATATGTATATATATATAAATATATATAGTTTTTGCCATTCTTATGTTTCATTCATTTCTGTTGTAGTATACTTCGTTTCACCGCCTCGTTGTCAATGCTAAACTTAAAATGTACTCACACAAAACTAAAAACTAACTAGACACAAAAAAATACGTTACAAAAATTAGCTGAGAACTATACAAAAACGCTTTCAGCGCGACGACACACACATATATATATATTAGAGCAAAAAATCCCACTCAGATCAATCAAGATATATATATATATATATATATATATCAGATTTTCAAATCTTTATTGAATCGAATCTATTTGGGCAACTCGTAGATTTGGACGGGCAACGCTTTTGGCGTGATTATCTCATCCTCAAAGTCGTCGTCGTCGCCATGGATGGCATAGTCGCCGCCATTGTGCTCGCTCTCGAATTCGTTGGGCACAATCTCCACATCGCTGGGACGTATGGTGCTGCGCGATCCTCCGCCGCCGCCGCCGGCCTCGCCGCCATTTCGATCCGATCTCGTTTTGGTCGACTTGGTGATATGATCTCGCAGCATATGCGAGTAGAGTATGTCATCTATATAGTACATGGTGCCCAGATTATAGACAAACACCTCGCTCTCCGTTATCTGTGCATTGTTCACGCTCGTATAATTGCTGCCCGGATTACGTGTGATCTTCACATGGCCCCCGCCAATCGTTTCGTACACCTCATTATCCCGCAAATCGCGATTGTACAAACGCCCACGCACAAAGTGATTCAACAGCATTTTAATGCCGCGCTGCGAGGCCTGTGAATAAGCATTAGCATTATATTTGGGTGCGTATTATTATGGAATGATTGATTGAACTTGCCATAACATCATCGGAAAGTCTGTCAAATCCAATTTTTTCGAAAGCCTTATCTTCGGGCACAAAGAAGGTGTAATTTGCGCCAGAGATATGGGGAGCTATTTCTGCATTGTTAAGATACCTGTGGGGAGAGAAGAGAAATTTAAGAATATTCATTATAATAATACTAAATGTTTTGATATTATCTATTAGATCTAAATATCCTAGAGTTTGATTAAATGACTCAGTTTTCCGAATACCTGACTAGTTAATGTATGTAATTATTTCTAACACAAACACCATATATACCCATAATCTCTGCCTTACAAATAATACTGCATATACTACAAATATTAAATAGTCTTTATACATATATCTCTCCAAATTCAATTATCAATTCTCACAGTTTTCTGGTAGGTAACCATTAAATTATTGGAGGCAAAGAAATATTTATTGAATTTTTTTTTGTTTTCCATCAAATGTTTTTTACACTTTTACTTACTTCATTAAGCACCATAAATCGATAAATATCGAACAACATCTAGAAGCTAAGTTATCTGAACTATAGAAAGGCATATTTTGATCACGATATATTGGCTATTGTGTATCTAAAGCAGCTCAAAAATCTTTCAGCCTAATCTAAAATTATCCCAAAAATCGATTTTTTCAAACCTTTTTCTTTACTATTATATGTATATATATTTATATATTAGGTTTACTATCACAGTTATAATAAGGCATACCATATATACTTCTAAGTTTTAGTTTACCTTACGAAGGCTACTTCACATCTATTTCTCCAAAAATCGATTAATATCGACAGCAAATATAAATTTATATATAAACTTCTACATATACAATTAGTTTTCTATGATTTTCAACGATTTTCAGTGATTGTTTCTGTCTTAAAACAAATTATATACCTAGGCAATGCAAAAGTCAAGCACTCTTCACTCAAGCCTTTTCCGTACTCTGCGCAGTCCTTTTGCTAATTTGTGGCTCAGCTCGCGTTTAACTGATTTTAGTTATAATTGGTATTCATGTTTACCTTGTAATTTGCGTAAATCTCGAATCACGTTCCAAGGCCAAAAACGAGTGCGATAGAAATTGTGCGCCGAACCACGGGAATGCCAACAGCGGCGGTGTCTCCTTATCCTTGTGCATCTACGGCGAGTTTATTAAGCTTTAGCTCGTATATCAAAAGGTGGGTGTGGGTGTAAGTGTGTGTGAGTGTGCGAGTGTGCGTGAGCGTAAGGGTTACCTGATGCAACTTGGAAACCACAGCCTCAGAAACAAATAACACCTCGGATATAATGAAAACCTGATTGCCATTGGATAGCGTATAATCCGACATAATGCTCACATTATTCACAGTGGGCGTGGCTGCGTCCGGGTCAAAGGTAAGTTCACAGAAGAAAGAAAAATGAAGTTAGTATGAAAATTAAATTGAAATTCAAGCACTTACGCTGCCCATGGAAGATGACATTCTCGCCGCCCATGGTGTGGACGACCATTTGGTCCATGTTCTTGACATCGGACAGACGGAGGGGCCGCTGCATGGGCAAGAAGTGATTACGCAATACGCTCTCTGTGAACTCGGGCACACTGAACGGATAGAAGCCCCAATCGATGGGATGCCAGCGCTGAAAGGCATTGTCCGATGGTATAAGCACCGTATAGGCATTATCGTCCATAATGCGTGTCAGATTGGATTTCGATAGAAAGTGCTGGAACACTTTTGTGCCCGTTTTCATGTTGGCCAAAAATGACATCAATGGACTCGCCTTTGATTCCTTAATAATGGGCTCCACTTTGGCATGTGCATTCGTAATGTTTGGCTGCTCCAGCGGCTGTGGGTCATTGTAGCGGCTGCAAGAGAGTGTGGGGAACGTAGTGGTATGTTAGGTGGTGTGCACAAAAGTTGGGGCCACAAAAAGTTTTTTTTTTGGCCAGTGCCTGATAAATTTCGCATGAGTGCACTTTTTGACCGCAAACAAACTAGTACTAGGAGCTACACTCAGCGGAAAGTATAAAACTTTCTAATTGAATACGTTGTGGAAAATTGAAAAAAAAAATTAAGTTTAGTTTTTTATTTTTCAGAAATTAAAATGCTTAAAAAAAAATTTTTGTTTTTACATGAAAAAGTTAAAAAAAAATACAAATTTTTTTTTTTATTTTTACAGACTTGAGAATTTCAATTTTTGAAGGCTCTCAAACTTTTTTTTTTTAAATATTTTTTTGGTAACTTTTTTTGCACAAACATTTTTTAACAATAATGGTTTAATTTTATTTTTAATTTTCATTATATATTTAAATTGTTTTTTTTTTTAATATAAGTAAACTATTAAGTTTTTAGATTGATATACTCAGCTTAAAACTATTTTATTGTTTTTAACTCTTACATACAATAGGTAAATAAATTTGTTTTCTAAAACTTTCTAATTTAGTTTTTTATACTTTATGAAAATATTAATAAATTGTTAAATTTATTTTTAAACTTTCAGAAATTAAAGTATTACAACTAAAAGCCTTTTATTTAAAAACTAGTAAAAAAAAAATTTTATTTTTAAGAATGTGTTTTTTAAAAAAAAAGCAGAACTTAAAAACCAAATATTTTTCCTACAAACAAATTTTTAAATAAATTTTTTGTGATGAAGTGTTTTGTTTCTAATTTTTTTTTACATAAAAATATTTTCTTTACATGTATTGTGATTTTATTTATTTCAATGTTTTAGTTATAAATATAATTTTATTTGTACATTTAAATATTTATTGTTTTAGCACGATTTTAATTTTTTTGCAAACTAATTTTATTTTTGAAATTTTTATAAAAAATATTCTTTGACTTTTAAAGGCACATTCTTTTCGCTCAGTGCAGTTCCATGCTGATTGCACAGACTTTGGTTGGTTTACTCACTTGTTCGTTTCCTGTATGTTGCGCTTGGAGTAGGGCGATTTTCTATCACCCAAATAACCATCAATTCCAATGGCCATCAATTGCTCATTGATACGCAGCTTGTAGAGTATTTGCTGTCCGTTGAGTAGCCAAACATTGTTGTGGGACTTTTCCAATTTGCGAAAAACGATTTTGTGTCCATTGCCATTACCATATGACTCCTCCTCCTCTCTGCCATTGGAGAGCGTATTATAGCTATCGAAGATCTTGCCAGGCACCAAATGCTCCAACATAAACTCCTTCAATCGTGGCTTCTCAATGCTACGCACATCGATTTTGGGTATTATCAGTGTATAAGGTGTATCTGTATGGGGGAAAAAAGGCAGTGCAAATAGATTGTTATTCAAACATTGAGGTAAAGGTACACTGAACTTGTGTCTATTTTATTTCAGGTATTATCTTGATATCTTTTTAAGAATTTATTTCTTGTTGAGTTAGAAGATGCCTGCACGTGCGATTTTATAGCTATGCGTCTGGGCTACATAATTTTACACTAATCATTATTCATGGCAAGTACGTGAGCTTAGCGAACTTGGCTAATTGCTCAGGTATGTGTATATATGTTGTCTTATGAACTGTTTATCATGTGTAATGAAAATCTGATAAGTAGATATAATAAGGGTGATATGGGAATACCCCAAACAGGAAAAACAATAGTAGATTCAGTTCTCTTCACATATATTCTTTTATAAATTTCAAACTTAATAAAAATACAATAAGAAATTTAAAAAAAAATTTTATTTTGTTTATTTTTTTTTTTATTAAAAAAAAATTTTTTTTAAATATATTTATATTCTATTTTTGCAAATTTCGGTTTTATTAAAAATTTTATAAACATTTTTTTTGTCAATATATTTATATTCTTTTTAAATTTCAGACTTAATACATTTTTTTTTTTAAATATATTTTTATTCTTTTAAAGTTTAAGTTTTATTCAAAAATCATTATAAAATTAAAAGAAACTTTATAAAAAAAATTTTTTTATTCAAAAAATAAATTATAATACGGTTATTTCAGTTTTGTTAAAAGTTTTATAAAATTTTTTTGTTGAATATATTTATATTCTATTAAAATTTCAGTTTTATTAAAAATTCATCAAAAAATTCTATTATATAATAATAAATTTTATTTGGTTTTTTTGTTTAATTTAAAATAAAAATAAAATTTGTAAAATTATTAAAAAAATATTTTGTTTAAAAAAGAAAAAAATTCATGATGTTGGTTTTTTTTAACTTTTCTAAAATTACTTAAAAATCTCACAAAAATTTTTTTTTATTTTATATATGATGTAATTATTAAAAAGTAAATCAATGAAAGTTCTGATTCATATAATCATTATGCTGAACCCAGGCCTTCGGTGAGTTAACCAAAACGCTGTTGGCAAACATAGCCAACATCCAGCCATAAAACAGACACTCCAATATATGACTGCGGTTCAAATTGAATATATTAGAGGCGCTGCGATCCCAAACGTAATACGAGACCAGCTTGTAAAGACAAAAGATCTGTAGCTGCAAAATGGAAACATATTGAAAGAAAACTCTATTGACTTCTGCTAGTAGAACTAACCTGCTGCTGTCTTGTGCCATTGTTCTTGAATCTCAGCAATTCGTTGCCAAGCTGTTGCTCTGCGAACTTGATGAACTGGCTCTGGTATACGAAGCACAAGGGATAGATCAGAGTACTGGCTATGATATAGATCAGATAGCCCAATTTATGCTTATCATACAGTATCAGGTGTAAGCTAATCATGCAGTAGTTCACCTCCGATAGCATGGCCACGCACACAAATGGCCGCAGCAGCATGTCAAAGTGTTGCCTCAATTGCATCAGTGCCACATAATGTCCCAGCTGTTCCTTGGAAACAACAATGATGCAATGTCGGTTATGCTGAATCAACTGCAACTCCTTCTCGTAGTACGAGTGCAAGAGAAGCAAACCCAGGTGGGCCACCAAGCCCAATAGAAAGGGCTGCAGGCTTAGAAAGAGCGCTGCCGAATAGCTCAGATAAAAATCGACGGAAGAGTGGGGTCTTACATAGGGTATATGACTGAAGGTGTTATGCTGTAACACGGAGTTGGCGACCGTGATACCTTCAAAGGTATAAACCCCGAAGAGCCACCATTTGATGCGCGGGGCGTAGCCATAGCACCGACAAAAGCGCTGATATATAGCCGAAAAATCATTTAGAACTCGATCTATGCGCTTCAAATGGTTTTTATAAATGTGCGCAACCAATAAGGTTGCGATTATATTTTGATATTTAAGAAACAGAGCGCTCAAGAAATATATCAACATCAAAGCCTTGTCATCCTCCTCTATCGTTCCAGATATGGACATTAGCAAGCGCAGCAAAAACCATTGAAAATACAAATAGCCCGATAAGAAGAGCCAGGGACGCAACCAGAGGCAATGGGTCAGTCTGAGCAGACGCTGCAACCACGGACGCCGCTCGAACTTGCAACTGTGCGGCACGAACCTGTAGATGTTGCAGCCAAATATCGTACTCAACGCCGCCAGCACGCGCAACACACACGTCAACAGGGACATATCTCAACTGAATCCCGTCGTACGATTCGAAGGCGACGCCACGTCCTGACATTGACAAATTGCCAACTGGCTGGAATGATGATGGCTAAATGTTCAGCTCATTTGTTTAATAGCCAAAGACATCGAAAAAACGTGGCCAGCGCGGTTCGCAAAAAATATCGTTTGATAAATTATAGTCGAAAACAGGGAAAAAAGTGAATAGCAACTGCTGGCAAGCCGAACTTTGAATACTCTTTTAAATATGTGAAGTCATAAAATGTGTTTGTATGAAGGAAAAAATACACGTGTTAAGAATATGAGTAGTAACTGCTGGCAAGCCGAACTTTGAATACTCTTTTAAATATGTGAAGTTATAAAATGTGTTTGTATGAAGGAAAGAGTATCTATCGAGGTCTGAATACACCTGTTAAGAATATGAGTAGTAACTGCTGCTAAGTCGAACTGTGAATACTCTTACTGACGTATAGAATTAAAAATTATGTTTCTCGAATGAAAGTTTAGCTGCCCAAGTTTGAATACTCCTGTACACATAAAGAACTATAATATAACATAATAAGAAGCAATGGGTATCTGAGGTTCAGCGAACTTTGAATACCCTTCTATATGCTTTACTTTTGATATTAAATGAGTATCCATTTTCGTAAGGTCTTGTAGCTGAAACACTTTCCTAAGCTGCTGTTGACTTAGTCAAAGGTCTGCAAGGTGTTGGCTTAGCTCTCTCAAAATACCTAAAAAAAAACATTCATTAAACGACAACAGATTCCTTAAATATACATAGTTATAGATATCGTCAAAAATCCTTAGCAAGACTTTTTGAAGTGAGTGAAAACCTTTTATTTTTCAAAACTTAATGAAAATGTAAGCAACAAGAAATATCTTGTTACTGCAAAGTTTTCATTAGAAATATTTTAATTACAATAAACAAATTGCAGATATCTGATCGTGCCTATATCTATATAACATAGTTTCCCAATCTATATCTATATACCATTGTATCCCAGTCTAGTTAATTTTCACATATACTTATGATATTGATCATAAATATATATAATTTGAAGCTTTCTGGGAGTCTCCCTCTACGACTTATGCAATTACTGCTCAAATTATATGCTGCTTTATCAAAATGCAACTGAAGTCAGATCGATTTTCAATTCTTTTTCGGAATTTATCGAGTGCTCAGAAATAATTTGATATTCAGAAAGAGGAATTGTTGACATTAAAAAATTATGCTGACATAACAATTTTGTCAAGTTCAAATTCAACAAACTTGCAAAACGAAAAAGAAAACATTTGCGTGGTTGGATCAGTTTACTTAAACAATACGTAGGTGGTCTGAAAGGCTTAGGTTCTAACAAAAAATATAAAAATAATAGTGTAAATTATTTTACTAAAAAATATATATCTAAACTAAAATTTTTTTATTTTTGTATATTAATGTTTATATTATATTTATTTATTTTTTTATTTTGTTTATTTATTCATTTATTTATTTATTTATTAGCTTATTTATTTATTTATTTATTATTTATTTATTTATTTATTTATTTATTTATTTATTTATTTATTTATTTATTTATTTATTTATTTATTTATTTATTTTTTTATTTTTTTTAAATTTTTTAATTTATAAATTTATTTATTAGTTTATTTATTTATTTTTTTATTTATTTATTTATTTTTTTTAGTTTTTGTATTTTATTTATCTTTTGGCTTTATTTTAAGGTCGAAAGTATTTTAGAGAATCTATATATAAAATTAAATTTTAATGATAAAACTTTTGATATATAGTCTTGTAATGGTGTATGGATACCATTTTATTTGGTATAATATATGTAGAAGTCTCATAGTGTATCTGGAATCTACCTAGATTCTCTTCTCTCTAGACTTAGTTGTCAAATAGAATAACTTTTCAATATATATATACCATATTTGGCATTCCCTTGGAAGGGAAACTGCCGGTGAGCTGCCCTGAAGACATCTATCTTAGGAATACGGCAAATCAGTCTAAACAATATAGATTATTGTCCGTCTAAAGCTATTATAAGTAACTGAATACATATTATCACATCCATTCTTGGTTTTCTCGTCAAAGTCAGTTAATTGTTTATTTCCCAGATATTTTCGCATATGTAAGCATTTACGTCACTCACCTGTCTTTGTCTTGTAGCCGTAGAGCTCCAAAACAGGAAAACCATCGTTGATAAACCGGTAAATGTGCTGCCACTTGTCATCTTCCTGATTGGACTGCAGTCCGGCCAAATCGGGCAGCACTTTGCTCTCAATCAGCTTGGCATTCTTCAGGCTGCCATCAATTTGCCGTTCCGAGATGCTGCTGGCTGTTGTCTCAGTGCCAGCAGTTGCAGTCGCTGTCGCCGTCGCAGTCGCAGTCGCCGTCGCAGTCAGCAGCAGCAGCAAGAAAAATGTTGCTGCCGGCACTTGCAACATTTTGTGTGACATTCAAGTTTCGTAAGTTTTTGTTGTTCTAGTTGTTGTTGTATTTTGGTGAAAATTGTTTTTAATTGTTAGCACTTTTGAAGAGTTTTCCTCCTTTCTTGTCTTGCACTTGTTATATTTTGTTGTTCTTCTTCTACTTTTATGTTGTTTGTTTGAGTTTCGTTTTATGGTACCACGATTTTATTCATTTTCGCTTGCGAATTTTCGCACAGACACTTTACATAATTGCCAAGAGCTAAGCAGAAAAAAAAGTTAGGAATACATGGTTCTATAAGTATGTTTTTTTTTCCTCTCTCCAAAACACTTTTGATTAGTTTTCAAAAGTTGTGATTGCAACTCATTAAAATTCGAAACGTTGGCTTCGAAATTTTTAATGCTAGCTCTCGAGTACTTTGTATGCAAATCATAAACTTTTTTTCTATATAGATATACGATATGAACAGAATAGTTTGTGCTGATCACGATTCGATTTGTAGCATTATATATATATATATATATATATATATATATATATATATATTTGTGTGTGAGTGTGTTTGTATTTGTGCAGTTGGCACAGTTACATTGCAGTTTTGACCATATTGGGCAAGTGGCTTACGTGTGTCGACTGGAAAAATGCCGAAAATAAATGAAAAACCTGCTTTTCGTGACAGTTTTTCCAGCCAGCAGCCAAATGCTGCTAGCTATTTATACTTTTCTAAGTCTTATAGTTTTTTTCTACCTTTTTTTTTTTGCAAAAATTTAGTTAGAAAATTTGCGTAGCTTTTGTTAGTTTGATTTTTTTTTTTTGCATATGCTCAGAGGCAAATAGGATAAACAACCATATAATATGCGACAATTTGTTTATTTGCTGACCTTTGTGCTTAAATCTGATCGCATACAAGGCTGACAGTCCAGCTACACAAGTAGCTACAGCTTCAGCTACATCTACACGGTAGCTAAATGTGAAGAAAGTAAATTAATTTCAATTGAAGTTGACAAACGAAATGACAAACTACGGCGTAAATAAAACCAAACTGTGACACAAGCACTTGGGCGGCAAACACACATATATACATATATACATATACATATATCTATAGCGCTGATGAAAATATGCAAAGCATAGATATGAAGGGAAATTTCCTTTTCAATTTTCTTTTTTCAGTTTATATTTATAGTATTTACACTAAGCGCCTTTTTTTCTTTTAATTTATTTTTATATCTTGTTAGTTCACAGACTTTTCACCTTTGGCGTCCATTTGGCGAACCGAACCGAACCAATTCCCGTTTCGTACTGCATGTCTGGGCGCGTTTAGCGCTCAACCGGGAGCCCAAAACGGGCTTAGCGCATACCCAATTGGAAATGGGATGACACACACAGCACAGCAAACCTGTTTCGTCTGGCAAATGCCACTTACAGAGCATTTATGATGCATTAAATGTGCACTTTATATGTCTCTTTTACATTTATATATTATTTTTTTAAGTAAAATCAATTAATTTTTTATTTTCTGTGTAAAAAATGGTTTCATATTTTTTTTTGGATCATTAAATAAGAAGGCAAGTAAAGATTGTTATTAATACTTTTATAAGGTTTCTTTCAATAAGTATGAAAAAAGTATAAAAAGTATTTTTCATTTATATGTATGTACTTACATATGTAAGTATAAATATTTTTAATATATTTTATAAAGGTTTTTTTGAAAGTATTTTTCTGTAAACCTTTTTATATATATTTATATTGATATACCATTTCCGAATTTCTATCTTTCTATATATAGATCTTTCTATAAAGAATTTATATTGCTTTTAGCATATATCTACATTTTTACTTTCAGTGTATTGTAAAATATGTCAAATATTAAAAAATCTTTATTAATAAATAAAAAATAAAAAAAAATCTGCTTCAACAAAAAAAAATTTTTTATAATACTTCTACTATTTATATTATTTTAGGTTTTTCAAACATTTTTTATTTTTAGTGTTTTTAATGCTTATAATATTTTTGTAGTAAATTTAAAAACATTTTTCAAATAGCTAATTGCTTATTTGTTTATTTTAAATCTTCTGTCAAATCAATATTTAGTTATTTTTTTTTATAAATTTTGATTAATTCTACACTATTTTTTATATTCTAGTGAAATTTATGAAAATGATTATCATATTCTTTCAGTGTATCTGCACATTTCCCAGCGGGCACTTATCACTTATCACAAACGCTCATTATTCATGATTATGCTTTGGTTTTTATGTGCAAAATTGTGCAACTGACGTCGCGTCTCGTCGTTGTCCCGCACTCGCATGCTCTGCCATCCCCGCCCTATACATAATATTATGTGTCTCTCTCCCCCTCCCTCTCTCTTTCTGTCTGTCAATTGCTGTGATTATTGTTGTTGGTGAACCGGGCACTGAATCGACGCCGGTGTCCACTGGGCTGCATTACAAAAGCAGAAGTACGAGAACTGAAACTCAAACTCGAACTCGTAGATTTCTCGCGTTAACATTTTCGGCTTCTTTACGGAACGCCGACTTACTGCCTGCCTCATAATGAAAGTCTCGTGCACTGTTATTATTATCATTTTTATTTATTTTTTCGTTTCGTTGATCATTGTTGGGCTGTTCTGGCTGCCCATCGCTTTAATTGATATTATTGTCAGGCGGAGATTTTATTTTTAGTCGCCTTTCAATGGGCAGCTGGGCCCGAACTGCATTTCATATGCACACAGGGCGTTGATTGACTATCTTGATCAGAAGTTTTATTGAAATCTTTTATGGAAATTATTTACATATATTTATACCCTGTAGTTTAGTAATTGAGAAATTGTAAACGCGAGTAAAATCTATAAATTGGGATAAATGCATTTTTTGACTTATCAGAATCTATCGATTTTATCTCTGACAGAGATTCAGTCTGTTTGAAAGAAAGGTAAAAAATATTTTGAAGTATTATATAAAATTTTCTTTTAATAAATATCATATAGGTTTGATTTTTTTTAAAAATAATATATATAGACGTTTTATGGTAGAAACAATGAAAAAAATATATAAATATAAATATTAAATATTTAAAAAATTAAATAAATATATAATATATATATATATATAATAGTTTATTATTTTTTTTTTCAATTATTTTTTTTTTATAAATTCGTGGTATGGTTCTTGGTTCGGTTCTTGGTTTGTTTCTTGGTTCGATTCTTGGTTTGATTTAGCTTAACATTCAGTGTTTGATATATAAGAATTGCAGTTTAAAATTATAATTATTTGAATTATTTTAGCAACAGTTTTATCTGATAATATCGCTGCTTAGACAACCTTAATTTGAACCCGGATCCTCGTGACTGTTTCTGCCTATTGCAGCAATTAAATAATATCAATTTATTAATATTTATGAGTAAAGTTAGCACTCAATATAGATGCTCAACCTTTTCAATGAGTCGACAACCAAACTGAACTTTAAATGAAAACATCTGGATTCTGTAAAAAATCGCAAAACATTTATAATTTCATTATTCCATAAAAAAACGTAAACTTAAATGTTGCAGCAAATTGTTGTTAATTGTCTAACAACATTTGCTCGAGCATAAGCGCTCGTATAATTTTTTAATTACTTTCGCGCTAAAAGTTAGCGGTATTTGCTAAACTTTCGTTTAGCACGTTAGATGTGTGTGTGAGTGCATGTATGTATGTGTGTTCGTGTGTGTATGTGTATGAGTTGCACGTATGATTAAAAAATTCTTGTGAAACAATTTTCATGGGTTTAACGCTGCAAATGCTGGCAAATCAAGGAGAGCACGTACATACACACATCTACACTGACACGCACACTCACATGCACACATCTACACATGGTTTTATTCTAGAGGAGTGAGGGATAACCGGCTAAGAGTATATCATTTTCCGAGCTGCACACGAAAAACTACTCAACTGACAGGCATTGTTGCTTCTTCAAATTGTGTATAAAAAAAACTACTACTGTTGCTACTACTATTTCTGCTACTATTGTTACTACTTTTTCTTTGCTGCTACTATTGCTACTACTGTTGCTGCTACTATCCTACTGCTAAATCTACTACTATTACTTGGACTTTGGCTTCTACTATTACTACTACTATTACTACTACTATTACTACTACTATTACTACTACTATTACTACTACTATTACTACTACTATTACTACTACTAATACTACTACTATTACTACTACTATTACTACTACTATTACTACTACTATTACTACTATTACTACTACTATTACTACTACTATTACTACTACTATTACTACTACTTTTACTACTACTATTACTACTACTATTACTACTACTATTACTACTACTATTACTACTACTATTACTACTACTATTACTACTACTATTACTACTACTATTACTACTACTATTACAACTACTATTACTACTACCATTACCTCTATTATTCCTATTATTATTCATACTACTATTAATACTACTATTACTACTATTATTCCTAATACTATTAGTTCTACCAACAACTACTACTATTTCTACTACTATTACTACTAGTATTCCTACTACTATTACTACTAGTATTCCTACTACTATGGCTACTACTATTAATAATACTATTGCTACTACTATTAATACTACTATTGCTACTACTATTATTACTACTACTAAAAACTATTACTACTATTATTACTAACAACTACAAAATTTACTTTAGTAGTAGTAGAGTTAACAATTTTACGGTTAACAAAGTTCTTCTTATTATTTATTAATTAATACTACTTATTTTGCTACTACTACTACTACTGTTACTACTACTGCAACCACTACTACTACTTCGACTACTACTACTACTTTTACTACTACTACTACTATTGTTAGAGAGCGGCAACAAGATTAACAACAACAACAATACGAGAAGCAGCAGCCGCAGCGGCTTTACTGCTGCTGCGTTTTGTGTATCCAGAGTGCAAACCAATTGAAATTAATTTGCATAATATACTCTATACGACAGTTAGCTGGACATTCAGCAATAGAATTATGAGGCAGTCCCAACTGCATTTTGTATAGCGCTAATTCTGGATAATTCACAGTTTATTGCACTTGGGCACAATTTTCTCTCGCATTCACATTTCCCTGCCAAATACACATAGTACTCACACTCACACTCACACACACCCATCACACGCACACACACTCAATTGTATTTCATTCAAGTTTATAGTTTTTGTTCACAATCAATTTTTTGCACCAACATCTAATTTTGTTTAATTTGTTTGCAAATAATTTTAGTAAATTTTTTTCTTTTACGTTTGTTTGGCTTGATTTTTACTACGCAGAGCCTCGCGCGCCTCCGTCAACAAAATGATTGCGTCTGTTGTGCCGGAAAATTTACGACTTATTGAGAAGCTTTTCGCGTTGCTAGACGCAGTCGTCGACGTTGTCATCATATCGGGTCTCCTTGGACAGGGTTGCCAGGTAAACAAAAATATATATGCGCTTGGTTTAAAAATAATAGTTGCATATATTCGCTATGCATATATCTAAGCATTTAATGTTGTTATGCATAAACAATTTTGTTATTTCACTAATATATTTAAATTTTATTTCTTTGCAAAAAGCTTTAAGCTCATAAACTAGTTAGTGGAGACACATTTAATGTAGTTAGCTTTGACTTGACGGCCATTTTATTTCAACTCAAGCTTCGTTTTAGCCGAGACAACAACCTATCGAGTTGCCAGCATAAAATATGTGTTTATTATTACTTATACGCAACGTTGCCTCTGTTCAAATATTTGAATTTGAATATTTGAATAAATAAAAAAACAATAAAATATACAAAAATTTAAAAAAAAATGTATATACTTTTATTATATATTTTTTATTATTATATTTTCTCATGCAGAAATTATACAAAAAAAACGCAAGAAAAATTAAAGTAAGCAAAAAATATTAAAAAAAAATGTAAAAAAAAATATTAAAGTAAAAACAATAAAAATGTAAAACAAAATACAAAAAATAAATTTTAAAAAAACTAACAAATAAATGAAAGCTCACAAAATATTTAAATAAAAATTAAACAAACATTAAATAAAAATTAAACAAACATTAAATAAAAATCTTCAACAAAAATGTGATTTAGGAAAAAAATGTTTTAAGAAAAAAAGTTTTAATAAAAAAGTATATAAGAAAAAAATAGAAGTAGCAAAAAATAAAAATAAATAAAGCTCACTTAAAATAGTTAAGTTTCAGAAAATACAAATTAAAATAGTTAAGTTTCAGGAAATACAAATGATCAACAAATATTAAAGTTAAAGAAAAAAAAAATTTACAAGAAGCAAAAAATATTTGCATAATTTTTTACAAAGCTTTCTTTCCCCCCTAAAATTTTTTTTAAAATATGTTTAAGTTTTCGAAGCAGAATAAAAATCAAAAAAATTACATTAAGATGAAATGAAAACAAAATGATTAATATTTATTATAATAGTAATATAGTAACAAATAAATGCATACGAGCTTGTAAAATCAATCTGTCAATCAATCAATATGTCACTAGTTAACACATTAAAACAGCTTCATTCTGTTCACGTATACTTTTATTCAATTGATTGCATGCGCAATTGCAAATATATCAAGTATACGCTCCGTAGTGGCAGCAACAGCACAACATAATTAACACATTAACAATCTGATTTATATATGTATTTGTGATAAATTAATAAATATAATGCGCTGGCATCATTGGCACGTGACCATATAAAACAAAGCAACTCAAGTTATTTACAGTTCGCAAACATTAACACAATAAATAAACAAATATGCCACGTAAACTGACAGAACAATGCAACACACACTATTTAATGTCAAATTAATTGTTATGCCATTAAATGCAGCTACAATAATATAAAAAGAGAGAAGTAAAAAGCAAACGCCAATCGAACTGTAAGCAATGAAATCAATGTCAAATCGATAAGTGTACCAGCTGGCAAAAGTTAAATAAAGGGTAAATACTAGATGAGAGTATACAGAGATGGGATCGGGAAAGAAATTGGGTCTGAAATTAACGTCTCGAAATTAATTTCGCTTTTCCCGCCAGATTGTCCCGAAAAATTTAAATACATTTCCCGAGGATCCCGACATTTCCCGACATTTTTTTTTTAAATTTAGAGCTCTTGTGATTTTTATTTAACAATCTTATTTTCTCAAAATTTTCTCCTATAAGACATGTTCTTCTTTCTTTCTAAATTCTACTAGAAGTAAAATACAACCTCTCACCAAGGATGTTGGAACATCAAGTATTTGCCTAGCAAGTATACTTAACAATGGCAATATTTGAACTTCTCTTAAATTTAATATGATTTATTGTATATAAGAATTAATTTCCTCATCAATATCATTCTTTTGTTATTTAATAAATACAAGTAATTTGATGATTATTAATTTTCTTATCGGGACCCGCAGAATTTTCGATCGTCCCGGTCTATCTTAAAATTTTTCCCATACCACCCGATCCCACCCGATCCCACCCGATCCCTAAGATTCCTTAAAATCCCGTTCACGAAGCCCATTTCTAGTATATACCATGGCAAGTATACCCGTTAACAAACTAAACTCAGCTCTTCCTGCTGATTAAGAATAAATATACTTTACATAGTCAGAGTCGTTTCCTTCTATGCGTTGCAAGCTTCTACTTTTTTGCATGGCTATAAAAATTTACTATAAATAAAGCCTTACATTCTGCTTAAGAATGCATACATAGTTCTACTTCAATTTGTTGCACGTTTCATATAAAAATCTCAATGGATTTTTTTTCAACTAGCTTAAAGGCTTTGACTAGTGGGAGAGATACGCAACCTGAATCCAAATAAATATAGACCAGACTACTTCACATTGGCCCATTGAAATGCCTGGCAATCAACAGTGTGCAGGACAACACTTGAGTCCTTGCAAAATGCTATAAAAACCAAAAAATACGAAAACACACACATACACATAGAGAGAAGAGAAATAACGAAAAATAGTTAAATGACATGAAAGGCCAATGGCCAAACAAAAGTGCAACGAGGTCGGCGCACACAGCAAACTTTGCGGTTAAAACTAAAGTGGCCTGTTAGGCTTTCAGAAAAGTGTCCAAAAACTTTGGCATAGAAAGAATGCTGCTCATCTGCATTTGGCCACATTTTTTGGTGTGGTCACAACCCCACCTCTCACACTTTATTTTAGTATAAGGACTGTGAGTGAAAATGGGTATGATCGTCTGCTTAGAGTGTATGTAACAAGAAGACAAACTGAAGGTCATCATAAGCTGTCGTTTGTGACAGCAAGCAAATTTGCTTCTAGAATTGATCGCATTATTAAGAACTCAGTAGGGTTCGAACCCTATATCTGATAACTTATGTGATCTATGTTGTCTACAAATGCTGCTAACAGGAAGAGGTAAGTTTTTGTGATGCTTGATTAGGCAAAGCAGACAATCGAACTAGCTATCTCTGTCTATAATTTGTTGTGTGTACATTATATAATATACAGTCGAATCCCAATAATTCGAAATGGCAAGGGGATCACATTTTTACGAATTACATAGGAATTCGATTTATCGAACAGGAACTCGAATTTTTTCAAGGGGACATAATGTTTTGTGAATTATTAAGGTTTTTGATTTAGAGAGGGACGAATTATCGAGATTCGACTGTTTATCTAATTTAAAACATAGTTTTTGATTTCAAGGTATCCCAACTAAGGTACTGTATAGAACCTTCCCATTCTGTCCCTCTGTTTGCCTTCAATAAATTTATTTTTTAAAACAGTTTTCGATTTCAAATTATTTTAACTATCTCGAAATATTTAAAATATCTCTCGAAAATGTTCAGAAACTTCTCTCTGTCTTGGGGTATAGAAGACTTCTTAAGATCTCATAGTATTTACTGAGGGTATATTTGATACAGCTATCTCTGTCTGTCTGTCTGTTTGTATATCTACATATGTTGATTTAGGGTTTTCGAACACAAGAACGGCTATTCTAACTTATCTCCTATATATAACATTTCACTTCTCTTCTCTCTGCCAGACTCCCAAAAGTTTTGGGGAATTAAAGATTTCACATAATATTCATCGAGGATATATTTGATCTAGCTATCTCTGTCTGTCTGACCGTTTCTATATCAAAAGCAGCTGAGTTCAATAAACATCTATGTTGATTTAAAGTTTTCGAACACAAGAACAGGTTTTCTCTGATATAAGATTTTCGACCACAACAACAGGATTTTTCCTGTATATAACGTTCGCTTCTCTTCTTTTCTCTCCTAGACTCCCAAAAATTTGTAGTATTGGGGAACTGAAGATTTCTTATAGTATTCATCTAGGATATCTCTCTAGTCGGTCATTCCCTACACTCTCACTTGTTTTCTGTCTCTTTCTGTCTATCTCTCTCTCCCTCTCTTTCACTCTCTACTTTTTTTGTGGCTTTAATACTTCAACACATTTTGCATTGCAGTTGCATAGTAAGCGCCTGGACTGTAGCCCCCAGGACAAATGCCTCACGCTCGAAGTGTCTCTTTTTGTGGTAATTTATGCATGTTGTTTGCGTACTCCTGACTTTTTCGGCATTTACTCGTTATAGAATAAATAAAATATGTCACAAAATGCTTTGACATGCTCGTTACATTTTCTACACACACAAACACAAACATAACTAGTAATAACAGGATTTTTGGTAATTTTGAATTTATATTTGTTTTATATTTAAAGTGACATATTTTATGCTCTATGCTAGTTTTGAGGAATTTACATTTATAAAACTAACTAAACTGGATTGAGAAAGTTTTTTTTGAATAATTTAACTAAAGTTTTGTTACTACTACAATATATATTTTTATTTAAAAACAGATAAAGGCATTGGATGGAGTTTTATAGTTTTTGGAGTATTTGGATTGTGATTATTAAAAAGATGGGATTGTTTTGAGATCTTTCTGTTAATATTCAAACGAAACTTTATTTTTCATATTTAGTTATATACAATAATTAATAATATATATTTGTATAAGGACTTCTATTATATTATATATTATATTATATTATATATATTACCTACGTCTTAAGAGTACAGATTAGCCCTTACTACTTTAGTGTATAAATTTTGATTGGGATTTATATGTATTACATGAAATATATGAGCAGTTGGCGAAAAAACATTTGAAACTCACTGAAGTTATACCAAAAGTATTTCTAAAATAAAACAATCGATGACAAAACGCTTCAGACTCACCTTAAATACTATTGATTTTAACATAAATATATAAAATATTATTTTTTGTGTAAGGCAGCTTCATCGAGGAACAGTTTATACATACTTAAACAGTTGTCAAACTATTTTTTTTTAATTTCAAAACATGTTTAGTTGTAATCTCTCTACGAATGAGAGAAAAACTAGCTCAAGCAGAGTCTAAGCCCTCAAATTGCTATCACAATTTGCATTGAAAATCGCAAAGCTTTCTGGCCCAAAAAACGAGGCGAAACAAAAGACAAAAGGACACACGCACATACACACATACACACAGAGTTGACGTCGGCCTTGAATTGAGTTTATTTTTATTGCACACAATTCCAGATTTTTGGTTAGAACTCAGTCAGTTGTCAGCTTTTGTGGGGTTGAGCAGCAGCTTATCACAGAATTGGCAGTTAGACTTAATTGAATATTCAAATGCGCTTGTGTGCAAATTTAAATGCGACTGCTCATTGGCATAGTCCGAAGGCTTTACTCCCAGCATACATTTAAAATAAACTCTGCTGTTGTTTTTTTTTTAAAGTATTTTAACCCAATTATGAAATATGTTTAACAAATAATTACTCTAATTGAAAGTATTGCGGTTTCTTCTGTCATTTTTTGCTGGCTGAAAAAAAATGCGCAAAAAAAATGCTAAATTATGCATGAACATAATTTACATATGATAATCAATAAGTGGACTGCATATAATTAAATGTTTAATCGCTTTCAGCTTATAGTGTATTCATAATTAATTAACCTGAGATTTCAACTTAAATTCCTAACTAAATTTACTACATTGAAATGCAGTTTGCATAAAAGTAGAATTTTTTATATATAAGTAATCAAAAGTTAACTTCAAGTTTTTCTGACACAATTTTCGACACATGCTATTTCATTTAATTTATGAATTTTCACTTATCCTTTGTCAAGCAGCTGTCATCGAGGACTCTTCACTGCCCTCACAATTTCCATTTACATTTTTGACTTGTTTGTGAAGGAAAAAGAGTATATTAGCTTTGTGCAATGTTCATTCAATAGACTGTATGAAGGCAATGCCTTTGCTGGAGCCTTAAATCTAGAGAACTTAGTGGAGTCTCCAGTGGAGACCCTTATCTTAGCATATAGAGTTTTAGAGCTAGAAAAACAAAATTTGTTGACTATATTGACTTATCTTAAACAGTTTCAGAGATTTCTACAGCAAATTTTGCTGATCATTATCTTAATTTGACTAAGCTTAGCTGTTTTCCTAATACGAATGACCATTATGCAGTCAATTACGCCCGACTGCAACGTTCGTCCTTGCTTTCATTTACTCCTTCTTCGTGTTTTTTTTTGGCTTGCAAATGCCTGAAGGCTAAATGAAAAGTGTTCAACTGAGATTTACTTAAGAAAATTCTAAGCAACATTTCCCCAGGCAGCAGCCAGCAGGGCAGAAGGCAAAGATGGCAGCTGCTGCTTGGTCCTTGTGTCCTTGCAAAATGTGCAATCACTGTCTATTTACATGCTTGGCCTGCAACCTTTTGTTGTGCAATTGACTATGTCTATAACATTTGTGTTTTATTTAAGCGAAAATCAAAAAAACAGCCATGGAATAATTTAAAATGTTTCGCTTATGCATAATTCAGAACTTAAAATATTTACAAAATAAACAAACATATGCAGAGCAGAGCAACAATAAGTGCAAACGGCTTTTGTTTAAATAAAGCATTTTGTGAAAATATTGGCCAATCGAGCAATAAATCAGGCAAAGTTGTATGCTTTAAAATATGTAAAGGCCACGACTATGAGATACTCTGCAAATATCATACAAAAATATTGAAAAATGCCTTTTTCTGTTTTTGATCTGTAAAATTTAAGTTAAATGCATTTAATTTTAATATTTACAAAATTAACAGGGTATCATTGGCCTGTTCTTCTGTGCAGCTACTTTAAATGCTGTCAGCTTTTGTTTAAATTAAGTACTTAAGAACTATATTGCTCAATCGATTCAATAATCAAGCAATGTGCTACGAGTATGCAAAAATCGTTAAAAAAAATTACAGAAAATTCTAAAAAATAAATAAAACATTTTCTTTAATTTCACTGCGAAACTGCATTCAAATTTAAATGCTCAACTTCTTTTTAAAGGGTATCTTTAGCACATGCTATCATTTAACTTCAAGTATAATATAAAAAACAATCCAAGAACTTCGGAATTTAATCTTTTTGTGCAAGCAAAGAAAAATTATATTTAAAGGACTTGTCGGTCTTCTAATTAAATTGCCACTTTCCCACCATCTGGTCAAAAAAAAGAAGAAAGCAAGAAGCCACGCCTTTGGTTTCACAAAAAAAAAATGTATATATATCCTTCGTCCTTGCCGTTGTCATCGCAATCGCCATCGCCATCGCCGTCAACAAACGGAATGGACATTAATGCTTAAGCTAAGCGCATTCGCCATTATAATTAAATACGCCGGAGACGTAGTCTTGCCAACTCCACACACACACACACATACATTCACACATTCTCTCACCTACTTACACACACACACACTTTGCATAGTGCAAATAATTAGCCCGGCTCGAAATTCTGTGAGTAATTAAGGTAAGTCAGCTGTTGGCCTTTGCCCTCATCCAGTTAACTTTTTCCTAGCGGAAATTAAAGTTGTAGTTTTTTTCTTTCTGTTTAAACAACAACATGAGATTGTTTCATTCTGCTTTGATTCATTAAGCTGATATTTTTAAGCGGATGTTCTCGGACTTATTAAAGCTTTAAAATTGTGTAAAATGTTTGAGCGTCTTCATCGTAGACTTTAACAGTTTGATGATGAGTTAAAATCAAGGTGATTCAAATAAAATTCATTTTAAATTTACAACTCCCAATTTTTTTTATATTTTCTATTAAAATTTAAATAATAATATTAAAATTAGTTTATATATAATATTAATATTAAAATTTAGAAATTTAAAAAATTTTTATTATATAAAAGAATTATATTAAAATAAACAAATTTTGAATAGAAAAATGAATATTTTTTTAAAATAAAAATAAATATTATTTGAATATTCAGAATATTTTTTTATATAAAAATAAATATTTTTTAAATATAAAACATAATAAATTTTATTTAATAATAATAATAAATAATAATATAGAATACAATATATTATAAATAATATAATATACAATATATTATATATAATTTAAAAATATATTTTAAGCAATTTAAAAATATATTTTATACAATATAAAAATATATTTTATTCAATATAAAAATATACTTTTAAAGTTTGAAGGCAAATGTTTTTTAATTTCTGTTTATGCAAAAATTAATTTTTTTTTCTTACGCATTTAAAACAAATTTGTTGAAATTTCTTTTATATTCTGTATAAATTGTGACTAACAAAATTGGTATAAAATTATATTTTTAGATAAATTTTGAGACATTTAAGTCTCCCTGATGCTAGTAAAGGCTCTCCCATGCCTTTAAAATTTAACTGATTTTTATGATTCATGTCATTTTGGTTTTAGCTAAATATTTTAAACAATTTTTTAGAACTAAATTTTGTTAAACTTTTTTTTTAAATATATCATAATTGTTTTTGCTATAATTTTAAAAATTTCTGTAAATTTTGTTCAAAAATTGGCAACTTGAATTTCTTTCCTTATCATATTATTGGCTGTATGAAAATTAGAAAGAGATTAAAATTTAACTAGCAGTTGTATTAGTTATGTGTCGGTGCTATAAAAATCCTTCCTCGGGCATAGATCATAATACTCTCCAACATTCACTAGTATTTATATTCTTCTTGATTCAAATTGGCAAAATTGAATTTTCAATTTCAAATTTGTTGTGTAAATAAAACTTGTATTCTATATTAGTATCAGACTCAAGTTTATTTTAGCTATTGTAGTCAGCATTGATTGTCAACAGTTTTGTTATTGATCCAATTATATTTCAATGTCATTTCATGCAACTGCGAAATAACAAATTGTCGATTCTCATTAAGAGTTTCACAAGTTTTCTTGAAATTCAGGTCAGCGAGCGTTTGTTATAGAGAACGTATATTTTTTATGGATGGATTGGATGGTATTCGTTTATTGGTCGTAAAAAAAACGTTTTGATTACACTTAGCAGGCTTTTATATAGCAGAGCGTATCAATATTAGTGCAAGCTTCAAAGCAACACTAGATAATATAATTTATATAGAATGCCTAAGTTTTTTCTTTGATAATTTATTGGAATTTGTCGTATTTTTATTTAAAAGCTAGTTGATATCAGTATTAACTATATAATGCTATAATCAGCAAAAGTCTTTTCGTATATTTTTTCCATTTTATTCGTTCACAACACTCAAGAGCCGAGATATTTGCCACACACAAAAGAAAAGGTTCGTTGCATTGGAGCTGGGCGGGGTGGAGTACGGGGCATTGTGCTATATTTACAATCACCGCACCTTGATGCTGTTCACTTCTAGCCAGATCATCAGCGCAGCTATGACCACATAGGCGACCACAATGAGTAGCACCTGCAGTGGACTGGCGGTAAAGACCATTACCACTAGCATCACGGTGCCGAGCAGAAAGACGCTCGCGAGAAAGACGATCATCATGATGGTGGAGGCGCTGCGATACCACGCATTCCGTTTATCCGGTGGCGTTACATATTTCGGTCTCAGTGGACTGTATTCCTTGCGGTATTGTGTCTCAAAGCCGCTGGTAAAATCGACCTCGTCGTGGCCAACGAGAGGCGCCGTTATCGTCGTCGCTGCCTTCTTCTCGTCCGTGTCCATGCCGCAACGCGTTCGTCTTTTAACTAAAAATGTGAAACAGCGAGTCGTTTATCGTCCGGGCATATATATTCTACTGCCGCTGAGCAGTCACAGTTGTTGTCTGCCTCATTATCACAGCGCAAAGGTGTTAATTGTGACAACAACAACAACAACAAACAGAGCAACAGCTACAACAACAGCGCTGACAAATGTGTTCATATATATATTTTGGTTTTTTTCTTTGTTCTTTTTTTCGTGTGAGTCAGATAAGATAAGACGAGTCTACGTTCTACTCTTTCAAAACTGCAACCTTATCAATTATGACTTCAATATATTTCTGACGCTTCAGCAGCTGCCCAACAACAAATATCTAAATGTACTAATTACGCTCTTTTTTCTATTTGTAAACAAAATTGTTGCGTTTTGTTACCCATTTTGTTGATTTTCTCGCATAGCTGTCGCTGTACTTTCAGCGTATTTGCTTTCATCATGAATGAAATCCGTTTTTTTGTTTGCAGGTTTGTCAAATACACAAATCATATCTGTGAGAAGACCACGCAATGTTGACATATTTCAAGTGAAACGAAAAGAAATTATTTTTAGCTGCATTTTCATTGATTTTTTTGTGGGAAAAGCTTAAAAACTGACCTTTGCAGATAAGTTTTGATTAGGTAAGATAGTAGCTAAAGTTATTAAGTTTGAAGGTTCTCGACTTTTGTTATCTATTTATTATATAAGTAGATGAAGTATAGTAATAGTTAAGAGTTTCATTTAGGCACAAGAGAGAACATTGCAGTCGGGTTCATATACTCTTTCTTACAAGTATAAAACTTCACTTAAACTTGTTTTCTGCGAACTATACTGGAAACTTGAACAGGTTTTATATTTCGGAATAATGTATATTTTCAGTATTTACAAAAATAGTTATATTATTAATGGAGGAATCTGGTAGGGAGATCCAATGGATGACACCGTTTGGGTCTTCGTTTCCTAGGCTTTTTAGTTAGACGTCTGGCTAATGCTTACTAAAAAGCCAAGGAACAGAAGACATAAAAGGTGCCATCCATAGGATCTCCATACTAAAATAAATACTATATACTCGATCACGGTTCGAAAACAGCTAGATTTATTCAATTATAAATAATTTCAACTATCAATTTAACTTTACAGGAGGTTAACTGAAGTACAACTGCAATACTTTGTGATCCTACCTCTATAGATGTGAAAGATATAATTTTCTCGATTCTGAGTCTTTGAAGAAGGCCAGTTATTGGTCATATTTTAGAATTCCAGCTACAACTGTAGCAGATGCACTGAGATACACTGTAACTGATGCTTAACTTTGACATATTTCTCAGGGAGTGATATACCCTAATATATATTTTGAGTTCCAATTCTGTATTTTCAATAAATAATACGGTGTACGTAGTAAAAGACATAATAGATCCCAATGTATTCAAAAAACTTAAGCACTTTATAAGATAATGTGACACAAATATCAAATTTCAAGCAGCTTCAAGTAGCTTCAATAGCATCAAAATATATTTTGGTCATACAGACAAATGGACAGATTGATAGTTATTAGGACAGCAAGACGGACATGACATAACACCAATATACTCTCTTGACTTTAACTTTAACAAGTATGCAAGTAGTATGACAATTCTTATTGTCGTCTTTTAAACTTATATAAATACAAAAGGCAATGACATATATATGTATATATGTATTTATATATAGTTTAGATTAAACTCACTGTTTGTAATTGTAAATCACTTGAGATTTGTAAGTGCACTTACCACAACATCGCACTCAATTAAAATCTCAAAAAGTTTATAGATAGCGTAATTATATTATGTGTGTTTAGCGAATAGATATCTTAAATGCTTGAAATTTCTTAAGGTTTGAGACTTGAAATTCGATACATACATTATGACAAATTATGATACATCACTGATACTGTGTTATTTCTAATGTGAAAAGATGCTCCTTTTCAATTTAACAAGCTCTCCTTCTGATCTCTGTATAAATGCAGTATTAAATTAAATTTCAAGTGTATCTACAGGGTATCTATTAGTCAAAATATATGCGCTAATAGCTTATGTTGCCTAAACATACCGATCGTTATATCAATACCGTCTGCACTCACACACACACACACACATACACACTCTTTTTAGTTTTTTCACATGCAGTAAAAATTTGTGTTTGCGCTGAAAAAATATTTGTTGATATTTACAATCGGCTTTATTTTTATTGCCCATTGAAAGTATATAACAATGCAAAAGTAAGTGTAAAATATTTCAACCGCTGATTACATATGTTGTTTGCTGTTTGAAATTCAATAAAATACCGCACGGGTAGTTAGATACATGTTAAATAAACAACATTTATCGTTATCCAAACAGATATTTGTGTTTGCATAGGATTTAATTATAAACAAATTTTATATGCAATTGATACAATTAATAAGCTTATGTTTTTCGATAACTAATATAATATTAATGTAGTATAAGTGTTAATGTATTATTATAATCTATTAACATTTTTTGACGCTAACAAATGCAATTGAGCAAAGTTTCAATTTAGTCATCGACAGGTCACAAATTCCAACTCAAGATAGCTTAATCATTGCGTATAAATAGATATTGATTCGTCATAATTTTTTATTTTAATAATAAAGGAAAATAAATCATGTGTGCAATATCTTTAATGCTATAGATAGAGAAGATTTAGATTTCGTTTTGTTAACTAAACTTTTTCATTCTCGACACTATCAAGGCTGGAGACTTGGAAGCTACCTTCTTAAACGATTAAAAATTATTGGTATAAAAAAAATTTCATTTAAAAACCAAAGATTTAATTTTGCAGGATAATAACTTTCATTTATTTATTTAATTTTCATCTGAATTTTGAATTGGATCACTCTTGGATTTCTATTTACTGAGCTTCAATAGCTCTTGAAATTTTGAAAAACTATTCCCGGTTCCTAAAAAAGACCCCTGACCTTTAACTCGGGTAATTTTTGACTAATTTCCCATTTTCCATTTTCGATTCGTACAAAGCTAGACTTTCGACTAACATTTAAACAATTCAAATTTAAAAATTTCTCATTTTTGATAAAAGTGTAATGTTACCCTCTTGTAATATTCTAAGAATCTGACCCGAAAAAATCGACTATTCTTGAACAGATAATTAAGTGTGATACCTTTAGGGACGCGTATTGTTTCGGACCATCGATTTCTTCTTACTTAGCTCCAATGGGCTTTCCTTTGCATACCTCTAGCTCACGTAAATTTTGCCTAATTTTCGAGTGATAAAGCTTTATCGATTTGTACTATAAACGACTATCGAATGGCGATCAAACAAACCAGTCCTAAAAATTTCCGAATTTTTTAATAATTTTTTTAATTTTTAATAATATTTTAAGAAAAATTTGATGTGAAAGTTGGATCGATTCCAAAAAATTTACTTTTCTTGAATTTGACTGAAATATATATCATACAATTTTTGAGTGGACTAAAATTATATATACGGTTTCTGGGGGCTTGGCATATATAGTATAGTATAACTCCGAACATCATGTTTGACAAGTGGATCAATATTGATCTCCTCTACAGGTAAATCTATTTCTGCAATATTGTTTACTTGTTTATAAATAGTGTTTATATTTTCGTGTATTCGCTTGTAAATAGTATAAAAATAATTAAAATTCATATAAATAAATATAAATTCATTAAAATTCATATAGAAGCTTTAGCAGCTTAATATTGGTAGGACTTTACATATATGTTAGCATAAAATAAATAAAATTAATAAGTAGCTAGCTTTGGCTATGTTATCTAAAGCAATGAAATTATTTTGACCACAAATACTTTATTTTAAGTCAGTGATTTCCTTTACAGTTATATGATATATAGACTTCAATATATGCTTAGACTTGACATGGAAAATCTAACCTAATCTAATGACAAGATCTTAATAACTTTGAGATTCCTTTGCATGGAAAAGTACAGACCGAAAAGGTTATATCAATAAGTATACATTTATATACATATTATAGGATTTCAAAGACGTCTTCTTCTATTCATTCGAGCAAAAATCCAAATAGAGAATACAAATACAAAGTAAAAATTGTTCAGCTGAAACTGTGAATGATGCTAGAGAATCGAAACTTATATCGCAGCAGTAAAGTGGACTTCATAATTACTTTGTGTACACTTTGTGCATATAAGTAAATGGCATGGGAAGGCGATAAAGCGCAGAGGAGGAAAAAAAAAGAGAAAAAGATTTCTTGGAATGTTATTTGCTGACATTTGCATAATGTTTTGTGGCCTGCAATTGGAACTGAAACCCAGCGCAAAAAAATAAATAATATTAGTGGCTGTCGGCGAGGTTGGATCAGTTTGCCAATTGCTTTAAAGCTGATAACAACGCGGCGAGATTTGTTATTGTTTCACAATGTGGTAAATAATTTAAGCGCAAAAACTACAAAAGAATTGTTCAAGAATTTTGTTTTTCAAGTGAGAGCCGAGAGATGCTGCTGAATAACAGCGAAGAGTGTGTTGAGGAAGTGCAGCCAGAGGTGATCATTGATGTTGACCAATTGGAGGATGAGCAATCGATTTTGCCACTTTCTGAGGACTCTGACGCCAGAAGATTTTACACATGCAAAACGAATAACTTCTTAAATTCACTAAGCTGGACTAAGCTGGGAATTTTATTTTGCGTTTTTTACAATTGCTTCATTGTTGTCATTCTGTTAATATCGTTTATACACTCCAGGCTGGCAAATTAAAATATATATGTTCATAATCAGAATTGCATTTTGCAAGTCGACAGCTTTGGGTCAGCACGAGTCTAACAACAAATCGAGAGTCCCTAAACGCATTTCAACTTTGTCCTCTTGGCGACTACATGGGATCCATTGCTGCCAAACAATTTAAGTTGTTACCAAAGTCATCAGCATTCTGGCTGCGGCTACCACTCAGCAAAAACTTGCCCCTGCTGCATTTGCTTTTTTCTTTATCCGTATACCCTGTAAGTCGATGGGCTTGTATGGGTGTATTAGGTTTAAACTTTTGTCAAGAATACTTTATGGTAAGTGATTATAATATAACTATTGAGTGCTTGGTTCTTCTTGTTATCGATAATTTTGTTTCTGTCGATTGTGCTAGTTATCAAATATCGAACTTTGCAGTTAGAACTATCTATATTTATATATATGTGTAGTTTACGCAGTGCTCGCAATATCAGCATGGATTTTATGGATTACACTAATGAATTTTTTTCATTTATCGATTATAATAACTATCGAATATTTGACTTTTTTGGTATCAGAGCAGACTCGGTATATATATGTATAAAATTGTAGCTTAGCTATATTTTCTTTAGGAACAATAAGTATCGATGTCAATAACATTATTATCGATACTGCTTCCATCTATCAATAACTATCGATTATCGAATTAATTTGATATCCTTAAAGGCACTTTATATACACATATAAAGCTATTTTCTATATATATATATATTTAAGTCAAAGTTCTTAAAACACAACAGTTACGATATAATAAACATTCGTATCGTTTTTTTTTATCATCTATCGATTGTAATAACTTTCAAAATTCGAAAAATTTTGGTATCCTACACTTATATCCATATTATAGTTAGAGTTTTTCAGCATTAACAGTATGGATCTACTAGGCATTACTATAGATACTTTTTTCACCTAACAAAGGTAATAACTATCGAGTATCCTAGTTATCGAATGTATTGCTGAGACAGGTAGATGTTTAGTTACAGAAGGAAAATTCATTTTGATAAAATATTATTATTACTTTTAATATTATTATTGTCAATTTCATTATTGTTGCTATTATTATTATCGTTACTATTAATTAATATTATTATATTTAATAACATTATATTTTTTTATACTTTCTTTGTTTTTGTTTTTCATTATTTTTAAAGTTTATTTCGAAATAATATATATCTGACCTGCATAGCATATATTTTACAGGGTATCTGCACGTTCACCAGTCAACTTTCTTGCATTTTTTAAGCTCTTTTCTCAAGTGACAAAACTTCTTGTAGCCACTGCGCATTTTGCATAATACAGAACGAACACCCGAGAGACATGAGCCATACTGCAGCGTCTACAGATGCGGAAAGATCAAAGCTGGAGTTGTTGCTCTCGAAAGCTGCTTAGCAATTAGACACAGCTCGAGCATTTGCTGACATCCAATTCAATTCGTTGGCGGTGGCTTCTAGGGAGGGGAGGGGAGGGTAGGTGAGGGGAAGCGCTACAAATATAATATGACCGCAGGCGCAGAGCGTACGGCCTGTGGCCTATGAATTATGAGAGAGCCTCTGGCCTCGGCCGGCAACTTGGCCAGCTTCCTGCTAGCTGGTAGCTGCAACTGTCTGCCGTATTTCATGGCGGCCTGTCATGGTGGCTGTGCACTTCGCTCCTCGGCCACAATTCAACGAGCACTTTGCTGCCAACTTTCTTTCGTTCTGTGTTTTTTTTTGGGTGTTTCAAAAGTTTTCGGCGGCTCGCACTTTTCAATTGTTTTTAGAGCCTTATCTAGGTGGAAATTTTGTTTAGCGGGCTTCGGCTTAAAGCGTTGCAAAACATTAATCTTTAAGCCCCATTTCGCACACCTCACATTATTCAAATCTAAGAGCGGGCTTAAAGCGAAAGTTTAAAAAAAAATAAGATGAAACTGTAAAATCAAAATTCATGAGGCACTGCGTGAGAATTATAGCGACGGTCTTAAGGTGCCACGCCCCCTCCTTATGCTCTTCATTCAACAGCTACTGGCCAGAATGCGTTTGTTGTTGCAAACTTTTTCCATCAAAAGTTTCGGGTTTCGATACGCTCCCAGCCTCTGCTAGCTGGTTCGCTGGCTGGCTGCCTGCTTTTCCGCCAAGTGCCACTTCCGCTTTGCGTCAGCGCACACGGCTGTGTGACTGAAGTGGTGCAGCAACCCACCCCACCACCAACACACAGGTGTTAATTAACTGTAGCCGCAACAATCTGCAGGCACTAAATTTTAAATTGCAATCCCGGCCAAATTAATGAGACTTGCATTGGTACGCATCATGTATTGGCCAAAAAGCCGTGCGCTGGGATTATATTTTATATAGCTATTTTTTTGGATTTATTTTAGATTTTTTTCCATTTTTATTTTTTTTTTTTGGCAGCTTCCTCAAAGTTACCGCAAACTTTTCGCCTCACAGCTTGAAGGTGTGGGTAGCTGTTGTCTGTTTTCAGTAGCTATGCAGATACTTTGGCTACGTTATTATCAGAGCTTATGAGTTGTGGCTAAGGTAAGCTAGCTGTACCTGTCGAAAATATATGTATATATAAAATTCATAGCATACCTGTGCAAAGTCA
Source organism: Drosophila gaucha (assembly GCA_035045545.1). Taxonomy (NCBI): domain Eukaryota; kingdom Metazoa; phylum Arthropoda; class Insecta; order Diptera; family Drosophilidae; genus Drosophila; species Drosophila gaucha. Next base: position 276,318 of record JAWNOY010000006.1, on the reverse strand, counting down.
GCCGAACAAACTTAGTTAAGGTAAGGATTATGAGGGCAACAACAGCTGAAGTCATTTCTATGGCTTTGATACAGAAAATCTTTGGTAATCTATATATAATTAGGTAGAGAACAGAACAGATGATGTTAAAAATAATTTTTAATGATAGTTTGCATATACCCATTGAAAATAGGAGTTCAGGGTATAATGGTTTTATGAGAAGTATGTCACAAGTAGAAGTAGGCTTGGCAGAGCCCATAAAGTATATATATTCTTGATATTTATATATATGTATAACAAATTCATAGCATACCTGAGCAAAGTCAGCTGAATAAACTTAGTTAAGGTAAGGATTATGAAGGCATTATCAGGTGAAATCAGTTTTAAAGCCATTTCCTTGGCTTTGAAATAGAAAATCTTTTATCTACATATAGATAATCTAGCTATAATGAGGTTGACAGCCGAAGAGATGATAGTTGGAAATAATAGTAGTAGTAGTCAAATAGTTTTAATTTATATTTTTTATACCCTTAACATCTAAAAATGAGGTTATAAATTCTTTGTTAAAAGCCTGTAACAGGCAGAAGGAGGCGTGGCAGACCCCTTAAAGTAAATATATTCTTGATCAGGACGACAAGCTGACTCGATTTAGCCCATAAGTCTGTCTGTTCATCTATCGATTTGCGTCGATTTGGGAATCCTTAACTTGATAGACTCTTGAAATTTTACACGAAGCTCATCTTATATAGCGTACAGATAAAGTGGTTTTTTTTTCAAATAATAGATTTTGTTTTTTAACATTTTAATTTTAATTTTAGTCTTATAACTCTTACATGATTGTGAAAAGATGTCAGCTAGATTGATTGTTCCGACGAGAGCTTTCTTTCTTGTTCACAACTGCTATAAGTATTTTATACTTTTGATATAAAAAGGTAGCCGAAGCTGAGTTTTATATATAACATATCTCTTTTTGCATAAAACATTTCATGCTGCCAATAAAATTTTCTTTGATTAGCTCTCACACTTATTCATGCCACACTTTAAGCAAATATTTAATAAAGAAAAAAGGAAAAGCATAACTGCATTACATATTTATTAAGCTTTTTAATTTCAACAACAACAAATACGAGCCCCAAAGCAGTTATGCAGCAGAAATAGCCTGTGGGTGGTTAAAAATTTGAAATATTTGCATGCAAATGCCAGACTCGGACCACATGCAATTATTTATGTAATGTTAATTAAAATAAGATATGTATGCATAAAAAGTGCAGTGAAGTTATTTATGACCAAGTGATTTGTGATTTGTTGTTGCATTCTAAAATTAATTGAAACATGCAACTGGAACACACACACACACACACACACATACATACAGCAATTTGCATCAACATTGAATCCAATTAATAAATAATGAGCAGGTCTTGTAGTTTGGCTCGCCCGTGCGCCTGACATATGCCGTTGTCCTTGCCAGCAACTTAATGTCCTTCACAGCTGCCAGCATGGGAGCAGAGAGCATCGATGCTTGTTTTCGAGTGAAATTAGTTACGGTGTCGCACAATGATGCTTGGGTATGACGACATCCTGTCATCCTTCTATCTATCCACATGTGCGAGTGACCAAGTGCAAGTACGCTTGATCTATCATCATTTGTTGGCCATGTCACGGCAGACACTTGGCCCAATTGATTTAGGGGCCAAACAAATGGGCTCAGCCGGTTAGCTGGCAGTTTAGTTTAAGGGCGTGTCAAATTAATGCACAATGAATAGCCGTTGAGGAATAACAGAAGTATCGATCTGGACAGAGGAGAGGGGATAGTGGAACTTTGCTGCAAGTTAAGAGCTTGATAATTGTAAGCTTCATTAGAAATTTGCTTCAACTAAATACCACTTAGCTTAAGGGTTTCCAACTTTATCTCAGTACTAGGAATAAACAGGACAATAAGAATCTTAGCTCTTTGAATTTGTAAATCTTTAGAGAAACATAAGTATCTATCAGGAAAGAGATGTGGAAGGAGAGAAGCTGGTAAGCTCTATCAGACGTTTGCTTTTACTAAATGCCAGTTCTTAAAAAAAGTTAGCTTAAAAGTTTCTAACATTATCAGCTTCATTTAGAATATCCTGGTAAGAAAATATCTTAGCTCTTTAAGGATATGTTTTTGCCCCATTATAATATGAAAATTTTGTAGGATGAATCGTTCCCCACCTGTTTGATAAAAACTCTGTCTCTACTTCTTTTTGAAAATAAATTGTATTCAAATTTTATTTGGTATTTTAAAATTTCTTTAAAATAAATTTTTAATCAAAAAGGTATGCAAATTTAAATATATTTATTATAATCATTTATTAACTCCTTTTAAAAACGTTTAAAGAAGCTTTGCTGTATTGGTAAGGTTATTGACAATACTATCAAGTAGAAGGAGTTGCAGTCGAACTTATTAAAGTATACACAATCTTGATAACGACAACGAACTGAGGCGATCCATGTCCGTTAGTTCGTTCTTTTATTCGTCCGTGCATCCGTCCGATAATATATCTATTTGTCAGTCCATCCGTCTGTCCATACGTTCGTGTATCCGTCAGATCATCTGTCCGTCTGTTCATCAGTCTATCAGTCCATCAGTCCATCCGTCCGTCCGTCATTCAGTCAAGTCGTCTTTTCATCCGTCCGTTCATCCGTCCATCCATCCGTCAGTCCATCCGTCAGTCCATTCTTCCATCCGTCTGTCAATCCGTCAGTCTATTCGACCGTTCATCCGTCCATGCATCCTTCATTCCAACCGTCCGTCCATACATCAGGTCATCAATCCCATCATCCGTCCGTCCATCCGCCCGTCTTTACGTTAGTCCATCCGTTACTTCATCCGTCCGTCCATCCGTCAGTCCATCCACCTGCCGATGCGTCCATCTATTTGTCCGTCTACTCGTCCTCCCGTCCTTCAGTCCATCCGCCAATGCATCCGTCCATTTTTTCGTCCGTCTATCCGTTCGTTCATACGTCAGTCCATCCGTCTGGCCAGCCGTCCGTCTATCCGTCAGATCATCTGCCCATCAGTCCATCCCTCCGTCCATCATTCAGTCCAACCGTCTGTCCATCCGATCGTTCATTCGTCCGTCTATCCGTCAGCCCATCCATAAGTCTATCCATTCCACCATCCGTCCAATCAAGTGTACGTCCAACTTTCAGTCCATCCGCCCGTCCATCCGCCTGTCCATCCGTCAGTCCATCTGCCAGTCCATCCGTCCACTCATTCGATCACTCATCTGTCAGTCCATCCTTCCGTATGAACTAGATCGATCAAGGAATCTATGAGAGCTAAAATATATACGTTGTTTTTGTTACAGCATTTCATTTACTGGAAACAAATTTAAAATGAATATTTAACTTAAGTAATTTAAACATATTTCCCATCCATAAATTTGATAAAAAATTGTGCTTGATAAATTTACTATATGATTGTCTCTCTCACACATTTTCACATTATTCAAATGCATATAGACATATAGAAAATACCTCAGATTACTCTCTAGTCGAGCACTCTCTAGTATAGCACTCTTAATTATGATTATGCCATTATTTTTAATAACTATTGTCGCAGCTTAAATCACTTTTTTTTTGTTTTCCCACACAATTATTTTTCCACCCATTGCATATTTGCATTAATCAAACTAACACCAAAGCAAACTAATTAAAAACTTATTTAAATACAATTGTAACTGAAAATACATGCACATAAATCAAGCTTAAACTGTAAATATGTGCAGAGTATGTAATTATTTTGTATTATGTGCGCTAAATAGAAACATGCTTTCAGTTTACATTTATCAATATAAATCTAGCAAAATAATTTTATTAAATGCCATTAAAGTGAATTTGAACTGAAGTTATGTAATTATTTATTGACACTATTCCAACCAATGAAATGTTGCATGTGAAAGCATAATTAACTTTAAGCGTTTTATTAAACGGATATATTTATAAATTTATATATTTTATAAAATTCTAAATTTAGGCCAATTGTCAATTACAGCCCGCATATTTCTAATGTATAAATTAATTGTTTTGACTAATTGCTCGTCCACTTAAAATTAATTTCCTACGTATTTTGACAGTTAACTTTTTGCGGTTTTTGTTTGGCTTGATTAAATTAAAAGCAAAAAAAAAAAAAACTTTCGCGCTGCTTTGGTTGGGTTTCAGTAAATTGATGCGAAAATAAGCGCAAGTGCTGGAATTTAATTAAATGCGTGCATAAATTATGCATTATAATGCCAACTGCACACACATACACACTTATACACCCACACATACACATGTAAATGTGTACATATATATTACTGTGCCAGGTTAATGCACAGCAGATCTTCCACAGCGCCTAGCCATGGGCATAATTATTGCCAAATATGAAATTCTGTACGCCCCAAAAAGTATGCAATGGGCGTGGCCCGTCCTGCTGCGGCTGTCGTCGCAGTAGGCGTGTCCTTGTTCTGCAGCATTATTAATGCAATTGCATTGCTGATAGCTGCTCACTACCCGCTACTAGCCGGCCATAATTATTTCACACACATGCCCATGCTCGTTCTCTTGAATTGACTTTGGCAGCTGCAAAACGCTTTCACTTTCAATTCGCCAATATGTATAGGAATTGTCTTTTTTTTTAAATATTATATATATATAATACTTTATATAAGCCATGGCAATTTTAAGCTTGCATCTATGCATTAAAGTTAATTGAGCGCCTGTAGTTTTTTTTTAACAATTTATATCCTTAACCCACGCCTCAGACTGAAAACCAGCTGGTTTAAAACCTACTGGACTGGGGACTGGGGTCTTGACTTCAAGTCTTACTTGTCTATAAATAATATATAAATATTTCCAAGTAGCTAATCTATGTTAGTACCTTTCCGTATCGTACACCCTACAATTATTACACATCCTAAACTATGTTTTCCACGTTCCTTATTTCCCATAGCCTTAAAAATATATTAAATAATTTTCTGATTAGCTTAAGTTAATACTTCATTAAATAAAAAATATAAACAAGTAAGAGCATTGCATTCGGGAGCAACCGACTGCATATATACGTATTGAAAAGACGGCCTAATTCAATCAATTATTATCAGTAGAGAGGATCAACTCTCAGCTATTTGCAATATTTGATTATCCCAGAGGTAGAGCAGTGGCAGATACAGGTTTCTCTGCTTTCCCACGCCCCCAGAAGGCGTATATCAATGAGTTTTAGTCATTATAAGGGGAGGGTAGTATGAGCACAGTAATCTGTATGTCAAATTTTGGGACTCTAGCTCTAAAACTGTGGAGTATACAGTTTTACCCGATTTGCCACGCCCATAGTGGGCGTAGGGAAAAAACACTTAAACGTATATACTCCAAATTTCAAATCTCTAGCTGCAAAGGATTTCAAACGCTGCGCGTTCATACAGACAGACGTACAGACAGTCAGACGGACATTGCACAAAACCAATATATTCTTTTCACTTCGTGAACGAGTATAAAATTATATATGAATTAATTATATATAAAACGAAAATATTATTTGCTTGTGATGAAGAAAAAAGCTTTGCTTCAGCTGTCTTAAGAATTTTGTATCTAAAATTTGTTTTCTTAATGTAAAACTAGATTAAGTTGCAATTAAAAGTAGAGGAAAATTTGTTTAAATCAAATTTACAACATTTATTTTTATACAAAATAGTATTTGTTTTTATGACTTTTTTCGATTCTTCGACGTTTAATGATATTTATTCGTAATATAAAAGATAAATATATAAAAAAAAATCTTTTTAAAAAATAAGTAGAAACATATTTATTGCAATCCTTTTTGGGAACACATTCCTTGTGGCTATCATTGTAGCATTGGGCATGGTTGTTGCACTGTTTCAATTCACATGCTTGTAATTCACACGCATGCCCATAATTTGCCATATACCCACACCCAGACACACACACGCACATACACAGTGAGAGTTGACAATGTTGCCTTTGCTCTGCAACGATCCCCTCTTCAGTTTCCGCTCATCGTTTGTTTAAAGCAATTTCCACATTGTTGTCATTGTTGCCGCTGTTGCTGTTGTTGCCGCTGTTGCTGTTGTTGTGGTTGTTAGCCCGGTCTGGCCCGGCAGCCGTTGCCATAATAAGGCCATTGTTTATGTTGTTCCTGATGGCATTAATACCATTGTAATTTCAATATTTAGTCAACCACTTAATAATGTGCGGCTTACTAATGATTATTAATTATTGTTGAATACTTGTTATCATTTTGTTGCTGTTGTTGCATTGGCATCCAGCATATCGTACCTCAATGTTACGCAATAATGGCCTGGCAAAATGGTTAACCGCATATTAGATGCGAATTATAACAATGCGTCGCAGGTGATTCATTTTGGGCAGCGCTTATGCAAATGTTCAAACGGAAATCAAGTTCGTGATTTATATATAAAATGAACTTAAGGAAATATTATTTTGGTTTAAGATGAGCAGAGTTTGCTGAAGTTAATAATCTATTGGTAATTAACATAGGTAAATGGGTGAAAGTTTTGTTGGAGTTGCCCGGGCTATGGCCACTTGCTAGTCAAATTTTCTATTAATTAAAGTAAGTTTTTCCAAGTCTCTTACAAAATTTTAATAAAGATTTCTTACGCATACTAAATATATAAAATATCAGCATATTTTAAAAACATATGAAAATATTTATCAAGTAATGAAAATAAATTATTTAATAATAATATTTAAATAATTAAACTACTATAAACAAAAGTTAAATTTATGCATATATAAAATTGCAGAATAGTTTAAAAATATCTAAAAATATTTATCATGTCACTAAACTAATTTAAGCTAATTTAAATATAATATTTATAAAAAAAATTAAGTTTATGCACATATAAAATATCAAAATATTTTAAAATTATGTAAAAATGCTTAACATGTCATAAAATTAATGCAAGATGATTTAAATATAAATAATTATGATTTCAAATTAAATTAATGTTCACATAAGATATCAGAATATTTTTAATATATATTTATAAGTTTTTATCGTGGCCGGAAATTAATTTAAGATGATTTAAATTACACATTTTCAATAAAGCTGAAAATTTTCTAAATAAATTAGAAAATAGGTCAACAACAGTAAAGGCATACTTTTATGTAAAATCAAGTATACATTTTTTTCATTTTATTTAAGTTCTTTAAGTAACATTTTGAACTATGAAATGTCACGGAATAATTTATAAATATTTTTTGAAAATTTCCTAAGCCCCAATTTTATAATATTTAAATTATATATTTATCTATTCACAAAGGGCCTCGCCCACACTGTCTAGCTCTCACTCCAGCAGCTATTGTTGGCTTGGTTTTAGGGCATATTATGCACTCCATTAGGAGATCATCGATAAGCATGCGGCTTCCATTTATAAAGCGAGCACATGCACAAAGCATGGCTTATGGCCAACTAACTAATTACGAATTTGGTCAACAATTAAATGCCATTTATTATCTTTGGTTTCACGGCGCCAACAAAAACAACGAATTATTGCTACTAATTAAATCACCAAATTACAAGCACGCACATTACATAAATTGTAAATTGGATGCAGAGCATTCAAGTGGACCGCAAATCTCTCAGGTATTGCTTTAACAACGTAAATCTCTAATTAATACCAAGCGATTCGCACGTTTGCATTAAAATTAAAATAGCGAACAGTTAAGCCAAGTAGCTGTAAATTGAACAAATCGCGATTTACTTTAATGGAAACCTGTAAAAATGCTGAAAAAGAAATTGAATCCTTGAAGTTTGCCAAGTCATTAAAGTCTTGGACAGGTTTGTTAGGGTATGATTATGTAAGCAATAAAGGTGTCAATGATTTATTTTCAATTTTTTTTAGCATATATATGAATTTATGAATATATATATTATATTTTAAAAAAATATATATTATGTTTTACAGAATGATATATTTTTAAAAAAAATTTTCTTTTTTTTTTGGACTTTTAATTAAATTGGAGTAGAAAATAATATTTAAGCTTTTTCTATTTTCCCAATAATTTTTGAGTTTAATTTTTTTCTTAATTTTGGTGTACATTTCTGTGTTTGTATTGAAAAAATAACTTCAATAAAGTTTCCTAACATTTTTTTACAAATATTTTTGAATATATTCTTTGTTTCTATGTTTAGGTTGTAATAATGTCTTCAAAAAATATATCTAAAAATGATTTATTTTTTAATCAATCAAATATTTTTAAATATTTTCTTTGATTTTGCTGTGAGCTTTTTTGTTAGGGTTTTAAAAAAATATTTAAAAAAAATTCAATTATTTGCTAACAGTTTTTACAAGTATTTAAAATATGTTTTTAGTAGAATTTCTTACTGCTAGACACCACTAAAAACTGTTTATATACATATTTAGCTATTAACATAGTTTATAGACAAATATTTACAATATTGTGCAAATGTTCAATATATAAAAAAATATTTTTTTAAAGTTAACTGCAAAGCAGCTAAAAACTTAATTTTCTTATTTTCTTAATTTCCCATAAAATAATAAAGAGCAAAGCTTCATAATTTATACATATTTTCCTTTTTCCTGCAGGTTTCAACCCTACCCAAGTAACTCATCAACATCTAATGACAGCTTCGAAAGTGGTGAAAAAAAAGAATGGGGAAAATATAAAGCACAGCCACAATCTAGCGCCCAGGTCTGAAGCTGTCAAGTTTGTTGTCTACTGGGTGGCAGCTGCTGTCAGCAGTTGGCTTCAAGTTGTTCATCATGCTGGGCTGGGCGTAGATCAAGCTATATAAGCCAAGTGCAAATTCAATGTCCTCTAGAGGTTACACGAAAAATGTCTTGGCAGCAAATGCAACTCGACCTAAGCTCAGCTTACATTTCACTCACTTTGGCTTTGACTTTAAAAACAATTTATGCAACATTTTTGCAGTGCGTCTATGCCGCATGCCACAAATTTGGCACGCACACACACGCACACACACACGCGTGACGCTTGCCAGCAGTCAGTGCAAAATACGCGTTAAATGCGCAAAGCGTGTGGCACGCGCTGAGATTGCCGAGCGTCGACCGGGGGCCCCGTGTGAATATGTTGTCAAATTCTCAAGAGGATTTTAGCTTTCGGGTTCTTTTGTTTTCTGTTGATGCTGATGCTACTGCTGCTGCTGTTGTTGTTAAAAGCAGTCAGCTGCCAAGCATATTTCAAACTCCACTCGTAAGTGTGCTAAGTGGCTGCTTACAAATACATTTGCGTAACGTCTTCGCAGCGCGGCACATATCACTTTTATTTGAGTTTGCGTTTTGCATTAGGCATATTACGTATACGCCAGCGTGCCACACCCACGCACAGAGCCATATCCCATTTGAACCACACAGAGACAGCAAATGATGCGTCTTCTTCTTCTACTAATGTCGTTTTGTGTAGTGAAATTAGAAGCTTATGATTTTTGCCTTGCTTTAAGCCTTGCTAATGGCTGCAGCTTATGCTCTTTATCATTTTTTGTGTTTCGTTTTTGACGAACTCGCCTGAAAGCTTCTGCAAATTTGCCTCAATTTCCTGTGTGGTAGCGGAATTAAAGTGAATTTCCGGTTTTTGGCTGCGTTGATACTTTGAGAAATTGGCTTAGCTAAAGTATGTTTAGTGCATTAAGTATACGCCTAGTTGGGCTAGCTATTTTTAGCAACAGGTAGTTTACTTAAGCAAATATAAATCAAACAATATTTAATTTATAAATTAAATATTCGATATCAATTTCAAGCTTACAAATTCAGACTAATGAGCTATAAAATATAAAAAATATAAAAAAAATATTTTAAGAAATAAGGCATTTATTTTACTGAAGCAATACAATAATAAAAATTAAAAATTAAGTTTTCGCTATCAATTTCAAATTCTACAAAATGTAATTTTAATAGATAAAAATTTGAAAATAATATAATAAGTATACGCTTAGTTGTGCTATCAATATGTAGCCTGCTCAGGCCCATAAGCTTTGAGAAATAGCGTTAGAACCCCACTGAGTTTGTATATAATTATCAACTAATTCGTTTGATATCGTAATACGACTGTTGAAAATCAAGACCCCTATTTTATAATTAGGAAAAATATGAATAATACAAATCTTTAATACGCCTTTAATTTTTAGTACTGCTAATTCTGACTTTAAAACATAAATATTTAAAAAAATATAAAAGGTATAAAAACTATTTAATATATATATAAAAATATATTAAGTATACGCCTAGCTGTGCTATGAACATTCGGCAACTCTCTTTTATATTACTAGAGAAAGTATATAAAAAAAGTATATAAATAATAAAAATAAAGTCTGAATTTCAAGTCCTTCAAAGTGTAATCTTATGAGCTAAATATTATTAAAAGTATAAAAATATAAAAAGTATACGCCTAGATGTGCTTTAAGTTTTAAGCAACATTCATTGATTTTACTCAAGCTCATTTAAACGAAAAAAATTTAATTATAAAAAAATTAAGTATATGCTATCAATTTCTGCTTATACAAAGTCTGATTTATTGAGCTAAAAATATAAAGAAAATGTAAGTACATATATATATATATATATAGTATTAGATTTATATCAAGTCATTTATTTTTACTTAAGCAGATATATAAATGAAAATAATGTTAATCATAAAAAATTGGGGTTTTCTTTCCAACGCTACATAGTCTGATTTAATATACTAAAAACAGAAAGAAAAAAATAAAAAAATATGTTCACAGCTGATTTTAATAATAAAAATTAAGTATACGTCAGGTTGTTAAAGCCTTGCCTTGGCTTTAATTCAACTTAGCTGCTAATACAAAATATCTAAAAATAAGTCATATATACAAAAGATGATGCAGCTGGTTTTACGATCTGGGAATTGAGCAGCTGCATCATTTTGCTGCCATAAGAAATTGCATAAAAGCAAACGAGCTGCGGCCGCTGAAACAGACGCCAGTAAATGAATTTTTGCGTAAAACTTTTTATGAAAAGTTCTTGAGTGGTGTTTTTGTTGCCTTGGCGTCATGTGTGTGCTGCTTAGCTGACCAGGTTTGTTTAGTTTATATATATATACTTTGGCTTTAATGTTGTTTATGTATTGGCAGAAAATTGCATTTTGGTTGCTTTTATTGTGGCGCATTGCATTCATGCATCATTTATGGCGCACAGCATCAAATACTTGCTATTGTTTGCCTTCAACGTTTTATTTATGACACACACACATACGCACACTGAGTCCTTTATACGCGCCAATGTCAATGTTTATTGATGCAAAACAAGATTTTGCTCGCTCGCGCAAAAGTAAAATGCATTTGAAGCTCTTTTCTTTTGCTCAGCTATTGTCAGAGTTGCGTGAAATGTTCTTATTTTATATTCTGCATTGACAAATGGCTAAGGAACTGTTGTGTGTGTATGTGTCTAAGGGCGTCTGGCTGTGGCTGATGAGATTTTGTTTTAGAAATATATTTCCTTTTCGTTATGTTACTTGGTTTGGCTTATTGACTTTGAATCTACATCAAAGGGAAATATTGTGGCATCAAACCAGATAAGTGAATTACATTAAACTAGAGGAGATAAGTTTTGTTTAGTCTGGCTTTCACTCACTCTCTCCCTCTCTCTCTCTCTTTTGTATCCTTTTATGATATGTATTATGTTAAATATTTCATATATTCTCCTTGCTTAGGTAAAATTAAAAGCATAAATTCTATTTGATTTTAACAATTCAAACTGAGCGTCACCAAAATACAAACATAAATGGAACACGATGCCGATTTTCGCATTTAAATATTTATTTGGCTTTTGGTTATTTGAAATGCGTGGCACGTCACAGAAACCATCAGCGCGAACAACGCGGCATGCAAAATTTTTAGCCATCCGCAGACCGGAGACCGGAGACCGAACACCAAATGCCATAATGCTAAATGCGCATTAATGTGCTCACGCTCCACGCCCACCTGCCGTGAAAAATCACACAAATAATTTTTTAACGCTTGCCACAAAACACACACACACACACGCTTGGGGAATCATTTCTAATTTTTTTTGTTACTTAGATTTATTTTGTTTAATTTGGAATTCAAAGTCAAGTTTTGTTTTTTGGGTAGTTTAAGTCAGTGTTGGAAAAGGTTTAGTAGTTTGTTTAAATTTAAGTGTTATATACGTATATGTATATATTTTATTTATAATGATTATATTTTTGTCAAAAACTAGCTACCTTTAATATTTTAACAGCACTAAACTAAAATTTGGTCTTTATCTGAGGAAACAAGTCAACAAGTCACTAGTCACAGATACAAACTCGGATCATCGATCATTCAATTGTTAATCTGTAAGTTATCGATATATATATATATTTGTTAAGAGATTCAGTGACAGGTCTATAAAAACAGAAGTCTGTGACTTGGTCTACATTTTGTATCAACTTTCTGTTACATGGTTCGATCTTAAGTCTGATTTCTATTTGCATGAATTAAGATCTAAACCTTTTTGTTTTCAATTTTTCTTTAAAAAAACTTTTTTTTTACAATTTTTTAAAAATTTTCTTTTTAATTGCAGCTTACTTGTCATTTGACTCTATAACACATGTCTAACTAAGCCATGCCTTTTTAAGATGGCTAATTTGCCCTTGTTACTACAACGCTTAGTTGTTTGCTTTTTTTATGTTCTAAGATCTAAGCTACTAAAGTCAACCGCATTACAACCATTCCCTATTGCCTGGGATTCGAACCCGGGTTAAACTAATTGCCTTAAGTTCTGGTAACTTAGGCAACTCAACTAACGTGAACGGCAGGCCTAAACCTTAGTTTAACATATATTTTAAAGACCTACATATAAATCATCATTTTATAGCAAAATATAGCTGCAAGCCAGTTCAATCAATACAATTCGCTTGACAGCCTTGGCCGGCTAAGTCGATATTTTAGATAGTTTATATATTATACTACTCTACATCATTTCCATAGTTATAAATGATTCATGCTTTTCATGTTTACACCCACTTTTACCTCTTTCTATATACTAATTTTTTTTGTCATATTCCATATTGTTTTTTACACACTTTTTAGCTAACTAAATTCTTTGCTACTGCGAATTTTTGTCTAAATTTAAGCACCAATCTTTTACCACAAAATGCATGCATAACAGCAGAGCTTCCTTACCTTTTTTGTTGTGGCTGGCACTTACAATAATTACACGCAAAAACATTTAGCTTGGCTCGAGTCAACAGGTCGTATGCGCAATGCCCGCATACCAAATGATTGCACTGTAACTGATTGTGTGTTTGTGTGTGTGTGTGTGCGTGCGGTAGACAAGCTGATTGCGCAATCAGCATTAGACCATGATAGAAACAATGTCGTCTAGCTAACGCACAGACTCAGTCAGATGCTGGCATTTAAGCATCAAGTGGCGTCTTTCGGATGTTGTCACTTGTCTCTGTCATGTTTTCACTTGGCTTTAATGTCCGCCATGCGCTGCGTGTTGTTGGTTTTTCTCGCTTTTCTCGTTTTCGGTTAAGCGCAACAATTTTTCAACAGATTTGAGCCAACAGCTTTGCTCTGACTATTTGAACGCCGAACATCATTGCACTTCAGTTGTAATCAAAAGTTTTCCCACCGAGTTTGTGTGTGTGTCTGTGTGTGTGTGTGTGTGTGTGTGTCTGTCTGTTTGCTGTTGTGTGGGTGTTTGTGTTAATGGTGTGCGTTAGTCTGCACTAATTTTCACTGCACATTGCCTTGTATAAGCATGATTACTTTGTGTGTGTGTGAGGGTGTATCTGTGTGTGTGTGTATCTGTTAATTGTGCTTAATTCCCAGTTACAGTTGCTGGCTGCGTTAGCTGTGCAAAAAGCGTTGGGAAATTGAAATAAAATGAAGATAAATTTGCTTGCTACCTGTTTAGAATCCATTTACGCATGTAAACTTTGGCGTATTTACTCAGAGTGTACGAAACAGATTATAAAAATATTTACTTACAATTTAAAATGCAAATAATTTAATGAACTTAAAGTGAGCAGAATATTTAAAATAATATTAATATTACCCTAGATACAGTTTTAATAAGTAAAATATTTTTAAATAAAATATAATTTTTGTTTGAGTGAATATAGCTATTTCTATAGAATATTATTTAAGCTATTGAGGCAATTTTTCAAAACTCTAGAGCTTTTTAAAAAATAGACCGATTTTGGTCATCCGAAATATTTTCTTCGTGTTTTATCCTCTCGAATGTTTTTACATTTAAATTTAAGTCAGTTAATCAAATCACATTTTTCGATTATTTGGGAAAAAATATCATAAGAAGCTTGCTTTTTTTCTAATTTTTTTATTTTATAAAGAACCTTAGAATGGTACTTTTAAACAGGTCTTTATTAGCTTAGAAAGTAAAACTAACTGTTTCTTTGATATATTCAAAATTTTGACTGAATTTCATGTCAAAAATATTTAAAATTTTAATAAGTCTGAGCTGTGACATTTATGAGGACCTTTTTTTAAACTTCCATAACTTTGTCAAAAATAGACCAATTAGGCTGACCCAAAACATTTTCTTCATATTTTATCTTCTAGTGTTCTGCATTTTACTTTCAGCCAGTCAATCAAAAATTTTCAACTATAAATAGGTCTTTTTTGAAAAGTTTCTTTTTTAAATTAAGAATCTTCAAGGTTTACTTTTAAATAGTTTTTTATATGGCCAATCCGAGAAAACTGTTTCATATGCTTTAAAGTTGTAAGTGTATTATCAGTGTATTTTCTTGTATAACATTAACATTTTATCAAATAAATATTATTTTTGCTTAAAGACGTAATAAATCGAATCAGAAGTCGATAGCAAATTACTGCAGATGATATAATCAAAAGGCTCTGTCAACATCATTCACATTTTCATCTTGTTTATAGCTTGTTTTATTGCGTTAACCTTACTTAAATTTCTAAAATATTTAGCAGTGTGCCTTTGAGAGCTTGCTTTAGCATTAAATGCACTCGACTTTTTCAAGAAGTAAAAAAATTGGCCAACAAATTTGGTAAACAGCTCAAGTCTTTTTCTTTAGAAAAATATAGCTTAAGCTAAGCTTTAGCTAAGTCTTAGAATTATTTTGTATTTATTTAAAGAACATTTTTATTTATTTGAGTATTTGAGAGATATTTGCAGAGAAGAAAATAATAAATAATTTATATATAAATTAAGTTTGATATTAATAGCTAAATACTTGCACTCACACTTGCCATTAGCCCCACTTCAACTACCTTTGCATATGTATCCACATCCACATCCACAGCTTTTTTCGCCACAATCAAAGTTATTATTGGGCATAAAAATGTAACCAAAATATCCCTTGATTATTATTCAGTGTATAGAGTATAGTGTGCCTTTGGTAGCTGCGTCTCGTTGGTTGAAAGTATTTGCTAAACGGACGCGGGGCGTCAATTATGCTAACAACCTACCCAACACTCATAATCACTCCACAGACAATCGTTTAGATAAGCGCGAAGGCGCGTTAAGCAAAACGCTGCAGGATATGCGTGAGCCGTGCGTCCAAATGCTTGAACTGGGAACTGGCGTGGCAGTGGCAGGAAGTTTTGTGAAACAAAAGGCATAACAAGCTGAATAAATAGCACGATAAATGCCATAAACAAGAGACGAAAAGTTTTAGCAATGAACGCAGAATAGAAAAAAAAACACAAAAATAGAAACAACCTGAAGAAAATAACACGAATAACAGGCAAAGTCCAATAAAAGTCACGTTGCCACAATGTGAAGTCAGCAGAAAGTCCAAGACAAATCCGTGTCCGAGTTGGCGGGTTTGAGTGAGTGCATAAAAAGGAAACTGCGTGTTGTAATTGCTTTAAGGGAAACCCTTGCGTACAATTCGCAACTAGGTGGCAACGCTGTCGCGCATTGTGTACCGGTAACAACTCTCAAAGGACGAGATTTATGCGATTGCCGATAGAAATCGCGCCAAGCAAAGCACCAAGCAGCAATAGCCGCTCAAGTCTCTTTGTGCTCTAATGGCATTTGTGGGTGTTCATTTTTAGGTGTGGGACGGGTCGTAGGGGCAGTTGACATTGTTCACAGCTATTTGTATTGTACAAGCATTGTGCTCTGTTGTGCTCAGTCGCCTAATAATGTGTTTGCCTTTATATATATATATAAAGTATATATATATTTTTTGTTGTAGTTGTCTGCTTGCCTTGACTTAATTTATTGCCTTTTAAATACCTTATTTCAATTAAATGCAACAAAAACATGTCTACTGTTTTTTTTTTGTTTATTATATCTGAACTTTCTCTATACTTTAATTGGTCTATAGTAGTTGGAGTTCTCCTTTTTGCCTTTGGCATATTTATGATAATTGTTGGCGCTGTTTGTGTCAGGACACGGCGACTGCTTTGGAGTCCCAGCTGCTGTGGGCGAGTGCTTCAGTTCGATAGCCATACATATTTATGACACACACTTTATGGCAGCTCGTGAATATGAAGTTGGCCTAAGATGCTAACAGAGCTGTCTAGACAGACGGAGAACTAAACTGGAGCGAGTGCTTAAAATTAAAATTCAATTTAAATGTTGACTCTTTACTGAGTTAAAACTAAAGCATCTAAGCTACATGAAAATAAAATATTTTGATGAAAAATACATTTTTTTAAAATATAAAATAAGTTCATATTATTTTATTAGTTAAAATATAAATACATATATTCATTTTATATATTATTTATATATATTAATATATTTATTTATATATATTAATAAACCAAATATATACAATTTATTATAAGCTGTAGCCCCTTGTAAATAAATGTATCTATAAGTTTCATGAAAATAAAAAATATAGCTTAAGAATAAATTTTTTTAGAAATAATTTTTTTTGTTAAGAGTAAAAGCAAAAATATGTTTTAAAATATATAAAATAATTTTATATTGAATTTTAAGTCAAAATATAAGTATGTATTTGTTCGAAAATCAAAATATATATATTATAAGCTGCAGCCCCTTGCTTTTATATCTGTCTATAAGAAAAAAAAATATTGCTTAAGAATAAATTTAAAAAAATTTAATTTAAATATAATTTAATTTAATTTTTTTAAAATTAATTTAAGCTATGGCCTCTTTTCTAATATCTTGCCTTTAAGCTACATGAAAATTAAAAATATTTCTAAAGAATAAATATTTTTCAGTTTATTTTTAGCTTAAATATAAGAATAGTTTTTTTTTAATAAACAAAATATATTTAAAATAAAAAGTTGTCCTTTGTCTATTGGCTATGTTATTAAATGACATTAAAATTCATTTCTGCCTTACCAAAATTCTGTATCAATTATTTTAAATTAGGAATTTTCCATAATTTTACTTTGTCTTAAGAAAATTTCAGAGCAATTGCAATTCCCTTAATATATTCTGGCATAAAGTTTTCAATTCTCTTTCAGCAGATGAGAGAGATAGAGGGGGAGCGAGAGAGCGCGAAACTTTATCGCATAATTTACGGCTATGCAGTGCCATTAGGGTATCTATATTTTGAAAGTATAACAAGTTCCACGTGCCAAACTTAATGCGGCTACAAATTTTCGCTATCAACGCGAGGAATGCGACGCGCTATCGGCAACATTCATCATCAGCTGCCAAACAATTGACAACATAAAACGCAGAGTCCTGCTGGCACTAAAAATACCTGAGCTCAACAAACCCCCTTCCCCGAACCCAACGCCCTTGCAGATATTCCACCTGTAATGAAACTTTTGAATTTTGATTGCGCTGTGCTGCGAATTCAAGTCAGAGTTCATTGTTGTTGCTGTCGAGTGCTTGGTTTTTATCAGAAGGCAAGTCGTCAGCTAGACTATGGAGCGTCAGTCGAGCACTTCATATGCAAAGTATGATCCACTTAATGCGATTTATAATGCCACTGCCCCGCCCCCACAGCTCCACACACAGCATGCAAATATATTAAGCAGAGTGACTACGACTAGAGAGCGAAACTAAAGTAGATTTTTGCGCAGGCCTCAGTCATAGCTCAGCAGCATGTAGCAGCTGTAGCTCTTTGGGTTCATATACGCCAAGCTCGTTTGTTCCGCCTGTCAGGGCCATGTTGCTGTCACCCATCAGCCCCGTCAGACCCGTCACCCGTCGCCCGTCAAAGTCGTTCTAGTCGATGATGCTGCGCTTTCATTCATGGCGATTATGCCGTTGCCCCATTGTTGCGCCAGCTTAGAAAATCCATTTCGAATCCCAGTTTAGTGCAAATTTATACGATGAATACGACGTTTTTTTCCTCCCTCTCTTGCCCCTGCTTACTTTGCTGCTATTGCTTTTCGCTGCTGCTGTTTAAATTTAACGCCAAGACTATATTTATTTAAATGCTAGTCGGTCGCAACATGTTACATAATTACTTTGAGTTGAAACGCTCAAGAGGACAACAAATGTTGGCAGACGTGGCGTATGCGTAATATGGTTAGCTGAGCGACTGCCCGATGGGCGAAATGCGTTGTCTTCTTAAAATGACAAAATAAATGGGGTTGAAAATATAGTTTTAATAAATGTAAGCGCTTATGTGTGTCACTCAGACAGTTTCGACCCCAATACACGAAACTCAATTTGTGTAGCATACTTTTTGGGGTGCACAAAAAAATATGGAAAATTTAGTTTCTGTGTATTTTAGATAAGTGTCTGCAATAAAAAGATATTTTAAATAATACAGAAATTTTGTATAAATACTTTAAAATATTGTTTTAATTTTTAGATGCGAAATGTTGTTGAGTCTGTATTCGGGAATTGCTAAGCTCTGATTGCTGTGGCAGCCACCGGGCATGTTGTGGCAGACAAGTTACAGACTCATTAGCAAGTACTTAAAAACTATTCGAGCAACAGCTGTCATGTGGCGCTCACGTGGCCGTTGGCACACGCTGCTGCAGGCTCCATATTTATAATGTTGCATGTAGCAGGTAGCAAATGTCAACATGCGACACATTCAGCACAACTGACAGGCCGCGAGGCAACGCAATGGGGGCGCCAAACCCCTGTTGGTTAATTAAAAAATGCTCTGTGGCACCATTGGGAGTTGCGTCGAGTTGTGGCTCTGCTTCTGCATTACGTGGCATGATTAATATTTAATACTCGCTTTTCCTCTATCTTCTTGGCTAAGTTACAGGCCATTTAGCCCGAGGCTAACTCATTTCTGCGTTAGCATTTTTTTTCCTTTTTTTCTTTTTGCTGCAGCTGCTGTTGGTGCTGTCAATGAGCTCATTAAATTGCAATTCGTGGCACATTACTTCAAAGTAATGGAGTAGGTACTCAGCGCCGATTACTTACCTCTTCTTCCATTCTTTATCATGTTTTGCGTTGTTTCTCTTTTCTTCTCTTCTAATTAAAGGTGTCTGCTGCTTACGACTTACGGCTTGTTTATTATGAAATATGCACTGGCAATACTTGAAATGAAATTAGAAAAAAAAAATACTATTAAAAGTGCCTAGAGAGAGGAAAACTTTTGCACCGCATTGAGAAAACGCATATAAAGTGCTTAAAGTTAGTTTTAAATAGAATTAAACCGTAATTAATAACAACAGTTGGCTCTTAAGGCATAAATGAAATGCAAATGCGCATAACTATTAGTGCTCATAAGAAATTTACATAAACTTGGACTATATAAGTATTCTTCGACTATAAAACTAGTTTACGGTTATATATATATCTGCCTCGACTATAAAACTAGTATAAAATATATTATTTTTCCGAGTCGAAGGCCCCTAGCAGCTAGGGCCCGTTAAACTTCTATTAGGCTTAGTATTAAATACTAAAAAATTTCTGGCAATTTTCTACAGGAAAAGAAGTTTTTCCTATCACAATATCCAAGTCAAAAAATTACATAAATAACATATAAAAAATATAAAAAAAAGATATTATAAAAAAATACATATTAAAGGAAAATATTATTTATTATTTTCTTTTTATTTATCTTAAATGTATTTAATTAAATAAAAAATATTTTTTTATTTAGCAAATATCATACAATATAATTTGTTAAATAAAATCTTAAAAAAAGTATATATTTTAAATATTAAAAAAAAATGTATATATTTTTCTTTATTTATTATTTATTATTTTACTTTTTATTTATTTTAAATGTATTTTGATATTATTTCTTTTTTTTTGATATATTTTATATGTTCTTTTTTTTGACTTGGATTTTTTTTGCTAGAAAAAACTTCTGTAAGAAGACTGTAGAAAATTGCCATAAATTTTTCAGCTTTTTTCAGCTTTTAGCACATAAATTATTTGTCAAATTCAACTGTATATAAAATATTAAAATAACTCGAAAGGCTGACTGTCAATGCTTTTTATTGAAATTGTTTTCTGACAGACCAATAAAAATATCTCCGGGGTGAACATTAACCAAATTGTCACACAATTCGCAGCATGCATGTGACAGTTGCTTGTGGTGTTCAGCAACAACTTCGTTTGTTCACACTTACAGTATACGTGTGTGTGTGTGTGTCTGTGTGGGTCAGTTTGTAGACGCCTGCTAGCTGCTGTTTGTTGAATGCACCACCTACCCAAAAAATCATCATTGAAATATGTTTTTTCCTGTTTTGTCTGCAACAGAACATGCCGAAAGCTGCTTGCAACAGGAGCAGCAGCACAGCCACAACAGCAAGCAGCGTGCTCCTGCCACGTTACCGCAGCAGGCGGTCGGGTAAACCGCACAAAAAACCATAAACAAAACCTTCATTAATCTTATTCAATGTCCGGCACATGCTTACATCAGGCTGAAGGATTTCGCCTTGCACACTGTTTTCTTTGCCGCTTCAAATATAAACAATTTGCACATTTTAAGTTCATTTCTTTTGCAAAGCTCCCAAGAGCCAGAGAAAACATACACGCACACTCACACAAGCTGAAATGCAAACAAACACACACACACGCACGCTCAGCCGCTGAGTACGACTTATATTTGTTGCAGCAGTCACGCATTGCATACGTGTGTATTCAGTATACGTCGCGTGTTGTCCAGCGAATTGCCTTTATGGCAGCCCCCACATATAAATCCACTTGACTTGGATCAGGCAACTTTATTTGCACTACGTGCAGACAGACAGATAAACGTTCAACGAGCTGCCAGCTTAATTTAAAACACATTTATTTAAAATTGAAAATTGCAATCTTACTGCAATTTAACGTATATTCCGTTTATCTGCAATGCTTGTTGGCAAATCAATCTGCATAGATAAATATAATTTGTAAGATTTTTCATGCATTTGCCATACGAAAAGTCAACAAAATGCTGATTAGATAAATCCACAAAATTTGTGGCATGCAACTTACATAAGTTTCACAGTTTTGTTTGTGCAATATGCAAATATTACACATACGCCGCGTTGTCGCTTTTCGTTTGTTATTCGTTTTCTTTGATTTGAGTTTTGTTTGTGCATATTAACATTTTATTGCATGTTGATACAATTTTTGCTATGGAAATATAAATTTTTCCATAAACTGATTGACTGTCTAGTGTTTATGGTTTTTGGTAGAAAATTGAAGTTTTGTTTGTGGTTCATATTATTAAGATGATAATATTAGGATATCGTTACAATATACGTTATGAAACGTTATCTATCAATCAGATCTTTACGTTTATTAAAGAAAATTTAATAAAATTATAAATATATTTAGCGTTAACAAATTAACAGAATTTTTATATTTATTTAAAGTGTTTATAAATCATTTAATAAACTTGTATTAATTTATACCAAACATATTTATAAATAAAATAAATTATATTCCTTACATTTATTATATATGTATATAAATTGGAAAAAAAAAAAATTTTTGAAATAAATTTAAAGAAAAAAGGTCATATTTATAAATTAAAAAATGAAATAGTTCATAACATAAATAAAACAATCATTAATTAAAAAAAGGTATGGTATATAAGAATAAATTTAAAATAAAAAAGTTTTTTTTAATAAATTTCTAACAAAAATTTAAAATTCAATCATAAATAAAATAAATTTCAGGTTTATGGAAATTAATAAAAAAAATATATTTTTGTAAATTAATTTATGCAATTATACAAATTCATAATTCATTTATATATCAAAAAAGGGTTTAGAATATGGGAATAAATGAAAATAGAATATATATATGCATATATCTCATCATACATACATATCCCATACAAATATTTTTAATTAGGTATTAAACCAGATGCTATATAAAATATGACTTAATTTTCGGACATACAAATATATATATACATATATTTATGCTACTTTCTTGTTTTAGCAAACATACTAAAGAGCTTATGCCTTTTTGAGTGGCAATTCTATGGCTATTCCATAAAGCAGCTTCCACTCAGCCGACACAGATGCGAATATGTTGGAGAGTGCTTCAAAACATTTTCCCGTACCTCGCATCGCATGAAGTCACCCACGCGCAGTATAAGGGTTAAGAAGAGGAAGAGAGAGAGAGAGAGAGAGAGGGAGCTTACTTGTGGCTGGGTCTCAAGTATAAACGGAAATCAAAGACATATTGTGCCGCCGCCAGTGCCAAGTGCATCGTGTGTGTGGTAAACTAAGACAACGGCGTCGTCGGCTGCCGTTGACATCAGCCTCAGATTCGCATGCAGATTTTGGGGCGGGGGCGGGATGTGGTGGGTGGCAGACAAAGTTGCTGGCACGCCGCCCAACTATAATGTCACAAAGTCAATTCATGGCTGCAGTCGACGCACATAAATAAGTCTCAGCGCCTGACAAATGCCAGTCTGTGGCTGAATGAGATCCGAACTTGGCTTTGTGTTGCTGCCCCAAAATGAAATGCGTTGACTGATGTTGGGCTTTAAAAGACGAGCTAATTCTTCAATTTGTTCAACTGCATGCAATTTGTTAAATAAATATTACTTGCCTTTTGCATTTACTGTAATCGCATTTATTTTAAATTACCAAATAATACGCATACGCAGCGTACGACGCATAAAAAGCATGAAAGCACAAAAGCACAAAAGTTTTTAAAAGTAATAACAATTGCCAAACTGACACAGAAAAAGTTTATCGTGATGTTGATGATGATGATGGCCAGAATGCATTAAATTAAATATATATACATTTATATATAAATAAGTAAATAGAAAACAGTTTTGCAATTCGTGCCTCATGGCTAAAAAAGCAACAGACTCACAACTTTTGCAGCTCGCTTTGTGTCTGACTGTTTTTCTATTTACATGAAGTTTCCGATTTGTTTTCATGGCGCTTGTCAACATTTCCGCTAGCAATAAAACATTAACATTTATTGCTATGTGTTCTGTATTTCGATTTCTCTTAAAAATTGCAATTATAAAAATATATAAATATTTTTAAATTTTTTAAAATATTTTTTGTTAGTTTTAAGTTAAATTTGTGCAGTTTTTTTGGTTTTTTTTTTCTCAAATTTCAAAGTCTTAAATGGAAGTTTACTGCAAATCGACAGCTTTGTCATTTGATATTGGCATATGTTCCTGAAGCTAGCCAGAGGCGTGAAAATGTTTCAATTAAGTGAATGCTGCAGCATTGTTAACAGAAAATTCAGTAAACAGATTTGGCAGCTGGCTAATACTTGGCTTAGAGCAGGCTTTTTTTAAATATTTGACCTACCTTTTGATTGAAGCTGTGAAAAAGGTTAAGTGTGAAAGAACATGAAAGAATGTGGGCAGCATGCCACAATGAAAAGAGTTTTATTTTAAGAGTTATTAAAAAAGACTTCTTTATAACCCAGCCATTGAGGCTAACTAACGAGAAATTGGAGTTGTATTCCATTCGGATGTAAGTAATATTTGTTATACAAATGTTATATGTTATATATGTTATATGTGTTATACATGTTATATGTGTTATATATGATATACGTGTTATACATGTTATACATTTTATATATGGTATATATGTTATATATGTTGTAAATGTTATTCAGGCTATTCATGTTATACATGTTATACATGTTATACATGTTATGCAAATCAAACATGTTATACATGTTATACATGTTATGCAAATCAAACATGTTATACATGTTATACATGTTATAGTTTTTAGAAAACTATATGATAGGTCTAGAATAAGCTTTATTTACCCATAATATCAGGGCTTTTATATTATTTTATATTTATATTAAGAACATGTAAAACACATGTATACATGTATACATGTATAACATGTATAACATGTATAACATGTATGACATGTATAACATGTATACATGTTTTTACATGTGTAAAAGAAAGTTATTTGTTGTTAGTATTCGCTGTCTTAATATAAATATAAAATAATATAAAAGGCCTGATATTATGGGTAAATAAAGCTTATTCTAGACCTATCATATAGTTTTCTAAAAACTACTTTAGATTTTGACTGGGATCTCTAAGATTGATATTGAATAACTTTACTATAGCTTATAATTTATTTCTTCTAGAATTTTCAGTAGTCTCTATTTGAAGTCACTTTTCGATAGCAGCAATTATTTCCATCATTAATCATAAATTCTCGCATTGAAATTATAGATAAAAGTTTAGAATTTTGTTTGACGTTTCGCTTATGAAAAGTAGAGCTTGAATCCATATTCTGTTTAATACAAATTCTGCAAAACCTGAGCACATCTGCATATTGAGATATGCAAAGAGCAAAAAGATCAAACATATTTCAAGTCAGTTTTTAAAAGTTATGCAAAGCTAAATTAAAAATTTCTTGCTGACTATAGTTTATCGAAACTATGTTGCTTTGTTCTTCATCAAACAAAATTCCATTTGAAATTTTCTTCTAGCTGAAATTCCTTTTGAGAACACGCCTTGCGAACTGCATTTTTTTTGTCTATTTGTTGCGCTTTGCTTTTCTTGTTATTCCATTGAAATTTATTGCGAATGCAACAAAAGTGTTGCATACCTCTTCATTCTATATACTTCTCTTGCTCCTGTTGTTGTTGTTGTTGTTGTTGGCTCGCAATCAGTTTTTGGCGTAGTGTTTGAGTTCCGGAAACAGCTAGTTTTTTGCTCGACTGCAACACGTCGCACATTGTTGTTGTTGCATGCATTTCACTTGATAAGCAAATATGGGTAAAAAATGCAAAAATGGGGCGTGGCTGGGAAATCAACGCAAGCCATGACAAGAAATATTTACATGTTCCTGTTACGCAGCAAAGATTTCCAATTTAGATGTCGGCGCACACATTGTTAATGTCGTGCTTTATGATAAGGGGGCGTGGCAGGCAGGAAAAAAACCGAAGTGAAAGCTGTTTGCCAAGCAGCCAATCGAATGTCAGCTAATTGGCATACTATGGCACACGTTTTAACCCACTTTCCAGTTTTTCCCTTTTACGCTTTGCGTAAAACTTTTGCACTAAATTTCGATCAAGCTGCGCATGAGAGAAGCTCGTAGCGACAACAACCACAACAAATTGCACTGGCAAGGACATTGTGGTATTACTTTTATGAGGTGGTTATTCAAAACTAACAAGAAAGCTGCACAAAAACTTTTTTGCAGCTACCCCAAAATCAAAAGAAAAGAAAAGAAATGAAAACAAGAAACGCTTGACTGTGTGTGAGAGTGTATTTGTTTTTGACATGCCTGCACTTATTTTTGTCGCCGAAGCAATTTTCGCATAGTACCAAACAACTTGAGTAAGAACAAAACACGTTGTTGATCACATAAAACAGGGCCGAGACCAGAGTCACAGCCAGAGCCCAGAACGAGAAAACCAACAACCGACGAAATGCGCGTCACTTTTTGTTCTCATTGCAAGTTCAAAAAGGTAGTACAAGTGGGTACGACATGCAAGCAGTCGACCAGCCGACTGCCTCCCACTCCCACAACAGCAACCACAGCCATAATAATAATAAAAGAACTAAAACAAAACATTGACATAAATAAGAGTGAGAGAGAGCGACAGGGCGAGAGCGAGAAGGAGAGTGCTGCTGTAGCTGTGGCTGCGAAACTTTTGCTGTAAAGTCCTTGGAGAAAAAGGTGATATCATTTCTTAAGCATTTGTTTGGCTGTTTATAGAAATTTATGACAGTGTTTAGGGAATAAAAACTAATTAGGCAAGTACTTTTTTAGATATTTTCTGGAAATTGATTTTTATAGTACGTCAATAGACGAATGAGATATATTAAAATTACATGTGTAATATTGTAATAATTGGATTTGATTTTTATAAAGCACTTCAATAAATAGCTGAGAAATATATACTTTTATTTTTTTTAAATATTTTTACTTATTCATTTTTAAGTTTTTATTGTAATTCAATTACAATAAAATAGTCTTACGCAGAAGAAGTCAAAGTTTGATTTGTCTGTCTAAACAGATATACTATGTTTATTTACTTGAATTATCAGATACTGTATTCTTGATTAGTACAAGTCTAATCGATATAGATTAGTTTATTGTCTAGACTAAACTTAATCAAATTTAATTATATCAATGAACTTATTTACTCAAAAGCATTGGCTGCAAACAGAGCTCACTGGAAGGTAGAGGAAAGGCAGAAGCTTGCACTTAGGTTGAGTGTCTGAAGATATTTAGAATTTCAGCGAGCGACGTAGAAAAAAAAAATTAAGTTAATAAATGCATTAGGTAAAATTCTAAATATTTTAAGACTGTTCTTTGTCCAAGAGTTTACTAGTCCTAAATTTTTTTACAACTATAGCAGAAGTTAGGTATAAAAAAAAAATGAAATAATAAAAAATTGAGCTGAAATTATAAATATATTCAGACTTGTAGAATCTCCTGACCTAGGGACAGCCTGAAGATATTTGTTATTTTTATTAGTCTTCAGCTGCAAGCTAGGAATTTTAAGTGAACTTTAGCACATCTTTATCTAAAGATATCATCATATCATATATATTATCTTCAGCTGCAGATATTTGGAATTTTTAGAGCATTTTTAGCTGATATTCTAAATGTCTTCAGGCTGGCCCTAGGTCAAGAGTTTTACGTGTCTGAAAACATTTAGACTTTAGTCTTCAGCTGGAAAAAAAGATTGACCACAAATAAGGACTTTTGAAGATATTTAGAATTTTTAGCACATCTTCAGGCAATAGTATTATGTATTTTAAATCATCTTCAGCATTGAATTTCTGAATTTCTAAATATATTCAAGCTCACAAAATTCCTGAGGTTGAGACAATCTTTTTCCACACCTTCTAATAGGGTCGTTTAGAGCACAAAACCGAGCGCATGTATTTTGAAGCTGGAGGTTTATCAAGCATATGCCAAGAACTTATTCCTTTTTATCATCAAGTATATATTTTCTAGTCTATATATCTTATATTCCAAATATATCACTTTTATTGTTTTAGATAAATCTTTTCTGTGAAAGATATGAAAGCCGTAGGCAACTTTTACTAGAAATAGTCACAAATTGCAGTTTGTCGAACAAATTTAGTTGAGCATTTGAAAGCATTTGTGGATTGCGTTCATTATAATAGAAACAGTGTATCTGGCAAAGTTTTTGTATTTGAAGCGTACATTCCATGCCGTAACTATAGTTCCTGTTAGTCCCACATTCTCTATTGCTGAAATCTGACAAAGTCTTCATAGTTCGGGCAACCCTTTTTAAACCACAACTACAGCGTATCTGCTAGTCGTTTACTCTCAACTACAGTCCAGAGTCGACATACCTTGCATTTATTTGCCGCTTTACCAACTGCGTCAGTTGCGCTCCAATTTTTTTATAAAATATTTAATTTTTTTTGTTTGACTTATTTTTTTATGCGCCGGCTGCACGCGTTTTTGTTTTGGTTGTTGTTGTGCTTGTGGTTGGGCCATAAATTTTTTGAAACTTGAATGCAAATGCAAATGTGGCAAGCTGCAAACTTGCTGTAAAACATTATTTTTGATATGTTAATCGCGCTTTGCATGCAATTTTCTTATTATATGCTCGTTTATAAAAATACCAAACACCCGAGTTGGGCGACAAGTTTTTCTTTTACGTTTTTGTACTCTTGCAAAAAGGAGATATTAATTTTGGTCAGAAGTTTGCAACGTGCAGATGGAAGCATATTTGACTATATAAAGTATATATCTTTTTGATCAGCTGAGTTTAGTCTGTTCGTCTGTCGTCTATCTGTCTGTTTGAATGAATGCTATCTTCTCGGCTACTATTAAAGCTACATTGCTGAAATTTTGCACATAGGCTGCAATCTGCTGCAAGCATTGCATATCTCGGATTCCTGCGGATCGAACGACTATATCCTATAGCTCCCATAGGACAGATCGGTTTTAAGATATGTTTTAGTATAATAACTTCGGCGTTATTAAAGTCTATGACTTGAAATTTGGAATAAATACTTATGAATCTCACCCCCATACAACAAAATATAGGTTATGTATATCTACGCCCTTTGGGGGCATGGCAAATCGGGCAGAGAGATAGAGCACCCCAATTTGGGAAGTTATATACTGTTGACATTCTCTTGAGATAGCTCAAATAGTTATATATCCACTCCCCACTAGGGGCATGGCAAATCGGTAAGAGCTATGTTTTCTACAAATTTACACCTAAAGAACCAAAAATGTTCAAATACTTCAATCTTGATCTCTTCTTAGCAAACCAGAGAAAACTATATATTTATATATCTAAATATATATATATATTTTTTTTTTCTTCTTATATGTCCTTTACAATTGCAAGGGTATTAACAAATTTCGACCCATCCCTCTCCTTTTTTTTGTTACTTCATTGCTTGTTGTTGAGTTGGGACATTGCTGCGCCTACAACTATGCCACAGAGAATATATAACTTAAATGAATTAAGAGCAGACTTGACACACAGACAGACACACATGCACACGGATATACACACACAGACACGCTCTTCTACACTTAACATACAATCAGAAATATGCGCACATAAATGCCTGGCATTTTATTGTTTTGCCCTGTTGAGGTGTGCGGCAATGAGGTATGTGTATGTGTGTGTGTGTATGTGCGTGCTGGAGCTATAAAAGGTGTAAGATTGCCATAAACGCCTGGCAGCAGCCGCAGTTATTGACTGTGCATGTGTGCGTGTGTGTGTATGTGTCTGCGAGTGTCATAAAATGTGCGTAAAACTTGCTTATGGCATTTATTGATAAAACGTTTGGCCAATGAATTTTTATTTAAAGCTTGTCTACATAAAATGGTATTTATGGCAAATAGCAGCTTGCATGCCAGCCCACAAAATGAAATAACTATTACTTATACTCGCTCTGTTTCCTGTCGAGCAGTCAAGGTCTACAAATTTCGAGCAACATTTTAGTTTTACTTATGTAAAATTTGTGAATGTCTTATAAAAATATATATCGAAATTTGTGGTAAAAAATAAATATGTAGGGTAATGAAAAATAATTGTATAAATAGAGAAAACTTTCTTCTTAATGCAATTTATTCAATTAATATAATAACAAAATACATAATCGTTGCAAAATTGCAAATCAAGATAAAAAAGAAAATAAATCAGTTTTCGATAGTTTTTTAAAATTGATATATGTAAATTTTTTTTTCTTTTTAATTTTCAAAAATAAATATATATTACTACAATATTTTAAATTTTTTTAAATGTTTTCTACATCTTGGACACATTGTAAGAACTACAAAAAAATATTGTAAAACCATATATTTATTTTTTTGAAATTAAAAAAGCATTAGAAATATATATCAATTGAAATAAAATATCAAAAACTGTAATCTATTGTGATTTACATCTAACTCAAGGAACATCATCAAGGAACCAAATGATTTATTCGGATGTCTACTGTTAACAACTAGACAGATTGAATTGAATCAAAGAGAAACGGTCAGAATAAGTCAATCGAAAAGGTGTCATATGCCAGAATGATGACACTGTGAAATCGCAATTGATTCAGTTTTTTTTTTTGCAGAAAAAGACTAGAAGTTCTATGAACGTGGAATTTTGAAATTGCTTGAAAGGTGATTAAAATTTCATCGAACAAAATTGAAAATATATAATTGATTAAAGTTCATTCTTAGTATTTGAAAAAATTTGTTCACTTTCTATCAAAAAACCAGCAATTACTTGTTACATACTTGTTACCCAATATATTTGTCGTTTTAAATTAAAAATAAAATTAATGAAATATAGCTAGAAATTAAAATAATTTTTGTTGAATGGAAAAAATAAATAAGTTCTGCAAGTTATAAAAAAAAAATACCTTGTTGTATATTGTATATTTGTATATTTTGCATATAGGTAAAAATCCAAAAAGTGAAATAAGTTATTTGTTCTCGATTAGGAATAGATTTTTATATATTTATAATTATTTATAATAATAGTTGGCTTCAAATATGGTTAGATGTATGTAAGTTTAAGCTAAGTTACTTATATCTGAATCGGTCTTTAATTTGGTTTAAGTTCATCAGTCTTGACCTTTAAGAGAGATATGTTTTCTTACAAACTCTTTAAATATTTTTTCAATATAAAACAAAGTTTTCCTTTCACTGAATCGCATTGCGTGCCAAGTTGCTGACTCATGAAGTTTTTGGGCGAAATTTCACAACTTGACAACTTGTTGACATCTATTGGGCCAGATGCGGGGCGGGCCAGCTTTTATCACGTGTGGAGACATCTGTTATCTGGCAACGGTGAATGTCAATATCAGTTATCGATAGCGAGATATCTTGCCCGCAGGTTGATAATAAATAAAAGTAGTATATAAACCAAATACTGCCAAAAATGTTCAACTTAAATCGTCGTCGCTGCCATTCGAAATGAAGTTTTTTGGTTTGTTGCTGGTGCTGCTGAGCTTTTGCTTTGCGGTCCGCTGTCAGCTGCAGTGCAATGCAGGTTCGAGCAGTCGGCAAAAGCGCATTGTCATACGAAATCCGGGAGCTGGGGAGCTGAGCAAGCTGGATAGCTGCCAGTACGAGGTGGCAGCATGGAGCGCCCAGGTCTGTCAAGTGCGCATCGATTTCGAGCGCTTGGAGCTGCCGCAGCCACGCCTCAATGCCAGCACGCAGCTGCTGGAGTGCGTCGATTTTGTGCAGGTGCAGCGTTTTCACATCTGCGGCCGCAACAACGGACAGCACCTGTACGTGCAGCTGCAACGCGGCCAGACACTCAAATTGCTCTTCAAACTGGGCAGCCACTCAGCGCAGTCGACGTGGCAGCTGACGCTAACCCAACTCGAGTGTCTGCACCAGCAGCCAGCAGCTGCCCCCTCCCAGGTCATTGCGCCCACAGTGCGACCTTTGTTGCCCTTCCTAAGCAATCTGCTGCCACGCACCATTTTTGGTGGCAACTCCGGTCCGGGTCCCGCGGCCCAGCTCTTGCAGACTCTGACTGCACCCTCGCCAGCAGATTTATCAATGTTGGCTCCGCTCGGCTGCGATCAGTATTGGCGCAGCTCGTCGGGCGGCATTGTCAGCTTTAATTTTGCAGGCGGTGTTTATATGCCCGACATGCAGTATACCATATGTGTGGCAGGTGGAGCAGGTCAGCAAATCAGGTGAGTGTTTAAATTGCTGTATCAGAGTGAGTAAAGAGATTTTTTATTTTTTTTTGTCTTCCTTTATTTGACAATAATTACTTTTAAAGAACATTCTGATTTGGTGTAAAAGTTTTGATAGGTATTACATGAAATATGTAGTTGAGGAAAAGTGAAGCAACAACTAAAGAGATAAAAAAAAAGTTTTATTTATTTAATAGTAGCTCGAGAATCTAAGTAAAAACTAATTGGGTGTGTTTTATTGAAGCCTGGTTAAGGAAAAATTAGCAATTATTAAGAAAATTAAGAAAATATTAAATAAAATAACATTATTATTTTTAATAATATATATATATATATATATATATATATATATATATATATATATATATATTATATTCATTTTCAAGACATATTAAATATATACATTTTCTATGATTAGATATATTGTGATATTAGATATGTGATATTAGATATATACGTGTAACAAAGAATAGCAATAAAATTGATTGGGAACGCCATGTAACTAAGAATTCCATACAATCTAGAGTTGCTGCGGAGATTGATTATAAATAGACATAGACATAGATAGAGTAGAAGTCAGAACTTGAGAGTAGCAGGAGGAAGTCGAACAGAAGTTTACAGAAGTCTCTAGTAAAACAATTTGTTCAGAATTTGTCGTTAAAAAGTTGCTGAAGTTGCAGAATCCTAATTACTGTTTAATCTTTAATAATAATAATAAAATTAATATATAATGATAATAAATAAAAATAATAATAATAAATAATAATAATAATAAATAATGATAATAAAAATAAGTAATAATAGTAATAATAAGTAATATTAATAAGTAATAAATAGTAAACATCGTATAAACATATTTTCCAAAATATTTCTATAAATTCATTTAACCAATGTGTTATGATTTATGTAAACTATAATCCAGGCATTAAAATTGATTCAGTATTTTATTACTTTTTTATATCTTATGCAACAACTACTTAAAACAAAGATTTAGCCATAGAATGAAATGTGATGATTCCGATGGAATTTTGTAGAAGTGCGGAAAATGGTTAGAAAAGATAAAAGTTGTTGTATGAAGAAAAATACGTCTATTAGTTAAGATTATATACACAGTCATGCACTTGAATTGGGAGAAGAATTTGAATATGTTTCGTTGCATCCTTGTCTTAATGAATAATACAGAGTATTATGTAGAGTATAGGCAAAATGTAGAGATAGCTGAGAGACCTCCAAAATTTACGTTGATAATATATTTTCAATTATTCTTTGAGCATTCTTAAAATGGTGTACTTTGTATGTATATGTTTATACACACAACTTTGTTTTGCACGGTACATATGTTTGTGAGAAAGGCATGCAATTAAAAATTGTGTTAAAATGCATGCGACAAATGGAAATTATAAAAGTATATTCTTTAAAAAATCCTGCAAGATGAAATAAGTCTTAATATTTTCCCAAATAACCGTGTAAAAAGAGAGTTGGGTGTATTTATTTATTTAATTTTTTTTATATATACATCAAAATTATATGTAATATTTAACAAAAATATTCAAATTTTATTCATCTTCTTTTTATAGCTACAAAATTGATCACTTTGCCTTATCGAAATTCAATGACGCAGCTGGCCCTGGCTACGATACGGACTGCCACAGCACTGTGCGCACCTCGGGACGTCCCACGGACTATCTGTTGATACCCAACTCATATATGGCTAACAATCAGGCAGTTCAGCCCACTTATTACTGCGGCAATGGACTGGCTGGCAGCACGCTAATCGCGCGTCCGCCCTTTGTCATTTACTTCTCCAGTGATGCACGGACAAGTGACAAAGAAACGGGCTTCCAATTGACATACGCTGTGACACAAGCAGTCTAAATAGATTTAAATAATACATACATATTTGTATTATGCATGTATATTTGGCATTATTAAATGTGTGGGGCAAATAATTGGAGACAATTCGCATTCGTTTCATGAGCTGCATTAAATAAAGAGCCTTTAGGACATAGTCATCTCGGTTTGCATTATTGAAAACCCAATCACCTGAATGGCATTTGAGTGTCTAGCGGGAGGAGCTGAGGCAACATAAAACAATGTCCACAATTAAATGTGCTGCACAGTGGGATAAAACGGGTTTTAATTAAATATAAATTGTAAAATCTAAATAATAAAATAGTGAGAAATGGTCGAATTTAATGAAATATTGGGGAAAAAGTAGTTTGGACTATTTTATATTCTATTTTATTATTATTATTATATTATTTTATTTTATTTTCTTAACAAATCAACTGAATAGCAGCTAAAAGAAAACTTATTTGGAGTTTAAGTAATATCTTAAATATATAATAAATATCGCAGTATTTTTTCAAGTCTCTAGCTTCAGCTGCTATGAAATTCTTTGCCTTTATGCGAACAGCTGGACGGCAAGACTGATATTGTACAAAACCAAGTACTCTTTTCACTTTGTGAAGAAGCTTAAAAAAATACCCAAAAATGTTAAGCTTAAGCAGTTATAAGTGTGATTTTTTTGGACCCAATCGAAGTGTATTTAAGCTAAAAGATGTGAGCTTATGAAATACAATAACATGGAATAGTTGCTAAGGATTCAGATTCTAGTTTGATTTGTTTTGAGATTGTGTGATGCGTATCGAAAAATATCTTCATACTCATTATCAGTGATTTTCTTTATTGAATTCCTACGAATTTCTCTTTCTATCTATTTCAATTTCTATTTTTCTATCTATCTATTGATTTGATTTTTTTTTGTCATTTGACTCTATATCGCATGTTTTTATGCTAACTACTTTGCCTTTATGACTGAAACGATTAGTTGTTTATTTTTGTTATGCTATAATATTTTAACAAATGAAGACAATCACAACCATGTTTGTTGGGTGGAGATTTTTTTGTTTATTCAAAAAAAAATACAAAATATATTTAAATATAGAAATGAAAAGGACGAAATAATGGAATATATAATTTCTTTCTTTTCATTTTAATTTTTATTATCATAATCAGACATATCATAATTATTCATATTTTATAAACCTTTCCAATTACTAATTTTGTTGAAGATTTTTTATTGATTTATAGAGTCAAATAATATTGCTGACTAATAGTTAGGCCAGTTGCGCAAACAAAATGCTTTCATCGAAATAAATACTTATAAAGATTAAATTTTTTGTAGTTTTACATATACTATCTATTTAAACCTTTTTTTTTCTCCTACCTATTACATTTTTTTTATTTATTATATTTAAAAAAATATATGAAAACATTTTAAAATAGAAAAATTTTCACATTTCAGAGGCAATATTTCTGAATATTTTTTATTAGCAGAAAATTTCTATTGCATTTTGTTATTTTTGCAATGTTTTTTTATAAATTTACTTTGATAAGATGAGCCTAGTATATATACTATAAAGCCAATCAGTTAAAACTAAACGTATTTGCTCTAAGCTATTAAGCTTTTAGCTGTATTGCGAAACAAAAGGTAATTTTGTGGTAGCATTTATTTATGCCCCATTCATTGGTGTGCATATCCCTTATGCAACAGCAAGTGTGTGTCACTGCGTATGTGTGTGTGTATTTACATATATAATTGCAATGTCGTGTTGCGTAACTGAATACGCGGTTATCACGTGAATATATCCGAAAGCCCAGCCACTGTCGAATCGTAGCGCAATATGCGACTGCATAAGCGGATACGTAAGCATTCATGGATTTTCGCAGTGACAGTTTGAGAGGGTGTGTGGGTGAGTGGGTGAGTGGGTGTGTCTGCTGCTGCCCCAATGTATATTTAATGTGAATTTAACAAAATGCTGCGGTGTAAGTGTGAAAATTGTTAAATGCATTTCATGCATTTTGCCAGGTGGCGTCACAATTTACGGCAAAGCGGATGCGGAAGTAAAAATTTGCGGTTGAATTGATTGAAATGTTTGCAACGAATCGAAGCGATTGAGCGATTGAATGTCGCTGCCGACAGCTGTTAACTGCTTTGGCATAAAAAGAGTTGAGTTGCTCTCGGCAAATTGATGTGAAATGCAATTATGCGTATATGTGTTCCCTGATGCGCCCTGGTAAACACAATGAAATTGCATTTGGATCGATGGCGAGCGCCTTGAAATTGCCTTTCAATATATGCATAGTCATATGCTGCAACAAGACGCAATCTGCTGCATACTTTCAGGCGCTAAGCCTCAGCTCGTTTGCCTAACGACAGCTTGCCGGCAATTTATGCAGTCAACTTGGTCAGCACAGAGCAGCAGCTCGAAGTCTGTCTCTCGACTCGAATAGCACACACACACAGAGAGAGTGTGTCCTTTGGCCTGTCCTTTAATGTTTCTATCCTTTGGCAAATTGTTTTTCCAACAGCAGCAGCATTAACTGAAGCAGTTTTCAGTTAATGCTGCCATTTTTGGACTTTCGATTTCAAAGTCGTCAGCTGCTGTTTAAAGTCGCCCGAGTTTCGTAGAGTTTTAGAATTTACGAGCGCATGCAAAAATGTGCAGCTGCATTTCATTTGCCTCGCGTGGTCATACAAAAATGGTCGACTTTATGGCTGGCATTTTATGTGCACTTCATAAAAGCACGCGGCGGCAATTAAAACGCACTTTGTGCCGCACATGGCGTATGCGTAATATTTGCCTGACCAAATGCTAAAATAACACCAGCAACAACATCAACAAGAAGGGCGTTCAAAATTTTGCCAGCTGCTGAAATATGTTTTGTTAGCAGAGCGCAGTTTTAATTACAACGCTTCCTCCATTGCCATTTAGCAAACGAATAAATGACAGTTCCAACAAAACGAACATTAACTAAAACAAAGTTCCAAAAATTTGTATTATTTGCTGCGCGTCCACTGGAGAACATAATTAAAAGGCGCTGTGCTTATTTGTTTGCAACTAAATATTTTGTGGATTAACATATGGTTGCAGCTGTGGTATGGCATAGAGCTGCTACAAGATAGCACTTATCGATAGTACTTTTAGTCGATAGTTTTTTTTGCGATAGTAAAAAACCTCGAATGAAACACAGATAGTTTTACTCCAAAAGTTTTAGACTAAAATAAAGTTTTTTTTAAGTCTCTTTTAGTAACTTAAAGCTAGAAAACTATAAATGAAATGATTTCAAATTATAATTACAAAAATAAATTGTATATCAAATTGGTTTTTTAAATTAAATATTAGATATCTTAAAGGAGGCGATCAGTTAGTCTAACAGTCCCTGCATACAGCTGACCTATTTTCAAATCTTTTGAAATAGCTTCATACTTCCGAAACTACAAGCTTGCGCTTTTGTGCAGAGGAATTACAATTGATGGTGAATCGTTTTCAGTGTAATCTGCTTTAGAATGTAATGAAGTTTCTTTCGTCTTTGTGAGTAAAAACTTATCTATTTTAATTCTTGCTATGAGAGGGATTAATTATCGAAGATGTTTAAAAAACCTCGATGGTTTCCGTAATTTCAAGCTATCGATACTATCGATAACACCATCGATGTCTTTTGCAGCTCATTGGAATATATATAGTATAGCTGGCCAGTTTGCATATAATGAATGAAATTTGCCAACATAGAAACTGAAGCTGATATCTTAACGTTACCAGAGATAAAGAAAATGTATCAAAAAGCGTCCCGGAAAAGTGAATTCAGCAATTGTTGGAATAAACCAGCAAGAGTGATGCTATCTCCGATAACTATATCTCTGTCGAAAACTGCTTAAACTATCGAATAGATACAGCTTTTGGTGTATTCAATAAGATTTGAAATTTAATTTCATCATCGTCTTAAGCTTACGGATGTTTAGTAATCATATCAAAAATCTATTGAAATTTTGGCACATTTTTGGGGTTTCGTGTCAATATACTTTCATAAAAGGCACATTATTGACTCAGCGACTATGTCAACATGCTAAACTGTTGTTATTGTAGCGAACACATCGCACAAGTGTTCGAACAAGCTTCGTTATATTACAGAAGATTGACCGTGTGATGACACTTATGGAATAGCTGCATCATCGGACCTTATTTCTTGGGAAATTGAGGAAGGAGACAACGTTACTGACTTTCTGTGGCTAAAACTTAACATCATGAATATATGAGGGCTGTGTTTCCTGGAGCTGGAGGGTTTTGACAAAGCAATGTGGCAATTTTAACTTCATTGGCTCTGTTTTTGTTTTCTTAGATTAGATTAGCTACTCCAAAAAACGTTAAAGCTATAACAGGGATAGAGTCATGTACTAATCGCTGTACTATAGTATATATAGTTAATGTTTATTCAAATATCTTAGTAATATTTTTGTATATTTTTATATCCTTGCGAAATGGGAACAATAAACTTAAAAAAAAGACAATGAAAACCATCAAGAAAAGCTCATCGAAATTTTCTGAGATATTTTATAGCCAAATATGTCTAATCCGTATGAATTTGCATAATATTAACTACAAGGTGGACTTGCCATATAGATAGGATATAAGTAGGACCTGCCATATAGATAGGATAAAAATAGGAATCTAGATAGGATATAAATAGGAATCTATATGGCAGGTCCAGGACGGTAAATCTTTTTAGTCAGCTTCCTTGTTGCCCTGTAATTCTAGTGCTAAAAATATAGCATATTTATGAATCTCTCGGCATAAAACATATATCACATATTAAGAAGCATCTGTAATGTTTCTGAGAGTAATATTCTGACATCATGTAACTTAAAATATATATGTAATTTAAAATTTCTTAGTAATTTTGGCATACATTCGTAGTTCTCTGGATAGTTATAATTGTTTTTTTTTTCTGTTGTAACACATTTCGCAGTTCTATTTATTTTTGGCACTAAATTCGCTAAAAAACTGTTAGACAATAAAAATTGTATCATTTGCTGGCTATGCCCCATGTGGCAAATGCCCTGACATGGCCAATTTTTATAGCAACAAAAATGTATATATATATATAGAGCTATATATATATTTTTGTGTATATAGAAAATACACGTGCAGCCCACACTTTTGACTTTTTCAAATTGAATTTTTAAATTCCGCTAACATTGTCAGCGAACGTTTGTTGTTTTTGCTTTCCTGGCTTAAATTCTTTATTTCTGTGCCACGTGTGCGTGTGTGGGTGTGTGTGGGTGCTACTATCAACTTTGTGGCGCCTGTCGGACGCCAAAGGCCATTGCAATTTTCGCCCGTATGAAATTTGTAGGCAGCAGCAGCATAACATATAGAAAATTGCAACATCAATTTTCCATTAAAAAAGGTTGTACAAAAATGTAAAGATTTATTGTGCAAAATGGGGGCCATATTGTGGTTAACATTGTGTTTAAAAATGTCAACTAAAATTAACTGCAATCCGTTTTATTTTAATTGAATTTGTCGAAATGGCCATGCTGTAAAAAAAGTAAGCTTAGGGCAGTTTTAAATAAGCAAATAACAGAATACATAAAAACTGACCTCGACATTATTAGGGAAGAGCCTAACTCTCTTTGCCTAGCCCTAGTCGAAGGCCGTTCGCTGGCAGCTGAAACACAAACATTTTCATAAACTTAACTGCCAATTAAATAACATTAAATTGTGCGAAAAATGAACCCAAGCAACACTTCACACAACAAGGAGACCCTGTCGAAGGGCTGTCAACATGACAAAGGAAAAAATTAAGCAGCTAAACAAGGTTTTATAGCGGGCAGGGGGAGGCGGGAGGAAGGGATTCCAAAACCAAACAAACAAAACCAGCCAATGGAGTCCATGGACAACAGAGACTAGGGCCGCAAGCCAAAACTGAATGCATAAGCCCGACGAACATGACACTGCGAGAGCAGTCACACATACATATACACAGTAATACACATACATATATACATACTCATCGAGAACATGCTTTGGCCTGGAACAACACACAAAAGCCAAAACCAACAACATAATCTATGGGTTGTCAACAAAACGAAAGAGAATGGGCATAAGAGTGGAAAAGAGAGAGAGAGAGAGAGGCAAACCATAAAGGCGGTAAAGAAAGCATCCAAAAAGAGTAAGACTCGCCGGCCCTATAAAGCGGAACAGACCGAGAGCAAACAAATTAGTATGCAAGACAGGCAGCAGATTAGGACACCAAAGTTTTCGCGACATAAACGGACAACAGTCGGGCTGACGAGCTGGCTAACAGCAACAATGCCATTTGGCTTATGCATGAAAATGCCCAACGCACACAGAGACACCCAGACACATACACCCACACACAGATATACTTACAAAATATATATTTTTCGAGTCAATTTTTTTGTTGCTTGCTAAGGCAACATAATGAAGTTGCTCTGTGGCTCGATCTGTTGCTTGCTCCCATTAAGCCACAGCGAAAAAACTGAAAAAAAGGTATTTCAAAGAGTATGAAAAAGAAGGGCAATGGATTTTTAAAACAGTCTCTACTATGTCAAAAAATAGAGTTTGAGGTATGGCACAATTTTAGGTAACTCTTCACGAACTGAAAAAGTATATTGGTTTTGAGCAATGTCTGTCTGACTAGAGATTAGAAAATTTGGAATATATATATAGTCGGGTAGTTCTACA
The DNA here is from genome assembly GCA_035045545.1 of Drosophila gaucha. NCBI lineage: Eukaryota > Metazoa > Arthropoda > Insecta > Diptera > Drosophilidae > Drosophila > Drosophila gaucha. The sequence continues at coordinate 236,326 of JAWNOY010000006.1, read as the reverse complement.
TTGCTGCTATAGCTGTGTCCTTAGAAGACATGATATATCCATTATCCGTTATCATTATCATTATCATATAAAGATCAACCCTTTGCGGACGTGGCAAATCGGGAATTTCTTTACTGAATTTCTATTTAAGGCGCTATTAGAGTAAACGATTTGAAAGCTTAAATATTTATATATATGTTCGCTTAGACTACTACAGATGAAGAGTTTTATTTAGGTCTTAAGTACCAATGTTTATTTGTAGGGGGCTTGTAATAATTTCACTGAGATAAAGAGTTTTAAGAGAAAACATTTTTAAAAATTTTGTACGATTATTAGAATTACATTTCCATAAGAATTTATAAATATATATTCATAAAAATTTACTTTTTGAAGATTGGACATTCATTTCATCAATTTAAATTCATCTAAAGCTCATGAAACGTCTCTAATTGAAAGTTGAGAATGGCTTTTTCAGAATATGTCTTTTTTTTCATAAAAATCATTTGACAGCCTGCCTCCATATTTTGGGAGTTGACAGAAGAGATTCGTACGAGTTGGATAAGGCAAGTAATATGTGTATATTAAATTATATATTTTATATATATAGATGTAAAGAAATTATAATTCTTGAACCTTAATTTTGTCGAGATCTCTCAAGAGTAGCAGCTTACAGAGTTAAACGTATCCTGGACCTTTGATCACCTTTTATCAAAGGAAATATATAATAAGAGGAAGCATATATAAATAGAAGAAGAAAAACTTAAGTTGTTTTCAAGAAACCGAAATTCCATAAACATTTTATGTTGTTTCTTTGTAATTTATTTATTTGTGGTTAATTTTAAAAGGATTTAGATTACCTTCTAATTTTTAAGATATCATTTAATATTTTTTAATATTTTTATTTGTTTTTATTTATTGAATAAAATATTTTTGTATTTCTTCAAAATTTATATGAAGAAATTTTTATGAAATTATAGATAGTATAAAAAACAATATTAAATAATATATTGTACAAATATTTATATTGTATTGAGTTTATCGGGCAAACTTGAAGATAAGCTTCATGTACCTCTTTTAAGGTAGATAAAAGTGAACTGCTTCTGCTACGTGTCGAGTCAACCCATAAGCTTGAATTGAACTCCTTTTGTATGTTTTTTTTTCATTTTTATAGTACTTGCGCTCGAAATTGCATTCACATTTGCAAGTTTCACTTAAAGCCAAACGAAAAGAAATTTTCCAGACAGTTCATATACAAAACTAGCCATATTTTAAGCTAACATAATTAATTAATTTCTTTTAATTGTGATATTATATTAGGGTAAGCACTCAAATCAGAATAAATATATTTATGGGCATACAAACTGAAGCGTAAATCAAAAGCTGTCTTAAATTGTTCATCAAAATGAAATAAATTGCAATCTAAATAAAGCAAAATGCACAAATCAAAGCAATCTGATGCGATTTCAGTTGATAAATAACTTCTGCGAATATATGTGCTTGTCTAAATAAATAAATGTAAATCATGTTTTATAGTAAAACACATATTTGTCCAGGCATTTGGCACAGTATGTTTGCTGTTTCGCAACTGAAATATATGGCTTTGCTACAAAATATGCAAATAAATATTGTGACTAAATTATTTACGCTTGAAGCATATGCATTTTGTTATGATTTCCAGCGCTTGGAGTGCTAAAAACAATTTAATAAATATCTTATTAATAATTTATAATAAGAGCAAAAATTTATTTATATTTTAAGAACTTAAGAAAATGCATTTTCTTTTTATTTTTAATTTTTTTTGGTCCTCTTATAATTCTTCTGCTAGCATAGCGTACAATCCATAGCTTAATTTAAATAAGAGCTCGTCTTAAAACCCATAACTTATTATGCTTAAAGCCTTTTCAGCAGCTGCTTTTTTTTTTCTCAGCTTAATCATAACTTATGTGTATTTATTAAAGTTATGGCCAAACACATACTTGCTGCCATATAATTTTCATATTTTCATACATTGTTTAACCTGATACGCCACCCGCTTCCGGCGCTGGCTCCACCCCCGCTCTCTGCCTGCCACTGTCTTGGAGTTCTTCGACAACAATGTGTGTGCAAAACGTAAGTTTGCGTGCCAGGCGCATATAAATTAGCCGCTTATAATATTCTGTTGGCATTTTTCAAATTTCCAGTTAGCAATTTGGCTACCCGTGTGTATGTGTGTCAGTGTGTGTGGCTAGGTGAAAGAGTTCGTACGCCGTAAAGTATGCAGCTTACGTGCTCAAGGTTTTTGCACGTGCACCGCCAGGCACCACACACACACACACATACACTCTCACTCACTCGCATCACGACAGCAAATATGTAACACAAACAAAAATAAAATACAATTATTAACATATTAATAAATTTTAGCATATCTGAGAGGCCATAATTTTGTGTAATTCTAGACGAGCGCAGGTGGGCAACACCTCAACGAAATTGGCCAAAGAAAAAAAGCCAGCAGCACCCCAATTTGTGTTAAGAATTTAATTTTAATGGCGCACTTCATATACTAATAATAGCCTAATATAATCACTTGTGCAGCCAAGATAAACCAAATATTAAACAAAAACAGTCTTTATAACGCTTGCTAGCCAAAATGCAGTCTTATCGATATCAGCTGTTGTATATTCAGTCTTTCTCAAGTACTTTTACTTGGTCAGTTTCATTAACTTTCCACTCATTGTACCATTTATGCTTCTTACTCACAACAACTGCAATTATAAGCATGATGAGGCCAACGAGCAGTAGGGCCAGACCAGTAAATTGTCCTATCATGGGCGCACTTAAGGCCAGCTGAAATTGAGTTTATTTTAGTTTGGCATAATTAGCATGATAATATAATATAAACCTAACCTTAAGCAAGCTGATCATATTATCATCCAATTCGGCATAAAGTTGAGCTGTAAAAAGCGGCGCATAATGATCGTACGCCACATCTTTGAGGAAGCTAAAGGCATGAGATTTGTAGAAGAATTGTTTAGTAAATAGGCAATCTGGGTAATAAATATATAAACGTATATAAATATTATTAAAAAAAAAATAATATTTAAAAATCTTAACAAATATTTTTAAAAAAAAAAATTCCATCAAATATAGTTTTGGAAAAAAATTGTATAATGTACCTCACTTTATATATATTTTTTTAAAAAATAAATTATCATATTTTAACAATTTTTACAATTAACAATTTAAATTAGTTAATTAAAAAATTAATTAATATAATTATGTGAAATTAATTAATATAATAATACCATAAAACTAATTTATAAAAATAATTACTATCCACTAATAATTAAAAAACTAAAGAATTTTATCAACAAAATATTAATTTAAAAAAAACATATTTAAATAGAATTATACAAAATTAAGTTAAGTTAAGTTAAGCTTACAAAATAGATTTATAATATAGTTCAATATAGTTCTATACATGATGGAGTATGGAATCTATGGAAAATATATGCATGTAAAAAAAAACTTTATATGCCGTTTACAAATGAATCAAAACTACCGAATTAGCTGACTTATGTACTCATTTTTAGAAAATGGCATTGAGAGCATAGACAACACTAATAAGCATATGTAGTATGTTGTGTAAAAGGCTCATATACTGTATGGAAAGTATAAAAAGTAGTATGCAAATATCTTGTATAACTCACTCGATAGCCTCGTCGCGCTCCACTAGGACGCTGATCATAACTTGTCCCTTCAGGCTTAGCGGTATGCCCAGTGTCGGCTCCATTACCACATGCATGCCATGGTCTGTGGGACTGGGGTGCAGGCCCGTCGTATTTCTTCTATAGAGCTCATCGGTCATGTAGAAGTGCGGATGCGACATGTAAACGGGTCCGTGAAATGCGGCTGGTGAGACATCTACCACGCCATTCAGCGGGCATTTTCGTTTGGCGACACAAAAACATTTCGTGTCCGCTGCCAGTTGGCCGTTGTCGAAAGTCTGCCGGTTGGTCTCGTAGCGCCAGGCATCGATGCCCTGCACTGTGACATTCGCCATGCTGTACAGATTTATGTAACGCGATGCATCTGACAAAAATATGGAAATTGTCTCGTGCCACTGTCGACCCGGCGCCCACAGCTCACCCGTGCTGCCATTGACCTTGCCGCACTCCCCCTCATAGTAGCCCGTATGCGCAGTGCCATTCCACAGATGCATCTCCCCCATCCGACCAAGATCGCCTTGGCCTGTGTGAATAGTGAAGTTTCCCTCGGCCGTCTTCGAGTTGTTGCGCATATAGAACCAGCCAAAAGTATTGCTATATATTGGCAATAGCGGTGAGTGCAGACGCTCCACAAAGTCAATGAGGTCGTTGTAGAAGCCATCGAATAGCCACTGTCCAGCCGTATAGCTCATGTAGCTGCCACCGCCCTCACGATTCAGCGCAAAGTTCATAATCTTGCGCAGCGGGCGACGATATTTGCGCACATAGCGGGCGGCCGTCTGCAGTTTAAGCACAAATATAAGTCAAAGGGCAGACAAGCAAAACTATGTCGTAAAATTTACAGATTAAAGGGGCAATAATCCATAGTAAGGCAAAAAGCCAAATTGGGGGAAAAAAAAAATCGTTGTCATTGATTTAAACTACAATTCATGTCAAATGAGGTTTTGTTTTAAGACATAAAAATAATTAATTTTTATTTTTTTGTTGTATTTTGTCTAATAAAAATTGTATTTTCAATTTTGGAATTTGTCAAAGGCAAAATTAAATTGCATGCAAAATAAAAAATAGATAAATAAAAATATAAAATATATAAATATGTGGATTGAGTTCATGGGAGGTCAAACCATCCGGCTATTTAACATTTTTATTTGTTAATCAAATTGTTTATTTTCAGTATAAGATAGATTGCAAATAAAACACAAAAACAAAAATAGAATTTCTTTTGGAAACACATCCATTAAGTGAAATTTATTTATCTATTTAATTTAGATAAGGCTTTATAAGGGAAATTTGTTGAATTTTACTTTTGGAATTGAAGCCAAAATAAAATAAATGAAATAACTTAAGAAATAAGCATTAGCTATTCTAAAATTTTTATTCAATTCACATTCTCAAATATCAGCCAGAAAACTGACTTAAATTATAGCAGAATATTTTAATAAAAAATTGCTCTATGGAATAGTTTAAAATGTTTAGTTCCCATTAACAATTTGATAACGTTTTTACGCTTCAACAACTATATCAAAATCATTTTAAAAGTCTACTCATATTATATAGTATATGCTGTAATCAAAAGCTTCTTTTAATTGATATTCTAAACATTTCACTCACCAAAGTTGGAAAATGTGGAGTCACAATGACATCGTCCAGACTGCCATTCGATTTCTCTGGCAGAAAGTGCCAAACTCTGCGTCCGTAATAGGTTACCTCCGGCTGCTGCCAGAACAGATCCTCTTTTACCTTGTAATCGCTGAACGTATAGGGGCCCAGCTGTTCGAAATTTGGTTTCACTTCAGCATTATTCAAATCCTCTGGATTGGTCCAATTGAAGAGATAGAATGCGGTATAGACCGGTGTCGGCGTTGCCACCCAGTTTTTGTACATGAAGGAATTCGGTGCCAGTGGCATCAGGCTGCGCATCAGTTGCCGGCACAAACTGGGCCAAGCCGACAGCAAAACAGTTCCCAGTATAAGCAAAAAGCTGCCCAGGCCAAAGACCCAGATCTTTTGTTGGCGCACACTGCAGCAGTTGCAGCACATTTTGCGACTGATGAAGAAATTCTAAACTTTCCTTTGTTTATACGAAAGGAAATAATTCAAATATTACGCTGCGATTAGATTAAAACATAATCTGCTTTGTTTGGCCCCCAAAAAAAGATTTTCAAGCGTTGTTTGTCTTATGCAAATCCTAAAATAGTGTTCCATTGATTAGATTATTGCTTTAATGAGCCAATTATAGTTACTATTTAAAAGCAACAAAAAATAGTAAACACTTTCAATTCATAGAGCTTGAAGTATTTTTATTATTTTTATGCGATTAAGTTGATTATTAGATTAGTAGGAAATCTATTTCTGTGCAGGCATTTGACCTCTAAAAAATTGATGTTAAATTGTTGCATAGTTTTTGGCTATTTTAGTTAAGAGTTTGGGTATTAAATCAAGCGGAAAGTATTAAATAAACAAATGTATTAAATTGATTTATTGTGATATTGCCTGAAAAAATGTATAAAAATTGCTTAAGTTCGTAAGTCTTTAGCATATTTGTTGTTAAAATATTTATAATGCCATCTTGGCTTGATCTGATGTTAAAAATGTAATTAAACTCTCATCAAAAATATAACCAGAAAGCAGAAGAATTCGTAGACAAGGACTGAGCTAATATTATTATAGTCGAAACCCGATAATTCATATAACATTTTTTTACGAATTACACAGAAAATCGATTTATCAAACAGGAATTCAAACGAATATTCAAAGGGAGAGCATTTTTTATGAATTATGGAGGTTTTCGGTTTAGCAAGGGGAAGCTATCGGGACTCGACTTTATTTTTCTATATCATACAATTATTTTTGTTGAAGTTGTAAAATGCTGCTTGCTTGGATTTGTACTCTAAGTTTTACTCTAGTTTTTATGTTCCTGCAAACATTATAAGAATTTTGTCAAAGTCTGGAGTCCTGCTCAAAATGTTTTCTGTTCAAATAACTAGGAATTTAACTTCAATCATGTCTAGGTATTTCGAACACCCTATATTGAGGAAATTTTAACATTTTACTACTTAAGCAATTGAAAAAATCCATAAAGTTATAAAGGATACCAGAACTGATTATGCGGTTATAGAATCACGTAGTCTACGCGAAAAAGCGGTTCAAAATTCACTTTGTGAACGCAAGAAGCAAGCGTCAATTCAGCAATTCTTTTATTTTAATGATATCTTGAACTTATATACACAAAGTGTATTTTGAGCAAATAAGACGATTTTTTGAGAAAAATTTAAACTTTCACATAGCGAATAACCTCAATATTGTGACCAGGCTTTGCAATAATAAGTTCAGTAAATCCAGACACGACTGTAACTGCTTCGATTATCTTATCAACTTTTCTGGCTAGATTCTAGCTTAGTTTCTTTTACTCTATATTATTCAGCAAATTTTTTAAGTCAGTAGCTAATCTCTTATCTAAGCTGACATATATTTTCTTTTATAACTTTGACCCCACTCGATTCTATTTTTTTTTATATACCAAAATTTCTTTTTAAATTGATAAAAATTTTTTTTTATAAATTAAACTAAATTTAACTGGTGCTAAATTTCTTTTTCAAATATAATTTCAAAGCTGTCGATATCTACAAAAATATCTTTATGTCTTTAACTTCTCTCGATTTTCATTTCCTCTATTTTTTTTAAATTACAAAATTTATTTATAAATTTTGAAAATTAAATAATTTTATTACGATTCAAAATTCCCTTTTGCTACATTTTTTTAAAAAATATTATTTCAAGGCTGACTGTATCCATAAATATATCTTTATGTGTTTGACTCTCCTGGAACGCCTTTTAGTTTCCTATTTTTTTTTATAACAAAATTTATTTATAAATTTAAAAAATTATATATATTTAAATCACAATTAAAAAAAATCACTTTTGCTACATTTTTTTTTTTCAAATATTACTTCAAAGAGAAGCTAAAATTCATCAGCTTAATCCCGCTACCGAATTAGTTGTCTGCGCTAATTGAGTCATTTGTTTGTTGCGTATCTGGGTTGACTAGCACCGCCTTATCAGCGGCTGCCTGTCCATGCCATTTGCGCTTGAGTGTAAGGAAAGTGGCCACAGCCAAGAGAATGCAGCCCAAGCAGAGGAAGCCCACGCCCGTATAGCGTCCAATTGAAGGTAGATTTAGTATAAGCTATAAAGAAATGTCATGAATGGACTGCAACTGGAAAGGGAATATGTATATATATATAGTTACCTTTAGCTCTTTGGCGAGCTCCTTGTTCACTATAGCAGAGCTGGCGGTTGTGAAGAGTGGGCCATAGAAGCTTGGTATGTTCTTCAGAATGCTGTGTATATTAGAGAACATTGTTTGGCTGCCTGTTAAATATATATTTACAAATTGTGGACTTACTCAATGTCCTCGTCCGGTTCCATGAACAAGGTAACCATGACAGCCGCATTCACCTGCAGAGGAACGCCATATTTGCGCTCCATTATGATGAAGAAATTGTCGCGTTCGTAGTTGGGTTCAAAGCCAGTTATTGTGCTGGCATAACTGTCATCTGCATACATGAAGTGAGCAGCTGATAGATACATGGGCGCTCCTCCGGCACAGGGACCCAAATCTGTGGCGCCCGTCGCTGGACAATTGTTGGGCTGCCTGTCAACGGGGCAGTAGCATTTCATATCTGGATTCCGTTGGCCATTGTCGAAGGTGGTGGGCGTCACTTCGTACTTCCAGCCCTGGATGCCTTCAATCTCATAGCTCTCACCTGTAAACTCTAAATTGATAATGCGACAGGTGTCGGCTATGAATATGGTTAGTGCCTTCTCCTTGGGCTCATCGGGCACAAAGAGATCTGTGGTGCTGCCATTGAGACGTCCACAGTCGCCTTCATACCAGCCCGTATGATTTTGACCATTCCAGAACTTGATTTCGCCCATTTCCTTGATATCGCCAACGCCCGTATGGACAGTGAAGGCGCCCTCAAAGTCTTTCGAATTGTTTCGATTCAGAAACCAGGCAAAGTGATCCGACTCAACGGGCGGCACCAAAGGATTATTCAAGGACATGGCATAGTGCAGAAACTCATCGTAGTAACCATCGAAGAGCCACTCGCTCGCCGTGTGGGTCACATAGAGTGCACCGCCATTGGCATTCAGGGCAGAGTTGAAAATTGTCTTTAGAAATTTCGGACTGCCGCGCATGGTATCGGCTGCGGCCTGAAGACATGAAAATGGGAATAATTCAAGTGTTCTCCGACGATTTCAAAGTACTCACAATCGATGGCAGATGAGGCACTGTTACCAGATCCGTTTGCTTGCCGCCCGACAGTTCCTCCTCCCAAAACCAGGTGCGACGCGGCTTAAAGGTAACGGTATTATTTTCATGCCACTCCAAATCCATTTTCAGCCTCTCCTCTCTGTATACATAGGGTCCCAGTGGCTGGAAATTTGGCTTAACGCCATGCAGCTTCACGTCCTCTGCATTCGTCCAATTCCACAAATACATTTTCATATAGACGGGAATGGGCAACTCCTCCCATTTCTCAAACGTTTTCGATGTGGGCGTCAGCGCAAGGGCCTTTTTGTAAGCAAGATTTGGATTGATAATGCATATTCCCATTCCTACATGAACCTACCTTTAATATAATATTATCTATAATACTTGGCCAGCATATTACAAAAACTAGTCCTAACACAGCAAACAAAGTTCCAAAGCCGAATACCCAGACCTTTTGTTGGGTCACGCCACAGCAGCGACAGCACATAGCGACGTCTCTGTGCGAAATGCGTTCTGCAAAGTCAATGCGAGTTAGTTAACTTCCCTTTTGATCCCCAGTCAAATGCGATAATCGCACCTTAATCATAATCTCTTTTTGCATTTGTTTTTATTTTCTTTTCAATGATTATTCACTTTTAATTGTTTCTTCAAGTTTATGAGTCTAGTCGGTGTCCAGATATATATATGCACCATGCACTTAATGGAACTCAACAAGGCCGATAGGGTTTCAGGGTTAGCCCCGTTATCAGCCGGATGATTATGGTTTATGAGGACATGGTAACAGGTGTGGAATTTCAAGCTTGATTATGGCAAATTTGCAGCAATTTGAAATGCTTGAGTATGTCTGGCAAAGAGATAAAGCAGTTTTTATGAGAACAAACTAAATATTGAGAGGGAATTTGAATAGGGGGAATAACGGATTCTATCTAAAAAGTAGAGCTACTTTTAGAAAATTTATTTATAAAATTTAGTGGTTCTACTTGAAGTTCGGTATGGTGCTTAATCGACTTCATGGAAACTGAAAAAGTTATTCAATATATGTTTGTACTATAAATGCACTAAAGGTAGGTCGACAAGCTAAATGCATAAGCTCTAAGCTCTTAGTATATACATACTATAAATGCGCTATAGAAACCATTCAAGCTAAGTGCATAAGCTCCAAGACTGATAAGTTCCGAGACCAATTTGTTCATACATATGGACAGATAGATGGACTTGCGATCGAATAGACGAACGAACTGACAGATAAGGTCTGATGGATCAAGAATTTACATACTTTATAGGGTCAGCAACATGTCCTTCCGACTGTTACATACATTTTAAACCTGAATTCTCAATAAAAATGGGTATTGGGGATAAATAGTAAAAGAAATTTTTTCTGTTACTAATATAAAATAATATATAATAAAAATATATTAAAAATAAAAATAAATAATATGTGTAATAATAATATATAATAATATAAAAAAGCTTTAATCGGTTTAATTATTGCCAAAACAAATTTTCATATAAAAACAAATATGTATACAGTCGTATCTGGATATAGTAAACTAATTTTTGCAAGGCCTGTTCACATTATTAAGGTTCCTCATTATATCCAGGCTACTATTTTTGCTCATAACTCATTTTTTTTTGCAGAAAATACACTTTGTGTACATAACATCAATAGATCATTAAAATAATTTAAAAGAAAAACATAAATGTTTACACTTAAGTTCACAAAGTGACTTTATTGACTTATTTAGAGTATTTAGGTGTTCACTATATCGAGGTGTTCACTATGTTCAGGCACGACTATACATATACAAATATATACAATTTTATACCTTGTTCTACTCGTAATTAAACTCGAACACAATTGATATTCAGTTGTATTATCTCGCTGTACTTAGATAAGAATAACTGAAATTATCACAACATAATGTTTATTATTTTTTCTCACTAGTTTAATCACTTAGACACCGAATTATTTACTTAATACTAATCCAATTATAATATATATTTTTCACACTCATAACTCGTTTGGTCTGTTAACAGTTTTTAACAACATTTGCTACTGCCATAAACCGAGTTAGCTCTAACTATTTTTATGTTACACCTCGACAACTAATCGCTTAATCAGGTGAAGATAACATAATCGGATTGCACACATTATAGTCATCAGATACGAGTGTTAACTGCCTGCAGGCACTATGCTGTGTGTAAACTAAGTTAACTGCTTCACGTTGAGGCGATGTAATTAAAATTTCTATTCGAATATAGATATTTAGATTCATATTCAATTGGGGTTAAATGCCAGCCACATTGATGCAGTTGCTTTGCTTTAAGTCGCTTCCACTGTGAAATTATGTTTCAAGGCAGACACATTAATTGAAATACAGTTGGCCGCAAAAGTAAACGTTGCGATTAGCATATAGCATATTGATTTTGCCAGCATGACCAATATGTTGCATTATAAACAAAGGCCATATTAATTCCATATGCAGTATTTGGTTGCCAAAATGCACTTGAATAAATGCATAATCTTCTGCAATACTCATGTTGAGATACTGACCCATGTGGCATCTGTGGCGGAATAATGCATAATCCCTGCTGAATGTGTGTCTATTTGCATGTGTGTGCGGTTAAGTGTTTACTACAATTATGAATATTGTACCTCGGTTTGGCAACCAAGTAATAATTACTGTTTCTTACAAACTTAAGCAGAATCTGACGATGCGTAGTTGAGAATCGAAATAAGAGCTTGCATTCGACTATAACAGTTGAACAGTTGGGCATTAACTGTAAGTATAAGTGTTGAATGAAGCTGAAATATGTAAATGCTGAGCTATACTTAAAAACTGTTATACTTAGCTTCTGATTTCTTAACAAAAATTATTCTTACAAACTGTTATACATAGCTGTTGACTAAATACATTTGTAGGTATACCTGGTGATAAGAATAACAGCTGCTAAGAATAACAGTTAGTAAGTATAACAGTTATTAGTATAACATTTGTAAAGTATAAGAGTTTTTAATTATACAAATTGTATGTATAATAGTTGTAAAATATAACAGTTGTTGAGTATGACAGTTGTTAGATATAACAGCTGTTAAAAATAACAGTTGTTATCTATTCCAGTTATTAGACATAACAGTTAAGTATATGCGTTGAGAAATATAACAGTTGTTAGGTATAACAGTTGTTAAGTACACTCTTTGTAAAATATAACAGTTGTTAAGTAAAACAGTAGTTAACAACAGTTGTAACAGTTGTAACAGTAACAGTAACAGTTGTGGCCTGTTAAGGCTGTTTTGTATAACAGATTATATATTTAGAATTGCTTTGTATAATATAACAATTTTTAAGTAATACAATTACTAAACATAGCAACTGTTAAGCATTAGAGTTCTTAAACATATGGGATCTAGTCCAGAAGATAATTGTTTTTATCTTTAGGTATAATGGTTGAACTTTAATGCATTGACCCTATCTTTAAAACTGTTATACTTATGTGTTTGTCCAAGTAGAATACTACCGAAAATATATGTTAAACAAAATCTTTTTTATCAGGCAATTTTTTTTATTCATTTTAAAGAATTGTTAGTTCAATTATAGTATAACATAAAATATAAGTTGTATTGATAGCGTTTATAGTACACATACACACAATATATTGCAAATAGATTTGTTAGTTTAAGAAAAGTTACGACGACTGCAGTTCAGAACATTTCAGCAACATCAGCTTTGTTTTTTTTTTAGTATTTTGTTCTTTTTGTTAATATCATATAACACTTTGATTAAAGGTCTCTAAATAAATATGCACTTTGTATTCGTTTCGGTTGAGGTAGCTGCAAGTTTTAGGCCTCAATGGAGCCCTCAGCTTCCAAGTGAGCCTTGCGGCTGGGCTGTGTAGCAAGGAATAATGTTATCTATAGATATATTATTTGGTTTCTGTAATAACTACCTTGGGGTGCATGAGTATGAAGGGCAGTTCGGCGCATAGCTCGCCGCCCAGAGCGCCCAGGAAGAGCTTCACCTTGACCGCATAGGAAACAATGATGCCGAAGGCATCGCGAGCATCCTGACTGGCAATGCTGTGAATGGAGACAGTTTTAACTTAAGTTTAAGGGAGTTTTTAGATCCTTTTTGCTTACAGCGTGGTGGAGGCCAGTGCCGTGTCCTTGCGCTTGATATCGCCCTCGACGGCAATGCCGGCTCGATCACAGTTGGCCACCAGCGTGGGCACCAGATACATGACCTTCTGCAGACTGGAGCCTGGGTTTAGTGGACAGCCCTCGCTGGTCTCCATGAACGCAATCGTATTGCGAAACTGTCCATTCTGGAAGAGAACCACATCGACGCCCTGCTGCACCATGGCCTTGACCTTCTTCACAACCTTGTTCGAGTTATTGCGCACACAAATGTTGACCGAGATCTTTTCGCCATGATGATATAGCTGCTTGTCAAGTGTCACCTCCAGCTCGAGCTCTCCGGGTGAGAGGAGGAAGTCCTTGCGAACCACCGTGCATGGCTGCATGCCCTGTTTGGTGGGTGCATATTGCACCTTGCGTATGCCCAGATTTATGGTGCTGCGGCGATGTGAACGATCGCAATCGTTGTCGCCTGTGAAGATCTTCACGAAGTATTGGACACCACAGGGCTGGCTCTCGTCGCTGGCCTTCTGCTGCAGCACCACCGAGGCGGGTGAGCTGGTGGGCATTTGCATGACAAAGGGGAAGGCGTTAGAGCCGAGCTTCTTGAGCAGACGCTCCTGCATCTTGGTCAGCTGGATGTCCTGCTTCTGCTCCGGGCACACCTGCTGCGAGACGAGCGTCAGCTCCTTCTGGAAACGTAAGCCAATCATTTCATCATCCTCGCGTCCATAGCGAAAATTGCAGACGAGTTGCACAAAGATCTTCCTATTCTGACGCACGTACTCATCGTCCAGCACAATGATGCCATCTGTAAATGGACAACCGCAATTAATTGAGCCAGACTAAATACGGCTGCAATCACGGCCACGCCCCGACACGTGTTTCTCCCTAATATTCCACGGTTCGACAATTAACACGTAACTAATAAGCAGCTTTGTGGCTGCCGCAACTGCTGCCCATTGCATAAATTAGAGCGTAATTTAATTAAAGCCCCAAGCAGATCAACTGATTAAGTCTTGCTTGTACGCTAGGCTAAACAGGTAATGTTATCTGTAATACATATGGTCTTTTTTGATTTTGGAATATCTAGTGAATAAATATTGATTTATTTTTGATCTAGAAATTTAAGCAGAAATTGTTAATATATCATTTAAAAAAGATATATGGAAGCCCTATTTGTCTTCTATATCAAATTATTCCAATTGGTTTTTAGCGACTTTACTAGATAGCATTCTAAGTATTCCTTCAAAACTTGAAAAATCTGATATATATATTATTATATTTAATACAATTTTGATATAATAGAAAGCTTTTTTTCTTATTATTTAAAAATAGTTCTAAAAATACAAAGCTTGAATAAAAACCCTGAAAGTCGTTTATTAGTTATATATAAATATAATGAAACTTTAAGTTATTTTCTGTTAAGATTTTCAATATGAATCTATTCCAATTTAATTTAAATATATTATATATTTTAGCGATATAAATAATTATTAATGATATATATGTGTTAAATATATGAAAATATTTCTTTAAAATTTGTTTTCTTGCTATTCTTAAGCTATGTGATATTAGCTCAAGTTTAAGTAAAATATTTAAAAATAAAATATTTATAATATTTAGTAAAATATTAAAATAAATATATATTCAAGCGAAAATGATATTTTGTAACTTTTAAACACATATTAAAGTGTTGTATTAAAATATTATAAAGAATCTAGTATAATACTTTATTTTTATATACTGTTCCTTCTCTTAACTTTGTATTTTTTAGACAATAAAAAAAGTTTCTGCCCTTGACATAAAATCTCAAGAAAATGTGATACGTAAATTTTAACATGTGACCTATCAAGCGAGATATGTGAGACACATATCGTAATAATCTTAAGTAAAAATCTAAGCTAAACAGTTATACTAAAAATATACTTTAAAAATGTTAACAAACTATTAACAGTTCTTTCGATGCAGCTATTCTCAAGATATAGCATATTTTTTAAAATCTCTTTTTTTTTGTGCTTTCCAACTATTTCTTCACAATTCTTTTATAATCCACCATAATCCTTTTGTCACCTACCGATGGGCTCCACCTGTGTCACCGAATCCACAAACTCACGCCTATTCATATAGAGCGTGATCATGTTGTTCGGCGCACATTTCTTAAACACCTTGAAGTTAACAACCATTTTGCCGAAATACTTTTTTGTCAATTAGTTCGTTATCCAATACAAAAAGTGTGCTACTTTAACGCTTCGCACTCGCCTCGTCTAGTTGTTTTGTTTGTTTGGGTAAATTTTGAACTGTGTCGCGTTGCGTTGTTCGCGTCGTTTTCAATTAGCGGCCAACGGCAATCCGTCATTTATACTTGGCCGACGTGTGGCTCTCTGCAAATTCAATTAGCTGGCGTTGCTGCATCTTTCCGGCAATCTAAACAATGGTTTTCTACGGCTTCGCATGCTTGCTTTGTCTTTGATATTGACATTGCTGTGGGCCCAGCCCGAAAAAGAAATGGATGCCTGCCCATTAAATAATACGCGTACTACACTGCGTATTAGCAATGCAAAAATAGCTAACTTAACAAAATCAATATGGCGTGCGTGCAACAGCGTCGCCCTCAGCTTCGATTGCGTTTCATTTCTTAAGTTTTGCTTTTTGTGTTCTTTGCGGCATGGTGCATGACGCATGTGAATTTTATTACGTATACGTACAGACTTGTGCCGTAATTCGAACTAATTAAATTGTTAACAAGTGGCAGAAATGTTTTGAAAAATTAAAAAATATATAAAAGTAGAAAAAGTGGCTTAGAGAATTTTCTTTAAGCATATAAAATGTCAAACGGATCAAATGAAGATATTTAAATACACAAGCAGATATATTTTTATTAATTTTAATAATTTTTTAATACATTTTTTAAATAACAATTTAAAAATTGGGTAAAAATTCTATAATTTCTTAAGCAGAAAATTTATTTAGTTTATTTTTTAAACTATGATATATAAATATATATATATATAAATATATAAATTAGAAAAAATCTGCAATTTCTTTAGCAGCAAATTTGTGGAAAATAATATTATGAACATAAAAAAGCTTCAAAGTTTAAAAGATATAACATAAATATATGAATTAATGATAGAAAACTTAAATTTAAAAATTTTTGTTTTATATGGTAGAAGTGGCTTAAAGAATTTTGTTTAAATATGGGAAAATCGTTAATGAATCTGATGAAGATTCCTGTTTTTCATTTTATTTAAAATTAACTAAATATATAATTTAAATCAAAGCTTAAGACAGCCACAAATAATAAAAAAAATAAAAAAAATCTTCATATACTAAAAAATTGTACAGAAAAAAAAATTAAAAAACTCTTCAACTGAAATTTTGTATGTTAAAATATAATAATTTTAATTCATTTCAAATATATAAAAATTTAATTTTTCATATATTTTTAGCTAGACATAATTAAAACAAAAATTTTTAAATTTCTTCACCTAAAAATTTGTACCAAAAAAAATTTTTTTATAAAAAATCATATTTAATAAATATGGAGAAAAAGTACATAAAAATAACCTTAACACAAATGTTGTAAAAAGCATCTTGTATTAGGTATCATTCAACTTTTAAGTTTGCCGAAGCATTTAGTCTATAAACTTTGAAGACTTTCAAACAAAATTTTAAGAAAATTTTTTTTGAAGAGCTTGCGAATATGTTTTAAAAGTATTTTAATTAAGCCCCCACATAAAGGGAATTGAAAGTGTAGTCTCTTACATTTGCTTAATAATTCAGGCATGTTTTCGGCTCAGTGTCTTGAACACTGCATTCAAGAATGTATGTAAAAATATGCCAGACTCTGGGCACAGAGTCTCTCAACTAAATCACATTAGCATAAAGTTGGCTACTTAGCAAAGTCAATGAACGTAATTATTATGCTCTCCACTGACATTAAAAATATGAACAAAGTTCTGTTTAATATATATATATATATATATGTGTTCAGGCTTATTGTGTGGTTGTAGTGTGGTGTGTGTGTGCGGCACGTAACATTAGCATGTGTGGGGTAGATAGTGTGTGAGGGGGTCTATTGGTCGCCAGGGTCCAACAAAAACCGACAATGAGGCTCTTAATAATAGCAAAACTTTTGCACTTACATTTTGTAGGTTGTGTTCTCAGAGCAGGGCGTGGCCGAACGCCCATTTAAATGCTTTAGTTGGCATATAATTGAACTAAAGTGAGGCGTAGATATTATCAGCAGTTCCAAGCTGATGCAATATGCTAGCAAATGCGTAAATACATGCATGAATAACGTGCCAAGTGCTTGATTTATAAGTGTTATAAGTATCTATAAGTAGAATGCCCATAGACTATACGCTAAGGCGTTTGCAATGAAGCATTAAGGCGCACTCAAGATCAATCAAGTTCTTGAGAAAGCCAGCGCCCGCAGACCGCACACACAAGACGCCTTTAGCAATTGTTGTAATACATATATAGATATACATATATGTACATATGAACACAGCACGACTTTGAGCCGCAAACGACAACCTCAAAGCTGCAGTAACAGCAAAGCCAACTTCAATTGTTTGCTGCCTTTCATTGCCTTGCTTGATAACAAGCATTACATCCTTTAGCCCTTTCTTGCCTGAAGGCAAGAACTTCATTTGCGGCTCTGATAGTTCATGAACTGCTTAATAGTTGTAAGTAAGAGTTTAGCTAGAAAGTAGCTAAAGACTTTTGTGGGAAATCAATAAGAAATATGTCTAGGCTTGTATTGAGCTAATGTCAGCCATGATTGATCAAACAATAATGTTAAATCACCAATAGAAAAGCCTAGAGTGTAGAAAAATCTGAATTTAGCTGCTGCAACAGTTCAAGCTTTTAAATGAATTAAAAGTTCTGCTAAGAAAGGAGTAGAACTAAGGGAATTTGATGCAGAAATCTTCTTTGCATAAGACTTCGCATTTTTAATATATTTTTTTACAATTTTAATGACAAATATTTTAGTGTATTTTCTATATTTGTTTTTTATTAAAATTCAAAGAAATAATATAATATTTACTATCCGATCTCAAAAAAAAATTATTTAAATTGATAGCAACAATATTTCTGAAGTAATATAAATAATTTTTGTAAGTTCTTGTTTAATAATATAAAAATTTAAAAAAAATATCAAATATTATTTATAAATGATATCTTAAATATATTTTTTTAATAAATGTATAAAATAAAACTAAGTAAAAACATTTTAAAAAATTATAAAATATTTATTATCGTTTTTTTTATTTATTATTAAATAAATGTTTTTTGTTCAATCTATTTTTATTATGAATAAATGTATTAAATATATAAAAAATATTTATCATATTTTTATTTGCTTTATTAAATCAATTTTTCATGAATAAATGTATTAAATAAAACTAAACAAAAATATTTCAAATAAATTATATAATATATATTTTCATATATTTATTTTTTGTATTTAATCAATTTTTTTTATGAATAAATACATTTAATAAAATTATCCAAAAATTTTTACAAAAATATATATCATAATTTATTTCAATTTTAATATATGAAAATAGAAGAATTAAATTAAATAAATAAATTATTTTTGAATGCTGCTTTTCTCTTAGACTTTATAGCTCATTGCCCTCTAAACCTTAACTAATTATGTGGGCTGAATGCCTGTATTTACAACTTAATGCTACATATGGGTAAAAAGAAACTTTTAATAATTATTTTCATCAATTTTCATTAGCTTTTATATAGCTTAGCTTTTTTCTATATTTATTATGTTATTCTAACATTTCAACATTTGTCTACAAAGGCATGCTAAGCCCATATAGTTTAGATATAGCCTAGATGTTAAATTTTCAATATCATTAGACTAAGACCAGTTCATTGACTGGAGTTAAACTACTTATACATAGACGCACCCCGTAGCTCGCTTGAAATTCAGCAACTATATTGAATAGGAGTTCGAAAATTGGAAGCTGTTTTGCAGCAGAAGCGGATTAAAAGCCCACCCACACCCACACCCTTGCCCAGTCTTTTCGGGGCCAGTTGCAGCTAATTTGCGCAATTCAATTGCCTGCTGCAAGACAAAAGCGAAAGCCAAATTGTGCTGAGCAATCAATGAGATTGCTGCACATACTCAAACTCTCGCCAGCCAAAGCTCCAAGTGCAATTGTCGTTGGCCAAATTAGCTGCATCCCACTGCAATAGGCATAGGCGGCTTTTGGCTCGAACTGGAGCCAGTTTAAAGTCGGAGGCTTTTTAGCAAACGCCTACATACATTGATGAATAGTACGTGCGCGCAAGTAACTATAAGTTTATGGGCCAGTTGGGCAAATTGAACATCAGCATTGTCAATAGTATTACGATTATCAGGGCCAACAGCACGTAAAATTGCACCGAAACCAAAAACAACATCAAATTCTTTTCTTATTGAAGGCGAAAGGAAAACAAAAAAAATTGGGAACTTTGGCGCCAACGCAAATGTCAACAGCGCCAACAGCAACAACAACGAGAAAGAGTGGGATAAGTGTGCTTAGCTAGTAGATACACTGTAGAGTTTGAGTTTGATATGTATAATAGGGTATATACATGTATATAAATCTATAAAATAATATCAGTTTTTGAATACCTCAACTATTTCAGAATACCTAAAGTATTTATCTTTTAATTTGATTGTTTTTGACTACCCAAACTATTTCTCCTTATATTTTTAATAGATTCGAACAAATAGTTAAGGTATTCAAAAACTGATATTATTTTCATCCGAATATCTTCTACAAACTCAGAGAATATGTATATATAAGTCGTCGACTAAATATTGTTAATTGAAGTCTTTCGTGCGTATAGCTCAACAATTTCTGAAATGAAAACTCGGGTATGAAATTTCCTTATATTTTATTCAAATGAAAACTCTGTATATACACACAACTCTGTTTTTAGACGGTAGATATGTTTCTAAGAAAATCGTGCAATTAAAAATTGTGTATAAAAATACATGAAATATATGGCAAATTTTGTGATATATTCAACAATTTGAAAAAATAGTGTAAAATACAAAAAACTTTAAGTATTTTCTTAATAAACCATGCAAAAAAAATAGTCATGAAATCCATATAACAAAAACATTTTTAAGCAAAAGATTGCTGTAGGCATTATTATAAACAAAGTTGATAGTTTGTAACTGCAACCTCTTTAATATATATAAATAAATATAATATATATATATATTATATATCCTATAAATATATATATTTAATTAAAAAAAGATATTTAGCTATATAAGCTGAAGAAATCGTAGGAAAAAAATATACATACTCATTAATTTAGGATAGACTAATATACAAGAGGATATACAAGACTTTAATAGAATAACACATACATGCAGCTATAAATGTACTTAATTTCTTAATATATATAGTCCTTTGGCCTACCTTTGCTACATACTTTTCTACAACTGCTAGTTACCCCAAAATTTGAAACCATTTCGGAAGGGTATCGTTTGTTACAACAACACTTGGCGGGGGAGGGGGTTAGGCAACACCAACAAACGGCAATCAACGTTGTCGCAGTCGCTTCCATTTCCAGTTTCCATTAGTTGAAGGAAACAGGCAACCTCCTGGCAAGGCGGGCCAAGAAAAAAAAGGGAGCAAAAAATAGAATCCTCAAGTGCTGCATGAGCGAGCTTTGCCTGGCAGCGACAAGGAGCAGGACGCAGCAGACGACGTCATCGTCGTGGCTGACGATGTGCAAACTGGCGAAGTGACAGCAAATGGCGCGGAAACTGTGTGCGCCAACGTCAACTAATCGTGGGTGAACAAATCTCACTATATATCTAACACACACACATACACATACAGATGTTTATAAAAGCAATACATAGAAATATGTACATATGTGTGTGTGTGTGTGTGTGCATTTCCCTCCATCCGCCAGGTGTTTAATGTTATGCCCTCGGCTACGGCCTGCCACTCGATTGCAAATGGTTTTTGAGGCAGACTTGCCACGCCCACACGCCCTCGCGTCATGGTCATGCAATGATTGCTTTGACATTTGCATTGATGCGTGTTGCTGCTGCTGCTGCGGCTGCAACTGTGGCCACTGCTGATGAGTTGACTTTGAGCTGCAAATACTGAAATCGAATTCAATTGCCGCAACAGCGTGGACAGCGGGCGTTGGGCATATCAATTTAAAAGAAGAAGCTCATCCATCGATCCCACAATTCGAGTCAATTATAAAACAGCTAAAAATGTATATGCAAAAGTCAACAAGTAGAACATTAATATTTACCAGATCTTGAACAGCTGAGTGGCTAAAGGCTATTTATAAACAGAAGTTGATAGTTTATTTTATCTGTAAGATATTTGTTCGTTATAAGAGATAATTGAGCTGAGAATACAACTAGGCAGAGGGGATTTATAGGTAAATAAATATGTCACTTAACAACACTGTTTTAATACAGAAATGATCGATTAGGAGCTCAATTCAAATAATTAATTCTTTCTTAATGAGATTTCTGAATTGTGAAGGGTCGACGGTTGTACTTTCTTCCATTTTGTCACTAATAATTGTGCAGCAGTTGTCTCAGCGTGCTTCTCTGTCGACATTTTGCATCTAACTGCACTATTGCACAGACACTCATCTACAACAACCATATTTGTCTTCATTGTTGTCTCTCGCACTGGACTTCACACAGAGCCACCCTCGACGACAGCACATACTGTCGTCGCACTCTTTTAGTGTTGTACAACTTCACTCAGGTTATGTATTACACAACACTGCTCAATTCGAAAAAAAACTAGGGGCATAATCAAATTATAAGAAGTAGCCATTTCTAACTCCGACATATGTATATATATAATTATATATATAGTTATGTATGTTGTGAATCGAAAGATGGTTAAATATATCTGATCAGCTCGAAGTCATAGGAAACCCCTGATGCAAGACCAGAACAGCTCTGACTTGCATCGATTGATTAACACAATTAAGAATTATTATTTCCGTCCTCTACATTTATCCCAGTGCACAACAGATTACTCTCTGCATAATTCTTTATATGTGCTTTGTCAGAATTATAATCATTTTGATAACGTCTTCTCATCTGCACTCTCTCTTCCTATAATAAAATCCTTGCTTTCAGTTCATCTTCGGGAAATCACTGACAGTACCCAGTACGCCCATCGTGGTCAGTGATTTCCCAACTGAAATTACTATCTACTTTTTATTTCTATTTACTTACACTACTAAGTTTAATACGTACTAATTTTGTTTAAGTTTCCTAATAACAAAATCTTTAGTCTTATAGATCCCAGTAATATCACTGACTACTTTTAGCTGTGATCTGGGGCATAGCTAGCCGGTCGGGCAAATAAAATTCCCCCAACGTGTCAGTGATATTATTAGGGTATTTGAAGTAATTTTATATAGGCTATTTTATTATTAAATAATATTTTTCTTATGTAAATTTATATATTTTGATTTTTTTGTTACCTTCTGTTGCACACGTATAGTCAACATAAATAAATAAAAATATAAAAGAAGGAAAAACTAATCGAACCATCTAGCAGCTGGTTCCTTCCGAAGTTTCCCTAAGGATAGCTGGTTTATTTAACTGTTGTATAACAAAATCTTATCTGTCAAAGCGAATAATTAGAGACCTTAGATTTTAATCTCTTTTTATCTCTTTTTTCTATTTTATTATATACATTTTTTGAGTTATTAATATTATTTTTTTGGAATTTTTAAAAGTATGCTATTTAAATATTAATATATTATAAATTTATTGCTTTTTCTTCGACAAGTTCAATTAATTGTTCCTACTTTTGAAGCTATAACTATAATTGAGAAGTCTGTTATAACTGTTTTGATGCCAGGGGTGTTGATGTAGGCTTTGGTCAGCCTGGGAATCTCCTCATGAGCAAAATGGACTCTGAGCTCATTCTGCATCTCTACGTTTAGTTCTGAACGCTCTATTGGAACTTTCGATCTGAACTGCATAGGTACATATGCAGGGCTTCATTATAGTCTTCTATTTTAGCTGATTTACGCGCCTAAGGGTTGTCCTATTGCCACAAGCCAGAGATGCATTTTCAGCTTAGTATTTGGCTGTATCGCTCTAGGGATGGTTGATCCATCCAGTTGGATTGTGGACCGCTTCTTAAGGCAAAATTAGTTTAAGTGGACTTCTCTTGATTGACCTTCATATTCCATCTTTTTAGCCAGGTGTTTAAGGTGTAATTCTGCATTTGTTTCGAGACATTATTTGCAAAGAAGGCCGTAGATGACAACTAGTAGTCTTGCTTCCTCTATGATAGGCATATCGACAGTGTATAGAGTGTAAAAGACTAGACTCAATACGCTTCTCTAAGGAATTCCGCCTCTTACGTCTCTTAGGTATACAGAGATAGTCAAACGTATTTACAAAAAAAACACTTTTTAAATATTTTTGACAACACCTTAAACCCCAATTCATTTTCTATAATTGATGTCCTATTAAACATTATCTTGTACAATTTATCTTCAGGGAAGATCAAGCTCTATGAACAAAAAAAATGCATTTTGTGCAATTTATGACCACCAACGAAAACCATCTTATGTGAAATATATTAAAGAATATTCGTTGCAAGACTATTTGTGTAAATACTTTTGACTACCTCTGTATATCTCTGGCATTCGACATTCTGGCTTGAGCCTATGTTGAGTCATAAATTTAACAATAGACAGGCTTTACTTTAGTTATATAGACTCAGCAGCAAAGGCTCTATATTTTATTAGGTATATGTATATTAGGTATATCTATATATCTATATATTATTTGATTTATGCATATTATTATATCGATTAAATATCATTCTTAGATATAAAGTAGACAAAGTCTTTTGAGATGGCATATATAAAATTCAGATGTATCTTGTTATTCAGATTTTTTAATAAAGTTTACTCTTATATATTATATTACATTACGTATATTCTTAATGCTAACTTCAAGTGAAAACAAGCAGTCAAATGGAGTACTGGCTTCATATATTCAACTCTACATATTATTGCTGAAAATTATAATATATATGTTATTTATAATAAATAACTTCGGATTACTTACATTTTTTTCCTCCATTTTTTATTCTCTCAAAGAATATTATAATTTTCGTAGCTTTCTTTTGTTGACTTTTATGTCAAACATTTGTCTCCCTGTCGCCGTTGACTTTATATCAAATTTATAGCTGACCCCGTTGCCACATACTGTCAGCAGCTCGTATTTCATGCACTTGATACATTTTTGGCCAGCACTCTGCATAAATTTAGCTAAAAGAAGCACAATTTTGGTGCTTACAAAGCCAAAGGACCGCTTCGTGATGCTATGTGCAACAATTTGTGGAGACGACACCACAAAGCTGTTGTTATTGTAGACTCCCTCTCTCTCTCTCAGTGTGTGTGTGTTGTAAGCACAGTTTTGTCGCTGCATCCCAAAAATACCGTTATTGCTAGCTAATTTCCCATGTGCATGCTTGCTTGTTAAATTGATGTATAGCCGGGAAGCAGCGGGCTAGCGGGGCAAGCATGGCTTTTCGGGCCCTGCAGCAACGACTGCCAAAAGTGGCAAGGCATGTTGCACGATGCCATAGAGCCATAACTGAAAATATTGTCAAAATGGCTGATGCACACAACAATAGCTGCAAGGTGTGCCGCCTAACTGCATTGACCAACAACTAAACGGCGGGGGAGGGGGGCTAGATGCCTCACAATCTCCACTTCCCTACCCCGAAACTGCAAAAGCTGCTCACCTGCTCCTGGTATTTGCGGTTCGGGTTTGTGACACAATTTTGCCGATGACATGTTCAATACACAAAGCTGCGTGCTTAAACCCATCCAAACCCATTGTAATTTCTGTACACATATATACATTTATATATATATGTATGTGTGCTTCGAGCAACGAGTCCTTATTTTGTTTGGCTGCCAGCACGTGTTTTGGGTTGCCCTCTGGCTGTGCGCACAACTGAATTTGTTTTTATATGTATATTTTTAATGTTGTCTGCCTTCATTTATCACACGAAGCCCAAAACAGGTTGAACTTGAAACTGCATACACTTCGAGTATTTTTTAAAGAGAGATATATTTATTAAGTGTAGAATCTGTACAGGCATAGTTTGTAGCTTAACAACACAAGGATAGGTAATTTAATAGGAGTCAAACCCCACAACGCATATAAGAGGTAACCTCATTGACTTTCAATTGTTTTGGCAAATCCTGGACGTTCGGTCGGGCAGGAAGAAGTCTTCTTGAGAGTTATCTCAACAGTCTTTCGCTGTATCTGCTCGTGTGCTTTCCAATCTGCTCTACAACTGTAAGCAGCTTGAGATCTCTATGTATGAGATCTCTATGATCTGATCAGGTGATCTATCGTAGTTCACGATTCTGCAATACCTATATACGACAATCCAAATAGAAACAGAATTTCAGCATACTCTGGTGCAGATAGTTTTCTTTACCTCTTACTTTTGCACTTCGTATTTTTATCCTTAAATGATTATTTCCACAGCATAGTTTAAAGCTGGCAATTTTTTTCTAAAGTTATTATTCTGACTGCATACTTTTATGCATGCCAATAAAAAATCCATTAATGTAACTTTTTACCTTTAATCCTTAAAAAGAGCAATAAAATAGTAAATTGAACAATGCAGTAGGTTCTTCCAATTCTAACGCACAAAGTCCTGTTAAATTCCATAAGGATATGGCTGAGTTAAAACTATTTTTCTAAAACAGGACATTTTTACATAGCAATAACTAAACAATTGTCCTTCAAGGATTTTCAGGATTCTATAAAAAATTTAGTCAGCAATTTTTTAAAGGAATATAATACATATACAAACTTACTAAACTTAACTGTTTTATTGAGAAATCCATTAAATGTCATTGAAGTTGGTAATGCAACATAAATTATATTCGCATATATCTAAGACTCTTGCATACTTTTGGGCAGGACAAGTTATTCACGAGCTATTTTTTTTCTGCATACCATTGGGCTTGGCATTTTATTCATAAATTATTATTTCCACTGCATACTTTTCAGCTGCACATTTTATTCATAATCATTATATCCTCTGCGTATTTTGGGCTTGCCAATAAAAATTCTACAATTTATTATTTTGATTGCATACTTTCAGGCATAAGAATAAATAGTTAACAGTGGCTTAACAGTGCCATGTTATAGCACTGTCAATTAACATTTTAGTCATATCATATCTTCACTATAATTTTTCAGCCAAATTTGTAAAAATCGCAGTTGCAGCTTCAATGTGATTTATTTCTTAAGTGCAATTTCTTAGCCGTTGATTCTTGAATTGAAATTCAAAGCCCTTTAAATAAAAGAAAGATGACATGATTTATATAGTTAGTTAATTTATTTATTGCATTTAAAGCTTTTAACATTGTTACTTAATTTACACACAATATTTAATAAAATAACCTTTCAAATAGACAAGTTTTGGTTTTTTTGCGATACTGCTGATTTAATTAACTTAATTTATTTATGTAATTATGTTTTTTTTAAATGTTGATTAAATACTATATATATTAATATATTTTTTAGTTTACTATATATAAATATCAGCTACAAACAATTTTATCAAGAATTTTTCAAATTTGTTGCAAAAAAATGAATCGAGTCAGAAATCAGCGACTAGATAAAATTCAAATGGCTGTAACTCAGAACCAGCCCTTTTTAAATAGGTATTTTTCTTTTCTTTCACTGTGAATTCAAGAGTCCTTTATGAACAGGCATTGATCTCTTCTTTAGATGTGTATTCAAAGATTCATCAGCTACGAACCATTTTATAAATATTAAAAAATAACTGGTGTGACAAATTTGATTGGGTCAGAAATCAGACACTGGTTGAAATTCAAATGGCTGTAACTTGAGTAAATATTGATCGATTTTTTTTTAAATAAAAGATTTCAAATAAGAATAAATCGCGTCTTTGGATCAGCTGATCAATATTTAGGAGCAAAAAAACAGAATAATAATAACAAAACTAATAATATTAATCAATTTTCAAGACTTTTACGAAATCTAGCAAACATTTTCAAGTTTTTTGAGTATTTCAAATTATAACATCTATTTGAAATATTTCTGTAAATAAAGCCCCAAGTTCATTCCTGCTTTCATCCTTATCAAACTCAAAATATTTTACTAAGCACAAAGAATATTTTTTTTTAAGAATTATTTATATTTATGTAGACGTAGATGTAACACTTTTATATATTTCCACCTTTAAATTTGTTTTATTTAAATTTCAAAAATGTTTGAAATAAACTCAGATACAGCATATGCTAAGCTTGTTGTTGCTCCGCTTTAAGGTGCCGACAATATTTTTTTTTTCCTTTTTAAGATTTACATTTGAACTGCGGGGAGCCTCAGCACCTTGTGCTGTGTATATATACATACAAAATATAAGCGAGGCATATTTTTATTTATGTTGTGTTTTTTTTACATTTTTTCGTCGGTGACATTATCCTATTAACACATTTAATGGAGTCACACACGCGCGCAACTTTGTCTCATCATAAATCTGAAGCCGGTCGCAGCGGGAAATGCGGGAAATGATGCTCCGGGCTGCTGCTGTCTGTGCCGGGGCGTTAAGCAGCCGCAGGAAAAGTGGGCATGCCAGATATATATGGGCCCATATTGTATATTTATGTGAGTGCCCGTGCCAGCCAGCTAGTCGGCATAGATTTATGCTTTGTCTTTAGCGCCGTGATTATGGCCACCCAATCGTTGAAAGTTGGGCGAAAAGTTTTCATAGCCACCATCAAATTAGTCCGGCGCTTAGGTAATAATTATGTTGTACGTGTCGGCCAAATATGATTGAAACTTTGGCATTTCGGTCGCCAGCAATTGGTTTGCCAAAAACCCAAAACCCAAAAACCAAAAACCGCAGCAAAAACTTGCCCCTCGCAATCAAAAAAAGAAAAAAGAAAAGAATTTATGCATTTTGAAAAGTTTTCGACTACGCCCAGGGGTCCATTTTAGGTGCGAAAGATGTTGGCGTCGGTGCAAAATATATCCATATTGCTGCCAATTTAGCAGCAAAATAGGAAGCTCATTTAGACAATAATAGCATTTGCTTGTGTGTGTGTGAATTTCCCCCTAAAAACTATTAGTAGGCGTGCCTTAAAGCTGGCAATTTGAGTTGTCTCTCTGGGCAATTGGCAATCCTTTTTAAAGTCGTGCTAGCTGCTAGCCTGACAATTGGCTCAGACATGCATACCTACATTTTAGACCCAAAAGCTTAGATGCAGCTGAGTTTTGCATACCCTGTAATCAAAAAATGGGAAATGTTAAGCTAGCTTGTTTAATATTGAAACTGAGCACAGCTCCAACTTGTTATAGAAAGGTCTTAAAGAATATGTATATATCATTTATATATATTATTTTTTATCATATTGTAAACATAAATCACAAACAATAAAAATGTCTTTAAATAGGTTTAAAAAAAATATATAAAAAAATAAGAAAAAAATTTTCTTACAATTTTAATAAATATTACAAACTTAAATTAGAAAGAAAGAAAAATTTTTGAATAAATTTAAAAAAATATATATATTTATATATTATACATAAATAAATATAAGAAAAAAGCAATATTTACTTCGAATTTTAATAAATAATGAAATACATTTGTGGTTTATTACAGAAAATTCCTGAAAAAGACTATAATATATTATAAAACTCATTTGTTTTTTTTAATTTAAAAAAAAAACTTCGAAAAAATTTAAAAAAATTAAAAAAAAAAATTTTTTTTTTAAATTTCATAACATGTTGAAGGAATTTCTGCAATAAGCCATAAATATGTTTCAGAATTTATTAAAATTCGAAGCAAGCATTGTCTTTTTCTTATATTTGCATATAGTATATATTCCCCATTACCTTTTATATTAACAGGTCATCTCCCCGTCGAGCACTCACATCTCTGTCATGTTTTTCACACCTTTCGTTGGCAGATGGCCTGGTGCTGTGCGCCTTGGGGCAACTGTCAACGTGCAGCGCCGCAATATTTGTGCCACAGTTTTGCATTACACTTTGCTGAATCCGTGCGATGCAGAACAAGCCACAAAAAGGATTTCTGATTTCATATTTTTGTGCTGCAAACTTGAGCTGGCTGCCGCTGCAGCTTCTGACTGTCCCAATAAAAATCATGCTCTGACATAGCTCAGCGTGTGCTGGCCGCATGTGTCGAAGCTGAAATGAAATCTTTCTTTCTTCATTTTTTCCTTTATGTTTTCTCATGCATTTTCCTTGGCTGAGCTGCTAACAAGCTTTGTTCGTTTTTATTTTGGTTTCGTTGCCTTTGGCAACTTTTACAAATGCTTTGAAAAGCAATTAGTGCTGACAAATGCGTGTCCTGGCATTAAGGAGCAAGCGCTAACTGTAACTGTAGACAATGCCTGTCATGTCTTTTGGCATGTCAAAAACGATTTGTCATGCCGCAATATGTAAGGGTTAATAGTTCACTGACAGCCTCCTGATTGATCGACTCTTTCACTCTGTGTGTACTTTCGGCTAAGCAGCAACCGAGACTGTCAATTAATTCTATATACACTCTGCCTGGCACTCTGATTAATCAATCGTATCGATTGACAAGCTGATGTGCATATGACAACAGATAGTTAAAGATATGAAAACATAAATCTTAAGTTTAATAAGTGAATACATAAGAACATTTTCAAATGCAGAATCAGAATACATAGCTTCATATAAGGAGGTTAAAAAGATGACGGTTTTTGAATATTCTCATCATTCCCTAGGTTAAATTAATTATAATTACATTAAGTAACAACGTTTATGTTAAATAATTCAGTAATTAAACCTGTCATTATTAAAGTAATAAAATAAAATAATTATAGTGAAATAAGAAACCCTGAGTACATCCTAATACAAAACTAGAGGCTAACTTCGGCCATGCCGAAGTTTGGTAATACCCTTGCAATTGTAAAGGATATAGATATAGTTTTCTCTGACTTGATACGCCCCCCACAAGCGGATTTATATAATTTTTGGTCAATCTATTGAGCAGGGTAACAGTAACCTATATATCAAATTTTGAAGCTGTACCTATAAGACTTTGAAAGATATAGTTTTCTCCGATTTGCCATGGGGCGGATATATATCATTTTTCATAATTTTGTTGAAACAGTCAAGCCTAACATCTGTGTCAATTTTTGGAGCTCTAGGTGTAAAATTGTAGAAGATATAGTTTTATCCGATTTGCCACGCCCCTAATGGGCGTAGATATATATTCTTTATCTTTTTTTCTAGGGGTGGTTGATACAAATATATGTTTTAAGTTTCAAGTCTCTGGCTTTAACAGCGTCCAATATTAAAGGATTTATGTTAAGCACTATATAGACATTCCCGATTTGCCACGCCCCAAGTAGGCGTGGATATATAATTTTTTGATCAATCTGAAGGGGAGGCCAAAAGTATATTACTTTCCAAATTTGGATGCTCTAGCTTCAAAACTGTAGAAGATATAGTTTTATCCGATTTGCCACGCCCCCAAAAAGCGTAGATATATAATCTATATATTTTTGTATTTGGTTGCATATCAGGAGTATATATTCCAAATATCAAGTCTCTGACTTTAATAACGTCGAAGTTATCCCACTAAAACATTTCTTAAAACCGATCTGTCCTATGGGAGCTATAGGATATAGTCATCCGATCCGGATGATTCCGAGATATACAATGCCTGCAGCACATTCCAGCCTATGTGCAAAATTTCAGCTCTGTAGCTTTTATAGTCTCGGAGGAGATTGCGTTGATCCAGACAGACGGACAGACAGACAGACGGACAGACGGACATGGCTATATCCACTCAGCTCGTCTTGCTGATCAATAATATATATACTTTATATGGTCGGAGATGCTTCCTTCTCTGCGTTGCAAACTCCTGATCAAAATTAATATACCCTTTTTGCAAGGGTATAAAAATAAAAAAATAAAAAAAAATGAATTAGAATAAGAATTAGAATACATAGATTCCTAAAGCCGATTCATTCCGAACTTGAATTAATTTAATGTTAAAACTTGTAGAAAATAAAAACCATTGAGTGCATCCAAATAAAAAAAAAATGAAAAAATAAATAAAAAATACAAAAAAATTATAAAAAAAAAGAAAGAATTAGAATACATAGATTCCTAGTTCGATTCATTCCGAACTTTATCCATTATCTAACTCAAAATCAGTTGCATTATTCCATACCCCAAGTTCAGTCGTAATAACAAGAAATAGTAATGAAAATTTGTCTTAAATTTAATAGATCAATATATATGAAACTTGAGCTGCTTGCTAAAGCAGAAACAGAATCTTAAAGACAATAATTCAAAATGTGAACTCATTAAACGTAATTAATTGTACAAGATAAGCTAAATCATTTCTCTTAAGCCTCCCCCCAACTTTAGTCATAATTTTAGAAATAGTTATCCCATACGAATACTTAATATTTCACAGACATTTCAGATAGATAAGTCTACCGCAATCGAACATTATTCTATTTGAGATAAACTCGTCTTGCCAACTAGAATACCAATAAATTTAATTAAATTTTCCCATTTGACTCAAGCCGAAATAGATTCAAGCCAAGGCCGACAGGTAGAGCAAGGCGTAGGAGTTTACCTGAAGCATACTTGAGTATGCTGACTGATTAAATTTACACATACCAGCCACAACTGTTGCACCGAAAACTAATAAAAATAGAAGCACAAGAAGAAGAAAAAAGGAAAACAGAAGTATAGTAGCTGCCAGCTTCGAGTAGATTTTATATCCCTGACAGCCATGAACAAAGCCAAGGTGCAGCAACTGGCAGCTGCTCTCGAGACTGCTGCCTGCTAGTCAATTGATGGCAACAGCTGGAAAACAAGTTGGCAGCGTCTTCATCAATTGCTTGTAAGTGCCTGTTGTAAAAATTTTTACATTTTCAGCTTTAAAATCAGTTTGCCATACGCTGCGTATGCGCAATATTTGCTATACGTCTTAATACATAAGTGCATTGAGTGTTTTCTTTGTGTATGTGCGTATGTGTGTGTTTGTACACTATTTCCGTTTGTTGAAGAGCCATGTTCGGGTTTTTAATTCAGTTGGCCAGCAAATTTTGAAGTAGCCGATGTTAATCAATGCCGGCAACTGCTGCCAATTCAGGCTTGGACCTCATCAAGTGTCAAGTGTACCAATATTGATGCGCACTCTCAAGCGAGCTGGAGCCACATGCTCCATTTGCATGTCCACTTGAGTAGCTGCTGCAACTCTCGTTGCTCCACACCAATTTGGAATGCATTTGCAATTGCAGCAACAAAACACGAAGCGAAGCACCATTGACTGCCTGCTCCTGCTATATTCATGCATAAATTCAAATGTTTGTCAGCCACTCAAGTGCAATAGAAAAGAGCTCCGACCAGATGTAAAACGAAAATGAGAGAGAGACTGGGAATATCTTGTCCGTTTGATTCATGGCTGGGCAAAACAAATGGCAGCAAGTTGAAGTTTGCTGCATTTAAGTTATAAAAGCCATTTGCTATACCCACAACACCGCTGAGAATCTTTGGAGTAAATCAATGCCAAATATGGCAGCAAGCAGCTCGCAATCAGCAACAATGGCAAAATCCGCAATCCAGCCGCAACGGAAGCGTGTCGCAAAACGGAAACGGAAGCAATTTTCATTTGCGTTGAGCTAAAATGGTGGCCCTTGTGGTCTCACACTTGGGGAGCTATGTGGCAGCATCTGGTGCACGACATGTTGCAAGCATAATTCTAGTTGCCACAATGGGCGGCAAGTGGGGCCAAGCAACCGCAAATTGTTGCAAGTGCCGCATTTTTATTTAATAAATTGCAACGTTGATTCGCAGTGTTTTTGGTTTTCGTATTATTTTCATTTGATTTTTCTAAACGATTCGCGTTGGGGTTTTCGCTTGCGGCAAGTGCAACACGTTCCACATTAAACACATTTTTTCCTTTTAGTATTTTCCATAAACTGTCACACTTTATTACTGATTTTAGTGCTTGAACTTGTTTTTAACATAAATACAAATTTTAGCTGTCGTAAAAGTTAAATAAAATTCACTTAAACTTACAATTGTTTTTTTTGTTATGTTTTTAGTTGAAATAAAATGAAATCGTTTGGGTTTACTGGTTGGGTTTCGGTTGTGAACATTTAAATGATTGTTATATATGTATGTTTTTTTTTATTTCTTAGCTTTAAATGATTTAATTGTATATGTGTTTTTAAAATCTATGCAACTAGCTACGTGCTAATTTTATTTGCTTAATTCTTAAGTTAATAATTTATTCATTCAGTTTTTTTAAGCCTACATTTTGCGGCTGTTCAATTTTTAATCGTTTTTGCCAAATATACAAATTTTTGTTACTTAAGAAATTCCATTTAGCTTTTATTTATTTTTTTTCAATTATTTATTTTTTATGTACAAAATGTAATTTTTAATTTTTTTTTGCTGTTTATTTATAATTCTTTCATTTTTTATATACACACAGATGCAGAGTTTTATATATATATTTAGAAAAATAAGAAGTTAAAACCAAACTACAAATGTCTTAATGAAACGCTGCGTATGCGCAATATTTGCATTATTCGAAAAATGGCAGTTTATATGTTGAATAAAATGCGCTCGAAGTATTATTGAAAGTTGCGTCTCAACTCAAATGCATTTTACATAGCTTCAATATTATCTTAATTTAATTATGCTTAACTTTTTTTAATATATATATTTTCGCAAGGCTCCGTCAAAGTCAGCATACGGTTAATATATATATTGAGTTTTCTTTTCTCTTTTCTTTTAGTCAGGGTATTGGGCGGGGGTTGATTAATGAACTTAATTACAAACTCAAATCCTAATTACTTCAATTTGACCCCAAAAATACAATGGAACAGCTCGCAGTGTCCATTAATTATACGACCCGTTCGCCAACTCTCCTGTGGCTTACGTCGCTGTCGTGCTCTGCTTGCTGGCCAACTTGCCCGCTGATGCTGCGGTTGCGGATGCTGCCAGGCCCCTGGGTCAGTTAACGCTGACCAGCGGCTCGAGCGTGCTGCTCAAATGCACCAGCTGCTGCTGCACCTCGCGCAGGCTGGCCAGACTGCCGCCCATCTGCTGTTGCGGCAGCGGCGGCGGTGGTGGCAGCATCATAACCACAGATTCAGCGGGTCCACCCATTGGCAACGGCAACGGCAACGGCAACGGCAACGGCATTGGCGATGGCGCACCAGGAGGAATGACCGTTGCCGCAGCTGCTGCTGCTGCCCGCGCCGTGGCCGTGCCGCAGCTGCTGCTCGGCGACTGCGAGACGCTGTACATTAGGCTGCCCATGCTCGGCTGCTGGTGCACCTGGGCGACAGCGGGCGGGGGCGGCGCTGGCGGCAGCACCAGCTCGTCAATGGTGCAAACGCGATCGTCAATGGGAAATGTAAAGTTGATTTCCTTGCCGCCAGCATCCGCAGTCACATGAGACGGCGTGCTGCCATTCCCTGGACTCTGAATGTGTCCATTTGTATTGCCATTTGTTGCTGCTGCTCCCGTTGTTGGGCCTGCTGCCGGCGATGTGGCTAGAGTTAGTGTGGTTGTAGTTGTCGGGGAGCTGCCGTTGCCCAGTGTGGTTATTGTGGCTGCCTCCAAATTCTTTTCCAAACATTTGCTGTCGCCTGAAGCGGGGAAGAGAAGAGCAGATAGAGATGAGCTAGGCAAAGTGTGACATTTGAGTGGATGGCATATAGATGTGAGAATACAAAGGTGGAAGATCATATCATGAGATACAGTATGACATTTGATATTGAATAAGATAATATAATAATAATTTATACAATGTATTTAATGTTCAGCCTGACTTTGAAATAGAGTTCATGGCTTGAGTACGTAGTTTTCTTCTGTCGAACTCACGAGTATATCGTTTTTGAATAATATTTTATTTGACATAATCTTTTATTAATTAGAAAAGTATTTTATAAGAGCATATCAGAGGAAAAGAGAATTGAGATATTAAATAAAAATATATGGGTATATCGAGTAGAAGGAACTAGTAGCTAGTGATCCTAAAACTATTATTAAGCTTAGTATTACATACTAGATTTTATATGTTAAATTAATATCAAAATAAATAAACATGAATACAAGATATTTCAGCTGTATTATTTTTGAAGTTTTCTATAGCTCGATCCATCATATGAATCACATTTTAAATGTTCTTTATTGCATGGCAATTTAGAAAACACAATATATATATATTGCACAGCTTTGAAACTTCTCCTAGAACTTTCAAAAATACCCCCCGGTAACCTGTTTTAAAGCTGAAGTCAAGACTTTCTTGCTATACGAACAATTTACTTGTTTTCATATACTTTCTGAAAGTATTTGAATAGTGCTAAAACTTTCTTTTTACCTTTTTTTACATTTTTGCTTAAACTACTATTTGCAAAACTGCAAGCATATGCATGCATGTATTTTCTATCTTGACTTACTAACTCAATGAACACAAAAAAGATTCATAAATATATTATTTTCATTGAAAAACTCAGTTTTGCTGAGAACAATGCGTCAGCTAAGCGATAGAGAGAGAGAGAGAGAGAGAGAGTAGCTCTATTTCTCTAATATAAGTTGATTCCTCTATATTCCATTGTGAGTCCTTGCTAAAGTAAGCGGCCACAGGCAATGGTTTGAAACTTGACTAACTTCAAATGCAAGGTAACTAAATAAAGTACTTGGGAATTATAGGAGTTACTAAACAAATGTTGAGTGTTGAGAAAAACATTAATTACTAATCGTGTATGTGTATGTGTTAACGAAAGTTTTAAGTCTACCTCCACTAAAAATATTCAGAAATAACCCTAATTATAATATTCCCAATGAATATGTATTATTTAGGCTAAGATTTTTTTTTGTTTTATTTTATTGCTGCTCTTATCAGGACTTTAACTTAGAATGGGAGCTGAATGCCTGTATATTTTAGTTAAGTAGAAAATAATCTATTTTTACTTAAAATATATCATTTATTATACAACCAGTCTCTTCTGCTGAAGCCAACTCAGCTTTCCGTATATAGAACTTCAACTTCTCTTAAATTATCTACATTGCTCTTCTTTATTCTAGCGGGCATCATTGGAGCTGTGCACAACCGACTGGCACTGTCAATAGTCGCAGTCAGTGACATGTTTTTGGCCCAACACGGCATATTTGCAGTGTGCTCGACTCCAGCAGCATTCATCTCTTGAATTTTTGAGCATGGCAGAGTTTTTGTCGTGCTTAAACAAAAATCCGTTTTATTTCTTTTTTGTACACTCTTCGCTTATCGAGGGAATCGAATGCGGTGTTGCAAAACTTTTTTGTTGCGACAGCCTTGGTGACCATTTTTTATTGTTTGCCAAAAAGAACAGAGAGAGAGAGCGAGAGAGAGTGGGAGAGGGAGAGAAATAAAAATAAAGAAAAAAGCCAGCCACAATTGCGCAAAATTCCGAAGTTTGCTTTGTTTTCCATGGGAGCTGCGTTTCCCTCGAGTGCGTTCTGCTGAATGGCCACGACCACGCTGGCCCCAGGGCCAATTTGTGCTAAGGTAACCAAGTTAGGCAGGTGTGTGCACAAACATTAATACCGGCCTCCAAGGTACAGGTAGGTCAGCTTGAAATTTATTTATTCCACAATTAGGGCAAGGGGCAGTGCGGCGCGGGGCAAGTCGAACATAATGAAGCACGTACTTGTAATTAATTAAGTGCGGCTGCTACTTTCTTTTTAATTTCGACAAAAATTTTACGTGCTAGCTGCAAGAAAAATCATTTTAAAGCAAGCAAAAAGGAAAAGGCAAGCTGCTTTAAGGGCACACATAAATAGTTTGCTGTCGTTGCAGCTAATGCAAACAGACAGTTTTTCATTTCAACGCATTGTGCTTTGGGTCCGCTTTTCCTAAAAAAAAAACCTGGCGCATTGCCCAACAAGAATTAAGTATTACATCAGCTATACAGCCACTCGGTCTCGGTCTTCTTTTCGTGTCTAATTTGTGTTTACTTTTCTCTGCTTTACTTACTGCCATTCAGATGATCCTCTCTCGTATAGTAGCGAGCGCGATTTTTGGAGAAACAGGCCACAAGTGATAATATTATTACGGCAATTAGCACAAAAATGATGCCGCCCAATATAGCCAGGGTATTAAGGCCACCTGTGAAGAGAGAAGATAATAGGAATAGGGTAATAAATATGTGAATATCTTTTGCATTTTATAGAGCTGTCGCTATTGATGATTTAGGCTAAAGGATTTTTATGCAAAATTTAAGAAAAGCTAAGGCTACATTACTTAGATCGAAAAAAAACTTAAGGAATATTCAATTTTTACTCATAACAGAATATAACTTAGCCAAAAGGTATGGAGATCATGGAAAAAAATTTAAGTATATTCTTCGAAGAGGGATTCTTAATGGTTATTACTGAAAAGGTGATAATTTCAGCAAATTTTCCAAAAAGCCAATTATTATATTATATATATTATACTATATATTATCTTTTATGTTATATCTATATTATATTATTTTGTACGAAAATTGAATCAAATTTAAAATCAATAAATTTTAATTTTTCATGATTTGTAAATATAATACTATTTTCAATTTGTTCAGAATTTTTTCTTCATTTCTCATAAGATCCTAAGAGATCCATTGGAATTTGTTAAAAATTTGCATCGATTGTGATATCAGTTGTGTTCGTTGCTGAAAGTACTAGCTAATGCGCGGCTAAGCAGTGCTCCGATCTTCAGGTAGTATACCTTATCGATATGGTATCCGTCTCTACTATCGATTGTCACTTAAAAAGGCAACATCTTAATTTTGACCATATTTTACATATATGAAAATATTCATAATGAAATGTTTCGCCAAAATTGAGTCAAGTTCGTAGTCTGTGAACTTTCAGTAAAAAATCTGTAATACTTAGATGAGTGATACTCGATCTTCCAAAGCTAAGCCTACTGGTAATTCAATTGATATATTTTTTTAATTAATAAAAACTTAACTACAATTTTTTAAAAATTTAGCGCAATTCAGAAATCAACAGCTTTTGAGCTAGAAATTAAGATACCTAAGTCTAAAAATGGCCGGTCTTTGAAAATGATGAATTTTCTACTTTGGACGAGGACATGCAAAAAGTCAATATCTAAGCTTGTAACAAATTTTTTCAAAATCATGTGGAGTAACTTGACAATTTTTGCAAGAATGGAATTGGATTCGGCATTAAAAATTGTTAAAGCCAATCTATGTTAAGAACTTTCACGAGCAGGTATATCTTTCTGAAATGAAACTTCTATCAACAGTAGTTACTCGAAGTTGAAAAGTGTTTAAATATTTGCTTATAGATTGGACAAACAGAGCTCGTGGCTATGTAAATAAAAGCTCAACTAATTGGACTCCGAATTACATATATTGAATATTTAAGTTGAATTTTAAAAGTATTTAATTCACTTACCGTGTTCAAGAAAGTTATATGAAGTGCTCGCGGCGTTCTGCTCCTCGTCGCTGATGTAATCGAGACACGTGTGCAGCCCGCCAATGTCCAAATTAATTATTTCAGCGCCGCGCAAGCTTTTTGGCAAAAAACAAATGGGATATGTGTCCCATTTCCATTGCAGCTGCAAAAATACAAATGAAAATCGGAAAAAAAGAAAATATATGAGTCAAAGTTTGAGGTAATTCGATATGAGACATCATTAATCAGTTGGACTTTGAAATTTAATTGAAATTTTCTGCGCACGAACTACGCGTCGTATACGCAATATGTGTTCTTTTTTTTAATGTAGTTAAATTTGGCTTACTTGTCGCACGACATTTATTAATTTTCCCATGTGGCATTCGTCGCAGATGAGCGGGTTGTTATCCAGCCTCACATTCCGAATGCCCTGGATCCGCAGCACCGTATCCGCATTGATGCCGTATAATTGATTTCGCGACAAGTCCAAAAACTGTAGGAAAAGAAAAAATGAAAAATGTAGAAAAAACTATTTTTTGGCATTTGCTCTATGGGATTTGCTTATCAAATTGCAATTAGCTGCAACTGCTACCCAAACATTTTGGTCGCATTGTGTAATTGTTATTGTTGCCAACAACAAGAACAATAAAACAAACAACAAGCGGAATGCCGAAGGCTTGACTGAAGTGTCCGACTATTCACAATTAAATTCAATTAAAATGAAAAGCTTAATGGCTATCAACTGATTGTTGTTGTGCCATAAATTTTGCAAAAGTCAACAAGGAGGCTTGAGCAAGGCAAAATCGAGACTAAAAGATACTCGAGAGAATAGAACATAAATCATAGTTAAGAAAAAATAATTATTTATATTTTTATAAATTTTTTTTTATTTTTTTTAAATTTTTCCTTAATTTTATTTGACTTTTCTTTCAATTAAAATTTGCTTGTGACGGACATACCCCATTTGGCTTACTTTGCAGGGTATATCAATGACATTGCTACTATGAAAACAATACGGAAACAGTTGCAAGCGTAACAGACACAGATAAAAAGTGACACGAAGGAAGCACGTACAAGGACACAGGACAGACAACAGTTTCAGAGCCAGAAGCAGCGACTGCGACTGCGACCGCGTAGGCAGAATAACAAAATGAAACCAAGATGGTTTTGCGGAACTCGTTGTCGCAGCAAGAGAAATTGTTAAATGGCAAATGCTAACGAAATGTCATTTTATCATGCAGACACTGTTGCTCCTCGAAATTTATTTTGCAATTGGCCAAAAAGTTATCAACAGGCAAATAAATAAATATATATATACAAATGTCAGCACACACACACACACAAGGAATGGCTTTCTGTGAGCGTTTTTGCCTTAGCTTTTGTGCTGGCAATAACTTGCATTTGGTACATTCAATCAACTGGATAACTTACCTCTAGCTCCCGGCACGAATCGATGACCTGCAATGCCATGTTATCCAATGAATTGCCCGAGATATTCAAATAACGCAATTGTCGGAAAGGCGATAGCAGACCCACTGGCAGCTGACCCATGTCCGCAATGGCCAAATGCGTTAGCTCCGGTATCAGCTACAACATAAAATACAATTTCAACATTAATTGATGGATTGCCACTCACTCAATCAAGCTGGCCTTAAACTCATGGCAAATAATTAGTTTTTGTCTTACATTGAGGTAAAAGCTGGGGTTTGTGGGAGAGCTGGGGATAAGGAAGACTTATTCAGACAATAGAGAGGAAATTGATTGAAAGTTTTTAACTGCTAGTTAAATATTTGACTGGCAGATGAGAATTTAAAAATTGAGTAGGGCTGAAGTCATTTGAAATCTGTAGTTTGTGGGAGGGTGGAGGATAAGAAAGACATTTTCTTAGAGCGACAATTAATTCTACATTTTTAACTGCTTGTTTAATATTTGACAGGCAAATGCGGTTTTTAAAACTATTTTGGTTAAGACATTTTAAATCTGTGGTTTGTGGGATGGTAGAAGATTGAATTAATTGTAAATTTTAAACTACTTGTTAAATACTTTACATTCTGTTGAGATTTAAGAAAGTATTAAAGGTCAGGACATTTAAAAGCGGGGGTTTGTCGGAGGATGGAAGATAAGGAAGACTTTTTCAGGCAATAGCAGGGAAATGGATTTTAAATGTTTAACTGCATGCTAAATATTTGATAAGCAGATAAGATTTTAAGCATTATTTAAGGTAAAAGCTGGGGTTTGTGGGGAGTGGGAATTAAGGAGGAGACTGTAAATTGATTGTAAGTCTTAAGCAGATTGTTAAATATTTGACTGGCAGTTGATATTTTAAGCAATGTTTAAACTGATTGTCAAAAATTTGACAGGCAGATGAAATTTTAAGCAGTAGCTAAGCTGAAATAATATTGAATATCTTCTGATTGTTAAATAGTAGCAGTATTTAAGGCAAAAATATTTTAAGTCTTATTCAAATGTCAAATTCTGAGCAAGTAAATAAATTTCTCTAAGTTTTTAATGGTACAAAATATTTGTAAAATATATAAATGTTATATAAAATATTTAAAACTCACCTCGAACGTCTCATGCATATCTCTTAGATCCATTAGAACATTTCCGCTAATATTCAAAACTCTCAAGTTGGACAAACTTCTCACAGACTGCGGCTCGAGCCGCACCAGCTTATTATAAGAGAGGTCCAGAAAAGTTAGATTGGTCAGCTGCAGAAACGAATCATTTGGCACTTTGGCCAGCCGATTATACGATAAATCTAAAAAAATGGGCAAAAAAGTAGAGGAAGAGGAAATGGAGCGTTGAGTGAGTTTTGATTGAAGCTAAATGACTATAATTTCAATGGCGCACCCAAGTGATTAAGACTTTTCTGCATCCGAAAGAGTTGGTCGACGACCACAGACAATTGATTGCCGTCGAGTAGAACTTTGGTGAGACGCTTCACGTCGCGAAATTCATCCTTGTCAAGGAATTTGAACTGTGCAAAGTGCAAAAGTAGAAGACAAGGAAAATAATTGGAAAATGGTTGAGAAGTTTCGCAAAAGCCGGGCTGACGACAAACCTCGTTGCGACCCAAATCCAATTCGCTTAAAAGTGGCAATAAATTGTACAATTGCGGATTGATTTTTTTCAACTGACAATTCCGGCATCTTAGTACTTTCAGCTCCTGTCGAAATAGAGAGAGATAGAGAGCATTAGAAAGTGCGTTTGGGTTGCTGTTGTTATATTTACTTACGGGCGTATCGCGAAAGACATCCGGCTGTAAATCCTGCAACGGATTTCCGCTCAGGTCCAGGTACTTGAGTCTTGTCAGCATGAAGAAGTTGCGCTGCACCAGCTCCACAATTGAGTTATCCGCCAAATTGAGACGTCGCAGATCCTGCGTTCCACAAAAGAGTTATGCAATTGCCAAAGTTTATTACGTCACGCACCAAATTAATAATATTTCACAACACAAAATTCATGGCTAATAATTCATAAATCAGAGCCGGGCAACGAGCTACGCTTGCCGACCGGAAACTGCCGAAAAAGATAACTTTCAAATGGTGCCGCTGTAGTAGAACGCTAGCTCTAGCTCTAAAGGAAGTCAACAGCAGCGGCGAAAAACAAAAATCGAAAGCAAATTGAAGACAACGCAGCAACTTTTCGTGCACTGGCACTTCCGCCCCAACTGCAGCTTCCAACTGCTACTGCAGCAAACTTAAATTCAAGCACGTAGAACTTTTGCTTGCCCCAAAATTTTAGGCAACAATATTTGTTGCTGGCTATTAAAAATTCCATGATATTTATTACAAACTAGCGCAAAGGCAAAGACAAAACTATGCAGTCCGCAGAAACTGTGCTAATATTTGATTTACTATTTGCACTTACAGCACGTGGCATATTAAACTCACACGAAGTCTCTAAGAATATCTTCACAGTAGCAAAATAAACTTTAATTTAATATATTTATGTAGAGAATACGTATATGAAAAGAGACTTACTTTTGCTGTATGTAATTTAAGTATATATTTAAGTGATATTTTTTTTGAGTTTGAGAACTTATCTTTAAAGTGCGATGAGAGATTAATTTAGGACTAAGTTGCTTGCATCACGAAACAAGCTATATCTGCACAACAAGATCGGAGTCTACAAGAATGTTTTAGCTCCTGGTATTTTATATACTCTCAAGGTATATGGACTTCCAGCTAAAACGCAAATATGTAAACTTCGATTTTCTCTCGCGAAAACGCTGATAAAGATCACTAAGTCTTCTTAGCACACGAGAACCAGGAACATCAAGCGGGACCTTAAGCTGCCAAAAATTGGAGGCAGACTCCAGGAGGTTGCTAAATAATACTTAGTGAGACTGGTCTCTCACCCAAAACTGGCTAGCTAGGCGTCTAGTTATTGCATTCCAAAGAGCTGGTGCCCACCCCTGCACTAGATCAAGACTCAGACTCAGACGTCACCAACCTCAAGAGCTATCGAGCCGGGTTTGACTAAAGTTTGACTATGAGAACTTGACTAGTTTTCTTGTTAACACTGAATAAATGTCGCAAATTTATTTCACTCTTTGGGGCTATTTGGTACATGAGAACAGAATCTAGTAGAATGGAGACAGCATACATGGAAATGTCATAAAATACTTAGAGAGACTAGATGTTTTCCCAAACAGCCTCGCTAGGCGCATATATATTGCAGCCCAAATAACTGCTAATTACTGCACAAGAATGAGAGCAAGACTTAGACGCCAGACTTGAAGACGTCTTGACTTGAAGTCTTAACTGTGTTAATATAAATATTTCCAAATACCTTACCTTACATTACGCCCTACTAGTCTCAAATCTCCCAAACTATATATTCATTGTTATTTCCCAAAGTTTTAAAAAATACATACATAAATCAATCTCTGCTTAGGTTAATAGTTGCAAATATGTAAAGTTTGCAAAAATGTAAATCATTAAAAAAGAGAAAAATACATTTAAGCAATATTTTGACTGAGTTTGACTATGAATTTTTGTTTGAATTTGATCTCTTATTAATACAGAATAAATGTTGCAAATTCAAGTCTTCTCTATCATTTCCTCACTCAACATATAACTCATGCCGCATAAACTTGCCCAAACAATATAAAAGCCATGCAGAAATTGCGTATTTGTGTTGACCGCTCAACTCTCGCATTAATTATGCATTGAAATATACATATTTGAAACATGTGTTTTTCAGCAATAAGACTTATAAAAATAACAACCAGATATATGTATACATATGTATTTGTGCAGTTACTCACCATCAGATGGCGAAATGTTGAGCTGGCCATGCGCAATATTTTATTTTTTGATAAATCCAATTCATGCAGATTATCCTGGCCACGAAAGTTGTTTTCCGTGATGTTTGTTATATTATTCTTCGACAGATCTGCAGCCATCAACAGCCGTTGATATATATTTTGTTCGATGTTTTTCAATATTTATTGATTGCATTTCGTCAGCAGTTGTCGAACGCATAAAAGTATGCAACAGTTTTTTGTGGGCGCGAGAAAAAATCAAATGGAAAATGTTATTACTATATTGGATACATATACTCAATTGTGCTGGCCAATTTTGTTT
The DNA here is from genome assembly GCA_035045545.1 of Drosophila gaucha. Taxonomy (NCBI): domain Eukaryota; kingdom Metazoa; phylum Arthropoda; class Insecta; order Diptera; family Drosophilidae; genus Drosophila; species Drosophila gaucha. Next base: position 192,114 of record JAWNOY010000006.1, on the reverse strand, counting down.
TTATAATAACCACAAAAGACTTGAATTGCTTATCATTGTGTAAATATTAACATTGTACGAATTGGAGAGCGTAAACAAAGCATTGCGAAAATTGTAGAACTAAAAAAAAAGACAAATCGAAAATAAAAGAAAACTTTCGAACAAACAGCAGGAAGGGCCACAGTAAAGACAAAAATATTTCCACTTGTACACATTGGCCCCATTTAAGAGGAAAAAGTTGCCACAGATAAAGCACAGCACAGCACAGCGAAGCACACAAAACACATTACACATACGCCCCTTTGTCTATGGCAACATGAGTAGCATTTTTAGCTAAGAGCCAGACTTTTGTTCTAGTTGCTGTCATTGTGAACGGAGCTGGAGCAAAAGCTGCAGCGTGTGCCACGCCCACTTAAACATTTTAAGCATTTGCCAAAAATTAATTTAAATAGAAACGGCAAACGAATAGAAAAAGAAGAAAGAATACCATTTGTTGCCCGACATTTTCAACTGCAGCCGTAACTTTCTTCTTTAAGTGTATATGTGTGTGTGTGTGTGTGTGTGCCTGTATTTTATGTGGACTTTTGACTTTTGGCAGGCAGCTGGGGTAAAAAACGAAGAAATAAAACAAAGATTCGTGCATGTAAATAATTGGAGAGCCACGGCAACGCGTTCCACGAAAACCAGACATAAAACGCAAATAAACAAGTTGGAAAGCGCTGAGCGATATCGACGCATTGCCTGGTTGACTTTTACTTTTGATTTTTGGCCGAGTCCTATTTTATTTTTGGGGTTCGCTTTTCGCTGCTTTTGGCGCATCAATTTCAATTTTATTGACAAGCCCAAGAACATTTTCTGACAGACCGAAGGCCTAAGTACTCTATGGCAAGAAATCGATGAACTGTAAGATGTATATGAATTTTAACTGTGTTCGTAAGGTACATTAAGTCTAAGTCATCTATGAGCAGGTGTACCTTACTATTTGTACTACAAATTTATGACTCTTAGAGCTTTTGCCTTTGCGAACTATTATAATGGTTCTTATATGATATGAGTGAGAAAGAAAGTGTACGTAGGGGCTTAGTTGTATTCAAAACATATGGTATGCATTGGAAAGTTAATGTTGCACTACAGTTCACTGAAATTCTTAAGCAGTTGTGAGCTTAGACTGTTGCGATAGGTAAACAAATAGTATTTTAAAGTAGTTAGTATATCATTTATCAATTTTAGTCAGTAAATACTTGCTTATGAAATTAAATTAAAGCAAATATTCAAGCTTTAAATGAAGAAAAAAGTTGAAAAACTTTGCAAAAAAAAAAACATTTTATATAAATATGAAACTAACATTTCTTTTTCCTCAAATTTTTTTTTTAAATATTTTTTTATATATTTTTTTTTAAATTTTTTTAAATATTTTTTTTAAATTATATTTGTATTGAATTTTTTTGTTTTTATTTTTTTTTTGATTTATAATTTTGGATATATATTTATTTTCTTGTTTTCATTTTATATTTTTGTAAAATATTTTTCATTAAATTTTTTATACTTTTTTGTATTTGTATTTTTTAATAGCTTTTTTTATAGCGCATATAGTAATCTTCAACTAATGGTTGGGGATAAAGGCCTGTATAAAAGCTGGCACTGATGACTCTAATGTTGAAACTAATTTGTACAATACTTCGAAGTTTTTGCCTAATTACGCCAGGTGGCGTCTTAAAGCGTCCTTAAATAGTAAGTAACTAAAAGTATAATACACATATTTATATATTCTTATAGTCAGTAAATACTTGCATAGGACAACATTTTCTTGTTTAAAAAAATCTCAAAAATTTTTTTCATATAGAAAATGCGAAGAAATTCAACAAAGTCAACATTTTATTACAATATATGAAACTGACACTGAATCTTGAGAAAAATGTTGACAATACTTCAAAGTTTTCGCTTAATCACGCCAGGTGGCGCCACTGTGCCTCGTTACAGTTTTTGGCGCCTGATTAAGAGTGACAACTGAGCGTCGCATGAGCTACGAAAATATAAGAATACCCTCTCGAAGGGATACGTTGGATACGCTGTCGACCGCATCGCAGGCGCGCTCATTTAACATTTTTGCGATGCGCACTTTTATTCGCGTTGGCTTTTACGAGGCAGCAGGACAACCGCAACGGTTGCTTGCGCCCTGCCCGTTTGATTGTATTATTTGCATATCGCCTCTGAGCGCTGTTTTAACTATGCTCGAAGCTGCTTAAATTGAAATCGCTGTTCGCGTTCGTAAAACAAATGGCGATTTTTAGGGGCCTGCCATAAAGCATTGATTACTCACCTAATATGCGCAGATATTTAAGACCCCAAAAGGACTCGGCCCCAATCGCTGGCAGATTGGAGTCGGTGATGCGTAGCACTTGCAGCTGCATAAACTGTCGCAGTGCCGGTCCGATTGTTATCGAGTTTCGTGGTCCACGTATTATTATAACCTTGACATCAATGTCCAGCTGATTGGCAGATAAGGAGCTCAAGCCGCCTGAAACGAGAGAAAAAAGTAATTAAATGGAGGTCAGCTAAGCGTAACTCCAACTACAGTTTATGCTTTGTGCGAACAAAAGAGCTGAGGTTAACAATGCGCACTAGATCATTAACTACAGAACACAACCTTTCCATTTTTTTCTGCACTTTTTGCTTTGCATGCAAACAATGTTGCGCATTTTCCCAAAAATCTCGGATAGTTTCTGTGCGAACTACGCAGCTTCCAGTTAGCAGTTTTTCGTTATCCTTAACAGGGTTTCTTTATTTTTTTTTATATATATATTTTAATATGGTATACAATTGTGTAACCGCAGTCGCTGTCGACTTTTATTATATTCTCGCACTGCATTATAGTTGCATGCATCTCTATATATATATGTGTGCTTATTGTATTGTTTGCGTGGGGCACAGCATTTGTTATAAGGCAGCAGCTCTCTGCGGGTATTTTCATAAAAAATGCAAAGCATTAACACTGATTGTAACATATTTTAACGCGCTTGCAATTTCGTTGGCATTTACGAGTATTATTGCATTACAGCAGAGCTGGCAGAGAGTCAGAGAGAGGGAGAGAGGGCGCACTGGGTGACGACCTGGAAGCTCAACTAAAAGTTTGTGCTCATTAGCAGTTGGACCTTAAATTTTTGTGCCATTGTGCTATTATTTAGCTAGTTGGCATTTTTAGTCAAAAATTTATATATGTTTAAATTAACTTAATAGAAACCAAAATTTCCTATAGCAAATTTAATGTGTATTTAAAATTCCACTATAACAATTTCTTAAAACTTTGAACTATGAAGAACTCTCGAGTTATTTTTAAAAAATATTTTTAATTTGTTATGCGAAGATTGCATATTATATGTGGACTCAGCTTGCAAGGTACTAAAGCTTTATATGTTTATGATATAAGAGAAAACCCAATCTTCTTCAACAATTTATTTTGTTAAGTTAGATTGAACTTTGAGAGATCGCAGCTGGAAATATATAGGCCCTATAAAAAAATCCATCTGAAGTCATCGTCTGATTTATGTTAAAAATTTCAGACTAGGAAAAACCACTTCACCAGCCTTTTTACGTTCTCTTGACAAACTTAACTATATTATTTAAATAAAATAAAATATATATTAAAGGAAAAAAAATCATATTCAACTTCTTAAGTTAATATATTTATTAATACATCATTTATTTCATTTAGCATATATTTTTTATATTAAAAAAATATTCAATTTCCAAAGTAATATAAATGTACATAAAATATATTTCATATAAAAACCGATTTCTAAAGTAATTATTTTAAATATTTCATTATTTTTATCAAATAAAATATATTTTAAATAAAAACTATATATTATATTTTAATAAAAGTATTTTCAATTTTTTATGTTATTATATAAATTATTTAATTTTATGTAGGATATTTTATATTTTTTTTAAATTAAGAAAAACGTTTTTATCATTTTTTTTGTTTATATTATCAATAAAGTCATACTATTTTTTCAATTTACTCCACTTAAAGTACAAAAATCTCAAGAACTTAATGAGATTAACATCATAAAATAAATAACTGCAATAAATAACTAAAGTACTTCAGTTGAAATAAATATGCAGAGCGAATATCTTAAATAATCGTGGTAAATTGAAACCCATTTCGTTGTCTTACTGTCGATGGCAGCCGCTGCTTCAGTTATTGTGCCGAAGATTTGGAAATGAAATTAAAACGACAATGGCATCACATTCAAAGCATCACATTCAAGGACTCCGACGACTTACAATGTGTGCGCTAGCCAAACAAGCGTTAAATTGAAATTATAGATTTCTGGTTGCACGAAGACAGAGAGAGAGCAGTTGCTCTAGTCGGCAAATGACAGTTGAACAAATTGAAATTGAAATTGTCTTAGAATGTTTAAGAGAAAAAGAACAACAGTAAGAGCAGGAAGCAAATGCTTTAAAAAGGAAATACTCGTTAATACTCATATGTGCAGCGGCAAGTACGAATAGCAGCTGGCAGCTCGACTCTGCAATTATGATGTTATCCTAATGATGGCACAAATCGCGCGGTTTACCTGAGCTGATGTTCGCGTGTATTGCATAATTTGCGTACACTTTGCTTTGCTCATTTTGCTACTGTAGCAAAAAGGGTATTTGCCTTTTGATGAGAAGTTTGCGAGAAACATCTCAGATAATATAAAGTAAGTCTTGATTAGCACGAAAAGCTAAGTTAATTTAAGGAAGTGCATCTGTTTGGGTCAAAAATATTTCTCCAGAACTTTTATTATAGGCATTTTATATATAAGAAATATCCATACCGATCGACTATATTATAACGCTCCCTCAAAATTGTTCGGTTGAAAAAATATCTGCAGTAGGAAAAACTTTTTTGTTTCTTAAACTAAAATATCTAATCTATGCATGAACGCAAAATTTGGAGGGTATTTAAGCTTCAGCATAGCCGAATGTTAGCCCATCCCTCCAGTGTTTTTTATAGTTTGTTCCCTTTGTGCTTATTGCGGCACTTACCTTTTGTGCAGATGGCCTGATAGCGATCCATATCATCAATGCTGCAGCTACATTCGACGGGGCACTTTCTGCTCGTATTGCTGAACAAGGCCGGCATTATGCACAGGCTGAACAGCAGCCACTTCAAGAGCATCTGCAATAGATATAAAGATATATATAGTCATAAAATTGTTTACAGATTTTCCATATTTTTTTTTAGTTGAGCTTAGTTGTTGCTCTAGTGGCAATTAGTGGGGGGTTTTTAATTACAGCTAAGCACTTGGCCACAGTCAAAACTCATTCAACTCTTTGAGCGCCGCCCATTGTTTGCTCACTTTTATACACTATGACTGAGCATTATAAATATATAAATCAGTTTGTTTCAAAATATTAAATAAAGTTTGTTGAGCTAAAATCAGTTCATATGCTTAAAAAATTCATAAATTTAATTTTTTATATTTTGAATTGCACCAATAGTATGGAAAAATTAATTATAATTTTTTTGCTTACATAAGTTTACCTAATATATATTTATCATTTCTAATTTACCTAATATATATATATATTTACTATTTCATTTATTACATATTTGTTTATTTAAAAAATATTTTTACAAAGCCACCTTAAGAAATAGTCAAGTAAAGACAACTCCTTCCTTAAATTAAATTTATAATATATATATTATATTTTTTAAAAAAAATATCCCCATTTCATTTTGTTTATAGAAAAAATATGTTGTTTAAGCTAAGCTTCTTTCCTTGACTTAAAAAAAATTTTAAGCATAGTTTATATTATTATTTTCTTACGTAAAAAATATTTTCTCAAAGCTAAGCTCTTCTGCACAAAACTATGAAAAGTTTTCAAGTATAAAAAGCTTTATATTAGATTATTTAATTAAATCTATTATACGTATTTTGTTTATAAATATATAAAATTTCTGTCAGTGTATAAAATGGCTTGCTTGCCAATAAAAACAGATAACTGTTATTTCTTGTTTTATATTTCTACTGCTGCTAATCTATTTATAAAACCACAAACTTATGCACTTGCACTCACACACACGCAGACAGTCACACCCACACACTGGTATATAGATTTTCAATTTGAAATCAACGTGGTGTCATATGTTGACATAGTTGGGCACAGTTTTTGTTGCAGTTGTTATCGTAGTAGTTTTAGTTGTTGTTGCTGCCTGTCTGCTGTTTGTTGTTTTACTTTACACATGTTAGCTGTGCGTTGCGTATACGCCATGTTTGACCTCAGTGATTTGTGGTCGCCATCTCTGGACACTTGTGCGCTGGCGATAAACTGCGGTGGTCCCCGTGGCACTGGCCACAGCGCAGCGAGCTCTGCATAAATTAGCCGCAGCACACAATGCGGTTAAAGAAACGAACTCAAAAATAAGCCCGAAATTATAATGCGCTCAACTTATGCGACCTCCCTCTGCCCCATTCTCCACCCCTCTCACTCGGTCTGCTGGGTCACACACTCCATTTGCCAGAATGAACCGAATATGCGTAAGCGCTTGCGACTGTTACTGCAACATGAAACTTGCATATGTAATTTTCAAAGGAATTTTCCTTTTTGATTTTTCATAACCATTTTTTTTTCATTTTCATTTTTTTTTTGGCTTTGTGGCCCCTTTGGCATTGCCGGCAAAAATGGAAAAGCCGCAGGATTTATGTGCAGCATATTTTTCATTTTACTGAGCCAGCGAGCGGATGGCAGCCAGGCAGCAACTGTCAAGTTTCCGGCTCATCGTCGGCACCTTGTGTGCATTGTGCGCATTGGATTTGTTGTCAGGATATTGCTGCTAGGCGCCGGCTCTCTCAGTAATATTTTCGCAAAGTTGTTGCGGTAAAAGTGAAAAATTGCGACAGACGACGCCGTGCCCAAAAAAAATGATAGAGCGGAATGCTTTCTTAAGTTACGTCTGTTGCGTCGCCCCGAAATATAGCTTCTTTCCATATTCCCAACTTTCTTTTTCTCTCCTTCTTCTCTTGGGGCACACTCAATTTAACTTGTGGCACGAGTTGCCATGCAATTCGAAAAGTGCATTTAAAAGTAAGACATGTTCCCTGGAATTGCAGTTGAAATATTTTCTGGCACATTTCAATTATTTTCTCTGCGAGAGAGAGCTGTGAAAAATTAAATCTTAAGCAACTATGTTAAGCAACGAGAAATTGTAGTCGGTTTCCTGATTTAACAGCAAATGCTTAAGAAGCCAGAGGCTTTGCCTAAAATTGTAGGAGTTACATGAAGAGATGAGTTTTTAAGGTAAAATGTGAGCAGATACCGTTTTGGTCTCTAAAAAAATGTTTTTTCTATAATATATTATATTATGTATATATTTTTTTTATTCATTAATTTTTTTTATTATTATTATTTATATTATTATTATTATTATTATTTTTTTTAAATTATTAAATTATTAATTAATTTTTTTATTTATTTATTCATTTATTTATTTACTTAATTTTTATTTATTTTTTTAAATACTTATAATTTATTTTTTTATATATTTATTATTTCATTTAAATCATTTTCTTCTATTTTGCTACATATATTTATCTATATATTATTTATTGAAAAATTGAGAGGCTCAATAAAATATTAATAATTTAGTTTTCTAGCAAAATAACTATTTTCTAAGAAATATTTAAATATTTGTATATACTTTTTATCGTTGGAGGATTGCTACTAAGAACAGTTATCATAAATCTCAATTACATTCATATCTCGACATTTATTGGGAAAAAACTTAAGATCGACTTTAATAACAAATTTCGAACAAAATAAATTCGTTTAGCAAAAATTAATCAGCTTAAAATGAAAACTTTATACAGTAAGAGAAAGAGAGTTCGCAATGGGGCGGCTAACCAGAAGTCAGCATCTGTCAAACTCGTTAAAGAAACTGCAGATTTGTGGGCTGGCCGCACGCAAGCCACGCCTCCGCCACACACATACACAGAGGGAGAGAGAGAGGGAGATACGGATACATTTAGTTAGATGGAAGTTAGCCGCGCTGCCAGCTGACGTACTACACGCTCCATTTGGACTTTGGCAAACTTTGTTTGCGTTCTGGGCCGCCGCTTGGCATTGCCGCTCGAGTACATGGTGCACGCGAATCGGACAGGCGAGGGCTAGAGATAGAGGGAGAGGGGCAGTTGGCTAAAGTAGTTGTTGATATCAGCTTTCAGCGTACATATTTCTTTGGTTACATTTGCCCAGTCGCTGTTCGCTTGCTATTTAAACAGTGCGAAATCGTTGGGGCCATTTGCGTATGCGATTGCAAACAGAATGCCGGAAGCAGTCAGCGAGCCAAGTCACATAAGAACTGGCTTAAGCTGCGCCGAACTAAATTACTCATACGCCGCGGTGGACAGTAATGGAGCGGGGTCTTTATGGTGCTTCGGATGCGGCCATTTAATACGTGCGCTACTTTTGTAATTGAATATGATAAATCAAACCGAAAAGTTAGTCCATGGAAGTGGTCTGGCCCGCTTCTATGGCCTTGCTGTTGAACTCGCCTCCTTCGCTTCGCTGGGCTGGCTTCTGCCGTCGGCCTATTGAGTTACACGCTGTGCAAATGTATTCATTTACTTTTTCGATGCCAGTCTCAACTCAATTGTATTTGATGGCTAAACATGTTTTTGTTTTAGCCCTACACAATTCAAAATGAAATAAATCTCAATATTTGTGCGTTGGCCAAAAATCAAATTACATTAAATGCCAGCTAAAGGCTAAAGAGAAAGGAAGAAAAAACGAAAAAAAAAACCGATGGCAAAATAAAGAAACATCAAAAAAGCAGCTGGCATAATATTATGAGTTATGCCGGGCTGTGGGCGTGGCACGATTTGTAACCTCGTTTAGGGGGCGGGGAGAGGCGGGGGCGCTGACCGTCGAGCCGACATTAAAATTCATGAACACATTTATTGCCAATTACCACAAGGCCTGCGGCACGTTTTATATAGAGAGCAGAAGCTAACGGGAGTTCTCGCTCTCCCACCCACACACATATACCCACTCGCCGTCTGCACATGCAACACGCTCTGTCCAATTCTCTGATTTGGCAGCAAATGTTGCGGCCGATTCTTGCTTATTTTTTTTCTCTTTTGGCCATTTTGTTGCCTTTTATTCGATTTTGCGCTTTTCTCGTCGTCGTCGTCGTCGTCGTCTCTTTTTTTTGCACACACAAATTGATAAATTAGATTTACGCTCGAGAAATTATATTACAATATAATATATTTTCGGCCTGTAGATTTGTGTTTTGTTATTGTGTTTGGCAGCCGAGTGAACTTTCCTTTAATAGCCAAGCGATTTTAAAGCGAAACATTCTGCAAATTTTGGGATTGCACTTTTTTATTTCCTCTTCTTATTTATGGTTTCACTGCGTGCTCGGGCTGTATGAGTAGTTGACTCGGCGGCAAAAAAGAAAACTGTTCAATTATGCGCAGACATTAAATGGGCTGCAATTTATTATGAAAAAATATCCCAAAATAAACTTTATGCTGATTGGGTGAAATGTCTGAAAGTTGAATGAAAAACAAAAATTGAATTTAAGCTGCCTGAATTCAAGTTGCAAAAATGCTGATGGCATTTTGGTAGATGATGTGAATGAGATAAGCAAAATATATATAAAAATAGTAAGTGTATTAAATAAAATTAAAATATATACATAATTGAGTAATCATGTTTGGATGCCAACGGATGAATAGCTCAAAAAACTATATGACATACTGTGTCATAATGTTTTTCTTATTCTGATGTCCAAAATTGGGTTTTTGTTGATATTATATTTGTAGAAATTATTATTTATTTATTAAAAATAGCATTAAATGATGATAGTTTTGTTTAAGATTGAGTCATTAGCAGGAAATATTTTTAACTAATATATTATATATTTTTTATTTTTTATATATTTAAAGTTATATATATTTATTAATATATACATTTTAAATGAAATATATAAACTTAATGTGACAGTTTAAGGGTAGGGGTTTCTGATTTTATTATTATATTTTAAAAAGTCACGAATATGCATAAGTTGAGAATTTATGACACATAATATATAATCTTCTTATGACGATTCTGATCCTTACTTAACATCTGCTAATTTCTGTAAAATTTATAGATTTCATTAAATATTAATTCAATCAATATTAATTCAATCATAAAAAACTTTAAAATTCTTATTCATTAACTCTTTTTTTGTGAAATGAAGGTTGAAATATCAGAAATTTGTTAAAATAACTATAAAATCCTAGAATTTGACTTGGAAGTATTATAGTAACTGTATGTCTTATAACAAATGGCCCTCTCATGGCAACTCCTCAAATTTTGATTATATGATTTTAATATAAAAGCGGTGTAAAACTAGATAAAGTTGCCACTAAATATAGCAGAAAGCTTGTTTAAATCAAATATAAAATTTATATGAATAAAAATAAGTAAATAATAAATAATAAATATATAGATAAAAAAATATATATACTATAAATAAAAATAAATAAACTAAATAAAAATATAAAAGTCTATAAATTTCTGTAAAAATTATAGATTTCACTTCAAATTCACACATTAAAAAGAAATATTTGAAAATACTTATGCATTAAATAGCAGAAGGTTGAAGATAATATATATTTAAAAAATTTTGTTATGATATTAGATAAGAAAGTATTATAGCAACTATATTCTATAGAGATTCATTGCAGAACAATTTCAATTTCAGTTCCTTTTATCTCTCAAACCTAATAAGCACTTCAAATACTTTTCAGTTGCCATACAAAATGACTTAGCTTAAGTTGAAATTAGTTCGTTCTCTCTCCATGCAGCACTTCCTTTAGCCACTGTCCATACTGAAGTGCTTGGACATCTTTTCATTAGGTTGCAACATGCAGTTGGTGCCGCTTGTTGCAAGACAATTTCAGCAGCTTTGCGGCATTTGCAATTCAATTAAACTAAAGCAAAAGGCCAAAGGCAGTCAACTAAGAGATGAAGAAGTGAATGTTGACGATGTCTGTGCGGTGCTCGGTGGGGTGGGCGGTGGGGGCGTGGCTATTGTGAGTGGATGCACTGGCGTGAAGCGTTAAAAATGCAATCAAAAGACAACAAAGGATGACGGCGACCGTGACCAGGTAGAGCTGCAGGTAGTAAATAAGTGGCGACTGACACTGAAACGGGTTGGACAGCTAAGAAAACCGCGAGCAACAATAACAACAACAATAACAACAATAACAATAACAACGTCAATAACATTGAGATGGTTGAAATTTAATATCTCGCTGCGGATCTTGGGTTCTGCCAGTGAAATCTGAAACAGTTGCCGCAAACTTTTTCGGTGAAGGGTCCTGCCCAAACTTAAAGACAGACCACACACACACACACACACACATACACATACAGGTCTCACTTACTGTGGCTCAGTCAGGCTTAATGCCTGCCTGTTGGCAGTGGTCAAGGTGTGGGCTTAGTTGCCTTTTAGGCATCATTGAGTCAAAAGATTGCTGCTCATTTGCCGTACTTAATTGGCCAGTGTCAGCTTAATGTCGTCTGCGCACTTCCACTTCCGCATCGAACGCCCACACAAGCTGTGTGGGGGGCGTGGCTAGCTGGTCGTCACATTAGGTTAAGCCAAAGGCAAAGGCAAAGCTAATCGCATTGACCAAATGACCCAAAAAATCAGCTGCAGCAGCAATGCACGCACAGAGAGAGAGAGAGAGAGTAAAGGCAATAGATTGTGCGAGAGAGAAATAGCTTTATATATAATATATTAAGCTTATGTCTACACGAGGCAATTACACGACAATTGCCACGTTTTGGCCAGGGCGTTGCCAATAAATCAAATAAAAAACATTTGTACTTGCCCCAAACACACACACACACACACATGCACACACGAGTGCTTCAAGTGGGCGTGTGAACACATGTTATTTTGGCAATTACAAAAAGGCAATTGAAGCGCCAACTGCAGCTGAAAATGGCTATTTGCTCTGTCTTGCTAAGCCAAAGAGACGGCCTGGCTTAAAGCGCGACCCTTGTTGAGCCAGGCTTGCTGTGTGTGGCACGTAGCCGCATCGCATGCACCGCACGTTCTGCAACTAATCGCTCAAGTCTTTTATGCCTGCCCAATAGCCGGCCAGCCTCGTGACCATGCAGTGTGTTCTGTCTGTCATCATCGTGCGGCTACACTTTGCGGCATGGCATAATCACGCGTCGCTGCCACTTTGCTCAATCCGGCCAGCTTACTGTTAGCCAGCAGCTTGTCTGCCCACACTTTCGCTGAAATTGATAAAAATGTTTGGCCAGCTCTTCGGCGGGGCGCGCGTTACACGTGTGGTTTCTAAATTGCAATATTTAAGTCTGGGGAGATTTGTGCCAAGGCATAAATGGGTTACGACTGCCTCAATTGCTCAACTGTTTAATATTTAAGTGGAGTCGAAGCTTAGCTTCAAGAGAAACCGACTGAATAATAGCTAAAGGAAATATATGTGGGAAATATCCAATCGATAATTATGAAAGCTTTTAAGGGACAATACTTTGAGTACATTTAAGATATTGGCAATTTGATATTGACACATAACTATATTATCTATAGAGCTATATATAATATATATTTCAATTTCAATTTTTATTACACTTTTAATAAGACTATATTGTTATGTTTATAGTAGCTTACAAGAAACTAAGAATATACGCTTAAAACTAGACTGTTTCTGCTTCGATATTAATTTACAGATGACTTTTGGCTTGCAGAAAAACCGTAATAAAATACCCCGTATATAAGATATGACAGATCAGTTATATGTCTCAGGACAATAGTATTCAGCTATACCAAGACTAACCTAAGCTATCGAATAAGCCTGGATCAAAATTTCCCTAAATTATTTTACCAACTTGTATGAACCCTTACTAAGTCAGGAAACAGAATAATGTCTGAACATACTAATTTTATTTAAATATATTATGTAGTCTTGATTTGCAACTATCTTTGAAGACATTAAGAGAATTCAAATTGAGAAATGCGTGTTAAGTATCAGTTTTGGTGGAGGTGGAGTGTGCTGGATTACAGTGGGTTGTTTACATGTTATTGAAGAGTATATATGAGTTAAATTTATACAGTATTAAATTCCTGAATGAAGATCCAGAGGGTGAAGTCTCTTTAGAATTTTGGATAGAAATCTATGTATTGCTTTCTGCTGTAGTGCCCCATAGTTGTATATAAGAATTAAAATTCTTAAAAAACTCACTTTTTGTTAGGGTTTTTGTTATTCAAGCGGCGCTTTTTTGGAGCCCCAAATTTCGACAAATTTTTGTTAATATTATTGTATATTCAAATGAAGTAGTCCTAAACTTTATCTTGATTTCTAAATTAAAATTAGGTCTCTAACATGTTTGGTTTGTGTGATTGAAAGTAGGTTTAAGGGGAATTCCATTTAGCTATCCAGCAGTGTACAAGTGAGTTAGACGCTGCCAAAAATTAGTAAATTATTTTCTAAAATATCTAACTTTACAGAAATATATATAAATACTTAAAAATATCACAGAGCATTCAAACTTAATATACATTCTTCCTCAGCCGAAGACCTTTGGCTTTAATATCTTGGCTTGACTTTCGTTAACTAATTTTACCTCTCCAAATAAATAAATAAATATTTTCTTTTAATTCCAAAGTGTTATTGCATTGAAATAAAATGAATAAATAAAAAATTACAGGATATAAAACCAGTAACAGCTGTTAAACATATTTTCCTCAATCTTTAAGCTAAGTGTGTTTTTTTTTATTTCCCCTTGATTTTGCCTCTACAAATTTAATTATTTTAGATGTTTTTTCATATTTTTGCTTTTAGTTATAAATTATTTCTGCAATTGTATAAAAAGAAGTACAAATTCTGGATATAAAATTAGGAAGACATAACAATCTTAGCCCTAATCAAAAGCCTATGAGGTAAAACTGTTTTTCTACTAATGTTTATTTTCTATCGATTTTTCCTCTAGAAATTATTTATTATGTTTGAATACAGTAAAATTAAATTATATATTATTTAAATGTTTATATACAAGAAATCCCATAGTAAAAATGTTACTAAAAAAAAATTGGACCGACTATTATTAACTTTATTTGCAATTGCTTTAATGCCATTTAAAACAATTTGAGGCGCTTAAAAGGAAAAAGCTGTTTTATTTCTTCTTTTTTTTGTTGTATTTACTGATTTATTTAAATGCACTTTGTGCATGAGAGAGATTTAATATTTAATGCATTTTAATGTCACTTGAGCTGACAAAGCACATTACATGGGATTTATTGAAATTCAATTGCAGTCCAACTTTTTTGCAACTGAAATTGTTTTTAAATCATGTAAATTTCTCGCTCCGAATGCAACAAAAAGTTTTGTCGAATTTTATTAAACTATGGCTTTATTTGCAATTATTTGTATGCAGGTTTATAGTAGCTGCTTACAAATGCTTTGAAAGGAATTCAATCAGAGCAAAAAAAAATAAATAAAAATAAAAAACTCTAAAAGTTTTGTAGCATCAAATTGTTTGCCATTTCCCTACTTTTTCTTTATGTTTTAACAATTTAAAGTTTGAAAGTCAAGAAAGACAAACCGTTGAATTTAGCCAGCCGGAAAAGTTGGCGAGATTTGACAGTGAGAGACACAGAGAGAGAGAGAGGGCGGCAAAAGGGTTTAAGGCGCCAATTTGTAGATTACAAAAAGAGGGCAAAACTCTGTCGTGTATATAGTTTTTGCAGCAAACTTTTACAGCCGGAATGAAATCTTGCCCTGCCTTAAATTTCTGTGGCGTTGGCTTTAAGACCCACTTGAGACGGTCTGCAGTCGTTGTAGAAGAGATTTCCATTTAAATTTATCATTTTTTAATGAGACACTTAATTACTGGCTGGCAAACAGCATGTTACAAATAATGCTACGACGCTAATTGTTTCCGCTTGCTCATTTTGCTGCCAAGAGCGGCTATGCATGGCTGTATATACAAACAAGCGTGTATGTATATAGACAAGGACACACACACACATACCGAAATTGTGACAGACATAAGTAGAAGCTGTGAATGCCGTCACCACATTGTTGCCCAGCTCTCGCTGCTGCTGCTGCTGCTGGCATGAGGCAGCTTTATATCATTTTGAAAGAAGGTAGCCAGAAATTACAACATCGTTTTGTGTGCGAGCTTGAAGCCGGCCACAAATGGAGAAATGGAGGCACGTGCGGCGTCTGGGCTCTGGCAGCTAAGTCGTCTATCTTGGCAAGGACTCATGCAGCACACACACGCACACTCGCACCCACACACTTCATTAGATTTGTTTAATTTAAGTTATTTTCGTACAGTTGCGGCACTCCCGTGGCATTTCATTAAATCTCAGCCCTCTAAGCTGCCAACTAAACTTCTTACTCAAATAATATTGAGCAAATCACAGCCAGCTGTTCACAAATTTAATTGGCATTGATTTAAGCTATCCACTGCATATCAATGGCTGCATTATAAATCATTTTATTTGCTATTAATAAAGCTCTTATGGCATAAGTGCATGTAAATCAAATTGATTTTAAGCAAACTTGTAGCTCTATCAACAAATCTATTTCAGTTTGACATGGCTGACAGCTACATTTAACACCAGCTGTCAAGCATTCAAGTGTCGTTAGGCAGACAAGTTGTAGCAAAAATAGCCACAGGCTCGAGGACGCAATTTGAATAGTCTGATGGACACAACTTGCATTTGTTATTGTAATTTGCTGCATCTGTTAAGGATTATTAATAAAGTTCTGTTGACATTTAAAGAGCTTGCATACTTCTATATCTTAATCTTAATAGTTAAACTCTGTTTGTTCAAAATAAGATATTCTTTAATTCGTTCTTAGCTCATCTAATTTGCAATACAGATTTTTCTTCCTGTTTTAGTTTGTGGGTATAAAGACGACTAATTTTTTTACTTTTTACTTTTTGGATATAAAGATGGCTAAATTTTTTATTTAAATTTTGTATATTTTATTACTTTTAGTTTATTTAATTTCCTCTAAAATTTTTAAAATTGTTTTAAAAATCTTAAGTTTTTTTGTGATATTAACTTTAAAAAATTTTATTCTGTACAATAGATTGCATTCTAAAAAGGTTTTTTAATTTCCTTTTAATTTCATAAGATTTCATTCTTAAAAGTTATTTTATATTCAATTCTTTTATTTAAAAAAAAAATTTATAAGTAATGCTAAAAAAAATGTATATTTCTTTAAAATAATTTCATACCAAATATAACATTTTCTATAATTTTCTTCCTTTTAAAAATTTTTATATATTAATGAAAAATAATTTAATGCTAAGTGTATAATTTTCTAGAAGATGATTACATAAAATTTGATTCTTAAACTTTATTTTATATTTATAAAAAATAATTTTATGCCATATGTAATATATTCCAGCGAATTTTCGAACATTTTTCAATTTTTGCAAAAATAAAAGCTTACAAAATTCATGCAGAAAACAAATAAAAATGGATTGTTAACTTACGATAAATAATATTTTGCATTATTTACAATGCAATACGAAGCATTGGATGGCAGTTGGCAATGGTTAACACTTTCAAGGCCCAGCCAATATGGCATTTATTATGGCCTATTGACATTTAGCAGGTCATGTTTGTTCCTCAGCCTCCAACGCAATGCAAACATATCAGTGAAAGAGCGCAAATAGCAAACATATTATTGACATTTTATGGTTGGGAATTTCACGAAGAAAAAAAAAGTCCTAAAAGGGTAACCCACACGTATGTGCTGAGAGCTCTCGCACGAGTGGTGCGAGAGTGGAGCCATGGTGGTGCGCACCACAAGTCGATTAACAGTTTGATTGAGTTTTCCTACATGGGAGCTGCGGTATTTGTGGTTGATATAATGCGGTTGTTCGCCTCAAAAGTCAATACTAAAAGGGTGACAGCAGCAGCAGCAGCAAAAAAAATATTATTTAATGGAAAAATGCCTCTCGCTGCCAGTGCGTCGTAAAAAATGCGATGAACTCTGTAATATTTTTGAGCTCTAATATGGCCAAGACAAGAGCTCCAGGGAGAGCGACAGCAGCATTCTGGAGCTGAAAAACGTAATTAAAAAAGCGAGAGAGAGAGCGAGAGGCAGGCAAAAAGATGAGAGATGGTTGGGCAAAGTCGACAGCAAAGGTTAACTATACACTCGGACGACCCCCAAAGGCCAACTGGCATTTTGTCATAAATATTAAAGTGTGACACAATGTGCTTTCAATCACATAAACCAACCGAAGCGCGCATAGTCCTTGGCATCCTTTCAACTCGCTGTCCCTGCCCATGGCTCTGTCCCGGCGCTGGGGCCGAGACCTCAGGAAAAATTATTTTACATTACAAAACAAAATATTTGCAATGTTGCGCTGCGCGCGCTCTGTGATAAATTAGCTGCGTCTAAGGGTCAAATGCTGCTGAGCTGCAAATATTTTCAGTTCGCCATTCTTCAATTTTCAATAGAAAATAACAGCAGATGCTTTCAGACTTTTGGGCAAAAGGCAGCTTGATTCGGGACAGCGTTGCATGTTGATTGATTAAAATAATCAGCAGGATGTCGAAAATAAGTTGAAATAAGTAAGAAGCGCTGAAAAATATAATCTTTCAAATACTTTAACTTATATTATATATTAGGTAAATCGTTTCAAACGCATTTCAAAAGGATTTAAAAAAAATATCTAAAAAATGTATGTACTTACAGGTATAGTAATATTAGTATTTTAATTTTTTATTTATTATTTATAATTAATTTTATTTTATGTTTTATTTTCCTTTTATTTTTATAAAATATGTATTATTATTACTATTTTAATATTAATACTATTTTCTTTTTATTATCATATTAGTATTATTTTTTTTTTATTTTATTTTGAAGTTTTTTTTTAAGTTTTAATAAATTTTATTTTAATTTTATTTTTATTTTATTTTTTTATTATTTTTATTTTTTTTTATTTTTATTATTATTTTTTTTTATTTATATTGTATTATATTAATTTTTAATATTTTATTTTTGTTTTTCCTTTATTTTATTTTTATATTATTTTTGGTTTATTTCTATTTTATTTTAATTTTATTTTGAACTCCTTTTTTGTATGTTTAATTTATTTTATTTTTTAATTTATGCTTTATTTTTTGAGATATAATTTATATCTAAATATGTTCAAATTTAAAATATCTGTATTTTTTTTATATATAATCAAATATTTTTGATATATTTTTAAAATATTTTTCAGCTTTTTATTTATGTTATTATTAATATATGGCAGACTCAGAGTTTTTAATACAATTTAACAGTTTTTACTTTCTCCCTAGCTTAATTACAGGGTATCTGAAAGCAGCTGCATGCAAATTAAAGTAAAATCTCATAGCATCTCCCTCCTCTCAGGTCAGGCGTGACACAGTTTGAGGGTCGTCAACGAATTGATAAATTAATGAGCATTTTGACATTTCAATTGAGTTGAATTGAAAAATTCGTTTTAATGACAGTCAAAATGACAGTGCAAAAGAGAGAGAGAGAGAGAGAGAGAGAGAGAGAGAGAGCTGAAATAGCGAGACAGAAAGAGAGAGAGGGAGATGAGGGGAATATCAAATGCTGTCAGAGTAAGGGCAATCGGAAGCTTCATGACATTTTATTGGCATTTATGGATGGCAGTGTTAAGTTGTTGTTGTTGCTGCCCATCCCCAAACTTTGAAGCTGCGCATAAATTATAAATAAAAAAAAATGAAGAAGAAAAATGATTAATTGCCCGCTTTTGACATTTGAGTGTCTGTCCGTGAGGGTTCGCACTTGGCCTGTTCTCCTTTTGCGGGCTGTGGTAGAAATGAATTTAATTGAAATTACATTTCTTTTTTTGCTTGTGTGAAGTTCTCTCAAGGGCAGCAAAAAACACTGCCAGAAGGGTGCATGAATATTAATGAGCAGCCATATAATTAATTTTCAAGTATTTATTGACTAAAAATATTTTAGCTTTAATATGAACTCATGAGACGCGACTGCATTAATTAATCAGTGCTAAGCCAACCAAGCGTCTAACTTTAGTATGGCACTTAAATATAAATAAGACCAAAATCTAGCAATAGGATATCATATTAATTATGATGAGTTTATGATTAAGCGCAGCTCATGCCGTGGCCTTTGATAACTAATTTACAAACATTTATTAGCTGCTCTGCAGCTGCGGAGATAAGAGCGCGCAGCTAGGGGAACACATTGCTCATACGCCATGTGGTGCCAAATAAAGTTCGGATCTATGATTTCATATATGAGTGTGGGTGTGTGTGTGTGTGTGTGTGTGTGTGTGTGGGTGTCTATGGCTCAACGCTCAGTTAAAGCCAGGGGCTTAAATGAAAATCCCCAACATTGTTCATTTTCTGCACTGCAATGCTCTAACAAGAAGGGGCGAGGCGGCAAACACCCACACATACACACCCACACCCACGCACTCGCACACGCGTGCAGGTCCTTAAAGCGCTTACTGTCGCCCCAAACGAACGAAATGAGTTTGTTAGCTGCGTAAACTGAAACTGTTAACACTTTTGAACAGCCATTCTGCTTGGCCATTAGCTTGGCTCCCCTCGCAGTCTTAATTAAAAAGTACGAGCACTATTCATAGTTTCTACTCTTTCTTTTCCTTGCATTTCTTGAACCAAAATGCGTGTAATTTTATTTTACGAATGTGTAAAAAGCAGTGATTAAAAATTCAATTTTCATGGCATTAAAAATTTAATAATTTAACTATGCTTTAATATGGCTCACAAATGAATTTTCTTCAATGGAAACAGCTACTTAAATGCTTTTAGTAGGAGAATTTTCTTGCAGACTTTTAACTACCAAACAGACATGAAATTATTGTTAAGAACATAATTAGAATTTGTTTTCTGCGCATTTAGTTATGTGTTTCTGGGAAAAGCCATTTTGCAAT
The DNA here is from genome assembly GCA_035045545.1 of Drosophila gaucha. NCBI lineage: Eukaryota > Metazoa > Arthropoda > Insecta > Diptera > Drosophilidae > Drosophila > Drosophila gaucha. The sequence goes on along the minus strand of JAWNOY010000006.1, from coordinate 172,167 downwards.
TGTGCTACAACTTTTGCCTTGGCCTCGGGCTGAGCATCAGTCAAAATACAATTCAATTTTGTTTAACAGAAATTTATGCTGTATTTTGTAGCTGTTTCTGCTGCCGAGCACTGGCGAAAAGTTCACTGATCTGAAAAAAAGGGCCAAGTTATTTTATAAAATTTCATCTGGCTAAAAGACGAACGGACAGAGCGGACGTAGGGACGGAGCGGACGGAGGGACAAGCCAGCCAGGCGAGTGGCAGCATAATTTTCATTCAATTTCGCTCATTCGTTTAGCATTTGGCCAGGTTTCTGCCCAGAAGGCCTAGGCCTGCTCGTAGTCCTAGTTCTCTTCTTCTTTCTTTTTTGCGTAGCCGGGCTGCATTCATAGCTATTTATGTGTTTATCCACTTAGAAACGAAGCGATTTGATTTGCTGCTAAATGAGGCATTTTGTGCAATCATTTGCATTGACTTGTTTAGCAAAGGAAAACTCCACGTTGAACTCCAACAAGGAAGCTGCTTATTATCGAGCTTTGCACTAAATTAAAACGTTGACTTGGAGTACTTGAAGCCATAAATGCATGTCTGCTTCATTAGGCAGGCGGAAATTTTAATTTCTATACAAGCAATCTATTTAATATAAAATGTTGTTTATTTTTGTACAGTTAAGTGGGCAAATACAAGTTTTTTATTAAGTTAGCTCTAGAAAACTATTTTTTAGACTATATTAAATTTGATTAATGAAATAACAAAGATTTAAATCCACGAAAAATGTTTCATATATTATGAAATTTGTTAAAGCTTATGCTAAACTGATAAAGATTTAAGTAGAAAGAGAATTTGCTAAGAATTTTGATTAAATCCAAATTTCTATTTGACATGAAGTATGGAAGCTTAAAGAAGAAAGGATAAAGAGTATAATAAGCAAACCATTTTGTATTAAATTTTGTATATTTTTTAACAAATTAAGTAAAAAATCAACTCAAGGAATCTAATTTTTTTTACACTTTATTTAATTTGGTTGTAAAAGTAATTGAAACTGTCAAAACTGATGAAAATCGATTACGTTTTGACTGAAAAGAGAGAGAGAGAGTTTGAGGTAATCAAATGCATTCATTTAACAGAAATTTTGATGTCGGCAAATTGAATATTTGATATGAAGTGCGAAAGTATGAGAAAAACAGAAAATAATTAGAAAATATATAACTAAATGAGAATTAATTTAAAATATTAAAAACTATAAAATTTGGTATTTTGTTTAACATTTTGGATGGGTACATACAATTTATTTAGAAAACCAGCTGAATAAAACTCTTTTTATACCCTGAACCCATTGAAAATGGGAAATCAGGGTATAATGGTTTTGCAAAAAGTATGTAACAGGCAGAAGGAGGCGTGGCAGACCCCTTAAAGTATATATATTCTTGATCAGGGCGACGAGCTGAGTCGATTTGGCCCTGTCCGTCTGTCTGTCCGTCCGTCCGTCCGTCCGTCCGTCCGTCCGTCCGTCCGTCCGTCCGTCCGTCTGTCCGTATGTATGAACGCGTCGATCTCAGAACATATAAGAGCTAGAGACTTCAAATTTTGCATGATGGTCTGTGTATACAGCGCGCATATCGAGTTTGTTTTAGATATTCGATAAATTTTTCCGTTTCAATGATATCGATTTAAAACGTTATCAAGATTCAGTTTTTTGACCATATCTTTTACATATTTTTAGCTACAGCTACCAAATTTTGTTTTTAGCTTTTTGAAAATAAAATACATTTTCTATTTTTTTTATTTTGGATACCGGCTCCACATTTTACAAAAAAAATTTATTAAAAAAAAAAATTATCAAAGCCACAAATTTTTTTTTTTAAATTTTTAAGTGAAAACCGTATTTTCAATAAATTAATAGCACTCAATGCAGAAAATTGCATTCAAATCCGTTAAGTAATACAGAAGTTATTAAAGGAAACATTGTAAAAGCACGCGGCAGCAGCCTGTACGTGTGCACACATACATTCAAATGAACTACACAGTAATCGGGGCGCGTGCTTCTGTGTGCTTGTGTATACAAATGTGTGCATGTGTATATGCGCGCAGAGGTAATATGTATAGATAAAAGATGTAAGCTAAGTTGTTTAAAACAACAGCTCGGACTTGGTTCAGGGGATCTCGTAGTCGGGCTGAGACCCGACTAGAGCTTTCTTACTTGTTTTTTTTAGATTTTATCAAATTTGGTTGTAGACATAATAAAGATATGAAACAATGAAATAACTTTCAAAAATTGTGATAATTGAAATTGATTTGGCTAAACTAAACGAGTTTAAACTAGAATGAGGATTATTTATTGGGAACATTGATAAAAACAAATTAAATATTTCACATGAAATATGAAAAGTTATAGAAGAAAGACAGCGAATAAGTAGAGTCTAGATAATTAAACGAGAGTTTGATCAAAACATCAACAATTATAAAATTCTTCTCGGATTTAATGCAGGTACAAGAATTTCCAGGTAAGTAAAAGCTTTAACAAAATTTTTTTTAAAAATTACAAGGAAATATTTGAGTTAAAGTCGAAGTCTAAGAGGAAAGTAGAAGGGAAGAGAGTAAATAGAAAATGTTTATTTAATCAAAAATGTGTTTTAAAAGTATTCAATTTGCAAGCAAGATTTTAATACAATTTAAGCTGTGCTTAAAATAATATAAATTGTTTTAATCTGTATTGCATCGGCATAGCTGTAAGAGCTTAAAAAAAGAACAGATAGAAACAATTTGCAAATTTGCCAAAGGAAGCCGCATTAAGTTCATGAGTAAAGACTCAAAAAAAGAAGGAAAACAGCATTAAAAATAAAAAATAAAACTAGATTTTTAAAAAAACTAGATAGACTACTATAAACCTAGATATTTAATATATATTTAAAAAAAATTTTATTTCAAATAAGAATTATGTAAAAGCAAGATAAAGAATTTTCTAAGAACTTTCTAGTTTTAAGAAAATGAAATTTCACAGAAATATTCATACAAGTATCATAGCTCCAATCAGTCCTCATACTGTTAATCATATATAGCTATAGCAAAAGTACAGGGTATATTCTAATGGAGTGCTCATAACTTTGGCCAAACTTTAGTGTTTTTGTTTTCATTTTCATCTCACTTTGCGTGGAAGTGCACTTATAGCGCGAAAATTTCCTTTTCTTGTTGCAGACGCTTCCTTTGTTGAACGCCTCGACGATGCAAACGCCGCAAGGACGCTGACGCCGAAGCTGACGCAGACGGAGGGGTGAGCTTGGGGGCGTGCCTGTGGTGGGGGCGGGGCTGTGGTGTTGGCTCGTCGGTTGTCGTTCCACTTAGCCGGCACTAGAGTGTTAAATCGCATAATTATGTCTCTCATGGCGCGCACTTCACTAAACTGCAAAGTAATTTTTTTCCGCTGCCTTTGGCATCGTTTGTTTTCGCGAGTTTCCTTTTTATATATTTTTGGTTTTTGTTGCGGATTTTCCCCACTTTAATCACACATGCAACTGCTTGCCTTTGTAATATTATGCGAAATTTCTTTACTTTTGCCTTTGCCTTTTATTTTTGTTGTAAAATACGCCTCGGTCATATGTTTGCTTTGTCATCTCGGGCTCGACGTAATTAAGTTTTGCCCGGACGCTCGCTTTGATGTGCAGGCACACAAAATGGAGGGCTATATGGAAAAAGTTTTGCCTAATGACTGAATCAAGCGCAAGTTTGCACAACTTTTTAACACACATTAATGTGAAATAATTTGCATACTTCGAAGCCACACTTCAAGCCAAGTATACAAAAAAGTATGCCGCAACTATTCGAGGAGCACGCAGCAAAGTGCTTTAATTGCTAGGCCGAGGCCAGAGAGAAGAGCGAAAGCAAAAAATGGCTAGTAATAAATCTAAGCAGAGCAGCAGGCAGCAAGCAGCGGGCATTAAAGTGCGAGTATTCCTCAAGATAAGCCAACTACAGGCGCTTATCTGAGCGTAAATGCCAAGCTAAATCCCTTGTCGACAATTTGAAACATTTAAAGGCGCTGGCCGAGATTTTGCCCACTTTGTTGCCCGATTCCCTTTACTGTGCGTCGTGTTATGCTCATGATGGACGCTGTTAATCTATAAATAAAAAAACAAAACAAGAGACTGCACAAATCCTGGTCCCTTTTTGTAAGCCAAAAAAAGACTGTTGCGTTGCCTTGGTTTGATAAATTCCCGTTAGGACCGTTTCCGGGGCAAAAGTACATTAAAGGTATTAGTCTGACAGTTGCCAAATACAGTTGAAATATATATACACCCAACTCGGTTTTTACACGGTTCATATGTTTCTTAGAAAAGCGTGCAATTAAAAATCGTGTAAATAGTAAATGTGAAATATATATAGTAAATTTATGGATCTTTTTCATAGCTTTAAGATTCGTGTAAGATGAAAAAAAGCTAAAAGACCTAAAAGACCGTGCTAAAGAAGTAGTAATAAAATTTATATTTTGAAAGTATATGAAAGCTTACAAAACATTATAATTTGAATTCAAAATAGGATTAATTATGAATTTTGCAACTATTCATAGAAAATAAAATATAAGTGTAAAATGAGATAACTTTAAATATTTTTTTTTCTTCTTTCTTTTTTCTTATTGGTGAATTTCAGTTTTTTAAAATCGTCCAAAAAAAAACCGCGTATAAAAAGAGTTGAGTGAACATTTAATATTTTTTTTAGATATATGTACATACGCCATGTATATCAAAAAATTCTTGTAAATTTATGCTTTTTTCTTATTTGTTAATTTAGTTATTTCAAACTCGTGCAAAAAAAACAAACCGTGTAAAAAAAGAGTTGGGTGTACGTTTCTTATTTGCCTTTAGATATCTGTATTTAGGCATTGCGCATACGTCATGTATATCATATATTGGCATTTAAGCTGTTTGATAATTGTGCGCTCTGTCAGGCTACAAATATTAACTTTCAATTACTTAAATGCTCGACTCTAGCTATTAGAAATATAAATGGCATGAGCGCTGTTTGCTTTCAGCTCTGTGGGCGTAAGCAGGCTAGGCATACGAGCTTGCCTTTTTCATGTCTAATCAAATAATGTGCTTGTCTTGCGCTTAAACAAGCAAAATTAAAGACGGCGGCGCCACGCGGCGTATACGCAATGCATAAACGTCAAAGTGAATTTTTGCGAAATTCCGCTTGAATTGCGCGTTGATGATCACAAAACGTGCCACTGACTGAGAGTGTGAAAGAGTGAGAGGGAGTGTGTTTATGTGTGTGTGTGTGTGTGTGCAAGGAGAGCGGATGTCGTGTACAGTTAGAGCTTAAATCGGTAAATTGCAAAAACATGTTGAATGCACAAGTGTGAGCTAACTTTTGTACTTGTTGTTGTTGTTGTTGTTCTTGCATGACTGATGAATGAGTGGCGCCTGTGTATGTGTGTGTGTGAATCACTTGGCCTGTACCCGAGTCAAGTATAAGTTGATGCGTGTGTGTGTGTGTGCGTGTGCGTGTAACCACAACACTGAGTTCTGTCCGCTGATGTGGAAGCAAGGAAGAAGTAGAGCATCGCAAACAAAGCATTGCCAAAAATCAACTGGCAGCGTTGCCAGACAGCTGCGAAGCCAGCTGCCAGTTGCCATCATGTGCTCAGTCTTCGGGAACAATGACAAACACTGAGTGACCCCAAATAGCAGCTGGCTCGAGCACATTTTCCTTTTACCTCAACAGCGCACTCAATTGCCCCGAAGCAGCGCACACAAATACATATTTATGTATATGCATCCGGCTAATTGAAAAATAATGTTAAGCAACGAATGAAATTAAGCATGAATTACACAGGGAAGATAAAGGTGAATTAAAACTTTTATCTGATGTGTGTGGTAAAGGGAAATGAATGTGTCTATGGTATGTAGTAGTAGTATATAGAGTATGTCAGGTATGCATATAAATATGAACATGATGTAAATAGGCATAAGAGATTTGTAGCTATTTATATATAACGAAGAGTAGCGGTAAAACGGAGTGGCAACGCCATACAACGAAGAGGTGCAGCAGTGGTGGATCATTCATAGATGATGGAGTAGAAAAAAGAAGTTTCAGTTGAAATAGTTGAAATCGAAAAGAAGTTGTTAAAAGAACAGGAGAAGAATAAAAAATTTCAGAGCTATCAAATAAGTAGCATTAGGAGATATTCTGACCGACGTGATTTGCTCCTTAAGAACTAAATAATTTTCGATTCTAGAATTTAGACTTCTGTATATTTTAGAAGAATCTGCATTCAAAATTTGGTACCTAAAGCTTCTTTAAAATCTGAGATATACTTAAATAACAGAAGTTTTAACAATTTTATTATATATATATATTTTTTTTAATCAAAATTTTGTATTTGATTTAAACAATCTCCTGCTACCTTATTTAGTTTTACATGAATCTATTTCTTAGAAGTAGAAAAAGTGATCTATTATTTAAAAGTTGATTAGCCATGTTGTAGCGGGATCTCCGACTATGGTTCTAAACTTCGAAGTCAACCCGTTTATATAGACAGTTAGACAGATTGACGGACAGACAGATAGACGAACGAGCGTCTATCAACTCGCCCTATACATATACCCTTAAAAAAAGTAGTTAGAAAGAGACATTCATCTATAGGCATGATACGTTTTATTTAATAAATTTAATTTTTTAGCCCAGTTATCTAATTTTAGAGATATTTAAGATATTTTCATAAATTGATTCACATTTTCTTTAAATATATATCAAATACGTTGGCACATGTGCATAATATCTCATGGTATTCATGAACGCAGTAGATATTCATGAACAAATTAATAGTTTTGGAAAAAACACAAAAATTGACAATACTTTTTGAACATACCTCTTATAATATGTATAATAATATATATATTATGCGCAGAACTTACAAACTTCTATATAAGCAGTTAGTAGGTATATTTATGTTAAATCAAAGCTCAGTTGACTTAAGGATGTATCCTAGCGAGGTGAAAGCCTGAAGTAGAATTTGTGAAAGTATTCCAGGCTAGAGCTGTACAAAATATCAGCTCAGACATTTGATGAATCCCACTACAATTTTTACTTATTATTTATAATATTCACTCATAAATGTAAACATTTTTTGAATGCTTTTTCTTCTCTGCCTAAATTAATGCAAGCTTAAAGAAATTTCTAGCAAAAACAACTATCATAGTCCTTTTTTGTTACTTTTTGTATACTACGAATTGAATTTAAGATATATGTTTTGGCAATTTGCAAGCATTTCGGCAATACAATAAAATTGTAATTTGATATAAACAACTTTTACGCATACACAAAAAAAGTAAAAAGAATAGAAAACGGAAAGACCGAAAGAAGTTTCAGCAAAAAGGAAACAGCTTAAAATGCTTACAAATTTTCATGAGAGGGTCCCAAAAAAAAAAAAAAAAAAAATACAAATACAAATACACAACGGCCGCAGGCGTCATAAAAAATGAACATTTCAAATGCCGAAAGTTGATGTCGAAATGAATGCAAACATAAAACAGCCGCCAATTGATTGAGATGTAATCAAAAAGAAGAAGAAGAAGAACAACTGGACAAACAGAAATAGGCAAAGAGAAAAATAACTTAAATTACGCATACGCAGTGCGGGCCAAGCCTAATTTCGAATCAGGAAAAAAAACATATGCGTCCAAATGCAAATGCTAACTGAGGTTAACTGTGCGCCCCGTTTGAGCCACATATACATCAAGGCGGCACATAAATTACAAGCAATATTTATATGCGCATGACTAATTTGTGAAGCGGATGTAAGTGTGTGTGTGTGTCTCGCATTTTGATGCTGCGGCTGAAAAGTTGCGGCATTCATATTTTATTAGCCACAAGTCAGTAAGTTTCGGTCATTGCTCAGCGCGAGCTCTAAACAATTTATTAATCAAATAGGGCTAGCAACACAAGCGCACACGCACAAACACACTCACAGACACGCATACACATATATAATTTATGTGGCATGTATGTGTGACAAATTGTGCCTGGGGCCAAGTTCCTTAGCTTTATTGTTGTTGTCTCGTGTCATACTTTTTGTATGTGTGTGTGTGTCGCCGTCTCCAGCTTCATCTCCCTATGTCTAGGCCCCAAAAAGTGTTACAAATTTTACGGCATTTTCTCTTTTTGCATTTTGGCAAACGGTTTAAAGAGCCCAAGCCAAAGCCAACGGCTTCTTGTGTTTTCTGCTCTCTTTCTTTCTTCTAGCCAAGCGAAAGAAAAAAAGGTCAACAAAACGCTCGAGGTTAGCTGACAGCCAATGCAAAATGCCTGGGGGCGGGGTCCAGGAGGTGTTCATTCACTTTCAAAAGATGTAGTAAAAACTGTTTTCTTTCTTTTTTTCCCAACTTTTTTACGATTTTTGGGTTGGACATACACAAAAAAAATAGAGAAGAAGAAGACACTAATGTCGCTCATCTTTTATTAATATTTCTTTGAGATTTTCTCTGCAAGTTTTTTTGCTGTGTGCGAGTTTTATGTGAGAGCCTCAGGACGCACATTATTCCCGTGACATGTTTTCTACCCACTGGGCAGTTGATTGACCCACGCAGAAATCGCTTTAACTTTGATACATTTATCAATAGGTGAAGGCTTTAAATTTATATTTATTGTACTCGTTTACTAGCTGAAAAGAGTATATTGGTTTTCAGTAATGTTCGTTTGACTGTACGATTTCGAAACTTTCTTTGAAGCTAGAGACTTGAAATTTTGGTAGATATACTCTGGTATACCCGCTTATGATCAAGTTAAAGTGTTTTTTCGAGACGCCTACAGGGGGCGTGGCAATTCGGTAAAATACTGTTATTTTCACCAATATTGCAGTCTAAGTACTTGGGTTTGGAATATATACTCGTGTATACTACCCCGATACAGAAAGATATGGTAGGCGTGGCAAATCGAATATAACTATATCCTCCATAGTTGAAAAGCTAAAGTATCCAAATTTGGCATTTGGATTACTGTTGACTTCCTCTTAAGATAAATCAAAAAGTTATATATTCACTACTTCTGGGAGCGTGGCAAATCGGCAGTTTCTCTATAGCGATTTGTATAAGTCCTATAATAACTTGGGAGCTATCAGAGCTATAAACTTCAAATTTAGAGTATGCATGCAAATATATCACTCCGAATCAAAAATATATAGTTTGTATAGTTACGCCCACTTGGGGCGTGATAAATCGAATAATTCTGTATCTTCAACAGCTTTTGATATAAGGTTTTGTTTAAATTTTGCTTAGATTGAACAAAAATCGTAGACCTTCGCCTTTTGTGGGCGTGGCAATTCGGAACAAACTATATCTTGCACAATTTTAACGTTGGGATAATCAAATTTGACACTTAGCTAAATATGGATATTCTTCCTTTTGATAGTTGAATTTGTTAAAAGGTCCGGCCATGAGAACGTGATCAATCAAAAAAAAAATTTAAATTTGATCAAATTTAGCTGAGCGAGTATATATGCAGTCGGTTGCTCCCCAAAGTTCGTATTTGCATTTATGACTAGATTTTCATATAGAAACCCTTGGCCGTCTACTCGTATCATATTATATCAATTAGTTTAACCTTTACACTCAAAGCGTATTCTTCTATTTCCCACACGTCGAACGCCTGTTAAATTTAACCATCAAGTTTAACAGCTTTACATAAATTTTGCATGCACATTTCTTTTTGCTGTCACTCATTTTGCCGCTAATTTTGCATTTTCCGTGAAAGAACTTCAGCGGAAATTGTTTTTTAATGTGGCTGACAGACTTAAACTATTTAACCTGTGTGCATGCCTCGCTCACTCGGCAAGGGTAAACTGTCAGCTATTTATCAATGGAAAATCAATGACGCCCGAAACCTTTTTTCTCTCTTTGCTGGCAGTTTGCCCCTCATAAGTACTTTATGGTTTAGTGTGTCGTTAAAGGAAGCTACCCGAGGGAGCCAATAAAAAAATATAGTAAAATCATTTTCAGAACAACTGCGTGTCATGCGATAAAGCTGTGCAGGTAGGTCACACACACACACACACACAGATGTCTGCACGTGTATGCGTTCAATTGCCCGCTCACATGCCACAGCGTTTTGTTGTTGCCCTGTCCCAAACACTTTTGCTAAACATCCGATGCAATGTTTTGACATTGTGGATTACAATAAAAGCGGTTTCATTTGTTTGCCCCACTGACTGAAGCGTTGACAAACCGAATGTCAGCTAGGCGACGGCAGCAGAACTGACTCCGACTACCACTGCGAATGTCCACGGCTTTCATTAGTTGCCCACATCACAAGTGCCGTTTATCACATGTCAACCTGCAATTTAACCTCATTATTGATTATGTCGTTTAGCTGCCTGTACATGTGTGTGTGACACTTACACACACAGCTTGAAGTGATTTGAAATTAAGAATTAAGCTGTGAGACAAAAATTTATTGAATGAGCACTAGATGATCTAAGAAAAATGTAATTGAGTATGGAGCGAAGATGGGAAACCTTTTAAGTGCATATCTAAGATGAAAGAGCTTACAATATATAATTTTCTTAATATATAGAACAGACTTAAGTGGGATTAAAAGTGAGTAGCAAATTGTAAGTGGTATAAATCTAATATATGATTTTGATCAAACTGTGGGAGACAGAAAGAGAGAGAGAAATAGTAAAAGAGACAGAGAGAGAAAGAGAGAGAGACAGAAAGGTAGAGAAATAGAGAGAAAGAGAGATAGACAGAGAGAGAGATAGAAAAAGATAAAGATAGAGAGATACAGAGCGATAGAGAGAGAGGTAGAGAAAGACAAAGTTATATAGAGAGGGAAAGATTGAAACAAGAGAGGACAGACAAATAGAGAGAATGACAGAGACTGAGAAAGAGAAAGAGAGAGAGAGAGGGAGATAGGGAGATAGGAAGAGAGAAAGAGGCAGAGGGAAAGGGAGAGTACGAGAGAAAGATAAAGGGACTCAGAGAGTCACAGTGGAAAAGAGACAGAGCAAGAGAAAATTAAGAGAAATACATAGGGAAAGCGAGAGAGAAAGAGAAAAAGTTAGATAGAGAGAGCGAGAGGTATATAGAGAAAGGGAGAGAAAAAAAGAGTGCAAAAATATAACGATGCAGAGAAATTGTAGGATAAAATTGGACAAGAGAAAAAGCTGTAATCTCTCTAGTTATGATTTATAAGACTTTAAGTCAAAATTGTGCAACATTCTTGTTCATTTTAATATGAATATTCTTGTTTATCTTCTGCCTAGATGTTTTTCTTCAAAACAACATAAGCTCACAATTTTCTCAACAAAACTAAAGATGTTTCATGCAAATTCACTTTTACATAACAATTAAAAGTAAAACATATATATGCTATCGAAAGAGAGTGAGAGAGAGGGCGAAAGAAAAACAACAGAGAGAGAGAGAGAGCGAGAGAGGGAAAGAGATAGAACTCACACATATATTATTTTTTGACTAAATAGAAAATATTTATGAATTGAACTAGATTTTTGTGGTTTTAGTAAACTTGTTTGTGTTCATGTTTCATTGTTAGTTAAAACTTATCTTTTTTGGGAATTTCATTTAAAGATGAACTATCTCAATGGTTTCTATATAAGTCGTACAATAAAATCATAGCATAGTTTGTAATTCATTCAGATAATTACTCAACATTTTCCATTTACCTTTAATCTTAATCAATTTAACCACAAAAGCACACTTATCAAATTTCTGTAAGTATTTCATTTTAATTTGCTTGAGTGAAAATTAGAAAATCCTACACATGGCTCGGCAGCACATAAAAAAAAGAAATGTTGCCACAATTTGCGGAGTCATAAACTTAGGCAAATAATGCCACATCAAGCCGAAAAGGCAAATTGCATTGTGTAATCGTCTACGGCAGCGCTTGCCATTTGCCATTTGGCAACAGGATGATTGCCGAGCTCTTTAGAGGCATCAGCATTTGGCCAGGCATTATAATTATATATATGTATATACATATGTGAAGAAGTGTATGCGCTTTTTACACAAAAAATAATAAAAGTGAAACCAAGTTTACCTTTTTTTGTTGTGCCTGTTTATGACAGCTCACACACACACAAAGGAAGTCCGTGTGTGTGCGTGTGTGTGTGCGCTCGACAAGCAACACTTGCAAGTTTTACGATTTTCAAATGATGTACGTACAAATTCATAGAATTTTATATTTTACAGCGCCCAAAAGTATGCAGCGGCACATACCTGTGTGTGTGTGTGTGTGTGTACGTGTGTAACAGTTTTTAGTTGTTTAGTTGGGCTGTGCTTGTGTGGGTGTGTAATTTTTCATTATTTCCCACAAGCTCGACGCGCAGTTTCCGCGGCGCATTCATCATATTTTCTGCTGGAACTTTATGCTGCCCGACCGGGGCAAGTAAACACACACACAGACATACACATATGTGCGAGGGATATGAGCTTTATGTCTGGCATCATATAAGCAATTAAAACTGTGCACAGCATTTAATGCAAATTTGTTTTTAGCTCACTGATAAATTGCCAATGTTACTTTGCAGCTGGATTTGCGGTTCCCGCAAACCGAAAAAAAAGTGAATATAAAACAAACTCCATCAGGCAGACGTGACAGGTTCATTATAATCGAAATGCACATGGGCCTGGAAAGCCAAAAACTTTTTAATTTAGTTTGACAAAGAAAAAATTATAGACCGGAATCATCGGCGTCATCAAAGCGGGGGCAGGTGTTCTACTTAAATGTATGCATGTGATTTGGCAGAAAAAAGAAACTTTTTGTTGCCTACTTTTGTGCGCATTCACTCACACTAAATGCAAATTTTCTAATTTGATTTTGTGTCTGCGCAGCTACCTTTTGTTTCCTTCTATGCTTCCTCTGCTACTTTTTCCTTTTGTTTAGGCTATTGCCATAAAATGGGCATTATTTTGAAAAAGATGTTGAAGGTGTTCTATACCCTAAAATGTATTTGATATCTAGGCATATTTCTTAACTCTATTTATTTTGACTACTTAAAACTTTTTTGAATATTTGATAATAGATTTATGAATAATTAATATATTTAAGTTAATATATTAGAAGTTAATTAAGACAATTTACATGAGCTTAAGGAATATAGCTTTGATTTCTTGTAAAGCTACAAAATTGTATTAGATATCATCAAATCTCATTTTCTAAAATACAAATTTTAGGCTTGGCTTCTAAATTTAAGACTTACTTTCATGCCTTGAGCTGTAGTTTTTTTAAAGAAACTTATTTTCGACTAGAAGACATGATAATACTTCTAAGGTTAACTTAAGTTTAAGTCTTAATTTCATGTCTCTAACCAAACTTTTTTTTATACATTTCTTATCTAACTAAAAAAGTGTCAGCTTAAAGATTTAAATCTATAATTTAGGGCAAAAATAAAACAAAAAACTGAATCAATTAAAGAAATTTCTATGAATATAAGAAATTGACTTCTGATTTTTACTAAAGCTTCAAAATATCGTCTTATCTGATTTAAAGAAATGATTTTTTTTGACTAAGCTTAAGAATTTTTCGAGGGGAAGTCTTTAACTTTCACGCCTCCTGCCAAACTTCTCTTGAAGAAAATTCTTAGCTGCCTAAAGAGAGACCATCTCTTAAAAGGCTTTTTTCTTCACTTTCGTATTTACAACCGCAAAAAATTAATCAAGCAAAAAACATTTTTTTTTTACGCAAAAGAGCACCAAAAGCAGGCAATGCTTGAAATACATCTTAGCACAATTTCCAAATTGAATTTATACGTTTTTTAAGAGTTGGCCAAGGCAAATGAACGTCGAAGCAGCAGGAAGTTATTGAATTTGATGCGAATCATAAAAGAAGTCTGTTCAATTTCATAAATTGAATAATAATTGCACTTAAAGTGGAGAGCGTGAGGCAAAATCTGTCCAGCTTATTAGCTTTAATTAGAAAACGGCAAAGAGGGATGAAAATGCTGAAAGCTGTGCGCTAATTTGCACAGTCTTCATTAGTTTTCATTGGACTGCCAAGTGCCAAATGAGCCTCAGCTGAGTAGGCTGGGAAAAGGCCGTCGAAAATCAAAGTCAATTAAATTTGGCTTTTGATTCGAGGTTTGTGTGAGTCGTAGCAGGTTTAGATAATGTTATCTGTAGTTCAGTGCTCGATTTAAGTATTTTGGTTGCCATACAAAAAACAATAGTCATAAATTCCGATATACAGGCTAACAAAATATAAAAAAAAAATTGATTCGTTCAGCAAAAGCAAAAAAAAAAACCAAAAAAAGTAGTTTAATTTTCTTGCGCATTTTTTTGGCATCTACTTGCAGTAGTCGACATCTGCACAGCTCTTCGCATGTCCATACAGAACCTCAACTCGCGCGATCCTTTCGCCGATGCCATCAAAGGACCCGATGACGATATTCAGGACGGCCTCGTCCACATACGTATCCAGCAGCGCAACGGACGCAAGACTCTAACCACCGTGCAGGGTCTGTCGGCTGAATACGATCTCAAGAAAATTGTGCGCTCCTGCAAAAAGGAATTCGCATGCAACGGCACTGTCATTGAGCATCCCGAGTACGGTGAGGTCCTACAGCTCCAGGGTGATCAGCGCGAGAACATTTGCCAGTGGCTAACCAAGGTGGGCCTGGCCAAGGCCGATCGCCTCAAGGTGCATGGATTCTGAGCGCTGAACAACAACGGAGGCAAATCACAATCAACTCAGCATCAAATCAATGGGATTGTGAAACATCTGCCAAACAACAAGAGCTCTTTAAAATGCATCATTTTTAGTTAACTATCTGATTAAAAGTTTCATAGTTCTTCAGTGAAAAATTGTTCATATTTTTTTCTTGTTTAACTTGAGATATTTAATCAATAAAATTGGAATTTGAATTTTAATATGCATCAGGCAGAAAAAGACGTGGCAGACCATAGAAAGTATGTACTATATATTCTTGATTCAGTCGAGTAGATTTTGCTCTGTCTTTTCGTATGTCCGTGTGTCCTTATGTCCGTCAGTCCTTCTGTCTTTGTGTCCGTCTGTTCGTTCGTCTGTCCGTCCGTACGTCTATCCGTAGATACGTCAGGCCGTCGGCCCGTCAGTCCGTATGTAAATACGTCCATCGGTCCGTTCATACGTCCATCCGTTCGTCCGTCCTTCCGTACGTGCGTACGTCCGTCCAAACGTCTGTCCATTCATACGTCCGTCTTCCATACGTCCATCCGTCCTTCCATACGTTCGTCCGTCCGTCCAAACGTCTGTCCGTCCATACGTCCGTTCTTCCATACGTCCGTCCGTCCATACGTCCATCCGTCCGTCCCTCCGTCCGTGCATCCTTCTTGATGAACGCTGCGACCAAGTTTCAATTAGGTTTGTTTCAGATAATCGATAACTCATCTCGTTTCCAGACAATCGATTAAAAACGTTAGGGAGACTGAGTTTTTGAGCATATCATCTATATATAAAGTCAGAAAATTTAGACTCGTATAAATTAGACAATTTAGATTTTTTTATACTTTGAATAACGGATTCAAATTCTACAATATAAATTAAAAATCAGAATTTAGATTAATTAGTTTAGAGGATCTGCAATTCGAGCAGTCCCGACTAGAGCGATCTTATTAGTTTAAAATTTAAATTTTATGGGAGGATTGAAAAACTTTTAAAAGTTATGTCATGTGAGCCTTGCCAAGTGGCAACACTTAATTATTATATAATTAATATACTTATATTAATTCTTTTAATAATTCAAGCTTAAGCTATAGAAAATTTCCAACAGTTAAACAATTATGATTTCAATTAATATTAATTAATCTCATATCTTATCAACTTTCATTTCCTTTGCTTTAGTCATCAAGTTTTTGCTTCCACTTACCTTTGCTATGGCGACCCAAGTCTGCAAAATAGTTAAGAAAATTATTCATTAACAACATAATTAATTTCATATGAGGAAAGTTTAGCTAAGCTTAAAAGTAAACCACATTTATGCACAGAAGCCCAAGACCGAATGAGCTGACGCAAACAGTTTCATGGCCAGTTTGTGTTTATGTCAAAGCCAAAGCCAAGAGCGAGCCACTTATCTAACTTTTTTTTTTTTGAATCACGCGTTATGAGTATGTTTAGTACAGCAGACGCCCACACTGCCACGCCCAGTTACCTTGGCTGTGCATCTGAAATGTCGCAGCGAATGCAGGACCTTCTGCTCGAGCCAAGTAAGCTGGCTTAAAGGACAGCAAACAGTTGAAAGTGCCAAAGGGTCAGCTGAGAAATATATGAAAAATCATAAATTTCAATGACAGCAGAGAAAACTGAAGAAATTGGCAAACGGGTGTAAACGACTGCACAATGCGCTGTTAAGAAAACTTAAAGTAACTAAAGAGATGTTTTTTGAGTGACTATAAATTAAAAAGTATTACTTTAATTCAGTTTCTTTATTCTAGAAAAATAATTTTAAAACTGACTTCTGTAGAACATTACTAAACTGATATGCCCCTTTTCCTTTTGCCTGCACAGTGCTTAAAAATATGTTTTGCAAAAATTGTGTGGTTACTATTCTGAATGTCATTTTTGCGCGCTTTTTATAAATGTTTGTTGCGGCTGCCATTTATCATGGCAACTGCCAGAATTAGCACAGCCAACTACTACTGGGCGCTGCCAGCTCTTAGCTGTGGGCGTGCCGCACCCCAAATAGCAGGCGTGGCCAAAGCAAATGGCTTGCATCAAGTCCGAGAAAAAAAAAAACGGAGTGACAAGTGAATTTCAACAGCTGATGAAGCTTTTAGCCCAGTTTGGTGAAAGGGGGCGTGGCTGCAGCCAGCTAAAGATTTATGTGACTTGTCTAAGGAATTTGGTGCAAGAATTGCACAGCAACAAAATAAATGTAATTGCATTTGAATGCAAGTGCAAATGCATCAAGTATTTCATTAAAATTATATCAAGCACAAACTATCATTAAGCCAGGCCAAAGATGAGGCAAAGACGAATCGTTGGACTCGAGCGAGCTGAATTCAATTAGGCTGCAACTTTCGAAGCCTGCAGCAGCAGCAGCCAGAAATCGTGTTGCTGCCGAGAGTTAATCAGTTTTGCTAACTTCATTTGCGAGCCAGCCAAAGCAGCCAAAACTTATGCCTGAGCCAGGAGCAGCAGCAACAGCAGCTCCTCCCACGCTCCCACGCTCCCTCTCTTAAACTGAATGCGGGCCAATTTCATGCATTGCAATCATTTACAAAAGTTTCAGCTGCTGCCTCTGTTTACTACTTAGACGTGTTTGCCACGGCAAATATTCAGGTGGCTGCTCGCCGGCAAACACAAAAAGCTGAACTTAATGCAGCTAAAGAGCTTGCGGAGCAAAGTTGTGTGTAACAACTTTAAGCGAACATTATTTGAAGCTCAGCACATTTTACGTTTATGCAATTAATTTAAGATTTAACGAGAAAGAAAAGTTGGCCGAGACCTGACGAAGATTTAATACACTTCAAATTGATATGTGGGGAAAAAATATATATAAATTAATAATTAAAAATAATTTATGGTAGTAAAATATTATCAGACTCAAGATTTGACTTAAAAGTCTATAAAATATTGCCAGAGAAAATACATTAACTAAAAACTAGCCCTCACACTTCTTACAGCCCCTAAACTACGTATTCTATGTTCGTTCTTAAAAATATATTTACTCAATTTCTGCTAAGATTAATTGGTCTAAAAAGAGGAGTACAGTTATCTGGAAATATTTCATGAAATAAAATTTTGTATAAATAAATGAAATAAAATTTGTTAAAACACTTTTTTATGAAAATAAATTTTAAGAAAATCTCTGTATTTTTCTTTTTTACTGAATCAATTTCTGATATTCTTTTTCTTTTCATAAAATAAACTAACTGACAAAAAAATCTTAAAAAATTAAAATTATTTATCCGTCTGTTTCTCCTCTTACTGAATCAATTTTTGATTTGATTCAGTAACCTGAAATATGGGAAATCAGTAATCTGTAAATATTTCATCGAATAAAATATTACAAGAGTTCATTTATCTTATATATTTTTAATTAAATATATTTAAATATATTTTTCTACTACATAAACTTGTGAATATCTTGCTTCTCTTTTATTAATAATTTTCCCTCTTACCTACCTCCAAATTAATGAAATAAATATTAAGATTATATCTTCCACTATTGATATACTTTTATCAATTGAAATAGAAGGACTCTTTGCAAGCGTTGCAAATGTTGTTTTGGCAAAAGTTTTTAATGAGCATACTTTTGAATACACAAAATCTTGCAATAAACTTCTTTGCTTTGCACACTTTTGCTAAAATTTGTATAAATAAATTTAACAGACTTTCAGCTGTTAGACAAATCAAGGCAGCTGCCTTAGAGCCACCTGAATGCTCAGCAATTATTTGCTGTTGCAATATTTAGAAGCCCAAAGCAATTGAATCGAAAGGTCAAATGTAAGACGAGAAAGCTTAACTGCATTTCCTCGCTTGAAAGCAAAGAATTATCTAGCATTTATTCAATTTGGCTATAAATCAAAGAACACTTCAAAGGGCCAACAATTACAAAACAATTAAATTGTCACATTTAACGCCCGAAGGCAAACTTGGCCGATGGACGGCTCAATGCCAAAGCGTGCAAAAACAACAACAAAAATTACAAAAAAAAATGAGCCAAGACAACCACAAAAGACCAACAAAATCAATGGAGTACTGTGGACTGCCCTTTGTCTCTCTCCCTCCCTCTCTCTCTTTCTCCCTCTTGATAGCCCTCTGCATAAGTTCGCTTCCACTTCCGCTCAACTGTGCTTCGCAGAGGAAATGGAAAAAGTGCAGAACTTGGAGCATAATACGAGCTACGCTCGCCAGCAAATTGAATAGAATTGGTAGCGAATGCGCTGCCGTCAAGGCCAAATGGCCAGTAAATCGAGCACAGGACTCAACGTCTGCTTCCATTATTTATTTGCTGCAAATTAAAGCCAAAAGGGAGCGAAGGGTGCATAGCAAAGGGCGAGTCCGACCGAGTCAAGTGTCAGCATAAATGAAATTTCCCACCACAAATTTCCGGCATCGCTCTGTTCTGTCCTGGTGCTTGTTAACAATGCATGTGCTTTAACACAACAAAAAAACAGCACAGAAAAAGACAGGCGAATAGGGGCCAACGCTGAACTTTTAGCGGTTTCACTTTCGCTACCATCGACACACTTCGCTGGCCATAAAGTGCAACAAAACGTGAACATGGCCAAAAGGAGGGCGCTCCGGGAACAGGGAAACTATGTTTGAGCATGTTCCAGCTCATAGAATGCGCACACAATTCAATTGCAACGTCACTTCCGGTTCCGACAGATACTCTACACAAGCATATTTAACCTTATTAAATAAGTTAATAACTATGCTAAAAAAAGTTCTAATATAAAATATATTTCATTGCTTTAATTCGATTTTTCAGTCAATACTTAAAGCAAAGAAAACTAATTTAAGTGAAATCGAAAGATCTTTCTATATAGAAAAGAAAAGAAGAAAACTATTTTTCATATTAGTTTTAAGTCAATTATATTTGAATTTATACAACTGCAATTAATATTATATATATATTTTTTGACAAATTAAATAAATATTATAAAAAAAAAATTCAACATTAAAAAAAATTTGAATTGTGGTAAAACATATTTTTTAAGGCAAAATAAAAATCTTTAGTTTTTAGCTTGATACAATTTTAAAAACTTAATTCTTTTGATAATTTTATAAATTTGAATTTCAAAGAAGAAAACAAGATTATTATATTTTTAATTCATTTACTCGATCTTTGTTTTTAACAAACAACTAAAATATGAAATTTAAAATATTTACAACTATTAATTCTAAGCGAAAAACTTAATTTGTTTTATCGCTTATATGTATCGCTATTTAATTTTGCTTTTAAGCTGAAAATTAGGAAAAAAAATTAGCTATACAAATTTTCAGTTTTTATTTGATTTTGATTTTGCTTTAAATGAGAAAATTAAAAAGAAAGTATTCATTGAAATTTTATGATTTTAGTTATTTTAAATTTGTATATAAAATTGTATTTTAATCGCAGTCTATATATATATATATATATTAATTACTAATTTCACTAATTTTCAAACGTCTTTTCAAATTCTTCTCAGATCTTCAAAAATATCTAGCATTGCAACCTAATTTTCCAATCACTTTTGCTTATAAGACTTCTATTTCGAGTGTTAGGGTACACCAAATTCGACCTTGAAGTATGCCACTTTTGCTTTCTTGGCCATTTGGAGTGCCTGGGCCGCCCTTTTGTGGCCGCACACAAATGAGCCGCATCATTTCCGATTTTTTCGCCCTTTGTTGTTTTTTGCGAATTGCGGAGGTGTGCAAGTAGTTAAATCATGCGAAGAGCAGCAGAGGTTGACGGCAGGGTAGCTTAGTTGACTTGCAGATAAAAAAAGCAGAAAAAAACAGCCTGTGCAGGAAGAGCAATAACAACAATTTACACAAAGTTCAAGTGAAGCGTTCAGCAGGCGCTTTTTGCTTTTGGCAACTTTTTTTTGTGTTTAATGAACTTGTTGATGTTGCGTGTTTGTGTGCGTTGCGCTTTTTGTTTGTCTGTTGCCACATATTGTTGCAAATGGCATTTGTCTGTGTTTGTCTGTCAGCTTATTTGCACAAGTGCAGCGCACTTGCGCACTCCAACGTTTGCCACTTAATTACTTAGCGAGCGCCGGGTGGCATTAATTGTTAAAGTTAATTCAATTTGAGTGGACTTTGTGTAGCTGCATTTCGGATTATTTAAGGTTTAAACAAGCACTCTATCATTTTTAATTTTAAGCTGAAGTGCGTGGCTTGAACTAATTTTTAAATAATTGGTTATCAATTTAATAGAAATATTTTATATAATTAAATTTATAAAAAGAAGAGAAAAGATTTTTCAAAATAGATTCCAGACAAATTTTAATAAAAATACAAATTTAAAAAACTAAATAATTGTTAATAATTTTTTTTAGTTTATATACTTATCAGAATTTTTTAAAATTCTAATGAATAAATTCAAAATAAATTCTAAGTAAACTGTAAAAAATATTAATAATAATTACAACAAAATTAAAATGCATGGCAATTGTTAAATAAATAATTAATATTTAATTTTAAATATATTTAAAATTTTTAATTTTATATAGTTAAATTTATAAATATAAATGAAATGCTTAGAGAAGAGTTTTCAGAGAAGAGATAATTCAAAGTAAACACTAGAAAAATTCTAAATAAACTCTGAGTGTTATTTATAAAAATTTACAGCAAAAATAATAATTTTAAATAATTAAAAATAATAATTATTAAATAAATTCAAATAATAAATCCTTATATAATAATTATTATGGATACCTAATAAATTAAATCTGTCAGCTAGTCGCTCTTCCATCTCTTTAAGTTCTAGCTAAAGCTGAGCTGCTCATTAAATAAATTTTCTTGCCACATTGCGTATGCCACGCGGAACCCTTGCTCTCGCTGCTCTTACCCCTTGGCTTTGATGGAGCTGTCCGTGAAATATGCAACACACTTTTCGTCATAAATTTTTGGCAGGCCATGAAACTCGCAGTTGCCAAGCACCAAAAATCTGGCTGCTGAATTATTAAATCAAATTTAATTAAAACTGTCTAACTAAGCAAAAGCTGTTAGTGGCTAAAGTGCTGCTGTAGCTGCTACTGCTGCTGCTGCTACTGTTGGCCTCGTCTCACTAATACATCAAGAGCGCGTGTTAACGTAACAGATATGGCAAGAGGGACAACGAGGGGGGCTACAAAAAGGGTTCCAAGGTGCTGCGGCTGCAATTCAATCTGGTAAAAGGTAACATTCCAGCTAAGTGATAACAAAAAAGACGTGCTTAACGTGGCGTTAAGCGAGCAGACAACAAACTGCAACAATTAATGACATCAGTAACTGCAAATATCCCAACAGCAGCGGTAACTGCAACGCTGCCCGTTTAAACAATGCCCAGAAGCCGTTAACAATGCTGTTGCAGATTGCAAAATGCTTCAACGTATGTATGTGTGTGTATCTGTTTGTGTGTGTGTGCTTGCTGTCGGTATTTACATGTTGTTTGTCACGCTCCCTGGCGCTTGACGTGCCAGTAAACAAACAGCAACAACAATGGGCAAACGGCAAAGGCAACTGCATAACTTTTTGGCTTGTTTTGACTAATTGACAAAGAGCTGAGCAGCAGACGGTAAGACATACACACACACTCACATACACACGTATGAAACGAGTTTGTGTATATAGAGATATAGTAGTTACATGCAAATTGAAAAGCTTTTTAGCTGACATGTGAAAAAATCAGAGTGGATATAGAGACTGAGAGATTGAGACCGAAAAATAGAGAGAGAGAGCGAATGAGAGTGAGGGAGGGACAGAGACAGAGTGAGAGAGAGAGAGAGAAATGGTGAATATGAATAGTTTGTCTTGATGTGAGATTTGAACTTATTGTCTTCAATTATCTTCCTTTCTCTTACATCATGTTTTATGTGTGAATACAGCTAGATAAACCATGCTCAGATCTCAATTTCAGTATAAATATAAGTATGCAGTTATCTGAGTAAATCAATGTTGATTGCATTGTCATGAGGTCAAGGTAAGTCATGGGGTCAAGCTCGCAAACTCTACTCAGTTTAGTTTGAAAAAACTTCAGTTCAAATACTTTCCTTAAACAGACGAATCCCAAGAACTCGAAATGCCAAAGGGTTTACATTTTTTACTCATTTTTTACGGATTATAAAGGTTTTCGGTTTAGCTGGGGCTTAACTATAGAGCTTTTATTGTGTTTCTTTCTAAATTAGTTGTAAAAAACTTTCAACAATATAACTAAAAAGAAAAGAAATAAAAATTAAATTTTTATAGAATCTTTAATATTTATTAGATTAATATATTTTTTATTTATGCAAATTATAAAAAAGGCTTTCTCATGGAACTACTTTTCTAGAGATAGCGCCTTTGGAAACATATGAAAAATTGATTTCGAAGATCTTTTCTTCCTTATTTCAAGTTAACTATGCAAATTATAAAGAGAAGGCATCGTCTTTCTCGTGGAAACACTTTATCTACAGAAAGCACCTTTGGAAAAATATGAAAAAATTGTTATGAATATCTTTTCTTCCATCTTTTAAGTTAACTCTGACGTCGAACCTGTCTGAACATAATTATTAATTCATAATTCACCATTATATTCTTTGATCGAAAATCTGCTTCATGGCTTCTCCCTCTTCGTATTTATATAATTAAAATAACAATTCTTGTTTGCTGTGTTTTACTAGCTGCTTAACCCTGATCATTATACCTTAAGCCACTTATTTAATTAAGTCCACTCTGCAGTCGCTTCTTAACTCGACTCGACTTTCCAGGAAGAAGCTGCTATAAATCAAGTATTGTGTTGCGCCAATGAAATAATTTATTTCACAGAAATCCTATTATTTTTCTCTGCTTGTTTTGCTCTTCTTTATGCGGATGGCCTCTGATGCTAGTGCTGCAAAGACAATCTTTATTTCCAATCTTACTTTTATTTATTACTACTCATTTATTAAATTCTGGAAAATTATTAAACATTAACAAAAATAACTTTCATATTGCATAATTTAATGACTTTTTACATGACGCAAATCAAAAAAAAACAAATAATTAGTTAGCTAATTCAGACATCATAATATGTATTCAATGGAAAAAGAAACTTATTTAAGCTAATTCAAACTCATTTGATTTACTAAATGCAAGCTAAATGAAATTCTCTTGTCAAATAACTGTTACATAGTTTGTTCTTTATATGGAAAAGTGAGCGAATTTATGTCACATTTAGTATATGCACTAATTAAGTTAAAACCTTAGCATTTACCTTGTAAGGACATTCGCTGCTTGGCTGCATGGTAATAGCAAACTCTTGTTGCCCAAGGCTGTGGAGGCACATAAAAAATATCATATGTCAACTACAGCACTCTCACTCATTAAGCTCTTAACCTCGTTTCAAGCAAACACACACACACACATGCATAGAGAGAGGATGTGGCACGGGCAGGATATACGAACTGCTAGTGAGCGCTTTATTACCAATGTCGACAAGGCCCAAACAACAACGGCAAAGCTGTCGTTGCTTTTGTTTTTGCTGCAAGTTCAATGAGTTTTTCCACTCTCACACACACACTCGCACACACACTCGCACACACCATTTCCTTTTGCAAAATTATGTATGTTTGCAATCGCGGAATTCGTCTTTTCTTCTGCTCGTTTCGGGCTGCCTTTCAATTAATTTAACTGCCTTTTGCTGAAGTTCTTTGCATTTCCTTGACTTGAATGTATGAAATCAAATTAATTAAGCAGGCGCACACACACACATACAGCAAGGATTCACGCCCGTTTTCTTATGCACATGCGTGAAACATTCTTTTCATAATTTATTTTGCTTGCCGTCGCTCGGCTCGTTGCGTCTTTGGCATTCATTTTATCTGGTCCTCTTTATCATTATCAACTTCATCAGTTAGGCAGGCAGTCAGGCAGTCAGGCAGCTAGGCAGCTCCTTCGTCTGCTGCTGCAACGTACTTTATTTCTTGTGGCATACTTATGTGCATATGTCTCCTGGTGTTATTTGTATGCGCACTCATAATTTGATTTCTCCTACACAACTCTGATTAAGGATATCAACACACAAACACACACGCACACAGACACAAACAGCCTGCAGCTGTTTTGTGTTTACTTCGTATTGGATTCCATTTCGATTTTTATGTCGACTGCCTTTTGCCTTTGAGCTATGGTCAGCAAAAGTTGTTTGGCAAGCTTCGACATGATTTGCAGCTAAACCTTTTTTAGCTGCTGACTAAGTAACATATAGAAGCGGATAAACCAGCATGAAACAGAGAAGAGCATTTAAATTTTTCAAAAACCATAAAAGGCAAATATTCATAAAAAAATAACAAACTCTTGTTCAATAACAAAAGCTGCGCACAAAGCCAATGCATATTTCATGCTCATCAAATGAAAACCACTAGAAAAAAAATGTAAAATAAATCAATCAAAGATATTTGCAAAAAAGAAAAACAGAAGGAAAACAGCGAATATTTTGAAAAATACTTTGATTGATGTTTGAATGGCGCTGTCAAAGCAATGAAATCTGTCAGCTGAATGGAGTCCCATGAAAATGTGTGTATATACAGCTAATGAAAATGTAGATATGTATATGATGATGCAACTGTATGATATATATACTCGTATATACGTATGTATATCTAATAGATGTCGTTTGCAATAAGCAGTTTTGCCTTGAGGAAATAATTTTGGAGTCGTACAAATGGAAATCATAACAGTTTTGTATTGAAAAGAGACTTCAATTGAAACTCTATGCATAAGAATTTGGTATTCTATATTTGTACCCTGTACCCATTGAAAATGGGAAATCAGGGTATAATGGTTTTTGTTTACTATTAAGCGTATCTATAGCTATGGGTAACCAAACGTCAGTCGGAATATTTTTAAAAAATATTGTTTTTGCGTATTTTTTTAGTTATTTATTTTTATTTTTTTCATTGTTATGAAAAAATGATTTTTTTTATAAATTTATTTTCTTCTAAATATTTATTATATTAATTTTATTTTGTAAATATTTATTTATATTTTTTGATATTTAATTTATTTTATTTTTTTTAAGTTTTTATAATATTTAAATGTAAGTATTTCAATATCTAAAAATTTTAAATTATTTTTTTTAAAAATTTATTTTTTTTTTTATTTTTATTATGAAAAAAAATTTTCTTAATAATTTTATTTTCTTCTTAATATTTGTAATATTAATTTTATTTCGTAAATATTTTATAATTTTTTTAATGTTTATTTTATATTATCTTTTTTTTTAATTTTTTAAATATTTACATATAAATATTTGAATATCTAAAATTTTTAATTATTTCATATTATTTTATTTTTTATGTAACATTTTTTTTTTATCTATAAATTAATTTATATATCTTTATATATATTCTAAGTGATATTTTGATTAGAGCAATTTTCCCACAGACAACAATAATAACTCCCCCCTTACTAACTCCAGTTTCACTTACCTATTTTTAGAATTTATTTTCGGCCACAAGCTACTTGTTACGTTTATAGCTGCAATGATAAGAATTGGTATTCAAAATACATTAATTAAGTTTAATTAAGATCTTGGCTGTTGACAAAAACTTAATCATAAAAACTTGCTCAGCTAATTAAACAAGCAGCAATTCAATTAATTAGCAAATTTAGGGGGAAGCCGCAGACAAAGCTAAAGCCACGGCACATTGGCTCAAGACCCGTGTCACCTCTATGCACAGGTGTGCTAATAAACACACGCACACACAAACATAAATAGAAAGACAACGACAGGCAGCTAAGCCACAAAATCAGAAATGTTAATTAAAATCACTGAGCGTTGAGCCCAAGCGTTGGGCATATTAAACAGGAAGGAAATCAGCAGGGAATGAAAACCCTTAGCCGCAGCCGCAGTCCAGGTGAGGGTAAAAGGAAGATGAATGTATTCCCATATACCGTGTTTAGTTGTACAGAAAGTGGGGTAAATTAATTTGGGTCTAAATTATGACAATGTCAGCTAAGTTAAGCGTTAACAAGAAGATAGAGAGAGAGAGAGAGAGAGAGAGAGAGAAAGAGAGAAAGGTAGGGAAAAATAGAGAGGCAGGAACAGGGTGAGGGAGATAGAATGAGAGTGAGAATGAGAGAGAGAATGAGAGATATACAGAGAGAGAGAGATAGAGAGCGAGGGAGATAGATAGAAAGAGAAAGAGAGAAGAGAGAGAGATAGCGAGATAGTGAGAGAGAGATAGAGTGAGAGAGAGAGAGAGAGATAGAGAGGGGGAGAGATGGATAGAAAGGGAGAGATAGATAGAGAGATAGAGCGACAGAGAGAGAGAGAGGGAGAAGGATAGAGAGAGATGGGGGAGAAACAGAGAGAGGTAGAGAGAGAGATAGAGAAAGAAATAGAGAGAGAGAGAGATAAAGTAAAAGAAAGAGAAAAATAGAGGGAGGTATTGAGAGAGAAATAGAGCGAGAAAGTAAAACAAAGAGATAAATAGAGAGTGAAAGTAAAAGAAAGAGAGAAATAGAGAGAGAACGTAAAAGAGACAGAAAGTAAAAGAGAGAGATCGAAAGAGAGAGAGATGGAAGGAGAGAGAGAAATGTGGACAAAAATACAGAGACAGAAGTGATGAAAAGAAATAGAACAATAGATAGAAAAAGGGAGAGAGAGTACAATACAGAGAGCTAGAGAGATGGTTAAGAGACTTATTTAGTAGAGTCTGAGGCTAAGCTATTCTAATTCGATCCTGAGCTTGGATACTCTCGAGTGCTCTACATTTACATAATGCAAATAAATCCGTTTCTTTTGTGAGCTCAGACCTGACAGCTGCTTAGAATAAATGTAAAAGAAATATCTTTTCAGGTAGTTGCTAGCTTTAGCAATGTTGCTTTAGCTAAAAATACACTGATTCTCATTATTAAGTTTTTTATTGAAAAGTATATAATAAAATTAATTAAAATAATTAAGTATTGCTGGCAACTAAGCGTTGAGCACGTTTAACATTCAGCAAGAAACACAAAAATTTTAATGAGCTACTAAATAAAAAACCCTTTGGATAATAACTGACTAAATCAAAGCAAAAGTAATTTCCGTTACCTGCACGCTTTTATTATATTATTTTAAAAATATTTTCAACTCAACATTTTTGCTGCTGGTCGAAAAACAATTTGAAATTTCCCGCAGGAAAATTGAATTTCTAGAGCTTCCAGCAGCAGCACCAGCAATGCCAGCTGCTCAGCAGCAACAACAATAAACATGGGGAGTCCGAAAAAAAAGAAACAAAAGTGAAAGCAACAACAAAGGCGAGTTCGCATTTGAGAGCGTACTGGACGTAACGGAAATCCAGAATTCCGATCAGGAAGCCAGGGGTCAGGAAATCAACTGAAAAAGTGCCAACAAAAAAGCGCGCAATGCAAAGTGATAGACAAAGAGAGAGGGAGAGTGAAAGAGAGGGAGCAGAGTCAGATGGAAATGAAAGAAAAATATATATTTATATATTTACAACTGTCTGTGCTGGTTCATAATACCCATGGAAGCAAACGAATATTAAGGAGAACAAAGCAAATGCCCAAAAATTATGCGTGACTTTTTACAGTGTCCATTGTGAACTGCTTTTAGTTTATAACAGATTGCATAAATGAATATGAAAAGGCTATCATTAAAGGCTTTAAGTGATTATACGGAGCGATTAATGATGCGTCGCCTGCAAGTACTTTTAATCGGTTTCATATTTCAACACAAAGGAGCAACTTCTACTGCCTGGCTAAAAACGGCTTTAAAAAGGATTATGTTAGCTGGCGAGATCTGTGGGTGGGATGAGCTGGTCAACTGAGCTACGTAACACAATTAGCAACAACAAGTTTCATTAAAGCGGCTTCCAACTTTCATTAAAAACCACTTAACCCATGCCAGCGCAACAAGAGAGAGAGAGAGAGAGAGACCCGAGAGACCGTGAGCCGACCCTTGCGTAGCCACACAATTCTAATACTTGACCCGCCCACTTGACCCACATGACCCGAACAAAGCAACAACGTGCTGCCACATGGAAGCTGGCTTAGTGGGCTAACTGTGAGCGTGTCTGCATCTGCCTCGGCGTGGTCCATTCTGTTAGAGCTGGCGCTCGCACTCTGCTGCACATCGTTAGTCATATTTTTTAGCTGCCAAAGTTTTTGGCAAACAACAAGAAAACCAGCAAAAAAAGTATATATGTATATAAATGTATATGTCTATATATTTTTAATTAAATTAAAGAGCATTGTGGGTTGGAAGTTGTGGCTGGAATGCCACATTCGCAAAAGTCAAAAACTGTTGCATACTTATGTGGGCAAAAGTTTTTAACCGCTGAAATTCTAATTTTGCGAGCTGTCAGTGAATATTAACGCTAGATGCTCGTTAAATTGTTGGCTAGAATCAATAATGCTTATTATTTTTCAATGATTATCAATTGTTGAGTCTCATACAGGGTCCAGACAAATTGAATTTCGATCGGGTGGGGTCGTGTCATTGTACGTCCATTTCAATTTCATTGCGCCTGGTATTTTCCTTTAATTTTTCTTGTGCAAACAAACAAAGCTGGCAAAGTTGAAAAATGGCAAGCGCCAGAAGAAGAAAAAATATAAAAATAACACGGTCTTCCGAAGCGTGGCAGCTGCGGGGTACGAAACTGAAAAACTTTTGGTGCCACTTTTCCCATTTTTTGCTTTGACTGTTTTCTTTTAATGCCAAAGCGTGAAAACAAAACTTTTTTTACTGCTCCTGCTAGCCGCATTTAAACGGCGACACTAATGGCCCAAAATTGAAATAGAATTTTTGTATTTGTGCAAAAATATATATATATTTTGCCAACTGCGAAAAATCACGAAAACTTTTGCTGAATGGAAACAAAACTTGAATGTGAAACTCAAGGCGTCATATGCAGCATTATGAGAAAATAATTTTCAAATGATGAAATTAAAAGAATTTCTTTTTAAATATACTTATGAGAAACATAATTAAAAGCTACATCAAAAGAAAAGTTAAGATCTAAGATCTCGTCTTAGATCTATATAAAACTATTCCACGAAATTATTGTAGAGTGAGAGACAAAACATCTGAATTCCAATTTCATTTGTCTAATTTATAAATTTAAATTTTATAAAAATATTCCACAAAGTTAAAACATATGAATTCCATTTTCATTTGCTCAATTTATAAATTTAAACTTAAAAAACTATTCCACAAAGTTAAAACATATGAATTCTATTTTCTATTTGCATGGTCGATAAATTCTAGAAATCAATTTTTTGACATTGTTCAAAACAATATAAGAATCATATTTGATTAGATGCTAATTAATAATAAAATTTTTATATAAAGACATTTTTGCCATTTGCCTAATTTATAAATTAAAATTTTATAAAAATATTCCACAAAGTTATTTAGACCCAAAGACAAAACATATGAATTCTATTTTCATTTGCCTAATTTATAAATTTAAATTTTATAAAAATAATCCAAATTATTTAGACCCAAAGACAAAACATATGAATTCTATTTTCTATTTGCATAGTTCATAAATTCTAGATAAATCAATTTTTTTACTTTATTTCAAATCAACGTGAGAGTCATATTTGATTAAATGCTAATTAATAATAAAATCTATACAGAGACATTTTTGGCAAAAACAAAACATATGAATTCTATTTTCTATTTGCCTAATTTATAAATTTAAGTTTTATAAATATATTCCAAAAAGTTAAAATATGAATTCTATTTTCTATTTGCATAGTTGATAAATTCTAGTTAAATCAATTTTTTGACTTTGTTCCAAATCAACATGCGAGTCATATTTGATAAGATGCTAATTAATAAAATATATATAGAGACATTTTTGCCAACAGTCGATTTGTCATTTTCAAGCTCCATAAATTTAAAAAAAAAAAATTTTATTTGTTTGCGTGTGACCCAAATAGTATTTATTTCAATTCAATGCAGCGGAATATTTCCGCAAATAAGCAAACAAAACAGCAACCGAGCAACAACAAACAAAAACGGATTTTGTTGAATTTTGCACAAATTTGCGGAAAATTATACAGCATGAAATGGAAAATGTAGGGGGGGGGGGGGGGGCAGTTAGAGGAAGTCAGTTGGTAGTATTATGATTTAAAATACTAATTGAAAAGTTCTGTTGCAGGGCAAACATATTGGCAATAGAAGTGGGCAAACCCATTTTTGGCCATCCATCAAAGTTGGCTTATAGAAAAAAAGTAAGAACGCTCTAATCGGGTCTGCCCGACTAGGAGATCCCCTGAACCAAATCATAATTGATGTTTTATTTATTGTCCTTACATAGTTCCCTCTGCGCGCGCACACACACGCACACACATATATATGCGCACAAGAACGAGCGCCGCTTACTGCGTAGATGATTTAACGGCTGCGCTTGGGCTGCATTCTGGGCTGCATTATGAGAAATTGATTGTTAAAAAACTTCGGTTATAGATCTACTTTGTGAATGAAATTTTCAGTACATAATATTGGCATCCAATTGTGTATATATATGAAATCCCAACTCCCTAGTATTTGAAATACTCTTTTTTCACTTTTGGGGTAAATGGGGGAAGTATCTATTATCTAATAAGTTTAATAACTGTATTTTCATCAGAGAAACCTACAAAGTAAATTTCGTGGCTCTAGCTTATGTTTCTTTAATTTATAGCTAAAAATCAAAGTCAAAATATCGATTGTTATCGATAATAATTAAATGGGTTGAGTTATCGAAAAAAAAAACTAGTACTGCGTATGGTATACAATAATATATATCTAAAATTTCAAATCCCTAGCTTTTGTAGTTTACGAGATCACTGCGTTTATACGGACGGACAGACGGATATGGCAAGATCGACTCAGCTCATCGTACTGATCAAGAATATATATGCTTAATGGGGTCTGCCACTCCTCCGTCTGCCTGTTACATACATTGTCACAAAACCATTATACCCTGATTTCCCATTTTCAATGGGTTGAGGGTATAAAAAGGCAATATTGATAGGGGACCCTACAGCAAATTTGATTAAAGCCAAGTAAAATTTAAAATTTAAATCAAAGTTAAAATTATTTTTACTCTATGCAGATTTCTGACCAGAAACGTTGCCAACAAAAAGGAGCCAAAAAATTTTGGAAAGTATTGAGGTCACAAATGCATTAGAAAGTGCTAACTGTTATATATACGAGCCATGCGTTTGCAGCAGAAAGAGAGAGGGAGAGAGTGAAGCCTTTTAAGTGTGTAAAGGACATAAATATTGCTGCAAAGTTTTGCCCTCAACTGATTGTAAAATGTCCAAGCAACGGTAAACAAACTTTTGTGGCCATTGGCAATGCCAATCGATGGCCTGGCTCCCGCCGCTGCCACACAGCCACCGAGACTGACCGGAGATAGCCAAAATAGTCAGCCAAGCAGACTGGCAGCCAAGTTCGTCCGATACGCTGGACACACAAACACACACACACACACACACACTCATATGCATATATGTGTATATATCCCACACGAGCAGCAATATTTTGGCTCGCATTACGTATACGTTCTTTTGCATTAATTGAATTTGTTTGCTGGCAAGCGAGTTGGCTTTTACTTGACAATTTAGCACTTGCGGTTCCTGCGGCTAAATCTGATCTAAGACTACGATATGCAAGCCAAAATAGTCTTTCAGTAATTACAAAAATTTTAGCCGTTAACGGGCTGGAAAATTATAAAAAGTGCTCAATTGCTCAATTTAGAAATTAAAAAAATATTTTCTTGGAACTTGTTTTCTATAGAAATGTCTTAAGAAACTCATATATAATATACGATAGTTTGGTAATCATTCAGTCATAAAAGTTTTGACACTAAAAGTTTTTGGTCAGTGAAATGAAGAAAGTTAAGATCAATCTTGATTAGCTGAAAATATGCCAATTAAAAGCATTTCACATAAAGTTATATTAGAATAAGATTGCTATTAAATTATTAACATTTTCTGTAATCAAACATGCTTCAAGTATTTTGAGCTAAGATATTTGTGAAGTACCTTCCGATATATAAGCATATTTCAAAAAGTTTTAAAACCTTAAAGTTCTTAAAAGTCAAAATTCTTAAGAATTTTCTTCGTTATGTTACCATTCAGTGGGCTGTAATAAAAATTTTGACACTTAAAGTTTTCGACCACTGAAATGTAAAAACTTAAGATCCAATCTTAAATGAGAAGTTACTAAATTAATGCATTTTACAAAAGTTATATTTTAATAAAATTTCTATTAGAATTATTTACAAATCTTTTTATTAAACTAGATTCACTTGGCTGCTAACGGTAGCAAAATCTTGATTGAATTAAATATTATCAAAAATTACGATTGTTATCCTAAACATTCATCAAAGATTGGCTTCATATTTCACTTTAAATTATGTAAAAAAATAAAATAAATAATATGAAAAAGTTTTCATCAAAAAAAAAAACAAAAAAAAACAAATCTTTTTCCTAAACATGCATCAAAGATTTTTGGCTTTTTATTTCACTTAAAATTAAGTAAAAAAATAAGAAAAAAATGTATTCCTTAACATGCATCAAACAATTAAGGCTATTTATTTACTTAAAATTATGAGAAAAAAAATATCAAAAAAAAGTTAAATCAAAAAAAAATTTTTCCCTCAACATGCATTCAAGGTTATTTCACTTAAAATTATACAAAAATTTGAATTTTATTGAATTTTTTGTTATCTTTTGCAAATACATATAAGTAAATTTCTGAAAAGTTCTCAAAAGTCATAATTGATAAACTCAAGATCTCTGCTTTAAGAATTTCTGCTCGCTCGAAACCTTAAATGCTTTGCATATAAATTTGAATTATAAAAGATTTTTAACTATATAAAATATCAAAACTTCATTTTCCTATCCGATTTGCAATTCGTATTCATAAAATACATTAAAGACCCAAACTACACAAAAAAGCTTTAAGTTTCTGCTCTTGCTAAGATACAACTTCCATCGACATAAAGAATTACCTCTACCCAAGTAACAACATGGATTCGCAACATTTGCGAGAATATTTTGGTGCATTTTTAACGCCTGTGTGCATTCGACAAAAATCCCTTAGCCCTGAGTAACCCCCTCTTAGCCCAATATGCTTATAGCCAAATGTATCTATGGGCTCGTGTGTATGCACAATGTATGCAGTTTGTGATGCGGTCAGTGGGAGTCCTTTAACTATGTGCAGTGCTTGGCTACGTAAGTGCAGGCGGTTCGTTTTGTGGTCACTTGAATCGAGTCGGCATAATGCGGGTGGCTCTGGCCTGCCACGCCCACGTTCCGGCCCACTTTGTATGTTAAATTTTATATGGCTTTGCGTCGTGCACAGCTTGAGCCGGCTTCAGGCGAATGGCATGCACAGGACTCGACTGTGCTTGAAGAAGGCTGTAAGTGCATTGGGGACCTGGGCGGACTTGACTGCCTGGCTGCTGTTGATCCTTGATGTCCTTAATTGTAAAGATGTGTTAATGTATTCCCTTTTGCAAGTTAACATTTTATTTCGCTACGTTCGCTGCGTTTAAATATGCAAAATGTTATACAGTCGGACGCGATGCCACGTGAAATGCTTCACCAAATTGACAGCAAACGTTGACCGTGGGCATAGCCAAGGATTGAGGATTGAGGAGCACAGGGGTACAGGTGGGACGGGGTACACAGTGTACGCCCGAGGCATGTCTCGGCGTGACACTGAACACGCTTTAACGAGGAGCGTCCGACCGCTGCTGTGGCTGTGGCTCATAACTTATGCACATAGATAAGCGACAACGATGCCAGCGTTGGCCGTTATGACCTTCGTCCTTCGTGCTTTGCTCCTTTGCTCCTTGACTGCCTGTTGTGGTTACTGTTATTTTCGTTGTAAGCGCTGGTTAAGTGTGGGGTTCTTGTGCGCTGCCAGCCATTTAAGGCAATTATGAAATTTTAATAACCTTCGAATGTAATTATTTAAAACCATCTTAAAGTCGGTTGAGTCCTTGGAATCGCCTATTATTATAAATAGCACATTTTACGCGTAATTGAAACTTTAAATAGGCATCTAATTAGGCTGCGTTTATTCGCAATTATTGTATGATAAATTTAGACAGTCGCCAATCTTATAATTTGAATCGCATATTTGCGGGCAGCTTATCTAAACGGATAAACTTTTGCTAGACTTTGAGCTTCAAAAATGATTCGATTTTCATCACTGACGACATTTAAGCTTTGACATTATCTAATCTATTCTAAAAAAAAAATAGCTTTGTCAAAACTCAACCCTTTTTCATGAGTTTTAGAATTTTAAAAAAATTTTTTTTTACTTTTTTTTATTTTATTTTATATTTTTGTAATGTCAAATCTTGTTTTTTGACACGTAAGGCTTCCCAGAACGCTAGACTCTCGCATCCAAAATTCTAT
This sequence comes from Drosophila gaucha, assembly GCA_035045545.1. NCBI lineage: Eukaryota > Metazoa > Arthropoda > Insecta > Diptera > Drosophilidae > Drosophila > Drosophila gaucha. Next base: position 137,177 of record JAWNOY010000006.1, on the reverse strand, counting down.
AACTTTTTCAAAAATACACCGATTTTCAGGAGCAATGTCATTTTACCTTTACATCAATTAAATCAATTCTTCAATTAGGAATTTGGCATTTTAAGAAAATATTTATTTAAAATCTAAAAAAAAATCCTGTACTTCCTTTTATATTTTAAACATTTTTTTGATACTTTTCAATCTTGAAATTATATTTTTATCGATTCTGAATGCCAAAATTAGTACAAATAGAATTTTCAAAAGTAATTTTTGGAGATTTCAAATGTTGTGTTGAAAATTTCAAAATTTTTCCCTTAAAAAGTTTTCAAGAGAACAAGTTTCATACTTTAGCTTCCATAACTTTATCAAAGCTACCGATTTAAGTGAACATGACCTTTATCATTATTGTCTGTCTTCTTCATTAAGCTTACATCAAAATTTACATTATTTTCCATTCGACCTGCAACACATTTAAATAATATTTAAATTGCTGCTGAGTTTTTTCCGACTTTACGTGAGCGAAGACTATTGGAATGGCAATGCGTGGTTGAATTCCTTTCATTTGTCTGCGACTTAATCGCCTTATGAATAACTACAGTTAAGCCTTTGTTTTTCGAGAGGAGGCGCACACAATTAAACAAGCATTGGCCCGTGTGCATGTAATTCCTCACCACAATGCCATCGCACCTCAGTTTGCAATTATTTTCTTGGCCATGCCATGGGCCAAACCATGCCCTGCCACTCAATGCACATGCCATTAACTATGAAAATATTGGCCAAACACTTTCCGGGCCAGCGGCCAAACCAAAGGACATGCCGAAGTATCCTTGTGCGCACTTGGCTGCCACTTGTATTAAATTTAAAGTATTTACCGCAATATTTTCGCTACACTTTGCCCAAAATTGTATTTCGTTCGCATTGTATGGACCAACAGTTCGCAAGAGCTGGCGACAAACGCACACACACACACCCACATACACACACTTTTACATTTTGGTGGAATTGTATGAAATGTATTGTGCTTTTGAGCTGAATTTCTTTACGTTTGGTTTGGCTGCCTCGTGGCAGCTCCAAATGCTGCACCTGCTCCACTTGGTCCAGCTGCCAAGGCTTTTGTGCTGCTCGCTCTCTCTCACTCTCTCTCTCTCTCTCTTCTGTCCCTGTCTAGCAAGCTTTCTCTGTTTCGTTTGTTAGTTTTTCAGCTGAACGATTGTTATTTTTCATTTCAATTGCTAAGGGTATATTAGTTCATTTGTGAACTACAATTTAGATACTTTCGTAAAGCTTAGCAGGTTTTTCTCATGTCTTAGTCGATTATTTAAAATCAACAATAACAGAGTATAAGCTCAGAAAAAGCTTGCCTGTATAACTATTTTAGGAACCTCAAGTTTCTAACATCAGCTGGTTCGTCTTCGCCTTGCTGCTGGTGCTCAGCTATAACCAGTTGAGAATTCTATGGTTACAGCTTATGCATAGAGAGATAAAGCTTGTAAAGCCTAAAGGCATATACATATGTGCCCGTTGGTAAAAAAATAAAGTCTTCGAATTTCGCTTAAAGTCTTCATTATATAAGAAACATGTCAAAATATTAATAAAAAAAATTGATACATATAACGATTTCTTAAAGAAAAAATTCTAAATATATATATAAAAATCTTCAGTAAAGAAATATAAAATATGATTAGTTTTTATTTAATTTTTATTAATGAAATATTATATAGAGATATATATAATATAAGATATTAACTAGATTTTATTTAATTTTTAATTAAATGTATTTTGTGTCAGCTAAAAAAACACGTTCATATACTACAAACATATATATTTACATAATAACTATAAATTATATAAAAATATTTTTTGACAGTAAAAAACTTAAGCAAAAATTAAAAAAAAAATTTTAAGAAATCAAATATGTTTATACAAATATTTAATTTCATAAAAATTTAAAATTAAAAAAATATTATATATTTACATTAATATATTAAGTACATAAAATGCGATTAATTTACAGATTTTTCAATTTTTTTTTTAAGTTTATCTCAATTGTGAAACACAACATATTTTTAAAGCCATTCAAATAATTTTTTAAAATTTGCTCTTATTATTTTATATGAATATTATGTATATTATGGCTTTGAATTCAGATTCAGAATCTGGGCTTTTGCGTCGAGTAAACTCTTTTTGGGCCCCTGCTTGAGTGCAAAAGCCGAACAATACTTTGGCACAACATGAAGGACACGCTCAGCCGGCCAAGCCACAAAGGTGCGTTTTCTTACACAAATGCAAAAATTCGCCAAAAAAAAAGAAGAGAAAAGAAAGGCCAAGAGAGAGAGAGAGATAGAGAGCGGGGGTCTGTGAAGGAGATGTAAGAGAATTGAATTGCCTGGCGGGCGGCAAATTAAATTCGTTCGCTGCAAAATTAGCGACGCTTTTGTGGAAAATGCGGCCCAGACAATCGCGTGGGCTAACAAAAAGATTTTTTGGCTTTTAAGGCAAACCGAACACGTAATGCGCCCGAGGGCAAAGGGGTGCCAGACACTCAGCCAACTCCCCGCCATTAGAGAGTTAAATGTGGCAGCTATACGAAAATAGGCACAAAATTCTCTTGAAACGTGCGTGCAATTATTCAAAGTGCAAAGTCGTTGCTCGAAACGTGCAACTTTTCCGCTTTTGCTAGGGAATTGGTCATAATTTCTCGAAGACAACTTTGTTAACTTTTAGCCCCCCAAAAGTCCCACAAATGTTCGCTTAATTTATTGACGTAATTTGCCTTCGGCTGCCGCTGCATATTAATTTAACATAAACGCCGCACAGCCATCAACAAATTACACCAAAGATTATATGTCCCAGCATGTTGAGACATATTCCCATTGTTGTGCGTGTGTCTGTCTATGTGTGAGTGTGTGTGACATTGGCAACGCGTCGCGTAGGATCAACAGCAAATTACCCTAATCAAATTGCCATTGCGCATATTTTAAGTTAATGAGTTCGTGAATTTAGATCAAATTAGCACACAAACTGAAATTTCTATGATTTTTATTTTAACTTCGGTTTTTTTTCTTTGAGCAATGAATTTTATAGCCAATTAGACTTGTTTTTTGAGATTTACCTTAAGAATTAAATTTCAGTTCTTATCTTTTTGATTGGCTACTGTAAATGATACTTCATTAAAATTACAAGAAAAAGTCTTACTGCGGTAAAGACGGGTACCGAAAGATATGAGAGATTTTAGAAAATATTTGTAATTAATAGAATTCTTAAAATTTCAAATATATCAGAGGAAAACGTGGTGTAAAATTTGTATAAATTATTATTTAATATAATTGAAAGGTTCTTGTGAAAATCATTCTACAAAATATGTCTAAAATAATTTTAAGTATTTTAAAAAAATATATAAAATTATAAAATGTTATTATTATTAACTGAAATATTTGTTTATGTATCTGTTGAAAGTTTCGAAAACTATTCTTTTTCCAGACGCCCAAAATGTAATATGATCTTCATATAAGAGGAAAAATATAGAAAAGAACTCTGTAGGACTATATCGGAAAGAAAGCTTATTGAAAAAAGAAATGAATCATGAATATGAAGAAGCTAATTAAAAATAGGAATGAATCATGAATATAGCAAAAATTTATATATATAGCACATAATATATTAAAAACCAGAGATCAATCATCAATGAGCTGAAAATATACCTTCAATGTCAATTGTTTTTTAAATACTTTCTAATTTTATCCTTTTGATAAGTTAGCAATCTCGAGATCCAATATTACTTGAGAATTTCATTGAACTAATATTTTTATAGATAGTGTATTGTTGAATATTATAATTATGTATTAAAATATATACTACAAAATTTGGAAGCTTCACTTATCTTAATTTTTATTTCATTCTTCAAAACTAATTAAATTAACATAATAATACTGAAAACTAATAAGCTGCTGATTAACTTAATGGTGGACTAGAGATGATCTTTTTTCTTTTTCGTGTCATATCATACAACGAAAATATCATTTCATTGTCGATAGTTTTCTCCTTGATGGGGTCCTTCTTTCTGTGGCAACCCAGAAAGACGCCATCTACCGGAAAACCATCGATAGTCACACGATAGAATAATCAAAACTGGCCAGCCATTAACTTAAGAATTAGTTTGTCAGTCTGCATTATTTTTACGTTCCAGTAATCAGTTATGAATAAGGAAATAAATAGGATGATCTTTTAATCTTCAAATGTCTAATATGCGTGGCGCCATCTATTAATGGGTTTTGTAAGTGATGCGTTCAAGCGCTGCAGAACTTATTAGCTAACTGAACTTAATTGATCAATGTTCTCCATAAAAGAATCCCAGAAATTTCTACACATTATCTATATATGACTATATATTCCAACTGAATATCTATCAGAAAAGAGCTAGAATCTCCAAATTTCTAAATACACATGTATTGTGATCTCTTCTAAGCAAGAAAATCAAACTGCATACCTTTAAAAAAGTTACCTGCAACCCTTTATACACCTTTTCTCCTGCCCCTCTCAATCTGCTTTACCTTACGTTCGAAGTTTTCAACACAAGCTTGGATTTCCACACTCACAACATTCTTTCACCCCATTCGCACCGAAAATTTGCAGCACAAAGTATGCAAAAGTTTACATTGAACTTTTTTGAGGAAATTAATCAAACAACGGAGTTGATAGACCGTCAGTTGCAGTTGCAGTTGCAAGTATTACTTGCAGCTTGCATGCTCGAGGCAACGGATTACGGATTAGTTAGCAGAGCAGTTTAGGAAACTTGCAAGAAATAAAACTAAATATGGACTTAAGCATATAAAAGTCTTAACAAGACATAAATGGACAATGCAGCGGACTAAGAAGAAGAAGGAGAAGAAGAAAAAATATATATACGCAACGATAGCTGCAAACTGAAAATAAGGAAAAGTTCTGGGCAAACACCTCAAGTGTATATGGCAAAGGGTGAACTTTTGGCTTGCATAAGCTGCAGCTGAACTTTTTATTTGTATGACTCGTCGTGTGCAGCAAACTTTTCGGCCATGTTGTTGTTGCTGTTGTTGTTGTTGTTGTTGTTGCTGGTGCTGCAGCTACTTGCTTGATTTTATTGCTGCAGTAACTTCAGCTGGTGCAGTAGCATCCGCTCGCCGGCCGGGGCGAGTGCACTTTAAATTACTCGAATGATACTTGATGGTTGCAATCAGCAGCAGCAGCAGCCGCCTCTCCATCGGCCCCTCCATCCGCGAGGGCACAAGTAGACTTCATTATTTTGATAGCAATTAGCAAAATTGAGTTTTATAAATTTTAAGTTGTCTGTCCTGCAATTAGTGGAGCAGACAAAGTCAAAGCTTTGCTGCGCCACACGCTGCGTATACTTGATGCGATCTGCTCTAATTCGCCATGGAGTGCAGGCAATTTTGTGATTTGAATTGGATTTTGCTTTGTTTCGTCTGATTAGAAGCACACAATAGCAGCTGATAAAACACACGCGAGGCAAAAAGGCAAACAAAATTATGAGAAAACAAACAAGCGCTTTGTTTTTTTCTTTCTTTTTTTCTGCAAGGACAGCAGAGTTTTTTATTTTCTGCGTTTGTTGTTGACACAAGTGCTTGAGCTTAGGAATGAGTGACTTTTTTCAACAGAATTCTTAATAGTATTAATAAAAGTTTTATTGTTACTTTTATGAGTTGATTACTACAAAGAAAAACTGTGGAGAAGTGGGAAAGTAAAATGGTATGCAAGCTCTTTGTTGTCTGTTAACTGGGATATAGAAGATGCTTAACTATTTTATAGACATTTTATATTCACTTTGAATCATATTTGCTAAGCTTTCATCTAGCGAAACATATAAACATATATCAAAGACTTGCTTGAAAAAATGTTACAGCTTTAGAATTGCATTACAAATTTTTATTTTTGAGCTTATAAATTTGATTAAAAATGTGAAAATCTAGAAACAAAATATATGAAAATATTGACAAATTTACATCAAATATTTTTGATGTAAAAGTGCTCTAACAAATGTTGAAAATTCAAGAAATATATTGTGCTTCTTCGGCGATTTTCAATAAATTTTTCAGGCCTACTAAAAAATATATTTAGTTATTATATACTTGTTAATGTCATTATCGTTATCATCATTATATTATTATTATTTTTAAAATAAATTTTACTGTATTTGTCATTATTATTATAATTTTCATCATCATTATCATTTTTTCTATCATCTTCATTGTCTTAGTATTGTCATAGTACGATAGGGTTACAAATGCAAGGCAACGCTCCACATCTTGCCCTTCTGAGGACTTCTCGAATCAAATTTTCTACCATTGGAACTAGCATTTATATTAGTATTATCATTTCATTCAAATTATAAACTATTGGTTAAGTAAAAATATATAATGCTTCCACAGTGATCTGCGAGTTTTGCAGAAAAGTTCGTCATGAACGCAGAAACAGAAACAGAAGTTAGAGAACAAATAAGGAGCTGACCTTGATGGTTTATGTGGAATGACGTAGCGGGCTTGAGGTGGGAAGCAGCACTAGAGAAAAAGAGGTAAGCAGCAACTGCAAAAGCAGTCCAATACAGCAGATAGATCAACGACCTAGCTTAAAGAACATAAAGCATTTCAACTGCCCCAAAAAAAATTATTTTTATTAAGAATATAAACTAAAATCTTAAATACAATTTTTAAAAATGTAAATATATACTCAAGCCTAATTTTTAGCAAATTTTAAAGAACATAAACTGTTTATAATGAATAAAATATATTATCTATAATTAATTGGAAAGCTTTTATAAATGTTATTAATTTTTTCCTATGCAGCGAAGTTCAATTCAAAGCAAACAAATTTTTCAGAGCAGTTGAACCAGCCCAATGAAGTGGAAACACACAAAATTGTTGTCGATTGATTGATTCTTCGATTTTTGTTATTCTCACAAATCAACAACAACAACAATGAGAAAGTCAGTGCGTATTATGATTATGTGCAGAAATATAATACTTTAAGATACAAAACGCTGCTGTTTTATACGCGTATCGCAGGGCTTTTATCACAGCTCCGATGCGAATGAGAATGAGATTGAGAACGACTATGACGCTGTTATCCGTCTGGCAGCTAAAAGTTGTCGTCAATATTGATCCATGTTGACAATTTTTGGCGGCGTGCAGAAATAAATAAATATATGCCCCGATTTTTCACTCTCGCCTCAACTCAACTCAACGCGACTCAACTCGACTTGCAACGTGTGTGGCATAAAAGCAGCTTTTGTATTTGGTTTTTGTTTTTGTTTTCTTGGTGCCCCACACAGTTTATTTGCCTTCTTTTATTTTTACTGCCGCTTGCCGCGATTCCATCGTATCTATGGCGCTGTCTGACAAAAGGCAAATGCGCCCATTTGTCATTTGGACAACGAGCTGACAGTTGGCAACAAACTGGCGCTTGCCGCCAGTTGTCAGCGGCATGGTTTTGTCACCCTTCAGGCCATTTTGTCGAGTATCGAACTTGTGAATGGCGGCAGACCTTATGCAATTGCTTTTCACGAAAATCTAAGTACGAAAGTTAATGTTTATTTTATTGTTATCCCCATTGATCTTAATGAAGAGCTGTTTGAAACTTGCTAAAGGTGTTTAAGGCAAAAGTATTTACATATGAAGTGGATACATTTTTTAACTTTAAAATTTTAATAAAATTTTTTTTAAAAGGAAAAATGAGTTGACTTTATATATTTTACGTAAATAATAGAATGTTATTCACGTAAATATCTTTATAAATAATGTATTTAATATGTAATAATAATAATATAATAAAATAATATGACCAAACAATATATTTAAAAAATATATTAAAATATTTTATTATAAATCCAGGCTTCAAATTGCCTTACAAAAATCATAGGCTTATCAAATAAGCCCAATACAACTTTCAGAAATTTTTCTCATATAAATATTCACGAAAAAAAATTTTATCAATTATAAAAAATATTTATAAAAATTCCAAAAAGCAATATATGTACATTTTATGATTAAAATGGTACAAACAATATTTTTTTAATTTTTAAAATATTTACAAAGGCTTTTTACATTGCCTTTTCATTGGGTGAAACCTTAAACCGCGTAGCTTTCAGCATGGATTTTAATTAAGAATCAATTTATTAATGCGAAATACTTCTACATATTTAATTAAAAGAGAATTACTTCGCGTTTTGCAGTACCCAAATGTTGAGCGAGCAAATACATAGTCCTTATATATATATATATAATTTTAATTCAACTGGCCGCATAAAAGGCAAAAGGCAACAAAAAAAGTGTAATGAGAGCACTCAGCCAAAAGCAAATGAAATGCGACCCAAACGCATTATATGTATACCCTGTAAAGGCATGTAGTCAAAGGGTATGCTAAGCTAAGAGCAGAAAAATTATAAGTAACATAAAAATAAATTTAATAAATTTAATTTTTAAAATTTTTTTACTACAAAAAATATCTCAAAATCTTTGTTAACTTAAATCTGATGTAGTTTTTAGACAGCTTTCTTTGAGACGAATTACAGGGTATCAGCCATTTCTTTCGCATTAAACGCTAAATAAAGGACATGAAGCCGAATTGGCTAATGCTTCTATGTCGTTGTCCATTGATATGAAAATAAACACACGACGCTCATCAAATATAAGCTCTTTTAATGTTAAAATAAACAAAAACGAATACCCTAGAGATCTGGTCTGTAACGGGTGTGTATGTGTGTGTGTGAGTGTCTATTTGTTTCTCTGATTAAATGGCGCATAAATATTTAATACGAATCGCATTCATGACAAACCAAATGGCATTTAATTAGCTACCAAAATATACTTCAATAAAAACCAAAAATAAAAACTTTCAAAGAGCGCAAAAAGCGAGTAAGAACGTTGCAGTCGGGCGCAACCAACTGCATAATACTTGCTCATGGTTTAAGTATAGCAAAATTCGATCTGATATAGATTTTGTGGAGAAGAAGAAGATGACAGAAGAAGAAGTAGAGAAGGTCAAGAGAGTTCCAACATTAAAACTATGTGAATAATAGAATGTGAAGAATATAGTTTGATTCGATTTGCCAAGTCTAAGGGAACATATGTATATATATATATATATAAAATCCACTTCTCGATACAAATATATCAACAGAAGCCTGCCTACTTGTTAGAAATACCTATCTTAAGCTGCCATTGATTGCTGTTGAGTTTAATTTTGAGCGAAAAACATAAAAATGTATAATAGTCATTATTTTTAAATTGAATTTTTTAATCAAAAATAATAAATACTCAAAAATAATGAATATCATTGAACAATAACGTAAAATAATCAGAAATGTATAAGTCATAAATGCAAAAATGAAGACATTTAACAAAAGAATATATATTGGTGGTTCCATTTTTTGCTACATCCACTATGAATTTATTTTAAATTTGAATTTTATTGTATAATAAACAGAAATAAATAATTTTTAAAAATATTCTTTTTTTGGGTTTTCATAAATATAATTATATTTATATATATATTAGAGATGGGCGTCGGGATTTTTGGGACTCAAAATTGTCCCGAAACGATATTCGGTATCTGGCGGGTCGGGAAAGATTTTAAAGAAGTCCGACCGTCCTTGAATTTTTTAGAATCTTTCCCAACGAGCCCGAAAATTGTTTCGGAACAATTTCGGGTCCTTAAAATCGCGATCCCGACGCCCATCTCTAATATATTTATAGTGCAAGTCAACTGTCAAATTGTCTTCCATTTCCAAAAAGTAAATTATTCAGTATTTCAGTTTTTGACATGACCCTAATCAACCCAGCTATAATTCATATATCATATCATTGATATGATTTTGAGACGCGGGATTATACAAATATATATTATAAGTTTTCAGTCTTTAACTCAATGGGTCTTATATTAAACTGCCTAAAAAATTTACTTATTTGCCATGCCACTTTGTAGTAGGCTTTGTAATTTATAGCTCTATTTGCAGAGGAGCTGAACAGTCAGCTACATGCCACAGTTTGGTACTCTAACTGTAAATGTGAAAGATGAGGATTAAAATACAGATTTACCACGCCCCTAATAGGTGTATTGTGTCTATATAAATACCATATATGTTTGCCTAAGAGCGGATTACTGTAGTATATACTCCAAATTTCAAGTTACTATGGGCGGACAGACTTTCCACAAAAATCTAATAAACTCTTCTCGCTTCTCGAACGAGTATTAAAACAGCAAGAAACACTTGGAAAATATATATATGCATACAACATCAATTTTATGATTGGGCGCCACGAACCCAGCGAGTGGCTCAATTCCAGACTACGAAAAAAAGAGGAGCGCAAAGAAAGCGCTCTCTCGCTCCCTCCCTCTGCCGTCTCTGACTGCGGGATTTGTTTGTTGTTTTTCTGCTTTTGTATATTTTTTGTCAGCTTTTTTTCGAGTAAGCTCCCGGTTTATTCCCTTTGAAGTGGGCAGTGCGAGGAGCCGCGCGGCGTCTTTAGCTGCAGCATTTCTCAGCCGTCTCGTTTGTTTAAGCAAAACAAACTGAAAGCCAAGTTTATGACGGCCTCTGCGGCATAATTTCTGTAAATACTTTAACGCATTTTTAATAATTTTTTATTGTCAAACAATTCTGTAAAGTTTTTCTGTGCCAGCCAGACGATACTCTTGTCGCACTTCTCTCCTTACTTTTGTAGGACTTAAACTTTTGTTTATTGTGCCCCGAGGCTTCACTTTAATTTCTTCATTTAGTCTGAGTCTTGGCAAAAAAAAAGTTCTAAGTAAACCACTCAACGGCTTCTTATGCGAATCGTAAAATTATAAATTGAAATGTGATGCGGCTATAAAAAGTGAGATATAAAAAATGTGATATATATAAGCTTTATATGGTTTTTTTAATCCGAAAAGCGTTTTCAATTTGTCTTTATGAAATATAAAGAGTTATAAAAAATGTTTTGTATATGCCAAATATTAAAAGACAATGAATTTGGTATGCCTTCATTTTATATTTATGCACAAGCAATTAGCCTCAGGTAGATTTGGTATACATATATATATATAAATATTTATATCTATATAGACAAACTACAAAAAAGTTATGATTGTTGCTTTGCCTGTGAGTTGAAAATAGTTTTATGCCATAATCAAATATTGAATATTGAATTTATTCTATGACAATGGTATCAACAAAAACAAGTAAGAACGTTCTGTGCGGAACTGTACGACTAGGAGATACCCTAAGCCAAGTCGAAGAAGATGTTTCTCTGCGCGCACACACACAAGCACACATACTCACCCCGCCGCTTACTGCGTAGTTGCATTCTGGGCAGCACAATGAATTGTTGAATAACTCCGGTTCCAGATTTACTTTCTTTATAAAATTCTCAGGATATAATATTGACATCCAACTGTATATATATGCATAATCTTAAGTCTCTACAATTTGGGATATGTTATTTTCAATTTTGGGACTAATGAGGGAAGATTTCCAAAATCTGAAATATTATTATTCTGTATTTTCATCACAGAAACCAACATAGAAAGTCTGGAGTCTCTCACTTTTATGGTCTTTGAGTTACGGCTTAAAAAAAAGTCAAAATATCGATTATTATCGATAATAAGAAAAAAGGATGAGTTACCGAAAAATAAATAAAAAGTACTGCTGCGTATGGTATACAAGAATATTTATTTAAAATTTCATAAGTCTAGCTTTTGTGGTTGCGGAGATCGCTGCGGTTGATGGATAGACGGACAGAAGGACACTGCTAGATAGACTCAGCTAGTCATCCTGATCAGAATATATACACTTTATGGTGTCTGCCGCGCATCCTTCTGCCTGTTACATACATTGTTGCAAAACCATTATAACCCACTTTCCCATTTTCAATTGGTGCAGGGTATAAAAACAAATAAACAAATCATAATCCGGAAAAATCGCATATTCAAATGTTTGGAAAGAAAACTTTGCTATTTAGCTCACACAAAATATTTATTTTTAATTAATTTATAAACTTTGTTTTGTATATAAAAAATATATAGTTTTTGCACTCTCAAATTTTCAACAGCAAATTTCGCAGTCAAATGAAGCAAAAAATGGCATAAATTGCGGAAAAAATGCGTTTTTAGCCAATGAAAATGAAAAACGAAAAGAGTCTGGGAAAATGGTATTGAATTGTCACAGCTGCAATTTTTCAACTGTCAAATCAAAACATAAAACCAATTACTTTTAATGATTAATTACATTTGCAGAGCGAAGCGCAACGAGCAAAATGTGGAAAACCGCAAAATGATTTTGATTACGAGCAGGGCTGCAGTTAACTTTGATTTGATTTATGATGCGCACAACCCTTCTGACACACCCACACACACACACGCACACAGCTGGCGCACCACGTGACGTATGCTTAACAATATTCCTCATTTGATATGGACATAAGCCTAACCCGGCGACACGCGAATCACCTTAAAATTCATAAGTATGTCGAGCGAAATTCGAGCAGCAGCAGCTGCATGTCATTAACTATATGAGCCCAAGACATAATCCGAGGCTAGGCATCTCCCCAGAGCGCGCAACGCGGCGTATGTGTAACGCAAAACTTTTCAGCGCTTCATTTTTTAAGCATTTAACACATATTCACACATGTGCGTGTGTGTGCGTGTGTGTGTGCGTGTGTGTGCGTGTGTGTGCGTGTGTGGTGCGTGGCGACAACTTTTCTCACTTTGGCTCTGTGTTTCGTTTATTCTATTTTTTTTTTTTTTTGCTTTCCTATTTTTACCCATTTTAGTTGTCATCAAGGCTGTGGATTATGCGCCCCAAAATGTGAGTTTATGCTCCAGAATTATGCAAAAGCGAGGCAATGAAAATGCTGATGAGACGGGCTGTTGCTGATAATGTTTATGCTGATGGTAATGATGCCGCAGAACACCAAAAACCAAATGAAAGCCAGCTTGAAAAGCAGCCAAAAATAACACAAAACAAAAAGGGATAAGCAGAACTACATATGAAACGACAAATTAGACTATTTTTGGGCATGAAGAATGTTTGAATACCCTAGCTTTATCATACGTTCATATAAAAATATATTAATATGTATAATTATATTATTATAAAGTTATATAATAGTAGTTTTGTATACAAATATTATATTTTTTTTTGGGTTTTGCATTTGCAATCTGTTCACAGGGGACAATAATCAAATTTTATAAGATGTACATTAACAAAGTGTGAGGCAGCTGTATCTTCAACAGGGGACTTGCAGCTCTTCCAGGTGGCGACGAATCACCTGTCCATCTCTGGTCTCAAGGGCAGGTCCAGAAAAATACTTTTTTATACAAATATTATATACAAAATTCGAACCAAAAGCAGCAAATTCTTGAAGCATATACGTTTGCAAGCAGAGAACCTCTGAATAGAGCCATGGACCTTACAATAGCTTGCCGCAGGAAATACAATTAGCTTTTGGTGCCAATAGAGTTAAGACTAAGCCGAATTTTCACTACTTTAACATACAAATTAATTTACTGTTTTCTTTTCCTTTATTCTACTCATTACTAATAATTAATATATAGAATAGATTCAAACTCTAAAGCACGCTTGATGCATGGGTTAGTAATTTGAATACAATTAAAATGAAAATAAAACTTTTGCGTGTCTCCTACAAAAAAACCTTCTGTCATCACGAAGCTTGTATACCCTAGCAAATTAAAAATTATATTTAAATGCAAAGAAGGTTACTGAAGCTCAAGAAACAAGAAAGTTTTCCTTACTAAAACTATTTTTTGAACAGATGAATCCTAAGTCAGCTATATGTTATAGTCATACGATTCGACTGATTCCGAGTTTTATAATGCCTGCTGTAAAAACTAGTCTATATGCGAAATTTCTGTACGAAAGACTTTGGTAGAAGAGTTGATGTTTATTCAGACAGTTAGACGGACGGACATATATCGTTGTAAAAATCATATTTACATACAGCCAATTTTTGTTTACACGACAATTTTGATCTAGCACGAATTGCTGAAAATGTTTTATTTTTATAATATAAGCCTTATTATTATTACTTCTTTTCGCATTCTTTAAAGTTGTGGAACATATCCTCAAATTTGGGATATTTCGCAAGTATATTATTACACGATTTCACGTTTTTCTAACGAACATCTCTATCGTGTAAAAAAAGAGTTGGTTGTATGTAGAATATAGAATATAGAATATAGAATATAGAATATAGAATATAGAATATAGAATATAGAATATAGAAAATAGAATATAGAATATAGAATATAGAATATAGAATATAGAATATAGAATATAGAATATAGAATATAGAATATAGAATATAGAATATAGAATATAGAATATAGAATATAGAATATAGAATATAGAATATAGAATATAGAATATAGAATATAGAATATAGAATATAGAATATAGAATATAGAATATAGAATATAGAATATAGAATATAGAATATAGAATATAGAATATAGAATATAGAATATAGAATATAGAATATAGAATATAGAAAATAGAATATGGAATATGGATTATGGAATAAAGAGTATATTCCCTTTACATAGTCAGAGATTCCTTCCTTCAACTATTGAAATAAATGAATATACCCCTTTTGGCAACCGTATAAAAAAGGAAAGCAAATATTTTAATTACATGCAGCCACAAACTGACTCCTACTAAGGGAGGTTCTCCCTTTAACCAAGTGTTTCCGGCGCTGCCTCAACGACTGACCGTCTGCAGAGGGAAAAAGAACTCGTTCCTCCCCTTGGTTTACTGCCGCATGACGAATGAGTTTCTCAAGTTTGCCAATTTTAATAAATATATAAATTTCGCAGGTGTGCACAGGTGTAGTAGGCAAAAAGTTAAATCATATAATATTTAAAAGTAATTTAATATACTTTATAAAGCCAACCTGTTGGCCAATACAGAAGCACGTTATGCTGTCCTTCTATTTGGAAACTGTCAGCAATTTATGGGCCATAAAATTCTTTCGAGGCGCTAATTTATGGTCCAAGTCGATGGCAAATTATGAGCTGCTCGCTGCGAAGAGCTTTTGGGAAATGAATTAGGAATCGATTGGCTAAATTTACGCACTTTATCCACACAATTTCAGTTGCATTTGAATTACTTTGCGGTTTACTGTAATTGACGATTGTTTATCACACAAGCGAAGCCCCTACAAAGCGGAAGCGCCGACATGTGATATATATACTGCATACATATATATGTCAATATATGGGACTATTGATTTTGCGGTTTGTTTTTGGCTTGAGACATTGGCGCAGGTGTCGGATGATTAAAGCTTAAGGTTTTAACTTGGCTTGGTTTCAATGGAAGTTGGTAAATGAGTAGAGGATGTGAATGAGAATGAGCAGGTGATTGAACAATCATTAAAAGGTACTATTAGTTTCATAAGAGGAGTTGAGAATTATAAAAGTATCTTATGAATATTCGTTCTCTAAGTTCGATAAGAAGCGCTTAAAATGACAAAATTTTAAGGTATTTAATCCGGCTTTAATATTAAGCTAACCAAAAGTAAGTAATATGCTGCATATATTTTACTTTGAAGCAACTATGAATGCGTTTTGAAAACAAGTTGACTTTCTTAAAACTAGCAAAGCAAACATGTTCTTTATTTTACCAAACGTTTTCTAGGTATTCAAAAAAGTTTACAACAATGTCAAAATACGAGAGAAAATAAAAATAGCATAAAATTTGTCAACAATTGTATTAAAAGGAAAAAAATATAAAAAAAGTAAAAAATTCACTATATATATATAAATATAAATTAAAGGTAAGACTTCTTTAAGTTTTTAATGCTTAGCAGCTTTTATAACCAATCACATTTTCGTAGGAATTGCCAAAAAAAATAAATATTGATTAGTTTTTTCAAGAACTTTTCAAACTTTTTCTCTTAGAAGAAATACAAAGCACTATAAATAATTTATTATTATTGTTTTTCCAATTGCATATTTATATGCAATTTGTATTGTACACATATTTGACATTATCCCTCCAAATAAACAAACTTTTCTTCACTTTTTTCGTAGTTTAAGATATTTTTTTTTTTTTCTGTCAAGTTTTTATTTGCAATCTGTCCATAGTACAATCAGGAAATTGAAAGTTTAGGCGTTGGCATTTAAGTTGATGTATCCGTGTGGCTTAGTAAGGAGTAAGAGAGTGGGGTAACGTGCTTAATTTGAGCGAAGTTGAAGGTCTAGCGGGTGATATCTTTTCAGACGGCGTGTGACGGTAAAATATATATACTAATATCTTCACAAATGTTATTTAACTGAAATAAATGCTTTAGGCTCTTTTATTTTACTTTAACACAACATTTATTGTTAATTTGTGTCATAGAAATGTTGAAGTTTTGAAGAATTTTAAAAATAAATATATTTTAGAGTTCCGCTTGAAAATGATTTATTCAAACATTTATTTCTTTTGGCAGCAATAAGAAAATC
This sequence comes from Drosophila gaucha, assembly GCA_035045545.1. Classification (NCBI taxonomy): domain Eukaryota; kingdom Metazoa; phylum Arthropoda; class Insecta; order Diptera; family Drosophilidae; genus Drosophila; species Drosophila gaucha. Next base: position 120,716 of record JAWNOY010000006.1, on the reverse strand, counting down.
AACTAAAAATTGTTAGTATATGGTCTTAAGTAAATTTGATATCGTAAAAATATACTCATTCCATAATATATATATGCAATTCGAATTTATGTCTTCTATTAAATATCTAAATTTAAGAGGATTACTTATATATCTACATATATTTATATTTAATTACTAAATTTTATATATGAAGCTTTATTTAAATAATACAAATTTTAATCTGAATTTTATTCTTAATTGGAAATATGAACCACAATTTAAATAATATAAATTTTAATCTGAATTTTAATCTTAATTTTAAATATGAAGCATAATTTCAATAAAAGAAATTAAATCAGAATATATTCAACAATTCTACAAAAGCCAAGAACTCATTATTATTAAAAATCCGTCAAAAATAAATTTCAAAAATTTGTTCATCTTATTTATATTTTATATGCAATTGGGTTATTCGAAACTTACCCGATGTGCAACGGCATGTAAATCGAAAAATTACAAAAAATGTCAGTTTACATTACGCCTCCTGCGGCAGGCGCTTGTTAATCATGGCACACACGCGCGTGCACACACACACCGACACACACACACTGACACTAAACTAGTTGGCTGTTGTTGCAAAAATATTCAAATGAGTTGAGCCCTGCCAATAACTGAAAAATATGCTGCAAGGGCTCACAGGTTCACGGCAGCAACAAGAACAAGAAAAACACAAACTATGCACAAATTTAATTGCTAATTGCTTAATTCACTTGAGTTTCGTTCAAGTTCTTTGAGACGAACTGTTTTCGGTTGAATAACTGTTCATGAGCGTAGTATTTGTGAGGCTTCGAAATATCGCGAAGACGTGAAGCTCGTAAAGGTAGCCGAAGCGAACGATCTAACGAACGACGTCCGTACAGCGCGAATGATAAACGAAAACTGACTCCGAGATCGAATGCAATGAAAGTTTAGAGCTGTCACGCAAGCTCGAGCTACCTCGAACAAGTTGCCAGCAAACATGTTCGAGCCTAGCCGAGCCGAACCAAGGCGAAGCCAGCCGACCATAAGCCGAGACGACGTCGAGTTCCTCGTGCATTCTATGTTTTTATGCTTCGGCAAACGCGGTTTATGATCATTGCCTTCATTGCGAGCGAATGGAAATGAATATACTTTTGCAGCGCCATTTAATTACAGTTAAGCAGAAGAGTAGCACATCAGCAGACTGCACGGCAACTCCAGTTTCTAATTTTTGGACAGGTGTTGCAACAGGGTGTGTCGGGTGCAATGTTGCCAGCCAGCGGCTGCAGTGAGAGTGCGCTTATCTTAAGAGGGAGGGAGAGAGACAGCAGTCATATAAACAGCTGCACTTCAAATTGATTTGCTGTCTTTAAGCTGACTGATTATATTTTGAAAATTTATAAATAATAATTAAAAATATATATTATCGTAGGTCTTTAAGCCCACTTATGTAGCTCTAACCAAGTATTGGCATATTTTCGATATTTTGCCCTATCTAAGCATTAACCTAAACAGAATTTAGACGGATAAATTTAAGAAACTTTTAATAGAATTGACTATATGAGCTTTGATTGGAAATCTTTAATTATTTTACAATTACTTTAATTTAAAAAGAATGACCAAACTAACTGATATATATACTATAAAAAAAGAAGAAATAAATATATAAATAAGAAATAAGAAAACTAAAAAAAAATTTTTTTATATTTATAATATTTTTTTCTTAATTTAATTTTTTTTTAATTAAGTCTTTAAAGTATCTTTAAGTATATCCATTATATATATATTATAATTTAAAAAAATATTTTGAAAATATATTTATATATATTATACACATATATTAGAGAATAATTTAAAAGAATGACCAAACTAACAAATAAATATATTATAAAAATGTATTATTTATACAAAAAAACTAAAAAAAATGTGATGTGAATTTTATTTTTATTAATTTAGTCTACAAAATATCTTTACCTATATATATACAGTACTACTCAACTAAATAGGTTTAAAAAATCAAGAAAACTTATATAAATTCAATATTCTTTTCTCTCAGCGCTAAGTTCAGAAATCTTCTAGAGATCATTCGAAGAAACTTCTATACACATGTACATATATATACCTCTCAGGTGTTCATGGTATCTACATCTATTAAACACTAGATTTGAACACTAAACTTCAAGTGACAAATCTAGATCTGCGCTATATTTTATAGTATTTGAAGTTATCCCGGTTTAAATAATAAAAATATATAACAGTGGCTGCTAAAAGTAAGACATTTGAAGGCAACTCTTGGCCGCCAACAAACAAAGCACGCAAAGCAATGAAAATTCCGACCTGCCGCAATAAATTCCGCGCGCGTATGCCAAAATGAGAGTGAAATATCCTGCACACACACACTTACACACACTTGTACACTTACAGGACTAACTTAAAGAGCAGCAGGAATAAGCACTGTGCATGTGTATGTGTGTGTAGTTGTGCGCGCCATAAATCGCGCTAAGCCAAAACAAAACATAGCTGGCCAAGTCCCAGAGAACAGCATCATGCATCAGGCATCAGGCAGGTGGATGCCACAGCCTTTGACCTGACACAATGCTCTACATTCGATGTTTTTTTGCCCGCCCCCCCGCAAACTAAGACGCAACCCGGTTTGAGTTGCGACTGCGCAGTGTCGCATCGAACCGAACAGCTGTTCGAGTGCCTTAGGTCCTTACCTAGGACAACATGACTAAGGAGCAGCATCCCAGCTGCCGAAATAAACAATGCATAGTTAAATTTTACATTATTTTTTAATATATCCGAGGTGTAATATCCACATATATATCTTCAGCCAAGTTCGGAAATGTCAACGTGACGAGAGCCTGTGAAATATTAGTTCAAAATATTATTTAACTTCTTTTAAATAGAGGGCTTACCACAGCATGTAAAAATGGGCTACCAGCCGCATGGACAGGATGTGCAACCAGGACTGCCAAAGGGTCCACAGGGGCCGCAGCAGGGACCACAGGACGGACCACAGCAAGGACCACACGAGGGTCCACAGCAAGGACCACAGGACGGCCCGCAGCAGCCTCTGCCCGCTGGGACCAGGCAGCCGGGCGGGCAAGGCCCGACATAGAAAGGATCAAACTTGCAAACGATAAGCATTTTCTATAGATCCTACTTGAAAGCCAGCGAGTCCTTGTTTGGTAGCTACAGTTGAATACCATTCTTAAAGCAGGAAAAATATTATTATAAAAGGACTTACTCGAGTATTTATTTTAAGCCGAAGATATATATAGGTCTATTATTTCCTCAGCTCGTCCCTTGTTCTATTTATTCATTTTACGGAATGTGTACAGACTAAAATTTTGTTACAGAATGACATAAATTGAGTTGAATAAGACTAGGAAGGCAAATGAGCTGGACAAAGCCTGCCAAGTTTTTAAATTTATAACAAAATTTGATATCAAATTTCTTGACGATCAAAAAAATAGCTCGAATTCAAATATAACTTATTTATTTATTTATTTATTTAATAATGTTGACAAAGACGAGTGTCAACGAAAAGAAAAATAATATATAAAAAGTAAAAAATAGGATTTAACAAAGTAAAAATAGATAGCCTAAAGTAAAATTACAGCAATGTATACCCCAATAACATCACCGACCCGTTGGGGGAATTTTTTTTTAATGAACCTATATGCAAGTGAGGTGCTCTATATTACTTCCTATAGAGACCTTTTCGACACAATTCTTAAACACATTATCCTAACTCTTTAAAGCAAATCAAATTTATCTGCAAGTCATGAAAACGTCGCTGCTTTTGTCACCACATATTTCATATAGAAAACTAAATTTCTTTTTACTACTTCCCACGCTTTTTAGCATCAACAAATGAAAAGTTTTTTGCATTCCCCTTAACATTTATTTATTTACATTTTTTAAAAATAATTTTCGTACATTTTACAATTTTTTTTTGTTTATGGCAGTATGAAGTAAGTATTTTGTTCTGAAATTAAATCTTCAGCCGTAGTTCTTCGCTGGGAAGCTGTGCAGCTCGATCCACAGTGCGTACCAGAAGTATCTGCATCCCAGTCAGCTCTCAATTACAGTTATTGCAGCAAGCGCCACGTCCAGCTGGCACAAGGACACCAGGAGGACAGGGTCCAATGTAGAAAGGATCAAACTTGCAAACGATATACATTCTAAAAGATTCTAGTTTCTCGAGAAACGCGTCCTTAATGCTGCTGTCTGTCTGTAAGAAGAGTTTTATTAGTGGAAATTTTAATTATATATATTTTATAACTATATTTACTTGGCTGTTTTTATCTTTTTTGGGCTGAAGATTTTTATATTTTTTGGATTATTTTAGTATTTTTTCATTTTTTGTTATTGTCCAAATGAAAGCAACGAAAATAATGAAGATCGTTGGGAGAGGCAAAGCCTAGGTCGCAATTTGAGCTCATCGAAGCCTACTAAGTTCTAAAAAAGATATTTCTTTTAGTCGAAAAGCCAACTATGATTAGTAGAAACTAATTTCAGTAGAATTTGGAGTAGAATTAGCTAAAAGAATGCTAAAAATTTCAAAGATTTGTGGTTGATTAAGTGAATAGCAATTGTTATAACTGATTAATCATAAGAAATTATTTTAGATAACTAGAACTATATCTTATAATTATAATTAAATTAATATAAAATATTTTTTTTATGATTAATCAATGAATTAATAATTGTTAGTTCAAAATATAATATAATATTCAATATATATTTGAGTTAATAATTTTAAGTATACAATAAGCGATAAGCGATTGACGATAAACCAACTCTACATAACATCTAATTTTCCACTATGAAAAATGCATGATAGTTTTCGTAAAAAAATTACAAATTTCCTAGAGTTCAACATTGTTGGGAGCAGTAGTTAGAGAGAAAGAGAGAGATCAAAACAATTCATATGACTGCTGCTCCCTCTTAAGCTAAGCGCCATCTTTCATGCTCCCCTCTTTCGTCCACAATCGCACTTTCACTCTCACTGCAGCCACTTTGTTAAGCAGGCAATTTTTCGAACGTTTCATTGGCGGATAGCACTTACAAATGGCAACCTGATATAACAAATTGGTTATTCATTTCAAACATAATTACAATTATTCTTATTGATTTTTATAGCTAAAGCATTATATACTAATAACCAAATATTAAAAGCATCTTATTTTTAATATTTAAAAATGCATCACAATTATCTTAGATTATTCTAAACAAAAAAAATCATCTGTAAAACTTCATTTGAAGCCGGTACCAAAATTAAAAAAAAAACCAATTTTGTATTTTATTTACAAAAAGTTTAATACGAAATTTTATGACTAGCTAAAAAAAAAACGTAAAGTATATGCTCAAAAAAAATGAATTTATCATCGGAAAAGGAAGCTTCGAATATCTAAAACGAACTCGATATGAGCGACGTATACAAGGACCTTCGTGCAAAATTTCAAATCTCTAGCTCTTATAGATATTTTATGTTTTTTTTATTTATTGAGAATTTAAATGAACATTTTGGTAGATGTTGACAATAATCACACATATCTTCAGCCTCTTCGTCAGAGTGACTTTCACTTGTCACATGCGTCACCAGAAAAAAAGGAAGAGCAAAACTGAGGAAAGCAAGCAAAGTCGAGATTAGCATGCAAATAGTTAACGGATCTTACTTTAGTTAGACGACCTCGCTGGGTTTATGGGTGGATCAACAACAGCCACCGCAGCAACCGCCACAGCAACTGCCGCACCAGTTACGACAGCTTCGACAGCCGCCCGCTGGCACTAGGCAGCCGGGAGGGCAAGGTCCAACATAGAAAGGATCAAATTTGCAAACGATGTACATTTTAAAATTTACGATTCGCAAATGTCAAGATTCTACACGAGCTGAAGGAAATCAGAAAAAAATATATGAATAAATAAAAAAATAAAAATAAAAATATAAATTTAAAAATAAGTATAAAAAAAATATTTATATATATACATATATATATATTAAAAATATATAAATAAATAAAATTTACATAAATATATAAAAATATATAAAATATATAGATATATATTAATATATAAAACATAAAAATGTATATTCAAAATACATAAATACGTAAATATATACAAAATATATAAATACATAAAAAATATATAAATATATAAAATGTACATAAATGTGTAAAATTTATATAAATATATAAAAATACATAAATATATTAAATATATAAAAATACAATAATATAAAAATATATAAATAATATATAAATTATATTGAATGGAAATTTTTTGTACTTACATAAAATTGTATTTTTTCTTGGGGCTAAAAATATGTGTGAATATCAGACCCAAAAGATATGAAAACTGTATTTATTTGCTTAATTCATACTTTATGTTCACTAGCCGAAAGGTTGAAACAGAATGAAACAGAAGCTCGACTACAAAACGAAAGACGCAGCTGAGAAAGCAAAGCCAGCTTCGATTTTCAAATATTTAAAAAAAAAAAACAAAACTAAAACTGAATTTGCTTTGCAAGCTCTTCATACTTTGTGTGATGACAGATATACATACGCACACACATATATATGTGTATGTATGTAAGAATTTACACCCTGCCTGTTTGTCCTTTTCATCTCAATGCTGTGGCGTGTGTGTGTGTGTGTGAGTGTACTGGACACAGTTTTCAATGACTTCTCTTATCAATCATTATGCACGCAGTCTATCCACTTATGGGCCAACTCCCACACATACAGAATGCCATGGCTAATCAACGTTGGCGCACGCAAGCGTTTCAACGATATTGTAGAGACAATGACCTGTTTTCTTGACAGCCAGACATGCAGTCTGGAATTGTTCGCAGTTGGTTAGGTTGATGCCGCGACGCGTTCTAACCCGATCCACAGCTCGTGTGCCCCTTTTGATCAGCTGATAGAATGTGGGCGTGGCATTGACCACCACCTGCGACGTCATTTGCGTCAATGCGACCAGCAAAGCAACCGCTCCCACTGCCCCAACACATCGATGTGCAATTTCCATGGCAGGACGTCTTTTTATTACCAGCGGCTTATCAGAGCGAATACCCAAAACATTTCCTAATGCTCGAAATTTTGTCAACTAAATACATATATATTGAGAAGTTTGATAGTCCAGTCAAGGCGCAGTTGACGACCCGCCCATATAGCCCATCACCTCGAACAATCTGGTGAGCAGGTAGCGCAGCCTCCGATATATCGCCATCAAAGCCTCGTCGAACAGGGGCGCATCCATTGTGGGTCCCGTTTCACGTTGAGCCAGCGAAAAGCCATTGTGCACCTCGAGTATTACGTTACGCACAGCCGGTTTCACTGTATCTGCTCGCAGCGCCCTCATCATGTTGTTTTACTGTTAGCTCTGTTAGCTATTTATCTGTTGGCCAAAGGCAATTTCGGACAAGTCAAAAGTATTCTTACATATTTTGAATTTATGTTAATTTTAATTAAATTATTTTGCGAATTTATATGTGATTTTTAGATTTCAAATAAATTTTAAAAAAATTTTATTTTTAGAATATGATGCTGAGAGCGAAACCTAATTGAAGTAAGCTCCAACAATAATTTGATATATGAAGCGGAATCTTTTTACCAGACATAAATGAAACCTTTCTTTTAAAGTATAAAGAAGAAGTATCAAATTTTAATTTTGTTATTATCAAACTAATAAAATTTTTTCTTTTTTTTATTTAATTTTTTCTTATGAAACTTTCACTTTCTTTTAAAAAATAAAATTTATATATTTTTTTTAAATATTCATTTTTTTTTATTAAAACTAAAATGGATTTTTTAACTTTTTTTTTTGTTATTTAATTTTTATTCAATCCAACTAAAATAAATTTTTTTTGATAAAACTTTAATTTTCCATTAATCAAACTCAAATCATTTTTTTTTTCAATTCATTTTTTGATTAAATTTTCATTTTGCTTTAATCAAACTAAAATAAATTTTTTTAAATTTAGTTTTTGATTTTTAAAACTTAAAAAAAATTCTTTGACTAAAACTAGGATATTTTTTTTATTTTTTACTGAACGTGTTATGCTTTATTGCCTTTTGGTAGCCATATTTTCTGTTGACATTGAATTTGAAATGAAACTATTTTCTGCTCTTACAATCTGCATTTCTTGGTTCTGGGCAGCATTTCTCTTTTTTTTCGGCCATGTCCTTGCAGCGATCGGGCCAACCGCACGGCACAAAGCCCGAGTAAATGCCATAGGGGCACGATCCACACGACTTGTCGGGATATGGGCCAATGTAAAAGGGATTCATGGTTTCGCACTTGCAGCGACTTTTACCCATCTTGTCCGGATTATATTAAAAAGAGCTAAATAATTTCTGCGATTTTTCGTTTAGCAAAAATTCAATTTTAAAATTTATTTATTTTTACTTACTTTTTTTGGCTGGAGAACATCAAAAAAATAAAAGCTTGTTCAGTCTGCAGCTCTACATTTTTGAGGAATGACAATATTTTCCCTGGTTCTCAACTGCCTAAGCTCAACAACAGAGCAAAGTAGGCCTGATGTAAAAAATTGACTTTAGCTTTTCTTCTGTATTATGACGAGAGATATAATAGTCTTGGTCGATTCCTGGTTTGAAAGAGCTGGTGTTTTGCTTTTTTGCTCTTTTGGCTTCGGGTTATTGTTGTGAGCTTCATAGCCTTTGGGTTCTGGCGTTTGGGTCTTCTCTGCTGCCGGGGAACAGCCGCCACAAGGTGCTCGCGATCCTGGACATGGCCCACACGTCGTATTCGGACAATCACTCTCACAGGTACAGTCCGTATCACAGCATGGCGGATTGGGTCCAATATAGCCAGGGTTAAACCGGATTACCATTGCGACGACGATGTTCCCTTTGAGCCTGAATTTGTAAATAGCTAAAAATCTAAATATATTTGCATTAAAGACTTACCTTCAAAGATTATTGAAGCTGGCTCGTGTTGGTGTTGGTGTTGTGTGTTATGTGGAGAACATAGAGTGAATGGTTTTTTCAGCCTCTCGTTTGGCTGAAAGTCCACATAAATGACAGCAAACTGAAGGCCTGCTAAAGTCAGCTTTTAATAGCTGCACTGCAGACACATTGACCCAATCACAATGGCTTCATAAGCTCTGGCTACCCATCCCCTCCCCCCTTTCTCCCCCACGCTGTCCCTTTGCGGATGCGAACACAATGCGTATAATTATTTCATAATCGGGCAACACTTCATTTATGGTGACAAAAGCCTGCAGATGTGCAAAGCCACGCCCCGGCGGGAGCTACTGAACAGCCAATGAATGTCATAGACAATTAAAAATGGTTGAGTCGTGACTTCAGATACCCTGTAACAATAATTTACACCAAATGAGTTTTTTTTTGTGATTTAGCAGAAAAGTTTTTTATGCTTCCGTAAATTCTTTTTGAAAAAAATAAACAAAAAAAATGTATTTTCTGTGTATTTTTTATAATATATCCAATTAAAATAAAACAATCTTAATTGGTGAAGAAATATACTAAAAATGAGATTTGTTTGTGATTTATCGGATTATTTTGTTGTTTTGCAACTGTTTTAAATTCAAAAAAATTCTTAAAAAAAATTTGGTATTCTCTATTTATTTAAAGATATATTATACCCAAAGAATGAATCCAGGATGAAATTTACTCCAAGTTTTTTTTTTGTGATTTAGCAGATATTTTCTTATTCTTGAATTCAAGTTCTTTCAAAAAAATTCTAAAAAAAATTTATATTCTCTGTACATTTTGTAATATATCCAGAATATGTGTATGTATTAATATAACTGTATTAAATTGTTTAAAAAATTAAAGCCAGAAAAGAAATTTACTCCAAGTGAATTATTTAAAAAATAAATCGTATTTCTTCTGAGGTTTTTACAATATACCCCTCAAATATTAGTGAAGAAAAAAGAAGAAAGATTTTTTTTGTGATTCAGCAAATAATTTCGTATATCTTATTAAAAAATAACTAAAAAATAAATTGTATCTTCTCTATACTATTTTTAGTTTGCCCAATATATGTATACTAAATATGAAATCCACTCTATATTCAAAATTAGTGAAGAAATATACAAAAAATTAAAGTTGTTTGTGATTTTACAGAATCACTGTTAAAAAAATTCTAAAAAATTAATTTTATATTTCTTTAAAACTATAAACATATTTAAAATGTGTTTACAATTTAAATTGTTATAATTACCTAATTATGTAAAGAAATTTACTCCAAATGGGTCTTTTTTTTAGATTTAACAGAGAATCTTTTATCCCTCAAATTCATTGAAAAATAAATACAAAAAATGTTTTTTTCTCTATATGATTATTAGTATGAATAAAGTATGTTTAAAGGTCATCAAACTTGTCCAAATATTGTAGATAAAGAGTTAGCAATTAGAAAATCCTTTAGATTTCTACCGAAGCATACCCTTATATGCCTATTGCTTAGGGTATCGCAATGGCAGCAACACGCACGCTGTAAATTTTAAGTTGAAATTAATGAATAATTAAGCTGCATTGGGGACCCATTCGACCCGTTGTCCGAGCGGAAGTGCAACATTTGCATAACTAACACAATGAACTACATACGCAACTCGGTTGAGTTTTGTGCGTTTGGCTTATATGAATGCGCTCATCTGGACATGCCGGCAAATGTAGCTCGCTCTGGCATTAGATATGCAAATGCCAATACTTTCATAAGCATAATTGGTGTATAACGGCAATTGCTTTTGTCAATTAATCAATCAATCGAGACAATGCCAATAATGAACGCGCTCATAATGACGCTCCGGAAACAACTTGTCCCACTGTCTTTTCTGTGCACCTTGTTGCATGTTAATGTCATCATCATTTTTGACTTCAGACTTCCAACAGCAACAACAACAACAACAACAGTACATCAAACGTTGACCCGCGCCCATCGAACGCTGCTTCTTCTACTTCGCGTCAAAGTCGTGTGCGTTCCCTGTGTAATTCATATTCAAAGCGCGTTTGCGACACAGCGAGCTGCGGTTACCAGGGTTTAGGGGAAGGGGGAGTGTGGAGGAGTGTCACTTCAGCGTAGGCGCCTGGCTGTCCCCCTCTCCATTCCGATTTTGTGCAACCGCGCGCACTGCTTTTAAGTGGCGGCCACTGGGCAGCGTGTGCCCCATTGCGTTGCAAGTTGCGGGAGGCAGCTCATAGCTCAGCTTACTCTGTTTATGTGAGAGTGTGTTTATGTGTGCATGTGTATGTGTGTGTGGCGGCGTGCGTGTGCCTTGTCGATAGCTCAGCTGCGGCTGGCGTGGCAATTGTGATCCGCTGTGGCGCTTTGTAACGCTTTTTAACGCAGTCAGCAAAATGTACACTGTGTAAAATGCACTGAGAGAAATTGACAAATAAACTAAATAATTAAAGCTGATGTTAGTAAAAATGCGTAAAAAATTATGCATAGTTTGACTTTAGTATAAAAAAAAGTAAGATTAAGCAAAGCTGAAAGAAAATCGAAGCACAAAAAATTTAAAAATTTAATAAAAAAAGTAAATTATATTTTTCTTGGCTAAAAAAATATGTAAGAAATTTCATCAAAATATGTAAGAGAAAAACAAAATATAAAGAAAATATTAAAAAGAAAATTCTACTTAAAGAGCTTAAGTAAAATAATTAGAATTGCCAATATTATTCAATAACTATTGTTTTTATGTTTTAAAATTATATCTGAAGTGATTTCTAATTTTCAATATTTAGATACATCACTCTTTAAAAATATTAGTATAATTTATTAATAATTAATAAAAATAATAAATATAAATAATTTCTCAACAAATAAAAAAAATATATTTTTATTGATGCTAAATTTAAATATTTTAATGGTTAAAAATTTAAATAAAAAATGATAAGTTTAAATATTTAAATATTTAAGATTTTTCAGCAATTCTTTTAGTTTCTGAAAGATTTTAAATATATCAACAAAATTTATATATATGCTAGTTCGAAAGATTTTTTACTATCGACTGGCATTTAAAAGGTGAACAGATTGATATATATAAAATTATTATACCCGACATAATTCCCGATAATTCGTCCCCGCTTAATTGAAAACCTAAATAAATTCTAAAATATGCTGTCCCCTTGAAAAAAATTCGTTCGATAAATCGAATTCTCGGGACTCAAATGTAATATAATTATAAAAAAAAATTAAAATTAAAAAATAAACAATTAATTTCCAATCTTTAAAAGTTCAGTGTATATAAAAATGCTAACATCACAATTCTAGGCAAGAAATAGAAAATATCCCATAGTCATTTGTCAACTTTGAATGAACGTAACTCAGTCAAATGATGTTTTAGCTTTGCTAACTTTAACTATTGAAAGTCTTATGCATATCTATAAATTTTGCAGAATTAGGATCGATAAGACACATCAGAATATTTAACTACTATAATAGTTTTACATATATATATATTTTATATTCATTCATTATAGCTCGTAAGCTGTAATTATTCCTAAGAATTGTTTTCTTTAACTACACTTGGCGACAACATAAACAAGCTCAAAAAAGAAAAAGAAGTTCTAAAAAAATAGCAAAAACCAATCGACTTTGTCTATGCCACATCCGTTGAGAGTTTCTTGCTATCTCTTTATTTTTTCTTCTTTTTCAATAATTCCAGCTCCGGATAGTTCCTGGGTGCCTCGGTCTGGCCACGCGCAGCGGCCACTTGTCTGCTCGTAACTGTTTGAAATATGTTGTGGAGAAATGACAAAGTGACCGGAAGATGATACTGTAATAAAACAAACACACACACACACACATAGAGTTAGCTCGGGTTCATGTTTGTCTAGGAAATAGCAGAGGCGCAGCTACGACCATACTGGAACCGAGCATTGGGACAACTGGACAATGTTTTATATGCTGTACGTTGTGCGTTTTCTATTTGCGTTTCTTTTCATTACTATTTTTTTCACCATTTATTTACAAATGAACAATATTTATGGCCTCTTTCTGTACTCGAACTACGTTTCGAAGCGCTGCTTCCGTTCTGGCAACTCTTTCTTTTTCTTCTTTATTTATTTTTGGATTCATAATTTTGTGGTTTTATTTTGGTTTTACGAACATAGAATTCTGTTTGGCAGCGGGCATTTAAAAAATGAAAACAATAAATTAGATTCTTTTCCCGATTGTTCAATCTTTATACAATTTATGATAATTTGCCAATAAATAAAAATATATATTCACTATGCATAGTACGCAGTCATATAAAACTGAGGTGCGATTATTAATTATAATAATTTTATGGACAAGTTGACTTTATAAATCTTCTGCAAAACGATAAAGATCTTATATTTATGTTAGTCTTTGGCAAGTTTTATGTGTTTTCTGAGTTGACAATTTAATTCGAATGCATAATTTCTTATGAATTAATTGGTTTCATAAAGTATTCTCGTTGGACAAGAAGAAGAGGGGAGAAATATATCTCGCTTACCAAAAAATAAACTGCAATAAATCTTTACTTTTTTAAATCTTTAGGATATATATTATACAAAATATTTTATTATTCAGTTTAGTTGTCTTCATAAAGTATTCTGAAAGATAATCTAGAAAAATATATACTTTTTGTTTCTATTGATCCATATTTTTAAGAAAAATAAAATCTTTTATATTTTACATTCTTTTCTGAAAATCTTTAGGAAATATATTTCACAAAATATTTTGTTATATTTAAGTTAAGTTGGCATCATTCAATATTCTTAAAAACATACTATTAAAAATATTTATTTATTTTTAATTGAGCCAATTTCGCTTGAAACATAAAAAATCTGCGAAAAAAATCTTTACTATTTTACATTCTTTGCATAAATTCTTTAGGAAATATATTTAAAGAAATATTTTATTATATAATTTAGTTGGCTTCATAAAGCATTTTAATAGATAATTCAATAAAAACTTGTTTATGTTTGATAAAAATATCTGCTTTAGCATAAAGCAAACTTCAATAAATATTTACTTTTTCAGATTCTATATTAAATATTATAATATTAGGAAATGCTTACAAATTATTTTAATATGAAACAAATGAAACAAATTTTAATGGTATTTTTTTAAATTATTTAAATTTCAATGTTAAATCTAGGGCAACAAATTTTTTTTAAACATAAAGAAAAATCTCTGCTATTTCACTTTTCTTTACACAAAACCTTCAGGAAATATATATTAATATATATATTTTACATAATATTGTAAGATTTAAGATAAATTGGCCTTATAAAATATTAGAATGCAGGAAAATTTCCTTTTAATTGAGAAAACATACTATATATATATATAATATATTTTAATATAGATTGACTTATATAAATATACATAAATAAATATATAAAAATTTTTTACATAATATTTTAATACTTAAGATAAATTCGCTTTAAAGAAAAGAAAAAAAATTTCCTTTTAATTAAGAAAATATACTTTCTTAACATAATAAATCTGCAATAATTCACATTTTCACATTCTATATAAACTCTCTAGCAAATATATTTTTCTTTGACTAGAAAAACTTTTCAATAGTCAAGCTTAAATCAATTTGTGAGACTTAACTTCTTTCAAGACCTCATAAGCTCATAGTAGCCCTCGATTAATCTCAAGCTCATCTGAACTATTTCAAACTCGACCATAATTAGTGTTGTCATGGGAACAATTTATTACGACCATCAAACTGGGAGCACTAAATGCCGGCACTTAACCGATCATAACTTTGTCCATGATAAATCGAACTGGAATCGCACGCTGAGGCGACTCAAATCGAATATGCAAAAAAACAACGATGTGGCAAGTGGCTGGAGACGCGAGGAGGCAATATAGAACCTGAATTTGCTGAGAGGAGGCAGCTGGCACTGAACGAATTGGTCGGCCGTTGTCTTAGCAATCAGCGCTACCGGGCATGGAAAGTTAACGCACAGGCAGCCGAAAACCGGATTCGGTTTCCAATTGGCGCAACTCTTTGCCAGGATGAGCTGCGGCGGATGTCAGCTGGGGCGCCAAAAGAGAAGGAGGAGGAGGCTTTGGCAGCCTCTAACCGCCTTGTTGCAACGCCTGTCTGTCGCCTCTGTCCCTGGGTGTGTGTGGAGAGCGCATTCGAGTTGAAATTGCGTGTCGACCACAATCTTAACCAGCCAGCAGCAGCAGCACCCAGCCAAAAGTTCTAACTGACTGGCAGCGTCTTGGATTGTTACAGCTCCCCTCTCATTCCTCCCCACCGCTTGGCTTCCCCCTTTACTGTTGCTGTCTGTCCGTCTGGCTGGCTGTCTGTTTCCTTTTGTTTTAATGAATAAGTTGGAACACCTGCTCGTTGGTCTGCTCGTTGCTGCTCTGTTGCGATCTTTTCCCTTTTGCTCAAGTTTGACGATGGAGTATGTGTTCTATCTTACTGTCAGCCAGGCTCTTCTCATTGTTAATACGCTACATATGTTGTGCGGCATGTGAGTTTTGAACAAGTTGCACGACAACAAAAACTGTCTGCCCGTCTGTCAGTCCATCAGTAATTGTCATTGTTCTTCAAGCTACCAGCAAACTTTTCACTCTGTATTTACTGCGAATGTCATCTGAGTCTCACAAAATTTATGTTACTTGAATATTATTTGCTGAAATTTAGCTGTGTTTTCCTTCACTTGTAGTAATAGTAGAAAAGTTCTGGAAAAGGTCATAGATGTCATCAAGTTCTGCTAATAGAAAAATACGCATCTAAATGAATTACTATGGAATAGAGATTCGATTAATGTATCAATTATTATCGATAAGCAATGATAGTAATTATTTTGGACTATCGGAGTAGAAAAGTTATGGAGGATGTCATCAATAATAGAAAAATACGCATATGAATGAATTACTATAGATTAGAGCTTCGATTAATAAATCGATTATTATTGATAAGCAATGGTAGCAATAGTGTCGACTATCGGAACTAATGATTATGTATATTTACTCAAATAGAAGATTTATTATGTATAAAAATTTTCGATAAATGTATCGATTTTATTGATTATTATCGATTGGCAATATTTTCGACTGTCGGAATTAATTAGTAGGGATGATTTACCAGTAATGACAATTTCGATACATTTATCAATTGTATTGTATAGTTTCGACTGTCAGAACTTAATTATGTATAATTGCCCCCAATGCTGATTTAACATATGTGAGAATATTAACACATTTACCGATTATATTGATTTTTTTCGATAACCAATTATAAATATATGAACTTATAAATATGTATATATGCTCAAGCTGAAAATTTACTAAATATTACAATTTCTATAATTTATGTCGATTATGCTGTATAAATACATATATGTATTTATTTACTCAAATGGATGATTTACTTCATATAACAGTTTCGATACATGTATCTATTGTATTAAATATTTTCGACTGTCAAAACTTAAGATTATGTACATTTACATTGATGATATATTGATGGCAATTGAAATCAATTTATCGATCATTTTAATTATTATCGATAGGTTCGATTGTCAGAACTCATGTTTTTTATATAAACGGATGTGGATGATTTTATTGAGTATCGATAAACGATATTAAAAATTTCAAAAATCGGACTGAACAAATATCAAGTTAAGACCATATTTTTACAAATGACGTCTATTAATTATAAATATTATAGATATATTTTCTATCTATGTAAGCTTTCGATATTTTATAGGAGTCAAAATCTATACTACCGACAGATATCAAACAGTTGTTGCTTACTATACTATATTTTAGTCAATATGGATAGTTGCAATAGACAAGATGTTATTACATTATTGATAAAAATACCATTAATCGATAACAATATTCAATTTAAAAATGAACTTCATAATTGATAGAAATTCATTTTCAAAAAGCAGCAATTGGTAATCAATTGACTTCCTCATTAATAAGCTAAGCAGTTTTTATTATCTCAATTTTCATTCCTAACTTTTTTATATTCCTTAAAAAAACGCAACAAAATCCAGTTTTAGCTTACTCAATTATCGACTCATACCATTTCTATATAAATTTCATTGCCATGCGATATGTCTAATAAGTTTGTCAGCTTTGTCTGCATTTGATGCGTTAATTATAAAGTTGTTTTGCGTTGGCAGAGCGAGCTCACAGTTTGCTGGCAAAGTCAATAAATAACCTGTTCAAATGTCGTTAGGCGTAAATCTGCGATAGTAGAGAGACAGCAACTCGAGTCTTATAATTTTCATTCATTAAGAGCTGGCACACCTGGACGCGCCCCTTTGCTGGCATTGAAACCGGCTGCAAGTAGCCGCATTAAAAAGCTCTTTTGGCCACTTGGCTGCCTGCCCTATCGCTCGCCCAATCAGCAGACGCTGAGGAGAGCCCTCGACATGGACAATTGACTGTAACAATGCATAACGAGGATAAGGGCGCGAAAGGAATACGTTGAGACACGTTCTCAGTTATGGCACGCACATATGCGCGAAGAAAGCATAAATAATAATTGGAAGTAGGCGAATATTGAATGCACTATCAAAACTTTTAGAGATTAATAACTATCTATATATCTTATCATATCTTTAGATACTTATACTATATATTAACAAGTAAAAACGCTCTAGTCGGGACTGCCTGACTAGGAGATCCCTTGAACTTTTGCATTTTTACATACACACATACACCAAACACAAAAAAAAATGTTTTTAATTGAAAAAAAATGTTGTCCGTTGTGGGAATTGAACCGATT
This sequence comes from Drosophila gaucha, assembly GCA_035045545.1. Classification (NCBI taxonomy): domain Eukaryota; kingdom Metazoa; phylum Arthropoda; class Insecta; order Diptera; family Drosophilidae; genus Drosophila; species Drosophila gaucha. Next base: position 102,997 of record JAWNOY010000006.1, on the reverse strand, counting down.
TTGATGAAATTTTCAGCACTGAATTGTTTTATTTTATTGAACATGAAAGTAAAAAAATAAAAATTATGGCTATATTTAACACTGAACTTCAAATAAATTTATTTTGATAATTATCAGCCGTTATCCAAAAAAATTAAAAAAGAAAACACATAATTATGTTTTATTCACAAGAAGGTAGATGTAAAATTTGGGTACTTTAGCTTAAAAGATGTAAGAGATATGGTCCAAAAACTGAATCTCGATAAGGATTTTATTCGATATCATCGGACGGGAAAAGTAATCACATATCTAAAGCAAAGCCGATATGCGCGCTGTATACAAGGATCTTAGTGTAAAATTTCAAGTCTCTAGCTCTTGTATGTTCTGAGATCGCCGCGTTCATACATTCGGACAGACAGACAGACATTCAGGGCTAAGTTACTAAACAAAAACATAATACCATGATTTCTCATTTTAAATGGGTTTAGGGTATAAACATAAACTTTCTCTGAAAAGTATATATACCCTCTCTGAAAAGTTTTAAATTTAAAAGTTTTAGAGACTTCCATATCTTTTATCGATACATCATATAATATCTATAGATACTTTTGCTATATAAACAGCAACTTTCTCTTTCAGCTGCTCCTTGTAACTGATATACCCTCTCTGAAATAATATATATAACAGTATAAGAGACTTACCTGTATCTTTTATCTATACATCTTATAATATCTATAGATACTTTTGCTATATAAAACAACAACTTTCTCTTTCAGCTGTTCACCATAGCTAATATACCCTCTCTGAAAAGCTAACACACACATCAACTGTCTGTAAATTGAATTGTGAATCGAATGTGCGTTTCTCAGCAGTCTGTATATAAAGGAAAGGACTTAAGGACTTGGCGCAACATCGATGTACGCATTCGATTACGAAAACGAACTTCTTTGAGTGCACAGCAAAAGGCCAAAAGCCATTGCAAATAATTACAGAGCAGCAACAGCAGGTGGAATGACGATGATCATCATGTTGCAAGGCAATTAAATTGGTGTGTGGCAAAATTGAATGTTGGAAAATCAAAGCATTTTCACTTAGGACTTTCTCTCTCTCCCTCTGTCTCCGTCGCACTTCCTCCCCCCGAACAATTATAAAGCACGACTTCTGCACTCTTCCTGCTGGTAAAAGTATAAACTGCTCGTTGTCATCCCATTGTCAAGTCGCTCGTTGCAAGTTTTGCGGCAAATAATTTTCTTTCCTTCTTTTTTTGCTGCACTTGCTCAATTCCTTTTTGCTTGCTGCTTGCTGCTGCAGCAGACATTTTTAATAAGTTGCATGGCAGCCGTTGCACGTCGTCGCAGCAGCAACAAAAGCAAACATTGCAGCTGCCAAGTTGAAAATGAAATTCGTGGCACGAATAGATTTCCAAACATATGAGCAGAAGAGGAAACAGACAGACACACAGACAGACAGATAGACAGACAGACAGACAGACGGACGGACGGACGGAGGCACAAAGCACGTCGACTATGACAGAAATTCGAAAATGAAGCAATTTACTTGTATATTTGATACTGCCGGCCATGGACAGTTGTCATAGTTGGATGGGAACTGCAACTGCAACTGGTCAGCAAGCAGCCAGCCGACAGCTTATTAAGTGCCTGCCCCCCTTTACGAGCTGAGCTCTGCTTGCCATCTCTCCTGCCTGAGCTCATAATTAGCAGTGCATATCTTGGCGCATTTTCTGAATTACTTTCATAATTGGTTTACTACAGCTGAAAGAGTTGTTTAATTTTATTTTTACTTTGATGTTGAAAACTTCAAGGAACTAGATTAAGCAAATAGAGAGCCAATTGAGAGTTTGCTATTTATTTACATTTTGTTTTTAAATTATTATTGGACTATTATTTTGAAAAATTTTCTTGCTCATATTTCGGAAATTTAATTTTAATATTTTATTTTTAAAATGAAGTAAAATAATATATTCGAACTTTTAACAATATATTTTATGTCATGCAAATTTTTGCATTTTGTTTTAAATTATTGTAAGACTATTATTATGAAGAAATTTAATTCACTCATAATTAAAACAATTTTATATAAATTTTTGTTGAAAATAAAATTTTATATTAAAATTTTATAATAAGCATTCTAAGACTCATCTCTTCCAAATGTTGGCTTTTAATAAAAATTATAACATTTGCTTTTTTTTATATTATTTTAAAGAAATTTCTCTGTTCATATTTGGAACATTTTTTTCAATTCATAAAAAAAAGAAATTTTCATGCTTATTTATTTAAATAAATAAAAAATCCAAAAATAAATAAAACCTAAATAAAAAGGATCCTAAAAAACAATTTAAGCTCATTTAAAATATATTTTATTTTAAATTATTTTTGGAAAATTATTTTCAAGAACATTTTTATTGCTCATATATTGAAAAATTTTAATTTATCTCTTTTTTAGAAAAATAAAATATTTTTAAAATTGTTAAATTCTTTAAAAAGTCTGTTTATTTACAGGAAATTTTCGCATTCAATGTTAATTTATGTTATGTCTTTTTTTGAGTAAAATTTTCTAATCAAATTTTAGTATTAATTTAAATTTAATTAAAAATAATTTAAAATTTAAAATATATAAATTCTTTAACATATCTTTTGATTTCTCGAAAATGTTACGTTTTATATATTAATTTTATTTCACATTATAATTTCTTCTTAATTTGTAAGAATAAGTTATTTCTAAAAAATATATTTTTTCTCAAAAATCTCTTTTAATCTCCTGCAAGTGTTATATTTTAACATATTTTTTTTTATATTATAATTTTATTATTATTTTAAAGAAATTTTTAATTTCTTCTTAGCGTACAAAAAAAAAATTATTTCCTTAAAACATATTAATTCTTGAATATCTCTTTTAATCTATTGCAAATGTTTGTTATTAATATAAATCTTATTTTTAAATGGAAAATGTAGAAAAACTCTTAGCTAGACTCAAAACATTCAGAAATTTATAATTTCATCACATCTTTTTCTTTTTGTTTGTTTTTTTGATTTGATTTTGCCTTTGCCTTGCACAAAGAATTTTTCGAAAAATTAATTTGGCAGGCAAAAGAGTTTATCGGACGGAGATTTATAATTTTTCATTATCTTGTTGTTTTGATTGCTCACCTGATAGCTAAAGCTCATTCATATGCAATTAAGTTCGATTTAAGGTCTTAGGGATGTTTGTTTTATAATATTTGAAGTGCTTAGTGCCTATGAATGTCTCGCATGTGCTCGCAGCAATTACTTTTGGCAAGACAAAAACCCTTCCAATTAACGGCCTAAGGCTCGCAAACACACACATAATGCTGTATGGAATGGAAAGGAACTTGAACATTTTACGCTAAAGCACAGGAAACCTATAAAGAAAATACCGAAAACTAAAGGCAAAGTGCCAGGAAGCGCTCCAGCACAACCGCTAAACCCACCAAAATGGGGCCCCGTGGAACGGGAGCTGAGCCTAGGCGGCAATATGGCTGCCAGCTGGCGTAATGGCATTTGCCTAAAAGATGGCACAAATAATGAAAGCAACGCGCTAATACTACGTGCAAAATGGTTTTCGGTATTCGCTTCGCTTTCTGCTGCTGCACATTTACGTTGCGTATACGTAACGTTGTCAACCGAAGGCAGCTCGACGGCGCTCAGCTTATGCAATGCAATTTCCATTTACATAAATTCGCGCATGTCTGCGTGTGTGTGGGTGTAAGTGTGTGTGTGTGTTGGTCGGAAAAGTAAACCTACTAGAAAACTTTTACCTTGTTGTCTTCTATGTCAATTTGCAGGTAAAATTACCTTTTTGTTAATAGTTGCGGACGCGTGGGAGGCAAACATTAAAAGTAATACAAATGTTGCCTAAACGAGGCGCGACAACAACAACAGCAGCAGCAGCGGCAGCGGCAGCAACAGCAGCGGCAGCGGCAGCACACAAGCACTTACATTAAAACAACGGTAAATGCTTATTTAACTAATTTTGGAACATGTATGCAAATATTTAGAATGCAACAGCTGCATAAGTGCGAGGTGCGCTTCAAAAGTTTTTCAGCAGAAAGGAGATCAGGTGGAGTATGAAATTTTTGCAATATATGAAAGCAGCTCGATATTAGCCAGGAAAAAGCTTTAGTTATAGTTTACTTTAATGGTACAGATGAATTTTAAAAAATGCATTATGAATTGTTAGTCTTATTATTATTATTAGTTTTATAATAGTACTATAAGTTTAATAACAATAGTTATAATATAATCTGATAAAAATGATTATTATATAATAAAATAAAAATACTAATAATATAATATAATATAAGAAAATTTTAAAAAATATATTTAAAAACAAAAATACAAATTTTTGTCTGTTTTAGACAATAGGACTTATGGGATTTTTTATGCAAATATTTAATAGTTTTTAAATAATAATTCTATTTTTTCTTTAGACAACCGAACTTATGGTATTTTTCTTAAATTCAATTTTTTAAATATTTTTAAAATACAATTATTTTTTTGTTTCATGCAACAGCATTTATGGTTTTTTTTAAAATGCAATTATTTTATTAATTTTATAATACAATTATTTTTTTTTTGTTTTTAGCAACAGGACTTATGGGATTTTTTATACGCCGATTTTTAAATACACTTTTTTTAATAATTTAAATATACAATTTTTTTTTGTGTTAGACAACAGGACTTATGAAATTTTTTTTAAATTTGATTTATTTTAAAATACAATAATTTTTTTGTTTTAGATTTAAAGTATTTTTTTTAACACAATTATTTAATTAAAAAAAAAATACAATTATTTTAATAGTTTTAATTGACAATTATTGTATGTTTTAAATTTATGGTATTTTGTTTTTAAATACAATTATTTTATTTACTTTAAAATACAAATTTTTTTTTGTTTTAGATAACAGAATTTATTTGTTTTTTTTTTCGATTAAAACTATTTCTTTTATGATTGAGAAATTGACTTCTCATACTCGGAATTCATAAAAAAAAAAAGATCAGCGTATAATGGTATTTAATATATATAATTTTGTAAATTATGAGCAGGAGGAGGCGTGTCTTATCCCCTAAAATATACTATATATAATCTTAATTAGCATCAATAACTGAGCTGAGCTAGCACTGTCCGTAACTCTGTCTTTCCCTATGAACTCCATGGATTCTTGGCTTATAATAATATAATAATATAAAAATTAACACTTGAGACTTGGAAAGCTTCAATAGCTTGTAATATAATATTTAATAAAGTAATATTTTTCAATATATTAAATATTTTTTCTCAAAAAAAAATTTGTATATTTTTGTTTTAAACAATTTTTTTGCTACCTTAACTGGCAGCTCAATCTAGTTTTACATGTTAATTTATATTACATATAAATTATAATATATTCTATAGTTTCAGCTTTTCACTGAGCTATATTTGGTATATTCTTCAAGCAACTCTCGCTCTCACACAAACAGTTGTATAGGCAACAGTAGAGTAAAGACTGTTAAGAAGTACTTTGGGTTTTTAGCTACATATATGTGTGTATATGCATATATGAGTCTATGTTTGTTATTGCTTGCCTCTGTCTCAGCATATCAGCCCCGCCTCTCAGCCCCCTTGTGTTAACCACTTTCTGTTAGCCTTAAAACCGCGAGTCGCATGCAAATTAATGACGCTTGCTTAACTGTCAAATGAACCCACAGATTCAAAGCTATTTGAAGCTTCACTTCACTTCACTTCGCCAGGTGTGTTTCAGCGAGGGGGTGGGAGAGAGGGAGGGGGCGTGTGTTGGCCACTAAACGCCTTGATTTCTCGCACCCAATTTGGCGCTGATTAACACGCATTATCCGCTTTGCGAAGTTGTCTAATTAGCATTGTTTGCTTCTCATGTCTCAAGGACACTTTATGGCGCAGGACTCGCAGCTGGCAAACATTGCAACTTTAAGTGGCGTGAAATATCGCACTTGGATAAATAACAAAGGGCCTGAAAAAGTGTGTACACTGTCCGCCCGAGCATGAGATGCAATTAATTAATACTTGAAGCGACCAAAGTTAAATATTTTCTGAAGCCATTTTTGTGTGTGAGCAGCCTGTAGAAAATGAGAGCAGCTGGGCCAAGACGAACTGCGAATGAGCTATGTGAGTGAGTGGAGTCAAGGTTGAGGGAGGAAAGTATTGGAGGAGTTTAAGAGAGATCAGGCAGTAATTAATATTGATAGGACGTATTCAAAAGAAGACTGTTGATAAACACATCTAAATAGTGTTGATAAAGATATGTAAGTAGTTGTAATCGATACCTAATCTGAAGAATAATATCGATATGAAATACATCGATGCTATAAGAAAGATCTTTTTCTCACTTCTTCCTTTTCCGCTAAGTGAACTGACCACGACAAAGTCAAAAGTTTTAGTGTGTTTTATAGTGTATAATCAATCAATCTTTGTTTAAAATAAAAAATATTATTTTTTTAGTTGTAAACCAAACAATTATAACATTCTTCATTTATAAGTATAACATTCTTCTAACAAAAAAATCTTTATTCAAAATAAAAAATGTTAAATAAAATTGTAAGTAATAATCCAAACAATTATAACATTTTTCTAACAAAAATAATCTTTATACAAAATAATAAATATTTAAAAAAAAGTTTAATATTTTAAACAATTTTTCTAACAAAAAAAATGTTCTTCAAAATAAAAAATATGAAATAAAATTTTTAGTTACAAACCAAACAATTGTAACATTCTTCTAACAAAAAAATTTTTAATTACAAGATAATATAAAAAAAGTTATTACTTATTATTTAAAATTTTATAACATTATTCTAACAAAAAATTTGTTTTTCTTATTCATGCTAGAACAGATAGAGCCATCGAAAAGATGCTAATCTTTATTTAATAAAAATAATTTTAAAAATATTTATTTATTTAAAACTAAAATATTAATACATTCATCTTAGTTTTTTTCAATATTTATCTCAAATTTTCCTACTACTCATATTATTATTTTAATACTCTTGCATTACCCAACGCTCAAATATTTGCTTATTCGAAGGGCATTTAAAAGTAATGTGACTTTTAAGTACAATTCATGAGGTCATTGCAAATATATTTTCAGGATATGCCTGATGCACAGTTGGTACCACGCTGCGTATGCGCCATGTCGTTTCTTTGTAAATAAGTGAAGCTTATTAAATGCCTTCACTTGACACATTTAATTAACAGACACGAACAACTTATAATTGCCACAACGAAACACACACATACATACACACACAAAATCACACACACTCACGCACAGCTGTGACTGCTGCAGCAACAAGGTAATTGTTTTCACTGGATATCTCTCGACTGTTTGACTGACCAGCCTCGTTCTGGCCCGGTCAATGCGTGCAGAAATAAATATTCAACAGCCACTTGTATTAATTGCAAGAACACGCACAACATCCACAACGCGAAACTGATTTAATTTTCAGCATTTTCTCGTGTAACAACTAGGTGAATGTTGAAGAATGAATGAAAACGAGCAAGCTTCCATTGAGGAAAGAAGTATAAGAAGATTTAAGTTGAGGTTTTCTTAGTATTGATATAGCAAATATGTCTAGGACTTTAAGAATTTAATATAAGAACATGCTGCTGCTAGCGTTTTGAGAAAATGAAAAGTAAAAGGAGCTTTACACTGCTTCTTTCAACTTGAGCTAGATTTAGAGCTAGATATAGATGCAAGACCTCACTTTCAAGTCTAAGCAGCTTAAGTTTAAGCTTAACTCAAATATACATTTTGCTTAGTTAAAAACATTCTCATTCGCATTTTTATATATTTTTAAATAATATTATATATTTAAGTGTACAAAATATTTTTTAAGAAAATTTTGGAATTATGGAATTTTTTTTTAATATTTTACATAATACCTGTAAAAATCTATTCAAATTTGTATGAAAAAGCAGAAAAGACTATGACGTCTGTAGTATTTAAAAATAAATAATAAAAGTATTCACAAAAATTTGCATTTGAAATTATTGTGAATAAAAGAAAATATTTAAAAAAAAAGAATACAAGATAAATTATATTAAAATAATTTTAAGAAATTTTTATACTGAAGCACAAAAGATTTTGAAGTCTGTAAAAAAATATGTTAAGCAGACAAATGTATAAATTTCATAATAGTTTAAAACATATATCTGTGTGACTGCTAATGATATTTTTTATACTTTTTATTCTATTCTGATTTGGCATAAAATTATACAAATTTATTTAAAATATTTAATTTTTTTTTATATATTTTTTTTATATATTTTTTTTTTATTTATTATAATTTCCATATACATTTTTGTGAATGCTCATATTTTTTCATTTAAAGACTACAGACTTTATACATAATAAAATTAAATAAAAGAATAAAAGAAAATATATAAAATAATAAAATAGCAGTCAGACAATATATAAATATAAATTAATTTCAATCATTTTTGTCTTATCCATTGTCCACGTTCACTATATGAATATGTCTAAGCCTGCTCTTCATTTAGTCTTTTAAAGTCAATTAAATTTTGCATGCAGTCACTAATCAACGGCTCCTATTTATGGCCAGAGCTCGGGTTGGGCTATGGCGATGGCCGCAAGGCTAAGTCTGCAGTCGCATTTCTGGGTCAAGGCTGTTGCCAGACAAACCAAACACACGAGAATTGTCTAACTGAAAACTACAAAAGAGCGATGGAGAGGGATAGAAAGGGAGCTAAGCCGACTGAGCTGCTGGGCTTGCCAAAAAAAAAGCAGCCTGCAAACCAAATGAAACTATGTAAAATGCTTTGAAACATGGGCTGGGAACACATTTCGCTCTGAGCTTTGGGGATTGCCTCCAAAAAGAGAGGCAAATAATATATTTATTAAAAATTGTTTGCTTCGTGCTTCACTGCACTTTACGGCCAAGCACTTGGTCATTATTATTTATTGTTTCACACACACACACACATACACACACACATAGACATAGACCTCCCTCTGGCACATTTCTTCTTTGTGTTTGGCTCACACAATTATTCGCTGCATACTTTCGGGCGTCTTTGTCACGCATAGTTTTGTGCGGTTCGAATTTAATTAAAGAAAAGAAAACTTTACGAATATTTGTTATCATAATTTTAATTAAGGCCTGGGCCAGCGTGCAATTAGACAGTCGCCATTGCAGCTAATGAGGCCGAGTGTCAAAAGGACCGCAATCGAATTGGCCAGCGGTGGTCACGCTTCAATCGTCGGCTCATTGCAAATGCAAACGGTGTTTGAGACTTTTGAACTGTTTGCTCGCGGCGCAACTAAAACTAATTAAAACCCACGCACCAAACCTTTGCCCCAAAATTCAGCGCAAAATTCATGCGAAGGCGTCAAATTGCATTCGTGCCATGGGGATGACATGCCATTATGTATAAATAGACACACACACACACATACATACATGTTTGCAAAACGCACTAAAGTAGGCAACACGTCGCATCAATGCAACTGTTTATTTAACATGGCCGCCAATTAGCCTGCGGTCGGCATCTGCGTTAATCTGGTTGCGTTCCTCGAAACGAATTCGAGATGAAATCAACAGCCGACAGATTTAACTGTTTTATGAGTGGAAGTGACAGAATAAAGTATTCTCTTATAAAATATGCAAGCTTAACAACTGCTTCTGGTTCTGCACAGATAAAGCTATCATATAATTCCACATGTTATTTGGCATGTAATAAAAGAAGTAGCTTAACATGTAACAGCTAAACATGTATAACTAAATTTTAAGTTTAACGTGTACCTTAACATGTAATATGTAGCTTAACATGTAGTCTAACATGTAGCTTTAAATCTTATTTAGCACACATTCAACTTATGTAATTGCTTGTTGGCTTGCAGATCAAGTTGACAAGTAGTTTAACATCCTGCTTAACTTGTTATTAGATTTGTAGTTTAACAAGTAGTTTAACATTATAGAACCAAACATGTTAACATGTTGTTAATATGTAGCTCAGTTACTGCAGCATTTAGTTTATCATGAGGATTACAGGCAGCTTAACAGGTAGTTAGGCCTGTAGCTTGACATGTTGTATGGCATGTAATAATATATGTAGCTTAAGTTGTACTTACTCTTATAGATTAACAACTGTCTTAACATCAAGTTTAACATATAGCTTAACATGTCGCATATATTTAGTATATCTTGTAGCTTAACATGTACTTCATATGTAGCTTAATATGCACTTTCTATTAAAGCTTAACATCTGGTTTAACATGTAGCATACCGCCTATATTTAGTTTATCTTGTAGTTTTACATATAGCTAAATATGCTCCTTTCCTTGTAGCCTTATATGTAGGTTAACATGAAGTTTACCATGACAATTTGACATATAGTTCAATGACATATAGTTCAATATGCAATTTCTCTAATAGCTTAACAAATAGCTTAACATGTAGTTCAACATATCGCACATATTTAGTTTATCATTTAGTTTAACATGCAATTTGACATGTAATTTAATATGCAGTTTCTCCTAAAGCTTAAGATGTAGCTTAACATGTAGTTTAACATGTAGTTAAACATCCAATTTGACATGTAGCCTAATATGCATTTCTCTTGTAGCGTAACATGCAGTTACATGTAGTATAATATGTAATTCAATATATTGCCCACATATACTTCTACATGTAGCTTAACATGTAGTTTAACAACAACATGTATTAGTTCAACACATCGACAACACTGAGTTTATCATGTTGTTTAACATTTACTTTGACATATGGCTTAACATTCGTAGAATAACATGGTGTTCAAAATGACAACTTAAATGTAACTTAATATTTGATTATTTAAAAATATTTTCAGTTCTCTTCGATTTTAGGTCTACTAATTTTTTGACTGATTCAATACAGTAGTAGGTATGATTCTTTTTAATCTTCGTCCGTTTACTTCAATATTCGCGCTCTGAATTTAATATGTTCAACTGTGATAGCAACCACGATTCAAGTCTATATCTCCTTCTTCTGATTAAAATCTAGTGTTGGTTAACTTGAAGTTAACTTAATTGTATTACATTCGTTCACTTCATTTTTTTTCGTAACCTTATGTCATGTTTATAGGCTTCACTACAATGCAAACAAGCAAATTTATCTTTCTCGTAATCATCTAATATAACTTAACTGCCTGTTAAATATTTAACAACAACTTGACATAAGACTTATTATGCAACTTAGGCAATTCCATTCAAAAAAAATATTAGATAATTTTATAAAAAAGAAATTTAGATAACAAATTTAACACACTCATGCAAAGCACAATTCAAGCTGTCAGCAAATTTAAATGCTAGTCAGTTAACATAAAAAGTAACAAGTTTAAGTAAACTTTAAGTCAGAACTTCAATTTTTGGCAGTGACTTTCGTTTCCTTTCTGCACAAATAGTTACACGCGCTGCTTTGACAAATTTAATACGTAGACTTATATACCGATCGTGTTCGCTAACAATTCAATAAAGTTTTTGTGCTGTCTAAACAGCACATGTTGAAAAAAAAAAGACGAAAATGTATGTCAGGCCTGGCCCCATGTCAATGCCAATTTCCCTTTTATGCACAACTTAACAGAGCTTATTGCTTTTCACTCTTCATTGCGCATAAATTTAGCATATACAATACGCATGATATGCTGCCAGCGGCCACATACAGTTTTATGCGCTTTTGTCTCAACTCAATATGTGCAGTCAATCGTACAAGCACACATACTCAGAAGATGCTGTTCGTCTCATTAGAGCCAGCTGACTTTGTGAAGTAATCTGCATACATACAGTCATATATATATATACATATATATATATCTGACTAGTTTCCAACACGAACGCACGTTTTCTAGCTGCAAGAAGATATGGCCATAATGGTGAGTGGAAAAACTAGTAACTGCATTTAAGTCAAACAAAAGGAAAGCCACGTAGCACTAATCATAAAATTATACATGTGTGCAGCTGCAGTCCCAGCTCTACCTCAATTTTCTTTTTTGTTGCCCCCGCCCAGTGAAAGCAGCGCAAACGGAAATAATTCAAGTGCAATGCAAATCATGACACGGCCACGCTCAGGTAATTGTGTGTTTACCAACGACGAACAGGAAGTCATGGCAATTGGTAAAAAAAAGGGAGCAAAATGGCCGAACGGAAATGAGCAAACACATTGCGAGCATAAGTGTGCCCAGAGCTAAAACAATTTGGGGTTGACCAATGCACTTATTAAATGTTTGAGCTTGAGTTGAAAGCAATTCAGTAAATGTGTAGAATTAAATGAGAATTCAAATTCTTTAGCTATCTGTCAGAATGATAATCATTAAAAAAAAGAGTTTAAATGAAAGTTGAACTAAACTAAGAGATATTGCAGATAAAATGCTTGCTATAGAGCAGTTCGAATTGGTGTAGTTTGGACTGTTGCCAAATCAGCTTTTTTCCTGTCAAATTTGGCAATTTTTAAAATTGAATTTCTTGAAAATATAGCTTTTTGAAAAATCGGCTTAGCAGTTTTTCAGCTTGTTTTAATTTGACCTAATATTTATATGATTTTTGATAGTATAGAGTACAACATGCTAAAATTTTCATAACATTTTTTGAAATTTTTTCAATTTTACTAAAAATTAGCATGTATTTATTTTTTCTCCACAAACTTAGCTTTTTTTGGGTCTATTTTTCCTTGATCTAGCTTTTTATGCTCGCCACAAAGCGGCAACCCTGGTAGTTTGGTAGTTTAGTAGATGATTTTAGCGCACGAAATTAATAAACTATAATCAGGCTATATTGATTCAGCTTACAGATTTGTATTCAGCTTATGAAAAGTCTTCGGAAAAGTAGAGTTTGACTCTGGGTTACTAAATCATGTTGGTCTGTCTTATACTAGCAATAACCTTTAAGGAAACAGGAAATAGTTAATAATTAGCTATAGATCTTGGCCTAACGTAATTTTAAATTATTAGTCCACATGGTTCGATCAATTTTGTATCCATATTTTATGAAAACTGCATAAAATCATTAATTATTTTTTATTAAGGTAAAACTTTAAGTTAAAAGTCTAAAAGAATTAAGATAAACTTTATATCAAGATTCCATGGAAAGGGGTATGAGTTATTATTATAGTTATATATGTTTATTATAATGTCTTAACGTAAATTCAAATTAGTAGTTTTGATAGCTATCAACAAGACCTAATCTAATTTTAATTTATTGGCTTAGATACTTTTGGGTTAATTTTATATCAAAATTTCATGAAAATAGGTATTAATGAAGCTTATTTATTTATATATATTTTAAAAGAAGTTGTTTTAATGGAATCTCGATTTATAAGCTTGGTAACAAAAAGTTTGAAATCAAAATTAATTTGGCTTTTAACTTTGCAGCATGAAATGTAATGAATATATTCTAGACTCTATGCATAAAATGTTAGCAATGCAAACGGATAAAAGGACCAAAAAAATATGTATTCCTCACTTCATATTATATTGTAGATCAGCAAAGAATGCCATGCCATAAAATATATATTCATAAATATTTTTACAATTTGCAATCACATGTACTTGATGCGCTCTGCAAAAGTCAGAAAACTGGAATCGGTCAATAAACCTGTATAATAAACAGGCTTGCCAATAGCCCATAAGTCAGATTGTTTATATGACAGAGATAATGAAAGGCCGTAATCTGATTAATCGCACTCGTTTACAGTCATTTAAACCGCAATGGAATAACCAGCCAGTCATTTATTAATATTTGATTGGTCCGTGGCCTGTGCTGCACTTAATGATTGGCATTCACGAAGGCAGCAGCACAGAAATACAAACAACAAATAAAAAACCAAATTGTGAAGCAAATATTTGCCCTTTGCATATGGAATTTACCCGCGCACTTTTATCAGCGGGAGCTGCGTTCGATTTCATGCAATTCAATTCAATTTGAAGAGTTCAGCAGCAGAAGGTAGAAAAGTGAGTTCGAGCAGCATTCATATCAAATAAATAGACCAACAGACTGTCAGCGAAAGAGACAGGCAAAGAGAAAGAGAGTAGAGATAGTGGAAAATAAGTATAAATAAACAAACCAACTTTTTTGAGACTTGCCCCAAAAACATAAAAAAGCTGCAAAAAAGAAAATGAAGGGAAATGTAAATGCGTCACATTTTTACAGTGGGAACATCTATCAAATGCTGTGTTGATTTTCAAATACATATATGTGTGTGTGTGTGTGTGCCAGAGTAAGATAAGACTGTGAATGCGACTGCTGGACAACTGCATGAGAAATGATATGTGGGCAACCAATACTCGAGACTCAAACAGCAGCAACAAAAATGTTGTAAAAATCTTATTACACAAGACGATGTATGTGTGTGTGTATGTTTGTGTGTGTGAGTGCCTCTTTGGGTCACTTGTAAATCACTTCGTTAAGTAGATTTGTATAAAGGCTTTTGGCTTTTCTGACCCAGAGCAGATTTGAAAAATTGAATTACGCCAAGCAGCAGCAGCTAGGAAAAGTGTTTAAGCAGCTAGCTTTTCCGAATTGAAGCATGTATTAGCTGTATTTTTCTAGAGCCTGGAGCTTGTTTTACTTATATTTTTTTCTGCTTCTGCATATCATTTGCACAGTCTCGACGTTTCTTTTGTCAACTTTCACTTTTTATGGCATTTAATTTCCTTTTTTTCTGCTCATCATTTACAATAATGTCAAACGAAAAAAATTAACATAAATTTGCTATTTTCCAGCAGTTTAGCGAGAGAACATAAAAGGCAGAAAAAAATAAGTTGAAGAAAAACAAATAAAAATGCTGCAAAACCAACAAACACAAAACAATGGAAATAAGTTAAGACCAGCTGAAAAAAAAACAGTCTAAGTCTTAGTCAAGTCTAACCGTCTGGTTAAAATTATATATTTGATAAGGAGATATCCTTTAAAAAAATGTGGAGAATTTTCTTTAATTTCTTTTAATTATGAGAAAATTCAGCTAATGATATATTTTAAATATAAATTTCTGTTAGAGCACAAATTTGTATATGATTCGATGAAGAGTATCTAGTCTCTTTTCTTGTCAACTCTTTTTTATTAACCTCTCCTCAGATCGACTTTTGTCCTGAAATCTGATCTCAGAGCATCTCCCTTGTCTCTGCTTATCAGCTTTCATCTGTTTTTTTCTCTTCTCTTCTCGTCTCACATCATCCAACTCTTGCTTCTTCTCATCTCTATGACTTTTGAAGTTATATTCTCTCATCCCTTTTCATTTCTTCATATCCTCTCTTATCTTCTCATATTATCTCTCTCTTGTCTTTTCTCAACATTATGCCTTCTTAACGTATACTCTCTCATTCTTTTTCATCTGCTATCTTCTGCTCTCTTATCTTCTCGTATTAATTCGTTTTTTCATATATTTTGTCCTTTAATTATGTCATTCCTTTTCATCTCCATTACTCTGCTCTCTCTTCTGAAATCAACTCCTGTATTCTCATCACATTTAATCTCTTTTCATTTCATGCCTTTTAAAGTGATATTTTCTCATCCATTCTCAATCTCCTTTCTTTTTTTTACTTTCTTCCCTCCTCTCATCCTTTCCTATAACTTTTATTCTCTTCTCATATCATATCTTTGCATTTGATCTTCTCTTCTCATTTCCTGCCTTCTGATCTCCCTTTTCATCTACTTTCTTATATCATCCTTTCTCCACTCATAACTTTTACTCTCTTCTCGTCTCATCTCTTTTGATCTGATGTCTTGGCATTCCTTTTCATCTCCTGTTCTTTCTTATATTCTCATATAATCTACTAGCTTCTCATCAGTTTTCTTTCTTTCTCATTTCTTGCCTTCAGATCTCATATTTTCTCATCCATTTTCATCTATTTACTTTTCCATATCATCCTTTATTCTCTTCTCAGATAATCTCCTATCTTCTAATCCTTTTCTCTTTCTTCTCATCTCATGCTTTCTGACTTCATATTCTTTCATACATTTTCATCTCCTTTCATATAATCTGCCTAAACTAAAAACAAATACACCCCTCTGATGGTTTGTATAGGGTATTGTCAAGCAAAACGCAAAGACTGCCGCGCCTTGAAATATGCTAAAGTTTTTTTGTTGACAATGTCGACACTTTAAGACCTCTCCGAGACGGCGACGACAAAAAAAGAATGGAAAGCAAACAATATTAAGATTTATGTGCTATGATTAACTGACTTTCAGACCGTTTAGCTATATTGAATTTGATTTACGCATTTCTAATTGAATGTCAAATACTGAAATTGACTTAAATACGAACGTAAAACAAATGCAAAACACCTTCAGCTGCTGTTGTCGAACTCAATTTATTTGGCTTCCCAAATGAAATCAAGAAAATGCAGAAGTCAAATAAAATCTAGAAAGATTTTTAGCTGTGCAAATGCTATAGATCAACCTAGCGTAAGTAGATTTATTACAATATAAATTTCTTTTAAATACAAATTACAATTGTCAGATCCGAAACAAAGGCACAGAACACATGCCAAACCAATTTGGCTCAATAAATTTGAAAACAAATTCAACTGCGAACACCCACAAAGAAAACTGTGTAAAACACACCGAACTTAACTAAAGACCAAATGTTTTTAGTTCTAGCTACAATAAAATTACAATGTTTGAAAACAAAAACTGGATTATATATATATATAAATAGATATATATACTAGTATATGTTTATAGTTTAGCTACAAAAATGTATAGAGTGTGTATACAATTTAGGTTGCTGTAAAAACTACAATAAAAAAACAGTTGTGAATGTTGCAGGCGAGGAGCTGCGACTAGGAGATGCCACGTAAGAATGTTGAATATGACTTGTGTCATAAAACATGCCAACAAAATTCTATTAAAATTTGTAACTAATCATCAGACTCCACTTTTGCGAAGGCTATTCCGAAACTGAAAGCAGAAAAAGCCCATCACTTCAGGTTCTCTAGTTATTCTAATCTAAGTCTGCAAAAATCATTTATTTTGGGAACATTCACTTAAAGTCCTTTAACATTTGGACAATTTTTCCAAATTTTCGTATATTCCAAAGGATTCTTATGGTATCTAAAAATAGTATTTCTTGCACCAGAAAAATGTTTTAAAAAAATTTTTTTTTTGATTTTTTATTCGTCACTAAGAAACTAGGCAAAAGAGAGGCAATGGATAGACTCAGTAAATTCATCGCAGCGTAACTCAGTTTATGATCACGATTGTTATAAATTTGAAAAAGCGTATTGGAAGAGATGAGGATAAGCTTACAGGAGCACATATATATCCATACAGTTTTAGGTTAGATTTGGGTTTCAGATTCGGATGCAGGAAGTCAAAAGTCTTTGCATACAGAAAGTATAACTCCTGGTAAGTAAATCCTGTTTGACATGCGTGAATATTATAACATTGTCTAATATGATGGATATACAAACGAACGGAAGGTCACAGGGGTATAGCTATATGAACTCAGCTCGTTGTGGTTTTCAATAATATATATATAGATAATATTTATTTATTTATTTGACAAATTATATCTAGTATTTAATGCTAAGTAAAATGGTAGTTCAACTCGAAAATTCTTAAAATATTTCAGACTAACCTCAAGAAATAAAACTAATTGATTTTAATTTAAAATTTAAAAATCTTTTTCTCATATTAAATGATAAATTCTTATTCATAAAAATTATGAATTATTAATCAAAATAGAGGAGCTTTCACTTTTTTAACAAACTTTGCTAATTTGAGAAATGAATGGTAAAATATCTGATTGCTTGAGTATAGTTATAAGATATGATGTTCATATACATTTTTGATTAATTTACCATAACTTTAAATAATCGATAATTATCGATTTTTGATCACATCATATGACTCTGCTTTTGTAAACAAAATTTGTTAGCTTTTGCTGCTGCAGTTGCTAAAAAAAAGAACGCTGAACTCTCTCTTCGACTGTTTGAGTACAGAGGCATGCCCTATTTGGATGTATCAATGCTTATAGGGTATACAAATAAAACCTCTACGTATAATCTTTATGTGTGTCTGTAACTGTTTGTGCTGACAGCTGCTTTGGCTAGGGGTGGTGTTGGGGTTTTTTGGCTTTGAGTTCTTGTGGGTGGGAAATGTTGAATAAGGTTTCAGCTCGATGCTGGACATGTTTTGTTTGGCCCCCGCTTCGCTTCTGCCTCAACCACACTGCAGTGTGAAAATTGCAGAAGATTGCATGTGTTAGTTTTGAAAATATTTATATCCATAATATTTTTTGGGGCTGTCATTTGTGTGTGTGAGTGTGTGTGAGTGAACTCGTTTTGTGGGTTTACACAAATGATGTTTGCGGAGTGTTTTGTGAGTGGCAGCACCCAGCAACGTCTGTGGCTGGCAGCAGTTAGTTAGATTATAATAGATTGCAGCTGACAACAGCTGAAAACACTTGGAACAGCACAACAATGCCCGAATTATCCATATATGCTAAATTGTTTAACTCTGTCGCACTTTTATGAAAATAATTGCTAAAAACAATTATGAAAAATACTAAAAAATAGTGAAAAATTCTTTTGATTGCGCCTTCACTCAGAATGAAATATGAGCTCTCGCCTGGGTTTTTATCAGCGCCTAGTTCTTGCAACTCTATTTTCTATATAGCTTTCATGCGTTCAATCATAGCTGCTAATCAAGTGTTCGAAGCTCACCATAAACCCCCATAAACCACCATAAATCACTTGCAAATGACGCGTCGCCGCAGCAGCAGCAGCAGCAGGAGCAGCCGCAAGGCGTTACAGGATCCTATATTATGGTCTCGTAACAGCGACTGTCATTCCCAATGTGAATGCACAATTATAGCCGCTTCGCTAGCTCGTAAAGTAACAACAATAACAAAGGCAACTCACAAATGATGACTTTGTTGTGGCAGCAGCTTCCACATTTCACAGTTGCAGAAACCAGCAGCAACATCAATAAAATAAACACTGTCAATGCCGCTTTCGATGGATGACTGAATGGGCTGGGCTTGTGCTGGGAATGACTGGATAAATGGATGTTTAGGATGCTGCTGGCTGCTGGCTGCTGGCTGGAACAGCGGCTGCTCAATTGAACTCGCGACATTTGGTCGTGCGCTGTTTGTCGCCGTTGTCATTGTCGTTTTCACTTTGACTTTTATCCATTGACATAATATTTTTATGCCCTAACAAGGGTGGGGTATAAGAAATTTGACATGAAATATGTAAGACAGAAATGCGGAGACTTAATATGAAAATGACTCGATTGAAGAACTATATCATATAGTGAGTGTTGCCATTGACGAGCGTAAAAGCTAGAAAAATAAGAAGAAACTCTGAAGTTTGGAAAGAAATTTAAATAATAACGTTGCAATCGGGCGCTATCGACTGCATATATACTCGTTCACGGTAAAAAGACGCTCTAATTGAATCAAATTTTATCAGTAGAGGGGATCAATAGTAACCGAACTGCAAAATTTGGTTAAAACTATAGAAGGTAAATATATATAGTTTATTTATATATAGTTTTTTCCGACTTGCCACGCCTCCAGGAGGCATTTGTCAATGATTTTTGGTAAGTCTAAAGAGGAGGGGAACAGTAACTTATATGCAAACTGTAACTGTAGAGGTTGCCGCTTACCTGATTTGCCAAGCCTCCAATGAGCGTAGCTATATATACCATACCTTTTTCTAGGAGTTGGAACACGAATATATATTGGGTCGCTCACTAATTAATTTCGTTTAATGACAAAAGCTTATCTTATTGAATTTTTCGCAGCAATCTCTTGCCCGAAAGATGGCACAAGGTGTTAGATCAAAATGGAGAATACATAATAAAATGTATTATAAAATAAAAAAAAAAAATTTTTTAATTGCACTAAAAAAATCGATATTACTTAGTGAACGACCCAATATATCCATTCCCAATTCTTAGATGGCAATATTGGCTAAACTATAAAAAAAATATATACAAAAAGATATAGCTATTCCAGATTTCCCACCCTCCAGTAAGCGCGGCTATTTAAATTGTTGCTCGATCTTTATGTATTCTTAAATATAATTAATTTATTATTCTGTCTACAATACTCGTATACAAATTATTGTATAGTTTGGTATTAAATTTATCTTCTAAATTTTATTTTTTCTAAGTTTTAGATATCTTAGCTAAGATCACATGAATTTCCATTATAATTCATGTATATTTCTGTCTAAAATACTCAAAAAAAAACTTTTCTGTATTTAGGTAATACCTATATTTTTCTACATTTTTTTCTAAATTTACATTTTACATTTAACATTTTTTCCAACTCAGTTAGAGTATTTAATCCTCAGCAGGAAGCAGACAACTTTTTTTTTTTTTATGCCTGGGTGTTGAGCTATGGTTTTATGCAGGCTCACGGCACTGAATACTCAGCCAGTCAGTTAGTCAGTTAGTCAGTGTGTGGGTGATTGAGCCAGCCTAATGGCTTAGTGTTGACGGCCTGCATAGATTTAAGAGCCGCATTTGCAACATTGTAAGCGAGCAGGAGAGAATAATGCCATTACAAGCAATAAATGGATGGGTAGAGAAAAAGAAAGCAGAATAAAGCAAACTGCGGGTTATATAGAGCACATTGTCAATGCTCTATCGATTCAAATTGAAAAGAAAGGGCGAAATATTTCTAAACATTTTTTATACCGCTGAAAATATATTTATATATATTTTATTTCATTTTTGTCATTGCTTAAAAACTATTTTTAGTTTTTATGAATTAATATTAATAACTAAAATATATCAAAATATTTAAATCCTTTTTAATCCCCGCCTGAGCGAGTGTATCCAAAGAAGCAGTAAAATATTATGCTCTTCCCCATATATTTCACATGCACAAACAGAAACATAAACACATGCACACACCCGCACATGTATATATACATATACACTGACCCCTCTCAATTTGTGCTGATGCAAGTGTTAAATAAAGTATCGCTCAGACTCGTAGTTTATGGTGGGGGCTGTGGAGCCGTTGGCATTTATAGCTAGTTTTTAAACAAGCTAAAGAGTGTTGTGCCTTATGAAAGAACAGCTAAAGAATTTTAGGCAAATATATATAGACTATATTTTTAAATTTGTGTTTCATTTTATTGAGGCTAGGGAAAAATGAGGAAGGAAAAGAGAAGGAAGATTCATCGACTCTATTAGACATATAAATACTTTTGAATACTTTTGAATACTCTATTAGAAATATAAATACTTTTGAATACTTTTGAATACTCCATTAGAAATATAAATACTTTTGAATACTTCTGTATTTCTAAATATTTATTTAAAGGTAAAACCGCAGGCAACATGTGGAATGCGTCCGCATGTAATTTCGTTTTTATACCCTGAATTCGTTGAAAATGGAAAATCAGGGTATTATGGTGTTTTTAAAAAAAAATGTTGGCAGAAGGAGGAATGGCAGACCTCATAAAGTATATATATTCTTGATCAGGGCGACGAGCTCAGTCGATTTAACCCGTCTGTCCGTCTGTCTGTCCGTTTATATGAACGCGTCGATTTAGAGACTTAAAATTTTGCACAAAGGTCCTTGTTTATTTCAGATATTCGACAACTTTTCCTGTTTCCGTGATATCGAATAAAAACGTTATCAAGATTCAGTTTTTTCAGCATCTCTTTTACATCTTTCGAGCTACAGTTACTAAACTTAATATTTACCTTTTTGTAAATGAAATACAATTTCGATTTTTCTTGAATTTTGAATATCGGCTCCACATTTTCATAATCAAATGAAATTTATTAAATTATCTTAGGTAAAGCTGTATTTTTAATAAAATATAAAGATTCACTACTGAAAATTTCATTGAAATCCGTTAAGTAACACAGAAGTTATGAAATAAATTATTTTTATTTATTATTTATTCAATCGGTAAAAGCAAGCGGCAGTAAGCGCCAAGCGCAAGCCTTTGCTCTATACGTGTGCACACATACATTGAAGTGCGTGCACTCTTTGCATCAAAAGAGTGTGTCGGTACGGTAGAGACGGTAGCTTGCATGCTAGGAGGCGCAGACTCGAATCCCATTTTTTTTAATTAGCTAAAAATCTAGGTCGAGACAAAACACAACCATTATCTGAACATTGAAAATGGGCTAAGTGGCGGCATAAGTGAGAGATATGAGTACCAACATAAGGACACAAAGAAACCGAAAATCGAATATACTTAACCAGCAGAAATTCAAAATTCGCTATAATTTCTAAACACATATCGTTTAGGCCTACTTAATCAATAGCCGATATTTATTATGCCGATGTCTATCTATTTACCTAGTATAAGCTCAAGCATATCAAAGCCAATCAATGCTAGAATTCTCCTGCTCTCAGTTTATCTTCCGTCTCGCCTTTATTATATTTAATTTCTACCTATTTTTATAACTTATTTATAATATTTAATGCAAGTTTATTATAAATGCTAACATAAATATATATAGACTTAAAATAATAAGTTATGTTTAATTTTTTTTTTAATTTATATTAAAGGAAAATATGGAAAGAGAAGAAAGGTGATTTGACTCTATTTAAAAAAGGAATACTTCAAAATACTTTACTAGTTCTAACAATATATATGCCTATATATGTCTGCTTGATCAGCTTCAGTAGCCCATACGTCCGACTGTCTATCTGCCTGTTCGTCTATCTATTCCCCAGGTAAACGTCAAATAGTTCAAAGTCAATCAGAGCTAAGACTCTCTTGCTTTCACTTCAACTTCCGTCTCGCCTTCATTATTTTTCATTTCCACACATTTTTATTACCTATTTATAATATGTAATGCAAGTTTATTATATTTGTTAACAAGTGAGCATAAAAATCCATATATATATATATATATATATATATTATATATATATTCTAAATTATATGCGAGTGTTTTACGCCCAGTTCACTTGCTTTGTGCCTTTTTATGCACAAAACTTTTGCAAATAAAGCAGTTTATTGTGCCAGTGGGATTTATAATCCACACAAGCGTTATAAATGCTGCCCCAGCTCCTGCGAGGAATCAGTTTTTACGAAAAAAAAAAGAAAGAGGCAAAGAAGGAAAGGAGCCTGAGCCACATCCTGAACCTGGTTCGCTTCAGCTGGATCTGCTGCTGTCCGAGGCGCAGCATTTCAAATTAAAAGCATTTGCCATTTTTATTGCTGTGTCTGCAGTTCGTTTTGCTCTCTCTCTCCCTCTCTCTGTCTCTCTCTCTGTCTCTCTCTCTGTCTCTCATATACAAATTTTTATGTCCATTTCGCTTTATTTCACACTTTCTTGTTTATTATTGCAGTGCTCGACCCCAAAGAAAATTAAGCGTTTGACCTTTTTTCTTTTTTTTTTCTTCTTTACATTTACAATAATGTTGTTGCCATTGATTTATATGCAGAGACTTCGGAGGCAGGGAGGAGGAGGGTCAACTCTTTTACCAGCTAGTGTGTGTGTCCCTTATTCGGCTTAAATGCTAACTTAATTGTTGTGCCAGCGCCTAAAAGCGGGCAATTTGCTTGTTTTACGCTCGAGCGCCAGCTTTTAAAAGGAAAACATGCTCTTCATTAAAAACAGTTAATTAAGCACTGAATCATTACCAGCTCGCATTGAGTGCGAGCCATTTGCGTTGCTGGCCCCTAAACACTTTTAGAGCCAATGACTGCGGCCAGCAGCCATAAACAAACAGAGGGTGGAGTGTAATTAAGACAGCCAATGTTTGTTTGGTATAAATTTCTCAGAAACACAAATACTGTTATTTGTCTTTCGAATTTGAAACGAAAATTCAAAAGATATAAAAAATATGTTCTAATGCAGTGGGGGGAATTTCAATATGAATTTTAATTTTATTATATGGAAATCTTAAGATTGAGAATTCTAGGAGTAGTCACTAGTCGGAAATATATTCAAAAAGCGATATTTTCGTATTTTTTATCAGTGGGCGAAATTGATGACGACCTTTCCTCAAAATTTGCTGATCTTAGCTCTAAAGCTGTAAAATATATAGAGTTTTTTTTTCGAGTTACAATGTCTACAAAGTATACGTATCAAACTTTTGATAAATTCAACAGACAGTTATCTAAGCAGAAATAATAGAGTTCTTCAAGATTTTCCAGACCTTCAATGGGCGTGAATATATATATAATGTATATTTATCTGTGGCTGATACAACCAGAAGTATCTTCCAAATTCCATTATATAGCTTTGCTGAAAATAATAATATTATAATAACTTCTCTAAATAGAGTTGAATCCTCAAAATCTTTGGCGTATCGCAGTAGAACTGATCCCTACTTTCAACTCCCAAAAGCCTACTAAGGGGTTGTCTAACAACTTTTATGAACAAAATGATAGATTTCAAAAAGCTTTAATCCGGGTAAGTAAAGTAAGATTTTGCACAAATATACATAGTGGGAAAACTTAGACAATACTGAGTTGGTGATGTAAAATAATATAAGATAAATGTTTTGTTAAAGAGGCACTTGGCTCCTGATTCTTGGCAATAAATAATATATATATAAAAAATAAAAATAAAAAGATTGATATATATATGATATGATATGATATATATGATGATAACTATCTTTTTAAAATGTAATCAAATACCATCTATCCAACAAATCCTACAATTAGAATAGAATTAGAATACAATAGATAAAACGAGGGGACGCACAAGTGTGTTTCCAATTTTAAGTCTTGAGCGACATGCGTAAAGCTAGACGGACAACAAACAAGACAGACATGCTGCACAACCAATAAACTCCTTTCAATTCATGAGCGAGTATACAGCCGCTTATCACCTGACAACGCATACAATGAATGAAAAAAAAACATTTTATGAGAATTTTATGCTGAAGTCATAAACTCATATTCTCACCTGAATTCCGAAACGAAAAATTTGCCAACATATTGAAAAATGTTTAGAGTTTTATGAGTTTTTTTGTGGCCTGACATTTTATATATGCTGGAAATGCTATCAGGACAATCTTAAATTGAATTTTGCATAAGGCACTAAACGAGTATTAATGTGTGTGTGTGTGTGTGTGTGTGTGAATGTGTGTGTGTATAAATGTGTAAATTGTTGTTGATATTAATATCCGCTTGCCGTTTAAAAGGATTACAATGCATACAATAGATAAGAAACTTGAGCGTAATTGATAAGCGCTTAAGCCGAACAGGAAATTATTTTATTCGACAAATAAATAATACAAGATTTTCGTCCATTTGAATTAATTGACAGTCATTACGTCACGAACAAAGGTTGTTTCCCCATTTCCATGCAAATGATTACAAAAATCGAAAAATTAGCCAACAAGACCGATTCAGATGTCCAAATGTCGAGGACAAAGTGTGAAAATCAAAACATCAGCAAACGATGACCCCGACAGCTGCGAAGAAACACAAGACATTTAAACCCAGAGCCACAATTTATTATACGGCTTAGGGCTCAGGTCCGAAATGCTTGCAGGCAATCAATTTTAATGTTTCCCTAACCCGAGGCATTCATTGATACACGCATACATATTTAACAAGTAAAGCTGATGCAGATGGGAGCTCCAGACTTGGGACTACCCTATTAAAAGATTTATCTATACAATTAAATCTTTTTTTACACGGTCTCCTTTAGTGTAAGAAAAGAGTTGGGTGTATTGAGTTTTAAATTGGGATATGATTCAAAAATAAAATTTTAATGAGTACTAAGAGTTAATAATTTATAGAAACTTGCTTTAACTAAGAAATATGAGAATCGATATATATCGATTATATAAAAGTCGTATTTAGCTATGGGAAATTTGCACTAATTTGACTTTAGAATTATATCTGTATTTGCTGTAGCCTGCAACAATCTGATAGCCAAATGAATATTCTGCATGACAAACTTAACCTTTCGAAACCTGCTGAAGCTGTGAAGTCTGGGAATCTATATCTATATATTTATATAAAAATAAATGTCTGTCTGTACCAATTATTATGAAAATTGTTATATATATGTATTTTTTCACGGAGAAGATTTGTATGTTATGCTCATTGCCGCCAGGTGGCGCTGCAGAGTAGCAACATCTGCCCCGTTCAACCGATTGTCATACAAATTACTATGACCATGTGTTTTTGAAACAAAAAAAAAAGCGAACGTTAGTTTTACTGGAAGGGTTATATTTCCTCAGTTGCGACTAGAGAGGTAAAATATGGTGGTACGAAGTTTGCCGGGTCAGCTATCTAAATATAAATAAAAATAAATAGCCAAATGTGTTGGTAAGCGCAAAACTCGAGAACGGCTCGACCAAGTCGGCTACTTTTTTGTCATTTATGTAGAGGTACAAAAAAGGTTCTTATGGAGATAGAAAATGAACATTTTTAGTATGTAAATAATATACATAATATATAATATATATATATATAATATAAAAACGTGTCAAACTCTAACAAATTTAGAATTCACTTGCTCTAGTTTGCATTTGATTTGATCTAAAAGTTAAGTCAATTCAAGCAAAACCTTAAAGCTATGCCTTACTTTTCATAACATACTTAGCCTTCATAAGACTGCTTAAATAAAGAAATCTGAGAATCGATATTTATTGGTCATATAAAAAAGAAGCTAAGCTCTGGAAAATGTAGAATTCACTTGCTCCAGTTTTATATTGATTTGAGTTTAGAGAGAAGTCAAAAGAAGCTAAGTTTAAATCTATGCCTACACTCTATAAGATTGCTTAAGCAAAGATATATGAGAATCGATATTTATCGGTTATATACAAATGGAGTGTAGTTATGGAAAATTTAGAGTTCGCTTGCTCTAGTTTGACTTTGAGCAATATGCTATGCCCCCACTATATAAGACTGCCTAAGCAAAGAATCGATATATATCGGTTATATAAAAAATGAGCTAAACTATGAACAATTTAGAATTCGCTTGTGTTAAGTCTGAAGTAGAAAGTGTTTAAGTTCAAGGTTGAATTCTAGCCAGCCAATTAGAACATACACAAAGGTAGATACAAGTATATATATTAATATATGTACATCAACTTCTCATCCCTTGCTCTAACATTACTTACAGGGTATTTAAAGTCGACAAACATACAAATATTTAACTGCTGTTGGCCATGCAACAAATTTTGTACAACAATTGAAATGTGTGCGGCCTGCCAAAGGTTAAAGCGTTTGTTGTATTGCCAAATTTGCGCCAGTAAGTGGCTGGGAGGGGGCAGAAGGCGGGGGCTGGGGCGTTAGGGCCAGCACATCGACAGTTCAGAGTCGACCACATTGTCAATCAAGAAATGCCATCGTCCAAACTCTTGCCGGCTATTTGGCAAAGTCACAAGCGCAAACACTTGACCAGCACGTTCTGATTCACTCCCCCTCCACACACACACACACACATAAGCACACCTCGCACACCCACAAAACAAACGCCACGCACAATGCCCTAAATTTATGCATTGCAGTTGACTTATTAGGGTCCAAGTGGCTATTGTGTATGTGTCTGTGTGAAAGTGGGTGTCAGTGTGTGTGTGTGTGTGTGTGTGAGTGTGTGGCCTGTCCGCTGTCCGCGCTTGTTGATTTGCTTTGATTTTGTCGTCCCTTTTGTGGGCCGAAACGCACGAGTGTGTGTCGCAGTTACAGCTTGAAGTTGGCCTAAACGCTGCTGGGCTGGCTTGTTAATAGTTGCTAATTATGTTTAATTAGTCATTTGTATGTGGCATCTGTATGAAGGAAATGTGCTGCCACCCAAGCACGGTGAACCACTCGAATGCTTGTAGCAAATATTGTATGTATAGAGTACATATTAAACATGCCTTTAGAGAATTATCTAGAATTCAGATTTAATTCTAATAGGAATGAAATGCTAATAATAAGCCTTGCTGACAAATAGAATACAAGTTTAAAGTTATAATATAAATGGAAAGTAATTTAAAAACTTAAATATATATTATAATTTTTAAGAATATAAAAGAAATATATGAAAATTATAGGGAAAAATGTTCAAAAATGTTTTTTTTTATATGAACAAATTTGTAATGCAAAATATTTGCAGGCTTGAAATTTTGTCAAAGTTATGAAATTTTTGGAATCATGGCAATCAATTATAAAAAATATAAATACAAAAAAAAATGAAAAAAAATAAAAAAATCAATAAATAAATAAATAAAAAAATACATAAATCAATAAATACAAAATAAATTAATAAATACAAAATAAATAAATAAAAATATAAATAAATATGTTCTATAAGTAAATAAATAAAAATAAATATATAAATAAATAAAAAAAAAATAAATATAAAATTTCTAATAAAAAAAAGTAAATAAATAAATAAATTAATTAATTATTAAATTAAAAAAAAATAAATAAAAAATAAGAAATAAAATAAATACCAAAATAAAATAAAATTAAAAGCTAAAAATAATAATAATAATTGTATCTTTAATATTGTTTCCATTTTTAACAGTGAGCCTTTGATGCTGTGGTACCATCAACAATGAAAATCGATTCAATTTTCACCAAATTCGTTGAGCATAAAAAACATTTAATTTTCATTATTGTTTCCTTCCATAAATCTGTTTCAAACATTTTCTGAGCACTTTTCCCAAAATTGTAAATCTTAAATCCCGATAAAGTTAAAATCCAAAGTCGTTTGTCATTTGTTTGCTGCTGCCCATAATTACGATTACCAATTCGAAGACCACAAATTCAAATGGAGCCTTTAGGGCCAATTGGGCAGCTACTACAAAGTAGTTGCTAAGCATTTTTACCAATTGACTGTGAAGCTCAAAACATTTCAAATGTGAGTCTTTTCATTGCAGGCAACTAAAAATGTATCTTGAAAGACTAGACTAAGAGATACCCTATGTTGATTTTCTTCTAACTAAGCTTTTAGTTTTGTGATCTTTGTGAAATTTATTGGGCATATGTATGTGTTATATTTATTATTATATAGTTGGCATGCGATTATGTGAATACCATGGTTCATGGATTTAAATTCAAAAATTTTTGGTATAAATAACAGAAAAGTAAACTTAGTCTGAGCCTACACTGAGACAAACAATCTAGAATTAAAAATTCACATATGGCAGTATTTTAAAAAATAATAAAAAAATGTAAAAATAAAAATTTTAGAAAATTTTGCCTTTTTATAGAAGAATATCAGAAAATCATCAAAAAAATTAAAAAAAAATAATTTAGGAAATTTTGCATTTTATATAAAAGATAATTAGAGTCAGCAATCAGTAATATAAAGTCAAAAAACCTATTGAATTAACATACCATACCTGTTTATCACTTACAGGGTAGAAAATGCAAAAATTGCTGGCAAAATTTTGATCCTTATGGAGGAAGGAAGAGTGGGCAAGCCTTTCCGTCTGTTGGTTAATTGAAACCAATAACGGTAAATGACAGCGTGTGTGTGTGTAAGTGTGTGACGACTGGGCACAGACAACAAAGCTAAATATACCACAATGGGAACTGCATATATAAGTAGGATGTCCTTGCACGAATTCCAAATAAGGCAAGACGACACACAGAGAGAGAGAGGGAGATATCTTGGCCAAGAGAGCGTGTGTGTGTGTGTGATTTGAAAAGAAATCAGGTGAAATTGTTGTTGTCTATATTGCTGTTGTTGCTGGTGTTTGTAGAGCTCGTTGTGCTCGTTGTGTGCCGTTAGTTTGTGCAAGTAAACAATGAATATGCATGACTTTTCCATGAAGCATGCCAGACGCTGGCAACAACAATAATGCAGCTCGTGTTGCATGTACCTATGCATAAAAAAAATGAAACGAAACTTCAATTTACGAAAGTGATACCGAAGCCAGCTAGCAATGCAGATGTTGAATTGGAATAGCCTGTAGGATACCATATATATAGGCCAGTGAGTAGAGTAGTAGGAGAAAGTAGTATATCAAATCTTAAATTTATCAGCAAAAAGCTTCAATACTCATTTAAAACTATGCTCTATTGCACACAGAGCCACCCTTTTTTAATGTTTACAGGGTAACAGCACTCAGAGCTGACGAGCAGAGCGTTGATTAATTATTTTTTTGCTGCTGACAAGATCATCTTGTCTGTCCTCGCATGCAAATTGATTAGAATTGTAGGCAGAGTTCGAGGCTGTCGCTGTCGCTGTCTCTGTCTAAATTAAGCCTCTCTCTCCAGTGCTCTCTTTCGGGCTGTTGCATTATACAGCAATCCGCGTCCAACTGCATTCAATGTTCAAATTTATTGCTCGCAAATCGCTCAGATGCATCAATACAGAACTGAGCGGGCGCCTAGAAGTATGCAACGGAAATGCATGTGATTACGTTACTGTCGAGGGAAGCGTAAAGACAGAGAGAGAGAGAGAAGCCATGCAGTAGCAGAAGCATGTCTGCATATATATATGTATATGCATATGCATGTGTGTGTGTGCGAATTGTTGATTAAAGGCCTCCGCATAACGATGAATTGTTGCAATGCCCATTAATATTCGTATGCATATTTTATGGCACCTGTCTGCCAGCTGTTCCAATAATTTAAAGTCCACAAAAAGAGGCGACGATTTTCTTTAAAAAGACAACAGCGAAAGAAAAGTTAGAAAAGCAAAAAAGAAAACAATGAAAAAATATATATATCTATAATAGAAATTTAAATTGATGTAAAGTAGAGGAATGGGCTAACTTTCGTAATACCCTTGCAATTTTATAGAATACAGATAAAGCCAAGAAGAGGTCAAAATTTAAATATTTGCAAGTTAGAGATCCAAATACTGTAACTGTAAAGTGTATATTTGTAGAAGATATAGTTTATACCGATTAGCCACACCCCCAACAAGTGGATATGTATAATATTTGGTCAATCTATATATCAAAGATATAACCATAAAACTTTGGAAGACATAATTTTCTCCGATTTGATACGCCCCAAAGAGGCGGATATATATAATTTTTGATCATTTTGCCGACTTTGGTGTAAAATTGTAGAAGATTCAGTTTCATATTTGCCACGCCCCTAAAAAGCGTGGCTGTATACTATATATTTTTGTATACGGGTACGATTCATGAGTATATATTCCAAATTTCAAGTTTTAGACTTCAATAGCGCCGAAACTTTCCTATTAAAATATTTCTTAACCCCAACTTGTCCTATGGGAGCTATAGTATATAGTCGATATATAGTAATTTGACGGACAGACGGACATGGCTATTTCAACTTAGCTCGCCGTGCTGATCAAGAATATATACTTTAAATAGTCGGAGATGCTCCCTTCTCTGCGTTGCAAATTTCTGACCAAAATTAATATAACCTTTTTGCAAGGGAATAAAAATGCCTGCGTTGCCTTTTAGTCTTAGAAATCAATTGAAATAAAAAGCAAAATTTAAATATTATAATTTGTTTCCATTTCGATTACAGATTTGCAGGAATTTCAACTCGAAATTTGTACTTACAAAGCAAATAAAAAAGATTAAGCATTTCATGCTACAAGCTCAGCTGTGAAAATAAGCAAAAGTAAGCTTAAATATTTATGGCCTATGCCCACATATCCAATTTATATTGTGAGCTTGAGCAAATGCTTGCTCTTCATCTCCGGCTCGGCCACAATATTATTTTCAATTTATATTTATAAATGAGTGTTTTGTTGCCTCAATTTGAGTTCGAATAACCATCATAATCTTCGATATAATTTCTACTTTATAGCCGATTGTTATTGCTGCTGCTGTTGCCACTGCAGCTGGATAAAAATTTACACATTGATATGTTTTTACGAGTGCAAAAATGTAAACAAATAAACAAAGAGCCAGCCATCAAAGAGCGATTCCCATGTTACACACACACGCACACAGACAAGGCTCGTTATATGTGTTGACAATTTATACGCTTGAATACACACTTAGACAAAAGATTGTCCCGCCTCTGCTACATGCATAGACGCAGCAGCGCCAACAATAACAAGAAACATGTAATTTGACAATACCAACAAAATGCCATAAACCATAAATTCTTGGCCAAAGCCAAAGCCAAACACTAAAATTGCGCCTCTGATAGAGAGGCAGAGAAGCCTAACGGTGCCTAAGCTCTGGGCCATTGTTTTTAGCCACTAGATATTTCTTGAGATCTCCCAGCCAGCAACTGACTCTCGTAATCGCCTGGCAATAAAAACAACAGACAACGAAAGTCTTCAGAAAGTCGAAACTGATATGCTCTAGCTGAAATAGAGTTTCGAAATGGAGTATTTGAATTTTGTTTATGCATAGTAAATAAATTTATTTTTGAAATTTGTTCAGACATTTTGTACATATTTAACTTCCCTATGATTTATAGCTTAGCATATTTATAGCTAACTATTTGTTATTCGAACTTTATAGCTTACTATATTTATAGCTATATGTGAAAGAGAAGTTTGTAGCTAACTATATTTATAGCAAACTTTATATGATGGAGAAATTAATAGCTAACTATATTTATAGCAATCTACATATGATAGGGAAGTTTATAGCTAACCATATTTATAGTGAACTTTATATGAACGGAAGTTTATAGCTAACCATATTTATAGCGAATTTTATACGATGGAGAAGCTTATAGGTAACTATATTTATAGCAAGGTCTATACGATATGGCAGTTTGTAGCTAACTATATTTATAGCAAACTATATGGGGGAAGTTTATAGCTAACCATATTTATAGCGAACTATATATGATAGAGAAGCTGGTAGCTAACTATATTTATAGCGAACTCTATACGATATGGAGGTTTGAAGCTAACTATAAACTATATATGATAGGAAAGTTTATAGCTAACTACTTAAGATGGGGAATGCTTCTTAATAAAGATTTCTTGAAACTTCATAAAGTTTGCTGAAAAGATTTTCTGATGAAGGATATAATAGAAAATTGGAACTCGAAAGATTCTGTTAATCTTTAAGAAGTTCAAGATATTTTTAAATATATAAAAAAATCTATAGAATTGATTTTTTTAAATATTCAAGCAATTTGTATATAGCTTGATATAATAAGTAAGTCGAATGACTCTTGATAAAAATTTCTTAAAGCTCCATAGAGTTTTCTGATAGAGAGTTTCCAAATGAAGGATATAATATCGAACATGAAATCGAAAGATTCTGACAATCATTAAGAAATTCAAGATATTATATATTAAAAAAAAATCTTTAGTTTTGATTTTTTTGTATATTCAAACATGTTGTATTTGCATAGCTTTATATGATAGGGAAATCGAAAGCTTTTAGATATAAAATTTATTAAAACTTTCAGAAAGTTTTGAACAAATGATCTTAATATCTGATAAATATGTAGTTCTTTCTTTAGTAATATAAAAAGTGTAGTTGAATATATTTTTTAATAATATGAAAAACTTGAAAAATTATTGCTTATACGAATTTCTAGTAATTCATCAAAAATTAAAAATATGTTTTAAAATAATATTACAAGATAAAAATATTTTCTTTTATTTTAAAATATTCATATATATATATATATATATAATCCAATCCTACTGATTCCGATACACTTCAAAACGGATAAAGAAAATATAGATATAGATATATATATATAAATATACATATAGATCGACTCAACTGCTTTTAAAAATATCCATTTAAATCTAAAAACACTTCTCTTTCTACACCTTACATATACCCCGATAAAACTAAAGTACTCTTTTTGTTAGTGTATTAGCCAAGTAGCAGCAGCAAATGCTGGCAGTAGTCGAAGCGAAGACCACATAAAATATTATCGAAATCGTCATACTCTTGTGTCAGCCTGGTAACCCTGGCCACGCCACGCCACGCCTCGCCGTCAGGCGTCTCGCACATAAAAAGCACATAAACAAATAAATCGTCATATGTAACAATGGTCTATTAGTAGAAACTACCCAGCAAAAAAAAGAAAAAAGCGAAGCCACATGGAAATTTATGTATGCCAGCTTACATACACATACACATGTATATATATATATCTATTTAGTCCCTAGTTTTGGGGCGTTTATCAAACGAAGCGTTTACATATGGCATTAGATGCCAAATTACTGTATTTATGCCTTCACTCAGATTTAAATCAAGGCTTAAATGAGCCGCCAACGATGAATGACTATGCCCAAAATTTTATTAAATTTGTGCGCATGGAAACAAATACACAAAAAGCACACACTCACACATATGCGCATGCACAAACACACAGACGAGACCACAAAGCATCCATCAGAATGTGTCAATTTCAAAGTTTCCATAGTTGCAGTTGGACTTTTTTTACCAAAATTTTTTTAGTATTTTTTTTTTCTGCTTCCACATTTCAAAGCCTCAATACCATTTGGTATTTCTATTTTGAAGAGATGTTTCGAAAATATTCTTAGCCAAAAATTCGCGTTTGAATAGTAGAAGAATGTTATTATATATTTTGTGGTTAGAGAAATAAAAATGACGGTGAGAAAATCTTAGTTACAATTTATAATATTTGAGGCAGAACTTGGCAAATGATTTTTGATAACAACAGTGTTGTTGACTGGCTAGAAAATACCCTATATTCGGCTGCAAGCTAATCTTTAGAGTTAAGACTCTGTTTCAAATGGAAAAAGATTCTTAAACTAAGCTGTAAAAGTATTTTTATCTTTTATCAGGTTTGCTTTTTGCTTAGGAATTTTGTTTTTGTATTTATATATTAAATTAGTATTTTTATTTTCTTATACTCAACATTGATATATATTTAGGATATTTTTAAAAATTTTTTTATATATTTATTTTAAGCTTTGTCTATTAAAAATGTAATAAAATTTTCCTTCATTAAAGTTCTATAAATATATTTTATTAATACGAATTTCAGCAGATATCGAAGTTGGGAACTTCTTTAACTTGCCTTTTTTTGTTGATGTTGTGTGTCAATAAAAAAGCATGCATCGCAATGAAAAGGATTTGACTGCTTTTGTAGATGAAAGCAAACTTGTTTTATTTTTTGCCATTTAACTAAAAATTTTTTTTTTTTTTTCTTCTTCGTTTGGCAGCAAGTGTTATAAAAATAATGGCATTTCATTGACCAAGGCTATTGGTGGTTAAAAAAAAAGAGAAAAGAAAAGAAAAGAATAACAAAGTAACAGTTAATTTGGTTAAATGGCCAACGGTGGCAAAGCCATTTAAATAGTTAGTGCTAGTAAAAAAGGCTGGCAAGCCGCGCCAGCTATTTGTTTGCCAATAAAACGTTGCAACTGCGAGCAAACGGAAATGGAGAGAGCCAAAGCTGCAAAACTATTTTTGACGCTATTTGCATCAAACAGCTGTGCAGCAGCCGGGCTAAGCGCTAGATGGATGATGGGCTTAGCGTATGGAATATCGCAATGGAATTGGGTAGCGTCTCTCTCACACTCTCTCTCGCCCCCTCTCTTTCTCTCTCTTTTATTCGCCATATAATTCGCTTTTTGCGCTCGTTGATAGCTGCCTTTGGGGGCTCAGTGTTGCGCCAGTGTGCGTAATCTATAGAGTTACAAGTTAGTTGGCGTAACTTAGTTTGCACACTCCCACACAAAAAAAAACACACACACACACATAACATACACAATTGCAACTTTTGGGCGCTACGCAAATCCCCAGACCAAAAATTTGATTATAATCAGCTGTGCGAGGTGTGCATGCAATTCAGCGTATGTCAAATATGAATAGGAATATATTTATATATACGTAAGTACATTACGGAGTTCTAGCCACATTCCTTAAGCTTTAAGCTAACTTTGACTTAATCTGAAATTGAAAATTTACACATAAAGATTAAGTTATTTTATATTGTTTTTACGCTTCTCATTTTGGTAAGTAACTCGTTAAGATTTCCATACTAAATGTAAACTCATTAGCTTAACGTCTGCGTAAGTTAACGAACTATATTACTTTAATGAGAAGAACAGGCAATGGTCAAGGATTATAAACTAGAGATACCCTGTCCAAAAATATATATATATATATATGTTACAAAAATATTTTAGCATACAAAACAGATTTTGCATGAATTTTATGTAGTTTTTAAAAAATATTTATTTTATAAAAAATTTATAAAATTTTCTACAAAACTTTTATTATCTTATTCTATTCTATAAAATGTTTTACAAACTATTATCGAACAAAAATGTAGTTTTTTATTTTATTTATTTTAAATTATTGGTTTAAATAAATATTTGGCTTACAAAACAGCTTTAAAAACTAAAAAAATTAAAAAATTTAAATATTTTTAATAAAATAAATTTTAAAAACTAAAAAAAAACAAGTAGAAAAAAATCTAAAGCTGCTTTGAAAGCAAAATATTTATTTGGACCAAAAATGTATATCCAATAATTTTATAAAATTAACAAAAACAAATAAAAAACTATAAAATGTATTAAATTCTATAAATTTATAAAATGTGACGTCAAAACTTTTTACATCTTTCTATTTTAAAAATTTAACAAACAATTATCGAACAAAAGTTTTTAAAAGACATATTTAACAGATTTTCGGAGATTTATAAATAATCAAATTTTCATTTATTTCGGGACCTTTAAAATGAGAAGCTAATTTTAGACCCATTTTTAGAAGTTTAAATAAACATATTTGATATCTTTTGCAGATGAAGGTGATTTTTAAAAAAAAAATATATATATCTTTATATCTTATATCTTCTCTTAGTTTTAGATATAGGCAGAAAACTTTTCAGTCCACGCTCTTATTGCTACACAAATCGATATAGAAAATCAAATTAAATTTATTTAAGGGCATTTTGTAATTCGAAATATATATTTTTATATATAAAGAAATTATACTCATATAATATATAGTATTGGAACTACACTGCCGCATTTCAGCTTTATAAATTGGTACAATGTGATGATTTGTTCAACTCCGAAAGACTTTCCTCACTGCTATATCTTGCCGAGGGCCTTGAACTGTGCACACTCCAGAGCAAAAGCGATTCGTGCACAGCAGCTCTTACAGTGCCTGTCAATATTGAGCTGTTGCAGCTGCTCGTTACGGCACTGACATGGCCATAAAGTCGGTTGATATCGTGCCGTGTCGTGACTTGGCTGCTGTCCCGCTGAAAGGAGATGCTCGCATAGGGGTTGAGCACGCTTTGGCAATTCAATTAATGGACATTCAAATGATATAAACCTGCTGAGGCATTTTTAGTGCTGGCCGTCTGAGAGCCGAACGCTCAGTTTCATTAGCAGGCCCTGTACCAGGATTGGGCTAATGTCTCCTAACATTTAACTACCCCCAATGCCACGTGTCGAAACAAAAAAGAAAAAGAAAAAAACAACAACAGGTGCAAAAGCAAACAAAAACAAACAAGAGACGAAAAAAAAAAGTGAATGGAAATGGAAAAGCCACAACTTAGCAATGCCTGGCAACGGCATTCGGGTTGCCCAGGACAACAGCAAGGATCATCAAATTAAGTTCGTTCGAAGGAAAAGTGAAAGAGCCGCAGTGAAAACTGAAAGTGCAGCGCGTGAAGAGCAAAAGTTATATATTTTCAATCCAGACAATGACTCAGCGCACAAAATTCATAATAAATACATCGGGTAAAACTATAAAACTAGTTCGAGGCGAAGGCAAACATTTCGCAACACTCGACTCACATATAAAACCATAAAATTTGCCCATTCACATCTGGTGCATGTCTTCTTCTTTTCATCCCTATTTCCCAACCTGCAGTTGAGTATTTTGCAGCGCGCATTCCGGGCACGGAATTGGATGAACAAACAGCGACTATATTGGAGTTTCTAGAGCAGGAGGAGCACACGGTTATCTCGGCCGTGCATAATAAATCCGATGGCAAAATCAAATTTCACCATCGCATACCCAACGACGAAGTCTGTTTACTTTTCTACAAGGTGCCGCAGGTGGGCCAAGCAGCGGGTGGCAACGGCAGCGGTAGCCAAGTCGAACCACCGTTGGGCATATTAACACTGGAGGGTGGCCTGGTTAAATCCATTTACAATTCCGTTTCACGTGTCTTTTCGCCACATGCAACGGCACGAGTAAGTTCCATGTGCAACAACTATCCGGTACAGTGAAACCTCGACCAATGAACAGCTTTCTTGAGTGAACTAATTGTAGGGGATATTACAATTAGTTGTTAGAGTAAATCAGCTATTTTTCTCACCAACTTCGTTGATAGCATTTTTATGCAGCAAGACTTATCTCTTATAACAACATTTTAATACCCTAACGTTCGGTGAAACTTTGACCAATTGACAGCTTCCTTGAGTGAACTAATTATGGGGGATATTAGAGTTAAAAGATTAGAGTATATCTACTCGATTGCAGATCAACTTCGTTCATAGAATTCTTAATCTGCAAGACTCATCTTTTTATAACAATATTTTAATACCCTTACATTCAATATTGGGGTATTCCAGTTTTGTTGTTTAATGAAAAGTTTTGGAGATAAAAATTGATGTATATAAGACGTAGCTTTCAAAAACTGCTGATCTTAGCGTGAAGCTGAAAGATGTAGAGGATTATAAAGAAATTTAAAAAAAAGTCGAATTCAGATTATTGGAAATGGCAAGGGGATAACATTTTTTCTAATTATTGAGGTTTTCGATTTAGCGGAAACGAATTATAGAGATTTGATAATATACGTTTTTAAATTAATATATATTTTTTGTCAGGTGATCAATTTTTCATACTAACGTTGAATTTTTAAGCAGAATTAACTGCTGATTCCATTTAGCCATGTCTCTTTGTCCCTCTATCCCCTGTTTCTGTTTCTAAGCAAGCTTGTGTCTTAGTTTAAAGCTACGCTAATAGTTTTATATAGTGTTTGAGCTAGTCTCTAAAATTTAAAGTTAAGATCCATAAATTGTTCTGAACAGGAAAAGGTTTTTGTTGCAGAACGTAGATTTATCAAAAGGGTATATATATCATAAAGCTGCCATAGAAATCAGTTGATATTCTTAGGATTCTACCTAAGAAAGTTTTTCATTATTCAACATAACTAAATCAAACTTTCTTTTTTAAGTGTTTTACTCTGCTTTTTTTACATATACAAAGTCTTATGATTATATTTCTACATACTATCTGAACACATATATGAAAATAATTATTTTATACAGTCAAATCCCGATAATACGTCCTCCTCTAGATCAAAAACCTCAATTATTCGTAAAAAAATTATGTCGCCTTGAAAAAAATTCATTCAAATTACTTTTCGATAAAACGAATTCCTGTGCAATTCGTAAAAAATGTTATTCCCTTGCCATTTCAAATTATCGAGATTTGACTGTACTTGAAATACTTAATTTAATGTTTGTTAAAAAGATTCGAAATTCTTAAAAAAAAGAAACCAACTTTTGTTAAGTTGTCCTATTCAAGTGGCGCACTATTAGACCCCCAAGTTTTTGCAGATTTTTGTATATATATATATTTTTCATAAATACTTAACAATTTACTATGCAGTCCTCCCTATTATTAACTACCAATAATGAAATGGCCTTTAGTTTAAAAAAAAAATTAGTCTCTAGCATGCTGGGTTTCTGTACAGTAGACTAGTGATCTCAGGCTTAAGGAAGTGTCCTATTCAAATGGCGAGCAGTGTATGTATGAAATTTTAAGCAAAGATCGATGGACGAATAGACTGATATTTCACCAAGCCAATATGAGCTTCATATTTTGGCAAAAGCTGGAATGAAAAACTCATTTCCTTATGAAAAACTTTAGATTTTAAAAATATCATGAACAAACTAGTAAAAATAATATATTATAAAATTCTTGCTGGAAAAATTCTTCAAAAAATAAATCCAATGTCTATAATGGCATATAATCTCCAACCTGCCAGAGTTAGGCCTACTTTCTAATTTTGTACAATTTCTTGACACATAAAAATCCTCTTTAACTGTTTACTCTAGCCAACTTTCACTGTAACTGATTCGTATTCGTTGTCGGATTCGTAGTCGTATGTAGTTTATACGTTAATTCCCATTGGGCTTAAATTATTTTGCTGTTTGCTCAGATCCTGCACCTGGCGGAGGCAAGGCAAAGTCGTCGGGAATGCTGCAAGCAGCATTTTAATCGCATTTACACATAATTCAATTCTTTTTGCAATTTCATTTTGTCAATTATATTTGCTTGGCAGCGAATGCAATTTGTTTGCTCAATATCTTATTTTATATTTCCTTCTTTTTATATCCTATTTCACAATTTCTTTGCAAGCGCAACGAATACAGTCCAGAGCTAAGTGGACTGCTCGAGAATTTGCACGTTTCGCTGGGCTCCAGCTTGGGTTTGCCACAGAGCGGTGAGCCAGAGGTGTTTTCATAATCAAATCAAATAATAATGGTAATTACAATAACAGGCATAAGCAGCATAAAAGATGAAATTAAATATTGGAAACAAAAACTGGGTCAAAAGTCCAGTTCGCGTTTGGATCGCGAGACGGCGCAGGTTTTCATTGGAGTTCTCGAAAATATTGAAATGAAAATTAGGTAAGAACTATATATATTTAAGTTTAATGAAATTCATTTATATTTTATAATATTTAATAAATTTTCAGCACCATCGACGCTGGCGGCAATGCGAGCAGTCGCATTGAGGAGTTCCTGGACCACGCCCACAACAATTTAGATGAGCTTTGGCGTCTGCCCTACAACTATCCGCAGCAGCGCATGGGGGATCTGCTGGACATCATGGGCAACCGTCTGCTGGAGGCGTGTCAAGTGCAGCTGCTGGCCGAGGATATTTGGAATCTGAATTCGTATTATGTGAACAATTTGATGGGCCAGTGCATGGACACGGTGGATGCCTGGATGCAGCTATGCGACTCGCTGACCCGCTTATTTTGGCCCAACTACGTGAAGCATCCGTGGCTGGGCGAGCCGCATGTGCCGCGACGTGGACAACAGTTCAAGGAGCGTCTCAGCGAAATACGCAACATCAAGCAGCTGTACAAGCAAATTGCGACGCTGCTCAACGATGCCGAGCTGCAGGAGATGTTCCAGGAGCAGGCGGCCTTCAGTGGTGAGTGAGAAAGGGCACGAAAAAAATCTCTAACTAAATAACTTCCATTATTCTTCGCTAGATCTCAACATATTTGACACCTCGCCTTCGGGTCAGGCCAAGTGGCACAAGGCGCTGCAGCATTTCGAGCAGGTGCTTCAGCCCATAGACGAGCGCATGGCCGCCGCCTTGAAGTCCCAGCTGCATCATCATCTCAGCAATCCGCGTCAGGTCATCTTCATTTTCTCCAAATACGAGATGCTCATACAAAGACCCGCTGTCCTGGAGCTGCTGAGCATAGAGCGTGAACAGTTTCTGCAATCGCTGCATTTGCTGCTCCAAGATCTGCGTAAAGCCATGACCGATACGAACATGGAGCCCGACACGGGTCACCTGTCCGTCATATGTAACGAGTGCCGCTGGCTAAAAGTGGTTCAATATCAAATTCAAGAGATCGAGAAAGTTAGTCATTTGATAAGTGGACGGGATGGCTTCGATAAGATCAACAAAGCTGTGCAGGAGATCAAGGAGGAGACCGAGTCGCTGCTGCGCACCAATTTCGAG
This sequence comes from Drosophila gaucha, assembly GCA_035045545.1. Taxonomy (NCBI): domain Eukaryota; kingdom Metazoa; phylum Arthropoda; class Insecta; order Diptera; family Drosophilidae; genus Drosophila; species Drosophila gaucha. The sequence continues at coordinate 61,508 of JAWNOY010000006.1, read as the reverse complement.
ATCTGGTCGGGGCAATGCTCAACGGCTGTAAAAAGTGGGGAGCTCAGGTGAGTATTGAATAAAATTTGATGTATTTTACATGTATTTAATACTGCACTTAAAAGCATTCTCGATATAAAAACAGTATATTGGGTTTGTGAAATGTTAGTCTTTCCGTCCGTCGATCTGTCCGTCCGTCCGTTTCGGCATTTTTGAAGGTACAGACTTGAAATTTCGTACAGATACTCGTGTTTATACTCATCTTACATCAATTTTAAAATTTTTTGCATACACCTACAGGGGAGAGAATACCTTTATCTTTTAAATAAATACGCTTTAAACTTTTTTACACCTTGAACTCATTAAAAATGGGAAATACATTTTCTTTTTTATTTTTTTTTACTCATTTTATATTTACCTTCTGTTCTATTGGACAATCAGCAAGTTACATTACATGTACATAGTAAGATGAACATATCATTTATAGCTTGAAAAGTGGGAAAAGGGGCTAATAGAGAAGGAAAGCGGGACCTGCAGAGAGGCGGGTCCAGCGGGTGCAGTCTACCTAGTCGGCGGGTGGTGAAGCTGTTGTCTAGCAGGTTTATAGCGAGAGGGTTGACGTGCCTATCCAGGCGATCTAGGTTAGCCGTGTCTGTCTGTCCGTCCGTCCTCCCGAGACTTGAAATTTTACGCGAAGGTCCTTCTATACAACACACAAATTAAATTTATTTTAGATAATCAATAACTTCTTCCGTTTCCATGATATCAATTAAAAACCTTATCGAAATTTTTTTTTGAGCATATCTTTTACAGCTCTTTTAGCTTAATTCGCCAAATTTTGCATATACCTTCGTGTACATAAAATACAATTTCGATTTTTGTATATTTTCATAAAGTTTGGTTTGGTATAAAAAACTGGCAGATCGAAGAAACATTCAGGGAATCTCATAGTCGGGCAGTCCCGATTAAAGCGTTTTTACTTGTTTTTTTTTAACTCGTCAATTTCACAGACTTCGCGACGATCAGGCAGTGGTCAAGTTCGAGAAGGAGGGTCGCCAGCTGATGCGCGTCACCTTTAATCCCAAGCTGGTGACCTTCTGCCAGGACGTGCGCGAGTTCGAGAATCTGGGCTACACTGTGCCGTTAGAGCTGCGCGCGGCTGCCACACATGCAGCTAAGTACATGTGCTATGCAAGGCGCTTGCAACAGATTGCCACGTTTCATAATACTATAGGCGATCGCATGATACCCTGCCAACGGCCCATCATGCTCAAGAATGCGCTCGAGCTGCAGCGTCTGGTGCAGAGCGAAACAGTCGCCTGGCAGGATGAATCCTCGGTGCAACGCTATGTCAACACCTTGCAGGAGGCGGTGTCCAAGTTGTCGGCTGATAACACGCTGCTGGTGGGATATCATGAACAGGCCAAGCGAACGGTGGGTGGAACAAGATAATCATATATATTTTTATACGCTAGATCCATTGATAATTGTATATATATCCTGAAATGTTCTTGTTTAGGTTTATGTAACGGACAGGAGGGGTCGTAACAGTCCCCATAAAGTATGTATATACTTATATTCTTAATCAGGAACAACAGCCGAGCCGTTCTAGCCTTGTCCGCCTATCTGTCCGTCCGTCATCAATAAATCGAAAAAAATTATATTTTCCAAATTTTTATAGCTAGATCCTTAAAAAATAGCTCTAATTCGCCCAAATCCTTAAGAATATTGGAACGAAATATTATTCTAAGCTAGCGATCAGCATGACTATCGATTGGCATTCAAGGAGTTCCAGGATTTCACCATAAATTCGATTTCAAATTTTTTCAAGGGATATGGTCGAAAAACGGCTAAAATTCCAAAAAATCTGCTATATCTTTGCCATTTGAAAGAACCATCGAGATGTCCTTCAGAACAAACAATGTCCTTATGGTCTTGATTAAGAATTATTAGCAATAATGACGAAAGTCCTTTAAACAGAAGAGATAACGTGACTTTTTTTACAGCGAAAATAGCTTATTTCTCGGCTGTATCCTTACGTATCCTGGCAGATAATGTGTTAAACTTGTTAGGGTCTCAAGGACTATCAATGGATCTAAATAGTCCTTGTGGTTTTGGAGATATTAGGCATTTTGTGTATGTAACACGATTTCCTTGGCATGCTGGCTGGCCTGGCACAGATATATGACAAGTCCTGGATTCTTAGATAACCCCATAGTATATAGGAATCGGTAGGGCCGATCCTCACGAATCAAACGCACAATGTCCTTTCGTCCTGTGTAAGGATTTGGCCGAGTTAAAGCTATTTTGCTATACGATAGTTTTGTTTACTTGCAGCGGTTTAATTTGCCGCTTAAAAGTATGCAACAAAAAATGAAACTCTGAAAAATGGTTCGTGAAAAATAAATTGAAGTGCTTAAAAATCGTTGCATATCCTCAAGGGGCACGCAGTCGATGCGACTGGACACCGAATTTTGGGTGAACATTTTTTCTGTAGCAAAAGGCGAGCATAACTGCAATTTGGCATATAAGTTACTGCTGCCCTTCTCTACAGATTGACCAAATTAAATTTTGTATATATATGGCTCTTGGGGCCGTGAAAAGCTGTATGTTCTGCAATTTTACAGCTAGAGACCTAAAAATGAATAAATACTTTAATATTGACTTCTACAAATTTATCAAAAATTATATATACAGCAGAATCCGGCTATAACGACTCTGCTTATAGCGTTCGTCCGGTCATTGCGACGAAAATTCGATTACTTGGTTGGTTCCCATACAAACTTATATGAAAGGGCCTCCGCTTAGTACGTTTTCGCTTTTAGCGGCAAACCGCTTATACCAACGACATTTTTCACAATTCAACCGTCTTTTGCGACGTGCAGAAAAAAATACAGCGAAATATTGCCAAAAATAACGACGCTGTTAGAAATGTATGCATTTATCATTGATCGGCAGCCTTGCTTGTGTGCTTAAAGGTTCTTACGATCTCACTATTCCCTCTTATTTTTAACTGTCGCCTTAGCAACGCTGCTGAAAGAGATATTTAAAAAAATTTTTTTTTTCATTTTTTGTTTTGATTAAAAAGTTAAACTGTTTTATTTTAAAACCTATTAGGAACATAGCAAGCATAAAATAAAAAATAAAATTTTTTTTTTGCTCCTTTCGGTTAGAGAGTCTTCCGGGTATAACGATGTAAAATCGTTGGTCCTTTGAGTATCGTTATAACCGGATTCTACTGAATCTGCTTATGTGGGCGTGGCAAATCAGAGCAAACTATATATATTTCCTTTAAAATTGCAAGGGTATTAAATAACTTCAGCCAAACCCGAAGGTGTCAGCCCAACCCTCTAGTTAGTAAGTAGTAAGTAGTTAAAAAATTAATTATTAAAAACCTCAATTCGACCGGAGTACAGGGTATCTTATAGTCTGCTTTTATTAACCAATTTCTACCTTTGTAGGTCATCAAACTGATGGGCACAGATCTGCTGACACAAAACCAAGTGTGGAAGGACGAACTGCGTCATTTGCGTGAGCTCGTTGCCACACTCGAGCGTCAGGGCTATACGAACTTGGATGCCTTCAAGCTGCACTGGGACCATCAGCTGTACAAGGTGCTGGAGTATCAGTATATACTCGGTCTGCTCGACATGAACAACAAATTGCCGGATATACACATAAAGCTGGTGCTGCGACAGAGAGAGCTCTGCTACAGTCCGCCCGAGGAGGAGATACGCGAAATGTACTTTTCGCAGCTGCGACGCTTCATCGAACGTCCTTGCAATTTCCGAGGACTCTCGGAGCACAGCGGGGCATTGTTTCAGTCCATGGTTACACTGAATCGAAATCACTTTGGCAACCTTTATGAACGTGCCGCCCAGCTGTTCGATAAGCTGGAGGATTTCAAGCACATTTGGCTGCCGTGGATAGCCCTGGGCTGTGTGGATGTGGAGCAGCTGTGCGGCATTCATCTGAATGAAGCCGCCGACTGGGATCGCAATTTCCGGGCCTGCAAACAGTTCAGCCAACAGCTGGCGAAGCTGCAGCAATCGGAGGAGTCCATCGATTGCATTGTGATCAATGTGCTGCCCCTTCGGACGGACATCGAATACCTGAGCAGACGCTATTGGGAGGCACTGTCGAATAGTCTGCGCTCGGCCATACTGAACGATGTGGGCGCCGTGCAGGAGTTTCTGCAGAATGCGCTGCAATTCCTGCAGAACGTGCCCATGGACGAGGGCAGCATCAGTCAGTCGGGCATGAAGTACGAGAAGATCATGAGCGAGCTGCCACAGATCAGCAGCACGCTCGACCTGGTCAAGGCGAAGGATGCGTGCCTGGCCGGCTGGTGCAAGGAGCGCGTCACTGCCTTGGCGGCCATCCAGCTGCAGTGGGAGCAGCTGCAGCCGCTGCTCGAGAATCATGCCGTCATCTTGCAGCGACAGGTGGACATGATCAAGACCCAGGCGCATACGCAGCTCCAGAATCTGCGCAACGAGGCGGACAAGTTCCTGCTGCGCTGGGAGTCAACCATAGCCGAGCTGGAGGCCAACGAGTCCGCCAGCCTGGACCTCTTCAACGAACGTCGCCTCCACTGGCAGCAGCTGCAAGCGAAGAAACAGCAACTGCTCGACGAGTGCCATAAATTTAATATGGAATTCCCGGAAGACGCCCTAGCTCCCTTTGCCGCCATCGATGCGCAGTTGGAGCAGCAGTCGCAGCAGTGGCAGGTCTACGATTCCTTCCTGAGCGAGCTGCAGCCCATCCTGCAGGAGGAGTGGGCCATCTACAGACGTCGTCCCTATGTGCTCAACGAGTTCATTGGCCGCTGGGAGGGCTCGGTGCATGCCTCCATCGATCTGCCCTCAAAGCGCATTCGTCTCCAGGTGGAGCGACTGCAGAGCACCTTGCCCATCCTCCAGCAACTGCAATCGGATGCGATCAGCGAACGCCACTGGGCCATCATCTTCCAGCTGCTGCGTCGCAGCAACTCGAAGCCTTTGCACGCCATACAGCTGCAGGATTTGCTGGAGAATATGGAGGCGTTGCAGGCAGCTGCTCCGGAAATTGGCAACATAGTGAGACAGGCAGCCTCGGAGCAGATTGTCAGGCAGGCCCTAGTCGAACTCGATCAGTGGTCCGTGACGGCACAGCTCAAGCTTGTTGAGCGCACGGATGCGAACGGACAACCCGTTTGCCTCATCAAGGACTATCAGGAAGTCCTCAACAAAATCGGCGACAATCAATCGCTGCTGCAATCGGCCAAGAACTCGGCGGCATTCGACAGCTTCTCAGATCAGGCGGGTCTCTGGGAGAGTCGCCTCAACCAGCTCGACGTCCTGCTCACCAGCCTAAGTCATTCCCAGCGACGGTTAGTCTTATTTAATAGATATCTCTATATATCTATCTATTTCTATACATTTATTATTATTCTTTACCTCTTTATCTCTTCCTAGCTGGGTCTACCTGGAGCCTGTCTTTGGCGCCGGCACCCTGCAGCAGGAGCATGCTCTCTTCAAGCGCATCGACAAGGACTTTCGCTATGTGATGCGGGAAATTCAAGTGGATCCGAGGGTTACGTCCCTGCTGAAGATCAACAATATAAGCACTATTGTTAATGCGCTGGAAACTCAGCTGGCTCGCTGCCAGCAGAACCTCATGAGCTATATAACGGTAAGAGAAGGAAAAGAAGAAATTGATAAATCAAAAAAATGGGGAAAAAATAACTTATATAATAAATATAAATTATGGGGTAAGAAGAACATATACAGTAGAGGTAGTGAACTAATTTTTGCAGGGAGTGTTCGAACTATTGAGGTTGTTTACTATATCAAGATAGAAACTGAAAAGCTCTTTTTAGTTGCTCAAAATACACTTTGTGTATATAAATTCAAGAGATCATTCAAACGAATTAGTAGGAAAATGTTCAAAAAGTGCCTTTTGAATCTAATAGATAACACTATGTTAATATTTGGGGGTTCACTGTATCTAAGTGTTCCCTATACCCAGACACGACTGTATAAATTGCGTCTTCTGAATGATATTTGAAAATATTCCACTTTAAATAGTGGAACATGAGCCAAATACTTTCGTGTGAAACTTCTTATAGCCTTACGTCCGATGATTTTCTATCTCCATCTCCAATAATTTAGAATAATTTATTCACCATGTATATGGGTACCATGATGTCCGCAGGCGGACATCTCCCGTACCCGAATTTCATAGTCGCTAGATTTTTAGCATGATTTTCATACAAAATCCGTTCCGTTATTTTTAACATTTTTATACAGAACGTCTCTCGCAGGCGGACAAAAAACACTTTTTAATAAATCATAATAAAGTTTAATATCAAAATTTGGAAAAGACAATTTTGAAGATTTTTTAAAAGTAGATAGCTCTTTATCCACAGAAGATAACAACATTGAAATTTATATTACTTATCAAAGTGACATTGAATTAAGCGATTCAGATGAAGAGATTATTGTACAGTCAATTGTTTGACATCTCCCGCAGGATGGACAAAAATACTGGGACAGTGGCTGTCCGTCCACTGGAGCTTTCACTGTAATCGATTATGAAAAATATTATTCATATAAATTAATATGAGTAAAAAATCTTTAAGTCACTTTTTGCTTTTGCAGTTTGAAAGAATGAATTCTTCTAGGAATGATCTTCATATATAAAAATGTGTTAAGTTTTTCTTGCCTTAATAATATATATGAATAATATTATAATACTATAATTCATAAAGGGTTTGTTAAAGGTATGTAACAGGCAGAAGAAAGCGTGGCAGACCCCATAAAGTATATATATTTTTGATCAGGATCCTGTCCGTCTGTCTGTAAGTCTGTACGTCCGTTCGCCCGTCTGTTCGTTTGAATGAACTCCTCGAGATAGATCGATAACGATTAATCAGATTAATCAGGGTATACAAACTTTCTTCTTCGATCATCTTACTCTTACTCACAATACAGCAAAAAACCCCATCTATGTCAATTTTTTATATCAAATTTATTACATGAATTTTTTACCTATTTTCAGGACAAACGCAATTCATTTCCACGTTTCTATTTTCTGGGTGACGACGATCTGCTCGAGCTGCTGGGACAGGCGTCTAAGGATGCGGACATTATAAAGCGACATATACGCAAACTCTTTCCGGGCTGTCACAGTCTGTCCATCGAACAGACGTCCAATGGCAGCCACTACAGAATTCTGGCCGTGCACAGCGCCGAGGGCGATGAGCTGCGTCTGAGCCAACCCGTTGACATGACGGGCGACATTGAGGTGAGTGCGTAAAGGCGATAAAAAACAAGTAAGAAAGCTCTAGTCGGGTCTGCCCGACTACGAGATCCCCTGAACCAAGTCCGAGCTGATGTTTTAAACAACCTAGCTTACATCTTTTATCTATACATATTACCTCTGCGCATATACACATGCAAACATACACACAGGCACGCATATACACATGCACACATATACACATGCTCACATATACACGTGCAAACATATACACTTGCACACATATACACATGCACACATTTGTATACACATGCACACATATACATGCCGTGCACACAGAAGCACGAGCGCAGATTACTGCGTAGTTGATTTGAATGTATGTGTGCACACGTACAGGCTGCTGCCGCGTGCTTTTACAATGTTTCCTTTAATAACTTCTGTATTACTTAACGGATTTGAATGCAATTTTCTGCATTGAATGCTATTAATTTATTAAAAATACGGTTTTCACTAAAAAATTTGAAAAAATTAAATTGTGGCTTTGATAATTTTTTTTTTTATAAATTTTTTTGTGAAATGTGGAGCTGGTATCCAAAATATGAAAAAATAGAAAATGTATTTTACTTACAAAAAGCTGAAAACAAAATTTGGTAGCTGTAGCTAAAAATATGTAAAAGATATGGTCAAAAAACAGAATCTTGATAACGTTTTAAGTAGATAACATTGAAACGAATAAATTTATCGAATATCTAAAACAAACTCGATATGCGCGCTGTATACACAGACCATCATGCAAAATTTGAACTCTCTAGCTCTTATAGGTTCTGAGATCGACGCGATCATACATACGGACATACGGACAGACGGACAGACGGACAGACGGACAGACAGACGGACAGGGCCAAATCGACTCAGCTCGTCGCCCTGATCAAGAATATATATACTTTATGGGGTCTGCCACGCCTCCTTCTGCCTGTTACATACTTTTTGCAAAACCATTATACCCTGATTTCCCATTTTCAATGGGTTCAGGATATAAAAACAACTATCAATCGATTAAGCTCTCGACTGTTCACAGCGTTGGCTGAACGAGCTTGTGGCCGTGGTGCAGGAGACGCTGCGGGTGCAGATCTATGAGTGCTATAGCAACACGAGCGGCGCCAGCGATAATCTCAGCGAGCAGCTGCTGGGTCAATATGTCAGCCAGGTGCTGGCCACGGCACGCGCCCTCCACTTCACGCGGCAGACGGAGAAGGCCATTGGCAGCATGTCGTTGGCCAAGTTGCAGCAGCAGCTCAAAGCGGAAATGTCACACCTGGCGGGCATGAAACAGCGCTCGCCAGGTGGCAGCCAGCAGTGGCTTAAGCTAAGCGCCCTCCTCCTGGATCTGGTGCATTATGTGGGCGTGTTGGAGCAGCTGCAGCAGCATAATGTCATGAACAGCAGCGACTGGCATTGGCTGAGTCAGCTGCGATATTACATGGGAGGTGGCAGCAAAGGTGGCGGCGATGCCCGGCAGGTGTGGGTGCGCATGGTTTATGCTGAGTTCGAATACGCCTACGAGTTCCTCGGCCATGCCAATAAGCTCGTGCACACACGGCTGACACACAAATGTTATCTAATACTCACACAGGCCATGCACATGGGCCTCGGCGGTAATCCGTTCGGTCCGGCGGGCACGGGCAAAACGGAGTGCGTCAAGGCCCTGGGCGGCATGCTCGGACGTCTCGTGCTGGTGTTCAACTGCGATGAGGTGAGTCCGTCGATTTGTCATATGGTCTGGGTAACTTCTGTGTATATGTTTGCAGAATGTGGACACCGAATCGATGAGTCTAATCCTAACGGGCTTGGCCCGCTGCGGTGCCTGGGGCTGTTTTGATGAGTTCAATAGACTGCAGGAGGCGACTCTGTCAGCCATATCCATGCTCATACAGCCCATCCAGAGCGCCCTCAAGGACAAGGCGGACAGCGTGCAAATTGGCGAGCTCAAGGTGAGAAAAATGATAAATGACCGCAAGGTTCAAATTGCAATCGAGGTTAACTTCGGTGCACCTATTCCCTATATAAAGCCATGTTTCAGAAGCGAATGAAGAAGTTGATTGATATATTGGTTGAGTAATAGTATGATTGATCACGAATGAAAGAATCGATTGGTATATTGCTTGAGGAAACGAAAGCGAAATATAGTTGTAGATGATTGAATGATTGATGCATGGATGATATACCAATTTATTGATTGATAGCCACAGATTGGTGGTTTATAGATGATTAAGTGATAAGATGATTAAGATAACTAAGAACTGAAGAATGGATGGATGATATACCAATAAATTGATCAATATATTGATTGAAAAACTAAATAGCAACAGATTGGTGGTTTATAGATGATTGAGTGATTGATGAACTAAGGACTAAAGAATGGATGGATGATATACCAATTGATTGATTAATTGATATTTTGATTGAAGAAACTAAATAGCAATAGATTTGTGGCTAATAGATGATTGAGTGATTGATGGACTAAGGACTGAAGAGTGGATGTATGTTTTTACAATTGATTGACTACTGAAAAGATTGATCATTTATAAATTGGTTAAGGAAAAGAAAGCTAAATATTTATGGATGATCAAAGATGATTGAAGGATTCATAAACTGGTAGATAAAATATGGCTGGCTAAGAGTTTGATTGATTGATTAATAAATTATTTAATGTAATTTTCTTATACACGAATAGATTATGGAAATTAAGCTTATTGATTCATAGATGATTGAGGGGCTGTACGCTAAATTCAAATGATTAATTGACGAAAATATTGATTTACTTAAAAAAATATTCAGAAAACAAAAGAATAATAGATTGGTTGATCATCAATAATTAATTTTCGTATGAATAAGTGTTGGGTGAATATATCTGATATGTCTGTTGATTGATTGATATATTGATTGATGTATAAAATTAATTGTATATGAGTAGATTGAGAATTTATTGATTGAATTTAACAGTGCATAGCGAGTTGATGGATTATTGGACTGAGGGATGAATGATGGATAGATGGTACACCATTTTATTGATTGATGTACGTATAAAAAGATGAATGTCTTTTGATTGATTGAATGACAAATTGATGGATTTTTCAATAACTTAAGTTTGTATTTCTTGATTAATGAATTGACGTTGATGATATGATTGATTGTAAGGTTTATTGGCTGAAGTATGGTTGATATTTATTCATAAATTAAACTCGCATTGAATGGATGTGATTGACTGATTGATATACTGAAAGTTAATAACAAATAGATGAAGAATTGATGAGATGCTTGTAGATAAATGAAATAATGATATAAAATATTAATGGCTAAGATACCACTTCTGAAAGTACATTTTATGATTGATTGATTGATTGATATGAATTGGATTGTCATTTTTAACGTATAACAGGTACAGCTCAACCAGCACTGTGGCATTTTTGTGACCTTGAACCCAGCGGGCGGGGAATACGGTGGCAGACAGAAGCTGCCCGGCAACATTCAGGCGCTATTTCGTCCGATTGTCATGCAACAGCCGGAGCCGGGTGAAATTGCACGCGTCATGCTGTTCGTGGAGGGCTTTGCGGCAGCTGCGGATATTGCGGCGCGAATTGTGGAGCTTTTCGATCTGTGCGGTAAAATACTGTCCGCCCAGCGGCACTACGACTGGGGACTGCGCGAACTGAAAACCGTGCTCCTCGTTTGCGGCGAGGGACTGCGCGCGCAATTAGCATTAGCGGGAATGTCAGCAACGAGCCTTAATGGGCATTCCGATGCCAGTCACAGCCCTTCGGCAATTGGTAATGACGAAATGCGCATTGTTGTCCATTGTCTGCGCTCGTCAACCATGTCGAAGCTGGCGCAACAGGACGTCGAGCGCTTCGAAATGTTGCTGTTAAATGTGTTTCCCGAAATTGGCGCCTCGGAGGCGCCGTTGACACCTCTGCATCAGGCACTCTCCGCCGCCTTTGGCCCACTCGGCCTCAGCGCGAACGACAAGCAAATTGAGAAGGCATTGCAATTGCACGAGCAGCTCCAGAAACGCATGGGCGTTGTCCTGGTGGGTCCGCCTGGCTGTGGCAAGTCCAGCATCCTGTCACTCCTCCGACAGGCACTGACCGCATCGACGGGCTCCCAGCTGCGCGTCCACACAATCAGTCCCAAGTCGATGAGTCGCGTGCAGCTGCTGGGACGCCTGGACACGGACACCCGCCAGTGGCTAGACGGCGTTTTGACCCACACAGCGGTGCTGGTCAATCAGGAGCCGTCGCACGTTCACTCCTGGATTGTGTGCGATGGCAGCATTGACCCCGAGTGGATAGAGGCATTAAACTCGGTGCTGGACGATAATAAGTGAGTATTAATTATTACCTATTATTAACTAACTAAGCCTAATCTAAATATTTCTTCTTGAAATTCTGTTCAGTTATTAAATATGGCTAGATTTATCTAAAATATTTTATTTTTATTTATTTTACTTTTATTTTAATTTGTTTATCTTTAATTGTGAGTTTAAAGACGTTTGCTCAAAAGTCAAGAATTTAACACTTCACAATTTTTCTCTCATAATTAAAATATATTTTTTAGCAGCTCAAAGAGATTTTAAAAATTTCAATAAAATCAAGAGCTAAAAAAATACTTTTCTAGTCATTCCCTAAATTCAAATCTCTAAGCGAACTGCCCCTATAAAACAAAACTAGTTTCTTTGGAAGCCACGCTATTTAAAGTTCTCATATTTTTCTCTTAGTTCTTAGTTCTTTCTGTTCTCTTTTTCCATGTGGGTTTATTTATTTAGAAAAGTGGATAGAATTATCTTGAATGTTTCCTTTTTTGCGACCTAGAAGTTGACTGATTACTCACAATTTGTATTCAACAGTTAAGCTTTCACATTGTAAAATATTATTCTAAGCTACTGCAAATAATTTTTTAAATTATCAGAGCCAATCTTCTATAAGACCAAAAATTATATTATCTGATTTTTCATTATTAAAAAATTAGCGCTTCAAGCATTTTACCAAAAAAATCTTAAGAAATTGCCCGCGCCCCTTTAAAAAATATCTTGTTTGCTCCTTGGGTGCCATCCTTATTCAAATTTCCACATTTTTAATGATGTCAAATTTTGTCTCTAGGGCTAAGTATTTAGAGAAATCTTGAATATACTCAATTTTTTTTGGCAGCTAGAAGTCAGTTTTAACTTGCACTCAACAGTTATAGTTCCATATTCTAACAAGATTTTGTAGCAACTTAAAAACAATTTTTTTTTAATTATTAGAACCAATTTTTCATAACAAAAATTTTAAAAATTATTATTTCCTAATTTTCTATTAAAAGGATTTAATATGTGAATAAAGAAATCTTCAAGAATTTTCTAGAACCCTTATGAAAATAGGACTTCGTAGTTCCTTGGACTACAAGCTTATTATAACTTTCCACTCTTTACCCAGATACAAATAAAATGAGTTTCGTTTTCATTTTTTAGCAACAGCTTTTGCTAATATATTTTGCTCGTACTTGCGCATAAATTCGTAATAATTATTTGCGGCTTGCCATATATATATATATCATAATATATATCGTATGGGATATACAATTTGTTAAACGTACATATCAATTATCATATATATATATCGTATCGTATCTTAATGTTGCAAGTATTGTATTGTACGGATGGGCAAATGCATCCCCTATCACTTAGCTACCGAAAAATAAAACAAAAAAGGGACTTAAAACATACAAATGCTCAAAACGATGACATTAAATGAGGGAAGCCCACTAAAACAATAACGTAACGTAACGTAACGTAACGTACTAAACATAATACACAACGTAACGACATTTTACAAATGACGTCAAAGAGTCTCTCTTCATTCTTAAATTCAAAATGAGTGTATGTGTGTGTGTGCGAGGGTCGTATGCGAGTCTGTTGTTGTTGGTAATTGTGCTGAAGTAGTCTTCGGTTCAATTGAACTGGTTCTTGAACTATTTGAAGAATTCTTAGCTGATTTTATAAACTGGCTGCCAAATTTAGAGATACCGGAGTTAGGTATGTGAACATTTTTTCTAAGCTAGTTCTTTTGAATTTTTTTACTTAAACTAGCTATCAATAAGCTCATAAATTGGAAAAAATTATTCGTTAAAATATTCGAAATAAGCTAATTTAATAAAATAGTTACTAACAAATTCACGTTTTACAATTTTTTTGAAATATTTTTTAAATTAACTGGTTCGTATGAACTAGTTGTTTTGAACAAGTTCTTATAAAATAGTTATTTTGAACTAGTTCTATTGAACTTATTTTTTAAATCTAGTTCTTTTGCAGCATTTCTCTTGAATCAGTTCTTTTGAACCAATTCTTTGAACTATTTTTTTAATAGTTCTTTTGAACACGTTTTTCGGACTATTTTTTTAACTAGTTCTTTTAAAGCATTTCTCTTGAAGCAGTTCTTTGGAACTAGTTCTTTTGAACCACTTTGAATTTTTTTTTTCAACTAGTTCTTATGAAGCAGTTCTATTAAAGCAGTTCTTTTGAAATATTTTTTTAACTAGATCTTTTGAATTAGTTCTTTTGAAGAAATTCTTTTGAACTAGTTCTTTTGAATATTTTCTCTAAACTGGTCTCAATTAAAATTAGCTTAGCCTTAAAATAAAATTCGATAAATATATACACATTTTTGCATATAACAAAAAACTGATTCAAAAAGGAATCCCGTTTAGTTCAACTAAAATTTCATCTTTATAGCAACTTAAACTATATAATAAAAGGGTTTATAACAGATTGAACTGAGACAAATTAAGGAAATTTACATAAAGAGAACCGAAGAGAATTGATCCAATGAACTAGTTCCGCACACAATACCAACATATGTGTAAACTCTGCTACTCACCCACCCACACTTTCACGTTCTCTATCATTCTCCCCCTCCCTCTCACTCCCTTAACAAAATAAACATGAACTTGAACTTTGAAATGCGTATGTGGCTAGTTGAGCTTAAGAACTAAAGGCGAGTGCGTTAATCTCATATTACTGCGCATGCTGCAACTGTTGCTGCTGCTGCTGCGGAGGCGGCGGCGGTGGTGGCTGTGGCTGTTGTTGGTGCGTCGCCGCTGACGACGCCGATGGCGGCGGCGGCGGCGGGGGCAACGCCACTGCTGGCGGCGGCGGCAACGGCGCTGCTCGCATATGCTGCATATGCGCCTGTGGCGCCATATGCTGGAACATGTTGCAATGCTGCTGTTGCTGTTGCAGATGGTGTTGCTGCTGCTGCTGTTGCTGGTGCGCATTGAAGTGGTGCTGTTGCTGCTGCGCGGGATTGCCATCGGCTGGCGTTTGCAATATAATCTCCGGCTCCAGATTAAGCGCCATATCCGGCTCCTCTGGCTGCTGGGAGCCGCCGCGCAACGAAGCCAGCGCCGCTGCCTGCGCCGCCGCCAACGCTGAGGCAGAGCTCGTGGCAGCCGCTGCGGCGGCGGCAGCACTCAAGCTGCTCACATCCTGGCAACCGTACTCCTGCTTGATGCCATTCGGCGGCGCCGGATAGAGAGTGGCCCCCAAATTCTGATGCAGCATCGGATGGCAGAGTTGGGGCATCAGCGTTACGCCGGCTATGGGCAGGGCGGGATGCCCGAAACTGGGCGGCGGATACAGCTGCTGCAGCTTGTTCAGCTGCTGCAGATGCGTGGGCGTCGCATGGCCACCGGGCGCAGACAGCTGCGTGAGGCCAGACGTCGCGCTTGGCACATGCGACATGTTGCGGCGTCGCGCCTGCTGCTGCTGCTGTTGCTGCTGCTGATGCGCCGCTGCTGCAGCTGCTGCCAGCTGATGCTGTTGCTGCTGCTGCTGTTGGTGGTGTGTGGATGGCTGCTGCTGCTGCTGTTGATGTTGTTGCTGCTGCTGCTGTTGCTGCTGCTGCTGCTGTTGTTGTTGCTGTGTCAGAGGCGTCGAAATGATGACCTCAGGCTCAACAGGCACTGGCGGTAGGATGCCCACAAATTCGGGCGGCAGTTGTGTGGGATCGGTGACGAGGAGCCCCTTTTTGCGCTCCTTGCGTATCTTATCACGTAGCTTCTCCAGCTGCCGGAACGCCTCGTTGGCGCGTCGCGCCTTCTTTCTATCCCGATCGCGCTCCTGCTCCAGCCGTCGATACTCGGGATTCATGCGCTTGATCCGCTTCCGTTCGCGATCCCGTTCCCGCTGTATCATTTTTTGGCGCAGCTCCTCCTCGGGCGTCAACTGAAAGTCAGACAGAAAACGGGGGGAAAACTTATTAAAGCACAATGTGGCTGGCTTAGGCAATTGGGGGCGATTGTAATCTGTATTTGAAGGTCAACTGTCGTCTGCTCTATATCTATATATTTTTTTAATCATAAATAAAACTTAAAGCAAATCCCAACCCGGGCTCAAAGTGTGACCAACTACTTGGATAACTAACTTGTTGTCTACGTCTGTGTCGCAGTTTCAATGTCTTTGTATATATGTATGTGTGTGGGTGTGTGTGTGTGTATATAATTTAGATATATATATATATTGGAAAAATGCTACGTTAGCACGTCGTGCCTTCTTGCGAAATCTATCGCGCTCGCGCTCCATACGCCGATATTCGGGATTCAGGCGCTTGATGCGCTTTCGCTCTCGATCTCGCTCGCGCATGATGAACTTGTGGCGCGCCTCCTCCTCGGGTGTCATCAGCTGCAATATAGAGATGGGAAGCGAGATGGGAAGAGTATGAAATACCACAAAATCTCCATAACGGCAAACTTCAATAGAACAGAACTAAGTTGGGTTTCGAATTTTGTGCAGCTGCTGATCATGTATATGTCTAATGCTAATCAAAATCGGAAAATAGCCAAAGAAAATTATATTTATAAAAAAAATAATATGAATTTAATTTAGTTTACGCTCTTTCATCATTTAGTTGGCGAGCGAGATAAAAAGATAATCTTTTACATAATATTTATTAACAGCGACAAATTAACATACATAAATATGTTAAAAACTTAACAGAGCAGTAGTTAATATATGGGGAGGAATTCTAGAGAGTCTAGTCTGAGTCAGTGAGATAAAAAATAATCTGTTATCAATTGGGCTCTGTTACAGTGTCTGCTTAAAGCAATTAGACATATACATGTCAAAAGCAAGGTATTTTTTTTAAAACTGTTTCTGTAGGTGTGTTTTTTGTGTGTTCATTTAAATTTTCGTTAAACCAATCATATCTTGAAACATTTCGCAGGCTCCTAACGCTGCCTTCGGGTTGGCGCATACAGTTCGGCAACAATGTCAACTTTATATTCGAGACAGACGATGTGCGACACGCTTCTCCGGCAACTATATCACGCATGGGCATTGTCAATATGAGGTAAGTGCTTAAGAGAGACTAATCAGGATATACTAACTAAATTTTCTTCTATATAGCTACGATTATTATCCCTTGAGTGAAATGCTTAAGCATGAGCTGGAAAAGGAACCATATGGCGATCTATTGCAAAACTATATTGATGAAAATTTCAAAACAGCTTTCGAGTGGCTGCAAAGTGAGCATTTGTTGAGGTAAGTTATATAAAATCATATTATATATGAGATAGGAAGTTACGATATGAACTAATAATAACTAACTCGTGTAGAGGCTGGCTTGAAAAATGTTGTATCTATGTTATATTTGGCTTAGATATTAAATTCTTTAGTTTTTAAGTCATTCTGCTGAAACTTACTATAGATTGCTCTTTTTCCACAAAGATCAACGTTAAATATATATCGTTTTTTTTTTAAATATCTATTTTATATTAATACTAAAAATTATTTTGTTTCTCAAGATTTCTTATCCTGCCTTTTGCGAAAAATATTTCTGAAAATATTTTCAATAAGCTCGCGAAATACAAAATTCTGTTTAATTTAATTCTATGCAATATTAACAAAATGAAACTCACATTGGACTTTCTAATATTTTTGCTACTGTATGAACTTGCTTAAAAACAATAGCTCAAATCAAAAGTATTTCAAGAAAAGTATATGAAATATTATTATATATGAGATTTGTCTCTTTGAAATTCAGAAAAATATGATATCAAAGAAAAATTTGGATTAAATACTATTACTATAAAATACTACTCTATATACTCTTTTCACAATGAAAATACTGTAGCTCACCAAAATGGTAAATCATACATTTTAACAAACTGAAGAAAAAAATCTTTTAAGCTTGATTTCATTGATTATGTATGCGAGATTTTAATATATATATATACTTAAAAATTCTTCTTATTGTGCTATTTTACTTTGCATAATGAAATCTTTTTTCATAAAAAAATCTATAAAAGAAAAATGTTAGAAAAATATTGATACTGTACAAAAGTGGGCTCTTTGATGAATTAACTACTTATAAAAATTAAAAAACAATAGCTCCACAAAAAAGTGATTTAGAAATATCTACATACAGAAGTAAGACCTTTTATCAATTAGTTGATATTCTTAGAGATTTAGAGATTTTTTAAATATTTTTTACAAACAAATTATCAGGTAATTATTTCCCGGAAGATCGGCTTTAAATATTATATAACTTTTATAAAAAATATATAACATATGATTACAAAGAACTAATTTGTTATTCAATATAACTTGTCCTGTTCATCAGGAAAATTATTTCTATGAATATTTTGACTAAGCTCGCGAAATTAGAAATTCTGTATAATTTTGTATTCACATTGGATCTATCTATTACATCTATCTATATCCCTATATCAGTCAGATGCCTGGCCTTAGTCGGGTCAGTTTGTTGCGGTCTCTGCTGCTGCAGCTGCACAACAGCCAGACAATCGAGGAGTATGGAGCAGCCACATTGCGCACAATGCTCGGCTACATGCCCAGCGAGCGACAGCGCGAGTTTGCGCAGCTGGTGCTGCAGCGAGCGAATCTGTATGTGGCGCAGCCCAATCATGCCGAGCTGAGCTACTATGAGCCGCAGCGTCGGACTCTGGAGCAGTATGCTGTGGGCGTAATCGAGACGCCAGAGCGTGATAGTCAGCTAATTGTGACAGCTTATGTGAAATCCTATTTGAATATAATCAACTCGCTGCTGGAGCTGCCAGCTGGACGAGCGGCACCTTTCATGTTGGTCGGAGCCAGTGGAGCGGGCAAGACGCTGCTGCTGGAGCAGGCGCTGTTGGAGCACTCGGGCTATCAGCTGGCCAGCATCAATTGCTCCACACAGCTGACAGCTGGCTATGTGCTGCATACTTTGCGCAGCCACTGTGTCACGGTCAGTGGAGTGCGTGGGCGGGAGTACAGGCCGAAGCAAACGCGACTGGTGCTGTTCATGAAGAACCTGGAGCTGTGCCAGCTGGATGCCTGGGGAGCCTGTGAGATTGTGGAGCTGCTGCTGCAGCTGGTGCAACGCGGCGGCTTCTATGCGGACAATCTGGAATGGATTAGCGTCAGTGGGCTGCAAATTTGTGCGTCCATTAGTGGCAATTTGTCAAAAATTTCACCCCGCTACCTGGCCATCAATCAATATGTGCGAGTGGCCCGGCCCACTGCATCCGATATGCTGGCCATCGTCCAGTGTCGCCTCGAGCCGTTGCTCCACTCCCAGTTCCGACCAACAGGCGGCAGCCCCATCAATTTGCAGCATGTTAGCGAGTGTCTAATGGAGTGCTTCGAAAAGGTAAAAAGAAATTTCGAATGCCTGCCTTTTGCTCTTTGCCTGATTTGTTTATCTCTCTCGCTCGCTTTGCAGCTGCAGGCGGTTTTCACTGCCTCCACGGGGCAGCAGCAGCAGTTGCATTACCAATTTAGCCCCAAGTGCATTATGAAGCTCTTGGCGGGTCTCGTTTACTACCCGTCGACTGACTTCAATGAGGTAAGTGGCTTAGTCTGGACTAATTGAATTGCCTAACTTTCTGCATTCGCAGGCTTTGCACTGCGAGCTGCTGGGCTTGTTTAGGGATCGTTTGGCCAGCGAGGAGCATGTGCAACAATTTGAAGCTATTCTAAAGCAAACTATGCGCAAATACCTGGGCAAAGAGGTGGGTGCAAAGCAAACATACATCTCTGTTAACATCTACTGCACTGCTATTTTTCTGCACACAGCTGTATATGTATATTTTTGTTAATTTTTCTATATCTTGACAGAAAATCTACTATGTACCCAAGTCAGCTAAGTCTAAAGGACAGCTACAAGGACTCGCTCACGACGAGTGGCTGGAGGAGGTGCAGCGGCAAATTACAATATGCAGTAAGTAGAGTATCAAATTTGGACTTTTATCGGTCATTAAGCGTTATGCGAGGGTGGTCTATAAAATTGTAGATAATTGCTACAAAAGTAGGGTATTTGATCACATTTTCTATCTTTTTTTCTGGCCTAAAAAATTGTAAATAATTTGTTTAATAATTATGTTTACATTTTTAAGTCTTTCCTACTTTTTTGTATCTTCAAAATAAGATAACATTTTTTTTAGATTACTCTCTTATATAGGCTCTTCATTAAATTTCTTGAACTGGATAATTCTCACACTTTTTTAAATAATTCACAATTTCTCACTTATGTACGGAAATGTTTCCACTATAGTGCCCTAAACTTAGATGCTGCATCTTAAATAATATTAGATTTGACTAGTTTCTGTTAGTTATATATAAAATACTTTTGATTATTAAATTAAATATAATATCAGCTAATCTTATAAATTCTTAAAAAAAATTTCTGTATACTTAAATATCTTAAATCTATGCTTCCAACTGCATATAAGAAATTTTGTGTAATTTTCTTAGCCAACGATTTTTTTTTTCAATATGATAAATTGTAATTCCCTCTCTTGATCTACTCATGATCTACTAAGTTATAAGAACTCTCTTTTTCTATATGATAAATACTAATTCCCCAAACTCCCGTCCTCACCTCCTCTACTACTCAAAAAAGCTCTACATTTTTGTTTTCATAAAAGTTAAAGTTGAAAAATTGCTTCCGAACGATAGATTTGCAGTTTCAAGATATGAATAGTTGAGAGAGTAAAATAAAAATATAGGGGAAAAAAACACAAGAACAATACAATATGAATCGGGATAACTACACTGGGCCTTGGCGTCTGTTTGCGAAATCGATCCCGCTCTCGTTCCATTTGCCGATATTCGGGATTCATGCGTTTGATGCGCTTTCTCTCCCGATCCCGTTCCCGCATGATGAACTTTTGGCGTGCCTCCTCTTCGGGGGTCATCCACTGCAAGTACATAGAGAACGGGGATTTGAAATAACAAGAAATAGTTTCCACACACAGAACAAGCACTTTTTTTTGCAAAACAAAAATCAATAGAAAAGAATAAAGTGAAAGTAGAAGAAAATATGTCAAAAGCTTAGAGGATCGTTTACCTCTTGAAGTCAAGACTTCAATCAAGTAAAAGTGAACAGTTGTAAATGTAGATAAATGATTAGTTGATGCTGTTAACTAATAAATGTTAAGTAATTATGCTATAAAAAAATTTGGACTTTTAGCTGAACTGAAATAGTAAACTAAACCATGTTTTAAAGCTGTTAAAAATCTATTTAGACTTAGGTATTGTAGTGGTTCTTAAGCTAGACTTTAACTGATAGCAGAACTTTACTGTTAACTAACATATGTTAATCAAATGTTACAATACTAATGCTGATTAAAAATGTCTGTATAGCATATGTTTAACAGACAGCTAGGCATTTTAGGCATTTTTCTTCAAAATATTAATTTAAAAACTCGAAAAAAATTTAATTGATTAATTGACTAAAATAAAAAAAAGGAACAATCTAGGAATTAAACATGAAGAAAACCTAAAGTTTAAATAAACATTTTTTTCTAGAAAAAGAAAGGGGGTATAAGATATTTTAGCTGAAATATTCGGAAAATAATTTAGATTTATTGGATTTATTGACTCAAATTTGAACGATCTAGAGTATAAAACCTGAAGAAAATGTTTCGGATCAGCAAAATCGGTCAGTTTTTGACATTAGGTTTTTAGGACTCTCACAGATATGG
The DNA here is from genome assembly GCA_035045545.1 of Drosophila gaucha. Classification (NCBI taxonomy): domain Eukaryota; kingdom Metazoa; phylum Arthropoda; class Insecta; order Diptera; family Drosophilidae; genus Drosophila; species Drosophila gaucha. Next base: position 40,271 of record JAWNOY010000006.1, on the reverse strand, counting down.
AATAGTTTTCTCTGATTTACCACGCCCCACATAAGTGTATATATGTTATTTTTGATAAGTTTGTAGATGAGGTCAATATTAACGTATTTGTTAATTGTGCTAATTGTGTTAATTAATTGTTATGCAAGGGTATAAACAATTAAATATCTATTGAAAAATCTTCAATATTCCCACTTCAGATACCGAAAGCTATAGCATTTCATCGCCCATAACGGAGGAGCTGCTGCAGCACACAGCCAAGGTGGCACGCATCCTCTCCAGAAACGATGCACACCTGCTGATCTTGGCCGAGGCAGGTGATCGTCACCTGGATGCCATCTATGCAGCTGCCACGCTGCAACAGGCCAAGGTATTGACTTTGCAGGGCAACGCCAGCTACGCGCTGCCAGATTTCTACAACGATTTGAAGCTGGCGATGCAGACGGCAGCGCTGGAGCAGCAGATGATTTATCTGCTCATCGAACATTGCTGGCTGAGCTATGTGCCGGACATACTGAAGCCGATCGAGGCACTTTTGGAGGGCAGCGAAATACTGGAGTTGTTCGGAGATGATCTGGAAACGGTGGCCAGCCCCCTGAAGCAGGCGGCACAGCTGGAGGGCTATCAGGAGTCGCTGGGCGCCTACTTTATGAAGCGTGAGTAAGGGAAAAGAAGTAGAGATGGGCGTCGGGATAGGGATTTTTGGGAATCCCGCGGGTCCCGAAAAAATTTTCGGGATCGGGCGGGATGGGAAAGATTCTGATAAAGTCCGGGACGGTCGGGATGAGCGCTTGATCCCGAAATTCCCGCGAGTCCCGATAAGAAAATTATAAATCGATAAAATCTCTTGTATTTATAAAAGAACAGAATAATGATATTGATGAGGATATTAATTCTAATATAAATCCTGTTAAATTTAAGATAGGTTTATTATTTTGACAACAATGCAATAAATTGTCATTGTTACAAATCCTTGCTAGGCAAGTACTTGATGTTCTAACATCTTCGACAACGAATGAGAGGATATATTTTACTTCTAGTAGAATTTTGGAAGGAAGGAGAAGACATCTTAGAGAAGAAAATTTTTAGAAAATATTATTTTTAAGTACAAAATTTTATCTATAATAAGAGTTCTAAATGTTTAAAAAAAAATTTCGGGAAATGTCGGGAGCCGCGGAACAAAATGAAAATTTTGTCGGGACAATCGGGCGGGAAAATCAACAATTATTTCGGGACGGGATGGGTCGGGAACGAATTTCTTTCCCGATCCCATCTCTAGAATAAAGTGAATGGAGAAATCTAAATTAAAATCTTTTCCAAACTAACGTAGGTGCTCGAGAGCATCTGCATCTGGTGCTGGTGCTGGAGCCGAGCAGTCCACAGCTGGCGGAGTACTTCAGCAGCTGCCCAGCTTTGCATCGGCAAATGGATGTGCTGTATCTCCGTTCGGAGTCACGGGAATCGCTTAAGATGCTGCCCAAGCAGTACATAGAGCTGCTCAACGAGGCGACGACTGTGGCAGCGGGGCGTGGCAAGGTGCCCGTCTGCAGTCACTTTGGCGATGTGGCCGAGGAGCTGCCGCCGGAGCAGCCTGCCCACAGATACTATCAGCTGATCAGCAGCTACTTCCACATGTACAGCAATGGCGCAGCTGAGAGCGATCTGCGTCTGGGCAAGCTGCAGCTGGGCGTGGACAAGCTGGCCGCTGCGCACGCGCTCGTCGGCACACTGAAGTCCAATGCGGTGGAGCAGGAGCAGGCGCTGGGCGAGAAACGGAAACTGGCCAACGATGCTTTGCAAATGATCTCTGCGACGATGCACAATGCGAACGAGCAGAAGTCGAATATGTTGGAGCTGAAGCAGCAGACGCAACAGAGCAGCGAGCAGCTGAAGCAGCGACAGCGGGAGATCCAGCAGGAGCTGGCCGAGGTGGAGCCCATACTGGCGGAGGCCAGCAATGCGGTGGGTCAAATTAAGTCCGAAGCGCTGTCCGAAATCCGCTCCCTCCGCGCACCACCCGAAGCGGTGCGCGACATACTCGAGGGCGTGCTGCGGCTGATGGGCATACGCGACACCTCGTGGAACAGCATGAAGACGTTTCTGGCCAAGCGTGGGGTCAAGGAAGACATACGCTCCCTGGATCCGGCCCACATTAGCCCCGAGAACTGTCAGGCCGTCGAGCGTTTGCTGGCGGCCAAGGGCGACTCCTACGAGTCCAAGAATGCGAAACGTGCCTCCGCAGCGGCTGCACCACTTGCCGCCTGGGTGCAGGCCAGCGTGCGTTATGCCCGCGTCATCCAGAGCATCAAGCCGCTGGAGCGGGAACAGAACGAACTGCAGCGCAATCTGAATGCGGCCGAGGATGAGATGCAGCAGCTGGCCAGCGGCCTGGACGATGTGGACAAGCGCGTTCAGAAGTTGTCAGCGAAGCTGCAAACCTACACGCAGGAGGCGGCGGTGTTGGAACTGAAGCTGCAGGAGGCAGGCGCCACGCTGCAAGCAGCGGAACTGCTGGTGGGCAAACTGAGCGCCGAATATACCACCTGGAGCGAGCAGCTGGCAGAGCTAAAACGAGCTCACAAAACCCTGGATAGCAAAACTCTATTACTCGCATTGGCCATCAATTACTATGCGGGCTGGGGCGTCGAGCAGCGTAGGTGAGTGGAAACAGTTGGAATTGACTTATTTTCATGAAATTCACTCATGTTCCACTTGTTGAGGTGGATTAAGAAAAGTAAAGAAGTATGTATGAGTTCAAATGTATAGAATATCTAAAAGGGATTTAAGCTTCTGTGAGATAGGCTATAAAAAAATGATTTCCACTTATATTCCACTTATTGAGGTGGATTTAGAAAATATTTATGAATTAGAATATTTATGAATTAGTTTACATGTACAGAATATGTCAAAAGGGCTTTAGATACAGCTTGATTAAGGATCACAAAAATTAATTCCACTCATATTCCACGTGTACAAGTGGATTTTGAAAAGTAAAGGAATATTTTTGGATTAGTTAATAAATGTATAACAACGTGATTTAGTGTAAAAAAAAAGAGCTTCATTCATTTTCCACTTGTCGAGGTGGATTTAGGAAAGCGACGAAATAGGTGTGGAGACGCTGAGATCAGGAATCACAAAAATTATTTCATCTTATATTCCACTTATTGAAGTGGATATAGATTACTTATGTATATATTATTACTTTGACAGAATATTTATGAATTAGTTTGTATGTGTAGAATATTTCAAGGGGGCTTTAGATACAGCTTGATTCAGGATCACAAAAATTAATTCCACTCATATTCCACGTGTACAAGTCGACTTAGAAAAGTAAAGGAATATTTTTGGATTAGTTCATAAATGTATAACAACGTGATTTAGTGTCAAAAAAATGAACTTCATTCATATTTCACTTGTCGAGGTGGATTTAGGAAAGCGACGAAATATGTGTGGATTTATATATGTAGGTTGTTTAAAAGGGATCTTAAGGTACACTGAGGTTAGGTATCACAAAAAGGATTTCCCCTTATATTCCGCTTGTAGAAGTGAATTAAAAACAGGCGCGGAAAATACTTGACTATTTAATATATGTAAGAATATCTCAAAGGGGACTTAAGGACTTGAGTTTCTAAACTTGCATTTTCGCTCATATTCCGTTTGGAAAAGTGGATTGTGGAAGGCATATATTGAGAGCAATAAATATCAAATATATCTGCAAATAATAATTGAGAATCAGTAATAAAAATCTGATTAGATATCTTTATAGCCAAATTCCACTCATGTTTTGATGGATTTAGGGAGACTTAAGGTAGATCAGCTGATTAATTTTACATTTGCAAAAAGTCTCAATATAGAAGTTAGTATTAAACAACAAACTTTTCAGTCTTCTCTCTTTTACCAACTATTTTTACTCAAGCACTTATGACATATTAACAAATAAGTATATATTGGGTCGTTCACTAAGTAATTTCGTTTCATGACAACAGCTGATCTTAGTGAATTTTTCGCAGCCAACTTCGCGCCTAGCCGCTTTATCGCTTTAAATTTCAACAGCTGATATATTAAAACCTATTTGTAAAAAATTGGTGCCCTATCGAAGATGGAAGATCAAAAACAACATTTTCGTTATATTTCACTGTTTTACTATCAAAAGGGCAAAAATGCAGTTCAATAGAAGTTGGAACTTCTCAGACTTCCCTCTTCTACCAACTATTATTACTCAGGCATCTTATGACATATTAACAAATAAGTATATAGATATCTAGGATTTTTTCTGGGGTTCCTGTACTCTTAAGGCAAAGCCTCCATTTATCATCCTCATATCTCCTATTAGACCTATTAAGTATTTAAATATTTTCTGATGCAAGAGATAACTACTTCAACAACTGTCCTCCCTCTCCTTTTTAGCGCCCAAATCAAACGTCTGAGCAAGGAATTTCAACTGTCCGGAACTGGCGGCTTTGATCTGCGTCAAACTCTCGTCACGGAGCAACAGCAAATCATTTGGGAGAGCCAAGGATTGGCGCGCGATGCGCAGATCATTGAGAGCGCAGCGCTGCTGCGAGAGATGCTGTCGCTGCCCTTTGGCAGCTGTCCAGTGCCGCTGCTGCTGGATCCCACCCAGACGGCTGGACAGTGGCTGAGCGCGCATTTGCGGGCGACGGGTCGGGCCAGCGAGCTGACGAGCCAAGGCAACGAGCGACTCTGCTATCAGCTGGAGCTGGCCGTGAGGTTTGGCAAGACGCTGCTGGTGCTGGACTGCGAGCAGCTGCGTCCGCCGTTGCTGGAGCTGCTGCAGCTGCACATCTATGTGCGGTTCAACAAACGTCAGCTGGCAGTGGGCAATAAATTGGTGGATCTCCATGAGGATTTCCAATTGGTGTTGATCAGCAAATCGCATCGCCTGCAGCAGCAGCTGCCGCCGGAGCAGGCGGGTCACGTGAATCTGCTGCGCTTCACAGTGACTGCGACGGGTCTAGCAGATCAACTGATGTCCAAGGCAATTGTGCTTAAGAATCCGGCGCTAGAGCAGCAGCGCATCGAGCTGCTGCAGCGGGAGGGAGAGTTGCTCAAGCAGCGCATGGCGCTGCAGGACAAGCTGCTGGAGCAGCTGTCCAAGGCCGAGGGCGATATACTCCGCAACGAGCCGCTCCTCGCCAGCCTCAACGAGGTGAAGCGCAGCAGCGCCGAGATCGACGCGGCGCTGGAGCAGAGCGGACAGATCAAGCAGACGCTGCTCTCCCAATTCGGCGCTCTGCGCGAACTCTGCGAGCAGGCAGCCAACTTTTATGCGGGCCTAACCCAGGGCTACGAGCTATCCGCGTTGGTCTACATCGAGCTGTTCCTGGGTGCTCTGCGTGCCCAGGACTCCCAGCAGCAGCAGCAACTCTTCGAGCGACTCGTTCGCAGCGTCTATCTGCATCTAGCGCGTGCCACGCCCCGAGAGAGCCAATTGACGCTGGCTCTGTGGGTTTGCCGGCAAGCCTTCGGCCCAGCCATCAGCTCCAAGGAGTGGGAGCTTTTCGTCAGCAACTTCATGGGCAGTGCCGATGGCAGCAGTCAGCTAACTGCCAACCTGCCCGACTGCATGAGCCGCGAATCACAGTTGAAGCTCGCTCAGCTGCTGCAACAGCTGCCGGAGCTGAAGGCTCAACTGCAGCTGGACAAGGATTATGTGTGGCGCGGCTTTATCGAACAGCAAACGGACGACATTCTGCGTGAGTAAATGTGATAACTAATTTGCATATGAAATAAGATGTTGAAGTTTTGGAAAGACTCGCTTAACTGAAGTTCCGAGCTATAAAAAGGAAATTTTTATAAACTCCTGTGGATCCAGATGGAGGAAATAAAATATAGAGATTATAATAGTTCACAGAACTATCGCATCGTTACGTTCTCCCTTTGATCGAAAGTCTACCTCCTACAGGTCTAGACCTAGGTTCTAGTCTATTAATATTCTCTGTGATCACCACAGTTTATTGTGACTCTTACTGAAAAATTAAATACGGGGTATTTCTACTTAGGTCGGAATTACGGGGTGTATTTCCTTTAAGATCGGATATACGGGAGTATTTCGTCTTAAGTCGGAAATGCGGGGGAACTTCCTCTTGGGTTGGAAACCCAATACGGGGTATTTCCTCTTAGGTCTGAAAAACGGGGGCACCTGCATAAGAGGAATCTTATGTCGGAAATACGGATGTATTTCCCTCCTAGGTAGGAAATACGGTATTTACTCTTAGGTGGGAAATATAGTAGTATTTACTCTTAGATCGGAAATGCGGGAGTATTTTGTTTGAAGTCGGAAATGAGGGGAGTATTTTTTCTTAGATCGTAAACACGGAAGGTCTGAAATACGGGGGTACTCATATAAGACGAATCTACGGAATTATTTCCTCTTAGGTCGGAAATATAGGGGTATTTTCTCTTAGCTCAGAAATAGGACCTATTTCCTCCTAGGTTGGAAATATGGAGGTATTTCCTTCTAGGTGGGAAATACGGAGGTATTTTCTCTTAGCTCGGAAATATAAAGGTATTTTCTCCTAGGTGGGAAACATAAGTGCATTTCCTCATAGGTCGGAAATGCGGAAGTTTTTCTCTTAGGTCGGAAATGCGGAAGTCTTTCATTCTCTGTGGAAAAACCGGATGTACTTTTATTTGTTAATATCCTATCAACTTATCTCCTTTAATGTTAACGTTAAGGATAAGTTATCTGTAAGCCACGCTCTTACATAGCTCCTTGTCTAGTCCTATCGAAGTCTATAGTCTTCTCGTCTTTCATTGCTTTAGTATGAAGGATCTCTTGTCCTAGTTCAGCAAGACTTAATCTGCTTATAGCTGCAACCTTCTTTAAAATGAGTTCGGAAACTTTTAGGCAACGTTTGCATCACACTTTTCCTCTGCATTATCAAATCCTAAAAAATTGCTGTCGCATCCTTCCCAAAATTCGTTGCTCAATTCAACTATTTTCTCTATTTTCTTCTATTCCTTTAGCCAACATCAAGTCGCACTTTCAACGCGTGCTGCTAGCCCAAATCTTTCGACCCGATTTGCTGCTCTCGCAGCTGCGTTTGGCTACCAGCCAATGGCTTGGCGTCTCCCCAGAAGCTGCCACACAGCCAACAGTGCAGCAGCTGCTGGAGCAGAGCAGCTGCGATCGTCCCATACTGATGATAAGTCAGCCCGAACTAGATCCAGCAACAGAGCTCAGGGGCGTGGCACTGAAAAAGTGGGGGCCACAAAAATATGTGGAGCTGGCCATCGGAAGGGGCAGCGAGCAGAGGGCCTTGGCGGCTATGCGGCAAGCGGCGGGGCAAGGTCAGTGGCTGTGCGTGAAGAATGTGCATCTGGTGCCCGAGTGGCTAAGTCAGATGGAGCGGGAGCTGAGCGAGCTGCAAAAGTCAACGGACTTTCGTCTCTGGCTGCTCTGTGAGTCGACCAAAGGCTTCAGCGATTCGGCTGTCTACAAATGCCTGAAGGTGCGCTACGAGCAGCCGCGCGGACTCAAGCAGCAGGTGCAACGGATGCTACAGAACTATGCGGGCCTCGAGCCCGAGGCGGCGAGCAAGCAGCCGGCCAAGTGCCTGAAGATGCGACTGGTGCTCTTCCTGCTGCAGGCCGTGCTCCAGCAGAGGCGTCAATATATACCCCAGGGCTGGTCCAAGTACTACGAGTTCGGCGAGGCGGATCTAAAGGCAGCGCTGGGCGTGCTCAGCTGGTTGGATGCGCAGCTAAACAGTGGACGCTGCGACTGGACGTTGATGCAGCGTCTCTGCGAGGCGGTGGCATATGGCGGAAGACTCAACAACGAACGGGATGTGGACATACTCAAGTGCTATCTATCCCAATTCTGCTGTGCGGATGTGCTCAGCAATCGCTGGCAGCCGCTGGGCTTGGCCAGCTCCATGCCCACCAGCGCCCAGCTGCAGGATTACTTTGCGGCTGTCGAGCGACTGCCCGACGTCGATGAGCCGCGCATGTATGGACTGGCTAGTCAGGCGCAGCAGCAGCGCGAAATGGAGCAGGCGCGTCTCATCATCAAGGAACTGCGTGTCTTGCAGTTTGGAGGAGGCAGCGAATTGGCCACGCCCAGTTCCAGACAGCGACTCGAGCAGCAAATCAAACCTTTGCTCAGCCTTTGGAGGAAGCTGGCCAATGGCTGCAGCATTAGCCAGACGGCCAAGGAGGAGGCGACTATAAGTAGCACAGCCACGCCCACACCCTGGACGCTGTTTGTGCTCGCCGAGCTGCAGCTGGGCGCCCAGCTTTATAGAGCAGTTCATCAGCTGTTGTCCCAGCTGCACAACTGGCTGAAGGAGGCGGCGGGCAGAGCGGAGCAGCCAGCGGATGTGGATGCCAGCACAATGCAGGCGCTCGCCGAGCAGCAGGTGAGTGTCAAGAAGGAGCACAAGGAGGAGTCTCTCTGAGATGGTACAGTGGTCGCTCGCTAAGCAGAATACTTTTTGTCTCAACTTCCTTGCAGAAAAAAATTTAAAAAAAGTATTTTAAGAAATATGCAGAAGTAGATACATTTTTAAAGCACTTACATACAGTGAATAATCTGTTGAGTGAATACTTAAGATTCTAGTGATAGTTATTTCATAGCGCCAGAAAGAAGTTTTCTTAAAAAATATATCTCAAAAGTATATGAAAAATATTGAATCTATAAAAGTGACAGTAAAATAATATTTTTGCCTGAAACAATTGTTCATTTGTTCATATTTGCTTTATCGTTATAAAATCGCCTTTGCACGCTAAAGAAATATTTATAAATATCTATTACTAACTATAGAAACTATGTTATTATCGAAGCTATTTATCTGAAATTTGGTACAGCTAAAGTCTGCAGAATCAGCTGGTATATATGAGAATTTAAGCTGAATCGAAGTTATATTATAGATACTATGGAAACTTTATGTCGAAAATTGTTGCTCGCCATAGGAACTGCATTGTTTATATTGATTTTGAGCAATATTTTAGCCATGAAGAACTAATAATTAATAGATTTTATGAAAAAAATGGTTTCAGAACCAATTTCTTATATGGACAACATTTTTTTCAAAATTTTGTTTACGAAAAAGTTTCTACTAATGAGATCAAAATATTATAAGATGTAGACTTATATAACCTTTATACTGCCTGAGGAATGACAGATTTCATATTGGTTCTGAGTATATATCAGCAATATTTTATCCATGAAGATTAACTATATTATATAGCTTTATGGAAAATATGGTTTCAGAACCAATTTCTTATATTAACAAAAAATGTTCAAAATTTTCTGTTTTTACTATGTTTACGAAACAGTTCTTATTAATTAGATCAAAATATTTTAAGCTGTAGTCTTATATAACCTCTGAACTGCCTGAGTAAATACATATATATGTACATATATAACACAGTCAACTAATAGGTATATTAGCATATATTATTATGTAGCTTCCATAAGAACTTTATATAGCTAATTATTAGAAAATTGTTTACTTTTCAAGATATCTAAAGGAACTTTTCTTTTAAGTAGCTTTATTATAAAGTCAATTTTGAGATCGAAACACCATTAAAAATAGACTTTTAAAATAAAGCTATATAACTGTCATATGAACATGGTATATAGTATACATATATATATATAGAAACAGACTTCTAGCATATATAGCTGCCATAGCAAAAATCCAACTGTAATCAACTATTTGAAAGACTTTTCAACACTTTAAATTTGAATGTTTCCTCCTTGGTCTCCTCCTTCTTGCAGGTGCCGCACAGCTGGCTGAAGCTGTGGCCCGGTCCGAGCAGCAGCAGCGCCTTGGATTATCTGCGAGGATTGATGGTGCGGGCGGAGGCAGCGGAGCAGCGTTTCAAGCAGCAGCTGCAGCTGGAATTTGGCCAGGAGCTGAACCTCAAGCAGGTCTTCAACTGTGAGAATCTGTTGGCTTGCTTGAAGCTGCAGCAGGCTCGCAAATTCTGTGTATCCACGCAGCGACTCCAATTGCAGTGCTTGAAGGCCAGCGAAGCAGGCGGAGGAGGAGGAGGAGGAGCTAGGGATCATCTCTTGCTAAAGCTGGCGCCGCTTAAGGTGAGTTTTTCTCCTCCTTTTATACACATTTAGTTTGCTGGGTGCGTGCTGCTGTCCGTCAGCTCTCGTCTCGTCTGCCTGTCTGTCTGTCTGTCTGTCTGTCTGTCTGTCACTCAACGCTATCTCTTTTCATCGCTTGGCTGCTGAACTCTTTTGTCTTTTTCTTTCGTTTTTTTTTTGTTTTTTTCTTCTTCTTTGCTTACCTTGCCCATCTTGGCCATAAAATGAGTCTCCAGCTTGACGTTTTTGTTTGTTCACCACTTGTTTAGAATTAAATTTAATTTATATTTACAACATTTAGTTTGCATTTACTGCAGAATTTGATTTCTCTGCAGTTTTTCGCTTTTTTCACGCCGCTTCTTTTTGTTTATTTGATTGACATTCCGGCGCTCTGTTAAATTGCTGCCAGGGCTGCACAGCATTACTGTTGTCTGTTAGCTAACGAAAGTATTTTATGGGTAGCAATTTTTCCGGGAATATATATATTTTAATATATTTACAACTTAACAGCAACTTAATGTTTTTATAATAACTGCATATTATATACATTTTTTACACTCTACGTATTAAGTGCATATTACTTGAAATGTTTTATAACATTTTTGCTCCTGCATTTAACAGTGAGGAGCAAGTGTTTGCGTATGTTAACATAAGCATTTCGTTAAGTGAGCCCATGTTCGTTAAATGAGTACAGTTTCTCTCCGCCTTTGGTGCATGCACAGACTAAATGCATTTAGGTTGTTGTCTAAATAATTTATAACTAATATTTTTTATACGATTTCAAATACACTATATTTATATCAAACTTAATTAGCTGGATGGCAACACACAGTTATTGACTACCAGCGAATCGAATCCATTTCACATCACATACAAAATCAAAGAAAACAATGACACAAATACTCAGGAGGAGAAGTTCAAGAAAATTGATCGCTTCGCCAGCAACAGGCAGTACACCGACGAACGGATTACACTGCCGCTGTACAGCAGGGCCAGCCGAGACAAGCTGATCTGCCACTTGGAGCTGGATGTGGGTGGTGTCACAGCGGAGCAGGTGCTGCTAGCAGGCACCGCGCTGATCGTCGACGACTATTGAAACTCATCCCAAAAGACCGATTCAACCATATAAGCAAATATGCAGACTCCAGTATATATATATATCGGCAAAATTATGGCAAAAATAGTCATTTTGAAACTTAAAATTTGGAATTCGATCCGAAAACTATATATTTTACAAAAACGGATTTAATCACTTCTGAAAATAAACTTTCGCCTGCTTTATAACGAGGCAAAACATTTTATATATATAAGATTTAAGCTAAAGGTATTTTAATAAATTTAGGGAATATATAATAAATTCTTAAAAAGTTCAATAAATATTTTTTTAATATACTATTACAAAAAGTTTTTCATTATAGTAATTTTTAAATTTTTTTTTAAATTTAAAATATTTTCTCCAACAAATTTTTTTACGTGAAAGTAGGAATAGGGTATAAATCTATAAATTCTACTTTTTTTAAAAAAAATTTTATGGTTTTGTAATAGAGTTCTATGTATAGGGTGTTCTGATAAAACTAAATATTATTAGCTAAAGAATTTTTTTTATTTTTTTTTGTAATTCTATCTTTTGATTTCTTCACTTTATGCTTAGTTGGGGAATAAATATTTTAAAAATGGTTTGATATAGATATGGCCATCGGGAATTTGGGGAATCCTGTTAAAGATTTTTAAAAAAGTACGAGACGCTCGGGATAAGTGCTTGATCCTAAAATTCCCGCGGGTGCCAATAAGAAAATTAATAGACGATAAAATTACTTGTTTTTATCAAAGAACAGAAGCATGATATTCATGAGGAAATGAGTTCTTATATAAATCATGTAAAATTTAAGAGAAGCTCAAATATTTTCCTATTTTGACTACAATGCAATAAATTGTCATTGTTACAAAGGCTTCCTAGGCAAGTACTTGATGTTCCAACATCTTCGAGAACGAGTGGTAGGGTGTATTTTACTCCAAGTAGAATTTTGGAAGAAAGGAGACCACATCTTAGAGATGAAAATTTTGAGAAAATATTTTTAAATAAAAATGTTAATATTGTATATCATAAACATTCAAAATGTTGAAAAACCTTATCAAAAAATGTCGGAATCCGCGGGAAAAATGAAAAATATTACGGGACAATCGAGCAAGAAAAGCAATATTGATTTCGGGACAAGATGTTTCGGGATCCAATTTCTTTCCCGATCCCATCTCTACTTTGTACCACAACATTTTCTTCTAATAGATAATAGAAAAACATAAAACTCTTTCTGTATTTCGGTTCATGGCTTGAGCTGAGTCCTTACTTTTGTTAACTTGGTTTTCAGAATTTTTGTTAAAATGATTTTAGCTCTAAAATTTTTATAATAATTTCTTTTAAAATTGTATTTTATTATTAAATAATATTTTTTATATTTATTTGTTCAAACTTTATTTTTGGTCTGGACAATTCTGAAACTTTTCAAAAAAGTATGCATTTTTTTTTTAAATTTTCCTTTGGTTTAAATTTTGTCTAATGAGCTTTAAGACCTTAAGTTTCGCAGCGTGGACTTAAATCGATTTACTCTAAAATCAAATTGTTGCCTTAAATCCCTAAAATTATACTAACTTTGCTCTTACTTTTAACTTTTCCGAATTGCTATGCTTTCAATTGGCGTTCGAGACTTCAGATCTCTAACTTCAAATTTCTAGCCGCTAGCTCAAGACAGAAGCACAGACAGCAGACATTACACAAAACTAATATACTCCTTTGTCTAGCTGAACGAGCATAGCAAGTCGAGTCTCTAACTATTTAAGTTCAAATCAAGTCTTGTTTCTTAACCCAAATACCATCCTCTGCTTTTATGATTCTCTCTAAATGTTCTCTATTTGCCTAGGCTTCTATCTTAACTGGATTAACTTTATTATATTTAATTGATATTGTTATAGTTACGAGAAGTATTTGCAACATTTGACTCTGGCAACTTCCGCTTAAAATGCAATTCAAATATTTCAGGCACAAAACTCATAAATGCTAAACTGTTTTATGAGCTCTAATGTGTGTGCGAGTGTGTGTGTGTGTGTGTGTGGGTCCACATTAGCATCGTCATAATCTGCACATTTCCAACTGATTGCAACCACAAAATGCCGCAAACAACAACAACAATTGCAGAGCCTCAGAAATGTGTTTTAGGGCACAGTTTTACATTCGGTTGCAAATAGTTTGCCAAAGATGTTTTCCAACGGTAATTTTTGGACCCTGTCCCTGCCCCTGCCCCACCCCCTGCCACCTGCTGGAAGCAAAAGTTGCTTAAGTTTAATTAAGTGGCATTATGTTCAATTAGGCAAAAGTTTCGAATATGCAAATTAACACAATTTGTGAGCAAAGTGCTCGAGCGAGGGGCGATTCAAGAGTAGCGGAGAGGAAGGGAGGGTAACATTTGCTGCTGTGGCAGACAAATTGCTTTTTGCGTATTTGAAAAACACAAATCAAAGCAAATGACAACAGCAGCGACCCCTCCCTGCCCACCCCCCGCCCTCGAAGAATAACGATGTGGGCGTGGCCGAATTGTAAATAATTCCCAGAGCTTTTAGTTTTTGGACATTGCGTTGCGCTATAAATAGATTAAGTGTAATAAGAATCAGTGAAGCACAAATTATAGTAGCTATAGGAGAGGGGTGGGGATAGCTGAAGAGAGGAAGAAGGAGGGGAAGGCTGGCTTTTGTAGGATTACCAAATAAATAAGCTTGGAAATTAGTTTTCTTAAGGCGAAATGATGTTCGATTAGCTAATCTTATTATAAATTATATATAATATATATCCAAAAACATCTAAATATAATGAATTACAAGTTTTATCCGATTTGCCACACCCTGAATGGGCGGACCATAGCATTTATTCAACTCTCTATAGAGCAGCTTTATAGATTTGCCTGCAAAAAGTATTAATTATGACTCTAAGCGTGTTGAAGCTATTGTTTCTTTTACCGATTTACTACGCCCACAAAGGACGTAGCTATATTAAATTTTATTTATATCTGGAAATGATCTATTACTAATATAAATTTCAAATTTCAAGTCTCTAACTGCAATAGCTCACAAAATATTCGAGAACTTATTTTCAACACTATATAGAAACTCTCGATTGCCACGTCCTGAAAAGCTGAACTTAATTAATCTTAAGAGGAAGTCAACGGAGGAGTCAATGGAAGTTAAATTTGGATGTTCTAGCGCTAAAACTGTAGAAGAACCAGTTTTAACCAATTCGCCACCTCTTTAAATGTATATATACTAGAGATGGGCGTCGGCATCGGGATTTTCGGGACCCGAAATTGTTACGAAATAGTTTTTGGGCTTGTTGGGAAAAATCCTAAAAATTTCAGGACAATCGGATAAGTGCTTCATGCCTACATCAAGGTGGCATAGTAAGAGATTCTAGAGATATGCTTATGAGCAGAGGTGGCCATCGGGATTTCGGGTCGCGCGGGTTCCGAACGGATATCTCTAAAATGCCGCCATCTCAGAGCATATCTCAAGAATTTTTTACCATGATCTCATGACCAAGCACGTATCCGATCGTCTCGGGTTAAAATCTTTCTTCTTTTCCGTTTCGGCACAAAAATCCCCATCCCGACGCCCATCTCTAGTCTGTAATGATCAACGTAATCTCCTCCTAGAGTAGTTAAACTAAAGTGCTGAAATTTTGCACACAGGAGTCTTTCTGCTGCAGGCAATTTATATCTCGGAATAATTCGGAAAGGATGATTATATCCTATAGTTCCCATAGGACAGATCGGTTTTAAGAATTGATTTAGTAGTGAAAATTTCGACGTTATTAAAGGGTAAGACTTCAAATTCGGAATATACAGTCGTGTGGCCCATTCAAAAAAATACGCCCATTATACTGTATCTTCTACAATTTTACACGTTTCTTGTTATTAAAAACGTGCCAAAACGAAGCCAAAATAACGGAACTTTTTCGTTTTTCTTATGTCTACATTCCATTTTACAATAGCAAAGTCCCAGAATTGAATCCTATAAGAAGGACTATGCAAAAACTATAGCGTCTACTGCCCTGCTATTTTTGTGAACACAGCTGTATATTCCTGAATTATAAAATATATATATTTATGCATATAAATAATATTATGATTGCTTATCATTTAAGATTTAAGAATAAGATCAGATCATATTTCAGTTTTTTTAGTTCCATCAGATTCTATCTACGTTTTTTACTCTTAACTTTATTTGTTAAATTTTTTAAATTTATCTGTCCAAGTGTTCAAATATTCAAATATATTCCTCAAATATTTAACTTAATTTCATTTTAAGTCCTTACCAAAGGAAAACACTGCAGAGCATTCTCTATTTAAAGTTAAAGGATAGTTAGCATAATTCCTCAAATCTTATTCGTGCACTCCATTAGGTATTCACTTAAGCCCAAACTCGTATCCTCTGCCAAAGTTTGACAAACGTTTGTAGCCAACTTTGATGATTGCATTTCAGATGTTCAATTAGAATTTGATGGGCGTGGCACATGCGTGTGTCTGTGTGTGTGTGGGTGTGTGTATTTGGCCATGTGTGTTGACGTTTGATAAATGCACGGAGACAAATGGATATCCTTGTAATCCTTTGGCCGGGCAACAAACATTTAGCAGCTGCCTCTAATTGCACTTGCCTCAGCTTCAATGTCATGGATTACAAATTAATTAAAGTATAAAGCATATGTGACATGTGCGTGTCTCTCTCTCTCTCTCTCTCTCTCTCTCTCTCCCCTCCCTTTGCGTGTGGGTCACATTTGGGTCTACACTTGCTATAATTGTAAGCCCACCAAATGTGATTAATCAGCGCCCACAATTCGGTCTTTTCCACTTCAATAACCCGTTTCCCAGCTCGGCTTGAACTCAAGAGTTGGCCAAAAAGGTCAAGACATCAGCCGACAATTACATTTCTATTGTCTGGCCTTTGTGCAGGCGGCTTCATTAATTGGCCAATTGAGTGTGCATTAAGCTCCAAATAGCCAAATAAAACTTGGTTTAACTTAGTTGACAAAGCTTGCTTGATACGAGTTTGAGTTCCCAAAACAAGAAAGGTTTTATTTCTTAGACCACTTAGAATATATATTCAATAAGCTTTTCTTTCATAAGATTTACCAAACTTCTTTTTAGCTGACAAAAAATGAAGTGAACTGAAGATTAGACTTTAATTTTATTTTTTTCTTTATTTATTTTTTTATTCTTTATTTTCATCATTTTATATTTTGTTTTTTAAATATTTTTGTGTTTTTTATTTGAAAATAAAATTTTTTTTTTTAATTTGTTTTATATTTTCATTTTAGTATACTTTTACTCTTTGATATTTTTTTATTTTTATACTTTCAATTTTCTATATTTTTGTTTTTATTTATTATTATTATTTGTAAAATATAATTTTTATTAAAATATATTTTTATTTTTTAATTTTTTTTTATATATATATTTTTACTATTTGATATTTTTTAATTTTATACTTTTAATTTTCTATTAGCTAATATTTTTATTTTAATATATTTTCATAATATAATATTTATTTTAATATATTTTTATTATATAATTTTAGTTTAATATATTTATATAATATATTTTTATTGTTATATACCATTATATTATAATTTTTATTTCAATATATTTTTTATAATATAACTTTTATTTTAATTTATTTTCAAATTTTTTAATTTATTTAGTTTTTTTTATTCAATTACTTATTTTAATATTTTTTATTTTTAGGTTTTTTTTATTTTTACATATTTAAATATATATATTATTTGATTTGTATACTTTTATAAATTATATAATTCAAATTTATCTTCTTTGCACCAAACGTGTACTTGATGAGAATTTCCGCTTGTTTGTTTGTTTGTTTCTCCTGTAAAATTTTACAGTCATTCAAGGCTGTGTTCAAGCTTAAAATGCTCAACATTTGTTTTCAATATAAAAACGTAACAGACACCTAAAAAAATTGCATTGTTATAAGAAAAGTTAAGTTATTTGCATGAAATGCGCATTTTGAATGAAGGAATTAAAGGCTATCTCAAAGCAGACAGCCTTTTCTTAAGTAGTAGATCAGGTCCTTGGCATTAGATACCTTGGTAGCTTGACATTTTGGAGATCCTTTTTTTAGAAAAAAAAAATAGCTTGACCCATTAGACACAGACTTTATCCTATTGACAAATGAGTTGCTATTTGCTTTAAACAAATATTTTAATTTTAATATTATTTAAAATTTAATTGCTTCGTCAACTTCAACAGTCTTAGCCTTCGGGTTTTATGAATCAATATTGCAAACATTAAAACTCAACTAATCATAAATTCTCAAGCAGTTGACTAAATACTAACTAATCATATCATTTGCCCTCAAGTGCGCCACTTACACAGAATTCGCACTTTTGCTTCTTCAAAGTTATAGCCCCAACCATATTCTTGCTAACATCCATAACCTACTTCCCTCTCTCTCGCTCTCTCTCTATCTCTGTTGGCATGGCAAACACAGGTGCTAATTTTCTCATGCGGTTGGTTAATGAAATCATTTTGAAAGTTTGCCACGCTGAGCTCTTGACTTATATTCGGGGGCATACTGTGAAAGCGCTGGAAAACCACCAAGCAACTAAAACAGTAGCAACAACCACAACGACAACATTAGCAACAGCAACAACAACAAGAACAACAACAATAAGGTTGAGCGAACGACAACCTGCAGCAAGTGGCTTTCGATGTGTTGTGCCATAAAGTTTTGTCCAAGTCTCTGTCAAGGACGTGAATGGTATGAGGATCTCTCTGTTGCCGTTGGCACATGCAAAATCTAGTAAAAACACACATACAAAAAAAGCACAGAAATCCCTGGCAACATGACCAACAAAAATGACAACAACAATTGCAGCAACAAGAACAACAGCAACGCAAACTTTTGTAAAACCGCACGAAAACTTTTCAAGATTCACAACTGCAACACTCGAAGCGTGGTAAAAGTGCAACACACACACTCACACACACATACACGCATACATACATATACACAGAGATACCTATACCCACACATGGAGACTCACATAACGAGAGATGCACCCATATAGACACAAAAACTCATACTCACACACATAGAGATAACTACACACATACACACACACATTCTCCATATCCTGCCTGTTTACCAAATGAGTTTTGTGCTAGTTTGTTTTAAATGCCTGTAGCTCACCTCCCTTAAAATTTATATGCATCTAAGTCGGCAGGCGGAGGAGGCGGGGCCCATCCTGGACAGCTGTAGAAATCTGTCCGGATCTGTTCGGTGTAATGAACAGATAACTGCTGGCTAATTGTTGTGTGGCATTCATTTGCGAGGGGCATTGCTGCTGCTGCTGCTGTTGCTTCTGCTGCTGCACTCGAAAGTTTGCTCCTAAGTATTTATTTTGATTTGATATGCGCATAAATTTGCATTTAGTTTCGTTTAGAAATTATCATACTCCCTTGCAACAAGTCAGCTAGTCAACACATTATAAGATGCTTAAATTAAACTTAAGTGTGTGCGGATTCTAAAAAGGAATAAGTGGGAATGTTAGAAAAGTGCTCAATGTATATATATATATGGTATTAGCTCCAAGAAAAAACAGTTTGATTAGATATTTGGTTTACTAGTTGCAAATCTTAGTTTGATCATTTGCTTGTTAAGTATTTGACAGGAGTATAAAAGCTGGTATCAAAGAAAAAGTTTGTTTTTTAATACGGATCATCTATTTGTAAGTATTTGTCAAGAGAAAGAAAGCTATTGTCAAATCTTTGTGTGATATTTCAATATATCATATCTATCAAGCCATTGTCAAACTTAAAGTATATTTTTTTAATATAGCATATCTGTCTGTTAAAAATTTGACAAGTGTATAAAAGCTGTGTATTTGACAATCGACAAAGCTATTGCCAAACATAACGATTATTTTTTCATATAATTTGTTAGGTATGAAACGTTTTATTCAAATATTTGACAAGCGATTTAAGTATAATATTTGGCTAAAGCCAAAGCCATGTGAAAATGGGTTAAAATCTATGCATGAACCTCAAAGCAATATTTTAAAATAGCTCATCTATCTGTTAAGCATTTGACAAGCTACTATCAAATGTCAGTGATATATTTATATGCCACATCTCTCAGTTAGGTATTTGACAAGCGATTGGCAGTTAGTTTCAAACTTAAAAGAGGATTTGTTTGTAAATATCATCTCCTTATTAGGAATTTAACAAGAGAATAAAAGAGTAAGTTCTTTATAGAATATCTATCTGTTTAGTATTTGACCAGAAAAAAAAGCAGTTGTCAATCAAAATTGAATGATATTTTAATAAAGCTCATCCGTCTGTTAAGTATTTGACAGCAGAATAAAACGTATTTTCTTTCATTGTGATCCACAAAAAGAAATAATTGAGACTTAAAAGAAAAGTTCGATAAAAATTATTCTGAGTGTTAAATTAGATACATTTTTAAAAATTATTTTTAATTATATAATTTTATTAAATTTTTGACAAATAGTGGGAGTACATTTATATTCAAACAGGCTTTCATTGACTTAAAATTATTTATTTAAATTATTCTTTAAAAAAAGAAACAACAATTATCTTTATGTCAACTATTAATTCTTGTTTACTTAAAATTCTTGTTTGATTTTCTTATAAATAATTTAATTAAATATATCTATATATCGAAAATGAATTTAAGCTTAGGACCAAAATATAATTTGTTTATTTTTCCCCCAAAGACCCAATTTCATTTAGCTTAAAATGGATTTAGTTTGGTTCTCTGATGGCTGACATATTTTCACAGTTTCGCAAATATTAAAAGCTAATCAAAATACAAATACAAAATAAATATATCTGTTTTAAGCATTCAATAAATATTTATGCAGCATAATTCCAGAAATATATATGCATTTATTAAAGCACAATTATTCCGGCAAAATGGAATGGAATGACAAATAATTTGCACAGATTTGCACCTGTTGCCGGGGCAACATGCAATCGTGGAATCGGGCAACCGTGCAACATGCAGCATGCAGCATGCAACATAAGCGGTTGCACAGCTCAAATATTTTGTCGCTTATAGAAAATCAAGGGAAGGCAAATATTTTTGCACGCGTGCACATAAATTCCAATTCATTTAGCTGTTAATTCAATTTTCGCCCGCCACACTGCTACACTGAGCAAAAAAAGGCCAGGTGCGAAAAATGCAAATTAACCCAGAAACGTTGTCGTGCATAAAATGCCAAAAATGCGAAAAAAAATTGTATTTTAAACTAAAATTATGCGGCTTTTGTTGTAGTTGCGGGAGAAGAGAAGTCAAATGAGCGCGACCCTCCAAAACTCTTTTTCCGACGAGGGGCGAGGAGGGCACTGTCTAAGTGGGCGTGGCCGAGGAGCCACGGGAATGCATAAAAATAAAACGCTGATTGCAGGCGGCCCAAGTCTCTCGTTGAGAACGTGACTGAGTTTACACGCAAATAAATAAAAACTCGACTAAAGTAGCGACAAAAACACAAACAAAAGCAACAAAAGTGCGAGCTATGCATAATAAAAATGTGGGGCTATGTGGGGTTAAGCATCGACAGCAACAACAACAACAACAAAAATGAAATGCGGCTGCCAAAACAAATGCAATTTATTTGAAGCGCAAGACACCGACCCTCACACACACACACACACACAAACACACACACATACACTTTGCATACCCTTCCGTCATAACTTTATCACGTGCCGTCGCCAGGTGGCGCTAGGCAGCGGAAACGGAAACGCTGTCAACAGGCCTGCAGCTGCTGCTGCAAAAAAAAGGAAAAGCTGGCAAAGCCGCGCAAAATGCGACGCGCTTTATCAGAATTCCTCCATTTTCTCTCTCATCTCCCTTTTTCCTACTTTTTTAATGTTTTTTTTCTTGCATTTTTTGAACGTTAAAGCAAGAAGTGAGATAAGTTGCACTTAGACTTTGGTTAGTAGTTGCTGCTGGTTGGACTTGCCTAATGGCATGGCTGCTGCATCGATAAAGTTTCAAGCCAAGTCCTAGACAGCTTTAGGTTTTTTCTTTTTCTCTGATGACATGCTTTGAGAATCCTTAGCATATGTAAAAGTTGACGGAAACTGCGTTAAGAACTTGTCATAGTTTAGAAACGCATCTATGAAGGTATAAATATTTGTCTGTAAAGATGAAGAGCTATTGAATCATTTTTAATCAGAGATATCAAGGGAACTAAGAATAAAATGCTTTAAAGAAAACATTTTTTATGAAGGCATAAATATTTGTCTGTAAAGATGAAGACCTACAAGAATCATTTCTAATGCAAATGTATATAAGTCATATATATATCAAGGGAAGTAAAGACATTTTTCATAAAAAAATAGAAATCGTCTTTTCATACTTTATACAGTAATATAGCAAAGTAGTATGCTAGAAGAGTATAGCATGGCATATTGTGACCAAGCCAGAGGCGTACTTTTTTCGATAACTATATTTCAGCAGCTGTTTAAATAATCGATTATATTCATAAATATTCATTGAGACAGATATTGATCATGAATCATGAATAATTCAAATTTCAGCATTTTCCAGCTCAGTTGTTGGTACTTAAAGTGAATTTCGATTCGTTATTATCCTGTTTTATTGTTTTTGACATTGACAAATCTTACTATTTTTATTTATTTTTAATTTTTTTTTTTATTTGAATTTAATCTAGATTTATATTTAGGAGATATCTATTGTTAATTGCATTAGTGTTGAATGTATACATGTGTATATTTTTTAATAATATAATATAATATTAACATATAAATTATAAATGTAGGAATCTGCTAGAGAGTTTCATTAGATGATACCTAGTAAGTGTTTTTATCAAGCTAGCCTTTAAGACTTATTGTAGAGAAATATTCGGATTGCCATGAAAATATAAATTCAACTAACTATTTTTGAAAATTTTTTTTCGCTACACCCGACTGCAATGTTCTGATGTCCATTAATATATGTATCTAAATGCACTCTCCGAAACACTAATATTAATATAAATTTAATAATATTAATCAGAAAGAATTATATTTAATCAAAGTCTTCTATAGCATCAATACTCTTTCAGCCATTTACCTAATCAAGTCTAATTTTCTTATTGCTTTTCTTTTACTCCTAAACTGCTGGAATGTTTTCCTTTTTATTTTTATTAACAAAGCTTTTAGTTACATTAAAATATTTAAAGCTATTAAAGCATTTATGTTAATAGCTTGACAACTTTATGAAACAAACAGAGCGAGAAAAAGAGACAGAGATGGAGAGAGAGAGAGCATTCTGATTAGTGGTCATTTAGCGTTCAGTTTAGTCCTTTCTCCTACTACTTATCTTTATCTTTCGCCTTGGTCCCTCAGCTATTCACATGTGTCTCTGTTATGCTTAGTTCACATTCGCTTTCATTTGTAATCATCAGGATCTTTTGGCGCAAGGACTCTGTTGCTGATTTGTTGGCTAATTTATGCGCGTCGTTTGATAATAAATTTTATATTTACGTTGAGCAAATACCAAATATCACAAACTAAACACATGTATATATAGTGTGTGTGTGTGTGCTTGGCTTTTGCTCTGTGTGTGTGTGTCTGTTTTTTTTCTAGTCTCCCAGTTTGTTTGGCAATGACAATATGTCATTTGTTCCACATTCGGCGGCCGTCCTTTGTTCATTTTTATTGTTGTTTTCCTTTCTGTTTTTTTTTTGGTATTTTTTTCTCTCGTCTTTGGTATTTTAGATCAACATATAAATATATTATGTAGTATTTGTTGTTGTTTCAATTCCGAACCATTTGTTATCGAATTTGCTGCTGCCTATTTTGTATGCCAGCCAGAACGTTTTGGCCTACTCTAAGCCCCCAGGGCAGTCGAGTGGGCGTAACGCTAACAGGCGACATGTGCTCCTGTGGGCAGACAGACAGAGAAAGAGAGAGAGAGAGAGAGAGAGAGGGAGACAGCGTTGGCATTAGATAAACTCGTATGCATGTTAATTTGCTGTGATTCAATAGGTTTGCATTGAGTTATGGCGGCATTAGGCATCGGATCTATGTATATATATATATATGAAAATATATATATATTATGGTAACAGCTGTTTGGGGCTAACAAATGTTTGGGCGTTTGTTAAATTCCATGATTGTCTTTTAGTTAAAATATATAAATTTAAATCAAACTAAGTCTGGTTTTAAATTTAATTTAAATATTCCATGCGAAACCATGAATCGACTTTTATTAATTTTCATTCGTTCAATAACAAAAAAAATGAGCCCTGTTTTGCATTAAAATGAATTTTTAGAATATTCTATACAAAGTAGTTTTGATTGAATTCACTTTGAGTGGGCGACGCTCAAAGGAGCAGATGCCATCAAATTATGCTGAAGATGTTCGAGAAATTCTTATAGTAAATGTTTATGCATTTCCGTTGCGCTCGCCGATCCCAGCAAAGCTTATTGAAAACTTTTACCAACTGTTGCGATTCCTTTGGGCATTTTATCTTTATGTTGCCGTGCCTCAATGCCTGCCTGCCTGCACTTCAACCTGCCTGCCTCCCCCCACACTGCCTGCCTCTTTGCTACTAAAGTATCTATGGCAACTATGCGAGGGCCTGGAAGGTTGTTGGTAGGTTGGGAGGAATGTCGTGACCGTATCGGCATTCGGTGTCGGGGTCGAGTTTCCTTTATCTGTTTACAGCTTGTAGTTGAGGCCGTGACTGGGCATGGGCTGTGCTCCTCTTGTTGCTACATACCCTGTATGCAGCAGGGTGTTAGTTATGGGTATGCTGGTTTATTGTTAATGAAAATGGAATTGTTGTTTTTCAAGATACAGTCAATACACTAATGCGTAGTGCACCACTCAGAATTTTCATACATATACATATATGTATACCCTTTACTATACATACATATACAAATATGTATACCCTTTACTATACACCATATATATACCATATATATATTACAGACCAAATATACCAAATATACCTATACTAAATATATCAAGTATACCTCAGATACCATATAAACTAAATATACCACACATGTATACCATATATACCATATATACCACATATACCATATATGTATATCACAAATATACCATAATACCTTGGATTCACTATACACGATACATACTATATACCCAATATATCCATATATATCAATATCCGTATATATCAATAGTACCAAATATGCTGCATATACGATCTATACTATATGTACCTTTTATATACCAAAAATACCATTCATATAAAAAAATACCACATATACTATATGTGCCATATATACCAAATATACCACATATACGATATATACTATATAAACCATATATACCAAACATACCAAATGTATCTTAGTACATCAGATACCATATAAACCAAAAATACCACATAGACCAAATATACCACATGTATATTTGTATATTATACATGTGTACGATGTATACTTTATATACCATATATACCAACATACAAAATTTACCTTAGATACCTTAGATTCTATATATACCAAATACACCAAATATACGATATATATTCATATATACCAAATATACCAAGAATACCTAACATACCAAATATACCATATATATCAATATCCGTATATATCAATAGTACCAAATATGCTGCATATACGATCTATACTATATGTACCTTTTATATACCAAAAATACCATTCATATAAAAAAATACCACATATACTATATGTGCCATATATACCAAATATACCACATATACGATATATACTATATAAACCATATATACCAAACATACCAAATGTATCTTAGTACATCAGATACCATATAAACCAAAAATACCACATAGACCAAATATACCACATGTATATTTGTATATTATACATGTGTACGATGTATACTTTATATACCATATATACCAACATACAAAATTTACCTTAGATACCTTAGATTCTATATATACCAAATACACCAAATATACGATATATATTCATATATACCAAATATACCAAGAATACCTAACATACCAAATATACCATATATACAAAAATAAACATACATATATATCAAATATACCTTTGATACCACATACACCAAATGTAGATTAGATACCATATAAATCAAAAACAGCACATATGCCAAATATACCACATATACGATATATACCATGTATACCAAATATACTTAGTATACTAAATCTTAGATGCTATATATACTATATATATTATACCAAACATACCATATATACCAAATATAGGAAATATTCCAAATATATCATGTATACAAAATAAACCTTTGATACCATATATAGATACCATATTTGCCGTATATAACATACATAGCAAATATACCAAATATTACATAGATCCCATAAATACCAAATATACGACGTGTACTATAAATATTCTGTATATCCCATATATAAATCGATAAATATCGTTTCCTCAGCCACTTCTTCAAGTATCGTAGGAAATTTTTAGGAATCTCATTCAGCGCACCTACATTATTTAACTTTTGAGGTACTTTCTCTAAAAAAGCTAATATAGCTATGAACATTTTGAATTTATATGTATATTTTATCAAATTATATCTGTCTTTAAAGCAAAACAAATAATTACTTGAGAAAGATTTTTTCGAGCTTCAAATTATAGGGGAAATACATAAAATATATTCTTTCAATTACTTCATATTACTGCCAGGGCAGTCTTCTAGTCTATCATGATCCACTTTAAGCAAAGCTCTTGCTGTTTGCTTCTGCCAATTCGATTGGCAAAATGTTGTGGCAAGCAGCGCGTGGTGGCTCAAGTGGTGGCAGCTCCCTGTTGTCATTGGCAGCACACATGATAAATATATGCCAGGACACGACAGACGCGCACACACTCGATTAGATGCATCATGCAAAAAAGCAAAAAGCAAAAAGCAAACAAACAGAAAGGAACATGCAAAAAAGTACAAAATAAACAGCAACAGATTTGCGGCAAACTTAATTTATACAAATGCTGCGCAGCCAGCTGATGGCAGCTGCCACACTATAAATGTAATTGATTACGCACTGAAGGGGCTCGGGCCCCTCAGAATTATAATATACACGGACCGAAACCGGAGAGTGTAGATGTTTGTTTTTTCTTAATTTTTTGTTGTTTTTTGTTACGCATTTGCATATATGCAACACATGCCGCATATGGACACGTGTCTGCCGGCAACACTCACAGCAAAATGTTGCATATTAATTTTTTTATGTAAGTTTTCCTTTTTTTTTCTCTGGGCAAACATTATTTTTATGCTTCTTTTTTTTTATTAATTTCCGCTTCAAGTTGGCAACGTCTCTGCGATGCGATGTAAACTTTTGTTTAAAACAAACAGGCGACGTCACATGATGGACGGTCAACAATTACAAGGGTAACAACAACAACAACAACAACAACAACAACAACAACAACAACAGCAACAACACTAGCAACTGCAACAAATGGGTTTATATGTAAATTACTTGGAACAGATGTAAGCAACATTATACAGCTCAGGGCCCATCTGCTAGTGTGCGTGTGTGTGTGTGTGTGTGTCAGTGGGAAAATTATATATGAGGTAAAATGATGGAAAAAATTGTGAGCAAGGTTTTAGTAAGTTTTTGTTTTAAGTTATATTACGTATACGACCCATGGGCAAATGCGAATGAAAATGTTAGAAAATTTAGAAATCTTATTTAGAATGTAATAAATTATTAACATTGTGCTTATATTTGGTTACTGTTGAGTCAGTGCTGTCTAGTGCAAACCTGCACTGTTAAAAGACTACAGGTTACGCAAAGACTAGTTCCGTTACTTGTAATGTTAACAAACAGAGCAATAACAGTGGCAAAGTTGCTTCATTATCATACCAACTTAACAGACCAACTTTGCATAGCCTAGTATTGCTCAATCATCGGAAACCTGCTACAGATAATGTTAATGTTAGCTACTGTTAACTCAATGTAAGCTAGTATAAGCCTGCTTTAGATTATGTTACTGTTAAGGTTATGTTACTGTTAAGTGAATGTTAATTAGTGTAATCCTGCCTTAGAATAATATTATGTCACTGTCTTACTGTTAAATCAATGTTAACTTGCATAATACTGCTTAAGATAATGTTACTGTTATTGTTAGTTAGTTTCAATGTACTTAAGATTATGTTAATCGTTCGTCAATGGTAGTTATGCGATGTTGATGGCTATTCAAATTTTGTTATTATTAAGGTTATGTTAGATAGTTGAAGCCTGCTTAAGATTCTCTTTTGTAAATAATGTTATGTTAATATTAGCTACTGTTAAGGCAATGTAAGCTGATATAAGCCAGCTTAAGAGTATATTAATGTTAAGTTAATGTTAGTTACTGTTAAGTCAATGTTAGCCAATGCAAGGCTGCTAAAGATAATGTTATTGCTATATCAACGTTGTTTTGTTTCAGTTTACTTAACATTATGTTACAGTTAAGCCACTTTTAGCTAGTATAAGCCTGGTTCAGATTATGTTAATCTGAAGTCAATGCTAATTATACTATATTACTGTTAATTCTGCTTAACATTATGGTAATCTATGTCAAAATACTGAACGCCTGCTTCAGATAATGTTATCTCACTGTTAATTACTATGAGCTTTCTTAATGATAATGTTAAGTCAATGTTAGTTTGTACAAGTCTGCTTAAGACTGTGCTAGTAAGTTTAAGTGTACTTCAGATTATGTTAATCGTAAGACAATGCTAGTCATGTTATATAAATGTTAAGTGTGCTTAACATTATGTTACCAATGTCAATGTTAGATAGTATACGCTTAAGATGATGTTATGCCACAACTAATTATTATAAGTATTATTAAGATTATGTTAATGTTAAGTCTATGTTATGTCTTTGTGAATTATTATGTCAAGATTTTCTTAATCATACGTAAATGCTAGTTATTATAAGCATGCTTAAGAATATGTAAATGTTATATCAATGTAAGTTATTTCAAATTCCCTCAACATTATATAACTGTTAACTTAATGTTCGCTTATGTTATCTCACTGTTAATTACTGTAAGCCTGCTTTGGATTATGTTAATCTTAAGCCAATGTTAGTTAGTCCAAGTATACTTAACATTATGCTAATATTATGCAAATGTTATGCCAATGTTGGCAAAAACCGTCGAAAATCCGCGCTTCGGAATATGCCCTTTGAACAGTTTTTAACATTTCTGCTGGCCTTCAGAGCAGGTCATTTGGAGTTTTTGATTTCACATGCAGCAGCAAGTTTTGCATCTCATTCTGTTTGCCTTTTGCTGTTTCGCTTCCGCCTCGAGTTGGGTTTAAAATGCACAAAAAACAAACGAGTGAGAGCAAATGGCCAGCTGGCCGAGGCTCTAGGAGTAGTTGCTGCCTCCTGCTGCTGCTGCTGCTGCTGCTGCTGCTGCTGCATGCCACATGCCACAAATCCGACGCTTTATGTTTGCGTTAACGTGTGCAAAATCTGATGGCTGCACTAACTTGCGGATTTAGGTGTTGAAAATTATGTGTAAAATGTGTCAGAGCTAAGCTGCGACCGGCGAAACGGGAAGCGGGGTCGGGCCTTAGGGTCTGCTTGTCTAGGTTCATATGCCAAAGGGGCGTGGCAGGTGCTAAATGTCGCCCCAAGGCTGGCAAAGCGCGTGTGGCAAAAACTCAGCAAAGCACAAATTTTCATATGCACAGCTGTCTCTGTGTATGTATGTGCGTATGTGTGTGTGTGAGTGCCTGCGTGTGTCTTATACAAATGAGTTTATTTGCCTTTTAGCCAAAAAAGGCCACAAGTTTTTTGGCACTGCCAAAAGTTGAGTCGACTCTCAGTGTAAAGTTCACACGGCAAGTAACTAAAAATCTTTGGCAAAGACTTCAGCAGTTGCCTTCGATATGCTTTGACACAGTTTGAGAATATTGTCACATGCTCACCTTTAAACCTGTCGCAGGCCGCAACAACATGACCCGACTCTTAATTAAAATATTTATTAAGCACTTTTTGGCGCAGACAACAAATTAATAGCCCGCTCCCGTCGTGCTCATAAAAACCAAGTTAAGGACACGGACGAAAGCTACCAACTACCCGCAGCTTGCATATTTTTGCAGTTACTGTCACTGCCCCTCCCCCCGCTTCCTCCCCCTCTGACAGCGACTGTGCAACAGCAGCGTCAACATTGCAGTTGCCGCATGCCAACTTGGCCAAGTGCGGGGAAAAGAGGAAAGCTGCAGGCCGTAACAACAAGCGTCAGCCGGATGAACAGCTTGCCGGTTAGGCTGGCTAAATATGCAGCTGCTGCTGCTGCCACCGCTTTTTTTGCCTGGCCTCCCCCAACTCTTTTCAGTTCGTACAGCATCTAAAATATTTATGCGGCCAGGCAACGGCTCCTAGTTCTCAGACTTACCACCCAACTCCCTCTCTCTCTCTCTCTGCCCTCTTTGGGCAACAGTTTCTCGTCAAAAGTTTGGCTGCCTCACAAAATATATATAAGCCCGAAAAAATGGTGGGTTGGGGGCTATACAGATTTGTTGCCTAAGCAGCTGGGTAAAGAGCATATAAATTCAATGAAGATTTAAAAAAGTATTTAACATGAAAATGTTCCACATACACAAATTTTCATATATTAGATTTTTAAGTAGCTTAATTAGTTTAAAAATGCAATTTGGGATTATGTTTGGGTTTCACACAGAAAAAAAAATGCTACAAATTTTTGTATATTTTAATTGTGTTCAGCAAAAACGAAACAAGTTGGAATTTAGTACGGAATTTTGCGCAGAAACTCGTATTTTATGCAGCTAATCAGAAAATAAAACAAAAAAGAATTACAATGGAAAAATTAAAAAATATTTTATGTACAGCTATAATCTATTTAATTACGTGTTTTGGGAATGATACAAGCTGATATTATATATCATTTATGTTTTATTGATAGACTCTAAAACTCAAAGCAGAAAGTGCTATGTTACTTTTGCTTTCGCTTAAAGAATATTTAGATGTAACTGAAATATGGACTAGAAAATTTAGCCAAAAACAAGAAGATATATGATAACTTTCGGGAGACACTCCTATATTTTTTATAGATTCATGCTATATTCATGAGTTAAATATACTATTTGCTTAGCTCTTACTTGAAATCATGCCATATTCCACAGTCATTTCTTACTTCACTTGACATTTCTTTCTGAAATTGAACTACTTAACATTTTCTATAATTGGCCTCAACTAGATGGATAGAGTTATATATAGAGATAGAGATATTCGTTCCTTTTAAGGCGTTTGGGAACAAATTATTTAAAGAAACGTTCAGTAGACACTCGTACATCTATTTCTTTTCATATATAGAGTCTTGCTATGTTCATGATTCATTCTTATTTTCAATTAGCTTCTCTTTCCGTCATATTCCAACAGAGTTATTTTCTTTATTTTTCCTAATATATTGGGTTGTTATATAAGTCATTGCGGATTTTAAATACAAACGGCGTTGACAGTTTTTTTGAACGGCTTCATACAATGCTATTAATTCTTCCCCTTGCCGCTTATTAGCTATTACTTTTAGCTTGCTTTAGCAGTTTCGTTAATTGTTGCTGGTTTGCCGTTAATTTTAATTTAGATGCCAAAAACGAGCATTTTTGCTATAATTTATTCTATGATTTTCGTAATGGAAAAAACGCAGGGCAGGTTGCTAAAAATCATTAACAGATAGACATACGCCTGGAAAAAGAATATTTTCTATAATTTTCAGCGGACACACACACAACTATTTCAATTTCTAAATATAAGACTTGCTCTTGCTTGTAATCATACTTTTCCAGATTCATTTCTAATCTCAATCATATTCTATTTTCGATATCGTTCTATCATCCTTTAGAAACTTTCATTTCCATTTCTATAAGTTCCTTCTACATTCATGCCTAATTTCTTTCTTCAATTGCCTTCTCTTTTCAATTTTATCCCACAGAGCCTATTCTATATTTGACTTCATCTAGATATTCAGAAAGATATTCTTCGCTTTAAATTGTTATGTTCTTTTTTAAAAAAAAATTTATTTTTTTCTTTTGATCATACTTTATTTAAATATATTTATCATTTTCATTCCCATATCATACCATTATATAGAGAAATTTATATGATTTGCTTTATTTAGATATACTCATATATGTATTACAAATTTCTACAAAATATCTTGCTTAAAACATAACTATATTCATAAAGCATATCTTACCTCACTTGGCTACTCTTTCCAATATCTTTCCACAGAGTTCTGTTCTATGTTTTTCCATATAGGTAGATAGATATTCATTACTTCTATAGATTATTACCATCTGCCTTCACTATCCATTCCAATATATATATTCATTTCTTTCAGCAGACGTTCGCACATCTATTTATACAAAACGTATAGCTGCTGCTTGGATTCATATCTTATTTATGTGACATTTCTTTATTCAATTAATTTCTCTTTTTAATATCAATCTACAGAGCCTTTTCCATGTTTTGCTGCTTCTAGATAGATATTCGTTTCTTGAAACTTTTGGCAAACACTCGTACTACTTTCATCTCTTGCTTGGATTCTTACATCATCCCACAGTCTCTGTTCTAGCTTTAGCCACATCTAGTTAGATAATTAAATGTTCTGCACGATTGACAGGTTTGCCAGCCGCAGCTGCTTGTAAAGTTCATTGCAAATTTAACGTGTGGCTCTGTCATTGTCACTTCTTTGGCTGCAGTTGACTGCCTTTCTAATTGACAGGCAGATGCTGCTGTTGTTCAGTTAGGTGCAAACCGTAAGCGAGGTGCAACTATTAAATTAAATTGTAAACGAATTAGTTTTACTTTTAATTTGAGTTCCTAAGCGAAATTAAATTACTTCAACGGAATTGTGGCAAATATTTGCATTGATTTTACGCTTCATTGTGCCGAGCTGAGGCCATTCAAGGCGACTCCTTAGCGAGAGGGAGATTTTCAATTTTGCGAACGCGCAAATTACCATAAATTTATTGATATAGTGGTAAACGAGTTGAACATAGTCCATTTAATTTATTTACACCAAATGAGCCAGCGAAAGAGAGAGAGAGAGAGCGAGCAAGTGGAATGGAAAGAGATAGCAGGCGAGTAGCAAGATAATTTGTACAGAGTTTATGATTGCATTGCATTTCAGTGCATTTGTGCTCCATCAACTGGAAAACAATTTTCGTAATTATGAAAAGCATAAAAAATTAATGAACAAAAAGCCGTATATAGTGTATATAGACTTATAAAAAGTACGAATCAAGCTTAATGATGTTTGTCGTCACTTTTTGTTTCTATATTTGCATAATACAAATTGCTTTTGTGTTTTTTTCTTTTTTTACGCTCAAGTTGACTATTTTTGGTCTCATTTCAATTATAAATAATCGGTTTAGCAATATTATACTTTTTTTTCATTTTTAATGTCTGTTTATATTTATTGGCTATTTGTTTACCTAAGCGTAATAAATATGACTAAATGAAAAATATGTAAAATATAAATTTATTTATTTACTAAATTACTAACGCCTCAGGCTATTGTGCGTGGCTTTAACAGAAGCAAATTCTTTAATACCCTTGCAGAGGGTATCTATAAATATTCGAGATGTTAGTTGATCTATTATAGAAAATAAAACACTTTTACACTGATAGAAAATATGGTGTACATAGGTAACATTAATATATTAAAAGCCGAATAGGATTTGTGAATAAATTCTTTATTAAAAAACACTTATACTGTGAGAAAACATGTTATGTATGTACACCAATTATGGATAGATTGTTAAATATAAATTGTGAAATTTGAATAAATTCTTAAGCTTAATATTTTCATAGTTTCTTTATAAAAGGTTAAAACACATTTACACAGTGAGGAAATATGTTCTATGTAACTTTAGTATTGCGTTTAATAAGAACTGTGAACAGATTCCAAAATACATATACAAATATTTACACTGTGATACATATACTGTATATATAATTTTTTACACTGTGAGAAAAAATGTTCTATATAACAATTATAGCTAGTTTCTATTTTTTTTTTAAATTTTTTGTAATGTGCCCCAAGCATGTTTTCTTACACAAAACCCACTTTTCTGGAAAATCTTTATAGAAAATAAAACACATTTATATTGTGAGAAAATATGTTTTATATAACAATAGGCCAGATTGTAATAAAAATTGCGAAATGTGTATAAATTCTTATGCAAAATTTCTCTATAATTTAAAAATTTCTTTAAAATTAAAAATGAAAACACATTTACGCTATGAGAAAATATGTTATATATAAAATTAGTATTTAAAGGCGAGTGGCTGTAACCGAATAGGAAATGTGAATAAGTTCTTTAATAAAACACATTTACTCTGTGAGAAAATATGTTATATATAACTTTTATGGCTAGATTTTTATTTTTTCAATTTATTTCTAATTTTACTTAAATATAATACTTAAATAAAACCAAATTTTTTGAGAAATTTACACTGTGAGAAAATATGTTCACATTTATACTGGCATAAAACATGTTATTTATAACATTAGCATTAGAAAGCGAGTGGCTATAAGCCAAAAAGGTAATGCGAAAAAATTCTTTAATAAAACACATTTACACTAAGAGAAAATATGTCTTTTATATCAGTTCTTACTGTGAGAATGCTTTGTATGTTATATATAACTTTAAAGCTAGTTTTATTTCTTAAATTTCTTTCTAATATGCCTTAAATATAATTCCGAGATAAAAGATGAATAAATTCTTAAGAAAAATCGTTACATTCATCATTATGGCTAGATTTAATATAGTTTAAAGATGAAACCCACTTTTCTTTTAATGAGAATTTTTGAATTATTTTTCAAAAATATATTTGTAGGGCATCCAAATTCTAAACCCAATTTAATCAACTGCAGCTTGTTGGCTTTACGGTTACATAGCTGCAATTGCAAGGATCCGGGACACGGGACCCAGTGCCAGTTGTCCAGTTACGCAAACAAATGCAATTTGCATGCTCTCTGCAGCTGCACGTCGAGCATTCGTATTTTATGCGCATGAGGAGTTTATTTGGTTTGCCTTTGCGTTTACGTTTTCAGTTTTGCTGCTTTTTCAATTTTTTATTTATTTTATTTGCGCCAAAGGCAGTAAAGAAAATGCGCATCAAATGTAAATTTCTCTGTTGTAAATACCCTGTAAAATCAAGCAAAGGGGTTGCTTTGGCGCTGCAAACACAATTACTTAAAACGGAACTCTGAACTGTCTTTACCCGCTGTCAAGTAATATATTTTTTGTGCTTGCTTTACAGGGTATAATTCTAAGTCGAGCATGCTCCGCTTATGTTGACTTATTTGTTTTGTTTTGTGTGCTTCGCGTTGTGCATTTTGTTTGTTTGGTTGTCTGGTCTGTGGATAAGTGCAGTCCCCATATTGCATGCGTGTGCATGTATATGCACCTGTATTTATGCATATGTGCACTGAGAGAAATGTGCTTTATTTCCAAACGATTAAGATGTGATTTATGAAAATTGAAATATATTTTTTATTGTTTTTGTTATTGCGAGAAGAAATATAATATAATTATATTCGCCATCTGCAAATAGATAACTTTATCGATAGCAAAGTGCACTCAGAGAAAAAATGTGTTATATTTGAGTAAGTTGTAAATTATGAAAATTTAACTTATTTTATTGGTATTTTTATAGTTGTGAGAAAAAGTAGTATTCTTATCTCAATCTAAATATAAAACTTTTATTGATAACAAAAATTTCAAATTTAAATTTATTTCTTTGGTATTTTTATAATACTGAGAAAAACTTGACCTATATTCTCTGTATTATAAAAACCATCGATAACTTTATAATTTATGAAAATTTGCATATACTTTTTCGGTATTTTTATAATTGTATAAAGCAGAAGTAAAACTCTATTTTCTATCTAAATATCAAAAATATTATCGATAACAATGTATACTGAGATAAAAAAACTTGTTATATATCAAAACGATTCAAGTGTGATTTCTAAAAATTTAAATATATTTTTTTTTGTAATAGTAGAAAAACTAGAGCTGTATTCTCTATCTACCTATCGATAACTTTAACGATAACAATAAGCATTCATAGGAAAAGTGTAGTATATTTGAATATGAGTAAAGAGTAATATAAGAAAATTTAAATATATATTTTTTTGTATTTTTGTACTCGATTGGTATTGGTATTCTATTCTCTATCTTAACATCGATAACTTAATTCGAAAACATCGATACTATCGCCGCTTCACTGTTTTTCATAAGTCTTATTTATATATTATATTTATTTATATTTATATATTATATATAATTAAAATTATTTTTTTTAAATTTATAAAAAATTATTTAGAATTTTTTTTGTACATTTTCTCTTACGTATACTTGATTTTCATTTAACGTATGCGTAATATTTTTCTGCACGTGTGCTTATTTATATACTCGCTGGCAAACAACTGCAAATTGTTGTCTCCTCTTGCAGCGTCCCAGCCACCTGTCTCTCGCCCACGCGGACAAGAAACGAGCTTGTAAATATAACTACATACAAATATTTAATGCGCCATATATAAAACTCTAATATTGACAGAATGCGCTAAAGGTATGGGATTTTATTCATTTTGTTGTTGTTTGGGTTTTTGTTTGCGGCAGCGATTTGCGGTTAGTTGAAAATGTTTTGTTATCGGTCGCCAATTTTAATTGATTTTCCATGTGCGCTTGAATATTTTGTAGTTTTTTTTAATGAGCTGCAATTAATTGCATGTTTATCAAATGCAAATTAGAAATCAACAAAAGCGCATTTGTAAATGTAAATGCAAATATTTTGATTTAAATTAGGCCGAACCCTAAAAATTCAAAACAGCCAGCCTGTCCGAGGACCTAGTCAAGGACAAACACTCGACAAATTTAGGGCGAAGCAACGACAGCAGCGGCAGCAGCTGCGGCAGCAGCGAAGTAAACCACGTCAAAATCAAGTCAAAGCCTAGACAAACACACTTGTTAGCTTATCATGTTACCCATGTTAAGGGTATTAATGGCAGAGACAACCCAGCAGCAGCACAAGCACAAAACGAGGACGAGCCCAAGGACGAGATGCCGTCACACGTCTGCCTGCCCAACAACAACAACAAACAGGGGCGTCAAGGCGGCTGCCAGCTAGGCAAACAAAAACACAAGAGCAAGAAATATTAATAGCCAGAAACTGGAATAGCAAAAGACAGGAAAAAAACTAGAGGCAATGCGGATATGTAAGGCAGGACGAAGATTATATGCTCTTAAGGATTAAATGCCAAGAAGGTCATTGGAGAAGGAAGAGTAACTTTTTATAAAACAAAAGGAAATTTCATAAAAAGAGTTAAGTTTTTAAGCAATTCTTAATGCTATGATATAGTTATGTGATACGATAAAGATGTTCGTCTAAACAAATTTAAATATAAAAAAAAAAAAATTATTAATATCATAAACGAATATATATTTTATGGACTTTGCTTTTGCTACTGCTAAAAAAATATAAAAATATTCTGTAAGGTTTCCTTCCCATTCAAATTTGATATATATCACATATTTTACATATATATTAACACAATCTAAACACCCTCTAGTAGAGCATTAAAAGAACAAAATTCAAACAACAGATTCAACGGGTTTAAGTGCGACGTGGAAAAGGTTAAAAGCTCTAGAAAAGTTGGGAGTTGGGAGCTGGGAGCTGCTACAGCTTAGCCAAAACTTGACAGTCATCGGTCTGGAGTGTGTCTCCATGTGTGTGTGTGTGTGCGTGTGTGTGTGTGTGTGTGTGTGTGTGTGTGTGTGTTTGGTAATATCTGTGCAAGTTAATCTTCACCTCAAAATTGTGTACATCTGTCACACAAGTGGTTCCGCTATATATGTCAATGGTGTGGGAGGATGTCGGTGTGTGTGAGTGTGTGGGCGTTGCTTAAGCTGCGGTTGTGTGGGACTTAAAATCTCGACTATGTGGCTGGAACAGTTGGTAATTATTTATGTGGTAGAATTCTATGTTATAAATAGTTAGCTCTAGAGAGGTAGATTTCAGGTAAGCTTTTAAGAAATTGACATATTCAGCAATCCAGCTAAATGTGGTCTTCAGAGAGCTGTGAAATATATATTAAATTAAATTGTTAGTAATAAAATGTTGATAATAAATGAAAATTAAATAATTTTAGATCAGGTTAAATTAAAGCTTAACAAAAAATGTATAACAGAGTTAGAAAATTTTTAGATTTTTTAATCAAATTTATTAGTTGTTCAATTAATATTCATTATTAGAATATGTTTAAAGCTCTTTAAGCTGCGAATACAATTTATTTATTGTGGTATTTTAAATCCTGTTCAGTTATAGGAAACTGTAATTCTCGTAAAGTAGAGCTAAGAGTTTATCCGTTAATTAAAATATATCAAATTTAATTTAAAGAGCTGGAAAAATTAATTTTTATCAGAGTTGGGAAATTATTAGACTTTAATATATTTGTCTTTGATTTATATTATATATTAGAATACGTTTTGAATGTGCTTAAACTGCGAAAAATAATTTGAAAATTTTGATTTTGAGTTAAGTTGTAGGAATTCGTATTTCGAGTTAAGCTTAGCTTGAATCTATGCAGTTAATTGAAGCCCCATTTTCTCAACTATTTAATCATTATAGATTTAGCCTTTTTGGCAAATAAAAATATTTTGAAAATATTATTATTATTTTTATTTATTTTTTCTGCATTTTTTTTTTTTTAATTTAAATTAATTTTATTTATTAATTTTGAAATTGTATTTTCAATTAATTGTGAATGGATAATAAGTATTAAAAGTAACTTTTAAAATATTTTAAAGGGGTTCAAAATTTTTGTTAAACTTTCTGCCAAAGATAACAAAAAATTTGGCCAAGTAAACCTTCGCAGTTCCTCACTTTAAACTGCCATACCTTTGTGAAAACTCATCTGATTTTCACAAGTGATATCATTTTATTCATTGCTTAACCTTTTCATCAAAAGGTGCTATTCCTGCCTTCCTTCCTGGAAAAAACATATATAATTATACATAAAGTACGATTTCCAAATACAAGCACTTCCTGTTTAATCGTGTCTCTCTAGCAAACACGAAACGCTCCCAACTCTGCTAGTTTTAATTCGCCTTAAAATGTCAGTCAATTTATTCAGTTCATGTTCGTTGAGTTTAACTCATTTGTTTTTTAGGTTCACATGGTATAATGCATAAATTTCTGATCCACATGGGCGTGGCAATTTGTCATGTTAAGCGCTGAATACAACAAAGAGCGTATTGACATATTGCCGGGCGCATTTAAATGGATCCTGTTCTGATTCTCGATTGGCCACCAAGTGACCGCGCCATAAAAATAATCAACATAAATTGTGTGGGGCGAAACTAGCTATGACGAAGGAAAGGAGGTCTCCCTACTCATTCACAGAAACAATAACCATAAAAATAATAAAGCAAAACAATGACTGAATATTTATGGCCAATGCAAAGCAAAAAAAAAAAACAAAAAAAACAATATACAAAAAAATAAAAAATAAGAGATTGTTACGCGCCCAAATGACTGTGAAAAAAACAATAACAACAACAACAACAACAATGTAAAAAAAGGACTATCGTTTGTTGCCCCTAACCCTTCAGCTCTCCTCACTTCACTCCTTGTGCAGCTGCGTCTGGCAGTGTAAGCAAATCAACAGCCGACAACTGCAAACAGAGCAAAAGCCAAATGCTGTACAGGGAATTGGAATAGGCCGGAAAAATACCCACACACACTCACGCACACACACAGAGAAATACATAGGCACACCCACTTCAAATTACACACGCATCGTTGCTTTTAATGCCCGTTACCTAGAAAAGTTGGCCCAGTTTCAAGCAGATCCTCAGCCTTGTTCACATTTTGGCGTATTTGTGTCAGCATGTGGCCATATCCTATCCATAGCCTTATCTATTTGTTGCTATTAGGCCAATATACTCTACGTTTGGTGGGTATATTAGACCTATTGAAGTTTAAGAGAAGATATGGTGCAAGAAGAGCGGACAGAAGAAGTGAAGATATGAGCAGAGTAGAGAAGACTAGTGTAGAGAAGACAAAATAAGAGAAGAATGCGGAATAGAAGAAAAGAGGAGCGAATAGAGCAAAAGAGTAGATGTAGAAGTACAGAAGAGACGATAAAAGCGCAGAGAAGAAAAAACAAGAGAAGAGCCGAGAAGAACAGAGAAGAAAACAGGAGAAAAGATAAGTGTAAATAAGAGATGAGAAAAGAGTTAAAGAGTAGAGAAGATAAAAGAAGAGAATAGAAGAGAAAAGACCACAACATATGAGAAAAAAGAGAGGAGAGGAAAGCAGAACAGAGCAGAAAAAAGCAGATGTGAGTAGAAGAGAGCAGAATATAGCAGAAGAGAGCAGATGTGAGTAGAAGAGAAGAGCAGAAGTGAAGTGAAGAAGAAAGTGAAGAGAGGGAAAGCGTAAAGAAGGAAGGAGAGGCGAAAGAAGAGAAGTGCAGAGCAGAGAAAAACACACAAGAAAAGATAAAAAATAATAGAAAATAATGAAAAAGGGAAGATAAAGAAACATAAGAAAAAAATGATGATATTACTTGTAAAGGCTACAAACAATATTTAAACAAGTAGAGAATCGAATCGACGAAACTGAAAGAAACTTATAATAAGTATGAAAGTAAGTATTATTGTTTGGTAGTTTACGCCTGACATTTTAATAGAAAAAAAAATTTTCATGAGCAACAAAAATGCTGTAAAAAGCTACAGAATCTAGTCTTTTTAAAAGTGAAAACAAAAATTACTAAATATATTGGTAGAATGTTTTAATATATATTTTTAATGAAAGAGCATTCCCGTTTCGTTGCTCCATTTCTCATTATATATAGATATATATACAAATTATTTTGACTAAGCCGTCAAACAACAAAAGTCACTTAGCTGTTGCACACTTTTTGGCAGCCACTCTGCGAGTGTGTGTGTTTTGCTGTGTGGGTGCGTGTGTCTGGGTGTGCTTGCAGCAAGGAAATTATAGAGCAGGCAAAAAAAAAGAAGAAAAGTAAATAAATAAATATGCAAATGTAGTTGTTGCTGTTAATGTTTGTTGCCTCGTTGCTGCTGCCTCTGCTGCCTCTGCTAGGGCTCCTCGCTCACTTAAGATATTTCCGTTTGCGGT